>CM077666.1:116458414-118875914 GCA_039707655.1 Elymus sibiricus | reverse complement strand
AAAATTCAAATGTCTTTGCATTGAGCCATCATATGTGCACTAGTTTGTGGGAAAAATATTAAACTTGCAATACAACAAGTTTGAAAAAAATCTTCACAAATTTGCCTATCCAGTATGGACTTTTGTGGATTTCAAGGCATATGCACATGGAAATGGCCACATGCATGGCAAAATCCACGATAACATCCCCAAATTTGGCACTGCCATTGGTGTTACCATTGTGGACAATGTTGCATAGGAATTTGCAACTATGTTCTAACACAAAAATATTTTCCATTTTACAAGCCGTAGACATGACTTTTTTTGTGAAGGAAGTGCCTCATATATTTTTGAAATTTGTTCCATTTCATTTTTCATCAAAAGCAGGCCACATTGGATGGCCACTGACCATGTTTCAGCAATTTCAGAGTAATATTGCTATATTCCATACATTTAGTTCAGTTTCAGTGAATTATTAGAAAAGGCCCAAATTTGCACTACAAGTGTGACATCGTTTGGTCCTGAAAATTCCCAAAAATCATTTTATGCCCCAATATTGGTGATGGATGAACTTGGGTCTAGGAAAGTAAGAATTCCAAACCATTTTGTATGAATGGTCTACACTCCAAGTATGACCCCAATTTGAAAGAAAAAAAAGAAAATGAAAAAAGGATTAAAAATTCAAATGCCTTTGCATTGAGCCATAATATGTGCACTAGTTTGTGGGAAAAATATTAAACTTGCAATACAACAAGTTTGACAAAAAACCTTCACAAATTTGCCTATCCAGTATGGACTTTTGTGGATTTCAAGGCATAAGCACATGGAAATGGCCACATACATGGCAAAATATATGATAACATCCCCAAATTTGGCACAACCATTGGTGTTACCATTCTGGACAATGTTGCATAGGAATTTGCATCTATGTTGTAACAAAAAAATATTTTCCATTTTACAAGCCCTAGAAATGACTTTTTTGTGAAGGAAGTGCCTCATACAATTTTGAAATTTGTTCCATTTCATTTTTCATCAAAAGCAGGCCACATTGGATGCCCACTGACAAAGTTTCAGCAATTTCAGAGTAATATTCTATATTCCATACATTTAGTTGAGTTTTAGTGAATTCTCAGAGAAGGCCCAATTTTGCACTACAAGTGTGACATAGTTTGGTCCTGAAAATTGCCAAAAATCATTGTATACCCCAATATTGCTGATGGATGAACTTGGGTCAAGGAAAGTAAGAATTCCAAACCATCTTGTATGAATGGTCAACACTCCAAGTTTGACCCTCATTTGAAAAAAAAGAAAATGAAAAAAGGCTCAAAAATTCAAATGTCTTTGCATTGAGCCATCATATGTGCACTAGTTTGTGGGAAAAATATTAAACTTGCAATACAACAAGTTTGAAAAAAAACCTTCACAAATTTGCCTATCCAGTATGGACTTTTGTGGATTTCAAGGCATATGCACATGGAAATGGCCACATGCATGGCAAAATCCACGATAACATCCCCAAATTTGGCACTGCCATTGGTGTTACCATTGTGGACAATGTTGCATAGGAATTTGCAACTATGTTCTAACACAAAAATATTTTCCATTTTACAAGCCGTAGACATGACTTTTTTTGTGAAGGAAGTGCCTCATATATTTTTGAAATTTGTTCCATTTCATTTTTCATCAAAAGCAGGCCACATTGGATGGCCACTGACCAAGTTTCAGCAATTTCAGATTAATATTGCTATATTCCATACATTTAGTTGAGTTTCAGTGAATTAGCAGAAAAGGCCCAAATTTGCACTACAAGTGTGATATGGTTTGGTCCTGAAAATTGCCAAAAATCCTTTTATGCCCCAATATTTGTGATGGATGAACTTGGGTCAAGGAAAGTAAGGATTCCAGACCATTTTGTATGAATGGTCAACACTCCAAGTTTGACCCCAATTTGAAAAAAATGAAAATGAAAAAAGGCTCAAAAATTCAATTGCCTTTGCATTGAGACATCATATATGCACTAGTTTGTGGAAAAATATTAAACTTGCAATACAACAAGTTTGAGAAAAAACCTTCACAAATTTACCTATCTATTATGGACTTGTGTTGATTTCAAGGCATATGCACATGGAAATGGCCACATACATGGCAAAATCCATAATAACATGCCCAAATTTGGCACAACCAGTGGTGTTACCATTGTGGACAATGTTGCATAGGAATTTGCAATTATTTTGTAATAAAAAATATTTCCCATTTTACAAGCCAAGAAATGACTTATTTTGTGAAGGAAGTGCCACAAATAATTTTGAAATTTGTTCCATTTCATTTTTCATCAAAAGCAGGCCACATTGGATGGCCACTGACCAAGTTTCAGCAACTTCAGAGTAATATTGCTATATTCCATACATTTAGTTGAGTTTCAGTGAATTATCAGAAAACCCCAAATTTGCACTACAAGTGTGACATAGTTTGGTCCTGAAAATTGCCAAAAATCATTTTATGCCCCAATATTGGTGATGGATGAACTTGGGTCAAGGAAAGTAAGAATTCCAAACCATCTTGCATGAGTGGTCAACACTCCAAGTTTGACCCCCATTTGAAAAAAAAAAAATTGAAAAAAGGCTCAAAAATTCAAATGTGTTTGCATTGAGCCATCATATGTGCACTAGTTTGTGGGAAAAATATGAAACTTGCAATACAACAAGTTTGGAAAAAAACCTTCCCAAATTTGCCTATCTAGTATGGACTTTTGTGGATTTCAAGGCATATGCATATGGAAATGGCCACATTCATGGAAAAATCCATGATAACATCCCCAAATTTGGCACAACCATTGGTGTTACCATTCTGGACAATGTTGCATTGGAATTTGCAACTATGTTGTAACAAAAAAATATTTTCCATTTTACAAGCCCTAGAAATGAATTTTTTTGTGAAGGAAGTGCCTCATATAATTTTGAAATTTGTTCCATTTCATTTTTCATCTATAGCAGGCCACATTGGATGCCCACTGACAAAGTTTCAGCAATTTCAGTGTAATATTGCTATATTCCATACATTTAGTTGACTTTCTGTGAATTATCAGAAAAGGCCCAAATTTGCACTACAAGTGTGACATAGTTTGGTCCTGAATATTGCCAAAAATCATTTTATGCCCCAATATTGCTGATGGATGAACTTGGGTCTAGGAAAGTAAGAATTCCAAACCATTTTGTATGAATGGTCAACACTCCAAGTTTGACCCCAATTTGAAAAAAAAAATGGAAAAAGGCTCAAAAATTCAAATCCCTTTGCATTGAGTGATCATATGTGCACTAGTTTGTGGGAAAAATATTAAACTTGCAATACAACAAGTTTGAAAAAAAACCTTCACAAATTTGCCTATCTAGTATGGACTTTTGTGGATTTCAAGGCATATGCATATGGAAATGGCCACATACATGGAAAAATCCATGATAACATCCCCAAATTTGGCACAACCATTGGTGTTACCATTGTGGACAATGTTGCATAGGAATTTGCAACAATGTTGTAACAAAAAAATATTTTCCATTTTACAAGCCCCAGAAATGAATTTTTTTGTGAAGGAAGTGCCTCATATAATTTTGAAATTTGTTCCATTTCATTTTTCATCAAAAGCAGGCCACATCGGATGCCCACTGACAAAGTTTCATCAATTTCAGAGTAATATTGCTATATTCCATACATTTAGTTGAGTTTCAGTGAATTATGAGAAAAGGCCCAAATTTGCACTACAAGTGTGACATAGTTTGGTCCTGAAAATTGCCTAAAATCATTTTATGCCCCAATATTGCTGATGGATGAACTTGGGTCGAGGAAAGTAAGAATTCCAAACCATGTTGTATGAATGGTCAACACTCCAAGTTAGACCCACATTTGGAAAAGAAAGAAAATGAAAAAAGGCTCAAAAATTCAAATGCATTTGCATTGAGCCATCATATGCGCACTAGTTTGTGGGAAAAATATTAAACTTGCAATACAACAAGTTTGGAAAAAAACCTTCACAAATTTGCCTATCCAATATGGACTTTTGTGGATTTCAAGGCATATGCACATGGAAATGGCCACATGCATGGCCAAATCCACGATAACATCCCCAAATTTGGCACTGCCATTGGTGTTACCATTGTGGACAATGTTGCATAGGAATTTGAAACTATTTTGTAACACAAAAATATTTTCCATTTTACAAGTCGTAGACATGACTTTTTTTGTGAAGGAAGTGCCTCATATAATTTTGAAATTTGTTCCATTTCATTTTTCATCAAAAGCAGGCCACATTGGATGACCACTGACCAAGTTTCAGCAATTTCAGAGTCATATTGCTATATTCCATAAATTTAGTTGAGTTTCGATGAATTATCAGAAAAGTCCCAAATTTGCACTACAAGTGTGACATAGTTTGGTCCTGAAAATTGCCAAAAATCATTTTATGCCCGTATATTTCTGATGGATGAATTTGGGTCAAGGAAAGTAAGAATTCCAAACAATTTTGTATGAATGGTCAACACTCCAAGTTTGACCCCAATTTGAAAAAAAATGAAAATGAAAAAAGGCTCAAAAATTCAAAAGCCTTTGCATTGAGCCATCATATGTGCACTAGTTTGTGGAAAAATATTAAACTTGCAATACAACAAGTTTGAAAAAAAACCTTCACAAATTTACCTATCTAGTATGGACTTGTGTGGATTTCAAGGCATATGCATATGGAAATGGCCACATACATGGAAAAATCCATGATAACATCCCCAAATTTGGCACAACCATTGGTGTTACCATTGTGGACAATGTTGCATAGGAATTTGCAACAATGTTGTAACAAAAAAATATTTTCCATTTTACAAGCCCCAGAAATGACTTTTTTTGTGAAGGAAGTGCCTCATATAATTTTGAAATTTGTTCCATTTCATTTTTCATCAAAAGCAGGCCACATCGGATGCCCACTGACAAAGTTTCATCAATTTCAAGGTAATATTGCTATATTCCATACATTTAGTTGAGTTTCAGTGAATTATCAGAAAAGGCCCAAATTTGCACTACAAGTGTGACATAGTTTGGTCCTGAAAATTGCCAAAAATCATTTTATGCCCCAATATTGCTGATGGATGAACTTGGGTCAAGGAAAGTAAGAATTCCAAACCATGTTGTATGAATGGTCAACACTCCAAGTTAGACCCACATTTGGAAAAGAAAGAAAATGAAAAAAGGCTCAAAAATTCAAATGCATTTGCATTGAGCCATCATATGCGTACTAGTTTGTGGGAAAAATATTAAACTTGCAATACAACAAGTTTGGAAAAAAACCTTCACAAATTTGCCTATCCAATATGGACTTTTGTGGATTTCAAGGCATATGCACATGGAAATGGCCACATGCATGGCCAAATCCACGATAACATCCCCAAATTTGGCACTGCCATTGGTGTTACCATTGTGGACAATGTTGCATAGGAATTTGAAACTATTTTGTAACACAAAAATATTTTCCATTTTACAAGTCGTAGACATGACTTTTTTTGTGAAGGAAGTGCCTCATATAATTTTGAAATTTGTTCCATTTCATTTTTCATCAAAAGCAGGCCACATTGGATGGCCACTGACCAAGTTTCAGCAATTTCAGAGTCATATTGCTATATTCCATAAATTTAGTTGAGTTTCGATGAATTATCAGAAAAGTCCCAAATTTGCACTACAAGTGTGACATAGTTTGGTCCTGAAAATTGCCAAAAATCATTTTATGAACGTATATTTCTGATGGATGAATTTGGGTCAAGGAAAGTAAGAATTCCAAACCATTTTGTATGAATGGTCAACACTCCAAGTTTGACCCCAATTTGAAAAAAAATGAAAATGAAAAAAGGCTCAAAAATTCAAAAGCCTTTGCATTGAGCCATCATATGTGCACTAGTTTGTGGAAAAATATTAAACTTGCAATACAACAAGTTTGAAAAAAAACCTTCACAAATTTACCTATCTAGTATGGACTTGTGTGGATTTCAAGGCATATGCATATGGAAATGGCCACATACATGGAAAAATCCATGATAACATCCCCAAATTTGGCACAACCATTGGTGTTACCATTGTGGACAATGTTGCATAGGAATTTGCAACTATGTTGTAACAAAAAAATATTTTCCATTTTACAAGCCCTAGAAATGACTTTTTTTGTGAAGGAAGTGCCTCATATAATTTTGAAATTTGTTCCATTTCATTTTTCATCAAAAGCAGGCCACATCGGATACCCACTAACAAAGTTTCAGCAATTTCAGAGTAATATTGCTATATTCCATACATTTAGTTGAGTTTCAGTGAATTATCAGAAAAGGCCCAAATTTGCACTACAAGTGTGACATAGTTTGGTCCTGAAAATTGCCAAAAATCATTTTATGCCCCAATATTGCTGATGGATGAACTTGGGTCGAGGAAAGTAAGAATTCCAAACCATGTTGTATGAATGGTCAACACTCCAAGTTAGACCCCCATTTGGAAAAAAAAGAAAATGAAAAAAGGCTCAAAAATTCAAATGCGTTTGCATTGAGCCATCATATGTGCACTAGTTTGTGGGAAAAATATTAAACTTGCAATACAACAAGTTTGGAAAAAAACCTTCACAAATTTACCTATCCAGTATGGACTTTTGTGGATTTCAAGGCATATGCACATGGAAATGGCCACATGCATGGCCAAATCCACGATAACATCCCCAAATTTGGCACTGCCATTGGTGTTACCATTGTGGACAATGTTGCATAGGAATTTGCAACTATGTTGTAACACAAAAATATTTTCCATTTTACAAGTCGTAGACATGGCTTTTTTTGTGAAGGAAGTGCCTCATATAATTTTGAAATTTGTTCCATTTCATTTTTCATCAAAAGCAGGCCACATTGGATGGCCACTGACCAAGTTTCAGCAATTTCAGAGTCATATTGCCATATTCCATAAATTTAGTTGATTTCGATGAATTATCAGAAAAGGCCCAAATTTGCACTACAAGTGTGACATAGTTTGGTCCTGAAAATTGCCAAAAATCATTTTATGCCCCAATATTTGTGATGGATGAACTTGGGTCAAGGAAAGTAAGAATTCCAAACAATTTTGTATGAATGGTCAACACTCCAAGTTTGACCCCAATTTGAAAAAAAATGAAAATGAAAAAAGGCTCAAAAATTCAAATGCCTTTGCATTGAGCCATCATATGTGCACTGGTTTGTGGAAAAATATTGAACTTGCAATACAACAAGTTTGAAAAAAAAACTTCACAAATTTACCTATCTAGTATGGACTTGTGTGGATTTCAAGGCATATGCACATGGAAATGGCCACATACGTGGCAAAATTCATAATAACATGCCCAAATTTGGCACAATCAGTGGTGTTACCATTGTGGACAATGTTGCATAGGAATTTGTAATTATTTTGTATTAAAAAAATATTTCCCATTTTACCAGCGCAGAAATGACTTTTTGGTGAAGGAAGTGTCTCAGATAATTTTGAAATTTGTTCCATTTAATTTTTCATCAAAAGCAGGCCACATTGGATGGCCACTGACCAAGTTTCAGCAAGTTCAGAGTAATATTGCTATATTCCATACATTAAATTGAGTTTCAGTGAATTATCAGAAAATGCCAAAATTTGCACAACAAGTGTGACATAGTTTGGTCCTGAAAATTGCCAAAAATCAATTTATACCCCTATATTGGTGACGAATGAACTTGGGTCAAGGAAACTAAGAATTCCAAACCATTTTGTATGTATGGTCAACACTCCAAGTTTGACCCCAATTTGTAAAAAAAACAAAGAAAATGAAAAAAGGCCCAAAAATTCAAATGCCTTTGCATTGAGCCATCATATGTGCACTAGTTTGTTGGAAAAATATTAAACTTGCAATACAACAAATTTGAAAAAAAAACCTTCACAAATTTGCCTATCTAGTATGGACTTGCGTCGATTTCAAGGCATCTGCACATGGAAATGGCCACATACATGGAAATATCCATAATAACATGCCCAAATTTGGGACAACCAGTGGTGTTACCATTGTGGACAATGTTGCATAGGAATTTGCAATTATTTTGTAATAAAAAATATTTCCCATTTTACAAGCCCAGAAATGACTTTTTTTGTGAAGGAAGTGCCTCAAATAATTTTGAAATTTGTTCCATTTCATTTTTCATCAAAAGCAGGCAACATTGGATGGCCACTGACCAAGTTTCAGCTATTTCAGAGTAATATTGCTATATTCCATACATTTAGTTGAGTTTCAGTGAATTACTAGGAAAAGCCCAAATTTGCACTACAAGTGTGACATAGTTTGGTCCTGAAAATTGCCAAAAATCATTTTATGCCCCAATATTGGTGATGGATGAACTTGGGTCTAGGAAAGTAAGAATTCCAAACCATTTTGTATGAATGGTCAACAATCCAAGTTTGACCCCAATTTGAATTTTTTTTTAAAAAGGCTCAAAAATTCAAATGCCTTTGCATTGCGCGATCATATGTGCACTAGTTTGTGGGAAAAATATTAAACTTGCAATACAACAAGTTTGAAAAAACCCTTCACAAATTTGCCTATCCAGTATGGACTTTTGTGGATTTCAAGGCATATGCATATGGAAATGGCCACATACATGGAAAAATCCATGATAACATCCCCAAATTTGGCACAACCATTGGTGTTACCATTGTGGACAATGTTGCATAGGAATTTGCAACTATGTTGTAACAAAAACATATTTTCCATTTTACAAGCTATTGAAATGACTTTTTTTCTGAAGGAAGTGCCTCATATAATTTTGAAATCTGTTCCATTTCATTTTTCATCAAAAGCTGGCCACATTGGATGCCCACTGACAAAGTTTCAGCAATTTCAGAGTAATATTGCTATATTCCATACATTTAGTTGAGTTTCAGTGAATTATCAGAAAGGGCCCAAATTTGCACTACAAGTGTGACATAGTTTGGTCCTGAAAATTGCCAAAAATCATTTTATGCCCCAATATTGCTGATGGATGAACTTGGGTCAAGGAAAGTAAGAATTCCAAACCATGTTGTATGAATGGTCAACACTCCAAGTTAGACCCCCATTTGAACAAAAAAGTAAATGAAAAAAGGCTCAAAAATTCAAATGCGTTTGCGTTGAGCCATCATATGTGCACTAGTTTGTGCGAAAAATATTAAACTTGCAATACAACAAGTTCGAAAAAAAACCTTCACAAATTTGCCTATCCAGTATGGACTTTTGTGGATTTCAAGGCATATGCACATGGAAATGGCCACATGCATGGAAAAATCCACGATAACATCCCCAAACTTGGCACTACCATTGGTGTTACCATTGTGGACAATGTTGCATAGGAATTTGCAACTATGTTGTAACACAAAAATATTTTCCATTTTACAAGCCGTAGACATGACTTTTTTGTGAAGGAAGTGCCTCATATAATTTTGAAATTTGTTCCATTTCATTTTTCATCAAAGGCAGGCCACATTGGATGGCGACTGACCAAGTTTCAGCAATTTGAGAGTAATATTGCTATATTGCATACATTTAGTTGAGTTCCAGTGAATTATCAGAAAAGGCCCAAATTTGCACTACAAGTGTGACATAGTTTGGTCCTGAAAATTGCCAAAAATCATTTTATGCCCCAATATTTGTGATGGATGAACTTGGGTCAAGGAAAGTAAGAATTCCAAACCATTTTGTATGAATGGTCAACACTCCAAGTTTGACCCCAATTTGAAAAAAAAATGAAAATGAAAAAAGGCTCAAAAATTCAAATGCCTTTGCCTTGAGCCATCATATGTGCACTAGTTTGTGGAAAAATATTAAACTTGCAATACAACAAGTTTGAAAAAAAACCTTCACAAATTTACCTATCTAGTATGGACTTGTACTTTCAAGGCATCTGCACATGGAAATGGCCACATACATGGCAAAATTCATAATAACATGCCCAAATTTGGCACAACCAGTGGTGTTACCATTGTGGACAATGTTGCATAGGAATTTGCAATTATTTTGTATTGAAAAAATATTTTCAATTTTAGCAGCGCAGAAATGACTTTTTGGTGAAGGAAGTGTCTCAGATAATTTTGAAATTTGTTCCATTTCATTTTTCATCAAAAGCAGGCCACATTGGATGGCCACTGACCAAGTTTCAGATATTTCAGAGTAATATTGCTATATTCCATACATTTAGTTGAGTTTCAGTGAATTACCAGGAAAAGCCCAAATTTGCACTACAAGTGTGACATAGTTTGGTCCTGAAAATTGCCAAAAATCATTTTATGCCCCAATATTGGTGATGGATGAACTTGGGTCTAGGAAAGTAAGAATTCCAAACCATTTTGTATGAATGGTCAACACTCCAAGTTTGACCCCAATTTGAATTTTTTTTGACAAAAGGCTCAAAAATTCAAATGCCTTTGCATTGAGCGACCATATGTGCACTAGTTTGTGGGAAAAATATTAAACTTGCAATACAACATGTTTGAAAAAACCCTTCACGAATTTGCCTATCCAGTATGGACTTTTGTGGATTTCAAGGCATATGCATATGGAAATGGCCACATACATCGAAAAATCCATGATAACATCCCCAAATTTGGCACAACCATTGGTGTTACCATTGTGGACAATGTTGCATAGGAATTTGCAACTATGTTGTAACAAAAAAATATTTTCCATTTTACAAGCTATAGAAATGACTTTTTTTCTGAAGGAAGTGCCTCATATAATTTTGAAATCTGTTCCATTTCATTTTTCATCAAAAGCAGGCCACATTGGATGCCCACTGACAAAGTTTCAACAATTTCAGACTAATATTGCTATATTCCATACATTTAGTTGAGTTTCAGTGAATTATCAGAAAGGGCCCAAATTTGCACTACAAGTGTGACATAGTTTGGTCCTGAAAATTGCCAAAAATCATTTTATGCCCCAATATTTGTGATGGATGAACTTGGGTCAAGGAAAGTAAGAATTCCAAACCATTTTGTATGAATGGTGAACACTCCAAGTTTGACCCCAATTTGAAAAAAAATGAAAATGAAAAAAGGCTCAAAAATTCAAATGCCTTTGCATTGAGCCATCATATGTGCACTAGTTTGTGAAAAATATTAAACTTGCAATACAACAAGTTTGAAAAAAAACCTTCACAAATTTACCTATCTAGTATGGACTTGTGTGGATTTCAAGGCATCTGCACATGGAAATGGCCACATACATGGCAAAATTCATAATAACATGCCCAAATTTGGCACAACCAGTGGTGTTACCATTGTGGACAATGTTGCATAGGAATTTGCAATTATTTTGTATTGAAAAAATATTTTCCAATTTACCAGCGCAGAAATGACTTTTTGGTGAAGGAAGTGTCTCAGATAATTTTGAAATTTGTTCCATTTCATTTTTCATCAAAAGCAGGCCACATTGGATGCCACTGACCAAGTTTCAGCTATTTCAGAGTAATATTGCTATATACCATACATTTAGTTGAGTTTCAGTGAATTACCAGGAAAAGCCCAAATTTGCACTACAAGTGTGACATAGTTTGGTCCTGAAAATTGACAAAAATCATTTTAGGCCCCAATATTGGTGATGGATGAACTTGGGTCTAGGAAAGTAAGAATTCCAAACCATTTTGTATGAATGGTCAACACTCCAAGTTTGACCCCAATTTGAAAAAAAATTGAAAAAAGGCTCAAAAATACAAATGCCTTTGCACTGAGCGACCATATGTGCACTAGTTTGTGGGAAAAATATTAAACTTACAATACAACATGTTTGAAAAAACCCTTCACGAATTTGCCTATCCAGTATGGACTTTTGTGGATTTCAAGGCATATGCATATGGAAATGGCCACATACATGGAAAAATCCATGATAACATCCCCAAATTTGGCACAACCATTGGTGTTACCATTGTGGACAATGTTGCATAGGAATTTGCAACTATGTTGTAACAAAAAAATATTTTCCATTTTACAAGCTATAGAATTGACTTTTTTTCTGAAGGAAGTGCCTCATATAATTTTGAAATCTTTTCCATTTCATTTTTCATCAAAAGCAGGCCACATTGGATGCCCACTGACAAAGTTTCAGCAATTTCAGAGTAATATTGCTATATTCCATACATTTAGTTGAGTTTCAGTGAATTATCAGAAAGGGCCCAAATTTGCACTACAAGTGTGACATAGTTTGGTCCTGAAAATTGCCAAAAATCATTTTATGCCCCAATATTGCTGATGGATGAACTTGGGTCAAGGAAAGTAAGAATTCCAAACCATGTTGTATGAATGGTCAACACTCCATGTTAGACCCCCATTTGAAAAAAAAAGAAAATGAAAAAAGCCTCAAAAATTCAAATGCGTTTGCATTGAGCCATCATATGTGCACTAGTTTGTGGGAAAAATATTAAACTTGCAATACAACAAGTTTGAAAAAAAACCTTCACAAATTTGCCTATCCAGTATGTACTTTTGTGGATTTCAACGCATATGCACATGGAAATGGCCACATGCATGGCAAAATCCACGATAACATCCCCAAATTTGGGACTACCATTGGTGTTACCATTGTGGACAATGTTGCATAGGAATTTGCAACTATGTTGTAACACAAAAATATTTTCCATTTTACAAGCCGTAGACATGACTTTTTTGTGAAGGAAGTGCCTCATATAATTTTGAAATTTGTTCCATTTCATTTTTCATCAAAGGCAGGCCACATTGGATGGCGACTGACCAAGTTTCAGCAATTTGAGAGTAATATTGCTATATTCCATACATTTAGTTGAGTTCCAGTGAATTATCAGAAAAGGCCCAAATTTGCACTACAAGTGTGACATAGTTTGGTCCTGAAAATTGCCAAAAATCATTTTATGCCCCAATATTTGTGATGGATGAACTTGGGTCAAGGAAAGTAAGAATTCCAAACCATTTTGTATGAATGGTCAACACTCCAAGTTTGACCCCAATTTGAAAAAAAAATGAAAATGAAAAAAGGCTCAAAAATTCAAATGCCTTTGCCTTGAGCCATCATATGTGCACTAGTTTGTGGAAAAATATTAAACTTGCAATACAACAAGTTTGAAAAAAAACCTTCACAAATTTACCTATCTAGTATGGACTTGTACTTTCAAGGCATCTGCACATGGAAATGGCCACATACATGGAAAAATTCATAATAACATGCCCAAATTTGGCACAACCAGTGGTGTTACCATTGTGGACAATGTTGCATAGGAATTTGCAATTATTTTGTATTGAAAAAATATTTTCAATTTTACCAGCGCAGAAATGACTTTTTGGTGAAGGAAGTGTCTCAGATAATTTTGAAATTTGTTCCATTTCATTTTTCATCAAAAGCAGGCCACATTGGATGGCCACTGACCAAGTTTCAGATATTTCAGAGTAATATTGCTATATTCCATACATTTAGTTGAGTTTCAGTGAATTACCAGGAAAAGCCCAAATTTGCACTACAAGTGTGACATAGTTTGGTCCTGAAAATTGCCAAAAATCATTTTATGCCCCAATATTGGTGATGGATGAACTTGGGTCTAGGAAAGTAAGAATTCCAAACCATTTTGTATGAATGGTCAACACTCCAAGTTTGACCCCAATTTGAATTTTTTTTGACAAAAGGCTCAAAAATTCAAATGCCTTTGCATTGAGCGACCATATGTGCACTAGTTTGTGGGAAAAATATTAAACTTGCAATACAACATGTTTGAAAAAACCCTTCACGAATTTGCCTATCCAGTATGGACTTTTGTGGATTTCAAGGCATATGCATATGGAAATGGCCACATACATCGAAAAATCCATGATAACATCCCCAAATTTGGCACAACCATTGGTGTTACCATTGTGTACAATGTTGCATAGGAATTTGCAACTATGTTGTAACAAAAAAATATTTTCCATTTTACAAGCTATAGAAATGACTTCTTTTCTGAAGGAAGTGCCTCATATAATTTTGAAATCTGTTCCATTTCATTTTTCATCAAAAGCAGGCCACATTGGATGCCCACTGACAAAGTTTCAACAATTTCAGACTAATATTGCTATATTCCATACATTTAGTTGAGTTTCAGTGAATTATCAGAAAGGGCCCAAATTTGCACTACAAGTGTGACATAGTTTGGTCCTGAAAATTGCCAAAAATCATTTTATGCCCCAATATTTGTGATGGATGAACTTGGGTCAAGGAAAGTAAGAATTCCAAACCATTTTGTATGAATGGTGAACACTCCAAGTTTGACCCCAATTTGAAAAAAAATGAAAATGAAAAAAGGCTCAAAAATTCAAATGCCTTTGCATTGAGCCATCATATGTGCACTAGTTTGTGAAAAATATTAAACTTGCAATACAACAAGTTTGAAAAAAAACCTTCACAAACTTACCTATCTAGTATGGACTTGTGTGGATTTCAAGGCATCTGCACATGGAAATGGCCACATACATGGCAAAATTCATAATAACATGCCCAAATTTGGCACAACCAGTGGTGTTACCATTGTGGACAATGTTGCATAGGAATTTGCAATTATTTTGTATTGAAAAAATATTTTCCAATTTACCAGCGCAGAAATGACTTTTTGGTGAAGGAAGTGTCTCAGATAATTTTGAAATTTGTTCCATTTCATTTTTCATCAAAAGCAGGCCACATTGGATGCCACTGACCAAGTTTCTGCTATTTCAGAGTAATATTGCTATATACCATACATTTAGTTGAGTTTCAGTGAATTACCAGGAAAAGCCCAAATTTGCACTACAAGTGTGACATAGTTTGGTCCTGAAAATTGACAAAAATCATTTTAGGCCCCAATATTGGTGATGGATGAACTTGGGTCTAGGAAAGTAAGAATTCCAAACCATTTTGTATGAATGGTCAACACTCCAAGTTTGACCCCAATTTGAAAAAAAATTGAAAAAGGCTCAAAAATACAAATGCCTTTGCACTGAGCGACCATATGTGCACTAGTTTGTGGGAAAAATATTAAACTTACAATACAACATGTTTGAAAAAACCCTTCACGAATTTGCCTATCCAGTATGGACTTTTGTGGATTTCAAGGCATATGCATATGGAAATGGCCACATACATGGAAAAATCCATGATAACATCCCCAAATTTGGCACAACCATTGGTGTTACCATTGTGGACAATGTTGCATAGGAATTTGCAACTATGTTGTAACAAAAAAATATTTTCCATTTTACAAGCTATAGAATTGACTTTTTTTCTGAAGGAAGTGCCTCATATAATTTTGAAATCTTTTCCATTTCATTTTTCATCAAAAGCAGGCCACATTGGATGCCCACTGACAAAGTTTCAGCAATTTCAGAGTAATATTGCTATATTCCATACATTTAGTTGAGTTTCAGTGAATTATCAGAAAGGGCCCAAATTTGCACTACAAGTGTGACATAGTTTGGTCCTGAAAATTGCCAAAAATCATTTTATGCCCCAATATTGCTGATGGATGAACTTGGGTCAAGGAAAGTAAGAATTCCAAACCATGTTGTATGAATGGTCATCACTCCATGTTAGACCCCCATTTGAAAAAAAAAGAAAATGAAAAAAGGCTCAAAAATTCAAATGCGTTTGCATTGAGCCATCATATGTGCACTAGTTTGTGGGAAAAATATTAAACTTGCAATACAACAAGTTTGAAAAAAAACCTTCACAAATTTGCCTATCCAGTATGTACTTTTGTGGATTTCAACGCATATGCACATGGAAATGGCCACATGCATGGCAAAATCCACGATAACATCCCCAAATTTGGCACTACCATTGGTGTTACCATTGTGGACAATGTTGCATAGGAATTTGCAACTATGTTGTAACACAAAAATATTTTCCATTTTACAAGCCGTAGACATGACTTTTTTGTGAAGGAAGTGCCTCATATAATTTTGAAATTTGTTCCATTTCATTTTTCATCAAAGGCAAGCCACATTGGATGGCCACTGACCAAGTTTCAGCAATTTGAGAGTAATATTGCTATATTCCATACATTTAGTTGAGTTTCAGTGAATTATCAGAAAAGGCCCAAATTTGCACTACAAGTGTGACATAGTTTGGTCCTGAAAATTGCCAAAAATCATTTTATGCCCCAATATTTGTGATGGATGAACTTGGGTCAAGGAAAGTAAGAATTCCAAACCATTTTGTATGAATGGTCAACACTCCAAGTTTGACCCCAATTTGAAAAAAAATGAAAATGAAAAAAGGCTCAAAAATTCAAATGCCTTTGCATTGAGCCATCATATGTGCACTAGTTTGTGGAAAAATATTAAACTTGCAATACAACAAGTTTGAAAAAAAACCTTCACAAATTTACCTATCTAGTATGGACTTGTGTGGATTTCAAGGCATATGCACATGGAAATGGCCACATACATGGCAAAATTCATAATAACATGCCCAAATTTGGCACAACCAGTGGTGTTACCATTGTGGACAATGTTGCATAGGAATTTGCAATTATTTTGTATTGAAAAAATATTTTCCATTTTACCAGCGCAGAAATGACTTTTTGGTGAAGGAAGTGTCTCAGATAATTTTGAAATTTGTTCCATTTCATTTTTCATCAAAAGCAGGCCACATTGGATGCCACTGACCAAGTTTCAGCTATTTCAGAGTAATATTGCTATATACCATACATTTAGTTGAGTTTCAGTGAATTACCAGGAAAAGCCCAAATTTGCACTACAAGTGTGACATAGTTTGGTCCTGAAAATTGCCAAAAATCATTTTAGGCCCCAATATTGGTGATGGATGAACTTGGGTCTAGGAAAGTAAGAATTCCAAACCATTTTGTATGAATGGTCAACACTCCAAGTTTGACCCCAATTTGAAAAAAATTTGAAAAAAGGCTCAAAAATACAAATGCCTTTGCACTGAGCGACCATATGTGTACTAGTTTGTGGGAAAAATATTAAACTTACAATACAACATGTTTGAAAAAACCCTTCACGAATTTGCCTATCCAGTATGGACTTTTGTGGATTTCAAGGCATATGCATATGGAAATGGCCACATACATGGAAAAATCCATGATAACATCCCCAAATTTGGCACAACCATTGGTGTTACCATTGTGGACAATGTTGCATAGGAATTTGCAACTATGTTGTAACAAAAAAATATTTTCCATTTTACAAGCTATAGAAATGACTTTTTTTCTGAAGGAAGTGCCTCATATAGTTTTGAAATCTTTTCCATTTCATTTTTCATCAAAAGCAGGCCACATTGGATGCCCACTGACAAAGTTTCAGCAATTTCAGAGTAATATTGCTATATTCCATACATTTAGTTGAGTTTCAGTGAATTATCAGAAAGGGCCCAAATTTGCACTACAAGTGTGACATAGTTTGGTCCTGAAAATTGCCAAAAATCATTTTATGCCCCAATATTGCTGATGGATGAACTTGGCTCAAGGAAAGTAAGAATTCCAAACCATGTTGTATGAATGGTCAACACTCCATGTTAGACCCCCATTTGAAAAAAAAAGAAAATGAAAAAAGGCTCAAAAATTCAAATGCGTTTGCATTGAGCCATCATATGTGCACTAGTTTGTGGGAAAAATATTAAACTTGCAATACAACAAGTTTGAAAAAAAACCTTCACAAATTTGCCTATCCAGTATGTACTTTTGTGGATTTCAACGCATATGCACATGGAAATGGCCACATGCATGGCAAAATCCACGATAACATCCCCAAATTTGGCACTACCATTGGTGTTACCATTGTGGACAATGTTGCATAGGAATTTGCAACTATGTTGTAACACAAAAATATTTTCCATTTTACAAGCCGTAGACATGACTTTTTTGTGAAGGAAGTGCCTCATATAATTTTGAAATTTGTTCCATTTCATTTTTCATCAAAGGCAAGCCACATTGGATGGCCACTGACCAAGTTTCAGCAATTTGAGAGTAATATTGCTATATTCCATACATTTAGTTGAGTTTCAGTGAATTATCAGAAAAGGCCCAAATTTGCACTACAAGTGTGACATAGTTTGGTCCTGAAAATTGCCAAAAATCATTTTATGCCCCAATATTTGTGATGGATGAACTTGGGTCAAGGAAAGTAAGAATTCCAAACCATTTTGTATGAATGGTCAACACTCCAAGTTTGACCCCAATTTGAAAAAAAATGAAAATGAAAAAAGGCTCAAAAATTCAAATGCCTTTGCATTGAGCCATCATATGTGCACTAGTTTGTGGAAAAATATTAAACTTGCAATACAACAAGTTTGAAAAAAAACCTTCACAAATTTACCTATCTAGTATGGACTTGTGTGGATTTCAAGGCATATGCACATGGAAATGGCCACATACATGGCAAAATTCATAATAACATGCCCAAATTTGGCACAACCAGTGGTGTTACCATTGTGGACAATGTTGCATAGGAATTTGCAATTATTTTGTATTGAAAAAATATTTTCCATTTTACCAGCGCAGAAATGACTTTTTGGTGAAGGAAGTGTCTCAGATAATTTTGAAATTTGTTCCATTTCATTTTTCATCAAAAGCAGGCCACATTGGATGGCCACTGACCAAGTTTCAGCAAGTTCAGAGTAATATTGCTATATTCCATACATTAAATTGACTTTCAGTGAATTATCAGAAAATGCCAAAATTTGCACAACAAGTGTGACATAGTTTGGTCCTGAAAATTGCCAAAAATCATTTTATGCCCCTATATTGGTGACGAATGAACTTGGGTCAAGGAAACTAAGAATTCCAAACCATTTTGTATGAATGGTCAACACTCCAAGTTTGACCCCAATTTGTAAAAAAACAAAGAAAATGAAAAAAGGCCCAAGAATTCAAATGCCTTTGCATTGAGCCATCATATGTGCACTAGTTTGTTAGAGAAATATTAAACTTGCAATACAACAAGTTTGAAAAAAAACCTTCACAAATTTGCCTATCTAGTATGGACTTACGTCGATTTCAAGGCATCTGCACATGGAAATCGCCACATACATGGAAATATCCATAATAACATGCCCAAATTTGGCACAACCAGTGGTGTTACCATTGTGGACAATGTTGCATAGGAATTTGCAATTATTTTGTAATAAAAAATATTTCCCCTTTTACAAGCCTAGAAATGACTTTTTTTGTGAAGGAAGTGCCTCAAATAATTTTGAAATTTGTTCCATTTCATTTTTCATCAAAAGCAGGCCACATTGGATGACCACTGACCAAGTTTCAGCTATTTCAGAGTAATATTGCTATATTCCATACATTTAGTTGAGTTTCAGTGAATTATCAGAAAAAGCCCAAATTTGCACTACAAGTGTGACATAGTTTGGTCCTGAAAATTGCCAAAAATCATTTTATGCCCCAATATTGGTGATGGATGAACTTGGGTCTAGGAAAGTAAGAATTCCAAACCATTTTGTACGAATGGTCAACACTCCAAGTTTGACCCCAATTTGAAATTTTTTTGAAAAAAGGCTCAAAAATTCAAATGCCTTTGCATTGAGCGATCATATGTGCACTAGTTTGTGGGGAAAATATTAAACTTGTAATACAACATGTTTGAAAAAACCCTTCACAAATTTGCCTATCCAGTATGGACTTTTGTGGATTTCAAGGCATATGCATATGGAAATGGCCACATACATGGAAAAATCCATGATAACATCCCCAAATTTGGCACAACCATTGGTGTTACCATTGTGGACAATGTTGCATAGGAATTTGCAACTATGTTGTAACAAAAAAATATTTTCCATTCTACAAGCCGTAGAAATGACTTTTTTTGTGAAGGAAGTGCCTCATATAATTTTGAAATCTGTTCCATTTCATTTTTCATCAAAAGCAGGCCACACTGGATGCCCACTGACAAAGTTTCAGCAATTTCAGAGTAATATTGCTATATTCCATACATTTAGTTGAGTTTCAGTGAATTATCAGAAAAGGCCCAAATTTGCACTACAAGTGTGACATAGTTTGGTCCTGAAAATTGCCAAAAATCATTTTATGCCCCAATATTTGTGATGGATGAACTTGGGTCAAGGAAAGTAAGAATTCCAAACCATTTTGTATGAATGGTCAACACTCCAAGTTTGACCCCAATTTGAAAAAAAATGAAAATGAAAAAAGGCTCAAAAATTCAAATGCCTTTGCATTGAGCCATCATATGTGCACTAGTTTGTGGAAAAATATTAAACTTGCAATACAACAAGTTTGAAAAAAAACCTTCACAAATTTACCTATCTAGTATGGACTTGTGTGGATTTCAAGGCATATGCACATGGAAATGGCCACATACATGGCAAAATTCATAATAACATGCCCAAATTTGGCACAACCAGTGGTGTTACCATTGTGGACAATGTTGCATAGGAATTTGCAATTATTTTGTATTGAAAAAATATTTTCCATTTTACCAGCGCAGAAATGACTTTTTGGTGAAGGAAGTGTCTCAGATAATTTTGAAATTTGTTCCATTTCATTTTTCATCAAAAGCAGGCCACATTGGATGCCACTGACCAAGTTTCAGCTATTTCAGAGTAATATTGCTATATACCATACATTTAGTTGAGTTTCAGTGAATTACCAGGAAAAGCCCAAATTTGCACTACAAGTGTGACATAGTTTGGTCCTGAAAATTGCCAAAAATCATTTTAGGCCCCAATATTGGTGATGGATGAACTTGGGTCTAGGAAAGTAAGAATTCCAAACCATTTTGTATGAATGGTCAACACTCCAAGTTTGACCCCAATTTGAAATTTTTTTGAAAAAAGGCTCAAAAATACAAATGCCTTTGCACTGAGCGACCATATGTGTACTAGTTTGTGGGAAAAATATTAAACTTACAATACAACATGTTTGAAAAAACCCTTCACGAATTTGCCTATCCAGTATGGACTTTTGTGGATTTCAAGGCATATGCATATGGAAATGGCCACATACATGGAAAATCCATGATAACATCCCCAAATTTGGCACAACCATTGGTGTTACCATTGTGGACAATGTTGCATAGGAATTTGCAACTATGTTGTAACAAAAAAATATTTTCCATTTTACAAGCTATAGAAATGACTTTTTTTCTGAAGGAAGTGCCTCATATAGTTTTGAAATCTTTTCCATTTCATTTTTCATCAAAAGCAGGCCACATTGGATGCCCACTGACAAAGTTTCAGCAATTTCAGAGTAATATTGCTATATTCCATACATTTAGTTGAGTTTCAGTGAATTATCAGAAAGGGCCCAAATTTGCACTACAAGTGTGACATAGTTTGGTCCTGAAAATTGCCAAAAATCATTTTATGCCCCAATATTGCTGATGGATGAACTTGGCTCAAGGAAAGTAAGAATTCCAAACCATGTTGTATGAATGGTCAACACTCCATGTTAGACCCCCATTTGAAAAAAAAAGAAAATGAAAAAAGGCTCAAAAATTCAAATGCGTTTGCATTGAGCCATCATATGTGCACTAGTTTGTGGGAAAAATATTAAACTTGCAATACAACAAGTTTGAAAAAAAACCTTCACAAATTTGCCTATCCAGTATGTACTTTTGTGGATTTCAACGCATATGCACATGGAAATGGCCACATGCATGGCAAAATCCACGATAACATCCCCAAATTTGGCACTACCATTGGTGTTACCATTGTGGACAATGTTGCATAGGAATTTGCAACTATGTTGTAACACAAAAATATTTTCCATTTTACAAGCCGTAGACATGACTTTTTTGTGAAGGAAGTGCCTCATATAATTTTGAAATTTGTTCCATTTCATTTTTCATCAAAGGCAAGCCACATTGGATGGCCACTGACCAAGTTTCAGCAATTTGAGAGTAATATTGCTATATTCCATACATTTAGTTGAGTTTCAGTGAATTATCAGAAAAGGCCCAAATTTGCACTACAAGTGTGACATAGTTTGGTCCTGAAAATTGCCAAAAATCATTTTATGCCCCAATATTTGTGATGGATGAACTTGGGTCAAGGAAAGTAAGAATTCCAAACCATTTTGTATGAATGGTCAACACTCCAAGTTTGACCCCAATTTGAAAAAAAATGAAAATGAAAAAAGGCTCAAAAATTCAAATGCCTTTGCATTGAGCCATCATATGTGCACTAGTTTGTGGAAAAATATTAAACTTGCAATACAACAAGTTTGAAAAAAAACCTTCACAAATTTACCTATCTAGTATGGACTTGTGTGGATTTCAAGGCATATGCACATGGAAATGGCCACATACATGGCAAAATTCATAATAACATGCCCAAATTTGGCACAACCAGTGGTGTTACCATTGTGGACAATGTTGCATAGGAATTTGCAATTATTTTGTATTGAAAAAATATTTTCCATTTTACCAGCGCAGAAATGACTTTTTGGTGAAGGAAGTGTCTCAGATAATTTTGAAATTTGTTCCATTTCATTTTTCATCAAAAGCAGGCCACATTGGATGGCCACTGACCAAGTTTCAGCAAGTTCAGAGTAATATTGCTATATTCCATACATTAAATTGAGTTTCAGTGAATTATCAGAAAATGCCAAAATTTGCACAACAAGTGTGACATAGTTTGGTCCTGAAAATTGCCAAAAATCATTTTATGCCCCTATATTGGTGACGAATGAACTTGGGTCAAGGAAACTAAGAATTCCAAACCATTTTGTATGAATGGTCAACACTCCAAGTTTGACCCCAATTTGTAAAAAAAACAAAGAAAATGAAAAAAGGCCCAAGAATTCAAATGCCTTTGCATTGAGCCATCATATGTGCACTAGTTTGTTAGAGAAATATTAAACTTGCAATACAACAAGTTTGAAAAAAAACCTTCACAAATTTGCCTATCTAGTATGGACTTACGTCGATTTCAAGGCATCTGCACATGGAAATCGCCACATACATGGAAATATCCATAATAACATGCCCAAATTTGGCACAACCAGTGGTGTTACCATTGTGGACAATGTTGCATAGGAATTTGCAATTATTTTGTAATAAAAAATATTTCCCCTTTTACAAGCCTAGAAATGACTTTTTTTGTGAAGGAAGTGCCTCAAATAATTTTGAAATTTGTTCCATTTCATTTTTCATCAAAAGCAGGCCACATTGGATGACCACTGACCAAGTTTCAGCTATTTCAGAGTAATATTGCTATATTCCATACATTTAGTTGAGTTTCAGTGAATTATCAGAAAAAGCCCAAATTTGCACTACAAGTGTGACATAGTTTGGTCCTGAAAATTGCCAAAAATCATTTTATGCCCCAATATTGGTGATGGATGAACTTGGGTCTAGGAAAGTAAGAATTCCAAACCATTTTGTACGAATGGTCAACACTCCAAGTTTGACCCCAATTTGAATTTTTTTTGAAAAAAGGCTCAAAAATTCAAATGCCTTTGCATTGAGCGATCATATGTGCACTAGTTTGTGGGGAAAATATTAAACTTGTAATACAACATGTTTGAAAAAACCCTTCACAAATTTGCCTATCCAGTATGGACTTTTGTGGATTTCAAGGCATATGCATATGGAAATGGCCACATACATGGAAAAATCCATGATAACATCCCCAAATTTGGCACAACCATTGGTGTTACCATTGTGGACAATGTTGCATAGGAATTTGCAACTATGTTGTAACAAAAAAATATTTTCCATTCTACAAGCCGTAGAAATGACTTTTTTTGTGAAGGAAGTGCCTCATATAATTTTGAAATCTGTTCCATTTCATTTTTCATCAAAAGCAGGCCACACTGGATGCCCACTGACAAAGTTTCAGCAATTTCAGAGTAATATTGCTATATTCCATACATTTAGTTGAGTTTCAGTGAATTATCAGAAAAGGCCCAAATTTGCACTACAAGTGTGACATAGTTTGGTCCTGAAAATTGCCAAAAATCATTTTATGCCCCAATATTGCTGATGGATGAACTTGGGTCAAGGAAAGTAAGAATTCCAAACCATGTTGTATGAATGGTCAACACTCCAAGTTAGACCCCCATTTGAAAAAAAAAGAAAATGAAAAAAGGCTCAAAAATTCAAATGCGTTTGCATTGAGCCATCATATGTGCACTAGTTTGTGGGAAAAATATTAAACTTGCAATACAACAAGTTTGAAAAAAAACCTTCACAAATTTGCCTATCCAGTATGGACTTTTGTGGATTTCAAGGCATATGCACATGGAAATGGCCACATGCATGGCAAAATCCACGATAACATCCCCAAATTTGGCACTACCATTGGTGTTACCATTGTGGACAATGCTGCATAGGAATTTGCAACTATGTTGTAACACAAAAATATTTTCCATTTTACAAGCCGTAGACATGACTTTTTTTGTGAAGGAAGTGCCTCATATAATTTTGAAATTTGTTCCATTTCATTTTTCATCAAAGGCAGGCCACATTGGTTGGCCACTGACCAAGTTTCAGCAATTTCAGAGTAATATTGCTATATTCCATACATTTAGTTGAGTTTCAGTGAATTATCAGAAAAGGCCCAAATTTGCACTACAAGTGTGACATAGTTTGGTCCTGAAAATTGCCAAAAATCATTTTATGCCCCAATATTTGTGACGAATGAACTTGGGTCAAGGAAAGTAAGAATTCCAAACCATTTTGTATGAATGGTCAACACTCCAAGTTTGACCCCAATTTGACAAAAAATGAAAATGAAAATAGGCTCAAAAATTCAAATGCCTTTGCATTGAGCCATCATATGTGCACTAGTTTGTGGGAAAAATATTAAACTTGCAATACAACAAGTTTGAAAAAAAAACCTTCACAAATTTACCTATCTATTATGGACTTGTGAGGATTTCAAGGCATATGCACATGGAAATGGCCACATACATGGCAAAATTAATAATAACATGCCCAAATTTGGCACAACCAGTGGTGTTACCATTATGGACAATGTTGCATAGGAATTTGCAATTATTTTGTATTAAGAAAATATTTTCCATTTTACCAGCACAGAAATGACTTTTTGGTGAAGGAAGTGTCTCAGATAATTCTGAAATTTGTTCCATTTCATTTTTCATCAATAGCAGGCCACATTGGATGGCCACTGGACAAGTTTCAGCAATTTCAGAGTAATATTGCTATATTCCATACATTAAATTGAGTTTCAGTGAATTATCAGAAAATGCCAAAATTTATACAACAAGTGTGACATAGTTTGTTCCTGACAATTGCCAAAAATCATTTTATGCCCCTATATTAGTGACGAATGAACTTGGGTAAAGGAAACTAAGAATTCCAAACCATTTTGTATGAATGGTCAACACTCCAAGTTTGACCCCAATTTGAAAAAAAAAGAAAATGAAAAAAGGCTCAAAAATTCAAATGCCTTTGCATTGAGCGATCATATGTGCACTAGTTTGTGGGGAAAATATTAAACTTGTAATACAACATGTTTGAAAAAACCCTTCACAAATTTGCCTATCCAGTATGGACTTTTGTGGATTTCAAGGCATATGCATATGGAAATGGCCACATACATGGAAAAATCCATGATAACATCCCCAAATTTGGCACAACCATTGGTGTTACCATTGTGGACAATGTTGCATAGGAATTTGCAACTATGTTGTAACAAAAAAATATTTTCCATTCTACAAGCCGTAGAAATGACTTTTTTTGTGAAGGAAGTGCCTCATATAATTTTGAAATCTGTTCCATTTCATTTTTCATCAAAAGCAGGCCACACTGGATGCCCACTGACAAAGTTTCAGCAATTTCAGAGTAATATTGCTATATTCCATACATTTAGTTGAGTTTCAGTGAATTATCAGAAAAGGCCCAAATTTGCACTACAAGTGTGACATAGTTTGGTCCTGAAAATTGCCAAAAATCATTTTATGCCCCAATATTGCTGATGGATGAACTTGGGTCAAGGAAAGTAAGAATTCCAAACCATGTTGTATGAATGGTCAACACTCCAAGTTAGACCCCCATTTGAAAAAAAAAGAAAATGAAAAAAGGCTCAAAAATTCAAATGCGTTTGCATTGAGCCATCATATGTGCACTAGTTTGTGGGAAAAATATTAAACTTGCAATACAACAAGTTTGAAAAAAAACCTTCACAAATTTGCCTATCCAGTATGGACTTTTGTGGATTTCAAGGCATATGCACATGGAAATGGCCACATGCATGGCAAAATCCACGATAACATCCCCAAATTTGGCACTACCATTGGTGTTACCATTGTGGACAATGCTGCATAGGAATTTGCAACTATGTTGTAACACAAAAATATTTTCCATTTTACAAGCCGTAGACATGACTTTTTTTGTGAAGGAAGTGCCTCATATAATTTTGAAATTTGTTCCATTTCATTTTTCATCAAAGGCAGGCCACATTGGTTGGCCACTGACCAAGTTTCAGCAATTTCAGAGTAATATTGCTATATTCCATACATTTAGTTGAGTTTCAGTGAATTATCAGAAAAGGCCCAAATTTGCACTACAAGTGTGACATAGTTTGGTCCTGAAAATTGCCAAAAATCATTTTATGCCCCAATATTTGTGACGAATGAACTTGGGTCAAGGAAAGTAAGAATTCCAAACCATTTTGTATGAATGGTCAACACTCCAAGTTTGACCCCAATTTGACAAAAAATGAAAATGAAAAAAGGCTCAAAAATTCAAATGCCTTTGCATTGAGCCATCATATGTGCACTAGTTTGTGGGAAAAATATTAAACTTGCAATACAACAAGTTTGAAAAAAAAACCTTCACAAATTTACCTATCTATTATGGACTTGTGAGGATTTCAAGGCATATGCACATGGAAATGGCCACATACATGGCAAAATTAATAATAACATGCCCAAATTTGGCACAACCAGTGGTGTTACCATTATGGACAATGTTGCATAGGAATTTGCAATTATTTTGTATTAAAAAAATATTTTCCATTTTACCAGCACAGAAATGACTTTTTGGTGAAGGTAGTGTCTCAGATAATTCTGAAATTTGTTCCATTTCATTTTTCATCAATAGCAGGCCACATTGGATGGCCACTGGACAAGTTTCAGCAATTTCAGAGTAATATTGCTATATTCCATACATTAAATTGAGTTTCAGTGAATTATCAGAAAATGCCAAAATTTATACAACAAGTGTGACATAGTTTGTTCCTGACAATTGCCAAAAATCATTTTATGCCCCTATATTAGTGACGAATGAACTTGGGTAAAGGAAACTAAGAATTCCAAACCATTTTGTATGAATGGTCAACACTCCAAGTTTGACCCCAATTTGAAAAAAAAAGAAAATGAAAAAAGGCTCAAAAATTCAAATGCCTTTGCATTGAGCGATCATATGTGCACTAGTTTGTGGGAAAAATATTAAACTTGTAATACAACATGTTTGAAAAAACCCTTCACAAATTTGCCTATCCAGTATGGACTTTTGTGGATTTCAAGGCATATGCATATGGAAATGGCCACATACATGGAAAAATCCATGATAACATCCCCAAATTTGGCACAACCATTGGTGTTACCATTGTGGACAATGTTGCATAGGAATTTGCAACTATGTTGTAACAAAAAAATATTTTCCATTCTACAAGCCGTAGAAATGACTTTTTTTGTGAAGGAAGTGCCTCATATAATTTTGAAATCTGTTCCATTTCATTTTTCATCAAAAGCAGGCCACACTGGATGCCCACTGACAAAGTTTCAGCAATTTCAGAGTAATATTGCTATATTCCATACATTTAGTTGAGTTTCAGTGAATTATCAGAAAAGGCCCAAATTTGCACTACAAGTGTGACATAGTTTGGTCCTGAAAATTGCCAAAAATCATTTTATGCCCCAATATTGCTGATGGATGAACTTGGGTCAAGGAAAGTAAGAATTCCAAACCATGTTGTATGAATGGTCAACACTCCAAGTTAGACCCCCATTTGAAAAAAAAAGAAAATGAAAAAAGGCTCAAAAATTCAAATGCGTTTGCATTGAGCCATCATATGTGCACTAGTTTGTGGGAAAAATATTAAACTTGCAATACAACAAGTTTGAAAAAAAACCTTCACAAATTTGCCTATCGAGTATGGACTTTTGTGGATTTCAAGGCATATGCACATGGAAATGGCCACATGCATGGCAAAATCCACGATAACATCCCCAAATTTGGCACTACCATTGGTGTTACCATTGTGGACAATGCTGCATAGGAATTTGCAACTATGTTGTAACACAAAAATATTTTCCATTTTACAAGCCGTAGACATGACTTTTTTTGTGAAGGAAGTGCCTCATATAATTTTGAAATTTGGTCCATTTCATTTTTCATCAAAGGCAGGCCACATTGGTTGGCCATTGACCAAGTTTCAGCAATTTCAGAGTAATATTGCTATATTCCATACATTTAGTTGAGTTTCAGTGAATTATCAGAAAAGGCCCAAATTTGCACTACAAGTGTGACATAGTTTGGTCCTGAAAATTGCCAAAAATCATTTTATGCCCCAATATTTGTGACGAATGAACTTGGGTCAAGGAAAGTAAGAATTCCAAACCATTTTGTATGAATGGTCAACACTCCAAGTTTGACCCCAATTTGACAAAAAATGAAAATGAAAAAAGGCTCAAAAATTCAAATGCCTTTGCATTGAGCCATCATATGTGCACTAGTTTGTGGGAAAAATATTAAACTTGCAATACAACAAGTTTGAAAAAAAAACCTTCACAAATTTACCTATCTATTATGGATTTGTGAGGATTTCAAGGCATATGCACATGGAAATGGCCACATACATGGCAAAATTAATAATAACATGCCCAAATTTGGCACAACCAGTGGTGTTACCATTATGGACAATGTTGCATAGGAATTTGCAATTATTTTGTATTAAAAAAATATTTTCCATTTTACCAGCACAGAAATGACTTTTTGGTGAAGGAAGTGTCTCAGATAATTCTGAAATTTGTTCCATTTCATTTTTCATCAATAGCAGGCCACATTGGATGGCCACTGGACAAGTTTCAGCAATTTCAGAGTAATATTGCTATATTCCATACATTAAATTGAGTTTCAGTGAATTATCAGAAAATGCCAAAATTTATACAACAAGTGTGACATAGTTTGTTCCTGACAATTGCCAAAAATCATTTTATGCCCCTATATTAGTGACGAATGAACTTGGGTAAAGGAAACTAAGAATTCCAAACCATTTTGTATGAATGGTCAACACTCCAAGTTTGACCCCAATTTGAAAAAAAAAGAAAATGAAAAAAGGCTCAAAAATTCAAATGCCTTTGCATTGAGCGATCATATGTGCACTAGTTTGTGGGGAAAATATTAAACTTGTAATACAACATGTTTGAAAAAACCCTTCACAAATTTGCCTATCCAGTATGGACTTTTGTGGATTTCAAGGCATATGCATATGGAAATGGCCACATACATGGAAAAATCCATGATAACATCCCCAAATTTGGCACAACCATTGGTGTTACCATTGTGGACAATGTTGCATAGGAATTTGCAACTATGTTGTAACAAAAAAATATTTTCCATTCTACAAGCCGTAGAAATGACTTTTTTTGTGAAGGAAGTGCCTCATATAATTTTGAAATCTGTTCCATTTCATTTTTCATCAAAAGCAGGCCACACTGGATGCCCACTGACAAAGTTTCAGCAATTTCAGAGTAATATTGCTATATTCCATACATTTAGTTGAGTTTCAGTGAATTATCAGAAAAGGCCCAAATTTGCACTACAAGTGTGACATAGTTTGGTCCTGAAAATTGCCAAAAATCATTTTATGCCCCAATATTGCTGATGGATGAACTTGGGTCAAGGAAAGTAAGAATTCCAAACCATGTTGTATGAATGGTCAACACTCCAAGTTAGACCCCCATTTGAAAAAAAAAGAAAATGAAAAAAGGCTCAAAAATTCAAATGCGTTTGCATTGAGCCATCATATGTGCACTAGTTTGTGGGAAAAATATTAAACTTGCAATACAACAAGTTTGAAAAAAAACCTTCACAAATTTGCCTATCCAGTATGGACTTTTGTGGATTTGAAGGCATATGCACATGGAAATGGCCACATGCATGGCAAAATCCATGATAACATCCCCAAATTTGGCACTACCATTGGTGTTACCATTGTGGACAATGCTGCATAGGAATTTGCAACTATGTTGTAACACAAAAATATTTTCCATTTTACAAGCCGTAGACATGACTTTTTTTGTGAAGGAAGTGCCTCATATAATTTTGAAATTTGTTCCATTTCATTTTTCATCAAAGGCAGGCCACATTGGTTGGCCACTGACCAAGTTTCAGCAATTTCAGAGTAATATTGCTATATTCCATACATTTAGTTGAGTTTCAGTGAATTATCAGAAAAGGCCCAAATTTGCACTACAAGTGTGACATAGTTTGGTCCTGAAAATTGCCAAAAATCATTTTATGCCCCAATATTTGTGACGAATGAACTTGGGTCAAGGAAAGTAAGAATTCCAAACCATTTTGTATGAATGGTCAACACTCCAAGTTTGACCCCAATTTGACAAAAAATGAAAATGAAAAAAGGCTCAAAAATTCAAATGCCTTTGCATTGAGCCATCATATGTGCACTAGTTTGTGGGAAAAATATTAAACTTGCAATACAACAAGTTTGAAAAAAAAACCTTCACAAATTTACCTATCTATTATGGACTTGTGAGGATTTCAAGGCATATGCACATGGAAATGGCCACATACATGGCAAAATTAATAATAACATGCCCAAATTTGGCACAACCAGTGGTGTTACCATTATGGACAATGTTGCATAGGAATTTGCAATTATTTTGTATTAAAAAAATATTTTCCATTTTACCAGCACAGAAATGACTTTTTGGTGAAGGAAGTGTCTCAGATAATTCTGAAATTTGTTCCATTTCATTTTTCATCAATAGCAGGCCACATTGGATGGCCACTGGACAAGTTTCAGCAATTTCAGAGTAATATTGCTATATTCCATACATTAAATTGAGTTTCAGTGAATTATCAGAAAATGCCAAAATTTATACAACAAGTGTCACATAGTTTGTTCCTGACAATTGCCAAAAATCATTTTATGCCCCTATATTAGTGACGAATGAACTTGGGTAAAGGAAACTAAGAATTCCAAACCATTTTGTATGAATGGTCAACACTCCAAGTTTGACCCCAATTTGAAAAAAAAAGAAAATGAAAAAAGGCTCAAAAATTCAAATGCCTTTGCATTGAGCGATCATATGTGCACTAGTTTGTGGGGAAAATATTAAACTTGTAATACAACATGTTTGAAAAAACCCTTCACAAATTTGCCTATCCAGTATGGACTTTTGTGGATTTCAAGGCATATGCATATGGAAATGGCCACATACATGGAAAAATCCATGATAACATCCCCAAATTTGGCACAACCATTGGTGTTACCATTGTGGACAATGTTGCATAGGAATTTGCAACTATGTTGTAACAAAAAAATATTTTCCATTCTACAAGCCATAGAAATGACTTTTTTTGTGAAGGAAGTGCCTCATATAATTTTGAAATCTGTTCCATTTCATTTTTCATCAAAAGCAGGCCACACTGGATGCCCACTGACAAAGTTTCAGCAATTTCAGAGTAATATTGCTATATTCCATACATTTAGTTGAGTTTCAGTGAATTATCAGAAAAGGCCCAAATTTGCACTACAAGTGTGACATAGTTTGGTCCTGAAAATTGCCAAAAATCATTTTATGCCCCAATATTGCTGATGGATGAACTTGGGTCAAGGAAAGTAAGAATTCCAAACCATGTTGTATGAATGGTCAACACTCCAAGTTAGACCCCCATTTGAAAAAAAAAGAAAATGAAAAAAGGCTCAAAAATTCAAATGCGTTTGCATTGAGCCATCATATGTGCACTAGTTTGTGGGAAAAATATTAAACTTGCAATACAACAAGTTTGAAAAAAAACCTTCACAAATTTGCCTATCCAGTATGGACTTTTGTGGATTTCAAGGCATATGCACATGGAAATGGCCACATGCATGGCAAAATCCACGATAACATCCCCAAATTTGGCACTACCATTGGTGTTACCATTGTGGACAATGCTGCATAGGAATTTGCAACTATGTTGTAACACAAAAATATTTTCCATTTTACAAGCCGTAGACATGACTTTTTTTGTGAAGGAAGTGCCTCATATAATTTTGAAATTTGTTCCATTTCATTTTTCATCAAAGGCAGGCCACATTGGTTGGCCACTGACCAAGTTTCAGCAATTTCAGAGTAATATTGCTATATTCCATACATTTAGTTGAGTTTCAGTGAATTATCAGAAAAGGCCCAAATTTGCACTACAAGTGTGACATAGTTTGGTCCTGAAAATTGCCAAAAATCATTTTATGCCCCAATATTTGTGACGAATGAACTTGGGTCAAGGAAAGTAAGAATTCCAAACCATTTTGTATGAATGGTCAACACTCCAAGTTTGACCCCAATTTGACAAAAAATGAAAATGAAAAAAGGCTCAAAAATTCAAATGCCTTTGCATTGAGCCATCATATGTGCACTAGTTTGTGGGAAAAATATTAAACTTGCAATACAACAAGTTTGAAAAAAAAACCTTCACAAATTTACCTATCTATTATGGACTTGTGAGGATTTCAAGGCATATGCACATGGAAATGGCCACATACATGGCAAAATTAATAATAACATGCCCAAATTTGGCACAACCAGTGGTGTTACCATTATGGACAATGTTGCATAGGAATTTGCAATTATTTTGTATTAAAAAAATATTTTCCATTTTACCAGCACAGAAATGACTTTTTGGTGAAGGAAGTGTCTCAGATAATTCTGAAATTTGTTCCATTTCATTTTTCATCAATAGCAGGCCACATTGGATGGCCACTGGACAAGTTTCAGCAATTTCAGAGTAATATTGCTATATTCCATACATTAAATTGAGTTTCAGTGAATTATCAGAAAATGCCAAAATTTATACAACAAGTGTGACATAGTTTGTTCCTGACAATTGCCAAAAATCATTTTATGCCCCTATATTAGTGACGAATGAACTTGGGTAAAGGAAACTAAGAATTCCAAACCATTTTGTATGAATGGTCAACACTCCAAGTTTGACCCCAATTTTTAAAAAAATAAAGAAAATGAAAAAAGGCCCAAAAATTCAAATGCCTTTGCATTGAGCCATCATATGTGCACTAGTTTGTTGGAAAAATATTAAACTTGCAATACAACAAGTTTGAAAAAAAACCTTCACAAATTCACCTATCTATTATGGACTTGTGTAGATTTCAAGGCATATGCACATGGAAATGGCCACATACATGGCAAAATTCATAATAACATGCCCAAATTTGGCACAACCAGTGGTGTTACCATTGTGGACAATGTTGCATAGGAATTTGCAATTATTTTGTAATAAAAAGTATTTCCCATTTTACAAGCGCAGAAATGACTTTTTTGTGAAGGAAGTGCCTCAGATTATTTTGAAATTTGTTCCATTTCATTTTTCATCAAAAGCATGCCACATTGGATGGCCACTGACCAAGTTTCGGCAATTTCAGAGTAATATTGCTATATTCCATACATTTAGTTGAGTTTCAGTGAATTATCAGAAAAAGCCCAAATTTGCACTAGAAGCGTGACATAGTTTGGTCCTGAAAATTGCCAAAAATCATTTTATGCCCCAATATTGGTGATGGATGAACTTGGGTCTAGGAAAGTAAGAATTCCAAACCATTTTTATGAATGGTCAACACTCCAAGTTTGACCCCAATTTGAAAAAAAAAGAAAATGAAAGAAGGCTCAAAAATTCAAATGCCTTTGCATTGAGCCATCATATATGCACAAGTTTGTGGGGAAAATATTAAAATTGCAATACAAGAAGTTTGAAAAAAAACCTTCACAAATTTACCTATCCAATATGGATTTTTTAGGATTTCAAGGCATATGCACATGGAAATGGCCACATACATGGCAAGATCCATGATAACATCCCCAAATTTGGCACAACCATTGGTGTTACCATTGTGGACAATGTTGCATAGGAATTTGCCACTATGTTGTAACAAAAAAATATTTTCCATTTTACAAGCCCTAGAAATGACTTTTATTGTGAAGGAAGTGCCTCATATAATTTTGAAATGTGTTCCATTTCATTTTTCATCAAAATAAGGCCACATTGGATGGCCACTGACCAAGTTTGAACAATTTCAGAGTAATATTGCTATATTCCATACATTTAGTTGAGTTTCGATGAATTATCAGAAAAGGCCCAAATTTGCACTACAAGTGTGACATAGTTTGGTCCTGAAAATTGCTAAAAATCTTTTTATGCCCCAATATTGTTGATGGATGAACTTGGGTCAAGGAAAGTAAGAATTCCAAACCATTTTGTATGAATGGTCAACACTCCAAGTTTGACCCCAATTTGAAAAAAAAATGAAAATGAAAAAAGGCATATGCACATGGAAATGGCCACATACATGGAAAAATTCATAATAACAGGCCCAAATTTGGCACAACCAGTGGTGTTACCATTGTGGACAATGTTGCTTAGGAATTTGCAATTATTTTGTATTAAAAAATATTTCCCATTTTACAAGCGCAGAAATGACTTTTTTGTGAAGGAAGTGCCTCAGATAATTTTGAAATTGGTTCCATTTCATTTTTCATCAAACGCAGGCCACATTGGATGGCCACTGACCAAGTTTCAGCAATTTCAGAGTAATATTGCTATATTCCATACATTAAATTGAGTTTCAATGAATTATCAGAAAAGGCCAAAATTTGCACTACAAGTGTGACATAGTTTGGTCCTGAAAATTGCCAAAAATCATTTTATGCCCCAATATTGGTGATGGACGAACTTGGGTCTAGGAAAGTAAGAATTCCAAACCATTTTGTATGAATGGTCAGCCCTCCAAGTTTGACCCCAATTTGAAAAAAAAAATGAAAAAATGCTCAAAAATTCAAATGCCTTTGCATTGAGCCATCATATATGCACTAGTTTGTGGGGAAAATATTAAACTTGCAATACAACAAGTTTGAAAAAAAAACCTTCACAAATTTACCTATCCAGTATGGACTTTTGTTGATTTCAAGGCATATGCACATGGAAATGGCCACATACATGGCAAAATGCATGATAACATCCCCAAATTTGGCACAACCATTGGTGTTACCATTGTGGACAATGTTGCATAGGAATTTGCAATTATTTTGTAATAAAAAAATATTTTCCATTTTACAAGCGCAGAAATGACTTTTTTGTGAAGGAAGTGCCTTAGATAATTTTGAAATTTGTTCCATTTCATTTTTCATCAAAAGAAGGCCACATTGGATGGTCACTGACCAAGTTTCAGCAATTTCAGAGTAATATTGCTATATTCCATACATTAAATTGAGTTTCAGTGAATTATCAGAAAAGGCCAAAAATTGCACTATAAGTGTGACATAGTTTGGTCCTGAAAATTGCCAAAAATCATTTTAGGCCTCTATATTGGTGACGAATGAACTTGGGTCATGGAAAGTAAGAATTCGAAACCATTTTGTATGAATGGTCAACACTCCAAGTTTGACCCCAATTTGAAAAAAAACTAAGAAAATGAAAAAAGGCCCAAAAATTCAAAAGCCTTTGCATTGAGCCATCAGATGTGCACTAGTTTGTGGGAAAAATATTAAACTTGCAACACAACAAGTTGGAAAAAAAACTTCACAAATTTGCCTATCTAGTATGGAGTTGCGTAGATTTCAAGGCATATGCATATGGAAATGGCCACATACATGGCAAAATCCATAACAACATGCCCAAATTTGGCACAACCAGTGGTGTTACCATTATGGACAATGTTTCATAGGAATTTGCAATTATTTTGTAATAAAAAATATTTCCCAATTTACAAGAACAGAAATGACTTTTTTGTGAAGGAAGTGCCTCAGATAATTTTGAAATTTGTTCAATTTCATTTTTCATGAAAAACAGGCCACATTGGATGGCCACTGACCAAGTTTCAGCAGTTTCAGAGTAATATTGCTATATTCCATACATTTAGTTGAGTTTCAGTGAATTATCAGAAAAAGCCCAAATTTGCACTAGAAGTGTGACATAGTTTGGTCCTGAAAATTGCCAAAAATCATTTTATTCCCCAATATTGGTGATGGATGAACTTGGGTCAAGGAAAGTAAGAATTCCAAACCATTTTTATGAATGGTCAACACTCCAAGTTTGACCCCAATTTGAAAAAAAAAGAAAATGAAAAAAGGCTCAAAAATTCAAATGCCTTTGCATTGAGCCATCATATGTGCACTAGTTTGTGGGAAAAATATTAAACTTGCAATACCACAAGTTTGAAAAAAAACATTCACAAATTTACCTATCCAATATGGACTTTTGTGGATTTCAGGGCATATGCACATGGAAATGGCCACATACATGGCAAAATCCATGATAACATCCCAAAATTTGGCACAACCATTGGTGTTACCATTGTGGACAATGTTGCATAGGAATTTGATACTATGTTGTAACAAAAAAATATTTTCCATTTTACAAGCCCTAGAAATGACTTTTTTTGTGAAGGAAGTGCCTCATATAATTTTGAAATGTGTTCCATTTCATTTTTCATCAAAAGCAGGCAACATTGGATGGCCACTGACCAAGTTTCAGCAATTTCAGAGTAATATTGCTATATTCCATACATTTAGTTGAGTTTCAGTGAATTATCAGAAAAGGCCCAAATTTGCACTACAAGTGTGACATAGTTTGGTCCTGAAAATTGCTAAAAGTCATTTTATGCCCCAATATTGTTGATGGATGAACTTGGGTCAAGGAAAGTAAGAATTCCAAACCATTTAGTATGAATGGTCAACACTCCAAGTTTGACCCCAATTTGAAAAAAAACTAAGAAAATGAAAAAAAGGCCCAGAAATTCAAATGCCTTTGCATTGAGCCATCATATGTGCACTAGTTTGTGGAAAAATATTAAACTTGCAATACAACAAGTTTGAAAAAAAACCTTCACAAATTCACCTATCTATTATGGACTTGTGTAGATTTCAAGGCATATGCACATGGAAATGGCCACATACATGGCAAAATTCATAATAACAGGCCCAAATTTGGCACAACCAGTGGTGTTACCATTGTGGACAATGTTGCATAGGAATTTGCAATTATTTTGTATTAAAAAATATTTTCCATTTTACAAGCGCAGAAATGACTTTTTTGTGAAGGAAGTGCCTCAGATAATTTTGAAATTGGTTCCATTTCATTTTTAATCAAACGCAGTCCACATTGGATGGCCACTGACCAAGTTTCAGCAATTTCAGAGTAATATTGCTATATTCCATACATTAAATTGAGTTTCAGTGAATTATCAGAAAAGGCCAAAATTCGCACTACAAGTGTGACATAGTTTGGTCCTGAAAATTGCCAAAAATCATTTTATGCCCCAATATTGGTGATGGATGAACTTGGGTCCAGGAAAGTAAGAATTCCAAACCATTTTGTATGAATGGTCAGCCCTCCAAGTTTGACCCCAATTTGAAAAAAAAGAAAATGAAAAAAGGCTCAAAAATTCAAATGCCTTTGCATTGAGCCATCATATGTGCACTAGTTTGTGGGAAAAATATTAAACTTGCCATACAACAAGTTTGGAAAAAAAACCTTCACAAATTTACCAATCCAGTAAGGACTTTTGTGGATTTCAAGGCATATGCACATGGAAATGGCCACATACATGGCAAAATCCATGATAACATCCCCAAATTTGGCACAACCATTGGTGTTACCATTGTGGACAATGTTGCATAGGAATTTGCAATTATTTTGTATTAAAAAAATATTTTCCATTTTACAAGCGCAGAAATGACTTTTTTGTGAAGGAAGTGCCTTAGATAATTTTGAAATTTGTTCCATTTCATTTTTCATCAAAAGAAGGCCACATTGGATGGTCACTGACCAAGTTTCAGCAATTTCAGAGGAATATTGCTATATTCCATACATTAAATTGAGTTTCAGTGAATTATCAGAAAAGGCCAAAAATTGCACTACAAGTGTGACATAGTTTGGTCCTGAAAATTGCCAAAAATCATTTTAGGCCCCTATATTGGTGACGAATGAACTTGGGTCAAGGAAAGTAAGAATTCGAAACCATTTTGTATGAATGGTCAACACTCCAAGTTTGACCCCAATTTGAAAAAAAACTAAGAAAATGAAAAAAGGCCCAAAAATTCAAAAGCCTTTGCATTGAGCCATCATATGTGCACTAGTTTGTGGGAAAAATATTAAACTTGCAACACAACAAGTTGGAAAAAAAACTTCACAAATTTGCCTATCTAGTATGGACTTGCGTAGATTTCAAGGTATATGCACATGGAAATGGCCACATACATGGCAAAATCCATAACAACATGCCCAAATTTGGCACAACCAGTGGTGTTACCATTATGGACAATGTTTCATAGGAATTTGCAATTATTTTGTAATAAAAAATATTTCCCAATTTACAAGAACAGAAATGACTATTTTGTGAAGGAAGTGCCTCAGATAATTTTGAAATTTGTTCAATTTCATTTTTCATGAAAAACAGGCCACATTGGATGGCCACTGACCAAGTTTCAGCAGTTTCAGAGTAATATTGCTATATTCCATACATTTAGTTGAGTTTCAGTGAATTATCAGAAAAAGCCCAAATTTGCACTAGAAGTGTGACATAGTTTGGTCCTGAAAATTGCCAAAAATCATTTTATGCCCCAATATTGGTGATGGATGAACTTGGGTCAAGGAAAGTAAGAATTCCAAACCATTTTTATGAATGGACAACACTCCAAGTTTGACCCCAATTTGAAAAAAAAAGAAAATGAAAAAAGGCTCAAAAATTCAAATGCCTTTGCATTGAGCTATCATATGTGCACTAGTTTGTGGGAAAAATATTAAACTTGCAATACAACAAGTTTGAAAAAAAACCTTCACAAATTTACCTATCCAATATGGACTGTTCTGGATTTCAGGGCATATGCACATGGAAATGGCCACATACATGGTAAAATCCATGATAACATCCCCAAATTTGGCACAACCATTGGTGTTACCATTGTGGACAATGTTGCATAGGAATTTGATACTATGTTGTAACAAAAAAATATTTTCCATTTTACAAGCCCTAGAAATGAGTTTTTTTGTGAAGGAAGTGCCTCATATAATTTTGAAATGTGTTCCATTTCATTTTTCATCAAAAGCAGGCCACATTGGATGGCCACTGACCAAGTTTCAGCAATTTCAGAGTAATATTGCTATATTCCATACATTTAGTTGAGTTTTAGTGAATTATCAGAAATGGCCCAAATTTGCACTACAAGTGTGACATAGTTTGGTCCTGAAAATTGCTAAAAGTCATTTTATGCCCCAATATTGTTGATGGATGAACTTGGGTCAAGGAAAGTAAGAATTCCAAACCATTTAGTATGAATGGTCAACACTCCAAGTTTGACCCCAATTTGAAAAAAAAACTAAGAAAATGAAAAAAAGGCCCAGAAATTCAAATGCCTTTGCATTGAGCCATCATATGTGCACTAGTTTGTGGAAAAATATTAAACTTGCAATACAACAAGTTTGAAAAAAAACCTTCACAAATTCACCTATCTATTATGGACTTGTGTAGATTTCAAGGCATATGCACATGGAAATGGCCACATACATGGCAAAATTCATAATAACAGGCCCAAATTTGGCACAACCAGTGGTGTTACCATTGTGGACAATGTTGCATAGGAATTTGCAATTATTTTGTATTAAAAAATATTTTCCATTTTACAAGCGCAGAAATGACTTTTTTGTGAAGGAAGTGCCTCAGATAATTTTGAAATTGGTTCCATTTCATTTTTAATCAAACGCAGTCCACATTGGATGGCCACTGACCAAGTTTCAGCAATTTCAGAGTAATATTGCTATATTCCATACATTAAATTGAGTTTCAGTGAATTATCAGAAAAGGCCAAAATTCGCACTACAAGTGTGACATAGTTTGGTCCTGAAAATTGCCAAAAATCATTTTATGCCCCAATATTGGGGATGGATGAACTTGGGTCCAGGAAAGTAAGAATTCCAAACCATTTTGTATGAATGGTCAGCCCTCCAAGTTTGACCCCAATTTGAAAAAAAAGAAAATGTAAAAAGGCTCAAAAATTCAAATGCCTTTGCATTGAGCCATCATATGTGCACTAGTTTGTGGGAAAAATATTAAACTTGCCATACAACAAGTTTGAAAAAAAAACCTTCACAAATTTACGAATCCAGTAAGGACTTTTGTGGATTTCAAGGCATATGCACATGGAAATGGCCACATACATGGCAAAATCCATGCTAACATCCCCAAATTTGGCACAACCATTGGTGTTACCATTGTGGACAATGTTGCATAGGAATTTGCAATTATTTTGTATTAAATTTTTTTTTCCATTTTACAAGCGGAGAAATGACTTTTTTGTGAAGGAAGTGCCTTAGATAATTTTGAAATTTGTTCCATTTCATTTTTCATCAAAAGAAGGCCACATTGGATGGTCACTGACCAAGTTTCAGCAATTTCAGAGTAATATTGCTATATTCCATACATTAAATTGAGTTTCAGTGAATTATCAGAAAAGGCCAAAATTTGCACTACAAGTGTGACATAGTTTGGTCCTGAAAATTGCCAAAAATCATTTTAGGCCCCTATATTGGTGACGAATGAACTTGGGTCAAGGAAAGTAAGAATTCGATACCATTTTGTATGAATGGTCAACACTCCAAGTTTAACCCCAATTTGAAAAAAAACTAAGAAAATGAAAAAAGGCCCAAAAATTCAAAAGCCTTTGCATTGAGCCATCATATGTGCACTAGTTTGTGGGAAAAATATTAAACTTGCAACACAACAAGTTGGAAAAAAAACTTCACAAATTTGCCTATCTAGTATGGACTTGTGTGGATTTCAAGGCATATGCACATGGAAATGGCCACATACATGGCAAAATCCATAATAACATGCCCAAATTTGGCACAACCAGTGGTGTTACCATTGTGGACAATGTTTCATAGGAATTTGCAATTATTTTGTAAAAAAAAATATTTCCCAATTTACAAGCGCGGAAATGACTTTTTTGTGAAGGAAGTGCCTCAGATAATTTTGAAATTTGTTCAATTTCATTTTTCATCAAAAGCAGGCCACATTGGATGGCCACTGACCAAGTTTCAGCAGTTTCAGAGTAATATTGCTATATTCCATACATTTAGTTGAATTTCAGTGAATTATCAGAAAAAGCCCAAATTTGCACTAGAAGTGTGACATAGTTTGGTCCTGAAAATTATCAAAAATCATTTTATGCCCCAACATTGGTGATGGATGAACTTGGGTCAAGGAAAGTAAGAATTCCAAACCATTTTTATGAATGGTCAACACTCCAAGTTTGACCCCAATTTGAAAAAAAAAGAAAATGAAAAAAGGCTCAAAAATTCAAATGCCTTTGCATTGAGCCATCATATGTGCACTAGTTTGTGGGAAAAATATTAAACTTGCAGTACAACAAGTTTGAAAAAAAACCTTCACAAATTTACCTGTCCAATATGGACTGTTGTGGATTTCAGGGCATATGCACATGGAAATGGCCACATACATGGCAAAATCCATGAAAACATCCCCAAATTTGGCACAACCATTGGTGTTACCATTGTGGACAATGTTGCATAGGAATTTGCAACTATGTTGTAACAAAAAAATATTTTCCATTTTACAAGCCCTAGAAATGACTTTTTTTGTGAAGGAAGTGCCTCATATAATTTTGAAATGTGTTCCATTTCATTTTTCATCAAAAGCAGGCCACATTGGATGGCCACTGACCAAGTTTTAGCAATTTCAGAGTAATATTGCAATATTCCATACATTTAGTTGAGTTTCAGTGAATTATCAGAAAAGGCCCAAATGTGCACTACAAGTGTGACATAGTTTGGTCCTGAAAATTGCTAAAAGTCATTTTATGCCCCAATATTGTTGATGGATGAACTTGGGTCAAGGAAAGTAAGAATTCCAAACCATTTTGTATGAATGGTCAACACTCCAAGTTTGACCCCAATTTGAAAAAAAAAACTAAGAAAATGAAAAAAGGCCCAGAAATTCAAATGCCTTTGCATTGAGCCATCATATGTGCACTAGTTTGTGGAAAAATATTAAACTTGCAATACAACAAGTTTCAAAAAAAACCTTCATAAATTGACCTATCTATTATGGTCTTGTGTGGATTTCAAGGCATATGCACATGGAAATGGCCACATACATGGCAAAATTCATAATAACAGGCCCAAATTTGGCACAACCAGTGGTGTTACCATTGTGGACAATGTTGCATAGGAATTTGCAATTATTTTGTATTAAAAAATATTTTCCATTTTACAAGCACAGAAATGACATTTTTGTGAAGGAAGTGCCTCAGATAATTTTGAAATTGGTTCCATTTCATTTTTCATCAAACGCAGGCCACATTGGATGGCCACTGACCAAGTTTCAGCAATTTCAGAGTAATATTGCTATATTCCATACATTAAATTGAGTTTCAGTGAATTATCAGAAAAGGCCAAAATTTGCACTACAAGTGTGACATAGTTTGGTCCTGAAAATTGCCAAAAATCATTTTATGGCCCAATATTGGTGATGGATGAACTTGGGTCTAGGAAAGTAAGAATTCCAAACCATTTTGTATGAATGGTCAGCCCTCCAAGTTTGACCCCAATTTGAAAAAAAAGAAAATGAAAAAAGGCTCAAAAATTCAAATGCCTTTGCATTGAGCCATCATAGGTGCACTAGTTTGTGGGAAAAATATTAAACTTGCAATACAACAAGTTTGAAAAAAAAACCATCACAAATTTACCTATCCAGTATGGACTTTTGTGGATTTCAAGGCATATGCACATGGAAATGGCCACATACATGGCAAAATCCATGATAACATCCCCAAATTTGGTACAACCATTGGTGTTACCATTGTGGACAATGTTGAATAGGAATTTGCAATTATTTTGTATTAAAAAAATATTTTCCATTTATAAGCGCAGAAATGACTTTTTTGTGAAGGAAGTGCCTTAGATAATTTGGAAATTTGTTCCATTTCATTTTTCATCAAAAGAAGGCCACATTGGATGGTCACTGACCAAGTTTCAGCAATTTCAGAGTAATATTGCTATATTCCATATATTAAATTGAGTTTCAGTGAATTATCAGAAAAGGCCAAAATTTGCACTACAAGTGTGACATAGTTTGGTCTTGAAAATTGCCAAAAATCATTTTAGGCCCCTATATTGGTGACGAATGAACTTGGGTCAAGGAAAGTAAGAATTCGAAACCATTTTGTATGAATGGTCAACAGTCCAAGTTTGACCCCAATTTGAAAAAAAACTAAGAAAGTGAAAAATGGCCCAAAAATTCAAAAGCCTTTGCATTGAGCCATTATATGTGCACTAGTTTGTGGGAAAAATATTAAACTTCCAACACAACAAGTTGGAAAAAAAAAACTTCACAAATTTGCCTATCTAGTATGGACTTGCGTGGATTTCAAGGCATATGCACATGGAAATGGCCACATACATGGCAAAATCCATAATAACATCCCCAAGTTTGGCACAACCAGTGGTGTTACCATTGTGGACAATGTTTCACAGGAATTTGCAATTATTTTCTAATAAAAAATATTTCCCAATTTACAAGCGCAGAAATGACTTTTTTTGTGAAGGAAGTGCCTCATATAATTTTGAAATTTGTTCCATTTCATTTTTCATCAAAAGCAGGCCACATTGGATGGCCACTGACCAAGTTTCAGCAATTTCAGAGTAATATTGCTATATTCCATAAATTTAGTTGAGTTTCGATGAATTATCAGAAAAGGCCCAAATTTGCACTAGAAGTGTGACATAGTTTGGTCCTGAAAATTGTCAAAAATCATTTTATGCCCCAACATTGGTGATGGATGAACTTGGGTCAAGGAAAGTAAGAATTCCAAACCATTTTTATGAATGGTCAACACTCCAAGTTTGACCCCAATTTGAAAAAAAAAGAAAATGAAAAAAGGCTCAAAAATTGAAATGCCTCTGCATTGAGCCATCATATGTGCACTAGTTTGTGGGAAAAATATTAAACTTGCAATACAACAAGTTTGAAAAAAAACCTTCACAAATTTACCTGTCCAATATGGACTTTTGTGGATTTCAAGGCATATGCACATGGAAATGGCCACATACATGGCAAAATCCATGATAACATCCCCAAATTTGGCACAACCATTGGTGTTACCATTGTGGACAATGTTGCATAGGAATTTGCAACTATGTTGTAACAAAAAAATATTTTCCATTTTACAAGCCCTAGAAATGACTTTTTTTGTGAAGGAAGTGCCTCATATAATTTTGAAATGTGTTCCATTTCATTTTTCATCAAAAGCAGGCCACATTGGATGGCCACTGACCAAGTTTCAGCAATTTCAGAGTAATATTGCAATATTCCATACATTTAGTTGAGTTTCAGTGAATTATCAAAAAAGGCCCAAATGTGCACTACAAGTGTGACATAGTTTGGTCCTGAAAATTGCTAAAAGTCATTTTATGCCCCAATATTGTTGATGGATGAACTTGGGTCAAGGAAAGTAAGAATTCCAAACCATTTTTTATGAATGGTCAACACTCCAAGTTTGACCCCAATTTGAAAAAAAAAACTAAGAAAATGAAAAAAGGCCCAGAAATTCAAATGCCTTTGCATTGAGCCATCATATGTGCACTAGTTTGTGGAAAAATATTAAACTTGCAATACAACAAGTTTGAAAAAAAACCTTCACAAATTGACCTATCTATTATGGTCTTGTGTGGATTTCAAGGCATATGCACATGGAAATGGCCACATACATGGCAAAATTCATAATAACAGGCCCAAATTTGGCACAACCAGTGGTGTTACCATTGTGGACAATGTTGCATAGGAATTTGCAATTATTTTGTATTAAAAAATATTTTCCATTTTACAAGCACAGAAATGACATTTTTGTGAAGGAAGTGCCTCAGATAATTTTGAAATTGGTTCCATTTCATTTTTCATCAAACGCAGGCCACATTGGATGGCCACTGACCAAGTTTCAGCAATTTCAGAGTAATATTGCTATATTCCATACATTAAATTGAGTTTCAGTGAATTATCAGAAAAGGCCAAAATTTGCACTACAAGTGTGACATAGTTTGGTCCTGAAAATTGCCAAAAATCATTTTATGGCCCAATATTGGTGATGGATGAACTTGGGTCTAGGAAAGTAAGAATTCCAAACCATTTTGTATGAATGGTCAGCCCTCCAAGTTTGACCCCAATTTGAAAAAAAAGAAAATGAAAAAAGGCTCAAAAATTCAAATGCCTTTGCATTGAGCCATCATAGGTGCACTAGTTTGTGGGAAAAATATTAAACTTGCAATACAACAAGTTTGAAAAAAAAACCATCACAAATTTACCTATCCAGTATGGACTTTTGTGGATTTCAAGGCATATGCACATGGAAATGGCCACATACATGGCAAAATCCATGATAACATCCCCAAATTTGGTACAACCATTGGTGTTACCATTGTGGACAATGTTGCATAGGAATTTGATACTATGTTGTAACAAAAAAATATTTTCCATTTTACAAGCCCTAGAAATGAGTTTTTTTGTGAAGGAAGTGCCTCATATAATTTTGAAATGTGTTCCATTTCATTTTTCATCAAAAGCAGGCCACATTGGATGGCCACTGACCAAGTTTCAGCAATTTCAGAGTAATATTGCTATATTCCATACATTTAGTTGAGTTTTAGTGAATTATCAGAAATGGCCCAAATTTGCACTACAAGTGTGACATAGTTTGGTCCTGAAAATTGCTAAAAGTCATTTTATGCCCCAATATTGTTGATGGATGAACTTGGGTCAAGGAAAGTAAGAATTCCAAACCATTTAGTATGAATGGTCAACACTCCAAGTTTGACCCCAATTTGAAAAAAAAACTAAGAAAATGAAAAAAAGGCCCAGAAATTCAAATGCCTTTGCATTGAGCCATCATATGTGCACTAGTTTGTGGAAAAATATTAAACTTGCAATACAACAAGTTTGAAAAAAAACCTTCACAAATTCACCTATCTATTATGGACTTGTGTAGATTTCAAGGCATATGCACATGGAAATGGCCACATACATGGCAAAATTCATAATAACAGGCCCAAATTTGGCACAACCAGTGGTGTTACCATTGTGGACAATGTTGCATAGGAATTTGCAATTATTTTGTATTAAAAAATATTTTCCATTTTACAAGCGCAGAAATGACTTTTTTGTGAAGGAAGTGCCTCAGATAATTTTGAAATTGGTTCCATTTCATTTTTAATCAAACGCAGTCCACATTGGATGGCCACTGACCAAGTTTCAGCAATTTCAGAGTAATATTGCTATATTCCATACATTAAATTGAGTTTCAGTGAATTATCAGAAAAGGCCAAAATTCGCACTACAAGTGTGACATAGTTTGGTCCTGAAAATTGCCAAAAATCATTTTATGCCCCAATATTGGGGATGGATGAACTTGGGTCCAGGAAAGTAAGAATTCCAAACCATTTTGTATGAATGGTCAGCCCTCCAAGTTTGACCCCAATTTGAAAAAAAAGAAAATGTAAAAAGGCTCAAAAATTCAAATGCCTTTGCATTGAGCCATCATATGTGCACTAGTTTGTGGGAAAAATATTAAACTTGCCATACAACAAGTTTGAAAAAAAAACCTTCACAAATTTACGAATCCAGTAAGGACTTTTGTGGATTTCAAGGCATATGCACATGGAAATGGCCACATACATGGCAAAATCCATGCTAACATCCCCAAATTTGGCACAACCATTGGTGTTACCATTGTGGACAATGTTGCATAGGAATTTGCAATTATTTTGTATTAAATTTTTTTTTCCATTTTACAAGCGGAGAAATGACTTTTTTGTGAAGGAAGTGCCTTAGATAATTTTGAAATTTGTTCCATTTCATTTTTCATCAAAAGAAGGCCACATTGGATGGTCACTGACCAAGTTTCAGCAATTTCAGAGTAATATTGCTATATTCCATACATTAAATTGAGTTTCAGTGAATTATCAGAAAAGGCCAAAATTTGCACTACAAGTGTGACATAGTTTGGTCCTGAAAATTGCCAAAAATCATTTTAGGCCCCTATATTGGTGACGAATGAACTTGGGTCAAGGAAAGTAAGAATTCGATACCATTTTGTATGAATGGTCAACACTCCAAGTTTAACCCCAATTTGAAAAAAAACTAAGAAAATGAAAAAAGGCCCAAAAATTCAAAAGCCTTTGCATTGAGCCATCATATGTGCACTAGTTTGTGGGAAAAATATTAAACTTGCAACACAACAAGTTGGAAAAAAAACTTCACAAATTTGCCTATCTAGTATGGACTTGTGTGGATTTCAAGGCATATGCACATGGAAATGGCCACATACATGGCAAAATCCATAATAACATGCCCAAATTTGGCACAACCAGTGGTGTTACCATTGTGGACAATGTTTCATAGGAATTTGCAATTATTTTGTAAAAAAAAATATTTCCCAATTTACAAGCGCGGAAATGACTTTTTTGTGAAGGAAGTGCCTCAGATAATTTTGAAATTTGTTCAATTTCATTTTTCATCAAAAGCAGGCCACATTGGATGGCCACTGACCAAGTTTCAGCAGTTTCAGAGTAATATTGCTATATTCCATACATTTAGTTGAATTTCAGTGAATTATCAGAAAAAGCCCAAATTTGCACTAGAAGTGTGACATAGTTTGGTCCTGAAAATTATCAAAAATCATTTTATGCCCCAACATTGGTGATGGATGAACTTGGGTCAAGGAAAGTAAGAATTCCAAACCATTTTTATGAATGGTCAACACTCCAAGTTTGACCCCAATTTGAAAAAAAAAGAAAATGAAAAAAGGCTCAAAAATTCAAATGCCTTTGCATTGAGCCATCATATGTGCACTAGTTTGTGGGAAAAATATTAAACTTGCAGTACAACAAGTTTGAAAAAAAACCTTCACAAATTTACCTGTCCAATATGGACTGTTGTGGATTTCAGGGCATATGCACATGGAAATGGCCACATACATGGCAAAATCCATGAAAACATCCCCAAATTTGGCACAACCATTGGTGTTACCATTGTGGACAATGTTGCATAGGAATTTGCAACTATGTTGTAACAAAAAAATATTTTCCATTTTACAAGCCCTAGAAATGACTTTTTTTGTGAAGGAAGTGCCTCATATAATTTTGAAATGTGTTCCATTTCATTTTTCATCAAAAGCAGGCCACATTGGATGGCCACTGACCAAGTTTTAGCAATTTCAGAGTAATATTGCAATATTCCATACATTTAGTTGAGTTTCAGTGAATTATCAGAAAAGGCCCAAATGTGCACTACAAGTGTGACATAGTTTGGTCCTGAAAATTGCTAAAAGTCATTTTATGCCCCAATATTGTTGATGGATGAACTTGGGTCAAGGAAAGTAAGAATTCCAAACCATTTTGTATGAATGGTCAACACTCCAAGTTTGACCCCAATTTGAAAAAAAAAACTAAGAAAATGAAAAAAGGCCCAGAAATTCAAATGCCTTTGCATTGAGCCATCATATGTGCACTAGTTTGTGGAAAAATATTAAACTTGCAATACAACAAGTTTCAAAAAAAACCTTCATAAATTGACCTATCTATTATGGTCTTGTGTGGATTTCAAGGCATATGCACATGGAAATGGCCACATACATGGCAAAATTCATAATAACAGGCCCAAATTTGGCACAACCAGTGGTGTTACCATTGTGGACAATGTTGCATAGGAATTTGCAATTATTTTGTATTAAAAAATATTTTCCATTTTACAAGCACAGAAATGACATTTTTGTGAAGGAAGTGCCTCAGATAATTTTGAAATTGGTTCCATTTCATTTTTCATCAAACGCAGGCCACATTGGATGGCCACTGACCAAGTTTCAGCAATTTCAGAGTAATATTGCTATATTCCATACATTAAATTGAGTTTCAGTGAATTATCAGAAAAGGCCAAAATTTGCACTACAAGTGTGACATAGTTTGGTCCTGAAAATTGCCAAAAATCATTTTATGGCCCAATATTGGTGATGGATGAACTTGGGTCTAGGAAAGTAAGAATTCCAAACCATTTTGTATGAATGGTCAGCCCTCCAAGTTTGACCCCAATTTGAAAAAAAAGAAAATGAAAAAAGGCTCAAAAATTCAAATGCCTTTGCATTGAGCCATCATAGGTGCACTAGTTTGTGGGAAAAATATTAAACTTGCAATACAACAAGTTTGAAAAAAAAACCATCACAAATTTACCTATCCAGTATGGACTTTTGTGGATTTCAAGGCATATGCACATGGAAATGGCCACATACATGGCAAAATCCATGATAACATCCCCAAATTTGGTACAACCATTGGTGTTACCATTGTGGACAATGTTGAATAGGAATTTGCAATTATTTTGTATTAAAAAAATATTTTCCATTTATAAGCGCAGAAATGACTTTTTTGTGAAGGAAGTGCCTTAGATAATTTGGAAATTTGTTCCATTTCATTTTTCATCAAAAGAAGGCCACATTGGATGGTCACTGACCAAGTTTCAGCAATTTCAGAGTAATATTGCTATATTCCATATATTAAATTGAGTTTCAGTGAATTATCAGAAAAGGCCAAAATTTGCACTACAAGTGTGACATAGTTTGGTCTTGAAAATTGCCAAAAATCATTTTAGGCCCCTATATTGGTGACGAATGAACTTGGGTCAAGGAAAGTAAGAATTCGAAACCATTTTGTATGAATGGTCAACAGTCCAAGTTTGACCCCAATTTGAAAAAAAACTAAGAAAGTGAAAAATGGCCCAAAAATTCAAAAGCCTTTGCATTGAGCCATTATATGTGCACTAGTTTGTGGGAAAAATATTAAACTTCCAACACAACAAGTTGGAAAAAAAAAACTTCACAAATTTGCCTATCTAGTATGGACTTGCGTGGATTTCAAGGCATATGCACATGGAAATGGCCACATACATGGCAAAATCCATAATAACATCCCCAAGTTTGGCACAACCAGTGGTGTTACCATTGTGGACAATGTTTCACAGGAATTTGCAATTATTTTCTAATAAAAAATATTTCCCAATTTACAAGCGCAGAAATGACTTTTTTTGTGAAGGAAGTGCCTCATATAATTTTGAAATTTGTTCCATTTCATTTTTCATCAAAAGCAGGCCACATTGGATGGCCACTGACCAAGTTTCAGCAATTTCAGAGTAATATTGCTATATTCCATAAATTTAGTTGAGTTTCGATGAATTATCAGAAAAGGCCCAAATTTGCACTAGAAGTGTGACATAGTTTGGTCCTGAAAATTGTCAAAAATCATTTTATGCCCCAACATTGGTGATGGATGAACTTGGGTCAAGGAAAGTAAGAATTCCAAACCATTTTTATGAATGGTCAACACTCCAAGTTTGACCCCAATTTGAAAAAAAAAGAAAATGAAAAAAGGCTCAAAAATTGAAATGCCTCTGCATTGAGCCATCATATGTGCACTAGTTTGTGGGAAAAATATTAAACTTGCAATACAACAAGTTTGAAAAAAAACCTTCACAAATTTACCTGTCCAATATGGACTTTTGTGGATTTCAAGGCATATGCACATGGAAATGGCCACATACATGGCAAAATCCATGATAACATCCCCAAATTTGGCACAACCATTGGTGTTACCATTGTGGACAATGTTGCATAGGAATTTGCAACTATGTTGTAACAAAAAAATATTTTCCATTTTACAAGCCCTAGAAATGACTTTTTTTGTGAAGGAAGTGCCTCATATAATTTTGAAATGTGTTCCATTTCATTTTTCATCAAAAGCAGGCCACATTGGATGGCCACTGACCAAGTTTCAGCAATTTCAGAGTAATATTGCAATATTCCATACATTTAGTTGAGTTTCAGTGAATTATCAAAAAAGGCCCAAATGTGCACTACAAGTGTGACATAGTTTGGTCCTGAAAATTGCTAAAAGTCATTTTATGCCCCAATATTGTTGATGGATGAACTTGGGTCAAGGAAAGTAAGAATTCCAAACCATTTTTTATGAATGGTCAACACTCCAAGTTTGACCCCAATTTGAAAAAAAAAACTAAGAAAATGAAAAAAGGCCCAGAAATTCAAATGCCTTTGCATTGAGCCATCATATGTGCACTAGTTTGTGGAAAAATATTAAACTTGCAATACAACAAGTTTGAAAAAAAACCTTCACAAATTGACCTATCTATTATGGTCTTGTGTGGATTTCAAGGCATATGCACATGGAAATGGCCACATACATGGCAAAATTCATAATAACAGGCCCAAATTTGGCACAACCAGTGGTGTTACCATTGTGGACAATGTTGCATAGGAATTTGCAATTATTTTGTATTAAAAAATATTTTCCATTTTACAAGCACAGAAATGACATTTTTGTGAAGGAAGTGCCTCAGATAATTTTGAAATTGGTTCCATTTCATTTTTCATCAAACGCAGGCCACATTGGATGGCCACTGACCAAGTTTCAGCAATTTCAGAGTAATATTGCTATATTCCATACATTAAATTGAGTTTCAGTGAATTATCAGAAAAGGCCAAAATTTGCACTACAAGTGTGACATAGTTTGGTCCTGAAAATTGCCAAAAATCATTTTATGGCCCAATATTGGTGATGGATGAACTTGGGTCTAGGAAAGTAAGAATTCCAAACCATTTTGTATGAATGGTCAGCCCTCCAAGTTTGACCCCAATTTGAAAAAAAAGAAAATGAAAAAAGGCTCAAAAATTCAAATGCCTTTGCATTGAGCCATCATAGGTGCACTAGTTTGTGGGAAAAATATTAAACTTGCAATACAACAAGTTTGAAAAAAAAACCATCACAAATTTACCTATCCAGTATGGACTTTTGTGGATTTCAAGGCATATGCACATGGAAATGGCCACATACATGGCAAAATCCATGATAACATCCCCAAATTTGGTACAACCATTGGTGTTACCATTGTGGACAATGTTGAATAGGAATTTGCAATTATTTTGTATTAAAAAAATATTTTCCATTTTACAAGCGCAGAAATGACTTTTTTGTGAAGGAAGTGCCTTAGATAATTTTGAAATTTGTTCCATTTCATTTTTCATCAAAAGAAGGCCACATTGGATGGTCACTGACCAAGTTTCAGCAATTTCAGAGTAATATTGCTATATTCCATACATTAAATTGAGTTTCAGTGAATTATCAGAAAAGGCCAAAATTTGCACTACAAGTGTGACATAGTTTGGTCTTGAAAATTGCCAAAAATCATTTTCGGCCCCTATATTGGTGACGAATGAACTTGGGTCAAGGAAAGTAAGAATTCGAAACCATTTTGTATGAATGGTCAACAGTCCAAGTTTGACCCCAATTTGAAAAAAAACTAAGAAAGTGAAAAATGGCCCAAAAATTCAAAAGCCTTTGCATTGAGCCATTATATGTGCACTAGTTTGTGGGAAAAATATTAAACTTCCAACAGAACAAGTTGGGAAAAAAAAACTTCACAAATTTGCCTATCTAGTATGGACTTGCGTGGATTTCAAGGCATATGCACATGGAAATGGCCACATACATGGCAAAATCCATAATAACATCCCCAAGTTTGGCACAACCAGTGGTGTTACCATTGTGGACAATGTTTCACAGGAATTTGCAATTATTTTGTAATAAAAAATATTTCCCAATTTACAAGCGCAGAAATGACTTTTTTTGTGAAGGAAGTGCCTCATATAATTTTGAAATTTGTTCCATTTCATTTTTCATCAAAAGCAGGCCACATTGGATGGCCACTGACCAAGTTTCAGCAATTTCAGAGTCATATTGCTATATTCCATAAATTTAGTTGAGTTTCGATGAATTATCAGAAAAGGCCCAAATTTGCACTACAAGTGTGACATAGTTTGGTCCTGAAAATTGCCAAAAATCATTTTATGCCCCAATATTGGTGATGGATGAACTTGGGTCAAGGAAAGTAAGAATTCCAAACCATTTTTATGAATGGTCAACACTCCAAGTTTGACCCCAATTTGAAAAAAATAGAAAATGAAAAAAGGCTCAGAAATTGAAATGCCTCTGCATTGAGCCATCATATGTGCACTAGTTTGTGGGAAAAATATTAAAATTGCAATACAACAAGTTTGAAAAAAAACCTTCACAAATTTACCTGTCCAATATGGACTTTTGTGGATTTCAAGGCATATGCACATGGAAATGGCCACATACATGGCAAAATCCATGATAACATCCCCAAATTTGGCACAACCATTGGTGTTACCATTGTGGACAATGTTGCATAGGAATTTGCAACTATGTTGTAACAAAAAAATATTTTCCATTTTACAAGCCCTAGAAATGACTTTTTTTGTGAAGGAAGTGCCTCATATAATTTTGAAATGTGTTCCATTTCATTTTTCATCAAAAGCAGGCCACATTGGATGGCCACTGACCAAGTTTCAGCAATTTCAGAGTAATATTGCAATATTCCATACATTTAGTTGAGTTTCAGTGAATTATCAGAAAAGGCCCAAATGTGCACTACAAGTCTGACATAGTTTGGTCCTGAAAATTGCTAAAAGTCATTTTATGCCCCAATATTGTTGATGGATGAACTTGGGTCAAGGAAAGTAAGAATTCCAAACCATTTTGTATGAATGGTCAACACTCCAAGTTTGACCCCAATTTGAAAAAAAAAACTAAGAAAATGAAAAAAGGCCCAGAAATTCAAATGCCTTTGCATTGAGCCATCATATGTGCACTAGTTTGTGGAAAAATATTAAACTTGCAATACAACAAGTTTGAAAAAAAACCTTCACAAATTCACCTATCTATTATGGTCTTGTGTGGATTTCAAGGCATATGCACATGGAAATGGCCACATACATGGCAAAATTCATAATAACAGGCCCAAATTTGGCACAACCAGTGGTGTTACCATTGTGGACAATGTTGCAAAGGAATTTGCAATTATTTTGTATTAAAAAATATTTTCCATTTTACAAGCACAGAAATGACTTTTTTGTGAAGGAAGTGCCTCAGATAATTTAGAAATTGGTCCCATTTCATTTTTCATCAAACGCAGGCCACATTGGATGGCCACTGACCAAGTTTCAGCAATTTCAGAGTAATATTGCTATATTCCATACATTAAATTGAGTTTCAGTGAATTATCAGAAAAGGCCAAAATTTGCACTACAAGTGTGACATAGTTGGTCCTGAAAATTGCCAAAAATCATTTTATGGCCCAATATTGGTGATGGATGAACTTGGGTCTAGGAAAGTAAGAATTCCAAACCATTTTGTATGAATGGTCAGCCCTCCAAGTTTGACCCCAATTTGAAAAAAAAGAAAATGAAAAAAGGCTCAAAAATTCAAATGCCTTTGCATTGAGCCATCATAGGTGCACTAGTTTGTGGGAAAAATATTAAACTTGCAATACAACAAGTTTGAAAAAAAACCATCACAAATTTACCTATCCAGTATGGACTTTTGTGGATTTCAAGGCATATGCACATGGAAATGGCCACATACATGGCAAAATCCATGATAACATCCCCAAATTTGGTACAACCATTGGTGTTACCATTGTGGACAATGTTGAATAGGAATTTGCAATTATTTTGTATTAAAAAAATATTTTCCATTTTACAAGCGCAGAAATGACTTTTTTGTGAAGGAAGTGCCTTAGATAATTTTGAAATTTGTTCCATTTCATTTTTCATCAAAAGAAGGCCACATTGGATGGTCACTGACCAAGTTTCACCAATTTCAGAGTAATATTGCTATATTCCATACATTAAATTGAGTTTCAGTGAATTATCAGAAAAGGCCAAAATTTGCACTACAAGTGTGACATAGTTTGGTCTTGAAAATTGCCAAAAATCATTTTAGGCCCCTATATTGGTGACGAATGAACTTGGGTCAAGGAAAGTAAGAATTCGAAACCATTTTGTATGAATGGTCAACAGTCCAAGTTTGACCCCAATTTGAAAAAAAACTAAGAAAATGAAAAATGGCCCAAAAATTCAAAAGCCTTTGCATTGAGCCATTATATGTGCACTAGTTTGTGGGAAAAATATTAAACTTCCAACACAACAAGTTGGAAAAAAAAAACTTCACAAATTTGCCTATCTAGTATGGACTTGCGTGGATTTCAAGGCATATGCACATGGAAATGGCCACATACATGGCAAAATCCATAATAACATCCCCAAATTTGGCAAAATCCATAATAACATTGGATGGCCACTGACCAAGTTTCAGCAATTTCAGAGTCATATTGCTATATTCCATAAATTTAGTTGAGTTTCGATGAATTATCAGAAAAGCCCCAAATTTGCACTACAAGTGTGACATAGTTTGGTCCTGAAAATTGCCAAAAATCATTTTATGCCCCAATATTGGTGATGGATGAACTTGGGTCAAGGAAAGTAAGAATTCCAAACCATTTTTATGAATGGTCAACACTCCAAGTTTGACCCCAATTTGAAAAAAAAAGAAAATGAAAAAACGCTCAAAAATTCAAATGCCTCTGCATTGAGCCATCATATGTGCACTAGTTTGTGGGAAAAACATTAAACCTGCAATACAACAAGTTTGAAAAAAAACCTTCACAAATTTGCCTATCCAGTATGGACTTTTGTGGATTTCAAGGCATATGCACATGGAAATGGCCTCATACATGGCAAAATCCATGATAACATTCCCAAATTTAGCACAACCATTTGTGTTACCATTGTGGACAATGTTGCATAGGGATTTGCAACTATGTTGTAACAAAAAAAAAATTCCATTTTACAAGCCCTAGAAATGACTTTTTTTGTGAAGGAAGTGCCTCATATAATTTTGAATTTGTTCCATTTCATTTATCATCAAAAGCAGGCCACATTGGATGGCCACTGACAAAGTTTCAGCAATTTCAGAGTAATATTGCTATATTCCATACATTTAGTTGAGTTTTAGTGAATTATTTGAAAAGGCCCAAATTTGCACTACAAGTGTGACATAGATTGGTCCTGAAAATTGCCAAAAATCATTTTATGCCCCAATATTGATGATGGATGAACTTGGGTCAAGGAAAGTAAGAATTCCAAACCATTTTGTATGAATGGTCAACACTCCAAGTTTGACCCTAATTTGAAAAAAAACTAAGAAAATGAAAAAAGGCCTAGAAATTCAAATGCCTTTGCATTGAGCCATCATATGTGCACTAGTTTCTGGGAAAAATATTAAACTTGCAATACAACAAGTTTGAAAAGAAAACCTTCACAAATTTACCTATCTAGGATGGACTTTTGTGGATTTCAAGGCATATGCACATGGAAATGGCCACATACATGGCAAAATCCATGATAACATCCCCAAATTTGGCACAGCCATTGGTGTTACCATTGTGGATAATGTTGCATTGGAATTTGCAATTATTTTGTATTAAAAAAATATTTTCCATTTTAAAAGCGCAGAAATGACTTTTTTGTGAAGGAAGTGCCTCAGATAATTTTGAAATTTGTTCCATTTCATTTTTCATCAAAAGCAGGCCACATTGGATGGCTACTGACCAAGTTTCAGCAATTTCAGAGTAATATTGCTATATTCCATACATGAAATTGAGTTTCAGTGAATTATCAAAATAGGCCAAATGTTGCACTACAAGTGTGACATAGTTTGGTCCTGAAAATTGCCAAAAATCATTTTAGGCCCCTATATTGGTGACGAATGAACTTGGGTCAAGGAAAGTAAGAATTCCAAACCATCTTGTCTGAAAGGTCAACACTCCAAGTTTGACCCCAATTTGAAAAAAAACTAAGAAAATGAAAAATGCACAAAAATTCAAATGCCTTTGCATTGAGCCATCATATGTGCACTAGTTTGTGGGAAAAATATTAAACTTGCAATACAACAAGGTTGAACAAAAAACCTTCACAAATTTGCCTATCTAGTATGGACTTGCATGGATTTCAAGGCATATGCACATGGAAATGGCCACATACATCGCAAAATCCATAATAACATGCCCAAATTTGGCACAACTAGTGGTGTTACCATTGTGGACAATGTTGCATGGGAATTTGCAATTATTTTGTAATAAAAATATTTCCCATTTCACAATCGCAGAAATGACTTTTTTGTGAAGGAAGTGCCTCAGATAATTTTGAAATTTGTTCCATTTCATTTTTCATCAAATGCAGGCCACATTGGATGGGCACTCACCAAGTTTCAGCAATTTTAGAGTAATATTGCTATATTCCATACATTTTGTTGAGTTTCAGTGAATTATCAGAAAAAGCCCATATTTGCACTAGAAGTGTGACATAGTTTGGTCCTGAAAATTGCCAAAAATCAATTTATGCCCCAATATTGGTGATGGATGAACTTGGGTCTAGGAAAGTTAGAATTCCAAACCATTTTGTATGAATGATCAACACTCCAAGTTTGACCCCAATTTGAAAATAAATAAATGAAAAAAGGCTCAAAAATTCAAATGCCTTTGCATTGAGCCATCATATGTGCACTAGTTTGTGGGAAAAACATTAAACCTGCAATACAACAAGTTTGAAAAGAAAACCTTCACAAATTTACCTATCTAGTATGGACTTTTGTGGATTTCAAGGCATATGCACATGGAAATGGCCACATACATGGCTAAATCCATGATAACATCCCCAAATTTGGCACAACCATTGGTGTTACCATTGTGGACAATGTTGCATTGGAATTTGCAACTATGTTGTAACAAAAAAATATTTTCCATTTTACAAGCCGTAGAAATGACTTTTTTGTGAAAGAAGTGCCTCATATAATTTTGAAATGTGTTCCATTTCATTTTTCATCAAAAGCAGGCAACATTGGATGGCCACTGACCAAGTTTCAGCAATTTCAAAGTAATATTGCTATATTCCATACATTTAGTTGAGTTTCAGCAATTTCAAAGTAATATTGTTATATTCCATACATTTAGTTGAGTTTCATTGAATTATCCGAAAAGGCCCAAATTTGCACTACAAGTGTGACATAGTTTGGTCCTGAAAATTGCGAAAAATCATTTTATGCCCCAATATTGCTGATGGATGAACTTGGGCCAAGGAAAGTAAGAATTCCAAACCATTTTGTATGAATGGTCAACACTCCAAGTTTGACCCCAATTTCAAAAAAAACTAAGAAAATGAAAAAAGGCCCAGAAATTCAAATGCCTTTGCATTGAGCCATCATATGTGCACTAGTTTGTGGGAAAAACATTAAACTTGCAATACAGCAAGTTTGAAAAGAAAACCTTCACAAATTTACCTATCTAGGATGGACTTTCGTGGATTTCAAGGCATATGCACATGGAAATGGCCACATACATGGCAAAATCCATGATAACATCCACAATTTTGGCACAGCCATTGGTGTTACCATTGTGGACAATGTTGCATTGGAATTTGCAATTATTTTGTATTAAAAAAATATTTTCCATTTTAAAAGCGCAGAAAAGACTTTTTTGTGAAGGAAGTGCCTTAGATAATTTTGAAATTTGTTCCATTTCATTTTTCATCAAAAGCAGGCCACATTGGATGGCCACTGACCAAGTTTGAACAATTTCAGAGTAATATTGCTATATTCCATACATTTAGTTGAGTTTCAGTGAATTATCAGAAAAGGCCCAAATTTGCACTACAAGTGTGACATAGTTTGGTCCTCAAAATTGCCAAAAATCATTTTATGCCCCTACATTGGTGACGAATGAACTTGGGTCAAGGAAAGTAAGAATTCCAAGCCATCTTGTATGAATGGTCAACACTCCAAGTTTGACCCCAATTTGAAAAAAAACTAAGAAAATGAAAAAAGGCCCAAAAATTCAAATGCCTTTGCATTAAGCCATCATATGTGCACTAGTTTGTGGGAAAAATATTAAACTTGCCATACAACAAGTTTGAAAAAAAAAACCTTCACAAATTTGCCTATCTAGTATGGACTTCCGTGGATTTCAAGGCATATGCACATGCAAATGGCCACATACATGGCAAAATCCATAATAATATCCCCAAATTTGGCACAACCAGTGGTGTTACCATTGTGGACAATGTTGCATAGGAATCTGCAATTATTTTGTAATAAAAAATATTTCCCATTTTAAAAGCCCGGAAATGACTTTTTTTGTGAAGGAACTGCCTCAAATAATTTTGAAATTTGTTCCATTTCATTTTTCATCAAAAGCAGGCCACATTGGATGGCTACTGACCAAGTTTCAGCAATTTCAGAGTAATATTGCTATATTCCATACATTTAGTTGAGTTTCAGTGAATTATCAGAAAAAGCCCAAATTTGCACTACAAGTGTGACATAGTTTGGTCCTGAAAATTGCCAAAAATCATTTTATGCCCCAATATTGGTGCTGGATGAACTTGGGTCTAGGAAAGTAAGAATTCCAAGCCAATTTGTATGAATAGTCAACACTCCAAGTTTGACCCCAATTTGAAAAAAAAATGAAAAAAGGCTCAAAAATTCAAATGCCTTTGCATTGAGCCATCATATGTGCACTAGTTTGTGGGAAAAACATTAAACCTGCAATACAACAAGTTTGAAAAAAAAACCATGACAAATTTGCCTATCCAGTATGGACTTTTGTGGATTTCAAGGCATATGCACATGGAAATGGCCTCATACATGGCAAAATCCATGATAACATCGCCAAATTTAGCACAACCATTTGTGTTACCATTGTGGACAATGTTGCATAGGAATTTGCAACTATGTTGTAACAAAAAAATATTTTCCATTTTACAAGCCCTAGAAATGACTTTTTTTGTGAAGGAAGTGCCTCATATAATTTTGAAATTTGTTCCATTTCATTTATCATCAAAAGCAGGCCACATTGGATGGCCACTGACAAAGTTTCAGCAATTTCAGAGTAATATTGCTATATTCCATACATTTAGTTGAGTTTCAGTGAATTATTTGAAAAGGCCCAAATTTGCACTACAAGTGTGACATAGATTGGTCCTGAAAATTACCAGAAATTATTTTATGCTCCAATATTGGTGATGGATGAACTTGGGTCAAGGAAAGTAAGAATTCCAAAATATTTTGTATGAATGGTCAACACTCCAAGTTTGACCCCAATTTGAAAGAACAAGAAAATGAAAAAAGACTCAAAAATTCAAATGCCTTTGCATTGAGCCATCATATGTGCACTAGTTTGTGGGAAAAATATTAAACTTGCAATACAACAAGTTCGAAAAAAAACCTTCACAAATTTGCCTATCCAGTATGGACTTTTGTGGATTTCAAGACATATGCACATGGAAATTGCCACATGCATGGCAAAATCGATGATAACATCCCCAAATTTGGCACAACCATTGGTATTAGCATTGTGGACAATGTTGCATAGGAATTTGCAACTATGTTGTAACAAAAAAATATTTTCCATTTTACAAGCCGTAGAAATGACTTTTTTTGTGAAGGAACTGCCTCAAATAATTTTGAAATTTGTTCCATTTCATTTTTCATCAAAAGCAGGCCACATTGGATGGCCACTAACCAAGTTTCAGCAATTTCAGAGTAATATTGCTATATTCCATACATTTAGTTGAGTTTCAGTGAATTATCAGAAAAAGCCCAAATTTGCACTACAAGTGTGACATAGTTTAGTCCTGAAAATTGCCAAAAATCATTTTATGCCCCAATATTCTTGGTGGATGAACTTGGGTCTAGGAAAGTAAGAATTCCAAACCATTTTGTATGAATGGTCAACAATCCAAGTTTGACCCCAATTTGAAAAAAAAAGTAAATGAAAAAAGGCTCAAAAATTCAAATGCCTTTGCATTGAGCCATCATATGTGCACTAGTTTGTGGGAAAAACATTAAACCTGCAATACAACAAGTTTGAAAAAAATCCTTCACAAATTTGCCTATCCAGTATGGACTTTTGTGGATTTCAAGGCATATGCACATGGAAATGGCCACATACATGGCAACATCCATGATAACATCCCCAAATTTAGCACAACCATTTGTGTTACCATTGTGGACAATGTTGCATAGGAATTTGCAACTATATTGTATCAAAAAAATATTTTCCATTTTACAAGCCCTAGAAATGACTTTTTTGTGAAGGAAGTGCCTCATATAATTTTGAAATTTGTTCCATTTCATTTATCATCAAAAGCAGGCCACATTGGATGGCCACTGACAAAGTTTCAGCAATTTCAGAGTAATATTGCTATATTCCATACATTTAGTTGAGTTTCAGTGAATTATTTGAAAAGGCCCAAATTTGCACTACAAGTGTGACATAGATTCGTCCTGAAAATTACCAGAAATCATTTTATGCCCCAATATTGGTGATGGATGAACTTGGGTCAAGGAAAGTAAGAATTCCAAACCATTTTGTATGAATGGTCAACACTCCAAGTTTGACCCCAATTTGAAAAAAAAGAAAATGAAAAAAGGCTCAAAAATTCAAATGCCTTTGCATTGAGCCATCATATGTGCACTAGTTTGTGGGAAAAATATTAAACTTGCAATACAACAAGTTCGAAAAAAAACCTTCACAAATTTGCCTATCCAGTATGGACTTTTGTGGATTTCAAGACATATGCACATGGAAATTGCCACATGCATGGAAAAATCGATGATAACATCCCCAAATTTGGCACAACCATTGGTGTTACCATTGTGGACAATGTTGCATTGGAATTTGCAACTATGTTGTAACAAAAAAATATTTTCCATTTTACAAGCCGTAGAAATGACTTTTTTGTGAAAGAAGTGCCTCATATAATTTTGAAATGTGTTCCATTTCATTTTTCATCAAAAGCAGGCAACATTGGATGGCCACTGACCAAGTTTCAGCAATTTCAAAGTAATATTGCTATATTCCATACATTTAGTTGAGTTTCAGCAATTTCAAAGTAATATTGTTATATTCCATACATTTAGTTGAGTTTCATTGAATTATCCGAAAAGGCCCAAATTTGCACTACAAGTGTGACATAGTTTGGTCCTGAAAATTGCGAAAAATCATTTTATGCCCCAATATTGCTGATGGATGAACTTGGGCCAAGGAAAGTAAGAATTCCAAACCATTTTGTATGAATGGTCAACACTCCAAGTTTGACCCCAATTTCAAAAAAAACTAAGAAAATGAAAAAAGGCCCAGAAATTCAAATGCCTTTGCATTGAGCCATCATATGTGCACTAGTTTGTGGGAAAAACATTAAACTTGCAATACAGCAAGTTTGAAAAGAAAACCTTCACAAATTTACCTATCTAGGATGGACTTTCGTGGATTTCAAGGCATATGCACATGGAAATGGCCACATACATGGCAAAATCCATGATAACATCCACAATTTTGGCACAGCCATTGGTGTTACCATTGTGGACAATGTTGCATTGGAATTTGCAATTATTTTGTATTAAAAAAATATTTTCCATTTTAAAAGCGCAGAAAAGACTTTTTTGTGAAGGAAGTGCCTTAGATAATTTTGAAATTTGTTCCATTTCATTTTTCATCAAAAGCAGGCCACATTGGATGGCCACTGACCAAGTTTGAACAATTTCAGAGTAATATTGCTATATTCCATACAGTTAGTTGAGTTTCAGTGAATTATCAGAAAAGGCCCAAATTTGCACTACAAGTGTGACATAGTTTGGTCCTCAAAATTGCCAAAAATCATTTTATGCCCCTACATTGGTGACGAATGAACTTGGGTCAAGGAAAGTAAGAATTCCAAGCCATCTTGTATGAATGGTCAACACTCCAAGTTTGACCCCAATTTGAAAAAAAACTAAGAAAATGAAAAAAGGCCCAAAAATTCAAATGCCTTTGCATTAAGCCATCATATGTGCACTAGTTTGTGGGAAAAATATTAAACTTGCCATACAACAAGTTTGAAAAAAAAAACCTTCACAAATTTGCCTATCTAGTATGGACTTCCGTGGATTTCAAGGCATATGCACATGCAAATGGCCACATACATGGCAAAATCCATAATAATATCCCCAAATTTGGCACAACCAGTGGTGTTACCATTGTGGACAATGTTGCATAGGAATCTGCAATTATTTTGTAATAAAAAATATTTCCCATTTTAAAAGCCCGGAAATGACTTTTTTTGTGAAGGAACTGCCTCAAATAATTTTGAAATTTGTTCCATTTCATTTTTCATCAAAAGCAGGCCACATTGGATGGCTACTGACCAAGTTTCAGCAATTTCAGAGTAATATTGCTATATTCCATACATTTAGTTGAGTTTCAGTGAATTATCAGAAAAAGCCCAAATTTGCACTACAAGTGTGACATAGTTTGGTCCTGAAAATTGCCAAAAATCATTTTATGCCCCAATATTGGTGCTGGATGAACTTGGGTCTAGGAAAGTAAGAATTCCAAGCCAATTTGTATGAATAGTCAACACTCCAAGTTTGACCCCAATTTGAAAAAAAAATGAAAAAAGGCTCAAAAATTCAAATGCCTTTGCATTGAGCCATCATATGTGCACTAGTTTGTGGGAAAAACATTAAACCTGCAATACAACAAGTTTGAAAAAAAAACCATGACAAATTTGCCTATCCAGTATGGACTTTTGTGGATTTCAAGGCATATGCACATGGAAATGGCCTCATACATGGCAAAATCCATGATAACATCGCCAAATTTAGCACAACCATTTGTGTTACCATTGTGGACAATGTTGCATAGGAATTTGCAACTATGTTGTAACAAAAAAATATTTTCCATTTTACAAGCCCTAGAAATGACTTTTTTTGTGAAGGAAGTGCCTCATATAATTTTGAAATTTGTTCCATTTCATTTATCATCAAAAGCAGGCCACATTGGATGGCCACTGACAAAGTTTCAGCAATTTCAGAGTAATATTGCTATATTCCATACATTTAGTTGAGTTTCAGTGAATTATTTGAAAAGGCCCAAATTTGCACTACAAGTGTGACATAGATTGGTCCTGAAAATTACCAGAAATTATTTTATGCTCCAATATTGGTGATGGATGAACTTGGGTCAAGGAAAGTAAGAATTCCAAAACATTTTGTATGAATGGTCAACACTCCAAGTTTGACCCCAATTTGAAAGAACAAGAAAATGAAAAAAGACTCAAAAATTCAAATGCCTTTGCATTGAGCCATCATATGTGCACTAGTTTGTGGGAAAAATATTAAACTTGCAATACAACAAGTTCGAAAAAAAACCTTCACAAATTTGCCTATCCAGTATGGACTTTTGTGGATTTCAAGACATATGCACATGGAAATTGCCACATGCATGGCAAAATCGATGATAACATCCCCAAATTTGGCACAACCATTGGTATTAGCATTGTGGACAATGTTGCATAGGAATTTGCAACTATGTTGTAACAAAAAAATATTTTCCATTTTACAAGCCGTAGAAATGACTTTTTTTGTGAAGGAACTGCCTCAAATAATTTTGAAATTTGTTCCATTTCATTTTTCATCAAAAGCAGGCCACATTGGATGGCCACTAACCAAGTTTCAGCAATTTCAGAGTAATATTGCTATATTCCATACATTTAGTTGAGTTTCAGTGAATTATCAGAAAAAGCCCAAATTTGCACTACAAGTGTGACATAGTTTAGTCCTGAAAATTGCCAAAAATCATTTTATGCCCCAATATTCTTGGTGGATGAACTTGGGTCTAGGAAAGTAAGAATTCCAAACCATTTTGTATGAATGGTCAACAATCCAAGTTTGACCCCAATTTGAAAAAAAAAGTAAATGAAAAAAGGCTCAAAAATTCAAATGCCTTTGCATTGAGCCATCATATGTGCACTAGTTTGTGGGAAAAACATTAAACCTGCAATACAACAAGTTTGAAAAAAATCCTTCACAAATTTGCCTATCCAGTATGGACTTTTGTGGATTTCAAGGCATATGCACATGGAAATGGCCACATACATGGCAACATCCATGATAACATCCCCAAATTTAGCACAACCATTTGTGTTACCATTGTGGACAATGTTGCATAGGAATTTGCAACTATGTTGTATCAAAAAAATATTTTCCATTTTACAAGCCCTAGAAATGACTTTTTTGTGAAGGAAGTGCCTCATATAATTTTGAAATTTGTTCCATTTCATTTATCATCAAAAGCAGGCCACATTGGATGGCCACTGACAAAGTTTCAGCAATTTCAGAGTAATATTGCTATATTCCATACATTTAGTTGAGTTTCAGTGAATTATTTGAAAAGGCCCAAATTTGCACTACAAGTGTGACATAGATTCGTCCTGAAAATTACCAGAAATCATTTTATGCCCCAATATTGGTGATGGATGAACTTGGGTCAAGGAAAGTAAGAATTCCAAACCATTTTGTATGAATGGTCAACACTCCAAGTTTGACCCCAATTTGAAAAAAAAGAAAATGAAAAAAGGCTCAAAAATTCAAATGCCTTTGCATTGAGCCATCATATGTGCACTAGTTTGTGGGAAAAATATTAAACTTGCAATACAACAAGTTCGAAAAAAAACCTTCACAAATTTGCCTATCCAGTATGGACTTTTGTGGATTTCAAGACATATGCACATGGAAATTGCCACATGCATGGCAAAATCGATGATAACATCCCCAAATTTGGCACAACCATTGGTGTTACCATTGTGGACAATGTTGCATAGGAATTTGCAACTATGTTGTAACAAAAAAATATTTTACATTCTACAAGCCGTAGAAATGACTTTTTTTGTGAAGGAAGTGCCTCATATAATTTTGAAATTTGTTCCATTTCATTTTTCATCAAAAGCTGGCCACATTGGATGGCCACTGACCAAGTTTCAGCAATTTCAGAGTAATATTGCTATATTCCATACATTTAGTTGAGTTTCCGTGAATTATCAGAAAAAGCCCAAATTTGCACTACAATTGTGACATAGTTTGGTCCTGAAAATTGTCAAAAATCATTTTATGCCCCAATATTCTTGGTGGATGAACTTGGGTCTAGGAAAGTAAGAATTCCAAACCATTTTGTATGAATGGTCAACACTCCAAGTTTGACCCCAATTTGAAAAAAAAAGTAAATGAAAAAAGGCTCAAAAATTCAAATGCCTTTGCATTGAGCCATCATATGTGCACTAGTTTGTGGGAAAAACATTAAACCTGCAATACAACATGTTTGAAAAAAAACCTTCACAAATTTGCGTATCCAGTATGGACTTCTGTGGATTTCAAGGCATATGCACATGGAAATGGCCACATACATGGCAAAATCCATGATAACATCCCCAAATTTAGCACAACCATTTGTGCTACCATTGTGGACAATGTTGCATAGGAATTTGCAACTATGTTGTATCAAAAAAATATTTTCCATTTTACAAGCCCTAGAAATGACTTTTTTGTGAAGGAAGTGCCTCATATAATTTTGAAATTTGTTCCATTTCATTTATCATCAAAAGCAGGCCACATTGGATGGCCACTGACAAAGTTTCAGCAATTTCAGAGTAATATTGCTATATTCCATACATTTAGTTGAGTTTCAGTGAATTATTTGAAAAGGCCCAAATTTGCACTACAAGTGTGACATAGATTCGTCCTGAAAATTACCAGAAATCATTTTATGCCCCAATATTGGTGATGGATGAACTTGGGTCAAGGAAAGTAAGAATTCCAAACCATTTTGTATGAATGGTCAACACTCCAAGTTTGACCCCAATTTGAAAAAAAAGAAAATGAAAAAAGGCTCAAAAATTCAAATGCCTTTGCATTGAGCCATCATATGTGCACTAGTTTGTGGGAAAAATATTAAACTTGCAATACAACAAGTTCGAAAAAAAACCTTCACAAATTTGCCTATCCAGTATGGACTTTTGTGGATTTCAAGACATATGCACATGGAAATGGCCACATGCATGGCAAAATCGATGATAACATCCCCAAATTTGGCACAGCCATTGGTGTTACCATTGTGGACAATGTTGCACAGGAATTTGGAACTATGTTGTAACAAAAAAATATTTTCCATTCTACAAGCCGTAGAAATGACTTTTTTTGTGAAGGAAGTGCCTCATATAATTTTGAAATTTGTTCCATTTCATTTTTCATCAAAAGCTGGCCACATTGGATGGCCACTGACCAAGTTTCATCAATTTCAGAGTAATATTGCTATATTCCATACATTTAGTTGAGTTTCAGTGAATTATCAGAAAAAGCCCAAATTTGCACTACAATTGTGACATAGTTTGGTCCTGAAAATTGTCAAAAATCATTTTATGCCCCAACATTGGTGATGGATAACTTCGGTCAAGGAAAGTAAGAATTCCAAACCATCTTGTATGAATGGTCAACACTCCAAGTTTGACCCCAATTTCAAAAAAACCAAAGAAAATGAAAAAACGCCCAAAAATTCAAATGCCTGTGAATTGAGCCATCATATGTGCACTAGTTTGTGGGAAAAATATTAAACTTGCAATACAACAAGTTTGAAAAAAAAACCTTCACAAATTTGCCTATCTAGTATGGCCTTCCGTCGATTTCAAGGCATAAGCACATGGAAATGGCCACATACATGGCAAAATCCATAATAACATGCCCAAATTAGGCACAACCAGTGGTGTTACCATTGTGGACAATGTTGCAAAGGAATTTGCAATTATTTTGTAATAAAAATATTTCCCATTTTACAAGCCCAGAAATGACTTTTTTGTGAAGGAAGTGCCTCTAATAATTTTGAAATCTGTTCCATTTCATTTTTCATCAAAAGCAGGCCACATTGGATGGCCACTGACCAAGTTTCAGCAATTTCAAAGTAATATTGCTATATTCCATACATTTAGTTGAGTTTCAGCGAATTATCAGAAAAACCCCAAATTTGCACTACAAGTGTGACATAGTTTGGTCCTGAAAATTGCCAAAAATCATTTTATGCCCCAATATTGGTGATGGATGAACAAGGGTCTAGGAAAGTAAGAATTCCAAACCATTTTGTATGAATGGTCAACACTCCAAGTTTGACCCCAATTTGAAAAAAAAATGAAAAAAGGCTCAAAAATTCAAATGCCTTTGCATTGAGCCATCATATGTGCACTAGTTTGTGGGAAAAATATTAAACTTGCAATACAACAAGTTTTAAAAAAAGCCTTCACAAATTTGCCTATCTAGTATGGACTTGTGTGGATTTCAAGGCATATGCACATGTAAATGGCCACATACATGGCAAAATTCATGATAACATCCCCAAATTTGGCACAGCCATTGGTCTTACCATTGTGGACAATGTTGCATAGGAATTTGCAATTATGTTGTAACAATAAAATATTTTCCATTTTACAAGCCATAGAAATGACTTTTTTGTGAAAGAAGTGCCTCATATAATTTTGAAATTTGTTCCATTTCATTTTTCATCAAAAGCAGGCCACATTGGATGGCCACTGACCAAGTTTCAGCAATTTCAGATTAATATTGCTATATTCCATACATTTAGTTGAGTTTCAGTGAATTATCAGAAAAGGACCAAATTTGCACTCCAAGTGTGACATAGTTTGGTCCTGAAAATTGCCAAAAATCATTTTATGCGCCAATATTGGTGATGGATGAACTTGGGTCAAGGAAAGTAAGAATTCCAAACCATTTTGTATGAATGGTCAACACTCCAAGTTTGACCCCGATTTTAAAAAAAACAAAGAAAATGAAAAAGGCTCAAAAATTCAAATGCCTTTGCATTAAGACATCATATGTGCACTAGTTCGTGGGAAAAATATTAAACTTGCAATACAACAAGTTTGAAAAAAAAACCTTCACAAATTTGCCTATCTAGTATGGACTTGTGTGGATTTCAAGGCATATGCACATGGAAATGGCCACATACATGGCAAAATCCATGATAACATGCACAAATTTGGCACAACCAGTGGTGTTACCATTGTGGACAATGTTCCATAGGAATTTGCAACTATGTTGTAACAAAAAAATATTTTCCATTTTACAAGCCGTAGAAATGACTTTTTTGTGAAGGAAGTGCCTCATATAATTTTGAAATGTGTTCCATTTCATTTTTCATCAAAAGAAGGCCACATTGGATGGCCACTGACCAAGTTTCAGCAATTTCAGATTAATATTGCTATATTCCATACATTAAGTTGAGTTTTAGTGAATCATCAGAAAAAGCCCATATTTGCACTAGAAGTGTGACATAGTTTGGTCCTGAAAATTGCCAAAAATCATTTTATGCCCCAATATTGGTGATGGATGAACTTGGGTCTAGGAAAGTAAGAATTCCAAAGCATTTTGTATGAATGGTCAACACTCCCAAGTTTGACCCCAATTTGAAAAAAAATGAAAATGAAAAAAGGCTCAAAATTTCAAATGGCTTTGCATTGAGCCATCATATTTGCACTAGTTGTGGGAAAAATATTAAACATGCAATACAACAAGTTGAAAAAAACCTTCACAAATTTACCTATCTATTATGGACTTGTTTGGATTTCAAGACATATGCACATGGAAATGGCCACATACATGGCAAAATTCATAATAACATGCCCAAATTTGGCACAACCAGTGGTGTTACCATTGTGGACAATGTTGCATAGGAATTTCCAATTATTTTGTATTAAAAAAATATTTTCCATTTTACAAGCGCAGAAATGATTTTTTTGTGAAGGAAGTGCCTCAGATAATTTTGAAATTTGTTCCATTTCATTTTTCATCAAAAGAAGGCCACATTGGATGGCCATTGACCAAGTTTCAGCAATTTCATAGTAATATTGCTATATTCCATACATTAAATTGACTTTCAGTGAATTACCAGAAAATGCCAAGATTTGCACTACAAGTGTGACATAGTTTGGTCCTGAAAATTTCCAAAAATCATTTTATGCCCCAATATTTGTGACGGATGAACTTGGGTCTAGGAAAGTAAGAATTCCAAACCATTTTTATGAATGGTCAACACTCCAAGTTTGACCCCAATTTGAAAAAAAAAGAAAATGAAAAAAGGCTCAAAAATTCAAATGCCTCTGCATTGAGCCATCATATGTGCACTAGTTTGTGGGAAAAACATTAAACCTGCAATACAACAAGTTTGAAAAAAAACCTTCACAAATTTGCCTATCCAGTATGGACTTTTGTGGATTTGAAGGCATATGCACATGGAAATGGCCTCATACATGGCAAAATCCATGATAACATCCCCAAATTTAGCACAACCATTTGTGTTACCATTGTGGACAATGTTGCATAGGAATTTGCAACTATGTTGTAACAAAAAAAAAATTCCATTTTACAAGCCCTAGAAATGACTTTTTTTGTGAAGGAAGTGCCTCATATAATTTTGAAATTTGTTCCATTTCATTTATCATCAAAAGCAGGCCACATTGGATGGCCACTGACAAAGTTTCAGCAATTTCAGAGTAATATTGCTATATTCCATACATTTAGTTGAGTTTTAGTGAATTATTTGAAAAGGCCCAAATTTGCACTACAAGTGTGACATAGATTGGTCCTGAAAATTGCCAAAAATCATTTTATGCCCCAATATTGATGATGGATGAACTTGGGTCAAGGAAAGTAAGAATTCCAAACCATTTTGTATGAATGGTCAACACTCCAAGTTTGACCCCAATTTGAAAAAAACTAAGAAAATGAAAAAAGGCCTAGAAATTCAAATGCCTTTGCATTGAGCCATCATATGTGCACTAGTTTCTGGGAAAAATATTAAACTTGCAATACAACAAGTTTGAAAAGAAAACCTTCACAAATTTACCTATCTAGGATGGACTTTTGTGGATTTCAAGGCATATGCACATGGAAATGGCCACATACATGGCAAAATCCATGATAACATCCCCAAATTTGGCACAGCCATTGGTGTTACCATTGTGGACAATGTTGCATTGGAATTTGCAATTATTTTGTATTAAAAAAATATTTTCCATTTTAAAAGCGCAGAAATGACTTTTTTGTGAAGGAAGTGCCTCAGATAATTTTGAAATTTGTTCCATTTCATTTTTCATCAAAAGCAGGCCACATTGGATGGCTACTGACCAAGTTTCAGCAATTTCAGAGTAATATTGCTATATTCCATACATTAAATTGAGTTTCAGTGAATTATCAAAATAGGCCAAATGTTGCACTACAAGTGTGACATAGTTTGGTCCTGAAAATTGCCAAAAATCATTTTAGGCCCCTATATTGGTGACGAATGAACTTGGGTCAAGGAAAGTAAGAATTCCAAACCATCTTGTATGAAAGGTCAACACTCCAAGTTTGACCCCAATTTGAAAAAAAACTAAGAAAATGAAAAATGCACAAAAATTCAAATGCCTTTGAATTGAGCCATCATATGTGCACTAGTTTGTGGGAAAAATATTAAACTTGCAATACAACAAGGTTGAAAAAAAAACCTTCACAAATTTGCCTATCTAGTATGGACTTGCATGGATTTCAAGGCATATGCACATGGAAATGGCCACATACATCGCAAAATCCATAATAACATGCCCAAATTTGGCACAACTAGTGGTGTTACCATTGTGGACAATGTTGCATAGGAATTTGCAATTATTTTGTAATAAAAATATTTCCCATTTCACAATCGCAGAAATGACTTTTTTTGTGAAGGAAGTGCCTCAGATAATTTTGAAATTTGTTCCATTTCATTTTTCATCAAATGCAGGCCACATTGGATGGGCACTCACCAAGTTTCAGCAATTTCAGAGTAATATTGCTATATTCCATACATTTATTTGAGTTTCAGTGAATTATCAGAAAAAGCCCAAATTTGCACTACAAGTGTGACATAGTTTGGTCCTGAAAATTGCCAAAAATCATTTTATGCCCCAATATTGGTGCTGGATGAACTTGGGTCTAGGAAAGTAAGAATTCCAAGCCAATTTGTATGAATAGTCAACACTCCAAGTTTGACCCCAATTTGAAAAAAAAAATGAAAAAAGGCTCTAAAATTCAAATGCCTTTGCATTGAGCCATCATATGTGCACTAGTTTGTGGGAAAAACATTAAACCTGCAATACAACTAGTTTGAAAAAAAAACCATGACAAATTTGCCTATACAGTATGGACTTTTGTGGATTTCAAGGCATATGCACATGGAAATGGCCTCATACATGGCAAAATCCATGATAAATCGCCAAATTTAGCACAACCATTTCTGTTACCATTGTGGACAATGTTGCATAGGAATTTGCAACTATGTTGTAACAAAAAAATATTTTCCATTTTACAAGCCCTAGAAATGACTTTTTTTGTGAAGGAAGTGCCTCATATAATTTTGAAATTTGTTCCATTTCATTTATCATCAAAAGCAGGACACATTGGATGGCCACTGACAAAGTTTCAGCAATTTCAGAGTAATATTGCTATATTCCATACATTTAGTTGAGTTTCAGTGAATTATTTGAAAAGGCCCAAATTTGCACTACAAGTGTGACATAGATTGGTCCTGAAAATTACCAGAAATTATTTTATGCCCCAATATTGGTGATGGATGAACTTGGGTCAAGGAAAGTAAGAATTCCAAAACATTTTGTATGAATGGTCAACACTCCAAGTTTGACCCCAATTTGAAAGAACAAGGAAATGAAAAAAGGCTCAAAAATTCAAATGCCTTTGCATTGAGCCATCATATGTGCACTAGTTTGTGGGAAAAATATTAAACTTGCAATACACCAAGTTTGAAAAAAAACCTTCACAAATTTGCCTATCGAGTATGAACTTTTGTGGATTTCAAGGCATATGCACATGGAAATGGCCACATGCATGGCAAAATCGATGATAACATCCCCAAATTTGGCACAGCCATTGGTGTTAGCATTGTGGACAATGTTGCATAGGAATTTGCAACTATGTTGTAACAAAAAAATATTTTCCATTTTACAAGCCGTAGAAATGACTTTTTTTGTGAAGGAACTGCCTCAAATAATTTTGAAATTTGTTCCATTTCATTTTTCATCAAAAGCAGGCCACATTGGATGGCCACTAACCAAGTTTCAGCAATTTCAGAGTAATATTGCTATATTCCATACATTTAGTTGAGTTTCAGTGAATTATCAGAAAAAGCCCAAATTTGCACTACAAGTGTGACATAGTTTAGTCCTGAAAATTGCCAAAAATCATTTTATGCCCCAATATTCTTGGTGGATGAACTTGGGTCTAGGAAAGTAAGAATTCCAAACCATTTTGTATGAATGGTCAACAATCCAAGTTTGACCCCAATTTGAAAAAAAAAGTAAATGAAAAAAGGCTCAAAAATTCAAATGCCTTTGCATTGAGCCATCATATGTGCACTAGTTTGTGGGAAAAACATTAAACCTGCAATACAACAAGTTTGAAAAAAATCCTTCACAAATTTGCCTATCCAGTATGGACTTTTGTGGATTTCAAGGCATATGCACATGGAAATGGCCACATACATGGCAACATCCATGATAACATCCCCAAATTTAGCACAACCATTTGTGTTACCATTGTGGACAATGTTGCATAGGAATTTGCAACTATGTTGTATCAAAAAAATATTTTCCATTTTACAAGCCCTAGAAATGACTTTTTTGTGAAGGAAGTGCCTCATATAATTTTGAAATTTGTTCCATTTCATTTATCATCAAAAGCAGGCCACATTGGATGGCCACTGACAAAGTTTCAGCAATTTCAGAGTAATATTGCTATATTCCATACATTTAGTTGAGTTTCAGTGAATTATTTGAAAAGGCCCAAATTTGCACTACAAGTGTGACATAGATTCGTCCTGAAAATTACCAGAAATCATTTTATGCCCCAATATTGGTGATGGATGAACTTGGGTCAAGGAAAGTAAGAATTCCAAACCATTTTGTATGAATGGTCAACACTCCAAGTTTGACCCCAATTTGAAAAAAAAGAAAATGAAAAAAGGCTCAAAAATTCAAATGCCTTTGCATTGAGCCATCATATGTGCACTAGTTTGTGGGAAAAATATTAAACTTGCAATACAACAAGTTCGAAAAAAAACCTTCACAAATTTGCCTATCCAGTATGGACTTTTGTGGATTTCAAGACATATGCACATGGAAATTGCCACATGCATGGCAAAATCGATGATAACATCCCCAAATTTGGCACAACCATTGGTGTTACCATTGTGGACAATGTTGCATTGGAATTTGCAACTATGTTGTAACAAAAAAATATTTTCCATTTTACAAGCCGTAGAAATGACTTTTTTGTGAAAGAAGTGCCTCATATAATTTTGAAATGTGTTCCATTTCATTTTTCATCAAAAGCAGGCAACATTGGATGGCCACTGACCAAGTTTCAGCAATTTCAAAGTAATATTGCTATATTCCATACATTTAGTTGAGTTTCAGCAATTTCAAAGTAATATTGTTATATTCCATACATTTAGTTGAGTTTCATTGAATTATCCGAAAAGGCCCAAATTTGCACTACAAGTGTGACATAGTTTGGTCCTGAAAATTGCGAAAAATCATTTTATGCCCCAATATTGCTGATGCATGAACTTGGGCCAAGGAAAGTAAGAATTCCAAACCATTTTGTATGAATGGTCAACACTCCAAGTTTGACCCCAATTTCAAAAAAAACTAAGAAAATGAAAAAAGGCCCAGAAATTCAAATGCCTTTGCATTGAGCCATCATATGTGCACTAGTTTGTGGGAAAAACATTAAACTTGCAATACAGCAAGTTTGAAAAGAAAACCTTCACAAATTTACCTATCTAGGATGGACTTTCGTGGATTTCAAGGCATATGCACATGGAAATGGCCACATACATGGCAAAATCCATGATAACATCCACAATTTTGGCACAGCCATTGGTGTTACCATTGTGGACAATGTTGCATTGGAATTTGCAATTATTTTGTATTAAAAAAATATTTTCCATTTTAAAAGCGCAGAAAAGACTTTTTTGTGAAGGAAGTGCCTTAGATAATTTTGAAATTTGTTCCATTTCATTTTTCATCAAAAGCAGGCCACATTGGATGGCCACTGACCAAGTTTGAACAATTTCAGAGTAATATTGCTATATTCCATACATTTAGTTGAGTTTCAGTGAATTATCAGAAAAGGCCCAAATTTGCACTACAAGTGTGACATAGTTTGGTCCTCAAAATTGCCAAAAATCATTTTATGCCCCTACATTGGTGACGAATGAACTTGGGTCAAGGAAAGTAAGAATTCCAAGCCATCTTGTATGAATGGTCAACACTCCAAGTTTGACCCCAATTTGAAAAAAAACTAAGAAAATGAAAAAAGGCCCAAAAATTCAAATGCCTTTGCATTAAGCCATCATATGTGCACTAGTTTGTGGGAAAAATATTAAACTTGCCATACAACAAGTTTGAAAAAAAAAACCTTCACAAATTTGCCTATCTAGTATGGACTTCCGTGGATTTCAAGGCATATGCACATGCAAATGGCCACATACATGGCAAAATCCATAATAATATCCCCAAATTTGGCACAACCAGTGGTGTTACCATTGTGGACAATGTTGCATAGGAATCTGCAATTATTTTGTAATAAAAAATATTTCCCATTTTAAAAGCCCGGAAATGACTTTTTTTGTGAAGGAACTGCCTCAAATAATTTTGAAATTTGTTCCATTTCATTTTTCATCAAAAGCAGGCCACATTGGATGGCTACTGACCAAGTTTCAGCAATTTCAGAGTAATATTGCTATATTCCATACATTTAGTTGAGTTTCAGTGAATTATCAGAAAAAGCCCAAATTTGCACTACAAGTGTGACATAGTTTGGTCCTGAAAATTGCCAAAAATCATTTTATGCCCCAATATTGGTGCTGGATGAACTTGGGTCTAGGAAAGTAAGAATTCCAAGCCAATTTGTATGAATAGTCAACACTCCAAGTTTGACCCCAATTTGAAAAAAAAATGAAAAAAGGCTCAAAAATTCAAATGCCTTTGCATTGAGCCATCATATGTGCACTAGTTTGTGGGAAAAACATTAAACCTGCAATACAACAAGTTTGAAAAAAAAACCATGACAAATTTGCCTATCCAGTATGGACTTTTGTGGATTTCAAGGCATATGCACATGGAAATGGCCTCATACATGGCAAAATCCATGATAACATCGCCAAATTTAGCACAACCATTTGTGTTACCATTGTGGACAATGTTGCATAGGAATTTGCAACTATGTTGTAACAAAAAAATATTTTCCATTTTACAAGCCCTAGAAATGACTTTTTTTGTGAAGGAAGTGCCTCATATAATTTTGAAATTTGTTCCATTTCATTTATCATCAAAAGCAGGCCACATTGGATGGCCACTGACAAAGTTTCAGCAATTTCAGAGTAATATTGCTATATTCCATACATTTAGTTGAGTTTCAGTGAATTATTTGAAAAGGCCCAAATTTGCACTACAAGTGTGACATAGATTGGTCCTGAAAATTACCAGAAATTATTTTATGCTCCAATATTGGTGATGGATGAACTTGGGTCAAGGAAAGTAAGAATTCCAAAACATTTTGTATGAATGGTCAACACTCCAAGTTTGACCCCAATTTGAAAGAACAAGAAAATGAAAAAAGACTCAAAAATTCAAATGCCTTTGCATTGAGCCATCATATGTGCACTAGTTTGTGGGAAAAATATTAAACTTGCAATACAACAAGTTCGAAAAAAAACCTTCACAAATTTGCCTATCCAGTATGGACTTTTGTGGATTTCAAGACATATGCACATGGAAATTGCCACATGCATGGCAAAATCGATGATAACATCCCCAAATTTGGCACAACCATTGGTATTAGCATTGTGGACAATGTTGCATAGGAATTTGCAACTATGTTGTAACAAAAAAATATTTTCCATTTTACAAGCCGTAGAAATGACTTTTTTTGTGAAGGAACTGCCTCAAATAATTTTGAAATTTGTTCCATTTCATTTTTCATCAAAAGCAGGCCACATTGGATGGCCACTAACCAAGTTTCAGCAATTTCAGAGTAATATTGCTATATTCCATACATTTAGTTGAGTTTCAGTGAATTATCAGAAAAAGCCCAAATTTGCACTACAAGTGTGACATAGTTTAGTCCTGAAAATTGCCAAAAATCATTTTATGCCCCAATATTCTTGGTGGATGAACTTGGGTCTAGGAAAGTAAGAATTCCAAACCATTTTGTATGAATGGTCAACAATCCAAGTTTGACCCCAATTTGAAAAAAAAAGTAAATGAAAAAAGGCTCAAAAATTCAAATGCCTTTGCATTGAGCCATCATATGTGCACTAGTTTGTGGGAAAAACATTAAACCTGCAATACAACAAGTTTGAAAAAAATCCTTCACAAATTTGCCTATCCAGTATGGACTTTTGTGGATTTCAAGGCATATGCACATGGAAATGGCCACATACATGGCAACATCCATGATAACATCCCCAAATTTAGCACAACCATTTGTGTTACCATTGTGGACAATGTTGCATAGGAATTTGCAACTATGTTGTATCAAAAAAATATTTTCCATTTTACAAGCCCTAGAAATGACTTTTTTGTGAAGGAAGTGCCTCATATAATTTTGAAATTTGTTCCATTTCATTTATCATCAAAAGCAGGCCACATTGGATGGCCACTGACAAAGTTTCAGCAATTTCAGAGTAATATTGCTATATTCCATACATTTAGTTGAGTTTCAGTGAATTATTTGAAAAGGCCCAAATTTGCACTACAAGTGTGACATAGATTCGTCCTGAAAATTACCAGAAATCATTTTATGCCCCAATATTGGTGATGGATGAACTTGGGTCAAGGAAAGTAAGAATTCCAAACCATTTTGTATGAATGGTCAACACTCCAAGTTTGACCCCAATTTGAAAAAAAAGAAAATGAAAAAAGGCTCAAAAATTCAAATGCCTTTGCATTGAGCCATCATATGTGCACTAGTTTGTGGGAAAAATATTAAACTTGCAATACAACAAGTTCGAAAAAAAACCTTCACAAATTTGCCTATCCAGTATGGACTTTTGTGGATTTCAAGACATATGCACATGGAAATGGCCACATGCATGGCAAAATCGATGATAACATCCCCAAATTTGGCACAGCCATTGGTGTTACCATTGTGGACAATGTTGCACAGGAATTTGGAACTATGTTGTAACAAAAAAATATTTTCCATTCTACAAGCCGTAGAAATGACTTTTTTTGTGAAGGAAGTGCCTCATATAATTTTGAAATTTGTTCCATTTCATTTTTCATCAAAAGCTGGCCACATTGGATGGCCACTGACCAAGTTTCATCAATTTCAGAGTAATATTGCTATATTCCATACATTTAGTTGAGTTTCAGTGAATTATCAGAAAAAGCCCAAATTTGCACTACAATTGTGACATAGTTTGGTCCTGAAAATTGTCAAAAATCATTTTATGCCCCAACATTGGTGATGGATAACTTCGGTCAAGGAAAGTAAGAATTCCAAACCATCTTGTATGAATGGTCAACACTCCAAGTTTGACCCCAATTTCAAAAAAACCAAAGAAAATGAAAAAACGCCCAAAAATTCAAATGCCTGTGAATTGAGCCATCATATGTGCACTAGTTTGTGGGAAAAATATTAAACTTGCAATACAACAAGTTTGAAAAAAAAACCTTCACAAATTTGCCTATCTAGTATGGCCTTCCGTCGATTTCAAGGCATAAGCACATGGAAATGGCCACATACATGGCAAAATCCATAATAACATGCCCAAATTAGGCACAACCAGTGGTGTTACCATTGTGGACAATGTTGCAAAGGAATTTGCAATTATTTTGTAATAAAAATATTTCCCATTTTACAAGCCCAGAAATGACTTTTTTGTGAAGGAAGTGCCTCTAATAATTTTGAAATCTGTTCCATTTCATTTTTCATCAAAAGCAGGCCACATTGGATGGCCACTGACCAAGTTTCAGCAATTTCAAAGTAATATTGCTATATTCCATACATTTAGTTGAGTTTCAGCGAATTATCAGAAAAACCCCAAATTTGCACTACAAGTGTGACATAGTTTGGTCCTGAAAATTGCCAAAAATCATTTTATGCCCCAATATTGGTGATGGATGAACAAGGGTCTAGGAAAGTAAGAATTCCAAACCATTTTGTATGAATGGTCAACACTCCAAGTTTGACCCCAATTTGAAAAAAAAATGAAAAAAGGCTCAAAAATTCAAATGCCTTTGCATTGAGCCATCATATGTGCACTAGTTTGTGGGAAAAATATTAAACTTGCAATACAACAAGTTTTAAAAAAAGCCTTCACAAATTTGCCTATCTAGTATGGACTTGTGTGGATTTCAAGGCATATGCACATGTAAATGGCCACATACATGGCAAAATTCATGATAACATCCCCAAATTTGGCACAGCCATTGGTCTTACCATTGTGGACAATGTTGCATAGGAATTTGCAATTATGTTGTAACAAAAAAATATTTTCCATTTTACAAGCCATAGAAATGACTTTTTTGTGAAAGAAGTGCCTCATATAATTTTGAAATTTGTTCCATTTCATTTTTCATCAAAAGCAGGCCACATTGGATGGCCACTGACCAAGTTTCAGCAATTTCAGATTAATATTGCTATATTCCATACATTTAGTTGAGTTTCAGTGAATTATCAGAAAAGGACCAAATTTGCACTCCAAGTGTGACATAGTTTGGTCCTGAAAATTGCCAAAAATCATTTTATGCGCCAATATTGGTGATGGATGAACTTGGGTCAAGGAAAGTAAGAATTCCAAACCATTTTGTATGAATGGTCAACACTCCAAGTTTGACCCCGATTTTAAAAAAAACAAAGAAAATGAAAAAGGCTCAAAAATTCAAATGCCTTTGCATTAAGACATCATATGTGCACTAGTTCGTGGGAAAAATATTAAACTTGCAATACAACAAGTTTGAAAAAAAAACCTTCACAAATTTGCCTATCTAGTATGGACTTGTGTGGATTTCAAGGCATATGCACATGGAAATGGCCACATACATGGCAAAATCCATGATAACATGCACAAATTTGGCACAACCAGTGGTGTTACCATTGTGGACAATGTTCCATAGGAATTTGCAACTATGTTGTAACAAAAAAATATTTTCCATTTTACAAGCCGTAGAAATGACTTTTTTGTGAAGGAAGTGCCTCATATAATTTTGAAATGTGTTCCATTTCATTTTTCATCAAAAGAAGGCCACATTGGATGGCCACTGACCAAGTTTCAGCAATTTCAGATTAATATTGCTATATTCCATACATTAAGTTGAGTTTTAGTGAATCATCAGAAAAAGCCCATATTTGCACTAGAAGTGTGACATAGTTTGGTCCTGAAAATTGCCAAAAATCATTTTATGCCCCAATATTGGTGATGGATGAACTTGGGTCTAGGAAAGTAAGAATTCCAAAGCATTTTGTATGAATGGTCAACACTCCCAAGTTTGACCCCAATTTGAAAAAAAATGAAAATGAAAAAAGGCTCAAAATTTCAAATGGCTTTGCATTGAGCCATCATATTTGCACTAGTTGTGGGAAAAATATTAAACATGCAATACAACAAGTTGAAAAAAACCTTCACAAATTTACCTATCTATTATGGACTTGTTTGGATTTCAAGACATATGCACATGGAAATGGCCACATACATGGCAAAATTCATAATAACATGCCCAAATTTGGCACAACCAGTGGTGTTACCATTGTGGACAATGTTGCATAGGAATTTCCAATTATTTTGTATTAAAAAAATATTTTCCATTTTACAAGCGCAGAAATGATTTTTTTGTGAAGGAAGTGCCTCAGATAATTTTGAAATTTGTTCCATTTCATTTTTCATCAAAAGAAGGCCACATTGGATGGCCATTGACCAAGTTTCAGCAATTTCAGAGTAATATTGCTATATTCCATACATTAAATTGACTTTCAGTGAATTACCAGAAAATGCCAAGATTTGCACTACAAGTGTGACATAGTTTGGTCCTGAAAATTTCCAAAAATCATTTTATGCCCCAATATTTGTGACGGATGAACTTGGGTCTAGGAAAGTAAGAATTCCAAACCATTTTTATGAATGGTCAACACTCCAAGTTTGACCCCAATTTGAAAAAAAAAGAAAATGAAAAAAGGCTCAAAAATTCAAATGCCTCTGCATTGAGCCATCATATGTGCACTAGTTTGTGGGAAAAACATTAAACCTGCAATACAACAAGTTTGAAAAAAAACCTTCACAAATTTGCCTATCCAGTATGGACTTTTGTGGATTTGAAGGCATATGCACATGGAAATGGCCTCATACATGGCAAAATCCATGATAACATCCCCAAATTTAGCACAACCATTTGTGTTACCATTGTGGACAATGTTGCATAGGAATTTGCAACTATGTTGTAACAAAAAAAAAATTCCATTTTACAAGCCCTAGAAATGACTTTTTTTGTGAAGGAAGTGCCTCATATAATTTTGAAATTTGTTCCATTTCATTTATCATCAAAAGCAGGCCACATTGGATGGCCACTGACAAAGTTTCAGCAATTTCAGAGTAATATTGCTATATTCCATACATTTAGTTGAGTTTTAGTGAATTATTTGAAAAGGCCCAAATTTGCACTACAAGTGTGACATAGATTGGTCCTGAAAATTGCCAAAAATCATTTTATGCCCCAATATTGATGATGGATGAACTTGGGTCAAGGAAAGTAAGAATTCCAAACCATTTTGTATGAATGGTCAACACTCCAAGTTTGACCCCAATTTGAAAAAAACTAAGAAAATGAAAAAAGGCCTAGAAATTCAAATGCCTTTGCATTGAGCCATCATATGTGCACTAGTTTCTGGGAAAAATATTAAACTTGCAATACAACAAGTTTGAAAAGAAAACCTTCACAAATTTACCTATCTAGGATGGACTTTTGTGGATTTCAAGGCATATGCACATGGAAATGGCCACATACATGGCAAAATCCATGATAACATCCCCAAATTTGGCACAGCCATTGGTGTTACCATTGTGGACAATGTTGCATTGGAATTTGCAATTATTTTGTATTAAAAAAATATTTTCCATTTTAAAAGCGCAGAAATGACTTTTTTGTGAAGGAAGTGCCTCAGATAATTTTGAAATTTGTTCCATTTCATTTTTCATCAAAAGCAGGCCACATTGGATGGCTACTGACCAAGTTTCAGCAATTTCAGAGTAATATTGCTATATTCCATACATTAAATTGAGTTTCAGTGAATTATCAAAATAGGCCAAATGTTGCACTACAAGTGTGACATAGTTTGGTCCTGAAAATTGCCAAAAATCATTTTAGGCCCCTATATTGGTGACGAATGAACTTGGGTCAAGGAAAGTAAGAATTCCAAACCATCTTGTATGAAAGGTCAACACTCCAAGTTTGACCCCAATTTGAAAAAAAACTAAGAAAATGAAAAATGCACAAAAATTCAAATGCCTTTGCATTGAGCCATCATATGTGCACTAGTTTGTGGGAAAAATATTAAACTTGCAATACAACAAGGTTGAAAAAAAAACCTTCACAAATTTGCCTATCTAGTATGGACTTGCATGGATTTCAAGGCATATGCACATGGAAATGGCCACATACATCGCAAAATCCATAATAACATGCCCAAATTTGGCACAACTAGTGGTGTTACCATTGTGGACAATGTTGCATAGGAATTTGCAATTATTTTGTAATAAAAATATTTCCCATTTCACAATCGCAGAAATGACTTTTTTTGTGAAGGAAGTGCCTCAGATAATTTTGAAATTTGTTCCATTTCATTTTTCATCAAATGCAGGCCACATTGGATGGGCACTCACCAAGTTTCAGCAATTTCAGAGTAATATTGCTATATTCCATACATTTATTTGAGTTTCAGTGAATTATCAGAAAAAGCCCAAATTTGCACTACAAGTGTGACATAGTTTGGTCCTGAAAATTGCCAAAAATCATTTTATGCCCCAATATTGGTGCTGGATGAACTTGGGTCTAGGAAAGTAAGAATTCCAAGCCAATTTGTATGAATAGTCAACACTCCAAGTTTGACCCCAATTTGAAAAAAAAAATGAAAAAAGGCTCTAAAATTCAAATGCCTTTGCATTGAGCCATCATATGTGCACTAGTTTGTGGGAAAAACATTAAACCTGCAATACAACTAGTTTGAAAAAAAAACCATGACAAATTTGCCTATACAGTATGGACTTTTGTGGATTTCAAGGCATATGCACATGGAAATGGCCTCATACATGGCAAAATCCATGATAAATCGCCAAATTTAGCACAACCATTTCTGTTACCATTGTGGACAATGTTGCATAGGAATTTGCAACTATGTTGTAACAAAAAAATATTTTCCATTTTACAAGCCCTAGAAATGACTTTTTTTGTGAAGGAAGTGCCTCATATAATTTTGAAATTTGTTCCATTTCATTTATCATCAAAAGCAGGACACATTGGATGGCCACTGACAAAGTTTCAGCAATTTCAGAGTAATATTGCTATATTCCATACATTTAGTTGAGTTTCAGTGAATTATTTGAAAAGGCCCAAATTTGCACTACAAGTGTGACATAGATTGGTCCTGAAAATTACCAGAAATTATTTTATGCCCCAATATTGGTGATGGATGAACTTGGGTCAAGGAAAGTAAGAATTCCAAAACATTTTGTATGAATGGTCAACACTCCAAGTTTGACCCCAATTTGAAAGAACAAGGAAATGAAAAAAGGCTCAAAAATTCAAATGCCTTTGCATTGAGCCATCATATGTGCACTAGTTTGTGGGAAAAATATTAAACTTGCAATACACCAAGTTTGAAAAAAAACCTTCACAAATTTGCCTATCGAGTATGAACTTTTGTGGATTTCAAGGCATATGCACATGGAAATGGCCACATGCATGGCAAAATCGATGATAACATCCCCAAATTTGGCACAGCCATTGGTGTTAGCATTGTGGACAATGTTGCATAGGAATTTGCAACTATGTTGTAACAAAAAAATATTTTCCATTTTACAAGCCGTAGAAATGACTTTTTTTGTGAAGGAACTGCCTCAAATAATTTTGAAATTTGTTCCATTTCATTTTTCATCAAAAGCAGGCCACATTGGATGGCCACTAACCAAGTTTCAGCAATTTCAGAGTAATATTGCTATATTCCATACATTTAGTTGAGTTTCAGTGAATTATCAGAAAAAGCCCAAATTTGCACTACAAGTGTGACATAGTTTAGTCCTGAAAATTGCCAAAAATCATTTTATGCCCCAATATTCTTGGTGGATGAACTTGGGTCTAGGAAAGTAAGAATTCCAAACCATTTTGTATGAATGGTCAACACTCCAAGTTTGACCCCAATTTGAAAAAAAAAGTAAATGAAAAAAGGCTCAAAAATTCAAATGCCTTTGCATTGAGCCATCATATGTGCACTAGTTTGTGGGAAAAACATTAAACCTGCAATACAACAAGTTTGAAAAAAAACCTTCACAAATTTGCCTATCCAGTATGGACTTTTGTGGATTTCAAGGCATATGCACATGGAAATGGCCACATACATGGCAACATCCATGATAACATCCCCAAATTTAGCCCAACCATTTGTGTTACCATTGTGGACAATGTTGCATAGGAATTTGCAACTATGTTGTATCAAAAAAATATTTTCCATTTTACAAGCCCTAGAAATGACTTTTTTGTGAAGGAAGTGCCTCATATAATTTTGAAATTTGTTCCATTTCATTTATCATCAAAAGCAGGCCACATTGGATGGCCACTGACAAAGTTTCAGCAATTTCAGAGTAATATTGCTATATTCCATACATTTAGTTGAGTTTCAGTGAATTATTTGAAAAGGCCCAAATTTGCACTACAAGTGTGACATAGATTCGTCCTGAAAATTACCAGAAATCATTTTATGCCCCAATATTGGTGATGGATGAACTTGGGTCAAGGAAAGTAAGAATTCCAAACCAGTTTGTATGAATGGTCAACACTCCAAGTTTGACCCCAATTTGAAAAAAAAGAAAATGAAAAAAGGCTCAAAAATTCAAATGCCTTTGCATTGAGCCATCATATGTGCACTAGTTTGTGGGAAAAATATTAAACTTGCAATACAACAAGTTCGAAAAAAAACCTTCACAAATTTCCTATCCAGTATGGACTTTTGTGGATTTCAAGACATATGCACATGGAAATGGCCACATGCATGGCAAAATCGATGATAACATCCCCAAATTTGGCACAGCCATTGGTGTTACCATTGTGGACAATGTTGCATAGGAATTTGCAACTATGTTGTAACAAAAAAATATTTTCCATTCTACAAGCCGTAGAAATGACTTTTTTTGTGAAGGAAGTGCCTCATATAATTTTGAAATTTGTTCCATTTCATTTTTCATCAAAAGCTGGCCACATTGGATGGCCACTGACCAAGTTTCAACAATTTCAGAGTAATATTGCTATATTCCATACATTTAGTTGAGTTTCAGTGAATTATCAGAAAAAGCCCAAATTTGCACTACAATTGTGACATAGTTTGGTCCTGAAAATTGTCAAAAATCATTTTATGCCCCAATATTCTTGGTGGATGAACTTGGGTCTAGGAAAGTAAGAATTCCAAACCATTTTGTATGAATGGTCAACACTCCAAGTTTGACCCCAATTTGAAAAAAAAAGTAAATGAAAAAAGGCTCAAAAATTCAAATGCCTTTGCATTGAGCCATCATATGTGCACTAGTTTGTGGGAAAAACATTAAACCTGCAATACAACAAGTTTGAAAAAAAACCTTCACAAATTTGCCTATCCAGTATGGACTTTTGTGGATTTCAAGGCATATGCACATGGAAATGGCCACATACATGGCAACATCCATGATAACATCCCCAAATTTAGCACAACCATTTGTGTTACCATTGTGGACAATGTTGCATAGGAATTTGCAACTATGTTGTATCAAAAAAATATTTTCCATTTTACAAGCCCTAGAAATGACTTTTTTGTGAAGGAAGTGCCTCATATAATTTTGAAATTTGTTCCATTTCATTTATCATCAAAAGCAGGCCACATTGGATGGCCACTGACAAAGTTTCAGCAATTTCAGAGTAATATTGCTATATTCCATACATTTAGTTGAGTTTCAGTGAATTATTTGAAAAGGCCCAAATTTGCACTACAAGTGTGACATAGATTCGTCCTGAAAATTAAAAGAAATCATTTTATGCCCCAATATTGGTGATGGATGAACTTGGGTCAAGGAAAGTAAGAATTCCAAACCATTTTGTATGAATGGTCAACACTCCAAGTTTGACCCCAATTTGAAAAAAAAGAAAATGAAAAAAGGCTCAAAAATTCAAATGCCTTTGCATTGAGCCATCATATGTGCACTAGTTTGTGGGAAAAATATTAAACTTGCAATACAACAAGTTCGAAAAAAAACCTTCACAAATTTGCCTATCCAGTATGGACTTTTGTGGATTTCAAGACATATGCACATGGAAATGGCCACATGCATGGCAAAATCGATGATAACATCCCCAAATTTGGCACAACCATTGGTGTTACCATTGTGGACAATGTTGCATAGGAATTTGCAACTATGTTGTAACAAAAAAACATTTTCCATTCTACAAGCCGTAGAAATGACTTTTTTTGTGAAGGAAGTGCCTCATATAATTTTGAAATTTGTTCCATTTCATTTTTCATCAAAAGCTGGCCACATTGGATGGCCACTGACCAAGTTTCAGCAATTTCAGAGTAATATTGCTATATTCCATACATTTAGTTGAGTTTCGGTGAATTATCAGAAAAAGCCCAAATTTGCACTACAATTGTGACATAGTTTGGTCCTGAAAATTGTCAAAAATCATTTTATGCCCCAATATTCTTGGTGGATGAACTTGGGTCTAGGAAAGTAAGAATTCCAAACCATTTTGTATGAATGGTCAACACTCCAAGTTTGACCCCAATTTGAAAAAAAAAGTAAATGAAAAAAGGCTCAAAAATTCAAATGCCTTTGCATTGAGCCATCATATGTGCACTAGTTTGTGGGAAAAACATTAAACCTGCAATACAACAAGTTTGAAAAAAAACCTTCACAAATTTGCCTATCCAGTATGGACTTTTGTGGATTTCAAGGCATATGCACATGGAAATGGCCACATACATGGCAACATCCATGATAACATCCCCAAATTTAGCACAACCATTTGTGTTACCATTGTGGACAATGTTGCATAGGAATTTGCAACTATGTTGTATCAAAAAAATATTTTCCATTTTACATGCCCTAGAAATGACTTTTTTGTGAAGGAAGTGCCTCATATAATTTTGAAATTTGTTCCATTTCATTTATCATCAAAAGCAGGCCACATTGGATGGCCACTGACAAAGTTTCAGCAATTTCAGAGTAATATTGCTATATTCCATACATTTAGTTGAGTTTCAGTGAATTATTTGAAAAGGCCCAAATTTGCACTACAAGTGTGACATAGATTCGTCCTGAAAATTACCAGAAATCATTTTATGCCCCAATATTGGTGATGGATGAACTTGGGTCAAGGAAAGTAAGAATTCCAAACCATTTTGTATGAATGGTCAACACTCCAAGTTTGACCCCAATTTGAAAAAAAAGAAAATGAAAAAAGGCTCAAAAATTCAAATGCCTTTGCATTGAGCCATCATATGTGCACTAGTTTGTGGGAAAAATATTAAACTTGCAATACAACAAGTTCGAAAAAAAACCTTCACAAATTTGCCTATCCAGTATGGACTTTTGTGGATTTCAAGACATATGCACATGGAAATGGCCACATGCATGGCAAAATCGATGATAACATCCCCAAATTTGGCACAGCCATTGGTGTTACCATTGTGGACAATGTTGCATAGGAATTTGCAACTATGTTGTAACAAAAAAATATTTTCCATTCTACAAGCCGTAGAAATGACTTTTTTGTGAAGGAAGTGCCTCATATAATTTTGAAATTTGTTCCATTTCATTTTTCATCAAAAGCTGGCCACATTGGATGGCCACTGACCAAGTTTCAGCAATTTCAGAGTAATATTGCTATATTCCATACATTTAGTTGAGTTTCAGTGAATTATCAGAAAAAGCCCAAATTTGCACTACAATTGTGACATAGTTTGGTCGTGAAAATTGTCAAAAATCATTTTATGCCCCAATATTCTTGGTGGATGAACTTGGGTCTAGGAAAGTAAGAATTCCAAACCATTTTGTATGAATGGTCAACACTCCAAGTTTGACCCCAATTTGAAAAAAAAAGTAAATGAAAAAAGGCTCAAAAATTCAAATGCCTTTGCATTGAGCCATCATATGTGCACTAGTTTGTGGGAAAAACATTAAACCTGCAATACAACAAGTTTGAAAAAAAACCTTCACAAATTTGCCTATCCAGTATGGACTTTTGTGGATTTCAAGGCATATGCACATGGAAATGGCCACATACATGGCAACATCCATGATAACATCCCCAAATTTAGCACAACCATTTGTGTTACCATTGTGGACAATGTTGCATAGGAATTTGCAACTATGTTGTATCAAAAATATATTTTCCATTTTACAAGCCCTAGAAATGACTTTTTTGTGAAGGAAGTGCCTCATATAATTTTGAAATTTGTTCCATTTCATTTATCATCAAAAGCAGGCCACATTGGATGGCCACTGACAAAGTTTCAGCAATTTCAGAGTAATATTGCTATATTCCATACATTTAGTTGAGTTTCAGTGAATTATTTGAAAAGGCCCAAATTTGCACTACAAGTGTGACATAGATTCGTCCTGAAAATTACCAGAAATCATTTTATGCCCCAATATTGGTGATGGATGAACTTGGGTCAAGGAAAGTAAGAATTCCAAACCATTTTGTATGAATGGTCAACACTCCAAGTTTGACCCCAATTTGAAAAAAAAGAAAATGAAAAAAGGCTCAAAAATTCAAATGCCTTTGCATTGAGCCATCATATGTGCACTAGTTTGTGGGAAAAATATTAAACTTGCAATACAACAAGTTCGAAAAAAAACCTTCACAAATTTGCCTATCCAGTATGGACTTTTGTGGATTTCAAGACATATGCACATGGAAATGGCCACATGCATGGCAAAATCGATGATAACATCCCCAAATTTGGCACAGCCATTGGTGTTACCATTGTGGACAATGTTGCATAGGAATTTGCAACTATGTTGTAACAAAAAAATATTTTCCATTCTACAAGCCGTAGAAATGACTTTTTTGTGAAGGAAGTGCCTCATATAATTTTGAAATTTGTTCCATTTCATTTTTCATCAAAAGCTGGCCACATTGGATGGCCACTGACCAAGTTTTAGCAATTTCAGAGTAATATTGCTATATTCCATACATTTAGTTGAGTTTCAGTGAATTATCAGAAAAAGCCCAAATTTGCACTACAATTGTGACATAGTTTGGTCGTGAAAATTGTCAAAAATCATTTTATGCCCCAATATTCTTGGTGGATGAACTTGGGTCTAGGAAAGTAAGAATTCCAAACCATTTTGTATGAATGGTCAACACTCCAAGTTTGACCCCAATTTGAAAAAAAAAGTAAATGAAAAAAGGCTCAAAAATTCAAATGCCTTTGCATTGAGCCATCATATGTGCACTAGTTTGTGGGAAAAACATTAAACCTGCAATACAACAAGTTTGAAAAAAAACCTTCACAAATTTGCCTATCCAGTATGGACTTTTGTGGATTTCAAGGCATATGCACATGGAAATGGCCACATACATGGCAACATCCATGATAACATCCCCAAATTTAGCACAACCATTTGTGTTACCATTGTGGACAATGTTGCATAGGAATTTGCAACTATGTTGTATCAAAAATATATTTTCCATTTTACAAGCCCTAGAAATGACTTTTTTGTGAAGGAAGTGCCTCATATAATTTTGAAATTTGTTCCATTTCATTTATCATCAAAAGCAGGCCACATTGGATGGCCACTGACAAAGTTTCAGCAATTTCAGAGTAATATTGCTATATTCCATACATTTAGTTGAGTTTCAGTGAATTATTTGAAAAGGCCCAAATTTGCACTACAAGTGTGACATAGATTCGTCCTGAAAATTACCAGAAATCATTTTATGCCCCAATATTGGTGATGGATGAACTTGGGTCAAGGAAAGTAAGAATTTCAAACCATTTTGTATGAATGGTCAACACTCCAAGTTTGACCCCAATTTGAAAAAAAAGAAAATGAAAAAAGGCTCAAAAATTCAAATGCCTTTGCATTGAGCCATCATATGTGCACTAGTTTGTGGCAAAAATATTAAACTTGCAATACAACAAGTTCGAAAAAAAACCTTCACAAATTTGCCTATCAAGTATGGACTTTTGTGGATTTCAAGACATATGCACATGGAAATGGCCACATGCATGGCAAAATTGATGATAACATCCCCAAATTTGGCACAGCCATTGGTGTTACCATTGTGGACAATGTTGCATAGGAATTTGCAACTATGTTGTAACAAAAAAATATTTTCCATTCTACAAGCCGTAGAAATGACTTTTTTTGTGAAGGAAGTGCCTCATATAATTTTGAAATTTGTTCCATTTCATTTTTAATCAAAAGCTGGCCACATTGGATGGCCACTGACCAAGTTTCAGCAATTTCAGAGTAATATTGCTATATTCCATACATTTAGTTGAGTTTCAGTGAATTATCAGAAAAAGCCCAAATTTGCACTACAATTGTGACATAGTTTGGTCCTGAAAATTGTCAAAAATCATTTTATGCCCCAACATTGGTGATGGATAACTTGGGTCAAGGAAAGTAAGAATTCCAAACCATCTTGTATGAATGGTCAACACTCCAAGTTTGACCCCAATTTCAAAAAAACCAAAGAAAATGAAAAAACGCCCAAAAATTCAAATGCCTGTGAATTGAGCCATCATATGTGCACTAGTTTGTGGGAAAAATATTAAACTTGCAATACAACAAGTTTGAAAAAAAAACCTTCACAAATTTGCCTATCTAGTATGGCCTTCCGTCGATATCAAGGCATAAGCACATGGAAATGGCCACATACATGGCAAAATCCATAATAACATGCCCAAATTAGGCACAACCAGTGGTGTTACCATTGTGGACAATGTTGCATAGGAATTTGCAATTATTTTGTAATAAAAATATTTCCCATTTTACAAGCCCAGAAATGACTTTTTGGTGAAGGAAGTGCCTCTAATAATTTTGAAATCTGTTCCATTTCATTTTTCATCAAAAGCAGGCCACATTGGATGGCCACTGACCAAGTTTCAGCAATTTCAAAGTAATATTGCTATATTCCATACATTTAGTTGAGTTTCAGCGAATTATCAGAAAAACCCCAAATTTGCACTACAAGTGTGACATAGTTTGGTCCTGAAAATTGCCAAAAATCATTTATTCCCCAATATTGGTGATGGATGAACAAGGGTCTAGGAAAGTAAGAATTCCAAACCATTTTGTATGAATGGTCAACACTCCAAGTTTGACCCCAATTTGAAAAAAAAATGAAAAAAGGCTCAAAAATTCAAATGCCTTTGCATTGAGCCATCATATGTGCACTAGTTTGTGGGAAAAATATTAAACTTGCAATACAACAAGGTTGAAAAAAAACCTTCACAAATTTGCCTATCCAGTATGGACTTTTGTGGATTTCAAGGCATATGCACATGCAAATGGCCACATACATGGCAAAATCCATGATAACATCCCCAAATTTGGCACAACCATTGGTGTTACAATTGTGGACAATGTTGCATAGGAATTTGCAACTATGTTGTAACAAAAAAATATTTTCCATTTTACAAGCCCTAGAAATGACTTTTTTTGTGAAGGAAGTGCCTCATATAATTTTGAAATTTGTTCCATTTCATTTTTCATCAACAGCAGGCCACATTGGATGGCCACTGACAAAGTTTCAGCAATTTCAGAGTAATATTGCTATATTCCATAAATTTAGTTGAGTTTCAATGAATTATCAAAAAAGGCCCAAATTTGCACTACAAGTGTGACATAATTTGGTCCTGAAAATTGCCAAAAATCATTTTATGCTCCAATATTGCTGATGGATGAACTTGGGTCAAGGAAAGATAGAATTCCAAACCATTTTGTATGAATGGTCAACACTCCAAGTTTGACCCCAATTTGAAAAAAAAAGAAAATGAAAAAAGGCTCAAAAATTCAAATGCCTTTGCATTGAGCCATCATATGTGCACTAGGTTGTGGAAAAATATTAAACTTGCAATACAACTAGTTTGAAAAGAAACCTTCATAAATTTACCTATCTATTATGGACTTGTGTGGATTTCAAGGCATATGCAGATGGAAATGGCCACATACATGGCAAAATTCATGATAACATCCCCAAATTTGGCACAGCCATTGGTGTTACCATTGTGGACAATGTTGCATAGGAATTTGCAATTATGTTGTAACAAAAAAATATTTTCCATTTTACAAGCCGCAGAAATGACTTTTTTGTGAAAGAAGTGCCTCATATAATTTTGAAATTTGTTCCTTTTCATTTTCCATCAAAAGCAGGCCACATTGGATGGCCACTGACCAAGTTTCAGCAATTTAAGATTAATATTGCTATATTCCATACATTTAGTTGAGTTTCAGTGAATTATCAGAAAAGGACCAAATTTGCACTCCAAGTGTGACATAGTTTGGTCCTGAAAATTGCCAAAAATCATTTTATGCGCCAATATTGGTGATGGATGAACTTGGGTCAAGGAAAGTAAGAATTCCAAACCATTTTGTATGAATGGTCAACACTCCAAGTTTGACCCCAATTTGAAAAAAAAAGAAAATGAAAAAAGGCTCAAAAATTCAAATGCCTTTGCATTGAGCCATCATATGTGCACTAGTTTGTGGAAAAATATTAAACTTGCAATACAACTAGTTTGAAAAGAAACCTTCATAAATTTACCTATCTATTATGGACTTGTGTGGATTTCAAGGCATATGCACATGGAAATGGCCACATACATGGCAAAATTCATGATAACATCCCCAAATTTGGCACAGCCATTGGTGTTACCATTGTCGACAATGTTGCATAGGAATTTGCAATTATGTTGTAACAAAAAAATATTTTCCATTTTACAAGCCGCAGAAATGACTTTTTTGTGAAAGAAGTGCCTCATATAATTTTGAAATTTGTTCCATTTCATTTTCCATCAAAAGCAGGCCACATTGGATGGCCACTGACCAAGTTTCAGCAATTTCAGATTAATATTGCTATATTCCATACATTTAGTTGAGTTTCAGTGAATTATCAGAAAAGGACCAAATTTGCACTCCAAGTGTGACATAGTTTGGTCCTGAAAATTGCCAAAAATCATTTTATGCGCCAATATTGGTGATGGATGAACTTGGGTCAAGGAAAGTAAGAATTCCAAACCATTTTGTATGAATGGTCAACACTCCAAGTTTGACCCCGATTTTAAAAAAAACAAAGAAAATGAAAAAGGCTCAAAAATTCAAATGCCTTTGCATTAAGACATCATATGTGCACTAGTTCGTGGGAAAAATATTAAACTTGCAATACAACAAGTTTGAAAAAAAAACCTTCACAAATTTGCCTATCCAGTATGGACTTGTGTGGATTTCAAGGCATATGCACATGGAAATGGCCACATACATGGCAAAATCCATGATAACATGCACAAATTTGGCACAACCAGTGGTGTTACCATTGTGGACAATGTTCCATAGGAATTTGCAACTATGTTGTAACAAAAAAATATTTTCCATTTTACAAGCCGTAGAAATGACTTTTTTGTGAAGGAAGTGCCTCATATAATTTTGAAATGTGTTCCATTTCATGTTTCATCAAAAGAAGGCCACATTGGATGGCCACTGACCAAGTTTCAGCAATTTCAGATTAATATTGCTATATTCCATACATTAAGTTGAGTTTCAGTGAATCATCAGAAAAAGCCCATATTTGCACTAGAAGTGTGACATAGTTTGGTCCTGAAAATTGCCAAAAATCATTTTATGCCCCAATATTGGTGATGGATGAACTTGGGTCTAGGAAAGTAAGAATTCCAAAGCATTTTGTATGAATGGTCAACACTCCCAAGTTTGACCCCAATTTGAAAAAAAAAGAAAATGAAAAAAGGCTCAAAATTTCAAATGGCTTTGCATTGAGCCATCATATTTGCACTAGTTGTGGGAAAAATATTAAACATGCAATACAACAAGTTTGAAAAAAACCTTCACAAATTTACCTATCTATTATGGACTTGTTTGGATTTCAAGGCATATGCACATGGAAATGGCCACATACATGGCAAAATTCATAATAACATGCCCAAATTTGGCACAACCAGTGGTGTTACCATTGTGGACAATGTTGCATAGGAATTTCCAATTATTTTGTATTAAAAAAACATTTTCCATTCTACAAGCCGTAGAAATGACTTTTTTTGTGAAGGAAGTGCCTCATATAATTTTGAAATTTGTTCCATTTCATTTTTCATCAAAAGCTGGCCACATTGGATGGCCACTGACCAAGTTTCAGCAATTTCAGAGTAATATTGCTATATTCCATACATTTAGTTGAGTTTCGGTGAATTATCAGAAAAAGCCCAAATTTGCACTACAATTGTGACATAGTTTGGTCCTGAAAATTGTCAAAAATCATTTTATGCCCCAATATTCTTGGTGGATGAACTTGGGTCTAGGAAAGTAAGAATTCCAAACCATTTTGTATGAATGGTCAACACTCCAAGTTTGACCCCAATTTGAAAAAAAAAGTAAATGAAAAAAGGCTCAAAAATTCAAATGCCTTTGCATTGAGCCATCATATGTGCACTAGTTTGTGGGAAAAACATTAAACCTGCAATACAACAAGTTTGAAAAAAAACCTTCACAAATTTGCCTATCCAGTATGGACTTTTGTGGATTTCAAGGCATATGCACATGGAAATGGCCACATACATGGCAACATCCATGATAACATCCCCAAATTTAGCACAACCATTTGTGTTACCATTGTGGACAATGTTGCATAGGAATTTGCAACTATGTTGTATCAAAAAAATATTTTCCATTTTACATGCCCTAGAAATGACTTTTTTGTGAAGGAAGTGCCTCATATAATTTTGAAATTTGTTCCATTTCATTTATCATCAAAAGCAGGCCACATTGGATGGCCACTGACAAAGTTTCAGCAATTTCAGAGTAATATTGCTATATTCCATACATTTAGTTGAGTTTCAGTGAATTATTTGAAAAGGCCCAAATTTGCACTACAAGTGTGACATAGATTCGTCCTGAAAATTACCAGAAATCATTTTATGCCCCAATATTGGTGATGGATGAACTTGGGTCAAGGAAAGTAAGAATTCCAAACCATTTTGTATGAATGGTCAACACTCCAAGTTTGACCCCAATTTGAAAAAAAAGAAAATGAAAAAAGGCTCAAAAATTCAAATGCCTTTGCATTGAGCCATCATATGTGCACTAGTTTGTGGGAAAAATATTAAACTTGCAATACAACAAGTTCGAAAAAAAACCTTCACAAATTTGCCTATCCAGTATGGACTTTTGTGGATTTCAAGACATATGCACATGGAAATGGCCACATGCATGGCAAAATCGATGATAACATCCCCAAATTTGGCACAGCCATTGGTGTTACCATTGTGGACAATGTTGCATAGGAATTTGCAACTATGTTGTAACAAAAAAATATTTTCCATTCTACAAGCCGTAGAAATGACTTTTTTGTGAAGGAAGTGCCTCATATAATTTTGAAATTTGTTCCATTTCATTTTTCATCAAAAGCTGGCCACATTGGATGGCCACTGACCAAGTTTCAGCAATTTCAGAGTAATATTGCTATATTCCATACATTTAGTTGAGTTTCAGTGAATTATCAGAAAAAGCCCAAATTTGCACTACAATTGTGACATAGTTTGGTCGTGAAAATTGTCAAAAATCATTTTATGCCCCAATATTCTTGGTGGATGAACTTGGGTCTAGGAAAGTAAGAATTCCAAACCATTTTGTATGAATGGTCAACACTCCAAGTTTGACCCCAATTTGAAAAAAAAAGTAAATGAAAAAAGGCTCAAAAATTCAAATGCCTTTGCATTGAGCCATCATATGTGCACTAGTTTGTGGGAAAAACATTAAACCTGCAATACAACAAGTTTGAAAAAAAACCTTCACAAATTTGCCTATCCAGTATGGACTTTTGTGGATTTCAAGGCATATGCACATGGAAATGGCCACATACATGGCAACATCCATGATAACATCCCCAAATTTAGCACAACCATTTGTGTTACCATTGTGGACAATGTTGCATAGGAATTTGCAACTATGTTGTATCAAAAATATATTTTCCATTTTACAAGCCCTAGAAATGACTTTTTTGTGAAGGAAGTGCCTCATATAATTTTGAAATTTGTTCCATTTCATTTATCATCAAAAGCAGGCCACATTGGATGGCCACTGACAAAGTTTCAGCAATTTCAGAGTAATATTGCTATATTCCATACATTTAGTTGAGTTTCAGTGAATTATTTGAAAAGGCCCAAATTTGCACTACAAGTGTGACATAGATTCGTCCTGAAAATTACCAGAAATCATTTTATGCCCCAATATTGGTGATGGATGAACTTGGGTCAAGGAAAGTAAGAATTCCAAACCATTTTGTATGAATGGTCAACACTCCAAGTTTGACCCCAATTTGAAAAAAAAGAAAATGAAAAAAGGCTCAAAAATTCAAATGCCTTTGCATTGAGCCATCATATGTGCACTAGTTTGTGGGAAAAATATTAAACTTGCAATACAACAAGTTCGAAAAAAAACCTTCACAAATTTGCCTATCCAGTATGGACTTTTGTGGATTTCAAGACATATGCACATGGAAATGGCCACATGCATGGCAAAATCGATGATAACATCCCCAAATTTGGCACAGCCATTGGTGTTACCATTGTGGACAATGTTGCATAGGAATTTGCAACTATGTTGTAACAAAAAAATATTTTCCATTCTACAAGCCGTAGAAATGACTTTTTTGTGAAGGAAGTGCCTCATATAATTTTGAAATTTGTTCCATTTCATTTTTCATCAAAAGCTGGCCACATTGGATGGCCACTGACCAAGTTTTAGCAATTTCAGAGTAATATTGCTATATTCCATACATTTAGTTGAGTTTCAGTGAATTATCAGAAAAAGCCCAAATTTGCACTACAATTGTGACATAGTTTGGTCGTGAAAATTGTCAAAAATCATTTTATGCCCCAATATTCTTGGTGGATGAACTTGGGTCTAGGAAAGTAAGAATTCCAAACCATTTTGTATGAATGGTCAACACTCCAAGTTTGACCCCAATTTGAAAAAAAAAGTAAATGAAAAAAGGCTCAAAAATTCAAATGCCTTTGCATTGAGCCATCATATGTGCACTAGTTTGTGGGAAAAACATTAAACCTGCAATACAACAAGTTTGAAAAAAAACCTTCACAAATTTGCCTATCCAGTATGGACTTTTGTGGATTTCAAGGCATATGCACATGGAAATGGCCACATACATGGCAACATCCATGATAACATCCCCAAATTTAGCACAACCATTTGTGTTACCATTGTGGACAATGTTGCATAGGAATTTGCAACTATGTTGTATCAAAAATATATTTTCCATTTTACAAGCCCTAGAAATGACTTTTTTGTGAAGGAAGTGCCTCATATAATTTTGAAATTTGTTCCATTTCATTTATCATCAAAAGCAGGCCACATTGGATGGCCACTGACAAAGTTTCAGCAATTTCAGAGTAATATTGCTATATTCCATACATTTAGTTGAGTTTCAGTGAATTATTTGAAAAGGCCCAAATTTGCACTACAAGTGTGACATAGATTCGTCCTGAAAATTACCAGAAATCATTTTATGCCCCAATATTGGTGATGGATGAACTTGGGTCAAGGAAAGTAAGAATTTCAAACCATTTTGTATGAATGGTCAACACTCCAAGTTTGACCCCAATTTGAAAAAAAAGAAAATGAAAAAAGGCTCAAAAATTCAAATGCCTTTGCATTGAGCCATCATATGTGCACTAGTTTGTGGCAAAAATATTAAACTTGCAATACAACAAGTTCGAAAAAAAACCTTCACAAATTTGCCTATCAAGTATGGACTTTTGTGGATTTCAAGACATATGCACATGGAAATGGCCACATGCATGGCAAAATTGATGATAACATCCCCAAATTTGGCACAGCCATTGGTGTTACCATTGTGGACAATGTTGCATAGGAATTTGCAACTATGTTGTAACAAAAAAATATTTTCCATTCTACAAGCCGTAGAAATGACTTTTTTTGTGAAGGAAGTGCCTCATATAATTTTGAAATTTGTTCCATTTCATTTTTAATCAAAAGCTGGCCACATTGGATGGCCACTGACCAAGTTTCAGCAATTTCAGAGTAATATTGCTATATTCCATACATTTAGTTGAGTTTCAGTGAATTATCAGAAAAAGCCCAAATTTGCACTACAATTGTGACATAGTTTGGTCCTGAAAATTGTCAAAAATCATTTTATGCCCCAACATTGGTGATGGATAACTTGGGTCAAGGAAAGTAAGAATTCCAAACCATCTTGTATGAATGGTCAACACTCCAAGTTTGACCCCAATTTCAAAAAAACCAAAGAAAATGAAAAAACGCCCAAAAATTCAAATGCCTGTGAATTGAGCCATCATATGTGCACTAGTTTGTGGGAAAAATATTAAACTTGCAATACAACAAGTTTGAAAAAAAAACCTTCACAAATTTGCCTATCTAGTATGGCCTTCCGTCGATATCAAGGCATAAGCACATGGAAATGGCCACATACATGGCAAAATCCATAATAACATGCCCAAATTAGGCACAACCAGTGGTGTTACCATTGTGGACAATGTTGCATAGGAATTTGCAATTATTTTGTAATAAAAATATTTCCCATTTTACAAGCCCAGAAATGACTTTTTGGTGAAGGAAGTGCCTCTAATAATTTTGAAATCTGTTCCATTTCATTTTTCATCAAAAGCAGGCCACATTGGATGGCCACTGACCAAGTTTCAGCAATTTCAAAGTAATATTGCTATATTCCATACATTTAGTTGAGTTTCAGCGAATTATCAGAAAAACCCCAAATTTGCACTACAAGTGTGACATAGTTTGGTCCTGAAAATTGCCAAAAATCATTTATTCCCCAATATTGGTGATGGATGAACAAGGGTCTAGGAAAGTAAGAATTCCAAACCATTTTGTATGAAAGGTCAACACTCCAAGTTTGACCCCAATTTGAAAAAAAAATGAAAAAAGGCTCAAAAATTCAAATGCCTTTGCATTGAGCCATCATATGTGCACTAGTTTGTGGGAAAAATATTAAACTTGCAATACAACAAGGTTGAAAAAAAACCTTCACAAATTTGCCTATCCAGTATGGACTTTTGTGGATTTCAAGGCATATGCACATGCAAATGGCCACATACATGGCAAAATCCATGATAACATCCCCAAATTTGGCACAACCATTGGTGTTACAATTGTGGACAATGTTGCATAGGAATTTGCAACTATGTTGTAACAAAAAAATATTTTCCATTTTACAAGCCCTAGAAATGACTTTTTTTGTGAAGGAAGTGCCTCATATAATTTTGAAATTTGTTCCATTTCATTTTTCATCAACAGCAGGCCACATTGGATGGCCACTGACAAAGTTTCAGCAATTTCAGAGTAATATTGCTATATTCCATAAATTTAGTTGAGTTTCAATGAATTATCAAAAAAGGCCCAAATTTGCACTACAAGTGTGACATAATTTGGTCCTGAAAATTGCCAAAAATCATTTTATGCTCCAATATTGCTGATGGATGAACTTGGGTCAAGGAAAGATAGAATTCCAAACCATTTTGTATGAATGGTCAACACTCCAAGTTTGACCCCAATTTGAAAAAAAAAGAAAATGAAAAAAGGCTCAAAAATTCAAATGCCTTTGCATTGAGCCATCATATGTGCACTAGGTTGTGGAAAAATATTAAACTTGCAATACAACTAGTTTGAAAAGAAACCTTCATAAATTTACCTATCTATTATGGACTTGTGTGGATTTCAAGGCATATGCAGATGGAAATGGCCACATACATGGCAAAATTCATGATAACATCCCCAAATTTGGCACAGCCATTGGTGTTACCATTGTGGACAATGTTGCATAGGAATTTGCAATTATGTTGTAACAAAAAAATATTTTCCATTTTACAAGCCGCAGAAATGACTTTTTTGTGAAAGAAGTGCCTCATATAATTTTGAAATTTGTTCCTTTTCATTTTCCATCAAAAGCAGGCCACATTGGATGGCCACTGACCAAGTTTCAGCAATTTAAGATTAATATTGCTATATTCCATACATTTAGTTGAGTTTCAGTGAATTATCAGAAAAGGACCAAATTTGCACTCCAAGTGTGACATAGTTTGGTCCTGAAAATTGCCAAAAATCATTTTATGCGCCAATATTGGTGATGGATGAACTTGGGTCAAGGAAAGTAAGAATTCCAAACCATTTTGTATGAATGGTCAACACTCCAAGTTTGACCCCAATTTGAAAAAAAAAGAAAATGAAAAAAGGCTCAAAAATTCAAATGCCTTTGCATTGAGCCATCATATGTGCACTAGTTTGTGGAAAAATATTAAACTTGCAATACAACTAGTTTGAAAAGAAACCTTCATAAATTTACCTATCTATTATGGACTTGTGTGGATTTCAAGGCATATGCACATGGAAATGGCCACATACATGGCAAAATTCATGATAACATCCCCAAATTTGGCACAGCCATTGGTGTTACCATTGTCGACAATGTTGCATAGGAATTTGCAATTATGTTGTAACAAAAAAATATTTTCCATTTTACAAGCCGCAGAAATGACTTTTTTGTGAAAGAAGTGCCTCATATAATTTTGAAATTTGTTCCATTTCATTTTCCATCAAAAGCAGGCCACATTGGATGGCCACTGACCAAGTTTCAGCAATTTCAGATTAATATTGCTATATTCCATACATTTAGTTGAGTTTCAGTGAATTATCAGAAAAGGACCAAATTTGCACTCCAAGTGTGACATAGTTTGGTCCTGAAAATTGCCAAAAATCATTTTATGCGCCAATATTGGTGATGGATGAACTTGGGTCAAGGAAAGTAAGAATTCCAAACCATTTTGTATGAATGGTCAACACTCCAAGTTTGACCCCGATTTTAAAAAAAACAAAGAAAATGAAAAAGGCTCAAAAATTCAAATGCCTTTGCATTAAGACATCATATGTGCACTAGTTCGTGGGAAAAATATTAAACTTGCAATACAACAAGTTTGAAAAAAAAACCTTCACAAATTTGCCTATCCAGTATGGACTTGTGTGGATTTCAAGGCATATGCACATGGAAATGGCCACATACATGGCAAAATCCATGATAACATGCACAAATTTGGCACAACCAGTGGTGTTACCATTGTGGACAATGTTCCATAGGAATTTGCAACTATGTTGTAACAAAAAAATATTTTCCATTTTACAAGCCGTAGAAATGACTTTTTTGTGAAGGAAGTGCCTCATATAATTTTGAAATGTGTTCCATTTCATGTTTCATCAAAAGAAGGCCACATTGGATGGCCACTGACCAAGTTTCAGCAATTTCAGATTAATATTGCTATATTCCATACATTAAGTTGAGTTTCAGTGAATCATCAGAAAAAGCCCATATTTGCACTAGAAGTGTGACATAGTTTGGTCCTGAAAATTGCCAAAAATCATTTTATGCCCCAATATTGGTGATGGATGAACTTGGGTCTAGGAAAGTAAGAATTCCAAAGCATTTTGTATGAATGGTCAACACTCCCAAGTTTGACCCCAATTTGAAAAAAAAAGAAAATGAAAAAAGGCTCAAAATTTCAAATGGCTTTGCATTGAGCCATCATATTTGCACTAGTTGTGGGAAAAATATTAAACATGCAATACAACAAGTTTGAAAAAAACCTTCACAAATTTACCTATCTATTATGGACTTGTTTGGATTTCAAGGCATATGCACATGGAAATGGCCACATACATGGCAAAATTCATAATAACATGCCCAAATTTGGCACAACCAGTGGTGTTACCATTGTGGACAATGTTGCATAGGAATTTCCAATTATTTTGTATTAAAAAAATATTTTCCATTTTACAAGCGCAGAAATGATTTTTTTGTGAAGGAAGTGCCTCAGATAATTTTGAAATTTGTTCCATTTCATTTTTCATCAAAAGAAGGCCACATTGGATGGCCATTGACCAAGTTTCAGCAATTTCAGAGTAATATTGCTATATTCCATACATTAAATTGACTTTCAGTGAATTACCAGAAAATGCCAAAATTTGCACTACAAGTGTGACATAGTTTGGTCCTGAAAATTGCCAAAAATCATTTTATGCCCCAATATTTGTGACGGATGAACTTGGGTCTAGGAAAGTAAGAATTCCAAACTATTTTGTATGAATGGTCAGCCCTCCAAGTTTGACCCCAATTTGAAAAAAAAGAAAATGAAAAAAGACTCAAAAATTCAAATGCCTTTGCATTGAGCCATCATAGGTGCACTAGTTTGTGGGAAAAATATTAAACTTGCAATACAACAAGTTTGAAAAAAAAACCATCACAAATTTACCTATCCAGTATGGACTTTTGTGGATTTCAAGGCATATGCACATGGAAATGGCCACATACATGGCAAAATCCATGATAACATCCCCAAATTTGGGCCTTCCATTGGTGTTACCATTGTGGACAATGTTGCATAGGAATTTGCAACTATGTTGTAACAAAAATATTTTCCATTTTACAAGTGCAGAAATGACTTTTTTGTGAAGGAAGTGCCTTAGATAATTTTGAAATTTGTTCCATTTCATTTTCATCAAAAGAAGGCCACATTGGATGGTCACTGACCAAGTTTCAGCAATTTCAGAGTAATATTGCTGTATTCCATACATTAAATTGAGTTTTAGTGAATTATCAGAAAAGGCCAAAAATTGCACTACAAGTGTGACATAGTTTGGTCCTGAAAATTGCCAAAAATCATTTTAGGCCCCTATATTGGTGACGAATGAACTTGGGTCAAGGAAAGTAAGAATTCGAAACCATTTTGTATGAATGGTCAACACTCCAAGTTTGACCCCAATTTGAAAAAAAACTAAGAAAATGAAAAAAGGCCCAAAAATTCAAAAGCCTTTGCATTGAGCCATCAGATGTGCACTAGTTTGTGGGAAAAATATTAAACTTGCAACACAACAAGTTGGAAAAAAAACTTCACAAATTTGCCTATCTAGTATGGACTTGCGTAGATTTCAAGGCATATGCACATGGAAATGGCCACATACATGGCAAAATCCATAACAACATGCCCAAATTTGGCACAACTAGTGGTGTTACCATTATGGACAATGTTTCATAGGAATTTGCAATTATTTTGTAATAAAAAATATTTCCCAACTTACAAGAACAGAAATGACTTTTTTGTGAAGGAAGTGCCTCTGATAATTTTGAAATTTGTTCAATTTCATTTTTCATGAAAAACAGGCCACATTGGATGGCCACTGACCAAGTTTCAGCAGTTTCAGAGTAATATTGCTATATTCCATACATTTAGTTGAGTTTCAGTGAATTATCAGAAAAAAGCCCAAATTTGCACTAGAAGTGTGACATAGTTTGGTCCTGAAAATTTCGAAAAATCATTTTATGCCCCAATATTGGTGATGGATGAACTTGGGTCAAGGAAAGTAAGAATTCCAAACCATTTTTATGAATGGTCAACACTCCAAGTTTGACCCCAATTTGAAAAAAAAAGAAAATGAAAAAAGGCTCAAAAATTCAAATGCCTTTGCATTGAGCCATCATATGTGCACTAGTTTGTGGGAAAAATATTAAACTTGCAATACAACAAGTTTGAAAAAAAACCTTCACAAATTTACCTATCCAATATGGACTTTTGTGGATTTCAGGGCATATGCACATGGAAATGGCCACATACATGGCAAAATCCATGATAACATCCCCAAATTTCGCACAACCATTGGTGTTACCATTGTGGACAATGTTGCATAGGAATTTGATACTATGTTGTAACAAAAAAATATTTTCCATTTTACAAGCCCTAGAAATGACTTTTTTTGTGAAGGAAGTGCCTCATATAATTTTGAAATGTGTTCCATTTCATTTTTCATCAAAAGCAGGCCACATTGGATGGCCACTGACCAAGTTTCAGCAATTTCAGAGTAATATTGCTATATTCCATACATTTAGTTGAGTTTCAGTGAATTATCAGAAAAGGCCCAAATTTGCACTACAAGTGTGACATAGTTTGGTCCTGAAAATTGCTAAATGTCATTTTATGCCCCAATATTGTTGATGGATGAACTTGGGTCAAGGAAAGTAAGAATTCCAAACCATTTAGTATGAATGGTCAACACTCCAAGTTTGACCCCAATTTGAAAAAAAAACTAAGAAATTGAAAAAAAGGCCCAGAAATTCAAATGCCTTTGCATTGAGCCATCATATGTGCACTAGTTTGTTGAAAAATATTAAACTTGCAATACAACAAGTTTGAAAAAAAACCTTCACAAATTCACCTATCTATTATGGACTTGTGTAGATTTCAAGGCATATGCACATGGAAATGGCCACATACATGGCAAAATTCATAATAACAGGCCCAAATTTGGCACAACCAGTGGTGTTACCATTGTGGACAATGTTGCATAGGAATTTGCAATTATTTTGTATTAAAAAATATTTTCCATTTTACAAGCGCAGAAATGACTTTTTTGTGAAGGAAGTGCCTCAGATAATTTTGAAATTGGTTCCATTTCATTTTTCATCAAACGCAGTCCACATTGGTTGGCCACTGACCAAGTTTCAGCAATTTCAGAGTAATATTGCTATATTCCGTACATTAAATTGAGTTTCAGTGAATTATCAGAAAAGGCCAAAATTCGCACTACAAGTGTGACATAGTTTGGTCCTGAAAATTGCCAAAAATCATTTTATGGCCCAATATTGGTGATGGATGAACTTGGGTCCAGGAAAGTAAGAATTCCAAACCATTTTGTATGAATGGTCAGCCCTCCAAGTTTGACCCCAATTTGAAAAAAAAGAAAATGAAAAAAGGCTCAAAAATTCAAATGCCTTTGCATTGAGCCATCATATGTGCACTAGTTTGTGGGAAAAATATTAAACTTGCCATACAACAAGTTTGAAAAAAAAACCTTCACAAATTTACCAATCCAGTAAGGACTTTTGTGGATTTCAAGGCATATGCACATGGAAATGGCCACATACATGGCAAAATCCATGATAACATCCCCAAATTTGGCACAACCATTGGTGTTACCAATGTGGACAATGTTGCATAGGAATTTGCAATTATTTTGTATTAAAAAATATTTTCCATTTTACAAGCGCAGAAATGACTTTTTTTTGAAGGAAGTGCCTTAGATAATTTTAAAATTTGTTCCATTTCATTTTTCATCAAAATAAGGCCACATTGGATGGTCACTGACCAAGTTTCAGCAATTTCAGAGTAATATTTCTATATTCCATACATTAAATTGAGTTTCAGTGAATTATCAGAAAAGGCCAAAAATTGCACTACAAGTATGACATAGTTTGGTCCTGAAAATTGCCAAAAATCATTTTAGGCCCCTATATTGGTGAAGAATGAACTTGGGTCAAGGAAAGTAAGAATTCGAAACCATTTTGTATGAATGGTCAACACTCCAAGTTTGACCCCAATTTGAAAAAAAACTAAGAAAATGAAAAAAGGCCCAAAAATTCAAAAGCCTTTGCATTGAGCCATCATATGTGCACTAGTTTGTGGGAAAAATATTAAACTTGCAACACAACAAGTTGGAAAAAAAACTTCACAAATTTGCCTATCTAGTATGGACTTGCGTAGATTTCAAGGTATATGCACATGGAAATGGCCACATACATGGCAAAATCCATAACAACATGCCCAAATTTGGCACAACCAGTGGTGTTACCATTATGGACAATGTTTCATAGGAATTTGCAATTATTTTGTAATAAAAAATATTTCCCAATTTACAAGAACAGAAATGACTATTTTGTGAAGGAAGTGCCTCAGATAATTTTGAAATTTGTTCAATTTCATTTTTCATGAAAAACAGGCCACATTGGATGGCCACTGACCAAGTTTCAGCAGTTTCAGAGTAATATTGCTATATTCCATACACTTAGTTGAGTTTCAGTGAATTATCAGAAAAAGCCCAAATTTGCACTAGAAGTGTGACATAGTTTGGTCCTGAAAATTGCCAAAAATCATTTTATGCCCCAATATTGGTGATGGATGAACTTGGGTCAAGGAAAGTAAGAATTCCAAACCATTTTTATGAATGGTCAACACTCCAAGTTTGACCCCAATTTGAAAAAAATAGAAAATGAAAAAAGGCTCAAAAATTCAAATGCCTCTGCATTGAGCCATCATATGTGCACTAGTTTGTGGGAAAAATATTAAACTTGCAATACAACAAGTTTGAAAAAAACCCTTCACAAATTTACCTGTCCAATATGGACTTTTGTGGATTTCAAGGCATATGCACATGGAAATGGCCACATACATGGCAAAATCCATGATAACATCCCCAAATTTGGCACAACCATTGGTGTTACCATTGTGGACAATGTTGCATAGGAATTTGCAACTATGTTGTAACAAAAAAATATTTTCCATTTTACAAGCCCTAGAAATGACTTTTTTTGTGAAGGAAGTGCCTCATATAATTTTGAAATGTGTTCCATTTCATTTTTCATCAAAAACAGGCCACATTGGATGGCCACTGACCAAGTTTCAGCAATTTCAGAGTAATATTGCAATATTCCATACATTTAGTTGAGTTTCAGTGAATTATCAGAAAAGGCCCAAATGTGCACTACAAGTGTGACATAGTTTGGTCCTGAAAATTGCTAAAAGTCATTTTATGCCCTAATATTGTTGATGAATGAACTTGGGTCAAGGAAAGTAAGAATTCCAAACCATTTTGTATGAATGGTCAACACTCCAAGTTTGACCCCAATTTGAAAAAAAAACTAAGAAAATGAAAAAAGGCCCAGAAATTCAAATGCCTTTGCATTGAGCCATCATATGTGCACTAGTTTGTGGAAAAATATTAAACTTGCAATACAACAAGTTTGAAAAAAAACCTTCACAAATTCACCTATCTATTATGGTCTTGTGTGGATTTCAAGGCATATGCACATGGAAATGGCCACATACATGGCAAAATTCATAATAACAGGCCCAAATTTGGCACAACCAGTGGTGTTACCATTGTGGACAATGTTGCATAGGAATTTGCAATTATTTTGTATTAAAAAATATTTTCCATTTTACAAGCACAGAAATGACTTTTTTGTGAAGGAAGTGCCTCAGATAATTTTGAAATTGGTTCCATTTCATTTTTCATCAAACGCAGGCCACATTGGATGGCCACTGACCAAGTTTCAGCAATTTCAGAGTAATATTGCTATATTCCATACATTAAATTGAGTTTCAGTGAATTATCAGAAAAGGCCAAAATTTGCACTACAAGTGTGACATAGTTTGGTCCTGAAAATTGCCAAAAATCATTTTATGGCCCAATATTGGTGATGGATGAACTTGGGTCTAGGAAAGTAAGAATTCGAAACCATTTTGTATGAATGGTCAGCCCTCCAAGTTTGACCCCAATTTGAAAAAAAAGAAAATGAAAAAAGGCTCAAAAATTTAAATGCCTTTGCATTGAGCCATCATAGGTGCACTAGTTTGTGGGAAAAATATTAAACTTGCAATACAACAAGTTTGAAAAAAAAACCATCACAAATTTACCTATCCAGTATGGACTTTTGTGGATTTCAAGGCATATGCACATGGAAATGGCCACATACATGGCAAAATCCATGATAACATCCCCAAATTTGGTACAACCATTGGTGTTACCATTGTGGAGAATGTTGAATAGGAATTTGCAATTATTTTGTATTAAAAAAATATTTTCCATTTTACAAGCGCAGAAATGACTTTTTTGTGAAGGAAGTGCCTTAGATAATTTTGAAATTTGTTCCATTTCATTTTTCATCAAAAGAAGGCCACATTGGATGGTCACTGACCAAGTTTCAGCAATTTCAGAGTAATATTGCTATATTCCATACATTAAATTGAGTTTCAGTGAATTATCAGAAAAGGCCAAAATTTGCACTACAAGTGTGACATAGTTTGGTCCTGAAAATTGCCAAAAATCATTTTATGCCCCAATATTGGTGATGGATGAACTTGGGTCAAGGAAAGTAAGAATTCCAAACCATTTTTATGAATGGTCAACACTCCAAGTTTGACCCCAATTCAAATGCCTGTGAATTGAGCCATCATATGTGCACTAGTTTGTGGGAAAAACATTAAACCTGCAATACAACAAGTTTGAAAAAAAACCTTCACAAATTTGCCTATCCAGTATGGACTTTTGTGGATTTCAAGGCATCTGCACATGGAAATGGCCTCATACATGGCAAAATCCATGATAACATCCCCAAATTTAGCACAACCATTTGTGTTACCATTGTGGACAATGTTGCATAGGAATTTGCAACTATGTTGTAACAAAAAAAAATTCCATTTTACAAGCCCTAGAAATGACTTTTTTTGTGAAGGAAGTGCCTCATATAATTTTGAAATTTGTTCCATTTCATTTATCATCAAAAGCAGGCCACATTGGATGGCCACTGACAAAGTTTCAGCAATTTCAGAGTAATATTGCTATATTCCATACATTTAGTTGAGTTTTAGTGAATTATTTGAAAAGGCCCAAATTTGCACTACAAGTGTGACATAGATTGGTCCTGAAAATTGCCAAAAATCATTTTATGCCCCAATATTGATGATGGATGAACTTGGGTCAAGGAAAGTAAGAATTCCAAACCATTTTGTATGAATGGTCAGCACTCCAAGTTTGACCCCAATTTGAAAAAAAACTAAGAAAATGAAAAAAGGCCTAGAAATTCAAATGCCTTTGCATTGAGCCATCATATGTGCACTAGTTTCTGGGAAAAATATTAAACTTGCAATACAACAAGTTTGAAAAGAAAACCTTCACAAATTTACCTATCTAGGATGGACTTTTGTGGATTTCAAGGCATATGCACATGGAAATGGCCACATACATGGCAAAATCCATGATAACATTTCCAAATTTGGCACAGCCATTGGTGTTACCATTGTGGACAATGTTGCATTGGAATTTGCAATTATTTTGTATTAAAAAAATATTTTCCATTTTAAAAGCGCAGAAATGAAATTTTTGTGAAGGAAGTGCCTAAGATAATTTTGAAATTTGTTCCATTTCATTTTTCATCAAAAGCAGGCCACATTGGATGCCTACTGACCAAGTTTCAGCAATTTCAGAGTAATATTGCTATATTCCATACATTAAATTGAGTTTCAGTGAATTATCAGAATAGGCCAAATGTTGCACTACAAGTGTGACACATAGTTTGGTCCTGAAAATTGCCAAAAATCATTTTATGCCCCTATATTGGTGACGAATGAACTTGGGTCAAGGAAAGTAAGAATTCCAAACCATCATGTATGAAAGGTCAACACTCCAAGTTTGACCCCAATTTGAAAAAAAACTAAGAAAATGAAAAATGCACAAAAATTCAAATGCCTTTGCATTGAGCCATCATATGTGCACTAGTTTGTGGGAAAAATATTAAACTTACAATACAACAAGGTTGAAAAAAAAACCTTCACAAATTTGCCTATCTAGTATGGACTTGCATGGATTTCAAGGCATATGCACATGGAAATGGCCACATACATCGCAAAATCCATAATAACATGCCCAAATTTGGCACAACTAGTGGTGTTACCATTGTGGACAATGTTGCATAGGAATTTGCAATTATTTTGTAATAAAAATATTTCCCATTTCACAATCGCAGAAATGACTTTTTTTGTGAAGGAAGTGCCTCAGATAATTTTGAAATTTGTTCAATTTCATTTTTCATCAAATGCAGGCCACATTGTATGGGCACTCACCAAGTTTCAGCAATTTCAGAGTAATATTGCTATATTCCATACATTTAGTTGAGTTTCAGTGAATTATCAGAAAAAGCCCATATTTGCACTAGAAGTGTGACATAGTTTGGTCCTGAAAATTGCCAAAAATCAATTTATGCCCCAATATTGGTGATGGATGAACTTGGGTCTAGGAAAGTTAGAATTCCAAACCATTTTGTATGAATGATCAACACTCCAAGTTTGACCCCAATTTGAAAATAAATAAATGAAAAAAGGCTCAAAAATTCAAATGCCTTTGCATTGAGCCATCATATGTGCACTAGTTTGTGGGAAAAACATTAAACCTGCAATACAACAAGTTTGAAAAGAAAACCTTCACAAATTTACCTATCTAGTATGGACTTTTGTGGATTTCAAGGCATATGCACATGGAAATGGCCACATACATGGCTAAATCCATGATAACATCCCCAAATTTGGCACAACCATTGGTGTTACCATTGTGGACAATGTTGCATAGGAATTTGCAACTATGTTGTAACAAAAAAATATTTTCCATTTTACAAGCCGTAGAAATGACTTTTTTTGTGAAGGAAGTGCCTCATATAATTTTGAAATGTGTTCCATTTCATTTTTAATCAAAAGCAGGACACATTGGATGGCCACTGACCAAGTTTCAACAATTTCAGAGTAATATTGTTATATTCCATACATTTAGTTGAGTTTCATTGAATTATCCGAAAAGGCCCAAATTTGCACTACAAGTGTGACATAGTTTGGTCCTGAAAATTGCCAAAAATCATTTTATGCCCCAATATTGCTGATGGATGAACTTGGGCCAAGGAAAGTAAGAATTCCAAACCATTTTGTATGTATGGTCAACACTCCAAGTTTGACCCCAATTTCAAAAAAAACTAAGAAAATGAAAAAAGGCCCAGAAATTCAAATGCCTTTGCATTGAGCCATCATATGTGCACTAGTTTGTGGGAAAAATATTAAACTTGCAATACAGCAAGTTTGAAAAGAAAACCTTCACAAATTTACCTATCTAGGATGGACTTTCGTGGATTTCAAGGCATATGCACATGGAAATGGCCACATACATGGCAAAATCCATGATAACATCCACAATTTTGGCACAGCCATTGGTGTTACCATTGTGGACAATGTTGCATTGGAATTTGCAATTATTTTGTATTAAAAAAATATTTTCCATTTTAAAAGCTCAGAAATGACTTTTTTGTGAAGGAAGTGCCTCAGATAATTTTGAAATTTGTTCCATTTCATTTTTCATCAAAAGCAGGCCACATTGGATGGCCACTGACCAAGTTTGAACAATTTCAGAGTAATATTGCTATATTCCATACATTTAGTTGAGTTTCAGTGAATTATCAGAAAAGGCCAAAATTTGCACTACAAGTGTGACATAGTTTGGTCCTCAAAATTGCCAAAAATCATTTTATGCCCCTACATTGGTGACGAATGAACTTGGGTCAAGGAAAGTAAGAATTCCAAGCCATCTTGTATGAATGGTCAACACTCCAAGTTTGACCCCAATTTGAAAAAAAACTAAGAAAATGAAAAAAGGCCCAAAAATTCAAATGCCTTTGCATTAAGCCATCATATGTGCACTAGTTTGTGGGTAAAATATTAAACTTGCCATACAACAAGTTTGAAAAAAAAACCTTCACAAATTTGCCTATCTAGTATGGACTTCCGTGGATTTCAAGGCATATGCACATGGAAATGGCCACATACATGGCAAAATCCATAATAATATCCCCAAATTTGGCACAACCAGTGGAGTTACCATTGTGGACAATGTTGCATAGGAATCTGCAATTATTTTGTAATAAAAAATATTTCCCATTTTAAAAGCCCGGAAATGACTTTTTTTGTGAAGGAACTGCCTCAAATAATTTTGAAATTTGTTCCATTTCATTTTTCATCAAAAGCAAGCCAGATTGGATGGCTACTGACCAAGTTTCAGCAATTTCAGAGTAATATTGCTATATTCCATACATTTAGTTGAGTTTCAGTGAATTATCAGAAAAAGCCCCAATTTGCACTACAAGTGTGACATAGTTTGGTCCTGAAAATTGCCAAACATCATTTTATGCCCCAATATTGGTGTTGGATGAACTTGGGTCTAGGAAAGTAAGAATTCCAAGCCAATTTGTATGAATAGTCAACACTCCAAGTTTGACCCCAATTTGAAAAAAAAATGAAAAAAGGCTCAAAAATTCAAATGCCTTTGCATTGAGCCATCATATGTGCACTAGTTTGTGGGAAAAACATTAAACCTGCAATACAACAAGTTTGAAAAAAAAACCATGACAAATTTGCCTATCCAGTATGGACTTTTGTGGATTTCAAGGCATATGCACATGGAAATGGCCTCATACATGGAAAAATCCATGATAACATCGCCATATTTAGCACAACCATTTGTGTTACCATTGTGGACAATGTTGCATAGGAATTTGCAACTATGTTGTAACAAAAAAATATTTTCCATTTTACAAGCCCTAGAAATGAGTTTTTTTGTGAAGGAAGTGCCTCATATAATTTTGAAATTTGTTCCATTTCATTTATCATCAAAAGCAGGCCACATTGGATGTCCACTGACAATGTTTCAGCAATTTCAGAGTAATATTGCTATATTCCATACATTTAGTTGAGTTTCAGTGAATTATTTGAAAAGGCCCAAATTTGCACTACAAGTGTGACATAGATTGGTCCTGAAAATTACCAGAAATTATTTTATGCCCCAATATTGGTGATGGATGAACTTGGGTCAAGGAAAGTAAGAATTCCAAAACATTTTGTATGAATGGTCAACACTCCAAGTTTGACCCCAATTTGAAAGAACAAGAAAATGAAAAAAGGCTCAAAAATTCAACTGCCTTTGCATTGAGCCATCATATGTGCACTAGTTTGTGGGAAAAATATTAAACTTGCAATACACCAAGTTTGAAAAAAAACCTTCACAAATTTGCCTATCGAGTATGAACTTTTGTTGATTTCAAGGCATATGCACATGGAAATGGCCACATGCATGGCAAAATCGATGATAACATCCCCAAATTTGGCACAGCCATTGGTGTTAGCATTGTGGACAATGTTGCATAGGAATTTGCAACTATGTTGTAACAAAAAAATATTTTCCATTTTACAAGCCGTAGAAATGACTTTTTTTGTGAAGGAACTGCCTCAAATAATTTTGAAATTTGTTCCATTTCATTTTTCATCAAAAGCAGGCCACATTGGATGGCCACTAACCAAGTTTCAGCAATTTCAGAGTAATATTGCTATATTCCATACATTTAGTTGAGTTTCAGTGAATTATCAGAAAAAGCCCAAATTTGCACTACAAGTGTGACATAGTTTAGTCCTGAAAATTGCCAAAAATCATTTTATGCCCCAATATTCTTGGTGGATGAACTTGGGTCTAGGAAAGTAAGAATTCCAAACCATTTTGTATGAATGGTCAACACTCCAAGTTTGACCCCAATTTGAAAAAAAAAGTAAATGAAAAAAGGCTCAAAAATTCAAATGCCTTTGCATTGAGCCATCATATGTGCACTAGTTTGTGGGAAAAACATTAAACCTGCAATACAACAAGTTTGAAAAAAAACCTTCTCAAATTTGCCTATCCAGTACGGACTTTTGTGGATTTCAAGGCATATGCACATGGAAATGGCCACATACATGGCAACATCCATGATAACATCCCCAAATTTAGCACAACCATTTGTGTTACCATTGTGGACAATGTTGCATAGGAATTTGCAACTATGTTGTATCAAAAAAATATTTTCCATTTTACAAGCCCTAGAAATGACTTTTTTGTGAAGGAAGTGCCTCATATAATTTTGAAATTTGTTCCATTTCATTTATCATCAAAAGCAGGCCACATTGGATGGCCACTGACAAAGTTTCAGCAATTTCAGAGTAATATTGCTATATTCCATACATTTAGTTGAGTTTCAGTGAATTATTTGAAAAGGCCCAAATTTGCACTACAAGTGTGACATAGATTCGTCCTGAAAATTACCAGAAATCATTTTATGCCCCAATATTGGTGATGGATGAACTTGGGTCAAGGAAAGTAAGAATTCCAAACCATTTTGTATGAATGGTCAACACTCCAAGTTTGACCCCAATTTGAAAAAAAAGAAAATGAAAAAAGGCTCAAAAATTCAAATGCCTTTGCATTGAGCCATCATATGTGCACTAGTTTGTGGGAAAAATAATAAACTTGCAATACAACAAGTTCGAAAAAAAACCTTCACAAATTTGCCTATCCAGTATGGACTTTTGTGGATTTCAAGACATATGCACATGGAAATGGCCACATGCATGGCAAAATCGATGATAACATCCCCAAATTTGGCACAGCCATTGGTGTTACCATTGTGGACAATGTTGCATAGGAATTTGCAACTATGTTGTAACAAAAAAATATTTTCCATTCTACAAGCCGTAGAAATGACTTTTTTTGTGAAGGAAGTGCCTCATATAATTTTGAAATTTGTTCCATTTCATTTTTCATCAAAAGCTGGCCACATTGGATGGCCACTGACCAAGTTTCAGCAATTTCAGAGTAATATTGCTATATTCCATACATTTAGTTGAGTTTCAGTGAATTATCAGAAAAAGCCCAAATTTGCACTACAATTGTGACGTAGTTTGGTCCCGAAAATTGTCAAAAATCATTTTATGCCCCAATATTCTTGGTGGATGAACTTGGGTCTAGGAAAGTAAGAATTCCAAACCATTTTGTATGAATGGTCAACACTCCAAGTTTGACCCCAATTTGAAAAAAAAAGTAAATGAAAAAAGGCTCAAAAATTCAAATGCCTTTGCATTGAGCCATCATATGTGCACTAGTTTGTGGGAAAAACATTAAACCTGCAATACAACAAGTTTGAAAAAAAAGCTTCACAAATTCGGCTATCCAGTATGGACTTTTGTGGATTTCAAGGCATATGCACATGGAAATGGCCACATACATGGCAACATCCATGATAACATCCCCAAATTTAGCACAACCATTTGTGTTACCATTGTGGACAATGTTGCATAGGAATTTGCAACTATGTTGTATCAAAAAAATATTTTCCATTTTACAAGCCCTAGAAATGACTTTTTTGTGAAGGAAGTGCCTCATATAATTTTGAAATTTGTTCCATTTCATTTATCATCAAAAGCAGGCCACATTGGATGGCCACTGACAAAGTTTCAGCAATTTCAGAGTAATATTGCTATATTCCATACATTTAGTTGAGTTTCAGTGAATTATTTGAAAAGGCCCAAATTTGCACTACAAGTGTGACATAGATTCGTCCTGAAAATTACCAGAAATCATTTTATGCCCCAATATTGGTGATGGATGAACTTGGGTCAAGGAAAGTAAGAATTCCAAACCATTTTGTATGAATGGTCAACACTCCAAGTTTGACCCCAATTTGAAAAAAAAGAAAATGATAAAAGGCTCAAAAATTCAAATGCCTTTGCATTGAGCCATCATATGTGCACTAGTTTGTGGGAAAAATATTAAACTTGCAATACAACAAGTTCGAAAAAAAACCTTCACAAATTTGCCTATCCAGTATGGACTTTTGTGGATTTCAAGACATATGCACATGGAAATGGCCACATGCATGGCAAAATCGATGATAACATCCCCAAATTTGGCACAGCCATTGGTGTTACCATTGTGGACAATGTTGCATAGGAATTTGCAACTATGTTGTAACAAAAAAATATTTTCCATTCTACAAGCCGTAGAAATGACTTTTTTTGTGAAGGAAGTGCCTCATATAATTTTGAAATTTGTTCCATTTCATTTTTCATCAAAAGCTGGCCACATTGGATGGCCACTGACCAAGTTTCAGCAATTTCAGAGTAATATTGCTATATTCCATACATTTAGTTGAGTTTCAGTGAATTATCAGAAAAAGCCCAAATTTGCACTACAATTGTGACGTAGTTTGGTCCCGAAAATTGTCAAAAATCATTTTATGCCCCAATATTCTTGGTGGATGAACTTGGGTCTAGGAAAGTAAGAATTCCAAACCATTTTGTATGAATGGTCAACACTCCAAGTTTGACCCCAATTTGAAAAAAAAAGTAAATGAAAAAAGGCTCAAAAATTCAAATGCCTTTGCATTGAGCCATCATATGTGCACTAGTTTGTGGGAAAAACATTAAACCTGCAATACAACAAGTTTGAAAAAAAAGCTTCACAAATTCGGCTATCCAGTATGGACTTTTGTGGATTTCAAGGCATATGCACATGGAAATGGCCACATACATGGCAACATCCATGATAACATCCCCAAATTTAGCACAACCATTTGTGTTACCATTGTGGACAATGTTGCATAGGAATTTGCAACTATGTTGTATCAAAAAAATATTTTCCATTTTACAAGCCCTAGAAATGACTTTTTTGTGAAGGAAGTGCCTCATATAATTTTGAAATTTGTTCCATTTCATTTATCATCAAAAGCAGGCCACATTGGATGGCCACTGACAAAGTTTCAGCAATTTCAGAGTAATATTGCTATATTCCATACATTTAGTTGAGTTTCAGTGAATTATCAGAAAAAGCCCAAATTTGCACTACAATTGTGACATAGTTTGGTCCTGAAAATTGTCAAAAATCATTTTATGCCCCAACATTGGTGATGGATAACTTGGGTCAAGGAAAGTAAGAATTCCAAACCATCTTGTATGAATGGTCAACACTCCAAGTTTGACCCCAATTTCAAAAAAACCAAAGAAAATGAAAAAACGCCCAAAAATTCAAATGCCTGTGAATTGAGCCATCATATGTGCACTAGTTTGTGGGAAAAATATTAAAGTTGCAATACAACAAGTTTGAAAAAAAAACCTTCACAAATTTGCCTATCTAGTATGGCCTTCCGTCGATTTCAAGGCATAAGCACATGGAAATGGCCACATACATGGCAAAATCCATAATAACATGCCCAAATTAGGCACAACCTGTGGTGTTACCATTGTGGACAATGTTGCATAGGAATTTGCAATTATTTTGTATGAAAAATATTTCCCATTTTACAAGCCCAGAAATGACTTTTTTGTGAAGGAAGTGCCTCTAATAATTTTGAAATCTGTTCCATTTCATTTTTCATCAAAAGCAGGCCACATTGGATGGCCACTGACCAAGTTTCAGCAATTTCAAAGTAATATTGCTATATTCCATACATTTAGTTGAGTTTCAGCGAATTATCAGAAAAACCCCAAATTTGCACTACAAGTGTGACATAGTTTGGTCCTGAAAATTGCCAAAATTCATTTTATGCCCCAATATTGGTGATGGATGAACAAGGGTCTAGGAAAGTAAGAATTCCAAACCATTTTGTATGAATGGTCAACACTCCAAGTTTGACCCCAATTTGAAAAAAAAATGAAAAAAGGCTCAAAAATTCAACTGCCTTTGCATTGAGCCATCATATGTGCACTAGTTTGTGGGAAAAATATTAAACTTGCAATACAACAAGTTTGAAAAAAACCCTTCACAAATTTGCCTATCCAGTATGGACTTTTGTGGATTTCAAGGCATATGCACATGCAAATGGCCACATACATGGCAAAATCCATGATAACATCCCCAAATTTGGCACAACCATTGGTGTTACAATTGTGGACAATGTTGCATAGGAATTTGCAACTATGTTGTAACAAAAAAATATTTTCCATTTTACAAGCTCTAGAAATGACTTTTTTTGTGAAGGAAGTGCCTCATATAATTTTGAAATTTGTTCCATTTCATTTTTCATCAATAGCAGGCCACATTGGATGGCCACTGACAAAGTTTCAGCAATTTCAGAGTAATATTGCTATATTCCATAAATTTAGTTGAGTTTCAATGAATTATCAAAAAAGGCCCAAATTTGCACTACAAGTGTGACATAATTTGGTCCTGAAAATTGCCAAAAATCATTTTATGCTCCAATATTGCTGATGGATGAACTTGGGTCAAGGAAAGATAGAATTCCAAACCATTTTGTATGAATGGTCAACACTCCAAGTTTGACCCCAATTTGAAAAAAAAAGAAAATGAAAAAAGGCTCAAAAATTCAAATGCCTTTGCATTGAGCCATCATATGTGCACTAGTTTGTGGAAAAATATTAAACTTGCAATACAACTAGTTTGAAAAGAAACCTTCATAAATTTACCTATCTATTATTGACTTGTGTGGATTTCAAGGCATATGCACATGGAAATGGCCACATACATGGCAAAATTCATGATAACATCCCCAAATTTGGCACAGCCATTGGTGTTACCATTGTGGACAATGTTGCATAGGAATTTGCAATTATGTTGTAACAAAAAAATATTTTCCATTTTACAAGCCGTAGAAATGACTTTTTTGTGAAAGAAGTGCCTCATATAATTTTGAAATTTGTTCCATTTCATTTTTCATCAAAAGCAGGCCACATTGGATGGCCACTGACCAAGTTTCAGCAATTTCAGATTAATATTGCTATATTCCATACATTTAGTTGAGTTTCAGTGAATTATCAGAAAAGGACCAAATTTGCACTCCAAGTGTGACATAGTTTGGTCCTGAATATTGCCAAAAATCATTTTATGCGCCAATATTGGTGATGGATGAACTTGGGTCAAGGAAAGTAAGAATTCCAAACCATTTTGTATGAATGGTCAACACTCCAAGTTTGACCCCGATTTTAAAAAAAACAATGAAAATGAAAAAGGCTCAAAAATTCAAATGCCTTTGCATTAAGACATCATATGTGCACTAGTTCGTGGGAAAAATATTAAACTTGCAATACAACAAGTTTGAAAAAAAAAACCTTCAAAATTTGCCTATCCAGTATGGACTTGTGTGAATTTCAAGGCATATGCACATGGAAATGGCCACATACATGGCAAAATCCATGATAACATGCACAAATTTGGCACAACCAGTGGTGTTACCATTGTGGACAATGTTCCATAGGAATTTGCAACTATGTTGTAACAAAAAAATATTTTCCGTTTTACAAGCCGTAGAAATGACTTTTTTGTGAAGGAAGTGCCTCATATAATTTTGAAATGTGTTCCATTTCATTTTTCATCAAAAGAAGGCCAAATTGGATGGCCACTGACCAAGTTTCAGAAATTTCAGATTAATATTGCTATATTCCATACATTAAGTTGAGTTTCAGTGAATCATCAGAAAAAGCCCATATTTGCACTAGAAGTGTGACATAGTTTGATCCTGAAAATTGCCAAAAATCATTTTATGCCCCAATATTGGTGATGGATGAACTTGGGTCTAGGAAAGTAATAATTCCAAAGCATTTTGTATGAATGGTCAACACTCCCAAGTTTGACCCCAATTTGAAAAAAAAAGAAAATGAAAAAAGGCTCAAAATTTCAAATGGCTTTGCATTGAGCCATCATATTTGCACTAGTTGTGGGAAAAATATTAAACATGCAATACAACAAGTTTGAAAAAAACCTTCACAAATTTACCTATCTATTATGGACTTGTTTGGATTTCAAGGCATATGCACATGGAAATGGCCACATACATGGCAAAATTCATAATAACATGCCCAAATTTGGCACAACCAGTGGTGTTACCATTGTGGACAATGTTGCATAGGAATTTCCAATTATTTGGTATTAAAAAAATATTTTCCATTTTACAAGCGCAGAAATGATTTTTTTGTGAAGGAAGTGCCTCAGATAATTTTGAAATTTGTTCCATTTCATTTTTCATCAAAAGAAGGCCACATTGGATGGCCATTGACCAAGTTTCAGCAATTTCAGAGTAATATTGCTATATTCCATACATTAAATTGACTTTCAGTGAATTACCAGAAAATGCCAAAATTTGCACTACAAGTGTGACATAGTTTGGTCCTGAAAATTGCCAAAAATCATTTTATGCCCCAATATTTGTGACGGATGAACTTGGGTCTAGGAAAGTAAGAATTCCAAACCATTTTGTATGAATGGTCAGCCCTCCAAGTTTGACCCCAATTTGAAAAAAAAGAAAATGAAAAAAGACTCGAAAATTCAAATGCCTTTGCATTGAGCCATCATAGGTGCACTAGTTTGTGGGAAAAATATTAAACTTGCAATACAACAAGTTTGAAAAAAAAACCATCACAAATTTACCTATCCAGTATGGACTTTTGTGGATTTCAAGACATATGCACATGGAAATGGCCACATACAAGGCAAAATCCATGATAACATCCCCAAATTTGGGCCTTCCATTGGTGTTACCATTGTGGACAATGTTGCATAGGAATTTGCAATTATTTTGTAATAAAAAAATATTTTCCATTTTACAAGCGCAGAAATGACTTTTTTGTGAAGGAAGTGCCTTAGATAATTTTGAAATTTGTTCCATTTCATTTTTCATCAAAAGAAGGCCACATTGGATGGTCACTGACCAAGTTTCAGCAATTTCAGAGTAATATTGCTATATTCCATACATTAAATTGAGTTTCAGTGAATTATCAGAAAAGGCCAAAAATTGCACTACAAGTGTGACATAGTTTGGTCCTGAAAATTGCCAAAAATCATTTTAGGCCCCTATATTGGTGACGAATGAACTTGGGTCAAGGAAAGTAAGAATTCGAAACCATTTTGTATGAATGGTCAACACTCCAAGTTTGACCCCAATTTGAAAAAAAACTAAGAAAATGAAAAAAGGCCCAAAAATTCAAAAGCCTTTGCATTGAGCCATCAGATGTGCACTAGTTTGTGGGAAAAATATTAAACTTGCAACACAACAAGTTGGAAAAAAAACTTCACAAATTTGCCTATCTAGTATGGACTTGCGTAGATTTCAAGGCATATGCACATGGAAATGGCCACATACATGGCAAAAACCATAACAACATGCCCAAATTTGGCACAACCAGTGGTGTTACCATTATGGACAATGTTTCATAGGAATTTGCAATTATTTTGTAATAAAAAATATTTCCCAATTTACAAGAACAGAAATGACTTTTTTGTGAAGGAAGTGCCTCAGTTAATTTTGAAATTTGTTCAATTTCATTTTTCATGAAAAACAGGCCACATTGGATGGCCACTGAACAAGTTTCAGCAGTTTCAGAGTAATATTGCTATATTCCATACATTTAGTTGAGTTTCAGTGAATTATCAGAAAAAGCCCAAATTTGCACTAGAAGTGTGACATAGTTTGGTCCTGAAAATTGCCAAAAATCATTTTATGCCCCAATATTGGTGATGGATGAACTTGGGTCAAGGAAAGTAAGAATTCCAAACCATTTTTATGAATGGTCAACACTCCAAGTTTGACCCCAATTTGAAAAAAAAAAGAAAATGAAAAAAGGCTCAAAAATTCAAATGCCTTTGCATTGAGCCATCATATGTGCACTAGTTTGTGGGAAAAATATTAAACTTGCAATACAACAAGTTTGAAAAAAAACCTTCACAAATTTACCTATCCAATATGGACTTTTGTGGATTTCAGGGCATATGCACATGGAAATGGCCACATACATGGCAAAATCCATGATAACATCCCCAAATTTGGCACAACCATTGGTGTTACCATTGTGGACAATGTTGCATAGGAATTTGATACTATGTTGTAACAAAAAAATATTTTCCATTTTACAAGCCCTAGAAATGACTTTTTTTGTGAAGGAAGTGCCTCATATAATTTTGAAATGTGTTCCATTTCATTTTTCATCAAAAGCAGGCCACATTGGATGGCCACTGACCAAGTTTAAGCAATTTCAGAGTAATATTGCTATATTCCATACATTTAGTTGAGTTTCAGTGAATTATCAGAAAAGGCCCAAATTTGCACTACAAGTGTGACATAGTTTGGTCCTGAAAATTGCTAAAAGTCATTTTATGCCCCAATATTGTTGATGGATGAACTTGGGTCAAGGAAAGTAAGAATTCCAAACCATTTAGTATGAATGGTCAACACTCCAAGTTTGACCCCAATTTGAAAAAAAAACTAAGAAAATGAAAAAAGGCCCAGAAATTCAAATGCCTTTGCATTGAGCCATCATATGTGCACTAGTTTGTGGAAAAATATTAAACTTGCAATACAACAAGTTTGAAAAAAAACCTTCACAAATTCACCTATCTATTATGGACTTGTGTAGATTTCAAGGCATATGCACATGGAAATGGCCACATACATGGCAAAATTCATAATAACAGGCCCAAATTTGGCACAACCAGTGGTGTTACCATTGTGGACAATGTTGCATAGGAATTTGCAATTATTTTGTATTAAAAACTATTTCAATTTTACAAGCGCAGAAATGACTTTTTTGTGAAGGAAGTGCCTCAGATAATTTTGAAATTGGTTCCATTTCATTTTTCATCAAACGCAGTCCACATTGGATGGCCACTGACGAAGTTTCAGCAATTTCAGAGTAATATTGCTATATTCCATACATTAAATTGAGTTTCAGTGAATTATCAGAAAAGGCCAAAATTTGCACTCCAAGTGTGACATAGTTTGGTCCTGAAAATTGCCAAAAATCATTTTATGCGCCAATATTGGTGATGGATGAACTTGGGTCAAGGAAAGTAAGAATTCCAAACAATTTTGTATGAATGGTCAACACTCCAAGTTTGACCCCGATTTTAAAAAAAACAAAGAAAATGAAAAAGGCTCAAAACTTCAAATGCCTTTGCATTAAGACATCATATGTGCACTAGTTCGTGGGAAAATTATTAAACTTGCAATACAACAAGTTTGAAAAAAAAACCTTCACAAATTTGCCTATCCAGTATGGACTTGTGTGGATTTCAAGGCATATGCACATGGAAATGGCCACATACATGGCAAAATCCATGATAACATGCACAAATTTGGCACAACCAGTGGTGTTACCATTGTGGACAATGTTCCATAGGAATTTGCAACTATGTTGTAACAAAAAAATATTTTCCATTTTACAAGCCATAGAAATGACTTTTTTGTGAAGGAAGTGCCTCATATAATTTTGAAATGTGTTCCATTTCATTTTTCATCAAAAGAAGGCCACATTGGATGGCCACTGACCAAGTTTCAGCAATTTCAGATTAATATTGCTATATTCCATACATTAAGTTGAGTTTCAGTGAATCATCAGAAAAAGCCCATATTTGCACTAGAAGTGTGACATAGTTTGGTCCTGAAAATTGCCAAAAATCATTTTATGCCCCAATATTGGTGATGGATGAACTTGGGTCTAGGAAAGTAAGAATTCCAAAGCATTTTGTATGAATGGTCAACACTCCCAAGTTTGACCCCAATTTGAAAAAAAAAGAAAATGAAAAAAGGCTCAAAATTGCAAATGGCTTTCCATTGAGCCATCATATTTGCACTAGTTGTGGGAAAAATATTAAACATGCAATACAACAAGTTTGAAAAAAACCTTCACAAATTTACCTATCTATTATGGACTTGTTTGGATTTCAAGGCATATGCACATGGAAATGGCCACATACATGGCAAAATTCATAATAACATGCCCAAATTTGGCACAACCAGTGGTGTTACCATTGTGGACAATGTTGCATAGGAATTTCCAATTATTTGGTATTAAAAAAATATTTTCCATTTTACAAGCGCAGAAATGATTTTTTTGTGAAGGAAGTGCCTCAGATAATTTTGAAATTTGTTCCATTTCATTTTTCATCAAAAGAAGGCCACATTGGATGGCCATTGACCAAGTTTCAGCAATTTCAGAGTAATATTGCTATATTCCATACATTAAATTGACTTTCAGTGAATTAACAGAAAATGTCAAAATTTGCACTACAAGTGTGACATAGTTTGGTCTTGAAAATTGCCAAAAATCATTTTATGCCCCAATATTTGTGACGGATGAACTTGGGTCTAGGAAAGTAAGAATTCCAAACCATTTTGTATGAATGGTCAGCCCTCCAAGTTTGACCCCAATTTGAAAAAAAAGAAAATGAAAAAAGACTCAAAAATTCAAATGCCTTTTCATTGAGCCATCATAGGTGCACTAGTTTGTGGGAAAAATATTAAACTTGCAATACAACAAGTTTGAAAAAAAAACCATCACAAATTTACCTATCCAGTATGGACTTTTGTGGATTTCAAGGCATATGCACATGGAAATGGCCACATACATGGCAAAATCCATGATAACATCCCCAAATTTGGGCCTTCCATTGGTGTTACCATTGTGGACAATGTTGCATAGGAATTTGCAATTATTTTGTAATAAAAAAATATTTTCCATTTTACAAGCGCAGAAATGACTTTTTTGTGAAGGAAGTGCCTTAGATAATTTTGAAATTTGTTCCATTTCATTTTTCATCAAAAGAAGGCCACATTGGATGGTCACTGACCAAGTTTCAGCAATTTCAGAGTAATATTGCTATATTCCATACATTAAATTGAGTTTCAGTGAATTATCAGAAAAGGCCAAAAATTGCACTACAAGTGTGACATAGTTTGGTCCTGAAAATTGCCAAAAATCATTTTAGGCCCCTATATTGGTGACGAATGAACTTGGGTCAAGGAAAGTAAGAATTCGAAACCATTTTGTATGAATGGTCAACACTCCAAGTTTGACCCCAATTTGAAAAAAAACTAAGAAAATGAAAAAAGGCCCAAAAATTCAAAAGCCTTTGCATTGAGCCATCAGATGTGCACTAGTTTGTGGGAAAAATATTAGACTTGTAACACAACAAGTTGGAAAAAAAACTTCACAAATTTGCCTATCTAGTATGGACTTGCGTAGATTTCAAGGCATATGCACATGGAAATGGCCACATACATGGCAAAATCCATAACAACATGCCCAAATTTGGCACAACCAGTGGTGTTACCATTATGGACAATGTTTCATAGGAATTTGCAATTATTTTGTAATAAAAAATATTTCCCAATTTACAAGAACAGAAATGACTTTTTTGTGAAGGAAGTGCCTCAGTTAATTTTGAAATTTGTTCAATTTCATTTTTCATGAAAAACAGGCCACATTGGATGGCCACTGACCAAGTTTCAGCAGTTTCAGAGTAATATTGCTATATTCCATACATTTAGTTGAGTTTCAGTGAATTATCAGAAAAAGCCCAAATTTGCACTAGAAGTGTGACATAGTTTGGTCCTGAAAATTGCCAAAAATCATTTTATGCCCCAATATTGGTGATGGATGAACTTGGGTCAAGGAAAGTAAGAATTCCAAACCATTTTTATGAATGGTCAACACTCCAAGTTTGACCCCAATTTGAAAAAAAAAAGAAAATGAAAAAAGGCTCAAAAATTCAAATGCCTTTGCATTGAGCCATCATATGTGCACTAGTTTGTGGGAAAAATATTAAACTTGCAATACAACAAGTTTGAAAAAAAACCTTCACAAATTTACCTATCCAATATGGACTTTTGTGGATTTCAGGGCATATGCACATGGAAATGGCCACATACATGGCAAAATCCATGATAACATCCCCAAATTTGGCACAACCATTGGTGTTACCATTGTGGACAATGTTGCATAGGAATTTGATACTATGTTGTAACAAAAAAATATTTTCCATTTTACAAGCCCTAGAAATGACTTTTTTTGTGAAGGAAGTGCCTCATATAATTTTGAAATGTGTTCCATTTCATTTTTCATCAAAAGCAGGCCACATTGGATGGCCACTGACCAAGTTTAAGCAATTTCAGAGTAATATTGCTATATTCCATACATTTAGTTGAGTTTCAGTGAATTATCAGAAAAGGCCCAAATTTGCACTACAAGTGTGACATAGTTTGGTCCTGAAAATTGCTAAATGTCATTTTATGCCCCAATATTGTTGATGGATGAACTTGGGTCAAGGAAAGTAAGAATTCCAAACCATTTAGTATGAATGGTCAACACTCCAAGTTTGACCCCAATTTGAAAAAAAAACTAAGAAAATGAAAAAAAGGCCCAGAAATTCAAATGCCTTTGCATTGAGCCATCATATGTGCACTAGTTTGTGGAAAAATATTAAACTTGCAATACAACAAGTTTGAAAAAAAACCTTCACAAATTCACCTATCTATTATGGACTTGTGTAGATTTCAAGGCATATGCACATGGAAATGGCCACATACATGGCAAAATTCATAATAACAGGCCCAAATTTGGCACAACCAGTGGTGTTACCATTGTGGACAATGTTGCATAGGAATTTGCAATTATTTTGTATTAAAAACTATTTCAATTTTACAAGCGCAGAAATGACTTTTTTGTGAAGGAAGTGCCTCAGATAATTTTGAAATTGGTTCCATTTCATTTTTCATCAAACGCAGTCCACATTGGATGGCCACTGACCAAGTTTCAGCAATTTCAGAGTAATATTGCTATATTCCATACATTAAATTGGGTTTCAGTGAATTATCAGAAAAGGCCAAAATTTGCACTCCAAGTGTGACATAGTTTGGTCCTGAAAATTGCCAAAAATCATTTTATGCGCCAATATTTGTGATGGATGAACTTGGGTCAAGGAAAGTAAGAATTCCAAACAATTTTGTATGAATGGTCAACACTCCAAGTTTGACCCCGATTTTAAAAAAAACAAAGAAAATGAAAAAGGCTCAAAACTTCAAATGCCTTTGCATTAAGACATCATATGTGCACTAGTTCGTGGGAAAAATATTAAACTTGCAATACAACAAGTTTGAAAAAAAAACCTTCACAAATTTGCCTATCCAGTATGGACTTGTGTGGATTTCAAGGCATATGCACATGGAAATGGCCACATACATGGCAAAATCCATGATAACATGCACAAATTTGGCACAACCAGTGGTGTTACCATTGTGGACAATGTTCCATAGGAATTTGCAACTATGTTGTAACAAAAAAATATTTTCCATTTTACAAGCCGTAGAAATGACTTTTTTGTGAAGGAAGTGCCTCATATAATTTTGAAATGTGTTCCATTTCATTTTTCATCAAAAGAAGGCCACATTGGATGGCCACTGACCAAGTTTCAGCAATTTCAGATTAATATTGCTATATTCCATACATTAAGTTGAGTTTCAGTGAATCATCAGAAAAAGCCCATATTTGCACTAGAAGTGTGACATAGTTTGGTCCTGAAAATTGCCAAAAATCATTTTATGCCCCAATATTGGTGATGGATGAACTTGGGTCTAGGAAAGTAAGAATTCCAAAGCATTTTGTATGAATGGTCAACACTCCCAAGTTTGACCCCAATTTGAAAAAAAAAGAAAATGAAAAAAGGCTCAAAATTTCAAATGGCTTTGCATTGAGCCATCATATTTGCACTAGTTGTGGGAAAAATATTAAACATGCAATACAACAAGTTTGAAAAAAACCTTCACAAATTTACCTATCTATTATGGACTTGTTTGGATTTCAAGGCATATGCACATGGAAATGGCCACATACATGGAAAAATTCATAATAACATGCCCAAATTTGGCACAACCAGTGGTGTTACCATTGTGGACAATGTTGCATAGGAATTTCCAATTATTTGGTATTAAAAAAATATGTTCCATTTTACAAGCGCAGAAATGATTTTTTTGTGAAGGAAGTGCCTCAGATAATTTTGAAATTTGTTCCATTTCATTTTTCATCAAAAGAAGGCCACATTGGATGGCCATTGACCAAGTTTCAGCAATTTCAGAGTAATATTGCTATATTCCATACATTAAATTGACTTTCAGTGAATTAACAGAAAATGCCAAAATTTGCACTACAAGTGTGACATAGTTTGGTCCTGAAAATTGCCAAAAATCATTTTATGCCCCAATATTTGTGACGGATGAACTTGGGTCTAGGAAAGTAAGAATTCCAAACCATTTTGTATGAATGGTCAGCCCTCCAAGTTTGACCCCAATTTGAAAAAAAAGAAAATGAAAAAAGACTCAAAAATTCAAATGCCTTTGCATTGAGCCATCATAGGTGCACTAGTTTGTGGGAAACATATTAAACTTGCAATACAACAAGTTTGAAAAAAAAACCATCACAAATTTACCTATCCAGTATGGACTTTTGTGGATTTCAAGGCATATGCACATGGAAATGGCCACATACATGGCAAAATCCATGATAACATCCCCAAATTTGGGCCTTCCATTGGTGTTACCATTGTGGACAATGTTGCATAGGAATTTGCAATTATTTTGTAATAAAAAAATATTTTCCATTTTACAAGCGCAGAAATGACTTTTTTGTGAAGGAAGTGCCTTAGATAATTTTGAAATTTGTTCCATTTCATTTTTCATCAAAAGAAGGCCACATTGGATGGTCACTGACCAAGTTTCAGCAATTTCAGAGTAATATTGCTATATTCCATACATTAAATTGAGTTTCAGTGAATTATCAGAAAAGGCCAAAAATTGCACTACAAGTGTGACATAGTTTGGTCCTGAAAATTGCCAAAAATCATTTTAGGCCCCTATATTGGTGACGAATGAACTTGGGTCAAGGAAAGTAAGAATTCGAAACCATTTTGTATGAATGGTCAACACTCCAAGTTTGACCCCAATTTGAAAAAAAACTAAGAAAATGAAAAAAGGCCCAAAAATTCAAAAGCCTTTGCATTGAGCCATCAGATGTGCACTAGTTTGTGGGAAAAATATTAGACTTGCAACACAACAAGTTGGAAAAAAAACTTCACAAATTTGCCTATCTAGTATGGACTTGCGTAGATTTCAAGGCATATGCACATGGAAATGGCCACATACATGGCAAAATCCATAACAACATGCCCAAATTTGGCACAACCAGTGGTGTTACCAATATGGACAATGTTTCATAGGAATTTGCAATTATTTTGTAATAAAAAATATTTCCCAATTTACAAGAACAGAAATGACTTTTTTGTGAAGGAAGTGCCTTAGTTAATTTTGAAATTTGTTCAATTTCATTTTTCATGAAAAACAGGCCACATTGGATGGCCACTGACCAAGTTTCAGCAGTTTCAGAGTAATATTGCTATATTCCATACATTTAGTTGAGTTTCAGTGAATTATCAGAAAAAGCCCAAATTTGCACTAGAAGTGTGACATAGTTTGGTCCTGAAAATTGCCAAAAATCATTTTATGCCCCAATATTGGTGATGGATGAACTTGGGTCAAGGAAAGTAAGAATTCCAAACCATTTTTATGAATGGTCAACACTCCAAGTTTGACCCCAATTTGAAAAAAAAAGAAAATGAAAAAAGGCTCAAAAATTCAAATGCCTTTGCATTGAGCCATCATATGTGCACTAGTTTGTGGGAAAAATATTAAACTTGCAATACAACAAGTTTGAAAAAAAACCTTCACAAATTTACCTATCCAATATGGACTTTTGTGGATTTCAGGGCATATGCACATGGAAATGGCCACATACATGGCAAAATCCGTGATAACATCCCCAAATTTGGCACAACCATTGGTGTTACCATTGTGGACAATGTTGCATAGGAATTTGATACTATGTTGTAACAAAAAAATATTTTCCATTTTACAAGCCCTAGAAATGACTTTTTTTGTGAAGGAAGTGCCTCATATAATTTTGAAATGTGTTCCATTTCATTTTTCATCAAAAGCAGGCCACATTGGATGGCCACTGACAAAGTTTAAGCAATTTCAGAGTAATATTGCTATATTCCATACATTTAGTTGAGTTTAAGTGAATTATCAGAAAAGGCCCAAATTTGCACTACAAGTGTGACATAGTTTGGTCCTGAAAATTGCTAAAAGTCATTTTATGCCCCAATATTGTTGATGGATGAACTTGGGTCAAGGAAAGTAAGAATTCCAAACCATTTAGTATGAATGGTCAACACTCCAAGTTTGACCCCAATTTGAAAAAAAAACTAAGAAAATGAAAAAAAGGCCCAGAAATTCAAATGCCTTTGCATTGAGCCATCATATGTGCACTAGTTTGTGGAAAAATATTAAACTTGCAATACAACAAGTTTGAAAAAAAACCTTCACAAATTCACCTATCTATTATGGACTTGTGTAGATTTCAAGGCATATGCACATGGAAATGGCCACATACATGGCAAAATTCACAATAACAGGCCCAAATTTGGCACAACCAGTGGTGTTACCATTGTGGACAATGTTGCATAGGAATTTGCAATTATTTTGTATTAAAAAATATTTTCAATTTTACAAGCGCAGAAATGACTTTTTTGTGAAGGAAGTGCCTCAGATAATTTTGAAATTGGTTCCATTTCATTTTTCATCAAACGCAGTCCACATTGGATGGCCACTGACCAAGTATCAGCAATTTCAGAGTAATATTGCTATATTCCATACATTAAATTGAGTTTCAGTGAATTATCAGAAAAGGCCAAAATTCGCACTACAAGTGTGACATAGTTTGGTCCTGAAAATTGCCAAAAATCATTTTATGCCCCAATATTGGTGATGGATGAACTTGGGTCCAGGAAAGTAAGAATTCCAAACCATTTTGTATGAATGGTCAGCCCTCCAAGTTTGACCCCAATTTGAAAAAAAAGAAAATGAAAAAAGGCTCAAAAATTCAAATGCCTTTGCATTGAGCCATCATATGTGCACTAGTTTGTGGGAAAAATATTAAAGTTGCCATACAACAAGTTTGAAAAAAAAACCTTCACAAATTTACCAATCCAGTAAGGACTTTTGTGGATTTCAAGGCATATGCACATGGAAATGGCCACATACATGGCAAAATCCATGATAACATCCCCAAATTTGGCACAACCATTGGTGTTACCATTGGGGACAATGTTGCATAGGAATTTGCAATTATTTTGTATTAAAAAAATATTTTCCATTTTACAAGCGCAGAAATGACTTTTTTGTGAAGGAAGTGCTTTAGATAATTTTGAAATTTGTTCCATTTCATTTTTCATTAAAATAAGGCCACATTGGATGGTCACTGACCAAGTTTCAGCAATTTCAGAGTAATATTGCTATATTCCATACATTAAATTGAGTTTCAGTGAATTATCAGAAAAGGCCAAAAATTGCACTACAAGTATGACATAGTTTGGTCCTGAAAATTGCCAAAAATCATTTTAGGCCCCTATATTGGTGACGAATGAACTTGGGTCAAGGAAAGTAAGAATTCGGAACCATTTTGTATGAATGGTCAACACTCCAAGTTTGACCCCAATTTGAAAAAAAACTAAGAAAATGAAAAAAGGCCCAAAAATTCAAAAGCCTTTGCATTGAGCCATCATATGTGCACTAGTTTGTGGGAAAAATATTAAACTTGCAACACAACAAGTTGGAAAAAAAACTTCACAAATTTGCCTATCTGGTATGGACTTGCGTAGATTTCAAGGTATATGCACATGGAAATGGCCACATACATGGCAAAATCCATAACAACATGCCCAAATTTGGCACAACCAGTGGTGTTACCATTATGGACAATGTTTCATAGGAATTTGCAATTATTTTGTAATAAAAAATATTTCCCAATTTACAAGAACAGAAATGACTATTTTGTGAAGGAAGTGCCTCAGATAATTTTGAAATTTGTTCAATTTCATTTTTCATGAAAAACAGGCCACATTGGATGGCCACTGACCAAGTTTCAGCAGTTTCAGAGTAATATTGCTATATTCCATACACTTAGTTGAGTTTCAGTGAATTATCAAAAAAAGCCCAAATTTGCACTAGAAGTGTGACATAGTTTGGTCCTGAAAATTGCCAAAAATCATTTTATGCCCCAATATTGGTGATGGATGAACTTGGGTCAAGGAAAGTAAGAATTCCAAACCATTTTTATGAATGGTCAACACTCCAAGTTTGACCCCAATTTGAAAAAAAAAAGAAAATGAAAAAAGGCTCAAAAATTCAAATGCCTTTGCATTGAGCCATCATATGTGCACTAGTTTGTGGGAAAAATATTAAACTTGCAATAGAACAAGTTTGAAAAAAAACCTTCACAAATTTACCTATCCAATATGGACTTTTGTGGATTTCAGGGCATATGCACATGGAAATGGCCACATACATGGCAAAATCCATGATAACATCCCCAAATTTGGCACAACCATTGGTGTTACCATTGTGGACAATGTTGCATAGGAATTTGATACTATGTTGTAACAAAAAAATATTTTCCATTTTACAAGCCCTAGAAATAAATTTTTTTGTGAAGGAAGTGCCTCATATAATTTTGAAATGTGTTCCATTTCATTTTTCATCAAAAGCAGGCCACATTGGATGGCCACTGACCAAGTTTCAGCAATTTCAGAGTAATATTGCTATATTCCATACATTTAGTTGAGTTTCAGTGAATTATCAGAAATGGCCCAAATTTGCACTACAAGTGTGACATAGTTTGGTCCTGAAAATTGCTAAAAGTCATTTTATGCCCCAATATTGTTGATAGATGAAATTGGGTCAAGGAAAGTAAGAATTCCAAACCATTTAGTTTGAATGGTCAACACTCCAAGTTTGACCCCAATTTGAAAAAAAAAACTAAGAAAATGAAAAAAGGCCCAGAAATTCAAATGCCTTTGCATTGAGCCATCATATGTGCACTAGTTTGTGGAAAAATATTAAACTTGCAATACAACAAGTTTGAAAAAAAACCTTCCCAATTCACCTATCTATTATGGACTTGTGTCGATTTCAAGGCATATGCACATGGAAATGGCCACATACATGGCAAAATTCATAATAACAGGCCCAAATTTGGCACAACCAGTGGTGTTACCATTGTGGACAATGTTGCATAGGAATTTGCAATTATTTTGTATTAAAACATATTTTCCATTTTACAAGGGCAGAAATGACTTTTTTGTGAAGGAAGTGCCTCAGATAATTTTGAAATTGGTTCCATTTCATTTTTCATCAAACGCAGTCCACATTGGATGGCCACTGACCAAGTTTCAGCAATTTCGGAGTAATATTGCTATATTCCATACATTAAATTGAGTTTCAGTGAATTATCAGAAAAGGCCAAAATTCGCACTACAAGTGTGACATAGTTTGGTCCTGAAAATTGCCAAAAATCATTTTATGCCCCAATATTGGTGATGGATGAACTCGGGTCCAGGAAAGTAAGAATTCCAAACCATTTTGTATGAATGGTCAGCCCTCCAAGTTTGACCCCAATTTGAAAAAAAAGAAAATGAAAAAAGGCTCAAAAATTCAAATGCCTTTGCATTGAGCCATCATATGTGCACTAGTTTGTGGGAAAAATATTAAACTTGCCATACAACAAGTTTGAAAAAAAAACCTTCACAAATTTACCAATCCAGTAAGGACTTTTGTGGATTTCAAGGCATATGCACATGGAAATGGCCACATACATGGAAAAATCCATGATAACATCCCCAAATTTGGCACAACCATTGGTGTTACCATTGTGGACAATTTTGCATAGGAATTTGCAATTATTTTGTATTAAAAAAATATTTTCCATTTTACAAGCGCAGAAATAACTTTTTTGTGAAGGAAGTGCCTTAGATAATTTTGAAATTTGTTCCATTTCATTTTTCATCAAAAGAAGGCCACATTGGATGGTCACTGACCAAGTTTCAGCAATTTCAGAGTAATATTGCTATATTCCATACATTAAATTGAGTTTCAGTGAATTATCAGAAAAGGCCAAAATTTGCACTACAAGTGTGACATAGTTTGGTCCTGAAAATTGCCAAAAATCATTTTAGGCCCCTATATTGGTGACGAATGAACTTGGGTCAAGGAAAGTAAGAATTCGAAACCATTTTGTATGAATGGTCAACACTCCAAGTTTAACCCCAATTTGAAAAAAAACTAAGAAAATGAAAAAAGGCCCAAAAATTCAAAAGCCTTTGCATTGAGCCATCATATGTGCACTAGTTTGTGGGAAAAATATTAAACTTGCAACACAACAAGTTGGAAAAAAAAAACTTCACAAATTTGCCTATCTAGTATGGACTTGTGTGGATTTCAAGGCATATGCACATGGAAATGGCCACATACATGGCAAAATCCATAATAACATGCCCAAATTTGGCACAACCAGTGGTGTTACCATTGTGGACAATGTTTCATAGGAATTTGCAATTATTTTGTAAAAAAAAATATTTCCCAATTTACAAGCGCGGAAATGACTTTTTTGTGAAGGAAGTGCCTCAGATAATTTTGAAATTTGTTCAATTTCATTTTTCATCAAAAGCAGGCCACATTGGATGGCCACTGACCAAGTTTCAGCAATTTCAGAGTAATATTGCTATATTCCATACATTTAGTTGAATTTCAGTGAATTATCAGAAAAAGCCCAAATTTGCACTAGAAGTGTGACATAGTTTGGTCCTGAAAATTATCAAAAATCATTTTATGCCCCAATATTGGTGATGGATGAACTTGGGTCAAGGAAAGTAAGAATTCCAAACCATTTTTATGAATGGTCAACACTCCAAGTTTGACCCCAATTTGAAAAAAAAAGAAAATGAAAAAAGGCTCAAAAATTCAAATGCATTTGCATTGAGCCATCATATGTGCACTAGTTTGTGGGAAAAATATTAAACTTGCAATACAACAAGTTTGAAAAAAATCCTTCACAAATTTACCTGTCCAATATGGACTTTTGTGGATTTCAAGGCATATGCACATGGAAATGGCCACATACATGGCAAAATCCATGATAACATCCCCAAATTTGGCACAACCATTGGTGTTACCATTGTGGACAATGTTGCATAGGAATTTGCAACTATGTTGTAACAAAAAAATATTTTCCATTTTACAAGCCCTACAAATGACTTTTTTTGTGAAGGAAGTGCCTCATATAATTTTGAAATGTGTTCCATTTCATTTTTCATCAAAAGCAGGCCACATTGGATGGCCACTGGCCAAGTTTCAGCAATTTCAGAGTAATATTGCAATATTCCATACATTTAGTTGAGTTTCAGTGAATTATCAGAAAAGGCCCAAATGTGCACTACAAGTGTGACATAGTTTGGTCCTGAAAATTGCTAAAAGTCATTTTATGCCCCAATATTGTTGATGGATGAACTTGGGTCAAGGAAAGTAAGAATTCCAAACCATTTTGTATGAATGGTCAACACTCCAAGTTTAACCCCAATTTGAAAAAAAAAACTAAGAAAATGAAAAAAGGCCCAGAAATTCAAATGCCTTTGCATTGACCCATCATTTGTGCACTAGTTTGTGGAAAAATATTAAACTTGCAATACAACAAGTTTGAAAAAAAACCTTCACAAATTCACCTATCTATTATGGTCTTGTGTGGATTTCAAGGCATATGCACATGGAAATGGCCACATACATGGCAAAATTCATAATAACAGGCCCAAATTTGGCACAACCAGTGGTGTTACCATTGTGGACAATGTTGCATAGGAATTTGCAATTATTTTGTATTAAAAAATATTTTCCATTTTACAAGCACAGAAATGACATTTTTGTGAAGGAAGTGCCTCATATAATTTTGAAATTTGTTCCATTTCATTTTTCATCAAAAGCAGGCCACATTGGATGGCCACTGACCAAGTTTCAGCAATTTCAGAGTCATATTGCTATATTCCATAAATTTAGTTGAGTTTCGATGAATTATCAGAAAAGGCCCAAATTTGCACTACAAGTGTGACATAGTTTGGTCCTGAAAATTGCCAAAAATCATTTTATGCCCCAATATTGGTGATGGATGAACTTGGGTCAAGGAAAGTAAGAATTCCAAATCATTTTTATGAATGGTCAACACTCCAAGTTTGACCCCAATTTGAAAAAAATAGAAAATGAAAAAAGGCTCAAAAATTCAAATGCCTCTGCATTGAGCCATCATATGTGCACTAGTTTGTGGGAAAAATATTAAACTTGCAATACAACAAGTTTGAAAAAAAAAACATCACAAATTTACCTGTCCAATATGGACTTTTGTGGATTTTAAGGCATATGCACATGGAAATGGCCACATACATGGCAAAATCCATGATAACATCCCCAAATTTGGCACAACCATTGGTGTTACCATTGTGGATAATGTTGCATAGGAATTTGCAACTATGTTGTAACAAAAAAATATTTTCCATTTTACAAGCCCTAGAAATGACTTTTTTTGTGAAGGAAGTGCCTCATATAATTTTGAAATGTGTTCCATTTCATTTTTCATCAAAAGCAGGCCACATTGGATGGCCACTGACCAAGTTTCAGCAATTTCAGAGTAATATTGCAATATTCCATACATTTAGTTGAGTTTCAGTGAATTATCAGAAAAGGCCCAAATGTGCACTACAAGTGACATAGTTTGGTCCTGAAAATTGCTAAAAGTCATTTTATGCCCCAATATTGTTGATGGATGAACTTGGGTCAAGGAAAGTAAGAATTCCAAACCATTTTGTATGAATGGTCAACACTCCAAATTTGACCCCAATTTAAAAAAAAAACTAAGAAAATGAAAAAAGGCCCAGAAATTCAAATGCCTTTGCATTGAGCCATCATATGTGCACTAGTTTGTGGAAAAATATTAAACTTGCAATACAACAAGTTTGAAAAAAAAACCTTCACAAATTCACCTATCTATTATGGTCTTGTGTGGATTTCAAGGCATATGCACATGGAAATGGCCACATACATGGCAAAATTCATAATAACAGGCCCAAATTTGGCACAACCAGTGGTGTTACCATTGTGGACAATGTTGCATAGGAATTTGCAATTATTTTGTATTAAAAAATATTTTCCATTTTACAAGCACAGAAATGACATTTTTGTGAAGGAAGTGCCTCAGATAATTTTCAAATTGGTTCCATTTCATTTTTCATCAAACGCAGGCCACATTGGATGGCCACTGACCAAGTTTCAGCAATTTCAGAGTAATATTGCTATATTCCATACATTAAATTGAGTTTCAGTGAATTATCAGAAAAGGCCAAAATTTGCACTACAAGTGTGACATAGTTTGGTCCTGAAAATTGCCAAAAATCATTTTATGGCCCAATATTGGTGATGGATGAACTTGGGTCTAGGAAAGTAAGAATTCCAAACCATTTTGTATGAATGGTCAGCCCTCCAAGTTTGACCCCAATTTGAAAAAAAAGAAAATGAAAAAAGGCTCAAAAATTCAAATGCCTTTGCATTGAGCCATCATAGGTGCACTAGTTTGTGGGAAAAATATTAAACTTGCAATACAACAAGTTTGAAAAAAAAAACCATCACAAATTTACCTATCCAGTATGGACTTTTGTGGATTTCAAGGCATATGCACATGGAAATGGCCACATACATGGCAAAATCCATGATAACATCCCCAAATTTGGTACAACCATTGGTGTTACCATTGTGGACAATGTTGAATAGGAATTTGCAATTATTTTGTATTAAAAAAATATTTTCCATTTTACAAGCGCATAAATGACTTTTTTGTGAAGGAAGTGCCTTAGATAATTTTGAAATTTGTTCCATTTCATTTTTCATCAAAAGAAGGCCACATTGGATGGTCACTGACCAAGTTTCAGCAATTTCAGAGTAATATTGCTATATTCCATACATTAAATTGAGTTTCAGTGAATTATCAGAAAAGGCCAAAATTTGCACTACAAGTGTGACATAGTTTGGTCTTGAAAATTGCCAAAAATCATTTTAGGCCCCTATATTGGTGACGAATGAACTTGGGTCAAGGAAAGTAAGAATTCGAAACCATTTTGTATGAATGGTCAACAGTCCAAGTTTGACCCCAATTTGAAAAAAAACTAAGAAAATGAAAAATGGCCCAAAAATTCAAAAGCCTTTGCATTGAGCCATTATATGTGCACTAGTTTGTGGGAAAAATATTAAACTTCCAACACAACAAGTTGGAAAAAAAAACTTCACAAATTTGCCTATCTAGTATGGACTTGCGTGGATTTCAAGGCATATGCACATGGAAATGGCCACATACATGGCAAAATCCATAATAACATCCCCAAATTTGGCACAACCAGTGGTGTTACCATTGTGGACAATGTTTCACAGGAATTTGCAATTATTTTGTAATAAAAAATATTTCCCAATTTACAAGCGCAGAAATGACTTTTTTTGTGAAGGAAGTGCCTCATATAATTTTGAAATTTGTTCCATTTCATTTTTCATCAAAAGCAGGCCACATTGGATGGCCACTGACCAAGTTTCAGCAATTTCAGAGTCATATTGCTATATTCCATAAATTTAGTTGAGTTTCGATGAATTATCAGAAAAGGCCCAAATTTGCACTACAAGTGTGACATAGTTTGGTCCTGAAAATTGCCAAAAATCATTTTATGCCCCAATATTGGTGATGGATGAACTTGGGTCAAGGAAAGTAAGAATTCCAAATCATTTTTATGAATGGTCAACACTCCAAGTTTGACCCCAATTTGAAAAAAATAGAAAATGAAAAAAGGCTCTGCATTGAGCCATCATATGTGCACTAGTTTGTGGGAAAAATATTAAACTTGCAATACAACAAGTTTGAAAAAAAAACTTCACAAATTTACCTGTCCAATATGGACTTTTGTGGATTTTAAGGCATATGCACATGGAAATGGCCACATACATGGCAAAATCCATGATAACATCCCCAAATTTGGCACAACCATTGGTGTTACCATTGTGGATAATGTTGCATAGGAATTTGCAACTATGTTGTAACAAAAAAATATTTTCCATTTTACAAGCCCTAGAAATGACTTTTTTTGTGAAGGAAGTGCCTCATATAATTTTGAAATGTGTTCCATTTCATTTTTCATCAAAAGCAGGCCACATTGGATGGCCACTGACCAAGTTTCAGCAATTTCAGAGTAATATTGCAATATTCCATACATTTAGTTGAGTTTCAGTGAATTATCAGAAAAGGCCCAAATGTGCACTACAAGTGACATAGTTTGGTCCTGAAAATTGCTAAAAGTCATTTTATGCCCCAATATTGTTGATGGATGAACTTGGGTCAAGGAAAGTAAGAATTCCAAACCATTTTGTATGAATGGTCAACACTCCAAATTTGACCCCAATTTAAAAAAAAACTAAGAAAATGAAAAAAGGCCCAGAAATTCAAATGCCTTTGCATTGAGCCATCATATGTGCACTAGTTTGTGGAAAAATATTAAACTTGCAATACAACAAGTTTGAAAAAAAAACCTTCACAAATTCACCTATCTATTATGGTCTTGTGTGGATTTCAAGGCATATGCACATGGAAATGGCCACATACATGGCAAAATTCATAATAACAGGCACAAATTTGGCACAACCAGTGGTGTTACCATTGTGGACAATGTTGCATAGGCATTTGCAATTATTTTGTATTAAAAAATATTTTCCATTTTACAAGCACAGAAATGACTTTTTTGTGAAGGAAGTGCCTCAGATAATTTTGAAATTGGTTCCATTTCATTTTTCATCAAACGCAGGCCACATTGGATGGCCACTGACCAAGTTTCAGCAATTTCAGAGTAATATTGCTATATTCCATACATTAAATTGAGTTTCAGTGAATTATCAGAAAAGGCCAAAATTTGCAGTACAAGTGTGACATAGTTTGGTCCTGAAAATTGCCAAAAATCATTTTATGGCCCAATATTGGTGATGGATGAACTTGGGTCTAGGAAAGTAAGAATTCCAAACCATTTTGTATGAATGGTCAGCCCTCCAAGTTTGACCCCAATTTGAATAAAAAGAAAATGAAAAAAGGCTCAAAAATTCAAATGCCTTTGCATTGAGCCATCATGGGTGCACTAGTTTGTGGGAAAAATATTAAACTTGCAATACAACAAGTTTGAAAAAAAAAACAATCACAAATTTACCTATCCAGTATGGACTTTTGTGGATTTCAAGGCATATGCACATGGAAATGGCCACATACATGGCAAAATCCATGATAACATCCCCAAATTTGGTACAACCATTGGTGTTACCATTGTGGACAATGTTGAATAGGAATTTGCAATTATTTTGTATTAAAAAAATATTTTCCATTTTACAAGCGCAGAAATGACTTTTTTGTGAAGGAAGTGCCTTAGATAATTTTGAAATTTGTTCCATTTCATTTTTCATCAAAAGAAGGCCACATTGGATGGTCACTGACCAAGTTTTAGCAATTTAAGAGTAATATTGCTATATTCCATACATTAAATTGAGTTTCAGTGAATTATCAGAAAAGGCCAAAATTTGCACTACAAGTGTGACATAGTTTCGTCTTGAAAATTGGTGAAGAATGAACTTGGGTCAAGGAAAGTAAGAATTCGAAACCATTTTGTATGAATGGTCAACAGTCCAAGTTTGACCCCAATTTGAAAAAAAACTAAGAAAATGAAAAATGGCCCAAAAATTCAAAAGCCTTTTCATTGAGCCATTATATGTGCACTAGTTTGTGGGAAAAATATTAAACTTCCAACACAACAAGTTGGAAAAAAAAACTTCACAAATTTGCCTATCTAGTATGGACTTGCGTGGATTTCAAGGCATATGCACATGGAAATGGCCACATACATGGCAAAATCCATAATAACATCCCCAAATTTGGCACAACCAGTGGTGTTACAATTGTGGACAATGTTTCACAGGAATTTGCAATTATTTTGTAATAAAAAATATTTCCCAATTTACAAGCGCAGAAATGACTTTTTTTGTGAAGGAAGTGCCTCATATAATTTTGAAATTTGTTCCATTTCATTTTTCATCAAAAGCAGGACACATTGGATAGCCACTGACCAAGTTTCAGCAATTTCAAAGTCATATTGCTCTATTCCATAAATTTAGTTGAGTTTCGATGAATTATCAGAAAAGGCCCAAATTTGCACTACAAGTGTGACATAGTTTGGTCCTGAAAATTGCCAAAAATCATTTTATGCCCCAATATTGGTGATGGATGAACTTGGGTCAAGGAAAGTAAGAATTCCAAACCATTTTTATGAATGGTCAACACTCCAAGTTTGACCCCAATTTGAAAAAAAACTAAGAAAATGAAAAAAGGCCTAGAAATTCAAATGCCTTTGCATGGAGCCATCATATGTGCACTAGTTTCTGGGAAAAATATTAAACTTGAAATACAACAAGTTTGAAAAGAAAACCTTAACAAATTTACCTATCTAGGATGGACTTTTGTGGATTTCAAGGCATATGCACATGGAAATGGCCACATACATGGCAAAATCCATGATAACATCCCCAAATTTGGCACAGCCATTGGTGTTACCATTGTGGACAATGTTGCATTGGAATTTGCAATTATTTTGTATTAAAAAAATATTTTCCATTTTAAAAGCGCAGAAATGACTTTTTTGTGAAGGAAGTGCCTCAGATAATTTTGAAATTTGTTCCATTTCATTTTTCATCAAAAGCAGGCCACATTGGATGGCTACTGACCAAGTTTCAGCAATTTCAGAGTAATATTGCTATATTCCATACATTAAATTGAGTTTCAGTGAATTATCAGAATAGGCCAAATGTTGCACTACAAGTGTGACATAGTTTGGTCCTGAAAATTGCCAAAAATCATTTTATGCCCCTATATTGGTGACGAATGAACTTGGGTCAAGGAAAGTAAGAATTCCAAACCATCTTGTATGAAAGGTCAACACTCCAAGTTTGACCCCAATTTGAAAAAAAACTAAGAAAATGAAAAAGGCACAAAAATTCAAATGCCTTTGCATTGAGCCATCATATGTGCACTAGTTTGTGGGAAAAATATTAAACTTGCAATACAACGAGGATGAAAAAAAAACCTTCACAAATTTGCCTATCTAGTATGGACTTGCATGGATTTCAAGGCATATGCACATGGAAATGGCCACGTACATCGCAAAATCCATAATAACATGCCCAAATTTGGCACAACTAGTGGTGTTACCATTGTGGACAATGTTGCATAGGAATTTGCAATTATTTTGTAATAAAAATATTTCCCATTTCACAATCGCAGAAATGACTTTTTTTGTGAAGGAAGTGCCTCAGATAATTTTGAAATTTGTTCCATTTCATTTTTCATCAAATGCAGGCCACATTGGATGGGCACTCACCAAGTTTCAGCAATTTCAGAGTAATATTGCTATATTCCATACATTTAGTTGAGTTTCAGTGAATTATCAGAAAAAGCCCATATTTGCACTAGAAGTGTGACATAGTTTGGTCCTGAAAATTGCCAAAAATCATTTTATGCCCCAATATTGGTGATGGATGAACTTGGGTCTAGGAAAGTTAGCATTCCAAACCATTTTGTATGAATGATCAACACTCCAAGTTTGACCCCAATTTGAAAATAAATAAATGAAAAAAGGCGAAAAATTCAAATGCCTTTGCATTGAGCCATCATATGTGCACTAGTTTGTGGGAAAAACATTAAACCTGCAATACAACAAGTTTGAAAAGAAAACCTTCACAAATTTACCTATCTAGTATGGACTTTTGTGGATTTCAAGGCATATGCACATGGAAATGGCTACATACATGGCTAAATCCATGATAACATCCCCAAATTTGGCACAACCATTGGTGTTACCATTGTGGACAATGTTGCATAGGAATTTGCAACTATGTTGTAACAAAAAAATATTTTCCATTTTACAAGCCGTAGAAATGACTTTTTTTGTGAAGGAAGTGCCTCATATAATTTTGAAATGTGTTCCATTTCATTTTTCATCAAAAGCAGGACACATTGGATGGCCACTGACCAAGTTTCAACAATTTCAGAGTAATATTGTTATATTCCATACATTTAGTTGAGTTTCATTGAATTATCCGAAAAGGCCCAAATTTGCACTACAAGTGTGACATAGTTTGGTCCTGAAAATTGCCAAAAATCATTTTATGCCCCAATATTGCTGAAGGATGAACTTGGGCCAAGGAAAGTAAGAATTCCAAACCATTTTGTATGAATGGTCAACACTCCAAGTTTGACCCCAATTTCAAAAAAAACTAAGAAAATGAAAAAAAGCCCAGAAATTCAAATGCCTTTGCATTGAGCCATCATATGTGCACTAGTTTGTGGGAAAAATATTAAACTTGCAATACAGCAAGTTTGAAAAGAAAACCTTCACAAATTTACCTATCTAGGATGGACTTTCGTGGATTTCAAGGCATGTGCACATGGAAATGGCCACATACATGGCAAAATCCATGATAACATCCACAAATTTGGCACAGCCATTGGTGTTACCATTGTGGACAATGTTGCATTGGAATTTGCAATTATTTTGTATTAAAAAAATATTTTCCATTTTAAAAGCGCAGAAATGACTTTTTTGTGAAGGAAGTGCCTCAGATAATTTTGAAATTTGTTCCATTTCATTTTTCATCAAAAGCAGGCCACATTGGATGGCCACTGACCAAGTTTGAACAATTTCAGAGTAATATTGCTATATTCCATACATTTAGTTGAGTTTCAGTGAATTATCAGAAAAGGCCAAAATTTGCACTACAAGTGTGACATAGGTTGGTCCTCAAAATTGCCAAAAATCATTTTATGCCCCTACATTGGTAACGAATGAACTTGGGTCAAGGAAAGTAAGAATTCCAAGCCATCTTGTATGAATGGTCAACACTCCAAGTTTGACCCCAATTTGAAAAAAAACTAAGAAAATGAAAAAAGGCCCAAAAATTCAAATGCCTTTGCATTAAGCCATCATATGTGCACTAGTTTGTGGGAAAAATATTAAACTTGCCATACAACAAGTTTGAAAAAAAAAACCTTCACATATTTGCCTATCTAGTAAGGACTTCCGTGGATTTCAAGGCATATGCACATGGAAATGGCCACATACATGGCAAAATCCATAATAATATCCCCAAATTTGGCACAACCAGTGGTGTTACCATTGTGGACAATGTTGCATAGGAATCTGCAATTATTTTGTAATAAAAAATATTTCCCATTTTAAAAGCCCGGAAATGACTTTTTTTGTGAAGGAACTGCCTCAAATAATTTTGAAATTTGTTCCATTTCATTTTTCATCAAAAGCAGGCCACATTGGATGGCTACTGACCAAGTTTCAGCAATTTCAGAGTAATATTGCTATATTCTATACATTTAGTTGAGTTTCAGTGAATTCTCAGAAAAAGTTCAAATTTGCACTACAAGTGTGACATAGTTTGGTCCTGAAAATTGCCAAAAATCATTTTATGCCCCAATATTGGTGGTGGATGAACTTGGGTCTAGGAAAGTAAGAATTCCAAGCCAATTTGTATGAATGGTCAACACTCCAAGTTTGACCCCAATTTGAAAAAAAAAATGAAAAAAGGCTCAAAAATTCAAATGCCTTTGCATTGAGCCATCATATCTGCACTAGTTTGTGGGAAAAACATTAAACCTGCAATACAACAAGTTTGAAAAAAAAACCTTCACAAATTTGCCTATCCAGTATGGACTTTTGTGGATTTCAAGGCATATGCACATGGAAATGGCCTCATACATGGCAAAATCCATGATAACATCGCCAAATTTAGCACAACCATTTGTGTTACCATTGTGGACAATGTTGCATAGGAATTTGCAACTATGTTGTAACAAAAAAATATTTTCCATTTTACAAGCCCTAGAAATGACTTTTTTTGTGAAGGAAGTGCCTCATATAATTTTGAAATTTGTTCCATTTCATTTATCATCAAAAGCAGGCCATATTGGATGGCCACTGACAAAGTTTCAGCAATTTCAGAGTAATATTGCTATATTCCATACATTTAGTTGAGTTTCAGTGAATTATTTGAAAAGGCCCAAATTTGCACTACAAGTGTGACATAGATTGGTCCTAAAAATTACCAGAAATCATTTTATGCCCCAATATTGGTGATGGATGAACTTGGGTCAAGGAAAGTAAGAATTCCAAAACATTTTGTATGAATGGTCAACACTCCAAGTTTGACCCCAATTTGAAAGAACAAGAAAATGAAAAAAGGCTCAAAAATTCAAATGCCTTTGCATTGAGCCATCATATGTGCACTAGTTTGTGGGAAAAATATTAAACTTGCAATACACCAAGTTTGAAAAAAAAACCTTCACAAATTTGCCTATCGAGTATGAACTTTTGTGGATTTCAAGGCATATGCACATGGAAATGGCCACATGCATGGCAAAATCGATGATAACATCCCCAAATTTGGCACAGCCATTGGTGTTAGCATTGTGGACAATGTTGCATAGGAATTTGCAACTATGTTGTAACAAAAAAATATTTTCCATTTTACAAGCCGTAGAAATGACTTTTTTTGTGAAGGAACTGCCTCAAATAATTTTGAAATTTGTTCCATTTCATTTTTCATCAAAAGCAGGCCACATTGGATGGCCACTAACCAAGTTTCAGCAATTTCAGAGTAATATTGCTATATTCCATACATTTAGTTGAGTTTCAGTGAATTATCAGAAAAAGCCCAAATTTGCACTACAAGTGTGACATAGTTTAGTCCTGAAAATTGCCAAAAATCATTTTATGCCCCAATATTCTTGGTGGATGAACTTGGGTCTAGGAAAAAAAGAATTCCAAACCATTTTGTATGAATGGTCAACACTCCAAGTTTGACCCCAATTTGAAAAAAAAAAGTAAATGAAAAAAGGCTCAAAAATTCAAATGCCTTTGCATTGAGCCAACATATGTGCACTAGTTTGTGGGAAAAATATTAAACTTGCAATACAACAAGTTCAAAAAAAAACCTTCACAAATTTGCCTATCCAGTATGGACTTTTGTGGATTTCAAGGCATATGCACATGGAAATGGCCACATGCATGGCAAAATCGATGATAACATCCCCAAATTTGGCACAGCCATTGGTGTTACCATTGTGGACAATGTTGCATAGGAATTTGCAACTATGTTGTAACAAAAAAATATTTTCCATTCTACAAGTCGTAGAAATGACATTTTTTGTGAAGGAAGTGCCTCATATAATTTTGAAATTTGTTCCATTTCATTTTTCATCAAAAGCTGGCCACATTGGATGGCCACTGACCAAGTTTCAGCAATTTCAGAGTAATATTGCTATATTCCATACATTTAGTTGAGTTTCAGTGAATTATCAGAAAAAGCCCAAATTTGCACTACAATTGTGACATAGTTTGGTCCTGAAAATTGTCAAAAATCATTTTATGCCCCAACATTGGTGACGGATAACTTGGGTCAAGGAAAGTAAGAATTCCAAACCATCTTGTATGAATGGTCAACACTCCAAGTTTGACCCCAATTTCAAAAAAACCAAAGAAAATGAAAAAACGCCCAAAAATTCAAATGCCTGTGAATTGAGCCATCATATGTGCACTAGTTTGTGGGAAAAATATTAAACTTGCAATACAACAAGTTTGAAAAAAAAACCTTCACAAATTTGCCTATCTAGTATGGCCTTCCGTCGATTTCAAGGCATAAGCACATGGAAATGGCCACATACATGGCAAAATCCATAATAACATGCCCAAATTAGGCACAACCTGTGGTGTTACCATTGTGGACAATGTTGCATAGGAATTTGCAATTATTTTGTAATAAAAATATTTCCCATTTTACAAGCCCAGAAATGACTTTTTTGTGAAGGAAGTGCCTCTAATAATTTTGAAATCTGTTCCATTTCATTTTTCATCAAAAGCAGGCCACATTGGATGGCCACTGACCAAGTTTCAGCAATTTCAAAGTAATATTGCTATATTCCATACATTTAGTTGAGTTTCATTGAATTATCAGAAAAACCCCAAATTTGCACTACAAGTGTGACATAGTTTGGTCCTGAAAATTGCCAAAAATCATTTTATGCCCCAATATTGGTGATGGATGAACAAGGGTCTAGGAAAGTAAGAATTCCAAACCATTTTGTATGAATGGTCAACACTCCAAGTTTGACCCCAATTTGAAAAAAAATGAAAAAAGGCTCAAAAATTCAAATGCCTTTGCATTGAGCCATCATATGTGCACTAGTTTGTGGGAAAAATATTAAACTTGCAATCCAACAAGTTTGAAAAAAAACCTTCACAAATTTGCCTATCCAGTATGGACTTTTGTGGATTTCAAGGCATATGCACATGCAAATGGCCACATACATGGCAAAATCCATGATAACATCCCCAAATTTGGCACAACCATTGGTGTTACAATTGTGGACAATGTTGCATAGGAATTTGCAACTATGTTGTAACAAAAAAATATTTTCCATTTTACAAGCCCTAGAAATGACTTTTTTTGTGAAGGAAGTGCCTCATATAATTTTGAAATTTGTTCCATTTCATTTTTCATCAATAGCAGGCCACATTGGATGGCCACTGACAAAGTTTCAGCAATTTCAGAGTAATATTGCTATATTCCATAAATATAGTTGAGTTTCAATGAATTATCAAAAATGGCCCAAATTTGCACTACAAGTGTGACATAATTTGGTCCTGAAAATTGCCAAAAATCATTTTATGCTCCAATATTGCTGATGGATGAACTTGGGTCAAGGAAAGATAGAATTCCAAACCATTTTGTATGAATGGTCAACACTCCAAGTTTGACCCCAATTTGAAAAAAAAATGAAAAAAGGCTCAAAAATTCAAATGCCTTTGCATTGAGCCATCATATGTGCACTAGTTTGTGGAAAAATATTAAACTTGCAATACAACTAGTTTGAAAAGAAACCTTCATAAATTTACCTATCTATTATGGACTTGTGTGGATTTCAAGGCATATGCACATGGAAATGGCCACATACATGGCAAAATTCATGATAACATCCCCAAATTTGGCACAGCCATTGGTGTTACCATTGTGGACAATGTTGCATAGGAATTTGCAATTATGTTGTAACAAAAAAATATTTTCCATTTTATAAGCCGTAGAAATGACTTTTTTGTGAAAGAAGTGCCTCATATAATTTTGAAATTTGTTCCATTTCATTTTTCATCAAAAGCAGGCCACATTGGATGGCCACTGACCAAGTTTCAGCAATTTCAGATTAATATTGCTATATTCCATACATTTAGTTGAGTTTCAGTGAATTATAAGAAAAGGACCAAATTTGCACTCCAAGTGTGACATAGTTTGGTCCTGAAAATTGCCAAAAATCATTTTATGCGCCAATATTGGTGATGGATGAACTTGGGTCAAGGAAAGTAAGAATTTTAAACCATTTTGTATGAATGGTCAACACTCCAAGTTTGACCCCGATTTTAAAAAAAACAAAGAAAATGAAATAGGCTCAAAAATTCAAATGCCTTTGCATTAAGACATCATATGTGCACTAGTTCGTGGGAAAAATATTAAACTTGCAATACAACAAGTTTGAAAAAAAAACCTTCACAAATTTGCCTATCCAGTATGGACTTGTGTGGATTTCAAGGCATATGCACATGGAAATGGCAACATACATGGCAAAATCCATGATAACATGCATAAATTTGGCACAACCAGTGGTGTTACCATTGTGGACAATGTTCCATAGGAATTTGCAACTATGTTGTAACAAAAAAATATTTTCCATTTTACAAGCCGTAGAAATGACTTTTTTGTGAAGGAAGTGCCTCATATAATTTTGAAATTTGTTCCATTTCATTTTTCATCAAAAGCAGGCCACATTGGATGGCCACTGACCAAGTTTCAGCAATTTTAGATTAATATTGCTATATTCCATACATTTAGTTGAGTTTCAGTGAATTATCAGAAAAAGCCCAAATTTGCACTACAATTGTGACATAGTTTGGTCCTGAAAATTGTCAAAAATCATTTTATGCCCCAACATTGGTGACGGATAACTTGGGTCAAGGAAAGTAAGAATTCCAAACCATCTTGTATGAATGGTCAACACTCCAAGTTTGACCCCAATTTCAAAAAAACCAAAGAAAATGAAAAAACGCCCAAAAATTCAAATGCCTGTGAATTGAGCCATCATATGTGCAGTAGTTTGTGGGAAAAATATTAAACTTGCAATACAACAAGTTTGAAAAAAAAACCTTCACAAATTTTCCTATCTAGTATGGCCTTCCGTCGATTTCAAGGCATAAGCACATGGAAATGGCCACATACATGGCAAAATCCATAATAACATGCCCAAATTAGGAACAACCAGTGGTGTTACCATTGTGGACAATGTTGCATAGGAATTTGCAATTATTTTGTAATAAAAATATTTCCCATTTTACAAGCCCAGAAATGACTTTTTTTGTGAAGGAAGTGCCTCTAATAATTTTGAAATCTGTTCCATTTCATTTTTCATCAAAAGCAGGCCACATTGGATGGCCACTGACCAAGTTTCAGCAATTTCAAAGTAATATTGCTATATTCCATACATTTAGTTGAGTTTCAGTGAATTATCAGAAAAACCCCAAATTTGCACTACAAGTGTGACATAGTTTGGTCCTGAAAATTGCCAAAAATCATTTTATGCCCCAATATTGGTGATGGATGAACAAGGGTCTAGGAAAGTAAGAATTCCAAACCATTTTGTATGAATGGTCAACACTCCAAGTTTGACCCCAATTTGAAAAAAAATTGAAAAAAGGCTCAAAAATTCAAATGCCTTTGCATTGAGCCATCATATGTGCACTAGTTTGTGGGAAAAATATTAAACTTGCAATACAACAAGTTTGAAAAAAACCCTTCACAAATTTGCCTATCCAGTATGGACATTTGTGGATTTCAAGGCATATGCACATGCAAATGGCCACATACATGGCAAAATCCATGATAACATCCCCAAATTTGGCACAACCATTGGTGTTACAATTGTGGACAATGTTGCATAGGAATTTGCAACTATGTTGTAACAAAAAAATATTTTCCATTTTACAAGCCCTAGAAATGACTTTTTTTGTGAAGGAAGTGCCTCATATAATTTTGAAATTTGTTCCATTTCATTTTTCATCAATAGCAGGCCACATTGGATGGCCACTGACAAAGTTTCAGCAATTTCAGAGTAATATTGCTATATTCCATAAATTTAGTTGAGTTTCAATGAATTATCAAAAAAGGCCCAAATTTGCACTACAAGTGTTACATAATTTGGTCCTAAAAATTGCCAAAAATCATTTTATGCTCCAATATTGCTGATGGATGAACTTGGGTCAAGGAAAGATAGAATTCCAAACCATTTTGTATGAATGGTCAACACTCCAAGTTTGACCCCAATTTGAAAAAAAAAATGAAAAAAGGCTCAAAAATTCAAATGCCTTTGCATTGAGCCATCATATGTGCACTAGTTTGTGGAAAAATATTAAACTTGCAATACAACTAGTTTGAAAAGAAACCTTCATAAATTTACCTATCTATTATGGACTTGTGTGGATTTCAAGGCATATGCACATGGAAATGGCCACATACATGGCAAAATTCATGATAACATCCCCAAATTTGGCACAGCCATTGGTGTTACCATTGTGGACAATGTTGCATAGGAATTTGCAATTATGTTGTAACAAAAAAATATTTTCCATTTTACAAGCCGTAGAAATGACTTTTTTGTGAAAGAAGTGCCTCATATAATTTTGAAATTTGTTCCATTTCATTTTTCATCAAAAGCAGGCCACATTGGATGGCCACTGACCAAGTTTCAGCAATTTCAGATTAATATTGCTATATTCCATACATTTAGTTGAGTTTCAGTGAATTATTAGAAAAGGACCAAATTTGCACTCCAAGTGTGACATAGTTTGGTCCTGAAAATTGCCAAAAATCATTTTATGCGCCAATATTGGTGATGGATGAACTTGGGTCAAGGAAAGTAAGAATTTTAAACCATTTTGTATGAATGGTCAACACTCCAAGTTTGACCCCGATTTTAAAAAAAACAAAGAAAATTAAATAGGCTCAAAAATTCAAATGCCTTTGCATTAAGACATCATATGTGCACTAGTTCGTGGGAAAAATATTAAACTTGCAATACAACAAGTTTGAAAAAAAAACCTTCACAAATTTGCCTATCCAGTATGGACTTGTGTGGATTTCAAGGCATATGCACATGGAAATGGCCACATACATGGCAAAATCCATGATAACATGCATAAATTTGGCACAACCAGTGGTGTTACCATTGTGGACAATGTTCCATAGGAATTTGCAACTATGTTGTAACAAAAAAATATTTTCCATTTTACAAGCCGTAGAAATGACTTTTTTGTGAAGGAAGTGCCTCATATAATTTTGAAATTTGTTCCATTTCATTTTTCATCAAAAGCAGGCCACATTGGATGGCCACTGACCAAGTTTCAGCAATTTTAGATTAATATTGCTATATTCCATACATTAAGTTTAGTTTCTGTGAATCATCAGAAAAAGCCCATATTTGCACTAGAAGTGTGACATAGTTTGGTCCTGAAAATTGCCAAAAATCATTTTATGCCCCAATATTTGTGATGGATGAACTTGGGTCTAGGAAAGTAAGAATTCCAAAGCATTTTGTATGAATGGTGAACACTCCCAAGTTTGACCCCAATTTGAAAAAAAAAGAAAATGAAAAAAGGCTCAAAATTTCAAATGGCTTTGCATTGAGCCATCATATTTGCACTAGTTGTGGGATAAATATTAAACATGCAATACAACAAGTTTGAAAAAAACCTTCACAAATTTACCTATCTATTATGGACTTGTTTGGATTTCAAGGCATATGCACATGGAAATGGCCACATACATTGCAAAATTCATAATAACATGCCCAAATTTGGCACAACCAGTGGTGTTACCATTGTGGACAATGTTGCATAGGAATTTCCAATTATTTTGTATTAAAAAAATATTTTCCATTTTACAAGCGCAGAAATGATTTTTTTGTGAAGGAAGTGCCTCAGATAATTTTGAAATTTGTTCCATTTAATTTTTCATCAAAAGAAGGCCACATTGGATGGCCATTGACCAAGTTTCAGCAATTTCAGAGTAATATTGCTATATTCCATACATTAAATTGACTTTCAGTGAATTACCAGAAAATTCCAAAATTTGCACTACAAGTGTGACATAGTTTGGTCCTGAAAATTGCCAAAAATCATTTTATGCCCCAATATTTGTGACGGATGAACTTGGGTCTAGGAAAGTAAGAATTCCAAACCATTTTGTATGAATGGTCAGCCCTCCAAGTTTGTCCCCAATTTGAAAAAAAAGAAAATGAAAAAGGACTCAAAAATTCAAATGCGTTTGCATTGAGCCATCATAGGTGCACTAGTTTGTGGGAAAAATATTAAACTTGCAATACAACAAGTTTGAAAAAAAAACCATCACAAATTTACCTATCCAGTATGGACTTTTGTGGATTTCAAGGCATATGCACATGGAAATGGCCACATACATGGCAAAATCCATGATAACATCCCCAAATTTGGTACAACCATTGGTGTTACCATTGTGGACAATGTTGAATAGGAATTTGCAATTATTTTGTATTAAAAAAATATTTTCCATTTTACAAGCGCAGAAATGACTTTTTTGTGAAGGAAGTGCCTTAGATAATTTTGAAATTTGTTCCATTTCATTTTTCATCAAAAGAAGGCCACATTGGATGGTCACTGACCAAGTTTCAGCAATTTCAGAGTAATATTGCTATATTCCATACATTAAATCGAGTTTCAGTGAATTATCAGAATAGGCCAAAATTTGCACTACAAGTGTGACATAGTTTGATCTTGAAAATTGCCAAAAATCATTTTAGGCCCCTATATTGGTGACGAATGAACTTGGGTCAAGGAAAGTAAGAATTGGAAACCATTTTGTATGAATGGTCAACACTCCAAGTTTGACCCCAATTTGAAAAAAAACTAAGAAAATGAAAAATGGCCCAAAAATTCAAATGCCTTTGCATTGAGCCATTAGAGGTGCACTAGTTTGTGGGAAAAATATAAAACTTGCAACACAACAAGTTGGAAAAAAAAACTTCACAAATTTACCTATCCAGTATGGACTTTTGTGGATTTCAAGGCATATGCACATGGAAATGGCCACGTACATGGCAAAATCCATAATAACATCCCCAAAATTGGCACAACCAGTGGTGTTACCATTGTGGACAATGTTTCATAGGAATTTGCAATTATTTTGTAATAAAAAATATTTCCCAATTTACAAGCGCAGAAATGACTTTTTTTGTGAAGGAAGTGCCTCATATAATTTTGAAATTTGTTCCATTTCATTTTTCATCAAAAGCAGGCCACATTGGATGGCCACTGACCATGTTTCAGCAATTTCAGAGTCATATTGCTATATTCCATAAATTTAGTTGAGTTTCGATGAATTATCAGAAAAGGCCCAAATTTGCACTACAAGTGTGACATAGTTTGGTCCTGAAAATTGCCAAAAATCATTTTATGCCCCAATATTGGTGATGGATGAACTTGGGTCAAGGAAAGTAAGAATTCCAAACCATTTTTATGAATGGTCAACACTCCAAGTTTGACCCCAATTTGAAAAAAAAAGAAAATGAAAAAAGGCTCAAAAATTCAAATGCCTCTGCATTGAGCCATCATATGTGCACTAGTTTGTGGGAAAAACATTAAACCTGCAATACAACAAGTTTGAAAAAAAACCTTCACAAATTTGCCTATCCAGTATGGACTTTTGTGGATTTCAAGGCATATGCACTTGGAAATGGCCTCATACATGGCAAAATCCATGATAACATCCCCAAATTTAGCACAACCATTTGTGTTACCATTGTTGACAATGTTGCATAGGAATTTGCAACTATGTTGTAACAAAAAAATATTTTCCATTTTACAAGCCCTAGAAATGACTTTTTTTGTGAAGGAAGTGCCTCATATAATTTTGAAATTTGTTCCATTTCATTTATCATCAAAAGCAGGCCACATTGCATGGCCACTGACAAAGTTTCAGCAATTTCAGAGTAATATTGCTATATTCCATACATTTAGTTGAGTTTTAGTGAATTATTTGAAAAGGCCCAAATTTGCACTACAAGTGTGACATAGATTGGTCCTGAAAATTGCCAAAAATCATTTTATACCCAATATTGATGATGGATGAACTTGGGTCAAGGAAAGTAAGAATTCCAAACCATTTTGTATGAATGGTCAACAGTCCAAGTTTGACCCCAATTTGAAAAAAAACTAAGAAAATGAAAAAAGGCCTAGAAATTCAAATGCCTTTGCATTGAGCCATCATATGTGCACTAGTTTGTGGGAAAAATATTAAACTTGCAATAAAACAAGTTTGAAAAGAAAACCTTCACAAATTTACCTATCTAGGATGGACTTTTGTGGATTTCAAGGCATATGCACCTGGAAATGGCCACATACAAGGCAAAATCCATGATAACATCCCTAAATTTGGCACAGCCATTGGTGTTACCATTGTGGACAATGTTGCATTGGAATTTGCAATTATTTTGTATTAAAAAAATATTTTCCATTTAAAAAGCGCAGAAATGACTTTTTTGTGAAGGAAGTGCCTCAGATAATTTTGAAATTTGTTCCATTTCATTTTTCATCAAAAGCAGGCCACATTGGATGGCTACTGACCAAGTTTCAGCAATTTCAGAGTAATATTGCTATATTCCATACATTAAATTGAGTTTCAGTGAATTATCAGAATAGGCCAAATGTTGCACTACAAGTGTGACATAGTTTGGTCCTAAAAATTGCCAAAAATCATTTTATGCCCCTATATTGGTGACGAATGAACTTGGGTCAAGGAAAGTAAGAATTCCAAACCATCTTATATGAAAGGTCAACACTCCAAGTTTGACCCCAATTTGAAAAAAAACTAAGAAAATGAAAAAGGCCCAAAAATTCAAATGCCTTTGCATTGAGCCATCATATGTGCACTAGTTTGTGGGAAAAATATTAAACTTGCAATACAACAAGGTTGAAAAAAAAACCTTCACAAATTTGCCTATCTGGTATGGACTTGCATGGATTTCAAGGCATATGCACATGGAAATGGCCACATACATCGCAAAATCCATAATAACATGCCCAAATTTGGCACAACTAGTGGTGTTACCATTGTGGACAATGTTTCATAGGAATTTGCAATTATTTTGTAATAAAAATATTTCCCATTTCACAAGCGCAGAAATGACTTTTTTTGTGAAGGAAGTGCCTCAGATAATTTTGAAATTTGTTCCATTTCATTTTTCATCAAAAGCAGCCCACATTGGATGGGCACTCACAAAGTTTCAGCAATTTCAGAGTAATATTGCTATATTCCATACATTTAGTTGAGTTTCAGTGAATTATCAGAAAAAGCCCATATTTGCACTAGAAGTGTGACATAGTTTGGTCCTGAAAATTGCCAAAAATCATTTTATGCCCCAATATTGGTGATGGATGAACTTGGGTCTAGGAAAGTTAGAATTCCAAACCATTTTGTATGAATGATCAACACTCCAAGTTTGACCCCAATTTGAAAAAAAATAAATGAAAAAAGGCTCAAAAATTCAAATGCCTTTGCATTGAGCCATCATATGTGCACTACTTTGTGGGAAAAACATTAAACCTGCAATACAACAAGTTTGAAAAGAAAACCTTCACAAATTTACCTATCTAGTATGGACTTTTGTGGATTTCAAGGCATATGCACATGGAAATGGCCACATACATGGCTAAATCCATGATAACATCCCCAAATTTGGCACAACCATTGGTGTTACCATTGTGGACAATGTTGCATAGGAATTTGCAACTATGTTGTAACAAAAAAATATTTTCCATTTTACAAGCCGTAGAAATGACTTTTTTTGTGAAGGAAGTGCCTCATATAATTTTGAAATGTGTTCCATTTCATTTTTTATCAAAAGCAGGACACATTGGATGGCCACTGACCAAGTTTCAACAATTTCAGAGTAATATTGTTATATTCCATACATTTAGTTGAGTTTCATTGAATTATCCGAAAAGGCCCAAATTTGCACTACAAGTGTGACATAGTTTGGTCCTGAAAATTGCCAAAAATCATTTTATGCCCCAATATTGCTGATGGATGAAATTGGGCCAAGGAAAGTAAGAATTCCAAACCATTTTGTATGAATGGTCAACACTCCAAGTTTGACCCCAATTTCAAAAAAAACTAAGAAAATGAAAAAAGGCCCAGAAATTCAAATGCCTTTGCATTGAGCCATCATATGTGCACTAGTTTGTGGGAAAAATATTAAACTTGCAATACAACAAGTTTGAAAAGAAAACCTTCGCAAATTTACCTATCTAGGATGGACTTTTGTGGATTTCAAGGCATATGCACATGGAAATGGCCACATACATGGCAAAATCCATGATAACATCCACAAATTTGGCACAACCATTGGTGTTACCATTGTGGACAATGTTGCATTGGAATTTGCAATTATTTTGTATTAAAAAAATATTTTCCATTTTAAAAGCACAGAAATGACTTTTTTGTGAAGGAAGTGCCTCAGATAATTTTGAAATTTGTTCCATTTCATTTTTCATCAAAAGCAGGCCACATTGGATGGCCACTGACCAAGTTTGAACAATTTCAGAGTAATATTGCTATATTCCATACATGTAGTTGAGTTTCAGTGAATTATCAGAAAAGGCCAAAATTTGCACTACAAGTGTGACATAGTTTGGTCCTCAAAATTGCCAAAAATCATTTTATGCCCCTACATTGGTGACGAATGAACTTGGGTCAAGGAAAGTAAGAATTCCAAACCATCTTGTATGAATGGTCAACACTCCAAGTTTGACCCCAATTTGAAAAAAAAACTAAGAAAATGAAAAAAGGCCCAAAAATTCAAATGCCTTTGCATTAAGCCATCATATGTGCACTAGTTTGTGGGAAAAATATTAAACTTGCCATACAACAAGTTTGAAAAAAAAAACCTTCACAAATTTGCCTATGTAGTATGGACTTCCGTGGATTTCAAGGCATATGCACATGGAAATGACCACATACATGGCAAAATCCATAATAATATCCCCAAATTTGGCACAACCAGTGGTGTTACCATTGTGGACAATGTTGCATAGGAATTTGCAATTATTTTGTAATAAAAAATATTTCCCATTTTAAAAGCCCGGAAATGACTTTTTTTGTGAAGGAACTGCCTCAAATAATTTTGAAATTTGTTCCATTTCATTTTTCATCAAAAGCAGGCCACATTGGATGGCCACTATCCAAGTTTCAGCAATTTCAGAGTAATATTGCTATATTCCATACATTTAGTTGAGTTTCAGTGAATTATCAGAAAAAGCCCAAATTTGCACTACAAGTGTGACATAGTTTAGTCCTGAAAATTGCCAAAAATCATTTCATGCCCCAATATTCGTGGTGGATGAACTTGGGTCTAGGAAAGTAAGAATTCCAAACCATTTTGTATGAATGGTCAACACTCCAAGTTTGACCCCAATTTGAAAAAAAAAAGAAAATGAAAAAAGGCTCAAAAATTCAAATGCCTTTGCATTGAGCCATCATATGTGCACTAGTTTGTGGGAAAAACATTAAACCTGTAATACAACAAGTTTGAAAAAAAACCTTCACAAATTTGCCTATCCAGTATGGACTTTTGTGGATTTCAAGGCATATGCACATGGAAATGGCCACATACATGGCAACATCCATGATAACATCCCCAAATTTAGCACAACCATTTGTGTTACCATTGTGGACAATGTTGCATAGGAATTTGCAACTATGTTGTATCAAAAAAATATTTTCCATTTTACAAGCCCTAGAAATGACTTTTTTGTGAAGGAAGTGCCTCATATAATTTTGAAATTTGTTCCATTTCATTTATCATCAAAAGCAGGCCAAATTGGATGGCCACTGACAAAGTTTCAGCAATTTCAGAGTAATATTGCTATATTCCATACATTTAGTTGAGTTTCAGTGAATTATCAGAAAAAGCCCAAATTTGCACTACAATTGTGACATAGTATGGTCCTGAAAATTGTCAAAAATCATTTTATGCCCCAACATTGGTGACGGATAACTTGGGTCAAGGAAAGTAAGAATTCCAAACCATCTTGTATGAATGGTCAACACTCCAAGTTTGACCCCAATTTCAAAAAAACCAAAGAAAATGAAAAAACGCCCAAAAATTCAAATGCCTGTGAATTGAGCCATCATATGTGCACTAGTTTGTGGGAAAAATATTAAACTTGCAATACAACAAGTTTGAAAAAAAAACCTTCACAAATTTGCCTATCTAGTATGGACTTCCGTCGATTTCAAGGCATATGCACATGGAAATGGCCACATACATGGCAAAATCCATAATAACATGCCCAAATTAGGCACAACCAGTGGAGTTACCATTGTGGACAATGTTGCATAGGAATTTGCAATTATTTTGTAATAAAAATATTTCCCATTTTACAAGCCCAGAAATGACTTTTTTGTGAAGGAAGTGCCTCTAATAATTTTGAAATCTGTTCCATTTCATTTTTCATCAAAAGCAGGCCACATTGGATGGCCACTGACCAAGTTTCAGCAATTTCAAAGTAATATTGCTATATTCCATACATTTAGTTGAGTTTCAGCGAATTATCAGAAAAACCCCAAATTTGCACTACAAGTGTGACATAGTTTGGTCCTGAAAATTGCCAAAAATCATTTTATGCCCCAATATTGGTGATGGATGAACTAGGGTCTAGGAAAGTAAGAATTCCAAACCATTTTGTATGAATGGTCAACACTCCAAGTTTGACCCCAATTTGAAAAAAAAAATGAAAAAAGGCTCAAAAATTCAAATGCCTTTGCATTGAGCCATCATATGTGCACTAGTTTGTGGGAAAAATATTAAACTTGCAATACAACAAGTTTGAAAAAAAACCTTCACAAATTTGCCTATCCAGTATGGACTTTTGTGGATTTCAAGGCATATGCACATGCAAATGGCCACATACATGGCAAAATCCATGATAACATCCCCAAATTTGGCACAACCAGTGGAGTTACCATTGTGGACAATGTTGCATAGGAATTTGCAATTATTTTGTAATAAAAATATTTCCCATTTTACAAGCCCAGAAATGACTTTTTTGTGAAGGAAGTGCCTCTAATAATTTTGAAATCTGTTCCATTTCATTTTTCATCAAAAGCAGGCCACATTGGATGGCCACTGACCAAGTTTCAGCAATTTCAAAGTAATATTGCTATATTCCATACATTTAGTTGAGTTTCAGCGAATTATCAGAAAAACCCCAAATTTGCACTACAAGTGTGACATAGTTTGGTCCTGAAAATTGCCAAAAATCATTTTATGCCCCAATATTGGTGATGGATGAACTAGGGTCTAGGAAAGTAAGAATTCCAAACCATTTTGTATGAATGGTCAACACTCCAAGTTTGACCCCAATTTGAAAAAAAAAATGAAAAAAGGCTCAAAAATTCAAATGCCTTTGCATTGAGCCATCATATGTGCACTAGTTTGTGGGAAAAATATTAAACTTGCAATACAACAAGTTTGAAAAAAAACCTTCACAAATTTGCCTATCCAGTATGGACTTTTGTGGATTTCAAGGCATATGCACATGCAAATGGCCACATACATGGCAAAATCCATGATAACATCCCCAAATTTGGCACAACCATTGGTGTAACAATTGTGGACAATGTTGCATAGGAATTTGCAACTATGTTGTAACAAAAAAATATTTTCATTTTACAAGCCCTAGAAATGACTTTTTTTGTGAAGGAAGTGCCTCATATAATTTTGAAATTTGTTCCATTTCATTTTTCATCAATAGCAGGCCACATTGGATGGCCACTGACAAAGTTTCAGCAATTTCAGAGTAATATTGCTATATTCCATAAATTTAGTTGAGTTTCAATGAATTATCAAAAAAGGCCCAAATTTGCACTACAAGTGTGACATAATTTGGTCCTGAAAATTGCCAAAAATCATTTTATGCTCCAATATTGCTGATGGATGAACTTGGGTCAAGGAAAGATAGAATTCCAAACCATTTTGTATGAATGGTCAACACTCCAAGTTTGACCCCAATTTGAAAAAAAAAGAAAATGAAAAAAGGCTCAAAAATTCAAATGCCTTTGCATTGAGCCATCATATGTGCACTAGTTTGTGGAAAAATATTAAACTTGCAATACAACTAGTTTGAAAAAAAACCTTCACAAATTTGCCTATCCAGTATGGACTTTTGTGGATTTCAAGGCATATGCACATGCAAATGGCCACATACATGGCAAAATCCATGATAACATCCCCAAATTTGGCACAACCATTGGTGTTACCATTGTGGACAATGTTGCATAGGAATTTGCAACTATGTTGTAACAAAAAAATATTTTCCATTTTACAAGCCGTAGAAATGACTTTTTTGTGAAGGAAGTGCCTCATATAATTTTGAAATTTGTTCCATTTCATTTTTCATCAAAAGCAGGCCACATTGGATGGCCACTGACCAAGTTTCAGGAATTTCAGATTAATATTGCTATATTCCATACATTAAGTTGAGTTTCAGTGAATTATCAGAAAAAGCCCATATTTGCACTAGAGGTGTGACATAGTTTGGTCCTGAAAATTGCCAAAAATCATTTTATGCCCCAATATTGGTGATGGATGAACTTGGGTCTAGGAAAGTAAGAATTCCAAAGCATTTGGTATGAATGGTCAACACTCCCAAGTTTGACCCCAATTTGAAAAAAAAAGAAAATGAAAAATGGCTCAAAATTTCAAATGCCTTTGCATTGAGCCATCATATTTGCACTAGTTGTGGGAAAAATATTAAACTTGCAATACAACAAGTTTGAAAAAAACCTTCACAAATTTACCTATCTATTATGGACTTGTTTGGATTTCAAGGCATATACACATGGAAATGGCCACATACATGGAAAAATTCATAATAACATGCCCAAATTTGGAACAACCAGTGGTGTTACCATTGTGGACAATGTTGCATAGGAATTTGCAATTATTTTGTATTAAAAAAATATTTTCCATTTTACAAGCGCGGAAATGATTTTTTTGTGAAGGAAGTGCCTCAGATAATTTTTAAATTTGTTCCATTTCATTTTTCATCAAAAGAAGGCCACATTGGATGGCCATTGACCAAGTTTCAGCAATTTCAGAGTAATATTCCTATATTCCATACATTAAATTGACTTTCAGTGAATTACCAGAAAATGCCAAAATTTGCACTACAAGTGTGACATAGTTTGGTCCTGAAAATTGCCAAAAATCATTTTATGCCCCAATATTTGTGACGGATGAACTTGGGTCAAGTAAAGTAAGAATTCCAAACCATTTTGGATGAATGGTCAACACTCCAAGTTTGACCCCGATTTCAAAAAAAACAAAGAATATGAAAAACGCCCAAAAATTCAAATGCCTTTGCATTAAGCCATCATATGTGCACTAGTTTGTGGGAAAATATTAAACTTGCAATACAACAAGTTTGAAAAAAAACCTTCACAAATTTGCCTATCCAGTATGGACTTGTGTGGATTTCAAAGCATATGCACATGGAAATGGCCACATACATGGCATAATTCATAATAACATGCCCAAATTTGGCACAACCAGTGGTGTTACCATTGTGGACAATGTTGCAAAGGAATTTGCAATTATTTTGTATTAAAAAAATATTTTCCATTTTACAAGCGCAGAAATGACTTTTTTGTGAAATTTGTTCCATTTCATTTTTCATCAAAAGCAGGCCACATAGGATTGCACTAACCAAGTTTCAGCAATTTCATAGTAACATTGCTATATTCCATACATTTAGTTGAGTTTCAGTGAATTATCAGAAAAACCCCAAATTTGCACTACAAGTGTGACATAGTTAGGACCTAAAAATTGCCGAAAATCATTTTATGCCCCAATATTGGTGATGGATGAACTTGGGTCTAGGAAAGGAAGAATTCCAAACCATTTTGTATGAATGGTCAACGCTCCAAGTTTGACCCCAATTTGAAAAAAAAAGAAAATGAAAAAAAGCTCAAAAATTCAAATGCCTTTGCATTGAGCCATCATATGTGCACTAGTTTGTGGGAAAATTATTAAACTTGAATACAACAAGTTTTAAAAAAAACCTTCACAAATTTGCCTAACCAGTATGGACTTTTGTGGATTTCAAGGCATATGCACATGGAAATGGCCACATACATGGCAAAATCCATGATAACATCCCCAAATTTTTGCACAACAATTGGTGTTTCCATTGTGGACAATGTTGCGTTGGAATTTGCAACTATGTTGTAACAAAAAAATATTTTCTATTTTACAAGCCCTAGAAATGACTTTTTTTGTGAAGGAAGTGCCTCATATAATTTTGAAATTTGTTCCATTTCATTTTTCATCAAAATCAGGCCACATTGGATGGCCACTCACAAAGTTTCAGCAATTTTAGAGTAATATTGCTATACTCCATACATTTAGTTGAGTTTGATTGAATTATCAAAAAAGGCCCAAATTTGCACTACAATTGTAACATAATTTGGTCCTGAAAATTGCCAAAAATCATTTTATGCTCCAATATTGCTGATGGATGAACTTGGGTCAAGGAAAGTAAGAATTCCAAACCATTTTGTATGAATGGTCAACACTCCAAGTTTGACCCCAATTTGAAAAAAAAGAAAATGAAAAAAGGCTCAAAAATTCAATTACCTTTGTATTGAGCCATCATATGTGCACTTGTTTGTGGAAAAATATTAAACTTGCAATACAACAAGTTTGAAAAGAAACCTTCACAAATTTACCTATCTATTATGGACTTGTGTGGATTTCAAGGCATATGCACATGGAAATGACCACATACATGGCAAAATTCATGATAACATCCCCAAATTTGACACAGCCATTGGTGTTACCGCTGTGGACAATGCTGCATAGGAATTTGCAACTATGTTGTAACAAAAAAATAATTTCCATTTTACAAGCCGTAGAAATGACTTTTTCACGAAGGAAGTGCCTCATATAATTTTGAAATTTGTTCCATTTCATTTTTCATCAAAAGCAGGCCACATTGGATGGCCACTGACCAAGTTTCAGCAATTTCAGAGTAATATTGCTATATTCCATACATTTAGTTGAGTTTCAGTGAATTATCACAAAAGGCCCAAATTTGCACTCCAAGTGTGACATAGTTTGGTCCTGAAAATTGCCAAAAATCATTTTATGCCCCAATATTGGTGATGGATGAACTTGGGTCAAGGAAAGTAAGAATTCCAAACCATTTTGTATGAATGGTCAACACTCCAAGTTTGACCCCGATTTAAAAAAAAAGAAAATGAAAAAGGCTCAAAAATTCAAATGCATTTGCATTAAGCCATCATATGTGCACTAGTTTGTGGGAAAAATATTAAACTTGCAATACAACAAGTTTGAAAAAAAACCTTCACAAATTTGCCTATCCAGTATGGACTTGTGTGGATTTCAAGGCATATGCACATGGAAATGGCCACATACATGGCAAAGTCCATGATAACATGCCCAAATTTGGCACAACTAGTGGTGTTACCATTGTGGACAATGTTCCATAGGAATTTGTAGTTATTTTGTAATAAAAATATATTTTCCATTTTACAAGCCCAGAAATGACTTTTTTGTGGAAGGAAGTGCCTCAAATAATTTTGAAATTTGCTCCATTTCATTTTTCATCAAAAGCAGGCCACATTGGACGGCCACTAACCAAGTTTCAGCAATTTCAAAGTAATATTGCTATATTCACAACATTAAGTTGAGTTTCAGTGAATTATTAGAAAAGGCCCAAATTTGCACTACAAGTGTGACATAGTTTGGTCCTGAAAATTGCCAAAAATCATTTTATGCCCCAATATTGGTGATGGATGAACTTATGTCAAGGAAAGTAGGAATTCCAAACCATTTTGTATGAATGGTCAACGCTCCCAAGTTTGACCCCAATTTGAAAAAAAAAGAAAATGAAAAAAGGCTCAAAAATTCAAATGCCTTTGCATTGAGCCATCATATGTGCACTAATTCGTGGAAAAATATTAAACTTGCAATACAACAAGTTTGAAAAAAAACCTTCACAAATTTACCTATCTATTATGGCCTTGTGTGGATTTCAAGGCATATGCACATGGAAATGGCCACATACATGGCAAAATTCATAATAACATGCCCAAATTTGCCACAACCAGTGGTGTTACCATTGTGGATAATGTTGCATAGGAATTTGCAATTATTTTGTATTAAAAAACTATTTTCCATTTTACAAGCGCAGATTTGATTTTTTTGTGTAGGAAGTGCCTCAGATAATTTTGAAATTTGTTCCATTTCATTTTTCATCAAAAGCAGGCCACATTTGATGGCCACTAACCAAGTTTCAGCAATTTCAGAGTAATATTGCTATATTCCATACATTAAATTGAGTTTCAGTGAATTATCAGAAAATGCCAAAATTTGCACTACAAGTGTGACATAGTTTGGTCCTGAAAATTGCCAAAAATCATTTTATGCCCCAATATTGGTGATGGATGAACTTGGGTCTAGGAAAGGAAGAATTCCAAACCATTTTGTATGAATGGTCAACACTCCAAGTTTGACCTCAATTTGAAAAAAAAACAAAGAAAATGAAAAAAGGCCCAAAAATTCAAATGCCTTTGCATTGAGCCATCATATGTGCACTAGTTTGTGGGAAAAATATTAAACTTTGAATACAACAAGTTTGAAAAAAAAAACTTCACAAATTTGCCTATCTAGTATGGACTTCCATGGATTTCAAGGCATATGCACATGGAAATGGCTACATACATCTCAAAATCCATAATAACATGCCCAAATTTGGCACAACCAGTGGTGTTACCATTGTGGACAACGTTGCATAGGATTTTGCAATTATTTTGTAATAAAAAATATTTCCATTTTACAAGCCCAGAAATGACTTTTTTTGTGAAGGAAGTGCCTCAAATAATTTTGAAACCTGCTCCATTTCATTTTTCATCAAAAGAAGGCCACATTGGATGGACACTGACCAAGTTTCAGCAATTTCAGAGTAATATTGCTATATTCCATAAATTTAGTTGAGTTTCAGTAAATTATCAGAAAAAGCCCAAATTTGCACTACAAGTGTGACATAGTTTGCTCCTGAAAATTGCCAAAAATCATTTTATGCCCCAATATTGGTGATGGATGAACTTGGGTCTAGGAAAGTAAGAATTCCAAACTATTTTGTATGAATGGTCAACACTCCAAGTTTGACCCCAATTTGAAAAAAAAGAAAATGAAAAAAGGCTCAAAAATTCAAATGCCTTTGCATTGAGCCATCATATGTGCACTAGTTTGTGGAAAAATATTAAACTTGCAATACAACAAGTTTGAAAAAAAAAACGTTCACAAATTTACCTATCTATTAGGGACTTGTTTGGATTTCAAGGCATATGCACATGGAAATGGCCACATACATGGCAAAATTCATAATAGCATGCCCAAATTTGGCACAACCAGCGGTGTTACCATTGTGGACAATGTTGCATAGGAATTTGCAATTATTTTGTATTAAAAAATATTTTCCATTTTACAAGAGCAGAAGTGAATTTTTTGTGAAGGAAGTGCCTCAGATAATTTTGAAATTTGTTCCATTTATTTTTTCATCAAAAGAAGGCCACATTGGATGGCCACTAACCAAGTTTCAGCAATTTCAAAGTAATATTGCTATATTCCATACATTAAATTGAGTTTTAGTGAATTATCAGAAAATGCCAAAATTTGCACTACAAGTGTGACATAGTTTGGTCCTGAAAATTGCCAAAAATCATTTTATGCCCCAATATTGGTGACGGATGAACTTGGGTCAGGGAAAGTAAGAATTCCAAACCATTTTGTATGAATGGTCAACACTCCAAGTTTGACCCCAATTTGAAAAAAAACAAAGAAAATGAAAAAATGCCCAAAAATTCAAATGCCTTTGCATTGAGCCATCATATGTGCACTAGTTTGTGGGAAAAATATTAAACTTTCAATACAACAAGTTTGAAAAAAAAACCTTCACAAATTTTCCTATCTAGTATGGACTTCCGTGGATTTCAAGGCATATGCACATGGAAATGGCCACATACATGGCAAAATCCATAATAACATGCCCAAATTTGGCACAACCAGTGGTGTTACCATTGTGGACAATGTTGCATAGGAATTTGCAATTATTTTGTAATAAAAAATATTTCCCATTTTACAAGCCCTGAAATGACTTTTTTTGTGAAGGAAGCGCCTCAAATAATTTTGAAATCTGTTCCATTTCATTTTTCATCAAAAGCAGGCCACATTGGATGGCCACTGACCAAGTTTGAGCAATCTCAGAGTAATATTGCTATATTCCATACATTTAGTTGAGTTTCAGTGAATTATCAAAAAAGCCCAAATTTGCACTACAAGTGTGACATAGTTTCGTCCTGAAAATTGCCAAAAATCATTTTATGCCCCAATATTGGTGATGGATGAACTTTTTGTCTAGGAAAGTAAGAATTCCAAACCATTTTGTATGAATGGTCAACACTCCAAGTTTGACCCCAATTTGAAAAAAAGAAAAATGAAAAAAGGCTCAAAAATTCAAATACCTTTGCAGTGAGCCATCATATGTGCACAAGTTTGTGGGGAAAATATTAAACTTGCAATACAACAAGTTTGAAAAAAAACCTTCACAAATTTGCCTATCCAGTATGGACTTTTGTGGATTTCAAGGCATATGCACATGGAAGTGGCCACATACATGCCAAAATCCATGATAACATCCCCAAATTTGGCACAACCATTGGTGTTACCATTGTGGACAATGTTGCATAGGAATTTACAACTATGTTGTAACAAAAAAATATTTTCCATTTTACAAGCCCTAGAAATGACTTTTTTGTGAAGGAAGTTCCTCATATAATTTTGAAATTTGTTCCATTTCATTTTTCTTCAAAAGCAGGCCACATTGGATGGCCACTGACAAAGTTTCAGCAATTTCAGAGTTATATTGCTATATTCCATACATTTAGTTGAGTTTTAGTGAATTATCAGAAAAGGCCCGAATTTGCACTACAAGTGTGACATAATTTGGTCCTGAAAATTGAAAAAAATCATTTAATGCCCCAATATTGGTGATGGATGAACTTGGGTCTAGGAAAGTTAGAATTCCAAACCATTTTGTATGAATGATCAACACTCCAAGTTTGACCCCAATTTGAAAAAAAATAAATGAAAAAAGGCTCAAAAATTCAAATGCCTTTGCATTGAGCCATCATATGTGCACTACTTTGTGGGAAAAACATTAAACCTGCAATACAACAAGTTTGAAAAGAAAACCTTCACAAATTTACCTATCTAGTATGGACTTTTGTGGATTTCAAGGCATATGCACATGGAAATGGCCACATACATGGCTAAATCCATGATAACATCCCCAAATTTGGCACAACCATTGGTGTTACCATTGTGGACAATGTTGCATAGGAATTTGCAACTATGTTGTAACAAAAAAATATTTTCCATTTTACAAGCCGTAGAAATGACTTTTTTTGTGAAGGAAGTGCCTCATATAATTTTGAAATGTGTTCCATTTCATTTTTTATCAAAAGCAGGACACATTGGATGGCCACTGACCAAGTTTCAACAATTTCAGAGTAATATTGTTATATTCCATACATTTAGTTGAGTTTCATTGAATTATCCGAAAAGGCCCAAATTTGCACTACAAGTGTGACATAGTTTGGTCCTGAAAATTGCCAAAAATCATTTTATGCCCCAATATTGCTGATGGATGAACTTGGGCCAAGGAAAGTAAGAATTCCAAACCATTTTGTATGAATGGTCAACACTCCAAGTTTGACACCAATTTCAAAAAAAACTAAGAAAATGAAAAAAGTCCCAGAAATTCAAATGCCTTTGCATTGAGCCATCATATGTGCACTAGTTTGTGGGAAAAATATTAAACTTGCAATACAACATGTTTGAAAAGAAAACCTTCGCAAATTTACCTATCTAGGATGGACTTTTGTGGATTTCAAGGCATATGCACATGGAAATGGCCACATACATGGCAAAATCCATGATAACATCCACAAATTTGGCACAACCATTGGTGTTACCATTGTGGACAATGTTGCATTGGAATTTGCAATTATTTTGTATTAAAAAAATATTTTCCATTTTAAAAGCACAGAAATGACTTTTTTGTGACGGAAGTGCCTCAGATAATTTTGAAATTTGTTCCATTTCATTTTTCATCAAGAGCAGGCCACATTGGATGGCCACTGACCAAGTTTGAACAATTTCAGAGTAATATTGCTATATTCCATACATGTAGTTGAGTTTCAGTGAATTATCAGAAAAGGCCAAAATTTGCACTACAAGTGTGACATAGTTTGGTCCTCAAAATTGCCAAAAATCATTTTATGCCCCTACATTGGTGACGAATGAACTTGGGTCAAGGAAAGTAAGAATTCCAAACCATCTTGTATGAATGGTCAACACTCCAAGTTTGACCCCAATTTGAAAAAAAACTAAGAAAATGAAAAAAGGCCTAAAAATTCAAATGCCTTTGCATTAAGCCATCATATGTGCACTAGTTTGTGGGAAAAATATTAAACTTGCCATACAACAAGTTTGAAAAAAAAAACCTTCACAAATTTGCCTATGTAGTATGGACTTCCGTGGATTTCAAGGCATATGCACATGGAAATGACCACATACATGGCAAAATCCATAATAATATCCCCAAATTTGGCACAACCAGTGGTGTTACCATTGTGGACAATGTTGCATAGGAATTTGCAATTATTTTGTAATAAAAAATATTTCCCATTTTAAAAGCCCGGAAATGACTTTTTTGGTGAAGGAACTGCCTCAAATAATTTTGAAATTTGTTCCATTTCATTTTTCATCAAAAGCAGGCCACATTGGATGGCCACTATCCAAGTTTCAGCAATTTCAGAGTAATATTGCTATATTCCATACATTTAGTTGAGTTTCAGTGAATTATCAGAAAAAGCCCAAATTTGCACTACAAGTGTGACATAGTTTAGTCCTGAAAATTGCCAAAAATCATTTCATGCCCCAATATTCTTGGTGGATGAACTTGGGTCTAGGAAAGTAAGAATTCCAAACCATTTTGTATGAATGGTCAACACTCCAAGTTTGACCCCAATTTGAAAAAAAAAATGAAAAAAGGCTCAAAATTTCAAATGCCTTTGCATTGAGCCATCATATGTGCACTAGTTTGTGGGAAAAACATTAAATCTGCAATACAACAAGTTTGAAAAAAAACCTTCACAAATTTGCCTATCCAGTATGGACTTTTGTGGATTTCAAGGCATATGCACATGGAAATGGCCACATACATGGCAACATCCATGATAACATCCCCAAATTTAGCACAACCATTTGTGTTACCATTGTGGACAATGTTGCATAGGAATTTGCAACTATGTTGTATCAAAAAAATATTTTCCATTTTACAAGCCCTAGAAATGACTTTTTTGTGAAGGAAGTGCCTCATATAATTTTGAAATTTGTTCCATTTCATTTATCATCAAAAGCAGGCCACATTGGATGGCCACTGACAAAGTTTCAGCAATTACAGAGTAATATTGCTATATTCCATACATTTAGTTGAGTTTCAGTGAATTATTTGAAAAGGCCCAAATTTACACTACAAGTGTGACATAGATTCGTCCTGAAAATTACTAGAAATCATTTTATGCCCCAATATTGGTGATGGATGAACTTGGGTCAAGGAAAGTAAGAATTCCAAACCATTTTGTATGAATGGTCAACACTCCAAGTTTGACCCCAATTTGAAAAAAAAAGAAAATGAAAAAAGGCTCAAAAATTCAAATGCCTTTGCATTGAGCCATCATATGTGCACTAGTTTGTGGGAAAAATATTAAACTTGCAATACAAAAAGTTCGAAAAAAAACCTTCACAAATGTGCCTATCCAGTATGGACTTTTGTGGATTTCAAGGCATATGCACATGGAAATGGCCACATGCATGGCAAAATCGATGATAACATCCCCAAATTTGGCACAGCCATTGGTGTTACCATTGTGGACAATGTTGCATAGGAATTTGCAACTATGTTGTAACAAAAAAATATTTTCCATTTTACAAGCCGTAGAAATGACTTTTTTGTGAAGGAAGTGCCTCATATAATTTTGAAATTTGTTCCATTTCATTTTTCATCAAAAGCTGGCCACATTGGATGGCCACTGACCAAGTTTCAGCAATTTCAGAGTAATATTGCTATATTCCATACATTTAGTTGAGTTTCAGTGAATTTTCAGAAAAAGCCCAAATTTGCACTACAATTGTGACATAGTATGGTCCTGAAAATTGTCAAAAATCATTTTATGCCCCAACATTGGTGACGGATAACTTGGGTCAAGGAAAGTAAGAATTCCAAACCATCTTGTATGAATGGTCAACACTCCAAGTTTGACCCCAATTTAAAAAAAACCAAAGAAAATGAAAAAACGCCCAAAAATTCAAATGCCTGTGAATTGAGCCATCATATGTGCACTAGTTTGTGGGAAAAATATTAAACTTGCAATACAACAAGTTTGAAAAAAAAACCTTCACAAATTTGCCTATCTAGTATGGACTTCCGTCGATTTCAAGGCATATGCACATGGAAATGGCCACATACATGGCAAAATCCATAATAACATGCCCAAATTAGGCACAACCAGTGGAGTTACCATTGTGGACAATGTTGCATAGGAATTTGCAATTATTTTGTAATAAAAATATTTCCCATTTTACAAGCCCAGAAATGACTTTTTTGTGAAGGAAGTGCCTCTAATAATTTTGAAATCTGTTCCATTTCATTTTTCATCAAAAGCGGGCCACATTGGATGGCCACTGACCAAGTTTCAGCAATTTCAAAGTAATATTGCTATATTCCATACATTTAGGTGAGTTTCAGCGAATTATCAGAAAAACCCCAAATTTGCACTACAAGTGTGACATAGTTTGGTCCTGAAAATTGCCAAAAATCATTTTATGCCCCAATATTGGTGATGGATGAACTAGGGTCTAGGAAAGTAAGAATTCTAAACCATTTTGTATGAATAGTCACTCCAAGTTTGACCCCAATTTGAAAAAAATAATGAAAAAAGGCTCAAAAATTCAAATGCCTTTGCATTGAGCCATCATATGTGCACTAGTTTGTGGGAAAAATATTAAACTTGCAATACAACAAGTTTGAAAAAAAACCTTCACAAATTTGCCTATCCAGTATGGACTTTTGTGGATTTCAAGGCATATGCACATGCAAATGGCCACATACATGGCAAAATCCATGATAACATCCCCAAATTTGGCACAACCATTGGTGTTACAATTATGGACAATGTTGCATAGGAATTTGCAACTATGTTGTAACAAAAAAATATTTTCATTTTACAAGCCCTAGAAATGACTTTTTTTGTGAAGGAAGTGCCTCATATAATTTTGAAATTTGTTCCATTTCATTTTTCATCAATAGCAGGCCACATTGGATGGCCACTGACAAAGTTTCAGCAATTTCAGAGTAATATTGCTATATTCCATAAATTTAGTTGAGTTTCAATGAATTATCAAAAAAGGCCCAAATTTGCACTACAAGTGTGACATAATTTGGTCCTGAAAATTGCCAAAAATCATTTTATGCTCCAATATTACTGATGGATGAACTTGGGTCAAGGAAAGATAGAATTCCAAACCATTTTGTATGAATGGTCAACACTCCAAGTTTGACCCCAATTTGAAAAAAAAAGAAAATGAAAAAAGGCTCAAAAATTCAAATGCCTTTGCATTGAGCCATCATATGTGCACTAGTTTGTGGAAAAATATTAAACTTGCAATACAACTAGTTTGAAAAGAAACCTTCATAAATTTTCCTATCTATTATGGACTTGTGTGGATTTCAAGGCATATGCACATGGAAATGGCCACATACATGGCAAAATTCAAGATAACATCCCCAAATTTGGCACAGCCATTGGTGTTACCATTGTGGACAATGTTGCATAGGAATTTGCAACTATGTTGTAACAAAAAAATATTTTCCATTTTACAAGCCGTAGAAATGACTTTTTTGTGAAGGAAGTGCCTCATATAATTTTGAAATTTGTTCCATTTCATTTTTCATCAAAAGCAGGCCTCATTGGATGGCCACTGACCAAGTTTCAGCAATTTCAGATTAATATTGCTATATTCCATACATTAAGTTGAGTTTCAGTGAATTATCAGAAAAAGCCCATATTTGCACTAGAAGTGTGACATAGTTTGGTCCTGAAAATTGCCAAAAATCATTTTATGCCCCAATATTGGTGATGGATGAACTTGGGTCTAGGAAAGTAAGAATTCCAAAGCATTTTGTATGAATGGTCAACACTCCCAAGTTTGACCCCAATTTGAAAAAAAAAGAAAATGAAAAATGGCTCAAAATTTCAAATGCCTTTGCATTGAGCCATCATATTTGCACTAGTTGTGGGAAAAATATTAAACTTGCAATACAACAAGTTTGAAAAAAACCTTCACAAATTTACCTATCTATTATGGACTTGTTTGGATTTCAAGGCATATGCACATGGAAATGGCCACATACATGGAAAAATTCATAATAACATGCCCAAATTTGGCACAACCAGTGGTGTTACCATTGTGGACAATGTTGCATAGGAATTTGCAATTATTTTGTATTAAAAAAATATTTTCCATTTTACAAGCGCGGAAATGATTTTTTTGTGAAGGAAGTGCCTCAGATAATTTTGAAATTTGTTCCATTTCATTTTTCATCAAAAGAAGGCCACATTGGATGGCCATTGACCAAGTTTCAGCAATTTCAGAGTAATATTGCTATATTCCATACATTAAATTGACTTTCAGTGAATTACCAGAAAATGCCAAAATTTGCACTACAAGTGTGACATAGTTTGGTCTTGAAAATTGCCAAAAATCATTTTATGCCCCAATATTTGTGACGGATGAACTTGGGTCAAGTAAAGTAAGAATTCCAAACCATTTTGGATGAATGGTCAACACTCCAAGTTTGACCCCGATTTAAAAAAAAACAAAGAATATGAAAAACGCCCAAAAATTCAAATGCCTTTGCATTAAGCCATCATATGTGCACTAGTTTGTGGGAAAATATTAAACTTGCAATACAACAAGTTTGAAAAAAAACCTTCACAAATTTGCCTATCCAGTATGGACTTGTGTGGATTTCAAAGCATATCCACATGGAAATGGCCACATACATGGCAAAATCCATGATAACATGCCCAAATTAGGCACAACCAGTGGTGTTACCATTGTGGACAATGTTGCATAGGAGTTTGTAGTTATTTTGTAATAAAAATTTATTTTTCATTTTACAAGCCCAGAAATGACTTTTTTGTGGAAGGAAGTGCCTCAAATAATTTTGAAATTTGTTCCATTTCTTTTTTCATCAAAAGCAGGCCACATTGGATGGCCACTGACCAAGTTTCAGCAATTTCAGAGTAATATTGGTATAATCCATACATTAAGTTGAGTTTCATTGAATTATCAGAAAAGGCCCAAATTTGCACTACAAGTGTGACATAGTTTGGTCCTGAAAATTGCCAAAAATCATTTTATGCCCCAATATTGCTGATGGATGAACTTGGCTCAAGGAAAGTAAGAATTCCAAACCATTTTGTATGAATGGTCAACACTCCCAAGTTTGACCCCAATTTGAAAAAAAAAGAAAATGAAAAAGGCTCAAAAATTCAAATGCCTCTGCATTGAGCCATCATATGTGCACTAGTTGTGGGAAAAATATTAAACTTGCAATACAACAAGTTTGAAAAAAACCTTCACAAATTTAACTATCTATTATGGACTTGTTTGGATTTCAAGGCATATGCACATGGAAATGGCCACATACAAGGCATAATTCATAATACCATGCCCAAATTTGGCACAACCAGTGGTGTTAGTATTGTGGACAATGTTGCAAAGGAATTTGCAATTATTTTGTATTAAAAAAATATTTTCCATTTTACAAGCGCAGAAATGACTTTTTTGTGAAATCTGTTCCATTTCATTTTTCATCAAAAGCAGGCCACATAGGATTGCACTAACCAAGTTTCAGCAATTTCATAGTAACATTGCTATATTCCATACATTTAGTTGAGTTTCAGTGAATTATCAGAAAAACCCCAAATTTGCACTACAAGTGTGACATAGTTAGGACCTAAAAATTGCCGAAAATCATTTTATGCCCCAATATTGGTGATGGATGAACTTGGGTCTAGGAAAGGAAGAATTCCAAACCATTTTGTTTGAATGGTCAACGCTCCAAGTTTGACCCCAATTTGAAAAAAAAAGAAAATGAAAAAAAGCTCAAAAATTCAAATGCCTTTGCATTGAGCCATCATATGTGCACTAGTTTGTGGGAAAATTATTAAACTTGAATACAACAAGTTTTAAAAAAAAACTTCACAAATTTGCCTAACCAGTATGGACTTTTGTGGATTTCAAGGCATATGCACATGGAAATGGCTACATACATGGCAAAATCCATGATAACATACCCAAATTTTTGCACAACAATTGGTGTTTCCATTGTGGACAATGTTGCGTTGGAATTTGCAACTATGTTGTAACAAAAAAATATTTTCTATTTTACAAGCCCTAGAAATGACTTTTTTTGTGAAGGAAGTGCCTCATATAATTTTGAAATTTGTTCCATTTCATTTTTCATCAAAATCAGGCCACATTGGATGGCCACTCACAAAGTTTCAGCAATTTTAGAGTAATATTGCTATACTCCATACATTTAGTTGAGTTTGATTGAATTATCAAAAAAGGCCCAAATTTGCACTACAAGTGTAACATAATTTGGTCCTGAAAATTGCCAAAAATCATTTTATGCTCCAATATTGCTGATGGATGAACTTGGGTCAAGGAAAGTAAGAATTCCAAACCATTTTGTATGAATGGTCAACACTCCAAGTTTGACCCCAATTTGAAAAAAAAGAAAATGAAAAAAGGCTCAAAAATTCAATTCCCTTTGTATTGAGCCATCATATGTGCACTAGTTTGTGGAAAAATATTAAACTTGCAATACGACAAGTTTGAAAAGAAACCTTCACAAATTTTACTATCTATTATGGACTTGTGTGGATTTCAAGGCATATGCACATGGAAATGACCACATACATGGCAAAATTCATGATAACATCCCCAAATTTGGCACAGCCATTGGTGTTACCGTTGTGGACAATGCTGCATAGGAATTTGCAACTATGTTGTAACAAAAAAATAATTTCCATTTTACAAGCCGTAGAAATGACTTTTTCACGAAGGAAGTGCCTCATATAATTTTGAAATTTGTTCCATTTCATTTTTCATCAAAAGCAGGCCACATTGGATGGCCACTGACCAAGTTTCAGCAATTTCAGAGTAATATTGCTATATTCCATACATTTAGTTGAGTTTCAGTGAATTATCAGAAAAGGCCCAAATTTGCACTCCAAGTGTGACATAGTTTGGTCCTGAAAATTGCCAAAAATCATTTTATGCCCCAATATTGGTGATGGATGAACTTGGGTCAAGGAAAGTAAGAATTCCAAACCATTTTGTATGAATGGTCAACACTCCAAGTTTGACCCCGATTTAAAAAAAAAAGAAAATGAAAAAGGCTCAAAAATTCAAATGCATTTGCATTAAGCCATCATATGTGCACTAGTTTGTGGGAAAAATATTAAACTTGCAATACAACAAGTTTGAAAAAAAACCTTCACAAATTTGCCTATCCAGTATGGACTTGTGTGGATTTCAAGGCATATGCACATGGAAATGGCCACATACATGGCAAAGTCCATGATAACATGCCCAAATTTGGCACAACTAGTGGTGTTACCATTGTGGACAATGTTCCATAGGAATTTGTAGTTATTTTGTAATAAAAATATATTTTCCATTTTACAAGCCCAGAAATGACTTTTTTGTGGAAGGAAGTGCCTCAAATAATTTTGAAATTTGCTCCATTTCATTTTTCATCAAAAGCAGGCCACATTGGATGGCCACTAACCAAGTTTCAGCAATTTCAAAGTAATATTGCTATATTCACAACATTAAGTTGAGTTTCAGTGAATTATTAGAAAAGGACCAAATTTGCACTACAAGTGTGACATAGTTTGGTCCTGAAAATTGCCAAAAATCATTTTATGCCCCAATATTGGTGATGGATGAACTTATGTCAAGGAAAGTAGGAATTCCAAACCATTTTGTATGAATGGTCAACGCTCCCAAGTTTGACCCCAATTTGAAAAAAAAAGAAAATGAAAAAAGGCTCAAAAATTCAAATGCCTTTGCATTGAGCCATCATATGTGCACTAATTCGTGGAAAAATATTAAACTTGCAATACAACAAGTTTGAAAAAAAACCTTCACAAATTTACCTATCTATTATGGCCTTGTGTGGATTTCAAGGCATATGCACATGGAAATGGCCACATACATGGCAAAATTCATAATAACATGCCCAAATTTGCCACAACCAGTGGTGTTACCATTGTGGATAATGTTGCATAGGAATTTGCAATTATTTTGTATTAAAAAACTATTTTCCATTTTACAAGCGCAGATTTGATTTTTTTGTGTAGGAAGTGCCTCAGATAATTTTGAAATTTGTTCCATTTCATTTTTCATCAAAAGCAGGCCACATTTGATGGCCACTGACCAAGTTTCAGCAATTTCAGAGTAATATTGCTATATTCCATACATTAAATTGAGTTTCAGTGAATTATCAGAAAATGCCAAAATTTGCACTACAAGTGTGACATAGTTTGGTCCTGAAAATTGCCAAAAATCATTTTATGCCCCAATATTGGTGATGGATGAACTTGGGTCTAGGAAAGGAAGAATTCCAAACCATTTTGTATGAATGGTCAACACTCCAAGTTTGACCCCAATTTGAAAAAAAAAACAAAGAAAATGAAAAAAGGCCCAAAAATTCAAATGCCTTTGCATTGAGCCATCATATGTGCACTAGTTTGTGGGAAAAATATTAAACTTTGAATACAACAAGTTTGAAAAAAAAACTTCACAAATTTGCCTATCTAGTATGGACTTCCATGGATTTCAAGGCATATGCACATGGAAATGGCCACATACATCTCAAAATCCATAATAACATGCCCAAATTTGGCACAACCAGTGGTGTTACCATTGTGGACAACGTTGCATAGGAATTTGCAATTATTTTGTAATAAAAAATATTTCCCATTTTACAAGCCCAGAAATGACTTTTTTTGTGAAGGAAGTGCCTCAAATAATTTTGAAACATGCTCCATTTCATTTTTCATCAAAAGAAGGCCACATTGGATGGACACTGACCAAGTTTCAGCAATTTCAGAGTAATATTGCTATATTCCATAAATTTAGTTGAGTTTCAGTGAATTATCAGAAAAAGCCCAAATTTGCACTACAAGTGTGACATAGTTTGGTCCTGAAAATTGCCAAAAATCATTTTATGCCCCAATATTGGTGATGGATGAACTTGGGTCTAGGAAAGTAAGAATTCCAAACCATTTTGTATGAATGGTCAACACTCCAAGTTTGACCCCAATTTGAAAAAAAAGAAAATGAAAAAAGGCTCAAAAATTCAAATGCCTTTGCATTGAGCCATCAGATGTGCACTAGTTTGTGGAAAAATATTAAACTTGCAATACAACAAGTTTGAAAAAAAAACGTTCACAAATTTACCTATCTATTAGGGACTTGTGTGGATTTCAAGGCATATGCACATGGAAATGGCCACATACATGGCAAAATTCATAATAGCATGCCCAAATTTGGCACAACCAGCGGTGTTACCATTGTGGACAATGTTGCATAGGAATTTGCAATTATTTTGTATTAAAAAATATTTTCCATTTTACAAGAGCAGAAATGAATTTTTTGTGAAGGAAGTGCCTCAGATAATTTTGAAATTTGTTCCATTTCTTTTTTCGTCAAAAGAAGGCCACATTGGATGGCCACTAACCAAGTTTCAGCAATTTCAAAGTAATATTGCTATATTCCATACATTAAATTGAGTTTTAGTGAATTATCAGAAAATGCCAAAATTTGCACTACAAGTGTGACATAGTTTGGTCCTGAAAATTGCCAAAAATCATTTTATGCCCCAATATTGGTGACGGATGAACTTGGGTCAGGGAAAGTAAGAATTCCAAACCATTTTGTATGAATGGTCAACACTCCAAGTTTGACCCCAATTTGAAAAAAAACAAAGAAAATGAAAAAATGCCCAAAAATTCAAATGCCTTTGCATTGAGCCATCATATGTGCACTAGTTTGTGGGAAAAATATTAAACTTTCAATACAACAAGTTTGAAAAAAAAACCTTCACAAATTTTCCTATCTAGTATGGACTTCCATGGATTTCAAGGCATATGCACATGGAAATGGCCACATAAATGGCAAAATCCATAATAACATGCCCAAATTTGGCACAACCAGTGGTGTTACCATTGTGGACAATGTTGCATAGGAATTTGCAATTATTTTGTAATAAAAAATATTTCCCATTTTACAAGCCCTGAAATGACTTTTTTTGTGAAGGAAGCGCCTCAAATAATTTTGAAATCTGTTCCATTTCATTTTTCATCAAAAGCAGGCCACATTGGATGGCCACTGACCAAGTTTGAGCAATCTCAGAGTAATATTGCTATATTCCATACATTTAGTTGAGTTTCAGTGAATTATCAAAAAAGCCCAAATTTGCACTACAAGTGTGACATAGTTTCGTCCTGAAAATTGCCAAAAATCATTTTATGCCCCAATATTGTTGATGGATGAACTTTTTGTCTAGGAAAGTAAGAATTCCAAACCATTTTGTATGAATGGTCAACACTCCAAGTTTGACCCCAATTTGAAAAAAAGAAAAATGAAAAAAGGCTCAAAAATTCAAATGCCTTTGCAGTGAGCCATCATATGTGCACAAGTTTGTGGGGAAAATATTAAACTTGCAATACAACAAGTTTGAAAAAAAACCTTCAGAAATTTGCCTATCCAGTATGGACTTTTGTGGATTTCAAGGCATATGCACATGGAAGTGGCCACATTCATGCCAAAATCCATGATAACATCCCCAAATTTGGCACAACCAGTGGTGTTACCATTGTGGACAATGTTGCATAGGAATTTGCAATTATTTTGTAATAAAAAATATTTCCCATTTTACAAGCCCTGAAATGACTTTTTTTGTGAAGGAAGCGCCTCAAATAATTTTGAAATCTGTTCCATTTCATTTTTCATCAAAAGCAGGCCACATTGGATGGCCACTGACCAAGTTTGAGCAATCTCAGAGTAATATTGCTATATTCCATACATTTAGTTGAGTTTTAGTGAATTATCAGAAAAGGCCCGAATTTGCACTCCAAGTTTGACCCCAATTTGAAAAAAAAATAAAATGAAAAAAGGCTCAAAAATTCAAATGCCTTTGCATTGAGCCATCATATGTGCACTAGTTTGTGGGAAAAACATTAAACCTGCAATACAACAAGTTTGAAAAAAAACCTTCACAAATTTGCCTATCCAGTATGGACTTTTGTGGATTTCAAGGCATATGCACATGGAAATGGCCACATACATGGCAACATCCATGATAACATCCCCAAATTTAGCACAACCATTTGTGTTACCATTGTGGACAATGTTGCATAGGAATTTGCAACTATGTTGTATCAAAAAAATATTTTCCATTTTACAAGCCCTAGAAATGACTTTTTTGTGAAGGAAGTGCCTCATATAATTTTGAAATTTGTTCCATTTCATTTAGCATCAAAAGCAGGCCACATTGGATGGCCACTGACAAAGTTTCAGCAATTTCAGAGTAATATTGCTATATTCCATACGTTTAGTTGAGTTTCAGTGAATTATTTGAAAAGGCCCAAATTTGCACTACAAGTGTGACATAGATTCGTCCTGAAAATTACTAGAAATCATTTTATGCCCCAATATTGGTGATGGATGAACTTGGGTCAAGGAAAGTAAGAATTCCAAACCATTTTGTATGAATGGTGAACACTCCAAGTTTGACCCCAATTTGAAAAAAAAGAAAATGAAAAAAGGCTCAAACATTCAAATGTCTTTGCATTGAGCCATCATATGTGCACTAGTTTGTGGGAAAAATATTAAACTTGCAATACAAAAAGTTCGAAAAAAAACCTTCACAAATTTGCCTATCCAGTATGGACTTTTGTGGATTTCAAGGCATATGCACATGGAAATGGCGACATGCATGGAAAAATCGATGATAACATCCCCAAATTTGGCACAGCCATTGGTGTTACTATTGTGGACAATGTTGCATAGGAATTTGCAACTATGTTGTAACAAAAAAATATTTTCCATTTTACAAGTCGTAGAAATGACTTTTTTGTGAAGGAAGTGCCTCATATAATTTTGAAATCTGTTCCATTTCATTTTTCATCAAAAGCTGGCCACATTGGATGGCCACTGACCAAGTTTCAGCAATTTCAGAGTAATATTGCTATATTCCATACATTTAGTTGAGTTTCAGTGAATTATCAAAAAAGCCCAAATTTGCACTACAAGTGTGACATAGTTTCGTCCTGAAAATTGCCAAAAATCATTTTATGCCCCAATATTGTTGATGGATGAACTTTTTGTCTAGGAAAGTAAGAATTCCAAACCATTTTGTATGAATGGTCAACACTCCAAGTTTGACCCCAATTTGAAAAAAAGAAAAATGAAAAAAGGCTCAAAAATTCAAATGCCTTTGCAGTGAGCCATCATATGTGCACAAGTTTGTGGGGAAAATATTAAACTCGCAATACAACAAGTTTGAAAAAAAACCTTCAGAAATTTGCCTATCCAGTATGGACTTTTGTGGATTTCAAGGCATATGCACATGGAAGTGGCCACATTCATGCCAAAATCCATGATAACATCCCCAAATTTGGCACAACCATTGGTGTTACCATTGTGGACAATGTTGCATAGGAATTTACAACTATGTTGTAACAAAAAAATATTTTCCATTTTACAAGCCCTAGAAATGACTTTTTTGTGAAGGAAGTTCCTCATATAATTTTGAAATTTGTTCCATTTCATTTTTCTTCAAAAGCAGGCCACATTGGATGGCCACTGACAAAGTTTCAGCAATTTCAGAGTAATATTGCTATATTCCATACATTTAGTTGAGTTTTAGTGAATTATCAGAAAAGGCCCGAATTTGCACTACAAGTGTGACATAATTTGGTCCTGAAAATTGAAAAAAATCATTTAATGCCCCAATATTGGTGATGGATGAACTTGGGTCTAGGAAAGTAAGAATTCCAAACCATTTTGTATGAATGGTCAACACTCCAAGTTTGACCCCAATTTGAAAAAAAAATAAAATGAAAAAAGGCTCAAAAATTCAAATGCCTTTGCATTGAGCCATCATATGTGCACTAGTTTGTGGGAAAAACATTAAACCTGCAATACAACAAGTTTGAAAAAAAACCTTCACAAATTTGCCTATCCAGTATGGACTTTTGTGGATTTCAAGGCATATGCACATGGAAATGGCCACATACATGGCAACATCCATGATAACATCCCCAAATTTAGCACAACCATTTGTGTTACCATTGTGGACAATGTTGCATAGGAATTTGCAACTATGTTGTATCAAAAAAATATTTTCCATTTTACAAGCCCTAGAAATGACTTTTTTGTGAAGGAAGTGCCTCATATAATTTTGAAATTTGTTCCATTTCATTTATCATCAAAAGCAGGCCACATTGGATGGCCACTGACAAAGTTTCAGCAATTTCAGAGTAATATTGCTATATTCCATACATTTAGTTGAGTTTCAGTGAATTATTTGAAAAGGCCCAAATTTGCACTACAAGTGTGACATAGATTCGTCCTGAAAATTACTAGAAATCATTTTATGCCCCAATATTGGTGATGGATGAACTTGGGTCAAGGAAAGTAAGAATTCCAAACCATTTTGTATGAATGGTGAACACTCCAAGTTTGACCCCAATTTGAAAAAAAAGAAAATGAAAAAAGGCTCAAACATTCAAATGTCTTTGCATTGAGCCATCATATGTGCACTAGTTTGTGGGAAAAATATTAAACTTGCAATACAAAAAGTTCGAAAAAAAACCTTCACAAATTTGCCTATCCAGTATGGACTTTTGTGGATTTCAAGGCATATGCACATGGAAATGGCGACATGCATGGAAAAATCGATGATAACATCCCCAAATTTGGCACAGCCATTGGTGTTACTATTGTGGACAATGTTGCATAGGAATTTGCAACTATGTTGTAACAAAAAAATATTTTCCATTTTACAAGCCGTAGAAATGACTTTTTTGTGAAGGAAGTGCCTCATATAATTTTGAAATTTGTTCCATTTCATTTTTCATCAAAAGCTGGCCACATTGGATGGCCACTGACCAAGTTTCAGCAATTTCAGAGTAATATTGCTATATTCCATACATTTAGTTGAGTTTCAGTGAATTATCAAAAAAGCCCAAATTTGCACTACAAGTGTGACATAGTTTCGTCCTGAAAATTGCCAAAAATCATTTTATGCCCCAATATTGTTGATGGATGAACTTTTTGTCTAGGAAAGTAAGAATTCCAAACCATTTTGTATGAATGGTCAACACTCCAAGTTTGACCCCAATTTGAAAAAAAGAAAAATGAAAAAAGGCTCAAAAATTCAAATGCCTTTGCAGTGAGCCATCATATGTGCACAAGTTTGTGGGGAAAATATTAAACTTGCAATACAACAAGTTTGAAAAAAAACCTTCAGAAATTTGCCTATCCAGTATGGACTTTTGTGGATTTCAAGGCATATGCACATGGAAGTGGCCACATTCATGCCAAAATCCATGATAACATCCCCAAATTTGGCACAACCATTGGTGTTACCATTGTGGACAATGTTGCATAGGAATTTACAACTATGTTGTAACAAAAAAATATTTTCCATTTTACAAGCCCTAGAAATGACTTTTTTGTGAAGGAAGTTCCTCATATAATTTTGAAATTTGTTCCATTTCATTTTTCTTCAAAAGCAGGCCACATTGGATGGCCACTGACAAAGTTTCAGCAATTTCAGAGTAATATTGCTATATTCCATACATTTAGTTGAGTTTTAGTGAATTATCAGAAAAGGCCCGAATTTGCACTACAAGTGTGACATAATTTGGTCCTGAAAATTGAAAAAAATCATTTAATGCCCCAATATTGGTGATGGATGAACTTGGGTCTAGGAAAGTAAGAATTCCAAACCATTTTGTATGAATGGTCAACACTCCAAGTTTGACCCCAATTTGAAAAAAAAAACAAAGAAAATGAAAAAAGGCCCAAAAATTCAAATGCCTTTGCATTGAGCCATCATATGTGCACTAGTTTGTGGGAAAAATATTAAACTTTGAATACAACAAGTTTGAAAAAAAAAACTTCACAAATTTGCCTATCTAGTATGGACTTCCATGGATTTCAAGGCATATGCACATGGAAATGGCCACATACATCTCAAAATCCATAATAACATGCCCAAATTTGGCACAACCAGTGGTGTTACCATTGTGGACAACGTTGCATAGGAATTTGCAATTATTTTGTAATAAAAAATATTTCCCATTTTACAAGCCCAGAAATGACTTTTTTTGTGAAGGAAGTGCCTCAAATAATTTTGAAACATGCTCCATTTCATTTTTCATCAAAAGAAGGCCACATTGGATGGACACTGACCAAGTTTCAGCAATTTCAGAGTAATATTGCTATATTCCATAAATTTAGTTGAGTTTCAGTGAATTATCAGAAAAAGCCCAAATTTGCACTACAAGTGTGACATAGTTTGGTCCTGAAAATTGCCAAAAATCATTTTATGCCCCAATATTGGTGATGGATGAACTTGGGTCTAGGAAAGTAAGAATTCCAAACCATTTTGTATGAATGGTCAACACTCCAAGTTTGACCCCAATTTGAAAAAAAAGAAAATGAAAAAAGGCTCAAAAATTCAAATGCCTTTGCATTGAGCCATCAGATGTGCACTAGTTTGTGGAAAAATATTAAACTTGCAATACAACAAGTTTGAAAAAAAAACGTTCACAAATTTACCTATCTATTAGGGACTTGTGTGGATTTCAAGGCATATGCACATGGAAATGGCCACATACATGGCAAAATTCATAATAGCATGCCCAAATTTGGCACAACCAGCGGTGTTACCATTGTGGACAATGTTGCATAGGAATTTGCAATTATTTTGTATTAAAAAATATTTTCCATTTTACAAGAGCAGAAATGAATTTTTTGTGAAGGAAGTGCCTCAGATAATTTTGAAATTTGTTCCATTTCTTTTTTCGTCAAAAGAAGGCCACATTGGATGGCCACTAACCAAGTTTCAGCAATTTCAAAGTAATATTGCTATATTCCATACATTAAATTGAGTTTTAGTGAATTATCAGAAAATGCGAAAATTTGCACTACAAGTGTGACATAGTTTGGTCCTGAAAATTGCCAAAAATCATTTTATGCCCCAATATTGGTGACGGATGAACTTGGGTCAGGGAAAGTAAGAATTCCAAACCATTTTGTATGAATGGTCAACACTCCAAGTTTGACCCCAATTTGAAAAAAAACAAAGAAAATGAAAAAATGCCCAAAAATTCAAATGCCTTTGCATTGAGCCATCATATGTGCACTAGTTTGTGGGAAAAATATTAAACTTTCAATACAACAAGTTTGAAAAAAAAACCTTCACAAATTTTCCTATCTAGTATGGACTTCCATGGATTTCAAGGCATATGCACATGGAAATGGCCACATAAATGGCAAAATCCATAATAACATGCCCAAATTTGGCACAACCAGTGGTGTTACCATTGTGGACAATGTTGCATAGGAATTTGCAATTATTTTGTAATAAAAAATATTTCCCATTTTACAAGCCCTGAAATGACTTTTTTTGTGAAGGAAGCGCCTCAAATAATTTTGAAATCTGTTCCATTTCATTTTTCATCAAAAGCAGGCCACATTGGATGGCCACTGACCAAGTTTGAGCAATCTCAGAGTAATATTGCTATATTCCATACATTTAGTTGAGTTTCAGTGAATTATCAAAAAAGCCCAAATTTGCACTACAAGTGTGACATAGTTTCGTCCTGAAAATTGCCAAAAATCATTTTATGCCCCAATATTGTTGATGGATGAACTTTTTGTCTAGGAAAGTAAGAATTCCAAACCATTTTGTATGAATGGTCAACACTCCAAGTTTGACCCCAATTTGAAAAAAAGAAAAATGAAAAAAGGCTCAAAAATTCAAATGCCTTTGCAGTGAGCCATCATATGTGCACAAGTTTGTGGGGAAAATATTAAACTTGCAATACAACAAGTTTGAAAAAAAACCTTCAGAAATTTGCCTATCCAGTATGGACTTTTGTGGATTTCAAGGCATATGCACATGGAAGTGGCCACATTCATGCCAAAATCCATGATAACATCCCCAAATTTGGCACAACCAGTGGTGTTACCATTGTGGACAATGTTGCATAGGAATTTGCAATTATTTTGTAATAAAAAATATTTCCCATTTTACAAGCCCTGAAATGACTTTTTTTGTGAAGGAAGCGCCTCAAATAATTTTGAAATCTGTTCCATTTCATTTTTCATCAAAAGCAGGCCACATTGGATGGCCACTGACCAAGTTTGAGCAATCTCAGAGTAATATTGCTATATTCCATACATTTAGTTGAGTTTTAGTGAATTATCAGAAAAGGCCCGAATTTGCACTCCAAGTTTGACCCCAATTTGAAAAAAAAATAAAATGAAAAAAGGCTCAAAAATTCAAATGCCTTTGCATTGAGCCATCATATGTGCACTAGTTTGTGGGAAAAACATTAAACCTGCAATACAACAAGTTTGAAAAAAAACTTCACAAATTTGCCTATCCAGTATGGACTTTTGTGGATTTCAAGGCATATGCACATGGAAATGTCCACATACATGGCAACATCCATGATAACATCCCCAAATTTAGCACAACCATTTGTGTTACCATTGTGGACAATGTTGCATAGGAATTTGCAACTATGTTGTATCAAAAAAATATTTTCCATTTTACAAGCCCTAGAAATGACTTTTTTGTGAAGGAAGTGCCTCATATAATTTTGAAATTTGTTCCATTTCATTTATCATCAAAAGCAGGCCACATTGGATGGCCACTGACAAAGTTTCAGCAATTTCAGAGTAATATTGCTATATTCCATACGTTTAGTTGAGTTTCAGTGAATTATTTGAAAAGGCCCAAATTTGCACTACAAGTGTGACATAGATTCGTCCTGAAAATTACTAGAAATCATTTTATGCCCCAATATTGGTGATGGATGAACTTGGGTCAAGGAAAGTAAGAATTCCAAACCATTTTGTATGAATGGTGAACACTCCAAGTTTGACCCCAATTTGAAAAAAAAGAAAATGAAAAAAGGCTCAAACATTCAAATGTCTTTGCATTGAGCCATCATATGTGCACTAGTTTGTGGGAAAAATATTAAACTTTCAATACAACAAGTTTGAAAAAAAAACCTTCACAAATTTTCCTATCTAGTATGGACTTCCATGGATTTCAAGGCATATGCACATGGAAATGGCCACATACATGGCAAAATCCATAATAACATGCCCAAATTTGGCACAACCAGTGGTGTTACCATTGTGGACAATGTTGCATAGGAATTTGCAATTATTTTGTAATAAAAAATATTTCCCATTTTACAAGCCCTGAAATGACTTTTTTTGTGAAGGAAGCGCCTCAAATAATTTTGAAATCTGTTCCATTTCATTTTTCATCAAAAGCAGGCCACATTGGATGGCCACTGACCAAGTTTGAGCAATCTCAGAGTAATATTGCTATATTCCATACATTTAGTTGAGTTTCAATGAATTATCAAAAAAGCCCAAATTTGCACTACAAGTGTGACATAGTTTCGTCCTGAAAATTGCCAAAAATCATTTTATGCCCCAATATTGTTGATGGATGAACTTTTTGTCTAGGAAAGTAAGAATTCCAAACCATTTTGTATGAATGGTCAACACTCCAAGTTTGACCCCAATTTGAAAAAAAGAAAAATGAAAAAAGGCTCAAAAATTCAAATGCCTTTGCAGTGAGCCATCATATGTGCACAAGTTTGTGGGGAAAATATTAAACTCGCAATACAACAAGTTTGAAAAAAAACCTTCAGAAATTTGCCTATCCAGTATGGACTTTTGTGGATTTCAAGGCATATGCACATGGAAGTGGCCACATTCATGCCAAAATCCATGATAACATCCCCAAATTTGGCACAACCATTGGTGTTACCATTGTGGACAATGTTGCATAGGAATTTACAACTATGTTGTAACAAAAAAATATTTTCCATTTTACAAGCCCTAGAAATGACTTTTTTGTGAAGGAAGTTCCTCATATAATTTTGAAATTTGTTCCATTTCATTTTTCTTCAAAAGCAGGCCACATTGGATGGCCACTGACAAAGTTTCAGCAATTTCAGAGTAATATTGCTATATTCCATACATTTAGTTGAGTTTTAGTGAATTATCAGAAAAGGCCCGAATTTGCACTACAAGTGTGACATAATTTGGTCCTGAAAATTGAAAAAAATCATTTAATGCCCCAATATTGGTGATGGATGAACTTGGGTCTAGGAAAGTAAGAATTCCAAACCATTTTGTATGAATGGTCAACACTCCAAGTTTGACCCCAATTTGAAAAAAAAATAAAATGAAAAAAGGCTCAAAAATTCAAATGCCTTTGCATTGAGCCATCATATGTGCACTAGTTTGTGGGAAAAACATTAAACCTGCAATACAACAAGTTTGAAAAAAAACCTTCACAAATTTGCCTATCCAGTATGGACTTTTGTGGATTTCAAGGCATATGCACATGGAAATGGCCACATACATGGCAACATCCATGATAACATCCCCAAATTTAGCACAACCATTTGTGTTACCATTGTGGACAATGTTGCATAGGAATTTGCAACTATGTTGTATCAAAAAAATATTTTCCATTTTACAAGCCCTAGAAATGACTTTTTTGTGAAGGAAGTGCCTCATATAATTTTGAAATTTGTTCCATTTCATTTATCATCAAAAGCAGGCCACATTGGATGGCCACTGACAAAGTTTCAGCAATTTCAGAGTAATATTGCTATATTCCATACGTTTAGTTGAGTTTCAGTGAATTATTTGAAAAGGCCCAAATTTGCACTACAAGTGTGACATAGATTCGTCCTGAAAATTACTAGAAATCATTTTATGCCCCAATATTGGTGATGGATGAACTTGGGTCAAGGAAAGTAAGAATTCCAAACCATTTTGTATGAATGGTGAACACTCCAAGTTTGACCCCAATTTGAAAAAAAAGAAAATGAAAAAAGGCTCAAACATTCAAATGTCTTTGCATTGAGCCATCATATGTGCACTAGTTTGTGGGAAAAATATTAAACTTGCAATACAAAAAGTTCGAAAAAAAACCTTCACAAATTTGCCTATCCAGTATGGACTTTTGTGGATTTCAAGGCATATGCACATGGAAATGGCGACATGCATGGAAAAATCGATGATAACATCCCCAAATTTGGCACAGCCATTGGTGTTACTATTGTGGACAATGTTGCATAGGAATTTGCAACTATGTTGTAACAAAAAAATATTTTCCATTTTACAAGTCGTAGAAATGACTTTTTTGTGAAGGAAGTGCCTCATATAATTTTGAAATCTGTTCCATTTCATTTTTCATCAAAAGCTGGCCACATTGGATGGCCACTGACCAAGTTTCAGCAATTTCAGAGTAATATTGCTATATTCCATACATTTAGTTGAGTTTCAGTGAATTATCAAAAAAGCCCAAATTTGCACTACAAGTGTGACATAGTTTCGTCCTGAAAATTGCCAAAAATCATTTTATGCCCCAATATTGTTGATGGATGAACTTTTTGTCTAGGAAAGTAAGAATTCCAAACCATTTTGTATGAATGGTCAACACTCCAAGTTTGACCCCAATTTGAAAAAAAGAAAAATGAAAAAAGGCTCAAAAATTCAAATGCCTTTGCAGTGAGCCATCATATGTGCACAAGTTTGTGGGGAAAATATTAAACTCGCAATACAACAAGTTTGAAAAAAAACCTTCAGAAATTTGCCTATCCAGTATGGACTTTTGTGGATTTCAAGGCATATGCACATGGAAGTGGCCACATTCATGCCAAAATCCATGATAACATCCCCAAATTTGGCACAACCATTGGTGTTACCATTGTGGACAATGTTGCATAGGAATTTACAACTATGTTGTAACAAAAAAATATTTTCCATTTTACAAGCCCTAGAAATGACTTTTTTGTGAAGGAAGTTCCTCATATAATTTTGAAATTTGTTCCATTTCATTTTTCTTCAAAAGCAGGCCACATTGGATGGCCACTGACAAAGTTTCAGCAATTTCAGAGTAATATTGCTATATTCCATACATTTAGTTGAGTTTTAGTGAATTATCAGAAAAGGCCCGAATTTGCACTACAAGTGTGACATAATTTGGTCCTGAAAATTGAAAAAAATCATTTAATGCCCCAATATTGGTGATGGATGAACTTGGGTCTAGGAAAGTAAGAATTCCAAACCATTTTGTATGAATGGTCAACACTCCAAGTTTGACCCCAATTTGAAAATAAAATAAAATGAAAAAAGGCTCAAAAATTCAAATGCCTTTGCATTGAGCCATCATATGTGCACTAGTTTGTGGGAAAAACATTAAACCTGCAATACAACAAGTTTGAAAAAAAACCTTCACAAATTTGCCTATCCAGTATGGACTTTTGTGGATTTCAAGGCATATGCACATGGAAATGGCCACATACATGGCAACATCCATGATAACATCCCCAAATTTAGCACAACCATTTGTGTTACCATTGTGGAAAATGTTGCATAGGAATTTGCAACTATGTTGTATCAAAAAAATATTTTCCATTTTACAAGCCCTAGAAATGACTTTTTTGTGAAGGAAGTGCCTCATATAATTTTGAAATTTGTTCCATTTCATTTATCATCAAAAGCAGGCCACATTGGATGGCCACTGACAAAGTTTCAGCAATTTCAGAGTAATATTGCTATATTCCATACATTTAGTTGAGTTTCAGTGAATTATTTGAAAAGGCCCAAATTTGCACTACAAGTGTGACATAGATTCGTCCTGAAAATTACTAGAAATCATTTTATGCCCCAATATTGGTGATGGATGAACTTGGGTCAAGGAAAGTAAGAATTCCAAACCATTTTGTATGAATGGTGAACACTCCAAGTTTGACCCCAATTTGAAAAAAAAGAAAATGAAAAAAGGCTCAAACATTCAAATGTCTTTGCATTGAGCCATCATATGTGCACTAGTTTGTGGGAAAAATATTAAACTTGCAATACAAAAAGTTCGAAAAAAAACCTTCACAAATTTGCCTATCCAGTATGGACTTTTGTGGATTTCAAGGCATATGCACATGGAAATGGCGACATGCATGGAAAAATCGATGATAACATCCCCAAATTTGGCACAGCCATTGGTGTTACTATTGTGGACAATGTTGCATAGGAATTTGCAACTATGTTGTAACAAAAAAATATTTTCCATTTTACAAGCCGTAGAAATGACTTTTTTGTGAAGGAAGTGCCTCATATAATTTTGAAATTTGTTCCATTTCATTTTTCATCAAAAGCTGGCCACATTGGATGGCCACTGACCAAGTTTCAGCAATTTCAGAGTAATATTGCTATATTCCATACATTTAGTTGAGTTTCAGTGAATTATCAAAAAAGCCCAAATTTGCACTACAAGTGTGACATAGTTTCGTCCTGAAAATTGCCAAAAATCATTTTATGCCCCAATATTGTTGATGGATGAACTTTTTGTCTAGGAAAGTAAGAATTCCAAACCATTTTGTATGAATGGTCAACACTCCAAGTTTGACCCCAATTTGAAAAAAAGAAAAATGAAAAAAGGCTCAAAAATTCAAATGCCTTTGCAGTGAGCCATCATATGTGCACAAGTTTGTGGGGAAAATATTAAACTTGCAATACAACAAGTTTGAAAAAAAACCTTCAGAAATTTGCCTATCCAGTATGGACTTTTGTGGATTTCAAGGCATATGCACATGGAAGTGGCCACATTCATGCCAAAATCCATGATAACATCCCCAAATTTGGCACAACCATTGGTGTTACCATTGTGGACAATGTTGCATAGGAATTTACAACTATGTTGTAACAAAAAAATATTTTCCATTTTACAAGCCCTAGAAATGACTTTTTTGTGAAGGAAGTTCCTCATATAATTTTGAAATTTGTTCCATTTCATTTTTCTTCAAAAGCAGGCCACATTGGATGGCCACTGACAAAGTTTCAGCAATTTCAGAGTAATATTGCTATATTCCATACATTTAGTTGAGTTTTAGTGAATTATCAGAAAAGGCCCGAATTTGCACTACAAGTGTGACATAATTTGGTCCTGAAAATTGAAAAAAATCATTTAATGCCCCAATATTGGTGATGGATGAACTTGGGTCTAGGAAAGTAAGAATTCCAAACCATTTTGTATGAATGGTCAACACTCCAAGTTTGACCCCAATTTGAAAAAAAAAAAAATGAAAAAAGGCTCAAAAATTCAAATGCCTTTGCATTGAGCCATCATATGTGCACTAGTTTGTGGGAAAACATTAAACCTGCAATACAACAAGTTTGAAAAAAAACCTTCACAAATTTGCCTATCCAGTATGGACTTTTGTGGATTTCAAGGCATATGCACATGGAAATGGCCACATACATGGCAACATCCATGATAACATCCCCAAATTTAGCACAACCATTTGTGTTACCATTGTGGACAATGTTGCATAGGAATTTGCAACTATGTTGTATCAAAAAAATATTTTCCATTTTACAAGCCCTAGAAATGACTTTTTTGTGAAGGAAGTGCCTCATATAATTTTGAAATTTGTTCCATTTCATTTATCATCAAAAGCAGGCCACATTGGATGGCCACTGACAAAGTTTCAGCAATTTCAGAGTAATATTGCTATATTCCATACATTTAGTTGAGTTTCAGTGAATTATTTGAAAAGGCCCAAATTTGCACTACAAGTGTGACATAGATTCGTCCTGAAAATTACTAGAAATCATTTTATGCCCCAATATTGGTGATGGATGAACTTGGGTCAAGGAAAGTAAGAATTCCAAACCATTTTGTATGAATGGTGAACACTCCAAGTTTGACCCCAATTTGAAAAAAAAGAAAATGAAAAAAGGCTCAAACATTCAAATGTCTTTGCATTGAGCCATCATATGTGCACTAGTTTGTGGGAAAAATATTAAACTTGCAATACAAAAAGTTCGAAAAAAAACCTTCACAAATTTGCCTATCCAGTATGGACTTTTGTGGATTTCAAGGCATATGCACATGGAAATGGCGACATGCATGGAAAAATCGATGATAACATCCCCAAATTTGGCACAGCCATTGGTGTTACTATTGTGGACAATGTTGCATAGGAATTTGCAACTATGTTGTAACAAAAAAATATTTTCCATTTTACAAGTCGTAGAAATGACTTTTTTGTGAAGGAAGTGCCTCATATAATTTTGAAATCTGTTCCATTTCATTTTTCATCAAAAGCTGGCCACATTGGATGGCCACTGACCAAGTTTCAGCAATTTCAGAGTAATATTGCTATATTCCATACATTTAGTTGAGTTTCAGTGAATTATCAAAAAAGCCCAAATTTGCACTACAAGTGTGACATAGTTTCGTCCTGAAAATTGCCAAAAATCATTTTATGCCCCAATATTGTTGATGGATGAACTTTTTGTCTAGGAAAGTAAGAATTCCAAACCATTTTGTATGAATGGTCAACACTCCAAGTTTGACCCCAATTTGAAAAAAAGAAAAATGAAAAAAGGCTCAAAAATTCAAATGCCTTTGCAGTGAGCCATCATATGTGCACAAGTTTGTGGGGAAAATATTAAACTCGCAATACAACAAGTTTGAAAAAAAACCTTCAGAAATTTGCCTATCCAGTATGGACTTTTGTGGATTTCAAGGCATATGCACATGGAAGTGGCCACATTCATGCCAAAATCCATGATAACATCCCCAAATTTGGCACAACCATTGGTGTTACCATTGTGGACAATGTTGCATAGGAATTTACAACTATGTTGTAACAAAAAAATATTTTCCATTTTACAAGCCCTAGAAATGACTTTTTTGTGAAGGAAGTTCCTCATATAATTTTGAAATTTGTTCCATTTCATTTTTCTTCAAAAGCAGGCCACATTGGATGGCCACTGACAAAGTTTCAGCAATTTCAGAGTAATATTGCTATATTCCATACATTTAGTTGAGTTTTAGTGAATTATCAGAAAAGGCCCGAATTTGCACTACAAGTGTGACATAATTTGGTCCTGAAAATTGAAAAAAATCATTTAATGCCCCAATATTGGTGATGGATGAACTTGGGTCTAGGAAAGTAAGAATTCCAAACCATTTTGTATGAATGGTCAACACTCCAAGTTTGACCCCAATTTGAAAATAAAATAAAATGAAAAAAGGCTCAAAAATTCAAATGCCTTTGCATTGAGCCATCATATGTGCACTAGTTTGTGGGAAAAACATTAAACCTGCAATACAACAAGTTTGAAAAAAAACCTTCACAAATTTGCCTATCCAGTATGGACTTTTGTGGATTTCAAGGCATATGCACATGGAAATGGCCACATACATGGCAACATCCATGATAACATCCCCAAATTTAGCACAACCATTTGTGTTACCATTGTGGACAATGTTGCATAGGAATTTGCAACTATGTTGTATCAAAAAAATATTTTCCATTTTACAAGCCCTAGAAATGACTTTTTTGTGAAGGAAGTGCCTCATATAATTTTGAAATTTGTTCCATTTCATTTATCATCAAAAGCAGGCCACATTGGATGGCCACTGACAAAGTTTCAGCAATTTCAGAGTAATATTGCTATATTCCATACATTTAGTTGAGTTTCAGTGAATTATTTGAAAAGGCCCAAATTTGCACTACAAGTGTGACATAGATTCGTCCTGAAAATTACTAGAAATCATTTTATGCCCCAATATTGGTGATGGATGAACTTGGGTCAAGGAAAGTAAGAATTCCAAACCATTTTGTATGAATGGTGAACACTCCAAGTTTGACCCCAATTTGAAAAAAAAGAAAATGAAAAAAGGCTCAAACATTCAAATGTCTTTGCATTGAGCCATCATATGTGCACTAGTTTGTGGGAAAAATATTAAACTTGCAATACAAAAAGTTCGAAAAAAAACCTTCACAAATTTGCCTATCCAGTATGGACTTTTGTGGATTTCAAGGCATATGCACATGGAAATGGCGACATGCATGGAAAAATCGATGATAACATCCCCAAATTTGGCACAGCCATTGGTGTTACTATTGTGGACAATGTTGCATAGGAATTTGCAACTATGTTGTAACAAAAAAATATTTTCCATTTTACAAGTCGTAGAAATGACTTTTTTGTGAAGGAAGTGCCTCATATAATTTTGAAATCTGTTCCATTTCATTTTTCATCAAAAGCTGGCCACATTGGATGGCCACTGACCAAGTTTCAGCAATTTCAGAGTAATATTGCTATATTCCATACATTTAGTTGAGTTTCAGTGAATTATCAAAAAAGCCCAAATTTGCACTACAAGTGTGACATAGTTTCGTCCTGAAAATTGCCAAAAATCATTTTATGCCCCAATATTGTTGATGGATGAACTTTTTGTCTAGGAAAGTAAGAATTCCAAACCATTTTGTATGAATGGTCAACACTCCAAGTTTGACCCCAATTTGAAAAAAAGAAAAATGAAAAAAGGCTCAAAAATTCAAATGCCTTTGCAGTGAGCCATCATATGTGCACAAGTTTGTGGGGAAAATATTAAACTCGCAATACAACAAGTTTGAAAAAAAACCTTCAGAAATTTGCCTATCCAGTATGGACTTTTGTGGATTTCAAGGCATATGCACATGGAAGTGGCCACATTCATGCCAAAATCCATGATAACATCCCCAAATTTGGCACAACCATTGGTGTTACCATTGTGGACAATGTTGCATAGGAATTTACAACTATGTTGTAACAAAAAAATATTTTCCATTTTACAAGCCCTAGAAATGACTTTTTTGTGAAGGAAGTTCCTCATATAATTTTGAAATTTGTTCCATTTCATTTTTCTTCAAAAGCAGGCCACATTGGATGGCCACTGACAAAGTTTCAGCAATTTCAGAGTAATATTGCTATATTCCATACATTTAGTTGAGTTTTAGTGAATTATCAGAAAAGGCCCGAATTTGCACTACAAGTGTGACATAATTTGGTCCTGAAAATTGAAAAAAATCATTTAATGCCCCAATATTGGTGATGGATGAACTTGGGTCTAGGAAAGTAAGAATTCCAAACCATTTTGTATGAATGGTCAACACTCCAAGTTTGACCCCAATTTGAAAAAAAAATAAAATGAAAAAAGGCTCAAAAATTCAAATGCCTTTGCATTGAGCCATCATATGTGCACTAGTTTGTGGGAAAAACATTAAACCTGCAATACAACAAGTTTGAAAAAAAACCTTCACAAATTTGCCTATCCAGTATGGACTTTTGTGGATTTCAAGGCATATGCACATGGAAATGGCCACATACATGGCAACATCCATGATAACATCCCCAAATTTAGCACAACCATTTGTGTTACCATTGTGGACAATGTTGCATAGGAATTTGCAACTATGTTGTATCAAAAAAATATTTTCCATTTTACAAGCCCTAGAAATGACTTTTTTGTGAAGGAAGTGCCTCATATAATTTTGAAATTTGTTCCATTTCATTTATCATCAAAAGCAGGCCACATTGGATGGCCACTGACAAAGTTTCAGCAATTTCAGAGTAATATTGCTATATTCCATACATTTAGTTGAGTTTCAGTGAATTATTTGAAAAGGCCCAAATTTGCACTACAAGTGTGACATAGATTCGTCCTGAAAATTACTAGAAATCATTTTATGCCCCAATATTGGTGATGGATGAACTTGGGTCAAGGAAAGTAAGAATTCCAAACCATTTTGTATGAATGGTGAACACTCCAAGTTTGACCCCAATTTGAAAAAAAAGAAAATGAAAAAAGGCTCAAACATTCAAATGTCTTTGCATTGAGCCATCATATGTGCACTAGTTTGTGGGAAAAATATTAAACTTGCAATACAAAAAGTTCGAAAAAAAACCTTCACAAATTTGCCTATCCAGTATGGACTTTTGTGGATTTCAAGGCATATGCACATGGAAATGGCGACATGCATGGAAAAATCGATGATAACATCCCCAAATTTGGCACAGCCATTGGTGTTACTATTGTGGACAATGTTGCATAGGAATTTGCAACTATGTTGTAACAAAAAAATATTTTCCATTTTACAAGCCGTAGAAATGACTTTTTTGTGAAGGAAGTGCCTCATATAATTTTGAAATTTGTTCCATTTCATTTTTCATCAAAAGCTGGCCACATTGGATGGCCACTGACCAAGTTTCAGCAATTTCAGAGTAATATTGCTATATTCCATACATTTAGTTGACTTTCAGTGAATTATCAAAAAAGCCCAAATTTGCACTACAAGTGTGACATAGTTTCGTCCTGAAAATTGCCAAAAATCATTTTATGCCCCAATATTGTTGATGGATGAACTTTTTGTCTAGGAAAGTAAGAATTCCAAACCATTTTGTATGAATGGTCAACACTCCAAGTTTGACCCCAATTTGAAAAAAAGAAAAATGAAAAAAGGCTCAAAAATTCAAATGCCTTTGCAGTGAGCCATCATATGTGCACAAGTTTGTGGGGAAAATATTAAACTTGCAATACAACAAGTTTGAAAAAAAACCTTCAGAAATTTGCCTATCCAGTATGGACTTTTGTGGATTTCAAGGCATATGCACATGGAAGTGGCCACATTCATGCCAAAATCCATGATAACGTCCCCAAATTTGGCACAACCATTGGTGTTACCATTGTGGACAATGTTGCATAGGAATTTACAACTATGTTGTAACAAAAAAATATTTTCCATTTTACAAGCCCTAGAAATGACTTTTTTGTGAAGGAAGTTCCTCATATAATTTTGAAATTTGTTCCATTTCATTTTTCTTCAAAAGCAGGCCACATTGGATGGCCACTGACAAAGTTTCAGCAATTTCAGAGTAATATTGCTATATTCCATACATTTAGTTGAGTTTTAGTGAATTATCAGAAAAGGCCCGAATTTGCACTACAAGTGTGACATAATTTGGTCCTGAAAATTGAAAAAAATCATTTAATGCCCCAATATTGGTGATGGATGAACTTGGGTCTAGGAAAGTAAGAATTCCAAACCATTTTGTATGAATGGTCAACACTCCAAGTTTGACCCCAATTTGAAAAAAAAAATGAAAAAAGGCTCAAAAATTCAAATGCCTTTGCATTGAGCCATCATATGTGCACTAGTTTGTGGGAAAAACATTAAACCTGCAATACAACAAGTTTGAAAAAAAACCTTCACAAATTTGCCTATCCAGTATGGACTTTTGTGGATTTCAAGGCATATGCACATGGAAATGGCCACATACATGGCAACATCCATGATAACATCCCCAAATTTAGCACAACCATTTGTGTTACCATTGTGGACAATGTTGCATAGGAATTTGCAACTATGTTGTATCAAAAAAATATTTTCCATTTTACAAGCCCTAGAAATGTCTTTTTTGTGAAGGAAGTGCCTCATATAATTTTGAAATTTGTTCCATTTCATTTATCATCAAAAGCAGGCCACATTGGATGGCCACTGACAAAGTTTCAGCAATTTCAGAGTAATATTGCTATATTCCATACATTTAGTTGAGTTTCAGTGAATTATTTGAAAAGGCCCAAATTTGCACTACAAGTGTGACATAGATTCGTCCTGAAAATTACTAGAAATCATTTTATGCCCCAATATTGGTGATGGATGAACTTGGGTCAAGGAAAGTAAGAATTCCAAACCATTTTGTATGAATGGTGAACACTCCAAGTTTGACCCCAATTTGAAAAAAAAGAAAATGAAAAAAGGCTCAAACATTCAAATGTCTTTGCATTGAGCCATCATATGTGCACTAGTTTGTGGGAAAAATATTAAACTTGCAATACAAAAAGTTCGAAAAAAAACCTTCACAAATTTGCCTATCCAGTATGGACTTTTGTGGATTTCAAGGCATATGCACATGGAAATGGCGACATGCATGGAAAAATCGATGATAACATCCCCAAATTTGGCACAGCCATTGGTGTTACTATTGTGGACAATGTTGCATAGGAATTTGCAACTATGTTGTAACAAAAAAATATTTTCCATTTTACAAGCCGTAGAAATGACTTTTTTGTGAAGGAAGTGCCTCATATAATTTTGAAATTTGTTCCATTTCATTTTTCATCAAAAGCTGGCCACATTGGATGGCCACTGACCAAGTTTCAGCAATTTCAGAGTAATATTGCTATATTCCATACATTTAGTTGAGTTTCAGTGAATTATCAGAAAAAGCCCAAATTTGCACTACAATTGTGACATAGTATGGTCCTGAAAATTGTCAAAAATCATTTTATGCCCCAACATTGGTGACAGATAACTTGGGTCAAGGAAAGTAAGAATTCCAAACCATCTTGTATGAATGGTCAACACTCCAAGTTTGACCCCAATTTCAAAAAAACCAAAGAAAATGAAAAAACGCCCAAAAATTCAAATGCCTGTGAATTGAGCCATCATATGTGCACTAGTTTGTGGGAAAAATATTAAACTTGCAATACAACAAGTTTGAAAAAAAACCTTCACAAATTTGCCTATCTAGTATGGACTTCCGTCGATTTCAAGGCATATGCACATGGAAATGGCCACATACATGGCAAAATCCATAATAACATGCCCAAATTAGGCACAACCAGTGGAGTTACCATTGTGGACAATGTTGCATAGGAATTTGCAATTATTTTGTAATAAAAATATTTCCCATTTTACAAGCCCAGAAATGACTTTTTTGTGAAGGAAGTGCCTCTAATAATTTTGAAATCTGTTCCATTTCATTTTTCATCAAAAGCAGGCCACATTGGATGGCCACTGACCAAGTTTCAGCAATTTCAAAGTAATATTGCTATATTCCATACATTAAGTTGAGTTTCAGTGAATTATCAGAAAAACCCCAAATTTGCACTACAAGTGTGACATAGTTTGGTCCTGAAAATTGCCAAAAATCATTTTATGCCCCAATATTGGTGATGGATGAACTTGGGTCTAGGAAAGTAAGAATTCCAAAGCATTTTGTATGAATGGTCAACACTCCCAAGTTTGACCCCAATTTGAAAAAAAAAAGAAAATGAAAAAAGGCTCAAAATTTCAAATGCCTTTGCATTGAGCCACATATTTGCACTAGTTGTGGGAAAAATATTAAACTTGCAATACAACAAGTTTGAAAAAAAACCTTCACAAATTTACCTATCTATTATGGACTTGTTTGGATTTCAAGGCATATGCACATGGAAATGGCCACATACACGGAAAAATTCATAATAACATGCCCAAATTTGGCACAACCAGTGGTGTTACCATTGTGGACAATGTTGCATAGGAATTTGCAATTATTTTGTATTAAAAAAATATTTTCCATTTTACAAGCGCAGAAATGATTTTTTTGTGAAGGAAGTGCCTCAGATAATTTTGAAATTTGTTCCATTTCATTTTTCATCAAAAGAAGGCCACATTGGATGGCCATTGACCAAGTTTCAGCAATTTCAGAGTAATATTGCTATATTCCATACATTAAATTGACTTTCAGTGAATTACCAGAAAATGCCAAAATTTGCACTACAAGTGTGACATAGTTTGGTCCTGAAAATTGCCAAAAATCATTTTATGCCCCAATATTTGTGACGGATGAACTTGGGTCAAGTAAAGTAAGAATTCCAAACCATTTTGGATGAATGGTCAACACTCCAAGTTTGACCCCGATTTCAAAAAAAACAAAGAAAATGAAAAACGCCCAAAAATTCAAATGCCTTTGCATTAAGCCATCATATGTGCACTAGTTTGTGGGAAAAATATTAAACTTGCAATACAACAAGTTTGAAAAAAAACCTTCACAAATTTGCCTATCCAGTATGGACTTTTGTGGATTTCAAGGCATATGCACATGCAAATGGCCACATACATGGAAAAATCCATGATAACATCCCCAAATTTGGCACAACCATTGGTGTTACAATTGTGGACAATGTTGCATAGGAATTTGCAACTATGTTGTAACAAAAATATATTTTCCATTTTACAAGCCCTAGAAATGACTTTTTTTGTGAAGGAAGTGCCTCATATAATTTTGAAATTTGTTCCATTTCATTTTTCATCAAAAGCAGGCCACATTGGATGTCCACTGACCAAGTTTCAGCAATTTCAGATTAATATTGCTATATTCCATACATTAAGTTGAGTTTCAGTGAATTATCAGAAAAAGCCCATATTTGCACTAGAAGTGTGACATAGTTTGGTCCTGAAAATTGCCAAAAATCATTTTATGCCCCAATATTGGTGATGGATGAACTTGGGTCTAGGAAAGTAAGAATTCCAAAGCATTTTGTATGAATGGTCAACACTCCCAAGTTTGACCCCAATTTGAAAAAAAAAGAAAATGAAAAAAGGCTCATAATTTCAAATGCCTTTGCATTGAGCCATCATATTTGCACTAGTTGTGGGAAAAATATTAAACTTGCAATACAACAAGTTTGAAAAAAACCTTCACAAATTTACCTATCTATTATGGACTTGTTTGGATTTCAAGGCATATGCACATGGAAATGGCCACATACATGGAAAAATTCATAATAACATGCCCAAATTTGGCACAACCAGTGGTGTTACCATTGTGGACAATGTTGCATAGGAATTTGCAATTATTTTGTATTAAAAAAATATTTTCCATTTTACAAGCGCAGAAATGATTTTTTTGTGAAGGAAGTGCCTCAGATAATTTTGAAATTTGTTTCATTTCATTTTTCATCAAAAGAAGGCCACATTGGATGGCCATTGACCAAGTTTCAGCAATTTCAGAGTAATATTGCTATATTCCATACATTAAATTGACTTTCAATGAATTACCAGAAAATGCCAAAATTTGCACTACAAGTGTGACATAGTTTGGTCCTGAAAATTGCCAAAAATCATTTTATGCCCCAATATTTGTGACGGATGAACTTGGGTCAAGTAAAGTAAGAATTCCAAACCATTTTGGATGAATGGTCAACACTCCAAGTTTGACCCCGATTTCAAAAAAAACAAAGAAAATGAAAAACGCCCAAAAATTCAAATGCCTTTGCATTAAGCCATCATATGTGCACTAGTTTGTGGGAAAAATATTAAACTTGCAATACAACAAGCTTGAAAAAAAACCTTCACAAATTTGCCTATCCAGTATGGACTTGTGTGGATTTCAAAGCATATGCACATGGAAATGGCCACATACATGGCAAAATCCATGATAACATGCCCAAATTAGGCACAACCAGTGGTGTTACCATTGTGGACAATGTTGCATAGGAGTTTGTAGTTATTTTGTAATAAAAATTTATTTTTCATTTTACAAGCCCAGAAATGACTTTTTTGTGGAAGGAAGTGCCTCAAATAATTTTGAAATTTGTTCCATTTCTTTTTTCATCAAAAGCAGGCCACATTGGATGGCCACTGACCAAGTTTCAGCAATTTCAGAGTAATATTGGTATAATCCATACATTAAGTTGAGTTTCATTGAATTATCAGAAAAGGCCCAAATTTGCACTACAAGTGTGACATAGTTTGGTCCTGAAAATTGCCAAAAATCATTTTATGCCCCAATATTGCTGATGGATGAACTTGGCTCAAGGAAAGTAAGAATTCCAAACCATTTTGTATGAATGGTCAACACTCCCAAGTTTGACCCCAATTTGAAAAAAAAAAGAAAATGAAAAAGGCTCAAAAATTCAAATGCCTCTGCATTGAGCCATCATATGTGCACTAGTTGTGGGAAAAATATTAAACTTGCAATACAACAAGTTTGAAAAAAACCTTCACAAATTTACCTATCTATTATGGACTTGTTTGGATTTCAAGGCATATGCACATGGAAATGGCCACATACATGGCATAATTCATAATAACATGCCCAAATTTGGCACAACCAGTGGTGTTACCATTGTGGACAATGTTGCAAAGGAATTTGCAATTATTTTGTATTAAAAAAATATTTTCCATTTTACAAGCGCAGAAATGACTTTTTTGTGAAATCTGTTCCATTTCATTTTTCATCAAAAGCAGGCCACATAGGATTGCACTAACCAAGTTTCAGCAATTTCATAGTAACATTGCTATATTCCATACATTTAGTTGAGTTTCAGTGAATTATCAGAAAAACCCCAAATTTGCACTACAAGTGTGACATAGTTAGGACCTAAAAATTGCCGAAACTCATTTTATGCCCCAATATTGGTGATGGATGAACTTGGGTCTAGGAAAGGAAGAATTCCAAACCATTTTGTATGAATGGTCAACACTCCAAGTTTGACCCCAATTTGAAAAAAAAAGAAAATGAAAAAAAGCTCAAAAATTCAAATGCCTTTGTATTGAGCCATCATATGTGCACTCGTTTGTGGGAAAATTATTAAACTTGAATACAACAAGTTTAAAAAAAACCTTCACAAATTTGCCTAACCAGTATGGACTTTTGTGGATTTCAAGGCATATGCACATGGAAATGGCCACATACATGGCAAAATCCATGATAACATCCCCAAATTTTTGCACAACAATTGGTGTTTCCATTGTGGACAATGTTGCGTTGGAATTTGCAACTATGTTGTAACAAAAAAATATTTTCTATTTTACAAGCCCTAGAAATGACTTTTTTTGTGAAGGAAGTGCCTCATATAATTTTGAAATTTGTTCCATTTCATTTTTTATCAAAATCAGGCCACATTGGATGGCCACTCACAAAGTTTCAGCAATTTTAGAGTAATATTGCTATACTCCATACATTTAGTTGAGTTTGATTGAATTATCAAAAAAGGCCCAAATTTGCACTACAAGTGTAACATAATTTGGTCTTGAAAATTGCCAAAAATCATTTTATGCTCCAATATTGCTGATGGATGAACTTGGGTCAAGGAAAGTAAGAATTCCAAACCATTTTGTATGAATGGTCAACACTCCAAGTTTGACCCCAATTTGAAAAAAAAAGAAAATGAAAAAGGCTCAAAAATTCAATTACCTTTGTATTGAGCCATCATATGTGCACTAGTTTGTGGAAAAATATTAAACTTGCAATACAACAAGTTTGAAAAGAAACCTTCACAAATTTACCTATCTATTATGGACTTGTGTGGATTTCAAGGCATATGCACATGGAAATGACCACATACATGGCAAAATTCATGATAACATCCCCAAATTTGGCACAGCCATTGGTGTTACCGCTGTGGACAATGCTGCATAGGAATTTGCAACTATGTTGTAACAAAAAAATAATTTCCATTTTACAAGCCGTAGAAATGACTTTTTCACGAAGGAAGTGCCTCATATAATTTTGAAATTTGTTCCATTTCATTTTTCATCAAAAGCAGGCCACATTGGATGGCCACTGACCAAGTTTCAGCAATTTCAGAGTAATATTGCTATATTCCATACATTTAGTTGAGTTTCAGTGAATTATCAGAAAAGGCCCAAATTTGCACTCCAAGTGTGACATAGTTTGGTCCTGAAAATTGCCAAAAATCATTTTATTCCCCAATATTGGTGATGGATGAACTTGGGTCAAGGAAAGTAAGAATTCCAAACCATTTTGTATGAATGGTCAACACTCCAAGTTTGACCCCGATTTAAAAAAAAAAGAAAATGAAAAAGGTTCAAAAATTCAAATGCATTTGCATTAAGCCATCATATGTGCACTAGTTTGTGGGAAAAATATTAAACTTGCAATACAACAATTTTGAAAAAAAACCTTCACAAATTTGCCTATCCAGTATGGACTTGTGTGGATTTCAAGGCATATGCACATGGAAATGGCCACATACATGGCAAAGTCCATGATAACATGCCCAAATTTGGCACAACTAGTGGTGTTACCATTGTGGACAATGTTCCATAGGAATTTGTAGTTATTTTGTAATAAAAATATATTTTCCATTTTACAAACCCAGAAATGACTTTTTTGTGGAAGGAAGTGCCTCAAATAATTTTGAAATTTGTTCCATTTCATTTTTGATCAAAAGCAGGCCACATTGGATGGCCACTAACCAAGTTTCAGCAATTTCAAAGTAATATTGCTATATTCACAACATTAAGTTGAGTTTCAGTGAATTATTAGAAAAGGCCCAAATTTGCACTACAAGTGTGACATAGTTTGGTCCTGAAAATTGCCAAAAATCATTTTATGCCCCAATATTGGTGATGGATGAACTTGTGTCAAGGAAAGTAGGAATTCCAAACCATTTTGTATGAATGGTCAACGCTCCCAAGTTTGACCCCAATTTGAAAAAAAAAGAAAATGAAAAAAGGCTCAAAAATTCAAATGCCTTTGCATTGAGCCATCATATGTGCAGTAGTTTGTGGAAAAATATTAAACTTGCAATACAACAAGTTTGAAAAAAAACCTTCACAAATTTACCTATCTATTATGGACTTGTTTGGATTTCAAGGCATATGCACATGGAAATGGCCACATACATGGCATAATTCATAATAACATGCCCAAATTTGGCACAACCAGTGGTGTTACCATTGTGGACAATGTTGCAAAGGAATTTGCAATTATTTTGTATTAAAAAAATATTTTCCATTTTACAAGCGCAGAAATGACTTTTTTGTGAAATCTGTTCCATTTCATTTTTCATCAAAAGCAGGCCACATAGGATTGCACTAACCAAGTTTCAGCAATTTCATAGTAACATTGCTATATTCCATACATTTAGTTGAGTTTCAGTGAATTATCAGAAAAACCCCAAATTTTCACTACAAGTGTGACATAGTTAGGACCTAAAAATTGCCGAAACTCATTTTATGCCCCAATATTGGTGATGGATGAACTTGGGTCTAGGAAAGGAAGAATTCCAAACCATTTTGTATGAATGGTCAACACTCCAAGTTTGACCCCAATTTGAAAAAAAAAGAAAATGAAAAAAAGCTCAAAAATTCAAATGCCTTTGCATTGAGCCATCATATGTGCACTCGTTTGTGGGAAAATTATTAAACTTGAATACAACAAGTTTAAAAAAAACCTTCACAAATTTGCCTAACCAGTATGGACTTTTGTGGATTTCAAGGCATATGCACATGGAAATGGCCACATACATGGCAAAATCCATGATAACATCCCCAAATTTTTGCACAACAATTGGTGTTTCCATTGTGGACAATGTTGCGTTGGAATTTGCAACTATGTTGTAACAAAAAAATATTTTCTGTTTTACAAGCCCTAGAAATGACTTTTTTTGTGAAGGAAGTGCCTCATATAATTTTGAAATTTGTTCCATTTCATTTTTTATCAAAATCAGGCCACATTGGATGGCCACTCACAAAGTTTCAGCAATTTTAGAGTAATATTGCTATACTCCATACATTTAGTTGAGTTTGATTGAATTATCAAAAAAGGCCCAAATTTGCACTACAAGTGTAACATAATTTGGTCTTGAAAATTGCCAAAAATCATTTTATGCTCCAATATTGCTGATGGATGAACTTGGGTCAAGGAAAGTAAGAATTCCAAACCATTTTGTATGAATGGTCAACACTCCAAGTTTGACCCCAATTTGAAAAAAAAAGAAAATGAAAAAGGCTCAAAAATTCAATTACCTTTGTATTGAGCCATCATATGTGCACTAGTTTGTGGAAAAATATTAAACTTGCAATACAACAAGTTTGAAAAGAAACCTTCACAAATTTACCTATCTATTATGGACTTGTGTGGATTTCAAGGCATATGCACATGGAAATGACCACATACATGGCAAAATTCATGATAACATCCCCAAATTTGGCACAGCCATTGGTGTTACCGCTGTGGACAATGCTGCATAGGAATTTGCAACTATGTTGTAACAAAAAAATAATTTCCATTTTACAAGCCGTAGAAATGACTTTTTCACGAAGGAAGTGCCTCATATAATTTTGAAATTTGTTCCATTTCATTTTTCATCAAAAGCAGGCCACATTGGATGGCCACTGACCAAGTTTCAGCAATTTCAGAGTAATATTGCTATATTCCATACATTTAGTTGAGTTTCAGTGAATTATCATAAAAGGCCCAAATTTGCACTCCAAGTGTGACATAGTTTGGTCCTGAAAATTGCCAAAAATCATTTTATTCCCCAATATTGGTGATGGATGAACTTGGGTCAAGGAAAGTAAGAATTCCAAACCATTTTGTATGAATGGTCAACACTCCAAGTTTGACCCCGATTTAAAAAAAAAGAAAATGAAAAAGGCTCAAAAATTCAAATGCATTTGCATTAAGCCATCATATGTGCACTAGTTTGTGGGAAAAATATTAAACTTGCAATACAACAATTTTGAAAAAAAACCTTCACAAATTTGCCTATCCAGTATGGACTTGTGTGGATTTCAAGGCATATGCACATGAAAATGGCCACATACATGGCAAAGTCCATGATAACATGCCCAAATTTGGCACAACTAGTGGTGTTACCATTGTGGACAATGTTCCATAGGAATTTGTAGTTATTTTGTAATAAAAATATATTTTCCATTTTACAAGCCCAGAAATGACTTTTTTGTGGAAGGAAGTGCCTCAAATAATTTTGAAATTTGTTCCATTTCATTTTTGATCAAAAGCAGGCCACATTGGATGGCCACTAACCAAGTTTCAGCAATTTCAAAGTAATATTGCTATATTCACAACATTAAGTTGAGTTTCAGTGAATTATTAGAAAAGGCCCAAATTTGCACTACAAGTGTGACATAGTTTGGTCCTGAAAATTGCCAAAAATCATTTTATGCCCCAATATTGGTGATGGATGAACTTGTGTCAAGGAAAGTAGGAATTCCAAACCATTTTGTATGAATGGTCAACGCTCCCAAGTTTGACCCCAATTTGAAAAAAAAAGAAAATGAAAAAAGGCTCAAAAATTCAAATGCCTTTGCATTGAGCCATCATATGTGCACTAGTTTGTGGGAAAAATATTAAACTTGCAACACAACAAGTTTGAAAAAAAACCTTCACAAATTTACCTATCTATTATGGACTTGTGTGGATTTCTAGGCATATGCACATGGAAATGGCCACATACATGGAAAAATTCATAATAACATTCCCAAATTTGGTACAACCAGTGGTGTTACCATTTTGTACAATGTTGCATAGGAATTTGCAATTATTTTGTATTAACAAATATTTTCCATTTTACAAGCGCAGAAATGACTTTTTTGTGAAGGAAGCGCCTCAGATAATTTTTAAATTTGTTCCATTTCATTTTTCATCAAAAGCAGGCCACATTGGATGGCCACTGACCAAGTTTCAGCAATTTCAGAGTAATATTGCTATATTCCATACATTAAATTGAGTTTCAGTGAATTATCAGAAAAAGCCGAAATTTGCACTACAAGTGTGACATAGTTTGGTCCAGAAAATTGCCAAAACTCATTTTATGCCCCAATACTGGTGACGGATGAACTTGGGTCAAGGAAAGTAAGATTTCGAAACCATTTTGTGTGAATGGTCAACACTCCAAGTTTGAGCCCAATTTGAAAAAAAACAAAGAAAATGAAAAAAGGCCCAAAAATTCAATTGCCTTTGCATTGATCCATCATATGTGCACTAGTTTGTGGGAAAAATATTAAACTTGCAATACAAAAAGTTTGAAAAAAAAACCTTCACAAATTTGCCTATCTAGTATGGACTTCCGTGGATTTCAAGGCATATGCACATGGAAATGGCCACATACATGGCAAAATCCATAATAACATGCCCAAATTCGGCACAACAAGTGGTGTTACCATTGTGGACAATGTTGCATAGGAATTTGCAATTATTTTGTAATAAAAAATATTTCCCATTTTACAAGCCAAGAAATGACTTTTTTGTGAAGGAAGTGCCTCAAATAATTTTGTAATCTGTTCCATTTCATTTTTCATCAAAAGCAGGCCACAATGGATGGACACTGACCAAGTTTCAGCAATTTCAGAGTAATATTGCTATATTCCATACATTTAGTTGAGTTTCAGTGAATTATCAAAAAAGCCCAAATTTGCACTACAAGTGTGACATAGTTTGGTCCTGAAAATTGCCAAAAATCATTTTATGCCCCAATATTGGTGATGGATGAACTTGGGTCTAGGAAAGTAAGAATTCCAAATCATTATGTATGAATGGTCAACACTCCAAGTTTGACCCCAATTTTTTTAAAAAAAGAAAATGAAAAAAGGCTCAAAAATTCAAATGCCTTTGCATTGAGCCATCATATGTGCACTAGTTTGTGGGAAAAATTTTAAACTTGCAATACAACAAGTTCGAAAAAAAACCTTCACATATTTACCTATCTATTATGGACTTGTGTGGATTTCTAGGCATATGCACATGGAAATGGCCACATACATGGCAAAATTCATAATAACATTCCCAAATTTGGCACAACCAGTGGTGTTACCATTGTGGACTATGTTGCATAGGAATTTGCAATTATTTTGTATTAAAAAAATATTTTCCATTTTACAAGCGCAGAAATGACTTTTTTGTGAAGGAAGTGCCTCAGATAATTTTGAAATTTGTTCCATTTCATTTTTCATCAAAAGCAGGCCACATTGGATGGCCACTGACCAAGTTTCAGCAATGTCAGAGTAATATTGCTATATTCCATTCATTAAATTGAGTTTCAGTGAATTATCAGAAAATGCCGAAATTTGCACTACAAGTGTGACATAGTTTGGACCTGAAAATTGCCAAAACTCATTTTATGCCCCAATACTGGTGACGAATGAACTTGGGTCAAGGAAAGTAAGATTTCCAAACCATTTAGTGTGAATGGTCAACACTCCAAGTTTGACCCCAATTTGAAAAAAAAACAAAGAAAATGAAAAAAGGCCCAAAAATTGAAATGCTTTTGCATTGATCCATCATATGTGCACTAGTTTGTGGGAAAAATATTAAACTTGCAATACAAAAAGTTTGATAAAAAACCTTCACAAATTTGCCTATCTAGTATGGACTTCCGTGGATTTCAAGGCATATGCACATGGAAATGGCCACATACATGGCAAAATCCATAATAACATGCCCAAATTTGGCACAACCAGTGGTGTTACCATTGTGGACAATGTTGCATAGGAATTTGCAATTATTTTGTAATAAAAAATATTTCCCATTTTACAAGCCAAGAAATGACTTTTTTTGTGAAGGAAGTGCCTCAAATAATTTTGTAATCTGTTCCATTTCATTGTTCATCAAAAGCAGGCCACAATGGATGGATACTGACCAAGTTTCAGCAATTTCAGAGTAATATTGCTATATTCCATACATTTAGTTGAGTTTCAGTGAATTATCAAAAAAGCCCAAATTTGCACTATAATTGTGACATAGTTTGGTCCTGAAAATTGCCAAAAATCATTTTATGCCCCAATATTGTTGATGGATGAACTTGGGTCAAGGAAAGTAAGAATTCCAAACCATTTTGTATGAATGGTCAACACTCCAAGTTTGACCCCAATTTGAAAAAAAAGAAAATGAAAAAGTGCTCAAAAATTCAAATGCCTTTGCATTGAGCCATCATATGTGCACTTGTTTGTGGAAAAATATTAAACTTGCAATACAACAAGTTTGAAAAAAAACCTTCACAAATTTACCTATCTATTATGGACTTGTGTGGATTTCAAGGCATATGCACATGGAAATGGCCACATACATGGCAAAATTCATAATAACATGCCCAAATTTGGCACAACCAGCAGTGTTACCATTGTGGACAATGTTGCATAGGAATTTGCAATTATTTTGTATTAAAAAAATATTTTCCATTTTATAAGAGCAGAAATGACTTTTTTGTGAAGGAAGTGCCTCAGATAATTTTGAAATTTGTTCCATTTCATTTTTCATCGAAAGCAGGCCACATTGGATGGCCACTGACCAAGTTTCAGCAATTTCAGAGTAATATTGCTATATTCCATACATTAAATTGAGTTTCCATGAACTATCAGAAAATGCCAAAATTTGCACTCCAAGTGTGACATAGTTTCGTCCTGAAAATTGCCAAAAATCATTTTATGCCCCAATATTGGTGACGGATGAACTTGGGTCAAGGAAAGTAAGAATTCCAAACCATTTTGTATGAATGGTCAACACTCCAAGTTTGACCCCAATTTGAAAAAAAACAAAGAAAATGAAAAAAGGCCCAATAATTCAAATGCCTTTGCATTGAGCCATCATATGTGCACTACTATGTGGGAAAAATATTAAACTTTAAATACAACAAGTTTGAAAAAAAAACTTCACAAATTTGCCTATCCAGTATGGACTTCCGTGGATTTCAAGGCATATGCACATGGAAATGGCCACATACATGGCAAAATCCATAATAACATGCCCAAATTTGGCACAACCATTGGTGTTACCATTGTGGACAATGTTCCATTGGAATTTGCAATTATTTTGTAACAAAAAAATATTTTCCATTTTACAAGCCCTAGAACTGACTTTTTTTGTGAAGGAAGTGCCTCATATAATTTTGAAATTTGTTCCATTTCATTTTTCATCAAAAGCAGGCCACATTGGATGGCCACTGACAAAGTTTCAGCAATTTCAGAGTAATATTCCTATATTCCATACATTTAGTTGAGTTTCAGTGAATTATCAGAAAAGGCCCAAATTTGCACTACAAGTTTGACATAGTTTGGTCCTGAAAATTGCCAAAAATCATTTTATGCCCCAATATTGGTGACAGATGAACTTGGGTCAAGGAAAGTAAGAATTCCAAACATTTTGTATGAATGGTCAACACTCCTAGTTTGAGCCCAATTTGAAAAAAAAGAAAATGGGAAAAGGCTCAAAAATTCAAATGCCTTTGCATAGAGCCATCATATGTGCACTAGTTTGTGGAAAAATATTAAACTTGCAATACAACAAGTTTGAAGAAAAGCCTTCACAAATTTACCTATCTATTATGGACTTCCGTGGATTTCACGGCATTTGCACATGGAAATGGCCACATACATGGCAAAATCTGTAATAACATGCCCAAATTTGGCACAACCAGTGGTGTTACCATTGTGCACAATGTTGCATAGGAATTTGCAATTATTTTGTAATAAAAAATATATCCTATTTTAAAAGCCCAGAAATGACTTTTTTGTGAAGGAAGCACCTCAAATAATTTTGAAATATGTTCCATTTCATTTTTCATCAAAAGCAGGCCACATTGGATGGCCACTGACCAAGTTTCAGCAATTTCAGAGTAATATTGCTATATTCCATACATTTAGTTGAGTTTCAGTGAATTATCAGAAAAAGCCCAAATTTGCACTACAAGTGTGACATAGTTTGGTCCTGAAAATTGCCAAAAATCATTTTATGCCCCAATATTGGTGATGGATGAACTTGGGTCTAGGAAAGTAAGAATTCCAAACCATTTTGTATGAATGGTCAACACTCCAAGTTTGACCCCAATTTGAAAAAAAAAAGAAAATGAAAAAAGGCCCAAAAATTCAAATGCCTTTGCATTGAGCCATCATATGTGCACTAGTTTGTGGGAAAAATATTAAACTTTCAATACAACAAGTATGAAAAAAAAACCTTCACAAATTTGCCTATCTAGTATGGACTTCCACGGATTTCAAGGCATATGCACATGGAAATGGCCACATACATGGAAAAATCCATAATAACATGCCCAAATTTGGCACAACCAGTGGTGTTACCATTGCGGACAATGTTGCATAGGAATTTGCAATTATTTTGTAATAAAAAATATTTCCCATTTTACAAGCCCAAAAATGACTTTTTTTGTGAAGGAAGCGCCTCAAATAATTTTGAAATCTGTTCCATTTCATTTTTCATCAAAAGCAGGCCACATTGGATGGCACTGACCATGTTTCAGCAATTTCAGTGTAAAATTGCTATATTCCATACATTTAGTTGAGTTTCAGTGAATATCAGAAAAAGCCCAAATTTGCACTACAAGTGTGACGTAGTTTGGTCCTGAAAATTGCCAAAAATCATTTTATGCCCCAATATTGGTGATGGATGAACTTGGGTCAAGGAAAGTAAGAATTCCAAACCATTTTGTACGAATGGTCAACACTCCAAGTTTGACCCCGATTTAAAAATAAAATAAAATGAAAAAGGCTCAAAAATTCAAATGCGTTTGCCTTAAGCCATAATATGTGCACTAGTTTGTGGGAAAAATATTAAACTTGCAATACAACAAGTTTGAAAAAAAACCTTCACAAATTTGCCTATCCAGTATGGACTTGTGTGGATTTCAAGGCATATGCACATGGAAATGGCCACATACATGGCAAAATCCATGATAACATGCCCAAATTTGGCACAACTAGTGGTGTTACCATTGTGGACAATGTTCCATAGGAATTTGTAGTTCTTTTGTAATAAAAATATATTTTCAATTTTACAAGCCAGAAATGACTTTTTTGTGGAAGGACGTGCCTCAAATAATTTTGAAATTTGTTCCATTTCTTTTTTCAACAAAAGCAGGCCACATTGGATGGCCACTAACCAAGTTTCAGCAGTTTCAAAGTAATATTGCTATATTCCGTACATTAAGTTGAGTTTCAGTGAATTATTAGAAAAGGCCCAAATTTGCACTACAAGTGTGACATAGTTTGGTCCTGAAAATTGCCAAAAATCATTTTATGTCCCAATATTGGTGATGGATGAACTTGGGTCTAGGAAAGTAAGAATTCCAAACCATTTTGTATGAATGGTCAACGCTCCCAAGTTTGACCCCAATTTGAAAAAAAAAGAAAATGAAAAAAGGCTCAAAAATTCAAATGCCTTTGCATTGAGCCATTATATGTGCACTAATTCGTGGAAAAATATTAAACTTGCAATACAACATGTTTGAAAAAAAACCTTCACAAATTTACCTATGTATTATAGCCTTGTGTGGATTTCAAGGCATATGCACATGGAAATGGCCACATACATGGCAAAATTCATAATAACATGCCCGAATTTGCCACAACCAGTGGTGTTACCATTGTGGACAATGTTGCATAGGAATTTGCAATTATTTTGTATTAAAAAACTATTTTCCATTTTACAAGCGCAGATATGATTTTTTTGTGAAGGAAGTGCCTCAGATAATTTTGAAATTTGTTCCATTTCATTTTTCATCAAAAGCAGGCCACATTGGATGGCCACTGACCAAGTTTCAGAAATTTCAGTGTAATATTGCTATATTCCATCCATTAAATTGAGTTTCAGTGAATTATCAGAAAATGCCAAAATTTGCACTACAAGTGTGACATAGTTTGGTCCTGAAAATTGCCATTAATCATTTTATGCCCCAATATTGGTGATGGATGAACTTGCGTCTAGGAAAGTAAGAATTCCAAACCATTTTGTATGAATGGTCAACACTCCAAGTTTGACCCCAATTTGAAAAAAAAAACAAAGAAAATGAAAAAAGGCCCGAAAATTCAAATGCCTTTGCATTGAGCCATCATATGTGCACTAGTTTGTGGGAAAAATATTGAACTTTCAAAACAACAAGTTTGAAAAAAAAATTCACAAATTTGCCTATCTAGTATGGACTTCCATGGATTTCAAGGCATATGCACATGGAAATGGCCACATACATCTCAAAATCCATAATAACATGCCCAAATTTGGCACAACCAGTGGTGTTACCATTGTGGACAATGTTGCATAGGAATTTGCAATTATTTTGTAATAAAAAATATTTCCCATTTTACAAGCCCAGAAATGACTTTTTTTGTGAAGGAAGCGCCTCAAATCATTTTGAAATCTGTTCCATTTCATTTTTCATCAAAAGAAGGCCACATTGGATGGACACTGACCAAGTTTCAGCAATTTCAGAGTAATATTGCTATATTCCATACATTTAGTTGAGTTTCAGTGAATTATCAGAAAAGGCCCAAATTTGCACTACAAGTGTGACATAATCTGGTCCAGAAAATTGCCAAAAATGATTTTATGCTCCAATATTGCTGATGGATCAACTTGGGTCAAGGAAAGTTAGAATTCCAAACCATTTTGTATGAATGGTCAACACTCCAAGTTTGACCCCAATTTGAAAAAAAAAGAAAATGAAAAAAGGCTCAAAAATTCAAATGCCTTTGCATTGAGCCATCATATGTGCACTAGTTTGTGGAAAAATATTAAACTTGCAATACAACAAGTTTGAAAAAAAACCTTCACAAATTTTCCTATCTAGTATGGACTTCCGTGGATTTCAAGGCATATGCACATGGAAATGGCCACATACAAGGGAAAATCCATAATAACATGCCCAAATTTGGCACAACCAGTGGTGTTACCATTGTGGACAATGTTGCATAGGAATTTGCAATTATTTTGTAATAAAAAATATTTCCCATTTTACAAGCCCAGAAATGACTTTTTTTGTGAAGGAAGCGCCTCAAATAATTTTGCAATCTGTTCCATTTCATTTTTCATCAAAAGCAGGCCACATTGGATGGCCACTGACCAAGTTTGAGCAATCTCAGAGTAATATTGCTATATTCCATACATTTATTTGATTTCAGTGAATTACCAGAAAAAGCCCAAATTTGAACTACAAGTGTGACATAGTTTGGCTCCTGAAAATTGCAAAAAATCATTTTATGCCCCAATATTGGTGATGGATGAACTTGGGTCTAGGAAAGTAAGAATTCCAAACCATTTTGCATGAATGGTCAACACTCCAAGTTTGACCCCAATTTGAAAAAAAAAGAAAATGAAAAAATGCTCAAAAATTCAAATGCCTTTGCATTCAGCCATCATATTTGCACTAGTTTGTGGGAAAAATATTAAACTTGCAATACAACAAGTTTGAAAAAAAACCTTCACAAATTTGCCTATCCAGTTTGGACTTTTGTGGATTTCAAGGCATATGCACATGGAAATGGCCACATACATGGCAAAATCCGTGATAACATCCCCAAATTTGGCACAACCATTGGTGTTACCATTGTGGACAATGTTGCATAGGAATTTGCAACTATGTTGTAACAATAAACTATTTTCCATTTTACAAGCCCTAGAAATGACTTTTTTTGTGAAGGAAGTGCCTCATATAATTTTGAAATTTGTTCCATTTCATTTTAAATCAAATGCAGGCCACATGGGATGGCCACTGACCAAGTTTCAGCAATGTCAAAGTAATATTGCTATATTCCATACATTTAGTTGAGTTTCAGTGAATTATCGGAAAAGGCCCAAATTTGCACTACAACTGTGACATAGTTTGGTCCTGAAAATTGCCAAAAATCATTTTATGCCCCAATATTGCTGATGGATGAACTTGGGTCAAGGAAAGTAAGAATTCCAAACCATTTTGTATGAATGGTCAACACTCCAAGTTTCACCCCAATTTGAAAAAAAATGAAAAAGGCTCAAAAATTCAAATGCCTTTGGATTGAGCCAGCATATGTGCAGTAGTTTGTGGAAAAATATTAAACTTGCAATACAACAAGTTTGAAAAAAAACCTTCACAAATTTACCTATCTATTATGGACTTGGGTGGATTTCAAGGCATATGCACATGGAAATGGCCACATACATGGAAAAATTCATAATAACATGCCCAAATTTGGCACCACCAGTGGTGTTACCATTGTGGACAATGTTGCATAGGAATTTGCAATGATTTTGTATTAAAAAAATATTTTCCATTCTACAAGCGCAGAAATGACTTTTTTGTGAAGGAAGTGCCCCAGTTAATTTTGAAATTTGTTCCATTTCATTTTTCATCAAAAGCAGGCCACATTGGATGGCCACAGACCAAGTTTCAGCAATTTCAGAGTAATATTGCTATATTCCATACATTAAATTGAGTTTCAGTGAATTATCAGAAAATGCCAAAATTTGCACTACGAGTTTGACATAGTTTGGTCCTGAAAAATGCCAAAAATCATTTTATGCCCCAATATTGGTGACGGATGAACTTGGGCCAAGGAAAGTAAGAATTCCAAACCATTTTGTATGAATGGTCAACACTCCAAGTTTGACCCCAATTTCAAAAAAAACAAAGAAAATGAAAAAAGGCCCAAAAATTCAAATGCCTTTGCATTGAGCCATCATATGTGCACTAGTTTGTGGGAAAAATATTAAACTTTCAATACAACAAGTTTGAAAAAAAAAACCTTCACAAACTTGCCTATCTAGTATGGACTTCCGTGGATTTCAAGGCATATGCACATGAAACGGCCACATACATGGAAAAATCCATAATAACATGCCCAAATTTGGCACAACGAGTGGTGTTACCATTGTGGACAATGTTGCATAGGAATTTGCAATTATTTTGTAATAAAAAATATTTCCCATTTTACAAGCCCAGAAATGACTTTTTTTGTGAAGGAAGCGCCTCAAATAATTTTGAAATCTGTTCCATTTCATTTTTCATCAAAAGTAGGCCACATTGGATGGCCACTAACCAAGTTTCATCAATTTTAGAGTAATATTGCTATATTCCATACATTTAGTTGAGTTTCAGTGAATTATCAGAAAAAGCCCAAATTTGCACTACAAGTGTGACATAGTTTGGTCCTGAAAATTACCAAAAATCATTTTATGCCCCAATATTGGTGATGGATGAACTTGGGTTTAGGAAAGTAAGAATTCCAAACCATTTTGCATGAATGATCAACACTCCAAGTTTGACCCCAATTTGAAAAAAAAAGAAAATAAAAAAAGGCTCAAAAATTCAAATGCCTTTGCATTGAGCCATCATATTTGCACTAGTTTGTGGGAAAAATATTAAACTTGCAATACAACAAGTTTGAAAAAAAACCTTCACAAATTTGCCTATCCAGTTTGGACTTTTGTGGATTTCAAGGCATATGCACATGGAAATGGCCACATACATGGCAAAATCCATGATAACATCCCCAAATTTGGCACAACCATTGGTGTTACCATTGTGGACAATGTTGCATAGGAATTTGCAACTATGTTGTAAGAATAAACTATTTTCCATTTTACAAGCCCTGGAAATGACTTTTTTGTGAAGGAAGTGCCTCATATAATTTTGAAATTTGTTCCATTTCATTTTAAATCAAAAGCAGGCCACATTGGATGGCCACTGACCAAGTTTCAGCAACGTCAAAGTAATATTGCTATATTCCATAAATTTAGTTGAGTTTCGGTGAATTATTAGAAAAGGCCCAAATTTGCACTACAAGTGTGACATAGTTTGGTCCTGAAAATTGCCAAAAATCATTTTATGCCCCAATATTGCTGATGGATGAACTTGGGTCAAGGAAAGTAAGAATTCCAAACCATTTTGTATGAATGGTCAACACTCCAAGTTTGACCCCAATTTGAAAAAAAAATGAAAAAAGGCTCAAAAACTCAAATGCCTTTGCATTGAGCCATCATATGTGCAGTAGTTTGTGGAAAAATATTAAACTTGCAATACAACAAGTTTGAAAAAAAACCTTCACAAATTTACCTATCTATTATGGACTTGTGTGGATTTCACGCCATATGCACATGGAAATGGCCACATACATGGCAAAATTCATAACAACATGCCCAAATTTGGCACAACCAGTGGTGTTACCATTGTGGACAATGTTGCATAGGAATTTGCAATGATTTTGTATTAAAAAAATGTTTTCCATTTTACAAGCGCAGAAATGACTTTTTTGTGAAGGAAGTGCCTCAGATAATTTTGAAATTTGTTCCATTTCATTTTTCATCAAAAGCAGGCCACATTGGATGGCCACAGACCAAGTTTCAGCAATTTCAGAGTAATATTGCTATATTCCATACATTAAATTGAGTTTCAGTGAATTATCAGAAAATGCCAAAATTTGCACTACGAGTTTGACATAGTTTGGTCCTGAAAATTGCCAAAAATCATTTTATGCCCCAATATTGGTGACGGATGAACTTGGGCCAAGGAAAGTAAGAATTCCAAACCATTTTGTATGAATGGTCAACACTCCAAGTTTGACCCCAATTTAAAAAAAAAAACAAAGAAAATGAAAAAAGGCCCAAAAATTCAAGTGCCGTTGCATTGAGCCATCATATGTGCACTAGTTTGTGGGAAAAATATTAAACTTTCAATACAACAAGTTTGAAAAAAAAAACCTTCACAAACTTGCCTATCTAGTATGGACTACCATGGATTTCAAGGCATATGCACATGGAAATGGCCACATACATGGAAAAATCCATAATAACATGCCCAAATTTGGCACAACGAGTGGTGTTACCATTGTGGACAATGTTGCATAGGAATTTGCAATTATTTTGTAATAAAAAATATTTCCCATTTTACAAGCCCAGAAATGACTTTTTTTGTGAAGGAAGCGCCTCCAATAATTTTGAAATCTGTTCCATTTCATTTTTCATCAAAAGCACGCCACATTGGATGGCCACTGACCAAGTTTCAGCAGTTTTAGAGTAATATTGCTATATTCCATACATTTAGTTGTGTTTTAGTGAATTATCAGAAAAAGCCCAAATTTGCACTACAAGTGTGACATAGTTTGGTCCTGAAAATTGCCAAAAATCATTTTATGCCCCAATATTGGTGATGGATGAACTTGGGTCTAGGAAAGTAAGAATTCCAAACCATTTTGCATGAATGGTCAACACTCCAAGTTTGACCCCAATTTGAAAAAAAAAGAAAATGAAAAAAGGCTTAGAAATTCAAATGCCTTTGCATTAAGCCATCATATTTGCACTAGTTTGTGGGAAAAATATTAAACTTGCAATAAAACAAGTTTGAAAAAAAACCTTCACAAATTTGCCTATCCAGTTTGGACTTTTGTGGATTTCAAGGCATATGCACATGGAAATGGCCACATACATGGCAAAATCCATGATAACATCCCCAAATTTGGCACAACCATTAGTGTTACCATTGTGGACAATGTTGCATAGGAATTTGCAACTATGTTGTAACAATAAACTATTTTCCATTTTACAAGCCCTAGAAATGAGTTTTTTTGTGAAGGAAGTGCCTCATATAATTTTGAAATTTGTTCCATTTCATTTTAAATCAAAAGCAGACCACATTGGATGGCCACTGACCAAGTTTCAGCAATGTCAGAGTAATATTGCTATATTCCATACATTTAGTTGAGTTTAAGGCCAAAATTTACACTACAAGTGTGACATAGTTTGGTCCTGAAAATTGCCAAAAATCATTTTATGCCCCAATATTGCTGATGGATGAACTTGGGTCAAGGAAAGTAAGAATTCCAAACCATTTTGTATGAATGGTCAACACTCCAAGTTTGACCCCAATTTGAAAAAAAAATGAAAAAAGGCTCAAAAACTCAAATGCCTTTGCATTGAGCCATCATATGTGCAGTAGTTTGTGGAAAAATATTAAACTTGCAATACAACAAGTTTGAAAAAAAACCTTAACAAATTTACCTATCTATTATGGACTTGTGTGGATTTCACGCCATATGCACATGGAAATGGCCACATACATGGCAAAATTCATAATAACATGCCCAAATTTGGCACAACCAGTGGTGTTACCATTGTGGACAATGTTGCATAGGAATTTGCAATGATTTTGTATTAAAAAAATGTTTTCCATTTTACAAGCGCAGAAATGACTTTTTTGTGAAGGAAGTGCCTCAGATAATTTTGAAATTTGTTCCATTTCATTTTTCATCAAAAGCAGGCCACATTGGATGGCCACAGACCAAGTTTCAGCAATTTCAGAGTAATATTGCTATATTCCATACATTAAATTGAGTTTCAGTGAATTATCAGAAAATGCCAAAATTTGCACTACGAGTTTGACATAGTTTGGTCCTGAAAAATGCCAAAAATCATTTTATGCCCCAATATTGGTGACGGATGAACTTGGGCCAAGGAAAGTAAGAATTCCAAACCATTTTGTATGAATGGTCAACACTCCAAGTTTGACCCCAATTTCAAAAAAAACAAAGAAAATGAAAAAAGGCCCAAAAATTCAAATGCCTTTGCATTGAGCCATCATATGTGCACTAGTTTGTGGGAAAAATATTAAACTTTCAATACAACAAGTTTGAAAAAAAAAACCTTCACAAACTTGCCTATCTAGTATGGACTTCCGTGGATTTCAAGGCATATGCACATGAAACGGCCACATACATGGAAAAATCCATAATAACATGCCCAAATTTGGCACAACGAGTGGTGTTACCATTGTGGACAATGTTGCATAGGAATTTGCAATTATTTTGTAATAAAAAATATTTCCCATTTTACAAGCCCAGAAATGACTTTTTTTGTGAAGGAAGCGCCTCAAATAATTTTGAAATCTGTTCCATTTCATTTTTCATCAAAAGTAGGCCACATTGGATGGCCACTAACCAAGTTTCATCAATTTTAGAGTAATATTGCTATATTCCATACATTTAGTTGAGTTTCAGTGAATTATCAGAAAAAGCCCAAATTTGCACTACAAGTGTGACATAGTTTGGTCCTGAAAATTACCAAAAATCATTTTATGCCCCAATATTGGTGATGGATGAACTTGGGTTTAGGAAAGTAAGAATTCCAAACCATTTTGCATGAATGATCAACACTCCAAGTTTGACCCCAATTTGAAAAAAAAAGAAAATAAAAAAAGGCTCAAAAATTCAAATGCCTTTGCATTGAGCCATCATATTTGCACTAGTTTGTGGGAAAAATATTAAACTTGCAATACAACAAGTTTGAAAAAAAACCTTCACAAATTTGCCTATCCAGTTTGGACTTTTGTGGATTTCAAGGCATATGCACATGGAAATGGCCACATACATGGCAAAATCCATGATAACATCCCCAAATTTGGCACAACCATTGGTGTTACCATTGTGGACAATGTTGCATAGGAATTTGCAACTATGTTGTAAGAATAAACTATTTTCCATTTTACAAGCCCTGGAAATGACTTTTTTGTGAAGGAAGTGCCTCATATAATTTTGAAATTTGTTCCATTTCATTTTAAATCAAAAGCAGGCCACATTGGATGGCCACTGACCAAGTTTCAGCAACGTCAAAGTAATATTGCTATATTCCATAAATTTAGTTGAGTTTCGGTGAATTATTAGAAAAGGCCCAAATTTGCACTACAAGTGTGACATAGTTTGGTCCTGAAAATTGCCAAAAATCATTTTATGCCCCAATATTGCTGATGGATGAACTTGGGTCAAGGAAAGTAAGAATTCCAAACCATTTTGTATGAATGGTCAACACTCCAAGTTTGACCCCAATTTGAAAAAAAAATGAAAAAAGGCTCAAAAACTCAAATGCCTTTGCATTGAGCCATCATATGTGCAGTAGTTTGTGGAAAAATATTAAACTTGCAATACAACAAGTTTGAAAAAAAACCTTCACAAATTTACCTATCTATTATGGACTTGTGTGGATTTCACGCCATATGCACATGGAAATGGCCACATACATGGCAAAATTCATAACAACATGCCCAAATTTGGCACAACCAGTGGTGTTACCATTGTGGACAATGTTGCATAGGAATTTGCAATGATTTTGTATTAAAAAAATGTTTTCCATTTTACAAGCGCAGAAATGACTTTTTTGTGAAGGAAGTGCCTCAGATAATTTTGAAATTTGTTCCATTTCATTTTTCATCAAAAGCAGGCCACATTGGATGGCCACAGACCAAGTTTCAGCAATTTCAGAGTAATATTGCTATATTCCATACATTAAATTGAGTTTCAGTGAATTATCAGAAAATGCCAAAATTTGCACTACGAGTTTGACATAGTTTGGTCCTGAAAATTGCCAAAAATCATTTTATGCCCCAATATTGGTGACGGATGAACTTGGGCCAAGGAAAGTAAGAATTCCAAACCATTTTGTATGAATGGTCAACACTCCAAGTTTGACCCCAATTTAAAAAAAAAAACAAAGAAAATGAAAAAAGGCCCAAAAATTCAAGTGCCGTTGCATTGAGCCATCATATGTGCACTAGTTTGTGGGAAAAATATTAAACTTTCAATACAACAAGTTTGAAAAAAAAAACCTTCACAAACTTGCCTATCTAGTATGGACTACCATGGATTTCAAGGCATATGCACATGGAAATGGCCACATACATGGAAAAATCCATAATAACATGCCCAAATTTGGCACAACGAGTGGTGTTACCATTGTGGACAATGTTGCAAAGGAATTTGCAATTATTTTGTAATAAAAAATATTTCCCATTTTACAAGCCCAGAAATGACTTTTTTTGTGAAGGAAGCGCCTCAAATAATTTTGAAATCTGTTCCATTTCATTTTTCATCAAAAGCAGGCCACATTCGATGGCCACTGACCAAGTTTCAGAAATTTTAGAGTAATATTGCTATATTCCATACATTTAGTTGAGTTTCAGTGAATTATCAGAAAAAGCCCAAATTTGCACTACAAGTGTGACATAGTTTGGTCCTAAAAATTGCCAAAAATCATTTTATGTCCCAATATTGGTGATGGATGAACTTGGGTCTAGGAAAGTAAGAATTCCAAACCATTTTGCATGAATGGTCAACACTCCAAGTTTGACCCCAATTTGAAAAAAAAGAAAAAGAAAAAAGGCTCAAAAATTCAAATGCCTTTGCATTGATCCATCATATTTGCACTAGTTTGTGGGAAAAATATTAAACTTGCAATACAACAAGTTTGAAAAAAAACCTTCACAAATTTGCCTATCCAGTTTGGACTTTTGTGGATTTCAAGGCATATGCACATGGAAATGGCCACATACATGGAAAAATCCATGATAACATCCCCAAATTTGGCACAACCATTGGTGTTACCATTGTGGACAATGTTGCATAGGAATTTGCAACTATGTTGTAACAATAAACTATTTTCCATTTTACAAGCCCTAGAAATGACTTTTTTTTGTCAAGGAAGTGCCTCATATAATTTTGAAATTAGTTCCATTTCATTTTAAATCAAAAGCAGGCCACATTGGATGGCCACTGACCAAGTTTCAGCAACGTCAGAGTAATATTGCTATATTCCATACATTTAGTTGCGTTTCAGTGAATTATCAGAAAAGGCCCAAATTTGCACTACAAGTGTGACATAGTTTGGTCCTGAAAATTGCCAAAAATCATTTTATGCCCCAATATTGCTGAAAAATTCAAATGCCTTTGCATTGAGCCATCATATGTGTAGTAGTTTGTGGAAAAATATTAAACTTGCAATACAACAAGTTTGAAAAAAAACCTTCACAAATTTACCTATCTATTATGGGCTTGTGTCGATTTCAAGGCATATGCACATGGAAATGGCCGCATACATGGCAAAATTCATAATAACATGCCCAAATTTGGCACAACCAGTGGTGTTACCATTGTGGACAATGTTGCATAGGAATTTGCAATGATTTTGTATTAAAAAAATATTTTCCATTTTACAAGCGCAGAAATGACTTTTTTGTGAAGCAAGTGCCTCAGATAATTTTGAAATTTGTTCCGTTTCATTTTTCATCAAAAGCAGACCACATTGGATGGCCACAGACCAAGTTTCAGCAATTTCAGAGTAACATTGCTATATTCCATACATTAAATTGAGTTTCAGTGAATTATCAGAAAATGCCAAAATTTGCACTACAAGTTTGACATAGTTTGGTCCTGAAAATTGCCAAAAATCATATTATGCCCCAATATTGGTGACGGATGAACTTGGGCCAAGGAAAGGAAGATTTCCAAACCATTTTGTATGAATGGTCAACACTCCAAGTTTGACCCCAATTTGAAAAAAAAACAATGAAAATGAAAAAAGGCCCAAAAATTCAAATGCCTTTGCATTGAGCCATCATATGTGCACTAGTTTGTGGGAAAAATATTAAACTTTCAATACAACAAGTTTAAAAAAAAACCTTCACAAACTTGCCTATCTAGTATGGACTTCCATGGATTTCATGGCATATGCACATGGAAATGGCCAGATACATGGAAAAATCCATAATAACATGCCCAAATTTGGCACAACGAGTGGTGTTACCATTGTGGACAATGTTGCAAAGGAATTTGCAATTATTTTGTAATAAAAATTATTTCCCATTTTACAAGCCCAGAAATGACTTTTTTTGTGAAGGAAGCGCCTCAAATAATTTTGAAATCTGTTCCATTTCATTTTTCATCAAAAGCAGGCCACATTCGATGGCCACTGACCAAGTTTCAGCAATTTTAGAGTAATATTGCTATATTCCATACATTTAGTTGAGTTTCAGTGAATTATGAGAAAAAGCCCAAATTTGCACTACAAGTGTGACATAGTTTGGTCCTGAAAATTGCCAAAAATCATTTTATGTCCCAATATTGGTGATGGATGAACTTGGGTCTAGGAAAGTAAGAATTCCAAACCATTTTGCATGAATGGTCAACACTCCAAGTTTGTCCCCAATTTGAAAAAAAAGAAAATGAAAAAAGGCTCAAAAATTCAAATGCCTTTGCATTGAGCCATCATATGTGTAGTAGTTTGTGGAAAAATATTAAACTTGCAATACAACAAGTTTGAAAAAAAACCTTCACAAATTTACCTATCTATTATGGACTTGTGTCGATTTCAAGGCATATGCACATGGAAATGGCCGCATACATGGCAAAATTCATAATAACATGCCCAAATTTGGCACAACCAGTGGTGTTACCATTGTGGACAATGTTGCATAGGAATTTGCAATGATTTTGTATTAAAAAAATATTTTCCATTTTACAAGCGCAGAAATGACTTTTTTGTGAAGCAAGTGCCTCAGATAATTTTGAAATTTGTTCCATTTCATTTTTCATCAAAAGCAGGCCACATTGGATGGCCACAGACCAAGTTTCAGTAATTTCAGAGTAACATTGCTATATTCCATACATTAAATTGAGTTTCAGTGAATTATCAGAAAATGCCAAAATTTGCACTACAAGTTTGACATAGTTTGGTCCTGAAAATTGCCAAAAATCATTTTATGCCCCAATATTGGTGACGGATGAACTTGGGCCAAGGAAAGGAAGATTTCCAAACCATTTTATATGAATGGTCAACACTCCAAGTTTGACCCCAATTTGAAAAAAAACAATGAAAATGAAAAAAGGCCCAAAAATTCAAATGCCTTTGCATTGAGCCATCATATGTGCACTAGTTTGTGGGAAAAATATTAAACTTTCAATACAACAAGTTTAAAAAAAAACCTTCACAAACTTGCCTATCTAGTATGGACTTCCATGGATTTCAAGGCATATGCACATGGAAATGGCCAGATACATGGAAAAATCCATAATAACATGCCCAAATTTGGCACAACGAGTGGTGTTACCATTGTGGACAATGTTGCAAAGGAATTTGCAATTATTTTGTAATAAAAAATATTTCCCATTTTACAGGCCCAGAAATGACTTTTTTTGTGAAGGAAGCGCCTCAAATAATTTTGAAATCTGTTCCATTTCATTTTTCATCAAAAGCAGGCCACATTCGATGGCCACTGACCAAGTTTCAGCAATTTTAGAGTAATATTGCTATATTCCATACATTTAGTCGAGTTTCAGTGAATTATCAGAAAAAGTCCAAATTTGCACTACAAGTGTGACATAGTTTGGTCCTGAAAATTGCCAAAAATCATTTTATGTCCCAATATTGGTGATGGATGAACTTGGGTCTAGGAAAGTAAGAATTCCAAACCATTTTGCATGAATGGTCAACACTCCAAGTTTGACCCCAATTTGAAAAAATAGAAAATGAAAAAAGGCTCAAAAATTCAAATGCCTTTGCATTGAGCCATCATATTTGCACTAGTTTGTGGGAAAAATATTAAACTTGCAATACAACAAGTTTGAAAAAAAACCTTCACAAATTTGCCTATCCAGTTTGGACTTTTGTGGATTTCAAGGCATATGCACATGGAAATGGCCACATACATGGCAAAATCCATGATAACATCCCCAAATTTGGCACAACCATTGGTGTTACCATTGTGGACAATGTTGCATAGGAATTTGCAACTATGTTGTAACAATAAACTATTTTCCATTTTACAAGCCCTAGAAATGAATCTTTTTTGTGAAGGAAGTGCCTCATATAATTTTGAAATTAGTTCCATTTCATTTTAAATCAAAAGCAGGCCACATTGGATGGCCACTGACCATGTTTCAGCAATGTCAGAGTAATATTGCTATATTCCATACATTTAGTTGCGTTTCAGTGAATTATCAGAAAAGGCCCAAATTTGCACTACAAGTGTCACATAGTTTGGTCCTGAAAATTCCCAAAAATCATTTTATGCCCCAATATTGCTGATGGATGAACTTGGGTCAAGGAAAGTAAGAATTCCAAACCATTTTGTATGAATGGTCAACACTCCAAGTTTGACCCCAATTTGAAAAAAAAAATGAAAAAAGGCTCAAAAATTCAAATGCCTTTGCATTGAGCCATCATATGTGTAGTAGTTTGTGGAAAAATATTAAACTTGCAATACAACAAGTTTGAAAAAAAACCTTCACAAATTTACCTATCTATTATGGACTTGTGTCGATTTCAAGGCATATGCACATGGAAATGGCCGCATACATGGCAAAATTCATAATAACATGCCCAAATTTGGCACAACCAGTGGTGTTACCATTGTGGACAATGTTGCATAGGAATTTGCAATGATTTTGTATTAAAAAAATATTTTCCATTTTACAAGCGCAGAAATGACTTTTTTGTGAAGCAAGTGCCTCAGATAATTTTGAAATTTGTTCCATTTCATTTTTCATCAAAAGCAGGCCACATTGGATGGCCACACACCAAGTTTCAGCAATTTCAGAGTAACATTGCTATATTCCATACATTAAATTGAGTTTCAGTGAATTATCAGAAAATGCCAAAATTTGCACTACAAGTTTGACATAGTTTGGTCCTGAAAATTGCCAAAAATCATTTTATGCCCCAATATTGGTGACGGATGAACTTGGGCCAAGGAAAGGAAAATTTCCAAACCATTTTGTATGAATGGTCAACACTCCAAGTTTGACCCCAATTTGAAAAAAAACAATGAAAATGAAAAAAGGCCCAAAAATTCAAATGCCTTTGCATTGAGCCATCATATGTGCACTAGTTTGTGGGAAAAATATTAAACTTTCAATACAACAAGTTTGAAAAAAAACCTTCACAAACTTGCCTATCTAGTATGGACTTCCATGGATTTCAAGGCATATGCACATGGAAATGGCCAGATACATGGAAAAATCCATAATAACATGCCCAAATTTGGCACAACGAGTGGTGTTACCATTGTGGACAATGTTGCAAAGGAATTTGCAATTATTTTGTAATAAAAAATATTTCCCATTTTACAAGCCCAGAAATGACTTTTTTTGTGAAGGAAGCGCCTCAAATAATTTTGAAATCTGTTCCATTTCATTTTTCATCAAAAGCAGGCCACATTCGATGGCCACTGACCAAGTTTCAGCAATTTTAGAGTAATATTGCTATATTCCATACATTTAGTTGAGTTTCAGTGAATTATCAGAAAAAGCCCAAATTTGCACTACAAGTGTGACATAGTTTGGTCCTGAAAATTGCCAAAAATCATTTTATGTCCCAATATTGGTGATGGATGAACTTGGGTCTAGGAAAGTAAGAATTCCAAACCATTTTGCATGAATGGTCAACACTCCAAGTTTGACCCCAATTTGAAAAAAAAGAAAATGAAAAAAGGCTCAAAAATTCAAATGCCTTTGCATTGAGCCATCATATTTGCACTAGTTTGTGGGAAAAATATTAAACTTGCAATACAACAAGTTTGAAAAAAAACCTTCATAAATTTGCCTATCCACTTTGGACTTTTGTGGATTTCAAGGCATATGCACATGGAAATGGCCACATACATGGCAAAATCCATGATAACATCCCCAAATTTGGCACAACCATTGGTGTTACCATTGTGGACAATGTTGCATAGAAATTTGCAACTATGTTGTAACAATAAACTATTTTCCATTTTACAAGCCCTAGAAATGACTCTTTTTTGTGAAGGAAGTGCCTCATATAATTTTGAAATTAGTTCCATTTCATTTTAAATCAAAAGCAGGCCACATTGGATGGCCACTGACCAAGTTTCAGCAATGTCAGAGTAATATTGCTATATTCCATACATTTAGTTGCGTTTCAGTGAATTATCAGAAAAGGCCCAAATTTGCACTACAAGTGTGACATAGTTTGGTCCTGAAAATTGCCAAAAATCATTTTATGCCCCAATATTGCTGATGGGTGAACTTGGGTCAAGGAAAGTAAGAATTCCAAACCATTTTGTATGAATGGTCAACACTCCAAGTTTGACCCCAATTTGAAAAAAAAATGAAAAAAGGCTCAAAAATTCAAATGCCTTTGAATTGAGCCATCATATGTGCAGTAGTTTGTGGAAAAATATATTAAACTTGCAATACAACAAGTTTGAAAAAAAACCTTCACAAATTTACCTATCTATTATGGACTTGTGTGGATTTCAAGGCATATGCACATGGAAATGGCCGCATACATGGCAAAATTCATAATAACATGCCCAAATTTGGCACAACCAGTGGTGTTACCATTGTGGACAATGTTGCATTGAAATTTGCAATGATTTTGTATTAATAAAATATTTTCCATTTTACAAGCGCAGAAATGACTTTTTTGTGAAGGAAGTGCCTCAGATAATTTTGAAATTTGTTCCATTTCATTTTTCATAAAAAGCAGGCCACGTTGGATGGCCACAGACCAAGTTTCAGCAATTTCAGAGTAATATTGCTATATTCCATACATTAAATTAAGTTTCAGTGAATTATCAGAAAATGCCAAAATTTGCACTACAAGTTTGACATAGTTTGGTCCTGAAAATTGCCAAAAATCATTTTATGCCCTAATATTGGTGACGGATGAACTTGGGCCAAGGAAAGTAAGAATTCCAAACCATTTTGTATGAATGGTCAACACTCCAAGTTTGACCCCAATTTGAAAAAAAACAAAGAAAATGAAAAAAGCCCAAAAATTCAAATGCCTTTGCATTGAGCCATCATATGTGCACTAGTTTGTGGGAAAAATATTAAACTTTCAATACAACAAGTTTGAAAAAAAAACCTTCACAAACTTGCCTATCTAGTATGGACTTCCGTGGATTTCAAGGCATATGCACATGGAAATGGCCACATACATGGAAAAATCCATAATAACATGCCCAAATTTGGCACAACGAGTGGTGTTACCATTGTGGACAATGTTGCATAGGAATTTGCAATTATTTTGTAATAAAAAATATTTCCCATTTTACAAGCCCAGAAATGACTTTTTTTGTGAAGGAAGCGCCTCAAAAAAATTTGAAATCTGTTCCATTTCATTTTTCATCAAAAGCAGGCCACATTGGATGGCAACTGACCAAGTTTCAGCAATTTTAGAGTAATATTGCTATATTCCATATATTTAGTTGAGCTTCAGTGAAATATTAGAAAAAGCCCAAATTTGCACTATAAGTGTGACATAGTTTGGTCCTGAAAATTGCCAAAAATCATTTTATGCCCCAATATTGGTGATGGATGAACTTGGGTCTAGGAAAGTAAGAATTCCAAACCATTTTGCATGAATGGTCAACACTCCAAGTTTGACCCCAATTTGAAAAAAAAGAAAATGAAAAAAGGCTCAAAAATTCAAATGCATTTGCATTGAGTCATCATATTTTCACTAGTTTGTGGGAAAAATATTAAACTTGCAATACAACAAGTTTGAAAAAAAACCTTCACAAATTTGCCTATCCAGTTTGGACTTTTGTGGATTTCAAGGCATATGCACATGGAAATGGCCACATACATGGAAAAATCCATGATAACATCCCCAAATTTGGCACAACCATTGGTGTTACCATTGTGGACAATGTTGCATAGGAATTTGCAACTATGTTGTAACAATAAACTATTTTCCATTTTACAAGCCCTAGAAATGACTTTTTTGTGAAGGAAGTGCCTCATATAATTTTGAAATTAGTTCCATTTCATTTTAAATCAAAATCAGGCCACATTGGATGGCCACTGACCAAGTTTCAGCAATGTCAGAGTAATATTGCTATATTCCATACATTTAGTTGCGTTTCAGTGAATTATCAGAAAAGGCCCAAATTTGCACTACAAGTGTGACATAGTTTGGTCCTGAAAATTGCCAAAAAACATTTTATGCCCCAATATTGCTGATGGATGAACTTGGGTCAAGGAAAGTAAGAATTCCAAACCATTTTCTATGAATGGTCAACACTCCAAGTTTGACCCCAATTTGAAAAAAAAATGAAAAAAGGCTCAAAAATTCAAATGCCTTTGCATTGAGCCATCATATGTGCAGTAGTTTGTGGAAAAATATTAAACTTGCAATACAACAAGTTTGAAAAAAAACCTTCACAAATTTACCTATCTATTATGGACTTGTGTGGATTTCAAGGCATATGCACATGGAAATTGCCACATACATGGCAAAATTCATAATAACATGCCCAAATTTGGCACAACCAGTGGTGTTACCATTGTGGACAATGTTGCATTGGAATTTGCAATGATTTTGTATTAAAAAAATATTTTCCATTTTACAAGCGCAGAAATGACTTTTTTGTGAAGGAAGTGCCTCAGATAATTTTGAAATTTGTTCCATTTCATTTTTCATAAAAAGCAGGCCACATTGGATGGCCACAGACCAAGTTTCAGCAATTTCAGAGTTATATTGCTATATTCCATACATTAAATTGAGTTTCAGTGAATTATCAGAAAATGCCAAAATTTGCACTACAAGTTTGACATAGTTTGGTCCTGAAAATTGCCAAAAATCATTTTATGCCCTAATATTGGTGACGGATGAACTTGAGCCAAGGAAAGTAAGAATTCCAAACCATTTTGTATGAATGGTCAACACTCCAAGTTTGACCCCAATTTAAAAAAAACAAAGAAAATGAAAAAAGGCCCAAAAATTCAAATGCCTTTGCATTGAGCCATCATATGTGCACTAGTTTGTGGGAAAAATATTAAACTTTCAATACAACAAGTTTGAAAAAAAACCTTCACAAACTTGCCTATCTAGTATGGACTTCCATGGATTTCAAGGCATATGCACATGGAAATGGCCACATAAATGGAAAAATCCATAATGACATGCCCAAATTTGGCACAACGAGTGGTGTTACCATTGTGGACAATGTTGCAAAGGAATTTGCAATTATTTTGTAATAAAAAATATTTCCCATTTTACAAGCCCAGAAATGACTTTTTTTGTGAAGGAAGCGCCTCAAATAATTTTGAAATCTGTTCCATTTCATTTTTCATCAAAAGCAGGCCACATTCGATGGCCACTGACCAAGTTTCAGCAATTTTAGAGTAATATTGCTATATTCCATACATTAAATTGAGTTTCAGTGAATTATCAGAAAATGCCAAAATTTGCACTACAAGTTTGACATAGTTTGGTCCTGAAAATTGCCAAAAATCATTTTATGCCCTAATATTGGTGACGGATGAACTTGAGCCAAGGAAAGTAAGAATTCCAAACCATTTTGTATGAATGGTCAACACTCCAAGTTTGACCCCAATTTAAAAAAAACAAAGAAAATGAAAAAAGGCCCAAAAATTCAAATGCCTTTGCATTGAGCCATCATATGTGCACTAGTTTGTGGGAAAAATATTAAACTTTCAATACAACAAGTTTGAAAAAAAACCTTCACAAACTTGCCTATCTAGTATGGACTTCCATGGATTTCAAGGCATATGCACATGGAAATGGCCACATAAATGGAAAAATCCATAATGACATGCCCAAATTTGGCACAACGAGTGGTGTTACCATTGTGGACAATGTTGCAAAGGAATTTGCAATTATTTTGTAATAAAAAATATTTCCCATTTTACAAGCCCAGAAATGACTTTTTTTGTGAAGGAAGCGCCTCAAATAATTTTGAAATCTGTTCCATTTCATTTTTCATCAAAAGCAGGCCACATTCGATGGCCACTGACCAAGTTTCAGCAATTTTAGAGTAATATTGCTATATTCCATACATTTAGTTGAGTTTCAGTGAATTATCAGAAAAAGCCCAAATTTGCACTACAAGTATGACATAGTTTGGTCCTGAAAATTGCCAAAAATCATTTTATGTCCCAATATTGGTGATGGATGAACTTGGGTCTAGGAAAGTAAGAATTCCAAACCATTTTGCATGAATGGTTAACACTCCAAGTTTGACCCCAATTTGAAAAAAAAGAAAATGAAAAACGGCTCAAAAATTCAAATGCCTTTGCATTGAGCCATCATATTTGCACTAGTTTGTGGGAAAAATATTAAACTTGCAATACAACAAGTTTGAAAAAAAACCTTCACAAATTTGCCTATCCAGTTTGGACTTTTGTGGATTTCAAGGCATATGCACATGGAAATGGCCACATACATGGCAAAATCCATGATAACATCCCCAAATTTGGCACAACCATTGGTGTTACCATTGTGGACAATGTTGCATAGGAATTTGCAACTATGTTGTAACAATAAACTATTTTCCATTTTACAAGCCCTAGAAATGACTTTTTTTTGTGAAGGAAGTGCCTCATATAATTTTGAAATTAGTTCCATTTCATTTTAAATCAAAAGCAGGCCACATTGGATGGCCACTGACCAAGTTTCAGCAATGTCAGAGTAATATTGCTATATTCCATACATTTAGTTGCGTTTCAGTGAATTATCAGAAAAGGCCCAAATTTGCACTACAAGTGTGACATAGTTTGGTCCTGAAAATTGCCAAAAAACATTTTATGCCCCAATATTGCTGATGGATGAACTTGGGTCAAGGAAAGTAAGAATTCCAAACCATTTTGTATGAATGGTCAACACTCCAAGTTTGACCCCAATTTGAAAAAAAAATGAAAAAAGGCTCAAAAATTCAAATGCCTTTGCATTGAGCCATCATATGTGCAGTAGTTTGTGGAAAAATATTAAACTTGCAATACAACAAGTTTGAAAAAAAACCTTCACAAATTTACCTATCTATTATGGACTTGTGTGGATTTCAAGGCATATGCACATAGAAATGGCCACATACATGGCAAAATTCATAATAACATGCCCAAATTTGGCACAACCAGTGGTGTTACCATTGTGGACAATGTTGCATTGGAATTTGCAATGATTTTGTATTAAAAAAATATTTTCCATTTTACAAGCGCAGAAATGACTTTTTTGTGAAGGAAGTGCCTCAGATAATTTTGAAATTTGTTCCATTTCATTTTTCATAAAAAGCAGGCCACATTGGATGGCCACAGACCAAGTTTCAGCAATTTCAGAGTAATATTGCTATATTCCATATATTAAATTGAGTTTCAGTGAATTATCAGAAAATGCCAAAATTTGCACTACAAGTTTGACATAGTTGGGTCCTGAAAATTGCCAAAAATCATTTTATGCCCTAATATTGGTGACGGATGAACTTGGGCCAAGGAAAGTAAGAATTCCAAACCATTTTGTATGAATGGTCAACACTCCAAGTTTGACCCCAATTTGAAAAAAAACAAAGAAAATGAAAAAAGGCCCAAAAATTCAAATGCCTTTGCATTGAGCCATCATATGTGCACTAGTTTATGGGAAAAATATTAAACTTTCAATACAACAAGTTTGAAAAAAAAACCTTCACAAACTTGCCTATCTAGTATGGACTTCCGTGGATTTCAAGGCATATGCACATCGAAATGGCCACATAAATGGAAAAATCCATAATAACATGCCCAAATTTGGCACAACCATTGGTGTTACCATTGTGGACAATGTTGCATAGGAATTTGCAACTATGTTGTAACAATAAACTATTTTCCATTTTACAAGCCCTAGAAATGACTTTTTTTTGTGAAGGAAGTGCCTCATATAATTTTGAAATTAGTTCCATTTCATTTTAAATCAAAATCAGGCCACATTGGATGGCCACTGACCAAGTTTCAGCAATGTCAGAGTAATATTGCTATATTCCATACATTTAGTTGCGTTTCAGTGAATTATCAGAAAAGGCCCAAATTTGCACTACAAGTGTGACATAGTTTGGTCCTGAAAATTGCCAAAAAACATTTTATGCCCCAATATTGCTGATGGATGAACTTGGGTCAAGGAAAGTAAGAATTCCAAACCATTTTCTATGAATGGTCAACACTCCAAGTTTGACCCCAATTTGAAAAAAAAATGAAAAAAGGCTCAAAAATTCAAATGCCTTTGCATTGAGCCATCATATGTGCAGTAGTTTGTGGAAAAATATTAAACTTGCAATACAACAAGTTTGAAAAAAAACCTTCACAAATTTACCTATCTATTATGGACTTGTGTGGATTTCAAGGCATATGCACATGGAAATTGCCACATACATGGCAAAATTCATAATAACATGCCCAAATTTGGCACAACCAGTGGTGTTACCATTGTGGACAATGTTGCATTGGAATTTGCAATGATTTTGTATTAAAAAAATATTTTCCATTTTACAATCGCAGAAATGACTTTTTTGTGAAGGAAGTGCCTCAGATAATTTTGAAATTTGTTCCATTTCATTTTTCATAAAAAGCAGGCCACATTGGATGGCCACAGACCAAGTTTCAGCAATTTCAGAGTTATATTGCTATATTCCATACATTAAATTGAGTTTCAGTGAATTATCAGAAAATGCCAAAATTTGCACTACAAGTTTGACATAGTTTGGTCCTGAAAATTGCCAAAAATCATTTTATGCCCTAATATTGGTGACGGATGAACTTGAGCCAAGGAAAGTAAGAATTCCAAACCATTTTGTATGAATGGTCAACACTCCAAGTTTGACCCCAATTTAAAAAAAACAAAGAAAATGAAAAAAGGCCCAAAAATTCAAATGCCTTTGCATTGAGCCATCATATGTGCACTAGTTTGTGGGAAAAATATTAAACTTTCAATACAACAAGTTTGAAAAAAAACCTTCACAAACTTGCCTATCTAGTATGGACTTCCATGGATTTCAAGGCATATGCACATGGAAATGGCCACATAAATGGAAAAATCCATAATGACATGCCCAAATTTGGCACAACGAGTGGTGTTACCATTGTGGACAATGTTGCAAAGGAATTTGCAATTATTTTGTAATAAAAAATATTTCCCATTTTACAAGCCCAGAAATGACTTTTTTTGTGAAGGAAGCGCCTCAAATAATTTTGAAATCTGTTCCATTTCATTTTTCATCAAAAGCAGGCCACATTCGATGGCCACTGACCAAGTTTCAGCAATTTTAGAGTAATATTGCTATATTCCATACATTTAGTTGAGTTTCAGTGAATTATCAGAAAAAGCCCAAATTTGCACTACAAGTATGACATAGTTTGGTCCTGAAAATTGCCAAAAATCATTTTATGTCCCAATATTGGTGATGGATGAACTTGGGTCTAGGAAAGTAAGAATTCCAAACCATTTTGCATGAATGGTTAACACTCCAAGTTTGACCCCAATTTGAAAAAAAAGAAAATGAAAAACGGCTCAAAAATTCAAATGCCTTTGCATTGAGCCATCATATTTGCACTAGTTTGTGGGAAAAATATTAAACTTGCAATACAACAAGTTTGAAAAAAAACCTTCACAAATTTGCCTATCCAGTTTGGACTTTTGTGGATTTCAAGGCATATGCACATGGAAATGGCCACATACATGGCAAAATCCATGATAACATCCCCAAATTTGGCACAACCATTGGTGTTACCATTGTGGACAATGTTGCATAGGAATTTGCAACTATGTTGTAACAATAAACTATTTTCCATTTTACAAGCCCTAGAAATGACTTTTTTTTGTGAAGGAAGTGCCTCATATAATTTTGAAATTAGTTCCATTTCATTTTAAATCAAAAGCAGGCCACATTGGATGGCCACTGACCAAGTTTCAGCAATGTCAGAGTAATATTGCTATATTCCATACATTTAGTTGCGTTTCAGTGAATTATCAGAAAAGGCCCAAATTTGCACTACAAGTGTGACATAGTTTGGTCCTGAAAATTGCCAAAAAACATTTTATGCCCCAATATTGCTGATGGATGAACTTGGGTCAAGGAAAGTAAGAATTCCAAACCATTTTGTATGAATGGTCAACACTCCAAGTTTGACCCCAATTTGAAAAAAAAATGAAAAAAGGCTCAAAAATTCAAATGCCTTTGCATTGAGCCATCATATGTGCAGTAGTTTGTGGAAAAATATTAAACTTGCAATACAACAAGTTTGAAAAAAAACCTTCACAAATTTACCTATCTATTATGGACTTGTGTGGATTTCAAGGCATATGCACATAGAAATGGCCACATACATGGCAAAATTCATAATAACATGCCCAAATTTGGCACAACCAGTGGTGTTACCATTGTGGACAATGTTGCATTGGAATTTGCAATGATTTTGTATTAAAAAAATATTTTCCATTTTACAAGCGCAGAAATGACTTTTTTGTGAAGGAAGTGCCTCAGATAATTTTGAAATTTGTTCCATTTCATTTTTCATAAAAAGCAGGCCACATTGGATGGCCACAGACCAAGTTTCAGCAATTTCAGAGTAATATTGCTATATTCCATATATTAAATTGAGTTTCAGTGAATTATCAGAAAATGCCAAAATTTGCACTACAAGTTTGACATAGTTGGGTCCTGAAAATTGCCAAAAATCATTTTATGCCCTAATATTGGTGACGGATGAACTTGGGCCAAGGAAAGTAAGAATTCCAAACCATTTTGTATGAATGGTCAACACTCCAAGTTTGACCCCAATTTGAAAAAAAACAAAGAAAATGAAAAAAGGCCCAAAAATTCAAATGCCTTTGCATTGAGCCATCATATGTGCACTAGTTTATGGGAAAAATATTAAACTTTCAATACAACAAGTTTGAAAAAAAAACCTTCACAAACTTGCCTATCTAGTATGGACTTCCGTGGATTTCAAGGCATATGCACATCGAAATGGCCACATAAATGGAAAAATCCATAATAACATGCCCAAATTTGGCACAACGAGTGGTGTTACCATTGTGGACAATGTTGCATAGGAATTTGCAATTATTTTGTAATAAAAAATATTTCCCATTTTACAAGCCCAGAAATGACTTTTTTTGTGAAGGAAGCGCCTTAAAAAAATTTGAAATCTGTTCCATTTCATTTTTCATCAAAAGCAGGCCACATTGGATGGCAACTGACCAAGTTTCAGCAATTTTAGAGTAATATTGCTATATTCCATACATTTAGTTGAGCTTCAGTGAAATATCAGAAAAAGCCCAAATTTGCACTATAAGTGTGACATAGTTTGGTCCTGAAAATTGCCAAAAATCATTTTATGCCCCAATATTGGTGATGGATGAACTTGGGTCTAGGAAAGTAAGAATTCCAAACCATTTTGCATGAATGGTCAACACTCCAAGTTTGACCCCAATTTGAAAAAAAAGAAAATGAAAAAGGGCTCAAAAATTCAAATGCCTTTGCATTGAGTCATCATATTTGCACTAGTTTGTGGGAAAAATATTAAACTTGCAACACAACAAGTTTGAAAAAAAACCTTCACAAATTTGCCTATCCAGTTTGGACTTTTGTGGATTTCAAGGCATATGCACATGGAAATGGCCACATACATGGCAAAATCCATGATAACATCCCCAAATTTGGCACAACCATTGGTGTTACCATTGTGGACAATGTTGCATAGAAATTTGCAACTATGTTGTAACAATAAACTATTTTCCATTTTACAAGCCCTAGAAATGACTTTTTTTGTGAAGGAAGTGCCTCATATAATTTTGAAATTTGTTCCATTTCATTTTAAATCAAAAGCAGGCCACATTGGATGGCCACTGACCAAGTTTCAGCAATGTCAGAGTAATATTGCTATATTCCATACATTTAGTTGAGTTTCAGTGAATTATCAGAAAAGGTCCAAATTTCCACTACAAGTGTGACATAGTTTGGTCCTGAAAATTGCCAAAAATCATTTTACGCCCCAATATTGCTGATGGATGAACTTGGGTCAAGGAAAGTAAGAATTCCAAACCATTTTGTATGAATGGTCAACACTCCAAGTTTGACCCCAATTTGAAAAAAAAATGAAAAAAGGCTCAAAAATTCAAATGCCTTTGCATTGAGCCATCATATGTGCAGTAGTTTGTGGAAAAATATTAAATTGCAATACAACAAGTTTGAAAAAAAACCTTCACAAATTTACCTATCTATTATGGACTTGTGTGGATTTCAAGGCATATGCACATGGAAATGGCCGCATACATGGCAAAATTCATAATAACATGCCCAAATTTGGCACAACCAGTGGTGTTACCATTGTGGACAATGTTCCATAGGAGTTTGCAATGATTTTGTATTAAAAAAATATTTTCCATTTTACAAGCGCAGAAATGACTTTTTTGTGAAGGAAGTGCCTCAGATAATTTTGAAATTTGTTCCATTTCATTTTTCATAAAAAGCAGGCCACATTGGATGGCCACAGACCAAGTTTCAGCAATTTCAGAGTAACATTGCTATATTCCATACATTAAATTGAGTTTCAGTGAATTATCAGAAAATGCCAAAATTTGCACTACAAGTTTGACATAGTTTGGTCCTGAAAATTGCCAAAAATCATTTTATGCCCCAATATTGGTGACGGATGAACTTGGGCCAAGGAAAGGAAGAATTCCAAACCATTTTGTATGAATGGTCAACACTCCAAGTTTGACCCCAATTTGAAAAAAAACAAAGAAAATGAAAAAAGGCCCAAAAATTCAAATGCCTTTGCATTGAGCCATCATATGTGCACTAGTTTGTGGGAAAAATATTAAACTTTCAATACAACAAGTTTGAAAAAAAACCTTCACAAACTTGCCTATCTAGTATGGACTTCCATGGATTTCAAGGCATATGCACATGGAAATGGCCAGATACATGGAAACATCCATAATAACATGCCCAAATTTGGCACAACGAGTGGTGTTACCATTGTGGACAATGTTGCAAAGGAATTTGCAATTATTTTGTAATAAAAAATATTTCCCATTTTACAAGCCCAGAAATGACTTTTTTTGTGAAGGAAGCGCCTCAAATAATTTTGAAATCTGTTCCATTTCATTTTTCATCAAAAGCAGGCCACATTCGATGGCCACTGACCAAGTTTCAGCAATTTTAGAGTAATATTGCTATATTCCATACATTTAGTTGAGTTTCAGTGAATTATCAGAAAAAGCCCATATTTGCACTACATGTGTGACATAGTTTGGTCTTGAAAATTGCCAAAAATCATTTTATGTCCCAATATTGGTGATGGATGAACTTGGGTCTAGGAAAGTAAGAATTCCAAACCATTTTGCATGAATAGTCAACACTCCAAGTTTGACCCCAATTTGAAAAAAAAGAAAATGAAAAAAGGCTCAAAAATTCAAATGCCTTTGCATTGAGCCACCATATTTGCACTAGTTTGTGGGAAAAATATTAAACTTGCAATACAACAAGTTTGAAAAAAAACCTTCACAAATTTGCCTATCCAGTTTGGACTTTTGTGGATTTCAAGGCATATGCACATGGAAATGGCCACATACATGGCAAAATCCATGATAACATCCCCAAATTTGGCACAACCATTGGTGTTACCATTGTGGACAATGTTGCATAGGAATTTGCAACTATGTTGTAACAATAAACTATTTTCCATTTTACAAGCCCTAGAAATGACTTTTTTTGTGAAGGAAGTGCCTCATATAATTTTGAAATTAGTTCCATTTCATTTTAAATCAAAAGCAGGCCACATTGGATGGCCACTGACCAAGTTTCAGCAATGTCAGAGTAATATTGCTATATTCCATACATTTAGTTGCGTTTCAGTGAATTATCAGAAAAGGCCCAAATTTGCACTACAAGTGTGACATAGTTTGGTCCTGAAAATTGCCAAAAAACATTTTATGCCCCAATATTGCTGATGGATGAACTTGGGTCAAGGAAAGTAAGAATTCCAAACCATTTTGTATGAATGGTCAACACTCCAAGTTTGACCCAATTTGAAAAAAAAAATGAAAAAAGGCTCAAAAATTCAAATGCCTTTGCATTGAGCCATCATATGTGCAGTAGTTTGTGGAAAAATATTACACTTGCAATACAACAAGTTTGAAAAAAAACCTTCACAAATTTGCCTATCCAGTTCGGACTTTTGTGGATTTCAAGGCATATGCACATGGAAATGGCCACATACATGGCAAAATCCATGATAACATCCCCAAATTTGGCACAACCATTGGTGTTACCATTGTGGACAATGTTGCATAGGAATTTGCAACTATGTTGTAACAATAAACTATTTTCCATTTTACAAGCCCTAGAAATGACTTTTTTTGTGAAGGAAGTGCCTCATATAATTTGGAAATTAGTTCCATTTCATTTTAAATCAAAAGCAGGCCACATTGGATGGCCACTGACCAAGTTTCAGCAATGTCAGAGTAATATTGCTATATTCCATACATTTAGTTGCGTTTCAGTGAATTATCAGAAAAGGCCCAAATTTGCACTACAAGTGTGACATAGTTTGGTCCTGAAAATTGCCAAAAAACATTTTATGCCCCAATATTGTTGATGGATGAACTTGGGTCAAGGAAAGTAAGAATTCCAAACCATTTTGTATGAATGGTCAACACTCCAAGTTTGACCCCAATTTGTAAAAAAATGAAAAAAGGCTCAAAAATTCAAATGCCTTTGCATTGAGCCATCATATGTGCAGTAGTTTGTGGAAAAATATTAAACTTGCAATACAACAAGTTTGAAAAAAAACCTTCACAAATTTACCTATCTCTTATGGACTTGTGTGGATTTCAAGGCATATGCACATGGAAATGGCCACATACATGGCAAAATTCATAATAACATGCCCAAATTTGGCACAACCAGTGGTGTTACCATTGTGGACAATGTTGCATAGGAATTTGCAATGATTTTGTATTAAAAAAATATTTTCCATTTTACAAGCGCAGAAATGACTTTTTTGTGAAGTAAGTGCCTCAGATAATTTTGAAATTTGTTCCATTTCATTTTTCATCAAAAGCAGGCCACATTGGATGGCCACAGACCAAGTTTCAGCAATTTCAGAGTAACATTGCTATATTCCATACATTAAATTGAGTTTCAGTGAATTATCAGAAAATGCCAAAATTCGCACTACAAGTTTGACATAGTTTGGTCCTGAATATTGCCAAAAATCATTTTATGCCCCAATATTGGTGACGGATGAACTTGGGCCAAGGAAAGGAAGATTTCCAAACCATTTTGTATGAATGGTTAACACTCCAAGTTTGACCCCAATTTGAAAAAAAACAAAGAAAATGAAAAAAGGCCCAAAAATTCAAATGCCTTTGCATTGAGCCATCATATGTGCACTAGTTTGTGGGAAAAATATTAAACTTTCAATACAACAAGTTTGAAAAAAAACCTTCACAAACTTGCCTATCTAGTATGGACTTCCATGGATTTCAATGCATATGCACATGGAAATGGCCAGTTACATGGAAAAATCCATAATAACATGCCCAAATTTGGCACAACGAGTGGTGTTACCATTGTGGACAATGTTGCGAAGGAATTTGCAATTATTTTGTAATAAAAAATATTTCCCATTTTACTAGCCCAGAAATGATTTTTTTGTGAAGGAAGCGCCTCAAATAATTTTGAAATCTGTTCGATTTCATTTTTCATCAAAAGCAGGCCACATTCGATGGCCACTGACCAAGTTTCAGCAATTTTAGAGTAATGTTGCTATATTCCATACATTTAGTTGAGTTTCAGTGAATTATCAAAAAAAGCCCAAATTTGCACTACTAGTGTGACATAGTTTGGTCCTGAAAATTGCCAAAAATCATTTTATGTCCCAATATTGGTGATGGATGAACTTGGGTCTAGGAAAGTAAGAATTCCAAACCATTTTGCATGAATGGTCAACACTCCAAGTTTGACCACAATTTGAAAAAAAATAAAATGAAAAAAGGCTCAAAAATTCAAATGCCTTTGCATTGAGCCATCATATTTGCACTAGTTTGTGGGAAAAATATTAAACTTGCAATACAACAAGTTTGAAAAAAAACCTTCACAAATTTGCCTATCCAGTTTGGACTTTTGTGGATTTCAAGGAATATGCACATGGAAATGGCCACATACATGGCAAAATCCGTGATAACATCCCCAAATTTGGCACAACCATTGGTGTTACCATTGTGGACAATGTTGCATAGGAATTTGCAACTATGTTGTAACAATAAACTATTTTCCATTTTACAAGCCCTAGAAATGACTTTTTTTTGTGAAGGAAGTGCCTCATATAATTTTGAAATTAGTTCCATTTCATTTTAAATCAAAATCAGGCCACATTGGATGGCCACTGACCAAGTTTCAGCAATGTCAGAGTAATATTGCTATATTCCATACATTTAGTTGCGTTTCAGTGAATTATCAGAAAAGGCCCAAATTTGCACTACAAGTGTGACATAGTTTGGTCCTGAAAATTGCCAAAAAACATTTTATGCCCCAATATTGCTGATGGATGAACTTGGGTCAAGGAAAGTAAGAATTCCAAACCATTTTCTATGAATGGTCAACACTCCAAGTTTGACCCCAATTTGAAAAAAAAATGAAAAAAGGCTCAAAAATTCAAATGCCTTTGCATTGAGCCATCATATGTGCAGTAGTTTGTGGAAAAATATTAAACTTGCAATACAACAAGTTTGAAAAAAAACCTTCACAAATTTACCTATCTATTATGGACTTGTGTGGATTTCAAGGCATATGCACATGGAAATTGCCACATACATGGCAAAATTCATAATAACATGCCCAAATTTGGCACAACCAGTGGTGTTACCATTGTGGACAATGTTGCATTGGAATTTGCAATGATTTTGTATTAAAAAAATATTTTCCATTTTACAAGCGCAGAAATGACTTTTTTGTGAAGGAAGTGCCTCAGATAATTTTGAAATTTGTTCCATTTCATTTTTCATAAAAAGCAGGCCACATTGGATGGCCACAGACCAAGTTTCAGCAATTTCAGAGTTATATTGCTATATTCCATACATTAAATTGAGTTTCAGTGAATTATCAGAAAATGCCAAAATTTGCACTACAAGTTTGACATAGTTTGGTCCTGAAAATTGCCAAAAATCATTTTATGCCCTAATATTGGTGACGGATGAACTTGAGCCAAGGAAAGTAAGAATTCCAAACCATTTTGTATGAATGGTCAACACTCCAAGTTTGACCCCAATTTAAAAAAAACAAAGAAAATGAAAAAAGGCCCAAAAATTCAAATGCCTTTGCATTGAGCCATCATATGTGCACTAGTTTGTGGGAAAAATATTAAACTTTCAATACAACAAGTTTGAAAAAAAACCTTCACAAACTTGCCTATCTAGTATGGACTTCCATGGATTTCAAGGCATATGCACATGGAAATGGCCACATAAATGGAAAAATCCATAATGACATGCCCAAATTTGGCACAACGAGTGGTGTTACCATTGTGGACAATGTTGCAAAGGAATTTGCAATTATTTTGTAATAAAAAATATTTCCCATTTTACAAGCCCAGAAATGACTTTTTTTGTGAAGGAAGCGCCTCAAATAATTTTGAAATCTGTTCCATTTCATTTTTCATCAAAAGCAGGCCACATTCGATGGCCACTGACCAAGTTTCAGCAATTTTAGAGTAATATTGCTATATTCCATACATTTAGTTGAGTTTCAGTGAATTATCAGAAAAAGCCCAAATTTGCACTACAAGTATGACATAGTTTGGTCCTGAAAATTGCCAAAAATCATTTTATGTCCCAATATTGGTGATGGATGAACTTGGGTCTAGGAAAGTAAGAATTCCAAACCATTTTGCATGAATGGTTAACACTCCAAGTTTGACCCCAATTTGAAAAAAAAGAAAATGAAAAACGGCTCAAAAATTCAAATGCCTTTGCATTGAGCCATCATATTTGCACTAGTTTGTGGGAAAAATATTAAACTTGCAATACAACAAGTTTGAAAAAAAACCTTCACAAATTTGCCTATCCAGTTTGGACTTTTGTGGATTTCAAGGCATATGCACATGGAAATGGCCACATACATGGCAAAATCCATGATAACATCCCCAAATTTGGCACAACCATTGGTGTTACCATTGTGGACAATGTTGCATAGGAATTTGCAACTATGTTGTAACAATAAACTATTTTCCATTTTACAAGCCCTAGAAATGACTTTTTTTTGTGAAGGAAGTGCCTCATATAATTTTGAAATTAGTTCCATTTCATTTTAAATCAAAAGCAGGCCACATTGGATGGCCACTGACCAAGTTTCAGCAATGTCAGAGTAATATTGCTATATTCCATACATTTAGTTGCGTTTCAGTGAATTATCAGAAAAGGCTCAAATTTGCACTACAAGTGTGACATAGTTTGGTCCTGAAAATTGCCAAAAAACATTTTATGCCCCAATATTGCTGATGGATGAACTTGGGTCAAGGAAAGTAAGAATTCCAAACCATTTTGTATGAATGGTCAACACTCCAAGTTTGACCCCAATTTGAAAAAAAATGAAAAAAGGCTCAAAAATTCAAATGCCTTTGCATTGAGCCATCATATGTGCAGTAGTTTGTGGAAAAATATTAAACTTGCAATACAACAAGTTTGAAAAAAAACCTTCACAAATTTACCTATCTATTATGGACTTGTGTGGATTTCAAGGCATATGCACATAGAAATGGCCACATACATGGCAAAATTCATAATAACATGCCCAAATTTGGCACAACCAGTGGTGTTACCATTGTGGACAATGTTGCATTGGAATTTGCAATGATTTTGTATTAAAAAAATATTTTCCATTTTACAAGCGCAGAAATGACTTTTTTGTGAAGGAAGTGCCTCAGATAATTTTGAAATTTGTTCCATTTCATTTTTCATAAAAAGCAGGCCACATTGGATGGCCACAGACCAAGTTTCAGCAATTTCAGAGTAATATTGCTATATTCCATATATTAAATTGAGTTTCAGTGAATTATCAGAAAATGCCAAAATTTGCACTACAAGTTTGACATAGTTGGGTCCTGAAAATTGCCAAAAATCATTTTATGCCCTAATATTGGTGACGGATGAACTTGGGCCAAGGAAAGTAAGAATTCCAAACCATTTTGTATGAATGGTCAACACTCCAAGTTTGACCCCAATTTGAAAAAAAACAAAGAAAATGAAAAAAGGCCCAAAAATTCAAATGCCTTTGCATTGAGCCATCATATGTGCACTAGTTTATGGGAAAAATATTAAACTTTCAATACAACAAGTTTGAAAAAAAAACCTTCACAAACTTGCCTATCTAGTATGGACTTCCGTGGATTTCAAGGCATATGCACATCGAAATGGCCACATAAATGGAAAAATCCATAATAACATGCCCAAATTTGGCACAACGAGTGGTGTTACCATTGTGGACAATGTTGCATAGGAATTTGCAATTATTTTGTAATAAAAAATATTTCCCATTTTACAAGCCCAGAAATGACTTTTTTTGTGAAGGAAGCGCCTCAAAAAAATTTGAAATCTATTCCATTTCATTTTTCATCAAAAGCAGGCCACATTGGATGGCAACTGACCAAGTTTCAGCAATTTTAGAGTAATATTGCTATATTCCATACATTTAGTTGAGCTTCAGTGAAATATCAGAAAAAGCCCAAATTTGCACTATAAGTGTGACATAGTTTGGTCCTGAAAATTGCCAAAAATCATTTTATGCCCCAATATTGGTGATGGATGAACTTGGGTCTAGGAAAGTAAGAATTCCAAACCATTTTGCATGAATGGTCAACACTCCAAGTTTGACCCCAATTTGAAAAAAAAGAAAATGAAAAAGGGCTCAAAAATTCAAATGCCTTTGCATTGAGTCATCATATTTGCACTAGTTTGTGGGAAAAATATTAAACTTGCAACACAACAAGTTTGAAAAAAAACCTTCACAAATTTGCCTATCCAGTTTGGACTTTTGTGGATTTCAAGGCATATGCACATGGAAATGGCCACATACATGGCAAAATCCATGATAACATCCCCAAATTTGGCACAACCATTGGTGTTACCATTGTGGACAATGTTGCATAGAAATTTGCAACTATGTTGTAACAATAAACTATTTTCCATTTTACAAGCCCTAGAAATGACTTTTTTTGTGAAGGAAGTGCCTCATATAATTTTGAAATTTGTTCCATTTCATTTTAAATCAAAAGCAGGCCACATTGGATGGCCACTGACCAAGTTTCAGCAATGTCAGAGTAATATTGCTATATTCCATACATTTAGTTGAGTTTCAGTGAATTATCAGAAAAGGTCCAAATTTCCACTACAAGTGTGACATAGTTTGGTCCTGAAAATTGCCAAAAATCATTTTACGCCCCAATATTGCTGATGGATGAACTTGGGTCAAGGAAAGTAAGAATTCCAAACCATTTTGTATGAATGGTCAACACTCCAAGTTTGACCCCAATTTGAAAAAAAAATGAAAAAAGGCTCAAAAATTCAAATGCCTTTGCATTGAGCCATCATATGTGCAGTAGTTTGTGGAAAAATATTAAATTGCAATACAACAAGTTTGAAAAAAAACCTTCACAAATTTACCTATCTATTATGGACTTGTGTGGATTTCAAGGCATATGCACATGGAAATGGCCGCATACATGGCAAAATTCATAATAACATGCCCAAATTTGGCACAACCAGTGGTGTTACCATTGTGGACAATGTTCCATAGGAGTTTGCAATGATTTTGTATTAAAAAAATATTTTCCATTTTACAAGCGCAGAAATGACTTTTTTGTGAAGGAAGTGCCTCAGATAATTTTGAAATTTGTTCCATTTCATTTTTCATAAAAAGCAGGCCACATTGGATGGCCACAGACCAAGTTTCAGCAATTTCAGAGTAACATTGCTATATTCCATACATTAAATTGAGTTTCAGTGAATTATCAGAAAATGCCAAAATTTGCACTACAAGTTTGACATAGTTTGGTCCTGAAAATTGCCAAAAATCATTTTATGCCCCAATATTGGTGACGGATGAACTTGGGCCAAGGAAAGGAAGAATTCCAAACCATTTTGTATGAATGGTCAACACTCCAAGTTTGACCCCAATTTGAAAAAAAACAAAGAAAATGAAAAAAGGCCCAAAAATTCAAATGCCTTTGCATTGAGCCATCATATGTGCACTAGTTTGTGGGAAAAATATTAAACTTTCAATACAACAAGTTTGAAAAAAAACCTTCACAAACTTGCCTATCTAGTATGGACTTCCATGGATTTCAAGGCATATGCACATGGAAATGGCCAGATACATGGAAACATCCATAATAACATGCCCAAATTTGGCACAACGAGTGGTGTTACCATTGTGGACAATGTTGCAAAGGAATTTGCAATTATTTTGTAATAAAAAATATTTCCCATTTTACAAGCCCAGAAATGACTTTTTTTGTGAAGGAAGCGCCTCAAATAATTTTGAAATCTGTTCCATTTCATTTTTCATCAAAAGCAGGCCACATTCGATGGCCACTGACCAAGTTTCAGCAATTTTAGAGTAATATTGCTATATTCCATACATTTAGTTGAGTTTCAGTGAATTATCAGAAAAAGCCCATATTTGCACTACAAGTGTGACATAGTTTGGTCTTGAAAATTGCCAAAAATCATTTTATGTCCCAATATTGGTGATGGATGAACTTGGGTCTAGGAAAGTAAGAATTCCAAACCATTTTGCATGAATAGTCAACACTCCAAGTTTGACCCCAATTTGAAAAAAAAGAAAATGAAAAAAGGCTCAAAAATTCAAATGCCTTTGCATTGAGCCACCATATTTGCACTAGTTTGTGGGAAAAATATTAAACTTGCAATACAACAAGTTTGAAAAAAAACCTTCACAAATTTGCCTATCCAGTTTGGACTTTTGTGGATTTCAAGGCATATGCACATGGAAATGGCCACATACATGGCAAAATCCATGATAACATCCCCAAATTTGGCACAACCATTGGTGTTACCATTGTGGACAATGTTGCATAGGAATTTGCAACTATGTTGTAACAATAAACTATTTTCCATTTTACAAGCCCTAGAAATGACTTTTTTTGTGAAGGAAGTGCCTCATATAATTTTGAAATTAGTTCCATTTCATTTTAAATCAAAAGCAGGCCACATTGGATGGCCACTGACCAAGTTTCAGCAATGTCAGAGTAATATTGCTATATTCCATACATTTAGTTGCGTTTCAGTGAATTATCAGAAAAGGCCCAAATTTGCACTACAAGTGTGACATAGTTTGGTCCTGAAAATTGCCAAAAAACATTTTATGCCCCAATATTGCTGATGGATGAACTTGGGTCAAGGAAAGTAAGAATTCCAAACCATTTTGTATGAATGGTCAACACTCCAAGTTTGACCCAATTTGAAAAAAAAAATGAAAAAAGGCTCAAAAATTCAAATGCCTTTGCATTGAGCCATCATATGTGCAGTAGTTTGTGGAAAAATATTACACTTGCAATACAACAAGTTTGAAAAAAAACCTTCACAAATTTACCTATCTATTATGGACTTGTGTGGATTTCAAGGCATATGCACATGGAAATGGCCACATACATGGCAAAATTCATAATAACATGCCCAAATTTGGCACAACCAGTGGTGTTACCATTGTGGACAATGTTGCATTGGAATTTGCAATGATTTTGTATTAAAAAAATATTTTCCATTTTACAAGCGCAGAAATGACTTTTTTGTGAAGGAAGTGCCTCAGATAATTTTGAAATTTGTTCCATTTCATTTTTCATAAAAAGCAGGCCACATTGGATGGCCACAGACCAAGTTTCAGCAATTTCAGAGTAATATTGCTATATTCCATACATTAAATTGAGTTTCAGTGAATTATCAGAAAATGCCAAAATTTGCACTACAAGTTTGACATAGTTTGGTCCTGAAAATTGCCAAAAATCATTTTATGCCCTTATATTGGTGATGGATGAACTTGGGCCAAGGAAAGTAAGAATTCCAAACCATTTTGTATGAATGGTCAACACTCCAAGTTTGACCCCAATTTGAAAAAAAACAAAGAAAATGAAAAAAGGCCCAAAAATTCAAATGCCTTTGCATTGAGCCATCATATGTGCACTAGTTTGTGGGAAAAATATTAAACTTTCAATACAACAAGTTTGAAAAAAAAACCTTCACAAACTTGCCTATCTTGTATGGACTTCCGTGGATTTCAAGGCATATGCACATGGAAATGGCCACATACATAGAAAAATCCATAATAACATGCCCAAATTTGGCACAACGAGTGGTGTTACCATTGTGGACAATGTTGCATAGGAATTTGCAATTATTTTGTAATAAAAAATATTTCCCATTTTACAAGCCCAGAAATGACTTTTTTTGTGAAGGAAGCGCCTCAAAAAAATTTGAAATCTGTTCCATTTCATTTTTCATCAAAAGCAGGCCACATTGGATGGCAACTGACCAAGTTTCAGCAATTTTAGAGTAATATTGCTATATTCCATACATTTAGTTGAGCTTCAGTGAAATATCAGAAAAAGCCCAAATTTGCACTATAAGTGTGACATAGTTTGGTCCTGAAAATTGCCAAAAATCATTTTATGCCCCAATATTGGTGATGGATGAACTTGGGTCTAGGAAAGTAAGAATTCCAAACCATTTAGCATGAATGGTCAACACTCCAAGTTTGACCCCAATTTGAAAAAAAAGAAAATGAAAAAAGGTTCAAAAATTCAAATGCCTTTGCATTGAGTCATCATATTTGCACTAATTTGTGGGAAAAATATTAAACTTGCAATACAACAAGTTTGAAAAAAAACCTTCACAAATTTGCCTATCCAGTTTGGAGTTTTGTGGATTTCAAGGCATATGCACATGGAAATGGCCACATACATGGAAAAATCCATGATAACATCCCCAAATTTGGCACAACCATTGGTGTTACCATTGTGGACAATGTTGCATAGAAATTTGCAACTATGTTGTAACAATAAACTATTTTCCATTTTACAAGCCCTAGAAATGACTTTTTTTGTGAAGGAAGTGCCTCATATAATTTTGAAATTTGTTCCATTTCATTTTAAATCAAAAGCAGGCCACATTGGATGGCCACTGACCAAGTTTCAGCAATGTCAGAGTAATATTGCTATATTCCATACATTTAGTTGAGTTTCAGTGAATTATCATAAAAGGCCCAAATTTGCACTACAAGTGTGACATAGTTTGGTCCTAAAAATTGCCAAAAATCATTTTACGCCCCAATATTGCTGATGGATGAACTTGGGTCAAGGAAAGTAAGAATTCCAAACCATTTTGTATGAATGGTCAACACTCCAAGTTTGACCCCAATTTGAAAAAAAATGAAAAAAGGCTCAAAAATTCAAATGCCTTTGCATTGAGCCATCATATGTGCAGTAGTTTGTGGAAAAATATTAAACTTGCAATACAACAAGTTTGAAAAAAAACCTTCACAAATTTACCTATCTATTATGGACTTGTGTGGATTTCAAGGCATATGCACATGGAAATGGCCACATACATGGCAAAATTCATAATAACATGCCCAAATTTGGCACAACCAGTGGTGTTACCATTGTGGACAATGTTGCATAGGAATTTGCAATGATTTTGTATTAAAAAAATATTTTCCATTTTACAAGCGCAGAAATGACTTTTTTGTGAAGCAAGTGCCTCAGATAATTTTGAAATTTGTTCCATTTCATTTTTCATCAAAAGCAGGCCACATTGGATGGCCACAGACCAAGTTTCAGCAATTTCAGAGTAACATTGCTATATTCCATACATTAAATTGAGTTTCAGTGAATTATCAGAAAATGCCAAAATTTGCACTACAAGTTTGATATAGTTTGGTCCTGAAAATTGCCAAAAATCATTTTATGCCCCAATATTGGTGACGGATGAACTTGGGCCAAGGAAAGGAAGATTTCCAAACCATTTTGTATGAATGGTCAACACTCCAAGTTTGACCCCAATTTGAAAAAAAACAAAGAAAATGAAAAAAGGCCCAAAAATTCAAATGCCTTTGCATTGAGCCATCATATGTGCACTAGTTTGTGGGAAAAATATTAAACTTTCAATACAACAAGTTTGAAAAAAAACCTTCACAAACTTGCCTATCTAGTATGGACTTCCATGGATTTCAAGGCATATGCACATGGAAATGGCCAGATACATGGAAAAATCCATAATAACATGCCCAAATTTGGCACAACGAGTGGTGTTACCATTGTGGACAATGTTGCAAAGGAATTTGCAATTATTTTGTAATAAAAAATATTTCCCATTTTACAAGCCCAGAAATGACTTTTTTTTGTGAAGGAAGCGCCTCAAATAATTTTGAAATCTGTTCCATTTCATTTTTCATCAAAAGCAGGCCACATTCGATGGCCACTGACCAAGTTTCAGCAATTTTAGAGTAATATTGCTATATTCCATACATTTAGTTGAGTTTCAGTGAATTATCAGAAAAAGCCCAAATTTGCACTACAAGTGTGACATAGTTTGGTCCTGAAAATTGCCAAAAATCATTTTATGTCCCAATATTGGTGATGGATGAACTTGGGTCTAGGAAAGTAAGAATTCCAAACCATTTTGCATGAATGGTCAACACTCCAAGTTTGACCCCAATTTGAAAAAAAAGAAAATTAAAAAATCTCAAAAATTCAAATGCCTTTGCATTGAGCCATCATATTTGCACTAGTTTGTGGGAAAAATATTAAACTTGCAATACAACAAGTTTGAAAAAAAACCTTCACAAATTTGCCTATCCAGTTCGGACTTTTGTGGATTTCAAGGCATATGCACATGGAAATGGCCACATACATGGCAAAATCCATGATAACATCCCCAAATTTGGCACAACCATTGGTGTTACCATTGTGGACAATGTTGCATAGGAATTTGCAACTATGTTGTAACAATAAACTATTTTCCATTTTACAAGCCCTAGAAATGACTTTTTTTGTGAAGGAAGTGCCTCATATAATTTGGAAATTAGTTCCATTTCATTTTAAATCAAAAGCAGGCCACATTGGATGGCCACTGACCAAGTTTCAGCAATGTCAGAGTAATATTGCTATATTCCATACATTTAGTTGCGTTTCAGTGAATTATCAGAAAAGGCCCAAATTTGCACTACAAGTGTGACATAGTTTGGTCCTGAAAATTGCCAAAAAACATTTTATGCCCCAATATTGTTGATGGATGAACTTGGGTCAAGGAAAGTAAGAATTCCAAACCATTTTGTATGAATGGTCAACACTCCAAGTTTGACCCCAATTTGAAAAAAAATGAAAAAAGGCTCAAAAATTCAAATGCCTTTGCATTGAGCCATCATATGTGCAGTAGTTTGTGGAAAAATATTAAACTTGCAATACAACAAGTTTGAAAAAAAACCTTCACAAATTTACCTATCTATTATGGACTTGTGTGGATTTCAAGGCATATGCACATGGAAATGGCCACATACATGGCAAAATTCATAATAACATGCCCAAATTTGGCACAACCAGTGGTGTTACCATTGTGGACAATGTTGCATAGGAATTTGCAATGATTTTGTATTAAAAAAATATTTTCCATTTTACAAGCGCAGAAATGACTTTTTTGTGAAGTAAGTGCCTCAGATAATTTTGAAATTTGTTCCATTTCATTTTTCATCAAAAGCAGGCCACATTGGATGGCCACAGACCAAGTTTCAGCAATTTCAGAGTAACATTGCTATATTCCATACATTAAATTGAGTTTCAGTGAATTATCAGAAAATGCCAAAATTCGCACTACAAGTTTGACATAGTTTGGTCCTGAATATTGCCAAAAATCATTTTATGCCCCAATATTGGTGACGGATGAACTTGGGCCAAGGAAAGGAAGATTTCCAAACCATTTTGTATGAATGGTTAACACTCCAAGTTTGACCCCAATTTGAAAAAAAACAAAGAAAATGAAAAAAGGCCCAAAAATTCAAATGCCTTTGCATTGAGCCATCATATGTGCACTAGTTTGTGGGAAAAATATTAAACTTTCAATACAACAAGTTTGAAAAAAAACCTTCACAAACTTGCCTATCTAGTATGGACTTCCATGGATTTCAATGCATATGCACATGGAAATGGCCAGTTACATGGAAAAATCCATAATAACATGCCCAAATTTGGCACAACGAGTGGTGTTACCATTGTGGACAATGTTGCAAAGGAATTTGCAATTATTTTGTAATAAAAAATATTTCCCATTTTACTAGCCCAGAAATGACTTTTTTTGTGAAGGAAGCGCCTCAAATAATTTTGAAATCTGTTCCATTTCATTTTTCATCAAAAGCAGGCCACATTCGATGGCCACTGACCAAGTTTCAGCAATTTTAGAGTAATGTTGCTATATTCCATACATTTAGTTGAGTTTCAGTGAATTATCAAAAAAAGCCCAAATTTGCACTACTAGTGTGACATAGTTTGGTCCTGAAAATTGCCAAAAATCATTTTATGTCCCAATATTGGTGATGGATGAACTTGGGTCTAGGAAAGTAAGAATTCCAAACCATTTTGCATGAATGGTCAACACTCCAAGTTTGACCACAATTTGAAAAAAAATAAAATGAAAAAAGGCTCAAAAATTCAAATGCCTTTGCATTGAGCCATCATATTTGCACTAGTTTGTGGGAAAAATATTAAACTTGCAATACAACAAGTTTGAAAAAAAACCTTCACAAATTTGCCTATCCAGTTTGGACTTTTGTGGATTTCAAGGAATATGCACATGGAAATGGCCACATACATGGCAAAATCCGTGATAACATCCCCAAATTTGGCACAACCATTGGTGTTACCATTGTGGACAATGTTGCATAGGAATTTGCAACTATGTTGTAACAATAAACTATTTTCCATTTTACAAGCCCTAGAAATGACTTTTTTTTGTGAAGGAAGTGCCTCATATAATTTTGAAATTAGTTCCATTTCATTTTAAATCAAAATCAGGCCACATTGGATGGCCACTGACCAAGTTTCAGCAATGTCAGAGTAATATTGCTATATTCCATACATTTAGTTGCGTTTCAGTGAATTATCAGAAAAGGCCCAAATTTGCACTACAAGTGTGACATAGTTTGGTCCTGAAAATTGCCAAAAAACATTTTATGCCCCAATATTGCTGATGGATGAACTTGGGTCAAGGAAAGTAAGAATTCCAAACCATTTTCTATGAATGGTCAACACTCCAAGTTTGACCCCAATTTGAAAAAAAAATGAAAAAAGGCTCAAAAATTCAAATGCCTTTGCATTGAGCCATCATATGTGCAGTAGTTTGTGGAAAAATATTAAACTTGCAATACAACAAGTTTGAAAAAAAACCTTCACAAATTTACCTATCTATTATGGACTTGTGTGGATTTCAAGGCATATGCACATGGAAATTGCCACATACATGGCAAAATTCATAATAACATGCCCAAATTTGGCACAACCAGTGGTGTTACCATTGTGGACAATGTTGCATTGGAATTTGCAATGATTTTGTATTAAAAAAATATTTTCCATTTTACAAGCGCAGAAATGACTTTTTTGTGAAGGAAGTGCCTCAGATAATTTTGAAATTTGTTCCATTTCATTTTTCATAAAAAGCAGGCCACATTGGATGGCCACAGACCAAGTTTCAGCAATTTCAGAGTAATATTGCTATATTCCATACATTAAATTGAGTTTCAGTGAATTATCAGAAAATGCCAAAATTTGCACTACAAGTTTGACATAGTTTGGTCCTGAAAATTGCCAAAAATCATTTTATGCCCTAATATTGGTGACGGATGAACTTGAGCCAAGGAAAGTAAGAATTCCAAACCATTTTGTATGAATGGTCAACACTCCAAGTTTGACCCCAATTTAAAAAAAAACAAAGAAAATGAAAAAAGGCCCAAAAATTCAAATGCCTTTGCATTGAGCCATCATATGTGCACTAGTTTGTGGGAAAAATATTAAACTTTCAATACAACAAGTTTGAAAAAAAAACCTTCACAAACTTGCCTATCTAGTATGGACTTCCGTGGATTTCAAGGCATATGCACATGGAAATGGCCACATACATGGAAAAATACATAATAACATGCCCAAATTTGGCACAACGAGTGGTGTTACCATTGTGGACAATGTTGCATAGGAATTTGCAATTATTTTGTAATAAAAAATATTTCCCATTTTACAAGCCCAGAAATGACTTTTTTTGTGAAGGAAGCGCCTCAAAAAAATTTGAAATCTGTTCCATTTCATTTTTCATCAAAAGCAGGCCACAATGGATGGCAACTGACCAAGTTTCAGCAATTTTAGAGTAATATTGCTATATTTCAAACATTTAGTTGAGCTTCAGTGAAATATCAGAAAAAGCCCAAATTTGCACTATAAGTGTGACATAGTTTGGTCCTGAAAATTGCCAAAAATCATTTTATGCCCCAATATTGGTGATGGATGAACTTGGGTCTAGGAAAGTAAGAATTCCAAACCATTTTGCATGAATGGTCAACACTCCAAGTTTGACCCCAATTTGAAAAAAAAGAAAATTAAAAAATCTCAAAAATTCAAATGCCTTTGCATTGAGCCATCATATTTGCACTAGTTTGTGGGAAAAATATTAAACTTGCAATACAACAAGTTTGAAAAAAAACCTTCACAAATTTGCATATCCAGTTCGGACTTTTGTGGATTTCAAGGCATATGCACATGGAAATGGCCACATACATGGCAAAATCCATGATAACATCCCCAAATTTGGCACAACCATTGGTGTTACCATTGTGGACAATGTTGCATAGGAATTTGCAACTATGTTGTAACAATAAACTATTTTCCATTTTACAAGCCCTAGAAATGACTTTTTTTGTGAAGGAAGTGCCTCATATAATTTGGAAATTAGTTCCATTTCATTTTAAATCAAAAGCAGGCCACATTGGATGGCCACTGACCAAGTTTCAGCAATGTCAGAGTAATATTGCTATATTCCATACATTTAGTTGCGTTTCAGTGAATTATCAGAAAAGGCCCAAATTTGCACTACAAGTGTGACATAGTTTGGTCCTGAAAATTGCCAAAAAACATTTTATGCCCCAATATTGTTGATGGATGAACTTGGGTCAAGGAAAGTAAGAATTCCAAACCATTTTGTATGAATGGTCAACACTCCAAGTTTGACCCCAATTTGTAAAAAAATGAAAAAAGGCTCAAAAATTCAAATGCCTTTGCATTGAGCCATCATATGTGCAGTAGTTTGTGGAAAAATATTAAACTTGCAATACAACAAGTTTGAAAAAAAACCTTCACAAATTTACCTATCTCTTATGGACTTGTGTGGATTTCAAGGCATATGCACATGGAAATGGCCACATACATGGCAAAATTCATAATAACATGCCCAAATTTGGCACAACCAGTGGTGTTACCATTGTGGACAATGTTGCATAGGAATTTGCAATGATTTTGTATTAAAAAAATATTTTCCATTTTACAAGCGCAGAAATGACTTTTTTGTGAAGTAAGTGCCTCAGATAATTTTGAAATTTGTTCCATTTCATTTTTCATCAAAAGCAGGCCACATTGGATGGCCACAGACCAAGTTTCAGCAATTTCAGAGTAACATTGCTATATTCCATACATTAAATTGAGTTTCAGTGAATTATCAGAAAATGCCAAAATTCGCACTACAAGTTTGACATAGTTTGGTCCTGAATATTGCCAAAAATCATTTTATGCCCCAATATTGGTGACGGATGAACTTGGGCCAAGGAAAGGAAGATTTCCAAACCATTTTGTATGAATGGTTAACACTCCAAGTTTGACCCCAATTTGAAAAAAAACAAAGAAAATGAAAAAAGGCCCAAAAATTCAAATGCCTTTGCATTGAGCCATCATATGTGCACTAGTTTGTGGGAAAAATATTAAACTTTCAATACAACAAGTTTGAAAAAAAACCTTCACAAACTTGCCTATCTAGTATGGACTTCCATGGATTTCAATGCATATGCACATGGAAATGGCCAGTTACATGGAAAAATCCATAATAACATGCCCAAATTTGGCACAACGAGTGGTGTTACCATTGTGGACAATGTTGCGAAGGAATTTGCAATTATTTTGTAATAAAAAATATTTCCCATTTTACTAGCCCAGAAATGATTTTTTTGTGAAGGAAGCGCCTCAAATAATTTTGAAATCTGTTCCATTTCATTTTTCATCAAAAGCAGGCCACATTCGATGGCCACTGACCAAGTTTCAGCAATTTTAGAGTAATGTTGCTATATTCCATACATTTAGTTGAGTTTCAGTGAATTATCAAAAAAAGCCCAAATTTGCACTACTAGTGTGACATAGTTTGGTCCTGAAAATTGCCAAAAATCATTTTATGTCCCAATATTGGTGATGGATGAACTTGGGTCTAGGAAAGTAAGAATTCCAAACCATTTTGCATGAATGGTCAACACTCCAAGTTTGACCACAATTTGAAAAAAAATAAAATGAAAAAAGGCTCAAAAATTCAAATGCCTTTGCATTGAGCCATCATATTTGCACTAGTTTGTGGGAAAAATATTAAACTTGCAATACAACAAGTTTGAAAAAAAACCTTCACAAATTTGCCTATCCAGTTTGGACTTTTGTGGATTTCAAGGAATATGCACATGGAAATGGCCACATACATGGCAAAATCCGTGATAACATCCCCAAATTTGGCACAACCATTGGTGTTACCATTGTGGACAATGTTGCATAGGAATTTGCAACTATGTTGTAACAATAAACTATTTTCCATTTTACAAGCCCTAGAAATGACTTTTTTTTGTGAAGGAAGTGCCTCATATAATTTTGAAATTAGTTCCATTTCATTTTAAATCAAAATCAGGCCACATTGGATGGCCACTGACCAAGTTTCAGCAATGTCAGAGTAATATTGCTATATTCCATACATTTAGTTGCGTTTCAGTGAATTATCAGAAAAGGCCCAAATTTGCACTACAAGTGTGACATAGTTTGGTCCTGAAAATTGCCAAAAAACATTTTATGCCCCAATATTGCTGATGGATGAACTTGGGTCAAGGAAAGTAAGAATTCCAAACCATTTTCTATGAATGGTCAACACTCCAAGTTTGACCCCAATTTGAAAAAAAAATGAAAAAAGGCTCAAAAATTCAAATGCCTTTGCATTGAGCCATCATATGTGCAGTAGTTTGTGGAAAAATATTAAACTTGCAATACAACAAGTTTGAAAAAAAACCTTCACAAATTTACCTATCTATTATGGACTTGTGTGGATTTCAAGGCATATGCACATGGAAATTGCCACATACATGGCAAAATTCATAATAACATGCCCAAATTTGGCACAACCAGTGGTGTTACCATTGTGGACAATGTTGCATTGGAATTTGCAATGATTTTGTATTAAAAAAATATTTTCCATTTTACAAGCGCAGAAATGACTTTTTTGTGAAGGAAATGCCTCAGATAATTTTGAAATTTGTTCCATTTCATTTTTCATAAAAAGCAGGCCACATTGGATGGCCACAGACCAAGTTTCAGCAATTTCAGAGTTATATTGCTATATTCCATACATTAAATTGAGTTTCAGTGAATTATCAGAAAATGCCAAAATTTGCACTACAAGTTTGACATAGTTTGGTCCTGAAAATTGCCAAAAATCATTTTATGCCCTAATATTGGTGACGGATGAACTTGAGCCAAGGAAAGTAAGAATTCCAAACCATTTTGTATGAATGGTCAACACTCCAAGTTTGACCCCAATTTAAAAAAAACAAAGAAAATGAAAAAAGGCCCAAAAATTCAAATGCCTTTGCATTGAGCCATCATATGTGCACTAGTTTGTGGGAAAAATATTAAACTTTCAATACAACAAGTTTGAAAAAAAAACCTTCACAAACTTGCCTATCTAGTATGGACTTCCGTGGATTTCAAGGCATATGCACATGGAAATGGCCACATACATGGAAAAATACATAATAACATGCCCAAATTTGGCACAACGACTGGTGTTACCATTGTGGACAATGTTGCATAGGAATTTGCAATTATTTTGTAATAAAAAATATTTCCCATTTTACAAGCCCAGAAATGACTTTTTTTGTGAAGGAAGCGCCTCAAAAAAATTTGAAATCTGTTCCATTTCATTTTTCATCAAAAGCAGGCCACAATGGATGGCAACTGACCAAGTTTCAGCAATTTTAGAGTAATATTGCTATATTTCAAACATTTAGTTGAGCTTCAGTGAAATATCAGAAAAAGCCCAAATTTGCACTATAAGTGTGACATAGTTTGGTCCTGAAAATTGCCAAAAATCATTTTATGCCCCAATATTGGTGATCGATGAACTTGGGTCTAGGAAAGTAAGAATTCCAAACCATTTTGCATGAATGGTCAACACTCCAAGTTTGACCCCAATTTGAAAAAAAGAAAATGAAAAAAGGCTCAAAAATTCAAATGCCTTTGCATTGAGTCATCATATTTGCACTAGTTTGTGGGAAAAATATTAAACTTGCAATACAACAAGTTTGAAAAAAAACCTTCACAAATTTGCCTATCCAGTTTGGACTTTTGTGGATTTCAAGGCATATGCACATGGAAATGGCCACATACATGGAACAATCCATGATAACATCCGCAAATTTGGCACAACCATTGGTGTTACCATTGTGGACAATGTTGCATAGGAATTTGCAACTATGTTGTAACAATAAACTATTTTCCATTTTACAAGCCCTAGAAATGACTTTTTTTGTGAAGGAAGTGCCTCATATAATTTTGAAATTTATTCCATTTCATTTTAAATCAAAAGCAGGCCACATTGGATGGCCACTGACCAAGTTTCAGCAATGTCAGAGTAATATTGCTATATTCCATACATTTAGTTGAGTTTCAGTGAATTATCAGAAAAGGCCCAAATTTGCACTACAAGTGTGACATAGTTTGGTCCGGAAAATTGCCAAAAATCATTTTACGCCCCAATATTGCTGATGGATGAACTTGGGTCAAGGAAAGTAAGAATTCCAAACCATTTTGTATGAATGGTCAACACTCCAAGTTTGACCCCAATTTGAAAAAAACTTGAAAAAAGGCTCAAAAATTCAAATGCCTTTGCATTGAGCCATCATATGTGCAGTAGTTTGTGGAAAAATATTAAACTTGCAATACAACAAGTTTGAAAAAAAACCTTCACAAATTTACCTATCTATTATGGACTTGTGTGGATTTCAAGGCATATGCACATGGAAATTGCCACATACATGGCAAAATTCATAATAACATGCCCAAATTTGGCACAACCAGTGGTGTTACCATTGTGGACAATGTTGCATTGGAATTTGCAATGATTTTGTATTAAAAAAATATTTTCCATTTTACAAGCGCAGAAATGACTTTTTTGTGAAGCAAGTGGCTCAGATAATTTTGAAATTTGTTCCATTTCATTTTTCATAAAAAGCAGGCCACATTGGATGGCCACAGACCAAGTTTCAGCAATTTCAGAGTAATATTGCTATATTCCATACATTAAATTGAGTTTCAGTGAATTATCAGAAAATGCCAAAATTTGCACTACAAGTTTGATATAGTTTGGTCCTGAAAATTGCCAAAAATCATTTTATGCCCTAATATTGGTGACGGATGAACTTGGGCCAAGGAAAGTAAGAATTCCAAACCATTTTGTATGAATGGTCAACACTCCAAGTTTGACCCCAATTTAAAAAAAACAAAGAAAATGAAAAAAGGCCCAAAAATTCAAATGCCTTTGCATTGAGCCATCATATGTGCACTAGTTTGTGGGAAAAATATTAAACTTTCAATACAACAAGTTTGAAAAAAAAACCTTCACAAACTTGCCTATCTAGTATGGACTTCCGTGGATTTCAAGGCATATGCACATGGAAATGGCCACATACATGGAAAAATACATAATAACATGCCCAAATTTGGCACAACGAGTGGTGTTACCATTGTGGACAATGTTGCATAGGAATTTGCAATTATTTTGTAATAAAAAATATTTCCCATTTTACAAGCCCAGAAATGACTTTTTTTGTGAAGGAAGCGCCTCAAAAAAATTTGAAATCTGTTCCATTTCATTTTTCATCAAAAGCAGGCCACAATGGATGGCAACTGACCAAGTTTCAGCAATTTTAGAGTAATATTGCTATATTCCAAACATTTAGTTGAGCTTCAGTGAAATATCAGAAAAAGCCCAAATTTGCACTATAAGTGTGACATAGTTTGGTCCTGAAAATTGCCAAAAATCATTTTATGCCCCAATATTGGTGATGGATGAACTTGGGTCTAGGAAAGTAAGAATTCCAAACCATTTTGCATGAATGGTCAACACTCCAAGTTTGACCCCAATTTGAAAAAAAGAAAATGAAAAAAGGCTCAAAAATTCAAATGCCTTTGCATTGAGTCATCATATTTGCACTAGTTTGTGGGAAAAATGTTAAACTTGCAATACAACAAGTTTGAAAAAAAACCTTCACAAATTTGCCTATCCAGTTTGGACTTTTGTGGATTTCAAGGCATATGCACATGGAAATGGCCACATACATGGAAAAATCCATGATAACATCCGCAAATTTGGCACAACCATTGGTGTTACCATTGTGGACAATGTTGCATAGGAATTTGCAACTATGTTGTAACAATAAATTATTTTCCATTTTACAAGCCCTAGAAATGACTTTTTTTGTGAAGGAAGTGCCTCATATAATTTTGAAATTTGTTCCATTTCATTTTAAATCAAAAGCAGGCCACATTGGATGGCCACTGACCAAGTTTCAGCAATGTCAGAGTAATATTGCTATATTCCATACATTTAGTTGAGTTTCAGTGAATTATCAGAAAAGGCCCAAATTTGCACTACAAGTGTGACATAGTTTGGTCCTGAAAATTGCCAAAAATCATTTTACGCCCCAATATTGCTGATGGATGAACTTGGGTTAAGGAAAGTAAGAATTCCAAACCATTTTGTATGAATGGTCAACACTCCAAGTTTGACCCCAATTTGAAAAAAAAATGAAAAAAGGCTCAAAAATTCAAATGCCTTTGCATTGAGCCATCATATGTGCAGTAGTTTGTGGAAAAATATTAAATTGCAATACAACAAGTTTGAAAAAAAACCTTCACAAATTAACCTATCTATTATGGACTTGTGTGGCTTTCAAGGCATATGCACATGGAAATGGCCCCATACATGGCAAAATTCATAATAACATGCCCAAATTTGGCACAACCAGTGGTGTTACCATTGTGGACAATGTTGCATAGGAATTTGCAATGATTTTGTATTAAAAAAATATTTTCCATTTTACAAGCGCAGAAATGACTTTTTTGTGAAGCAAGTGGCTCAGATAATTTTGAAATTTGTTCCATTTCTTTTTTCATCAAAAGCAGGCCACATTGGATGGCCACAGACCAAGTTTCAGTAATTTCAGAGTAACATTGCTATATTCCATACATTAAATTGAGTTTCAGTGAATTATCAGAAAATGCCAAAATTTGCACTACAAGTTTGACATAGTTTGGTCCTGAAAATTGCCAAAAATCATTTTATGCCCCAATATTGGTGACGGATGAACTTGGGCCAAGGAAAGGAAGATTTCCAAACCATTTTGTATGAATGGTCAACACTCCAAGTTTGACCCCAATTTGAAAAAAAACAAAGAAAATGAAAAAAGGCCCAAAAATTCAAATGCCTTTGCATTGATCCATCATATGTGCACTAGTTTGTGGGAAAAATATTAAACTTTCAATACAACAAGTTTGAAAAAAAACCTTCACAAACTTGCCTATCTAGTATCGACTTCCATGGATTTCAAGGCATATGCACATGGAAATGGCCAGATACATGGAAAAATCCATAATAACATGCCCAAATTTGGCACAATGAGTGGTGTTACCATTGTGGACAATGTTGCAAAGGAATTTTCAATTATTTTGTAATAAAAAATATTTCCCATTTTACAAGCCCAGAAATGACTTTTTTTGTGAAGGAAGCGCCTCAAATAATTTTGAAATCTGTTCCATTTCTTTTTTCATCAAAAGCAGGCCACATTCGATGGCCACTGACCAAGTTTCAGCAATTTTAGAGTAATATTGCTATATTCCATACATTTAGTTGATTTTCAGTGAATTATCAGAAAAAGCCCAAATTTGCACTATAAGTGTGACATAGTTTGGTCCTGAAAATTGCCAAAAATCATTTTATGTCCCAATATTGGTGATGGATGAACTTGGGTCTAGGAAAGTAAGAATTCCAAACCATTTTGCATGAATGGTCAACACTCCAAGCTTGACCCCAATTTGAAAAAAAATAAAATGAAAAAAGGCTCAAAAATTCAAATGCCTTTGCATTGAGCCATCATATTTGCACTAGTTTGTGGGAAAAATATTAAACTTGCAATACAACAAGTTTGAAAAAAAACCTTCACAAATTTGCCTATCAAGTTTGGACTTTTGTGGATTTCAAGGCATATGCACATGGAAATGGCCACATACATGGCAAAATCCATGATAACATCCCCAAATTTGGCACAACAATTGGTGTTACCATTGTGGACAATGTTACATAGGAATTTGCAACTATGTTGTAACAATAAACTATTTTCCATTTTACAAGCCCTAGAAATGACTTTTTTGTGAAGGAAGTGCCTCATATTATTTTGAAATTTGTTCCATTTCATTTTAAATCAAAAGCAGGCCACATTGGATGGCCACTGACCAAGTTTCAGCAATGTCAGAGTAATATTGCTATATTCCATACATTTAGTTGAGTTTCAGTGAATTATCCGAATAGGCCCAAATTTGCACTACAAGTGTGACATCGTTTGGTCCTGAAAATTGCCAAAAATCATTTTATGCCCCAATATTGCTGATGGATGAACTTGGGTCAAGGAAAGTAAGAATTCCAAACCATTTTGTATTAATGGTCAACACTCCAAGTTTGACCCCAATTTGAAAAAAAAATGAAAAAAGGCTCAAATATTCAAATGCCTTTGCATTGAGCCATCATATGTGCAGTAGTTTGTGGAAAAATATTAAACTTGCAATACAACAAGTTTGAAAAAAAAACTTCACAAATTTACCTATCTATTATGGACTTGTGTGGCTTTCAAGGCATATGCACATGGAAATGGCCACATACATGGCAAAATTCATAATAACATGCCCAAATTTGGCACAACCAGTGGTGTTACCATTGTGGACAATGTTGCATAGGAATTTGCAATGATTTTGTATTAAAAAAATATTTTCCATTTTACAAGCGCAGAAATGACTTTTTTGTGAAGGAAGTGCCTAAGATAATTTTGAAATTTGTTCCATTTCATTTTTCATCAAAAGCAGGCCACATTGGATGCCACAGACCAAGTTTCAGCAATTTCAGAGTAATATTGGTATATTCCATACATTAAATTGAGTTTCAGTGAATTATCAGAAAATGCCAAAATTTGCACTACAAGTTTGACATAGTTTGGTCCTGAAAATTGCCAAAAATCATTTTATGCCCCAATATTGGTGACGGATGAACTTGGGCCAAGGAAAGTAAGAATTCCAAACCATTTTGTATGAATGGTCAACACTCAAAGTTTGACCCCAATTTGAAAAAAAACAAAGAAAAAGAAAAAAGGCCCAAAAATTCAAATGCCTTTGCATTGAGCCATCATATGTGCACTAGTTTGTGGGAAAAATATTAAACTTTCAATACAACAAGTTTGAAAAAAAAAATCTTCACAAACTTGCCTATCTAGTATGGACTTTCGTGGATTTCAAGGCATATGCACATGGAAATGGCCACATACAAGGAAAAATCCATAATAACATGCCCAAATTTGGCACAACGAGTGGTGTTACCATTGTGGACAATGTTGCATAGGAATTTGCAATTATTTTGTAATAAAAAATATTTCCCATTTTACAAGCCCAGAAATTACTTTTTTTGTGAAGGAAGCGCCTCAAATAATTTTGAAATCTATTCCATTTCATTTTTCATCAAAAGCAGGCCACATTGGATGGCCACTAACCAAGTGTCATCAATTTTAGAGTAATATTGCTATATTCCATACATTTAGTTGAGTGTCAGTGAATTATCAGAAAAAGCCCAAATTTGCACTACAAGTGTGACATAGTTTGGTCCTGAAAATTACCAAAAATCATTTTATGCCCCAATATTGGTGATGGATGAACTTGGGTCTAGGAAAGTAAGAATTCCAAACCATTTTCCATGAATGGTCAACACTCCAAGTTTGACCCCAATTTGAAAAAAAAAGAAAATAAAAAAAGGCTCAAACATTCAAATGCCTTTGCATTGAACCATCATATTTGCACTAGTTTGTGGGAAAAATATTAAACTTATAATACAACAAGTTTGAAAAAAAACCTTCACAAATTTGCCTATCCAGTTTGGACTTTTGTGGATTTCAAGGCATATGCACATGGAAATGGCCACATACATGGAAAAATCCATGATAACATCCCCAAATTTGGCACAACCATTGGTGTTACCATTGTGGACAATGTTGCATAGGAATTTGCAACTATGTTGTAACAATAAGCTATTTTCCATTTTACAAGCCCTAGAAATGACTTTTTTGTGAAGGAAGTGCCTCATATAATTTTCAATTTTGTTCCATTTCATTTTATATCTAAAGCAGGCCACTGACCAAGTTTCAGCAATGTCAGAGTAATATTGCTATATTCCATACATTTATTTGAGTTTCAGTGAATTGTTAGAAAAGGCCCAAATTTGTACTACAAGTGTGACATAGTTTGGTCCTGAAAATTGCCAAAAATCATTTTATGCCCCAATATTGCTGATGGATGAACTTGGGTCAAGGAAAGTAAGAATTCCAAACCATTTTGTATGAATGGTCAACACTCCAAGTTTGACCCCAATTTGAAAAAAAATGAAAAAAGGCTCAAAAATTCAAATGCCTTTGCATTGAGCCATCATATGTGCAGTAGTTTGTGGAAAAATATTAAACTTGCAATACAACAAGTTTGAAAAAAAACCTTCACAAATTTGCCTATCCAGTTTGGACTTTTGTGGATTTCAAGGCATATGCACATGGAAATGGCCACATACATGGTAAAATTCATAATAACATCCCCAAATTTGGCACAACCAGTGGTGTTACCATTGTGGACAATGTTGCATAGGAATTTGCAATGATTTTGTATTAAAAAAATATTTTCCATTTTACAAGCGCAGAAATGACATTTTTGTGAAGGAAGTGCCTCAGAAAATTTTGAAATTTGTTCCATTTCATTTTTCATCAAAAGCAGGCCACATTGGATGGCCACTTACCAAGTTTCAGCAATTTCAGAGTAATATTGCTATATTCCATACATTAAATTGAGTTTCAGTGAATTATTAGAAAATGCCAAAATTTGCACTACAAGTTTGACATAGCTAGGTCCTGAAAATTGCCAAAAATCATTTTATGCCCCAATATTGGTGACGGAGGAACTTGGGCCAAGGAAAGGAAGAATTCCAAACCATTTTGTATGAATGGTCAACACTCCAAGTTTGACCGCAATTTGAAAAAAAACAAAGAAAATGAAAAAAGGCCCAAAAATTCAAATGCCTTTGCATTGAGCCATCATATGTGCACTAGTTTGTGGGAAAAATATTAAACTTTCAATACAACAAGTTTGAAAAAAACCTTCACAAACTTGCCTATCTAGTAGGGACTTCCGTGGATTTCAAGGCATATGCACATGGAAATGGCCACATACATGGAAAAATCCATAATAACATGCCCAAATTTGGCACAACGAGTGGTGTTACCATTGTGGACAATGTTGCATAGGAATTTGCAATTATTTTGTAATAAAAAATATTTCCCATTTTACAAGCCCAGAAATGACTTTTTTTGTGAAGGAAGCGCCTCCAATAATTTTGAAATCTGTTCCATTTCATTTTTCATCAAAAGCATGCCACATTGGATGGCCACTGACCAAGTTTCAGCAGTTTTAGAGTAATATTGCTATATTCCATACATTTAGTTGTGTTTTAGTGAATTATCAGAAAAAGCCCAAATTTGCACTACAAGTGTGACATAGTTTGGTCCTGAAAATTGCCAAAAATCATTTTATGCCCCAATATTGGTGATGGATGAACTTGGGTCTAGGAAAGTAAGAGTTCCAAACCATTTTGCATGAATGGTCAACACTCCAAGTTTGAACCCAATTTGAAAAAAAAAGAAAATGAAAAAAGGCTCAGAAATTCAAATGCCTTTGCATTGAGCCATCATATTTGCACTAGTTTGTGGGAAAAATATTAAACTTGCAATACAACAAGTTTGAAAAAAAACCTTCACAAATTTGCCTATCCAGTTTGGACTTTTGTGAATTCCAAGGCATATGCACATGGAAATGGCCACATACATGGCAAAATCCATGATAACATCCCCAAATTTGGCACAACCATTGGTGTTACCATTGTGGACAATGTTGCATAGGAATTTATAACTATGTTGTAACAATAAACTATTTTCCATTTTACAAGCCCTAGAAATGACTTTTTTTGTGAAGGAAGTGCCACATATAATTATGAAATTTGTTCCATTTCATTTTAAATCAAAAGCAGGCCACATTGGATGGCCACTGTCCAAGTTTCAGCAATGTCAGAGAAATATTGCTAAATTCCATACATTTAGTTGAGTTTAAGGCCCAAATTTACAATACAAGTGTGACATAGTTTGGTCCTGAAAATTGCCAAAAATCATTTTATGCCCTAATATTGCTGATGGATGAACTTGGGTCAAGGAAAGTAAGAATTCCAAACCATTTTGTATGAATGGTCAACACTCCAAGTTTGACCCCAATATGAAAAAAAAATGAAAAAAGGCTCAAAAATTCAAATGCCTTTGCATTGAGCCATCATATGTGCAGTAGTTTGTGGAAAAATATTAAACTTGCAATACAACAAGTTTGAAAAAAAACCTTCACAAATTTACCTATCTATTATGGACTTGTGTGGATTTCAAGCCATATGCACATGGAAATGGCCACATACATGGCAAAATTCATAATAACATGCCCAAATTTGGCACAACCAGTGGTGTTACCATTGTGGACAATGTTGCTTAGGAATTTGCAATGATTTTGTATTAAAAAATATTTTCCATTTTACAAGCGCAGAAATAACTTTTTTGTGACGGAAGTGCCTCAGATAATTTTGAAATTTGTTCCATTTCATTTTTCATCAAAAGCAGGCCACATTGGATGGCCACAGACCAAGTTTCAGCAATTTCAGAGAAATATTGCTATATTCCATACATTTAGTTGAGTTTAAGGCCCAAATTTACAATACAAGTGTGACATAGTTTGGTCCTGAAAATTACCAAAAATCATTTTATGCCCCAATATTGGTGATGGATGAACTTGGGTCTAGGAAAGTAAGAATTCCAAACCATTTTGCATGAATGGTCAACACTCCAAGTTTGACCCCAATTTGAAAAAAAAAGAAAATAAAAAAAGGCTCAAAAATTCAAATGCCTTTGCATTGAGCCATCATATTTGCACTAGTTTGTGGGAAAAATATTAAACTTGCAATACAACAAGTTTGAAAAAAAACCTTCACAAATTTGCCTATCCAGTTTGGACTTTTGTGGATTTCAAGGCATATGCACATGGAAATGGCCACATACATGGCAAAATCCATGATAACATCCCCAAATTTGGCACAACCATTGGTGTTACCATTGTGGACAATGTTGCATAGGAATTTGCAACTATGTTGTAACAATAAACTATTTTCCATTTTACAAGCCCTAGAAATGGCTTTTTTTTGTGAAGGAAGTGCCTCATATAATTTTGAATTTTGTTCCATTTCATTTTAAATCAAAAGCAGGCCACATTGGTTGGCCACTGACTAAGTTTCAGCAATGTCAGAGTAATATTGCTATATTCCATACATTAATTTGAGTTTCAGTGAATTATCAGAAAAGGCCCAAATTTGCACTACAAGTGTGACATCGTTTGGTCCTGAAAATTGCCAAAAATCATTTTATGCACCAATATTGCTGATGGATGAACTTGGGTCAAGGAAAGTAAGAATTCCAAACCATTTTGTATGAATGGTCAACACTCCAAGTTTGACCCCAATTTGAAAAAAAAAAGAAAAAAGGCTCAAAAATTCAAATGACTTTGCATTGAGCCATCATATGTGCAGTAGTTTGTGGAAAAATATTAAACTTGCAATACAACAAGTTTGAAAAAAAACCTTCACAAATTTACCTATCCAGTATGGACTTTTGTGGATTTCAAGGCATATGCACATGGAAATGGCCACATACATGGTAAAATTCATAATAACATCCCCAAATTTGGCACAACCTGTGGTGTTACCATTGTGGACAATGTTGCATAGGAATTTGCAATGATTTTGTATTAAATAAATTTTTTCCATTTTGCAAGCGCAGAAATGACATTTTTGTGAAGGAAGTGCCTCAGAAAATTTTGAAATTTGTTCCATTTCATTTTTCATGAAAAGCAGGCCACATTGGATGGCCACTGACCAAGTTTCAGCAATTTCAGAGTAATATTGCTATATTCCATACATTAAATTGAGTTTCAGTGAATTATTAGAAAATGCCAAAATTTGCACTACAAGTTTGACATAGCTAGGTCCTGAAAATTGCCAAAAATCATTTTATGCCCCAATATTGGTGACGGATGAACTTGGGCCAAGGAAAGGAAGAATTCCAAACCATTTTGTATGAATGGTCAACACTCCAAGTTTGACCGCAATTTGAAAAAAAACAAAGAAAATGAAAAAAGGCCCAAAAATTCAAATGCCTTTGCATTGAGCCATCATATGTGCACTAGTTTGTGGGAAAAATATTAAACTTTCAATACAACAAGTTTGAAAAAAACCTTCACAAACTTGCCTATCTAGTAGGGACTTCCGTGGATTTCAAGGCATATGCACATGGAAATGGCCACATACATGGAAAAATCCATAATAACATGCCCAAATTTGGCACAACGAGTGGTGTTACCATTAAGGACAGTGTTGCATAGGAATTTGCAATTATTTTGTAATAAAAAATATTTCCCATTTTACAAGCCCAGAAATGACTTTTTTTGTGAAGGAAGCGCCTCCAATAATTTTGAAATCTGTTCCATTTCATTTTTCATCAAAAGCATGCCACATTGGATGGCCACTGACAAGGTTTCAGCAGTTTTAGAGTAATATTGCTATATTCCATACATTTAGTTGTGTTTTAGTGAATTATCAGAAAAAGCCCAAATTTGCACTACAAGTGTGACATGGTTTGGTCCTGAAAATTGCCAAAAATCATTTTATGCCCCAATATTGGTGATGGATGAACTTGGGTCTAGGAAAGTAAGAATTCCAAACCATTTTGCATGAATGGTCAACACTCCAAGTTTGAACCCAATTTGAAAAAAAAAGAAAATGAAAAAAGGCTCAGAAATTCAAATGCCTTTGCATTGAGCCATCATATTTGCACTAGTTCGTGGGAAAAATATTAAACTTGCAATACAACTAGTTTGAAAAAAAACCTTCACAAATTTGCCTATCCAGTTTGGACTTTTGTGAATTCCAAGGCATATGCACATGGAAATGGCCACATACATGGCAAAATCCATGATAACATCCCCAAATTTGGCACAACCATTGGTGTTACCATTGTGGACAATGTTGCATAGGAATTTGCAACTATGTTGTAACAATAAACTATTTTCCATTTTACAAGCCCTAGAAATGACTTTTTTTGTGAAGGAAGTGCCTCATATAATTATGAAATTTGTTCCATTTCATTTTAAATCAAAAGCAGGCCACATTGGATGGCCACTGACCAAGTTTCAGCAATATCAGAGAAATATTGCTATATTCCATACATTTAGTTGAGTTTAAGGCCCAAATTTACAATACAAGTGTGACATAGTTTGGTCCTGAAAATTGCCAAAAATCATTTTATGCCCTAATATTGCTGATGGATGAACTTGGGTCAAGGAAAGTAAGAATTCCAAACCATTTTGTATGAATGGTCAACACTCCAAGTTTGACCCCAATATGAAAAAAAATGAAAAAAGGCTCAAAAATTCAAATGCCTTTGCATTGAGCCATCATATGTGCAGTAGTTTGTGGAAAAATATTAAACTTGCAATACAACAAGTTTGAAAAAAAACCTTCACAAATTTACCTATCTATTATGGACTTGTGTGGATTTCAAGCCATATGCACATGGAAATGGCCATATACATGGCAAAATTCATAATAACATGCCCAAATTTGGCACAACCAGTGGTGTTACCATTGTGGACAATGTTGCTTAGGAATTTGCAATGATTTTGTATTAAAAAATATTTTCCATTTTACAAGCGCAGAAATGACTTTTTTGTGACGGAAGTGCCTCAGATAATTTTGAAATTTGTTCCATTTCATTTTTCATCAAAAGCAGGCCACATTGGATGGCCACAGACCAAGTTTCAGCAATTTCAGAGAAATATTGCTATATTCCATACATTTAGTTGAGTTTAAGGCCCAAATTTACAATACAAGTGTGACATAGTTTGGTCCTGAAAATTACCAAAAATCATTTTATGCCCCAATATTGGTGATGGATGAACTTGGTTCTAGGAAAGTAAGAATTCCAAACCATTTTGCATGAATGGTCAACACTCCAAGTTTGACCCCAATTTGAAAAAAAAGAAAATAAAAAAAGGCTCAAAAATTCAAATGCCTTTGCATTGAGCCATCATATTTGCACTAGTTTGTGGGAAAAATATTAAACTTGCAATACAACAAGTTTGAAAAAAAACCTTCACAAATTTGCCTATCCAGTTTGGACTTTTGTGGATTTCAAGGCATATGCACATGGAAATGGCCACGTACATGGCAAAATCCATGATAACATCCCCAAATTTGGCACAACCATTGGTGTTACCATTGTGGACAATGTTGCATAGGAATTTGCAACTATGTTGTAACAATAAACTATTTTCCATTTTACAAGCCCTAGAAATGGCTTTTTTTTGTGAAGGAAGTGCCTCATATAATTTTGAATTTTGTTCCATTTCATTTTAAATCAAAAGCAGGCCACATTGGTTGGCCACTGACTAAGTTTCAGCAATGTCAGAGTAATATTGCTATATTCCATACATTTATTTGAGTTTTAGTGAATTATCAGAAAAGGCCCAAATTTGCACTACAAGTGTGACATCGTTTGGTCCTGAAAATTGCCAAAAATCATTTTATGCACCAATATTGCTGATGGATGAACTTGGGTCAAGGAAAGTAAGAATTCCAAACCATTTTGTATGAATGGTCAACACTCCAAGTATGACCCCAATTTGAAAAAAAAAAGAAAAAAGGCTCAAAAATTCAAATGACTTTGCATTGAGCCATCATATGTGCAGTAGTTTGTGGAAAAATATTAAACTTGCAATACAACAAGTTTGAAAAAAAACCTTCACAAATTTACCTATCCACTATGGACTTTTGTGGATTTCAAGGCATATGCACATGGAAATGGCCACATACATGGTAAAATTCATAATAACATCCCCAAATTTGGCACAACCTGTGGTGTTACCATTGTGGACAATGTTGCATAGGAATTTGCAATGATTTTGTATTAAATAAATATTTTCCATTTTGCAAGCGCAGAAATGACATTTTTGTGAAGGAAGTGCCTCAGAAAATTTTGAAATTTGTTCCATTTCATTTTTCATGAAAAGCAGGCCACATTGGATGGCCACTGACCAAGTTTCAGCAATTTCAGAGTAATATTGCTATATTCCATACATTAAATTGAGTTTCAGTGAATTATTAGAAAATGCCAAAATTTGCACTACAAGTTTGACATAGCTAGGTCCTGAAAATTGCCAAAAATCATTTTATGCCCCAATATTGGTGACGGATGAACTTGGGCCAAGGAAAGGAAGAATTCCAAACCATTTTGTATGAATGGTCAACACTCCAAGTTTGACCGCAATTTGAAAAAAAACAAAGAAAATGAAAAAAGGCCCAAAAATTCAAATGCCTTTTCATTGAGCCATCATATGTGCACTAGTTTGTGGGAAAAATATTAAACTTTCAATACAACAAGTTTGAAAAAAACCTTCACAAACTTGCCTATCTAGTAGGGACTTCCGTGGATTTCAAGGCATATGCACATGGAAATGGCCACATACATGGAAAAATCCATAATAACATGCCCAAATTTGGCACAACGAGTGGTGCTACCATTAAGGATAATGTTGCATAGGAATTTGCAATTATTTTGTAATAAAAAATATTTCCCATTTTACAAGCCCAGAAATGACTTTTTTTGTGAAGGAAGCGCCTCCAATAATTTTGAAATCTGTTCCATTTCATTTTTCATCAAAAGCATGCCACATTGGATGGCCACTGACAAGGTTTCAGCAGTTTTAGAGTAATATTGCTATATTCCATACATTTAGTTGTGTTTTAGTGAATTATCAGAAAAAGCCCAAATTTGCACTACAAGTGTGACATAGTTTGGTCCTGAAATTTGCCAAAAATCATTTTATGCCCCAATATTGGTGATGGATGAACTTGGGTCTAGGAAAGTAAGAATTCCAAACCATTTTGCATGAATGGTCAACACTCCAAGTTTGAACCCAATTTGAAAAAACAGAAAATGAAAAAAGGCTCAGAAATTCAAATGCCTTTGCATTGAGCCATCATATTTGCACTAGTTCGTGGGAAAAATATTAAACTTGCAATACAACAAGTTTGAAAAAAAACCTTCACAAATTTGCCTATCCAGTTTGGACTTTTGTGGATTTCAAGGCATATGCACATGGAAATGGCCACGTACATGGCAAAATCCATGATAACATCCCCAAATTTGGCACAACCATTGGTGTTACCATTGTGGACAATGTTGCATAGGAATTTGCAACTATGTTGTAACAATAAACTATTTTCCATTTTACAAGCCCTAGAAATGGCTTTTTTTTGTGAAGGAAGTGCCTCATATAATTTTGAATTTTGTTCCATTTCATTTTAAATCAAAAGCAGGCCACATTGGTTGGCCACTGACTAAGTTTCAGCAATGTCAGAGTAATATTGCTATATTCCATACATTTATTTGAGTTTTAGTGAATTATCAGAAAAGGCCCAAATTTGCACTACAAGTGTGACATCGTTTGGTCCTGAAAATTGCCAAAAATCATTTTATGCACCAATATTGCTGATGGATGAACTTGGGTCAAGGAAAGTAAGAATTCCAAACCATTTTGTATGAATGGTCAACACTCCAAGTATGACCCCAATTTGAAAAAAAAAAGAAAAAAGGCTCAAAAATTCAAATGACTTTGCATTGAGCCATCATATGTGCAGTAGTTTGTGGAAAAATATTAAACTTGCAATACAACAAGTTTGAAAAAAAACCTTCACAAATTTACCTATCCACTATGGACTTTTGTGGATTTCAAGGCATATGCACATGGAAATGGCCACATACATGGTAAAATTCATAATAACATCCCCAAATTTGGCACAACCTGTGGTGTTACCATTGTGGACAATGTTGCATAGGAATTTGCAATGATTTTGTATTAAATAAATATTTTCCATTTTGCAAGCGCAGAAATGACATTTTTGTGAAGGAAGTGCCTCAGAAAATTTTGAAATTTGTTCCATTTCATTTTTCATGAAAAGCAGGCCACATTGGATGGCCACTGACCAAGTTTCAGCAATTTCAGAGTAATATTGCTATATTCCATACATTAAATTGAGTTTCAGTGAATTATTAGAAAATGCCAAAATTTGCACTACAAGTTTGACATAGCTAGGTCCTGAAAATTGCCAAAAATCATTTTATGCCCCAATATTGGTGACGGATGAACTTGGGCCAAGGAAAGGAAGAATTCCAAACCATTTTGTATGAATGGTCAACACTCCAAGTTTGACCGCAATTTGAAAAAAAACAAAGAAAATGAAAAAAGGCCCAAAAATTCAAATGCCTTTTCATTGAGCCATCATATGTGCACTAGTTTGTGGGAAAAATATTAAACTTTCAATACAACAAGTTTGAAAAAAACCTTCACAAACTTGCCTATCTAGTAGGGACTTCCGTGGATTTCAAGGCATATGCACATGGAAATGGCCACATACATGGAAAAATCCATAATAACATGCCCAAATTTGGCACAACGAGTGGTGCTACCATTAAGGATAATGTTGCATAGGAATTTGCAATTATTTTGTAATAAAAAATATTTCCCATTTTACAAGCCCAGAAATGACTTTTTTTGTGAAGGAAGCGCCTCCAATAATTTTGAAATCTGTTCCATTTCATTTTTCATCAAAAGCATGCCACATTGGATGGCCACTGACAAGGTTTCAGCAGTTTTAGAGTAATATTGCTATATTCCATACATTTAGTTGTGTTTTAGTGAATTATCAGAAAAAGCCCAAATTTGCACTACAAGTGTGACATAGTTTGGTCCTGAAATTTGCCAAAAATCATTTTATGCCCCAATATTGGTGATGGATGAACTTGGGTCTAGGAAAGTAAGAATTCCAAACCATTTTGCATGAATGGTCAACACTCCAAGTTTGAACCCAATTTGAAAAAACAGAAAATGAAAAAAGGCTCAGAAATTCAAATGCCTTTGCATTGAGCCATCATATTTGCACTAGTTCGTGGGAAAAATATTAAACTTGCAATACAACAAGTTTGAAAAAAAACCTTCACAAATTTGCCTATCCAGTTTGGACTTTTGTGAATTCCAAGGCATATGCACATGGAAATGGCCACATACATGGCAAAATCCGTGATAACATCCCCAAATTTGGCACAACCATTGGTGTTACCATTGTGGACAATGTTGCATAGGAATTTGCAACTATGTTGTAACAATAAACTATTTTCCATTTTACAAGCCCTAGAAATGACTTTTTTTGTGAAGGAAGTGCCTCATATAATTATGAAATTTGTTCCATTTCATTTTAAATCAAAAGCAGGCCACATTGGATGGCCACTGACCAAGTTTCAGCAATATCAGAGAAATATTGCTATATTCCATACATTTAGTTGAGTTTAAGGCCCAAATTTACAATACAAGTGTGACATAGTTTGGTCCTGAAAATTGCCAAAAATCATTTTATGCCCTAATATTGCTGATGGATGAACTTGGGTCAAGGAAAGTAAGAATTCCAAACCATTTTGTATGAATGGTCAACACTCCAAGTTTGACCCCAATATGAAAAAAAATGAAAAAAGGCTCAAAAATTCAAATGCCTTTGCATTGAGCCATCATATGTGCAGTAGTTTGTGGAAAAATATTAAACTTGCAATACAACAAGTTTGAAAAAAAACCTTCACAAATTTACCTATCTATTATGGACTTGTGTGGATTTCAAGCCATATGCACATGGAAATGGCCACATACATGGCAAAATTCATAATAACATGCCCAAATTTGGCACAACCAGTGGTGTTACCATTGTGGACAATGTTGCTTAGGAATTTGCAATGATTTTGTATTAAAAAAATATTTTCCATTTTACAAGCGCAGAAATGACTTTTTTGTGACGGAAGTGCCTCAGATAATTTTGAAATTTGTTCCATTTCATTTTTCATCAAAAGCAGGCCACATTGGATGGCCACAGACCAAGTTTCAGCAATTTCAGAGAAATATTGCTATATTCCATACATTTAGTTGAGTTTAAGGCCCAAATTTCCAATACAAGTGTGACATAGTTTGGTCCTCAAAATTGCCAAAAATCATTTTATGCCCCAATATTGCTGATGGATGAACTTGGGTCAAGGAAAGTAAGAATTCCAAACCATTTTGTATGAATGGTCAACACTCCAAGTTTGACCCCAATTTGAAAAAAAAATGAAAAAAGGCTCAAAAATTCAAATGCCTTTGCATTGAGCCATCATATGTGCAGTAGTTTGTGGAAAAATATTAAACTTGCAATACAACAAGTTTGAAAAAAAACCTTCACAAATTTACCAATCTATTATGGACTTGTGTGGATTTCAAGCCATATGCACATGGAAATGGGCACATACATGGCAAAATTCATAATAACATGCCCAAATTTGGCACAACCAGTGGTGTTACCATTGTTGACAATGTTGCATAGGAATTTGCAATGATTTTGTACTAAAAAAATATTTTCCATTTTACAAGCGCAGAAATGAGTTTTTTGTGACGGAAGTGCCTCAGATAATTTTGAAATTTGTTCCATTTCATTTTTCATCAAAAGCAGGCCACATTGGATGGCCACAGACCAAGTTTCAGCAATTTCAGAGTAATATTGCTATATTCCATACATTAAATTGAGTTTCAGTGAATTATCAGAAAATGCCAAAATTTGCACTACAAGTTTGACATAGTTTGGTCCAGAAAATTGCCAAAAATCATTTTATGCCCCAATATTGGTGACGGATGAACTTGCGCCAAGGAAAGTAAGAATTCCAAACCATTTTGTATGAATGGTCAACACTCCAAGTTTGACCCCAATTTGAAAAAAAACAAAGAAAATGAAAAAAGGCCCAAAAATTCAAATGCCTTTGCATTGAGCCATCATATGTGCTCTAGTTTCTGGGAAAAATATTAAACTTTCAATACAACAAGTTTGAACAAAAAAACCTTCACAAACTTGCCTATCTAGTATGGACTTCCGTGGATTTCAAGGCATATGCACATGGAAATGGCCACATACATGGAAAAATCCATAATAACATGCCCAAATTTGGCACAACGAGTGGTGTTACCATTGTGGACAATGTTGCATAGGAATTTGCAATTATTTTGTAATAAAAAATATTTCCCATTTTACAAGCCTAGAAATGACTTTTTTTGTGAAGGAAGCGCCTCAAATAATTTTGAAATCTGTTCCATTTCATTTTTCATCAAAAGCAGGCCACATTGGATGGCCACTAACCAAGTTTCATCAATTTTAGAGTAATATTGCTATATTCAATACATTTAGTTGAGTTTCAGTGAATTATCAGAAAAAGCCCAAATTTGCACTACAAGTTTGACATAGTTTGGTCCTGAAAATTACCAAAAATCATTTTATGCCCCAATATTGGTGATGGATGAACTTGGGTCTAGGAAAGTAAGAATTCCAAACCATTTTGCATGAATGTTCAACACTCCAAGTTTGATCCCAATTTGAAAAAAAAAGAAAATAAAAAAGGCTCAAAAATTCAAATGCCTTTGCATTGAGCCATCATATTTGCACTAGTTTGTGGGAAAAATATTAAACTTGCAATACAACAAGTTTGAAAAAAAACCTTCACAAATTTGCCTATCCAGTTTGGACTTTTGTGGATTTCAAATCATATGCACATGGAAATGGCCACATACATGGCAAAATCCATGATAACATCCCCAAATTTGGCACAACCATTGGTGTTACCATTGTGGACAATGTTGCATAGGAATTTGCAACTATGTTGTAACAATAAACTATTTTCCATTTTACAAGCCCTAGAAATGACTTTTTTTTGTGAAGGAAGTGCGTCATATAATTTTTAATTTTGTTCCATTTCATTTTAAATCAAAAGCAGGCCACATTGGTTGGCCACTGACTAAGTTTCAGCAATGTCAGATTAATATTGCTATATTCCATACATTTATTTGAGTTTCAGTGAATTATCAGAAAAGGCCCAAATTTGCACTACAAGCGTGACATCGTTTGGTCCTGAAAATTGCCAAAAATCATTTTATGCCCCAATATTGCTGATGGATGAACTTGGGTCAAGGAAAGTAAGAATTCCAAACCATTTTGTATGAATGGTCAACACTCCAAGTTTGACCCCAATTTGAAAAAAAAATTAAAAAAGGCTCAAAAATTCAAGTGACTTTGCATTGAGCCATCATATGTGCAGTAGTTTGTGGAAAAATATTAAACTTGCAATACAACAAGTTTGAAAAAAAACCTTCACAAATTTACCTATCCAGTATGGACTTTTGTGGATTTCAAGGCATATGCACATGGAAACGGCCACATACATGGTAAAATTCATAATAACATCCCCAAATTTGGCACAACCAGTGGTGTTACCATTGTGGACAATGTTGCATAGGAATTTGCAATGATTTTGTATTAAAAAAATATTTTCCATTTTACAAGCGCAGAAATGACTTTTTTGTGAAGGAAGTGCCTCAGAAAATTTTGAATTTTGTTCCATTTCATTTTTCATCAAAAGCAGGCCACATTGGATGGCCACTGACCAAGTTTCAGCAATTTCAGAGTAATATTGCTATATTCCATACATTAAAATGAGTTTCAGTGAATTATTAGAAAATGCCAAAATTTGCACTACAAGTTTGACATAGCTAGGTCCTGAAAATTGCCAAAATTCATTTTATGCCCCAATATTGGTGACGGATGAACTTGGGCCAAGGAAAGGAAGAATTCCAAACCATTTTGTATGAATGGTCAACACTCCAAGTTTGACCGCAATTTGAAAAAAACAAAGAAAATGAAAAAAGACCCAAAAATTCAAATGCCTTTGCATTGAGCCATCATATGTGCACTAGTTTGTGGGAAAAATATTAAACTTTCAATACAACAAGTTTGAAAAAAACCTTCACAAACTTGCCTATCTAGTAGGGACTTCCGTGGATTTCAAGGCATATGCACATGGAAATGGCCACATACATGGAAAAATCCATAATAACATGCCCTAATTTGGCACAACGAGTGGTGTTACCATTGTGGACAATGTTGCATAGGAATTTGCAACTATGTTGTAACAATAAACTATTTTCCATTTTACAAGCCCTAGAAATGACTTTTTTTGTGAAGGAAGTGCCTCATATAATTTTGAAATTTGTTCCATTTCATTTTAAATCAAAAGCAGGCCACATTGGATGACCACTGACCAAGTTTCAGCAATGTCAGAGTAATATTGATATATTCCATACATTTAGTTGAGTTTAAGGCCCAAATTTACACTACAAGTGTGACATAGTTTGGTCCTGAAAATTGCCAAAAATCATTTTATGCCCAATATTGCTGATGGATGAACTTGGGTCAAGGAAAGTAAGAATTCCAAACCATTTTGTATGAATGGTCAACACTCCAAGTTTGACCCCAATTTGAAAAAAAAAATGAAAAAAGGCTCAAAAATTCAAATGCCTTTGCATTGAGCCATCATATGTGCTGTAGTTTGTGGAAAAATATTAAACTTGCAATACAACAAGTTTGAAAAACAAAACCTTCACAAATTTACCTATCTATTATGGACTTGTGTGGATTAGATGCCATATGCACATGGAAATGGCCACATACATGGCAATATTCATAATAACATGCCCAAATTTGGCACAACCAGTGGTGTTACCATTGTGGACAATGTTGCATCGGAATTTGCAATGATTTTGTATTAAAAAAATATTTTCCATTTTACAAGCGCAGAAATGACTTTTTTGTGAAGGAAGTGCCTCAGATAATTTTGAAATTTGTTCCATTTCATTTTTCATCAAAAACAGGCCACATTGGATGGCCACAGACCAAGTTTCAGCAATTTCAGAGTAATATTGCTATATTCCATACATTAAATTGACTTTCAGTGAATTATCAGAAAATGCCAAAATTTGCACTACAAGTTTGACATAGTTTGGTCCTGAAAATTGCCAAAAATCATTTTATGCCCCAATATTGGTGACGGATGAACTTGGGCCAAGGAAAGTAAGAATTCCAAACCATTTTGTATGAATGGTCAACACTCCAAGTTTGACCCCATTTTGAAAAAAAAACAAAGAAAATGAAAAAAGGCCCAAAAATTCAAATGCCTTTGCATTGAGCCATCATATGTGCACTAGTTTGTGGGAAAAATATTAAACTTTCAATACAACCAGTTTGAAAAAAAAAACCTTCACAAACTTGCCTATCTAGTATGGACTTCCGTGGATTTCAAGGCATATGCACATGAAAATGGCCACATACATGGAAAAATCCATAATAACATGCCCAAATTTTCCACAACGAGTGGTGTTACCATTGTGGACAATGTTGCATAGAAATTTGCAATTATTTTGTAATAAAAAATATTTCCCATTTTACAAGCCCAGAAATGACTTTTTTTGTGAAGGAAGCGCCTCAAATAATTTTGAAATTTGTTCCATTTCATTTTTCATCAAAAGCAGGCCACATTGGATGGCCACTAACCAAGTTTCATCAATTTTAGAGTAATATTGCTATATTCCATACATTTAGTTGAGTTTCAGTGAATTATCAGAATAAGCCCAAATTTGCACTACAAGTGTGACATAGTTTGGTCCTGAAAATTACCAAAAATCATTTTATGCCCCAATATTGGTGATGGATGAACTTGGGTCTAGGAAAGTAAGAATTCCAAACCATTTTGCATGAATGGTCAACACTCCAAGTTTGACCCCAATTTGAAAAAAAAAGAAAATAAAAAAAGGCTCAAAAATTCAAATGCCTTTGCATTGAGCCAATATATTTGCACTAGTTTGTCGGAAAAATATTAAACTTGCAATACAACAAGTTTGAAAAAAAACCTTCACAAACTTGCCTATCTAGTATGGACTTCCGCGGATTTCAAGGCATACGCACATGGAAATGGCCACATACATGGCAAAATCAATGATAACATCCCCAAATTTGGCACAACCATTGGTGTTACCATTGTGGACAATGTTGCATAGGAATTTGCAACTATGTTGTAACAAAAAAACATTTTCCATTTTACAAGCCCTAGAAATGACTTTTTTTGTAAAGGAAGTGCCTCATAAAATTTTGAAATTTGTTCCATTTCATTTTTCATCAAAAGCAGGCCACATTGGATGGCCACTGACAAAGTTTCAGCAATTTCAGAGTAATATTGCTATATCCCATACATTTAGTTGTGTTTCAGTGAATTATCAGAAAAGGCCCAAATTTGCACTACAAGTGTGACATAGTTTGGTCCTGAAAATTGCCAAAAATCATTTTATGCCACAATATTGCTGATGGATGAACTTGGGTCAAGGAAAGTAAGAATTCCAAACCATTTTGTATGAATGGTCAACACTCCAAGTTTGACCCCAATTTGAAAAAAAAAGAAAATAAAAAAGGCTAAAAAATTCAAATTCCTTTGCATTGAGCCATCATATGTGCACTAGTTTGTGGGAAAAATATTAAACTTGCAATATAACAAGTTTGAAAAAGAACCTTCACAAATTTGCGTATCCAGTATGGACTTGTGTGGATTTCAAGGCATATGCACATGGAAATGGCCACATACATGGTAAAATTCATAATAACATGCCCAAATTAGGCACAACCAGTGGTGTTACCATTGTGGACAATGTTGCAAGGGAATTTGCAATGATTTTGTATTAAAAAAATATTTTTCATTTTACAAGCGTAGAAATGACTTTTTTGTGAAGTGCCTCAGAAAATTTTGAAATTTGTTCCATTTCATTTTTCATCAAAAGCAGGCCACATTGGATGGCCACTGACCAAGTTTCAGAAATTTGAGAGTAATATTGCTATATTCCATACATTAAATTGAGTTTCAGTGAATTATTAGAAAATGCCAAAATTTGCACTACAAGTTTGAAATAGCTTGGTCCTGAAAATTGCCAAAAATCATTTTATGCCCCAATATTGGTGACGGATGAACTTGGGCCAAGGAAAGGAAGAATTCCAAACCATTTTGTAATACAACAAGTTTGAAAAAAAACCTTCACAAATTTGCCAGTATGGACTTTTGTGGATTTCAAGGCATATGCACCTGGAAATGGCCACATACATGGCAAAATCCATGATAACATCCCCAAATTTGGCACAACCATTGGTGTTACCATTGTGGACAATGTTGCATAGGAATTTGCAACTATGTTGTAACAATAAACTATTTTCCATTTTACAAGCCCTAGAAATGACTTTTTTTGTGGAGGAAGTGCCTCATATAATTTTGAAATTTGTTCCATTTCATTTTAAATTAAATGCAGGCCACATTGGATGGCCACTGACCAAGTTTCAGCAGTTTTAGAGTAATATTGCTATATTCCATATATTTAGTTGAGTTTCCGTGAATTATCAGGAAAGGCCCAAATTTGCACTACAAGTGTGACATAGTTTGGTCCTGAAAATTGCCAAAAATCATTTTATGCCCCAATATTGCTGATGGATGAACTTGGGTCAAGGAAAGTAAGAATTCCAAACCATTTTGTATGAATGGTCAACACTCCAAGTTTGACCCCAATTTGAATTTTTTTTGAAAAAAGGCTCAAAAATTCAAATGCCTTTGCATTGAGCCATCATATGTGCAGTAGTTTGTGGAAAAATATTAAACTTGCAATACAACAAGTTTGAAAAAAAAACTTCACAAATTTGCCTGTCCAGTTTGGACTTTTGTGGATTTCAAGGCATATGCACATGGAAATGGCCACATACATGGCAAAATCCATGATAACATCCCTAAATTTGGCACAACCATTGGTGCTACCATTGTGGACAATGTTGCATAGGAATTTGCAACTATGTTGTAACAATAAACTATTTTCCATTTTACAAGCCCTAGAAATGACTTTTTTTTTGTGAAGGAAGTGCCTCATATAATTTTGAAATTTGTTCCATTTCATTTCAAATCAAAAGCAGGCCACATTGGATGGCCACTAACCAAGTTTCAGCAATGTCAGAGTAATATTGCTATATTCCATACATTTAGTTGAGTTTCAGTGAATTATCAGAAAAGGCCTAAATTTGCACTACAAGTGTGACATAGTTTGGTCCTGAAAATTGCCAAAAATCATTTTATGCCCCAATATTGCTGATGGATGAACTTGGGTCAAGGAAAGTAAGAATTCCAAACCATTTTGTATGAATGGTCAACACTCCAAGTTTAACCCCAATTTGAAAAAAAAATGAAAAAAGGCTCAAAAATTCAAATGCCTTTGCATTGAGCCATCATATGTGCAGTAGTTTGTGGAAAAATATTAAACTTGCAATACAACAAGTTTGAAAAAAAACCTTCGCACATTTACCTATCTATTATGGACTTGTGTGGATTTCAACGCATATGAACATGGAAATGGCCACATACATGGTAAAATTCATAATAACATGCCCAAATTTGGCACAACCAGTGGTGTTACCATTGTGGACAATGTTGCATAGGAATTTGCAATGATTTTGTATTAAAAAAATATTTTCCATTTTACAAGCGCAGAACTGACTTTTTTGTGAAGGAAGTGCCTCAAATATTTTTGAAATTTGTTCCATTTCATTTTTCATCAAAAGCAGGCCACATTGGATGGCCACTGACCAAGTTTCAGCAATTTCAGAGTAATATTGCTATATTCCATACATTAAATTGAGTTTCAGTGAATTATCAGAAAATGCCAAAAATTGCACTACAAATTTGACATAGTTTGGTCCTGAAAATTGCCAAAAATCATTTTATGCCCCAATATTGGTGACGGATGAACTTGGGCCAAGGAAAGTAAGAATTCCAAACCATTTTGTATGAATGGTCAACACTCCAAGTTTGACCGCAATTTGAGAAAAAAACAAAGAAAATGAAAAAAGGCCCAAAAATTCAAATGCCTTTGCATTGAGCCATCATATGTGCACTAGTTTGTGGGAAAAATATTAAACTTTTAATAAAACAAGTTTGAAAAAAAAAACCTTCACAAACTTGCCTATCTAGTATGGACTTCCGTGGATTTCAAGGCATATGCACATGGAAATGGCCACATACATGGCAAAATCCATGATAACATCCCCAAATTTGGCACAACCATTGGTGTTACCATTGTGGACAATGTTGCATAGGAATTTGCAACTATGTTGTAACAAAAAAATATTTTCCATTTTACAAGCCCTAGAAATGACTTTTTTTGTAAAGGAAGTGCCTCATAAAATTTTGAAATTTGTTCCATTTCATTTTTCATCAAAAGCAGGCCACATTGGATGGCCACTGACAAAGTTTCAGCAATTTCAGAGTAATATTGCTATATTCCATACATTTAGTTGTGTTTCAGTGAATTATCAGAAAAGGCCCAAATTTGCACTACAAGTGTGACATAGTTTGGTCCTGAAAATTGCCAAAAATCATTTTATGCCCCAATATTGGTGATGGATGAACTTGGGTCTAGGAAAGTAAGAATTCCAAACCATTTTGCATGAATGGTCAACACTCCAAGTTTGACCCCAATTTGAAAAAAAAGAAAATGAAAAAAGGCTCAAAAATTCAAATGCCTTTGCATTGAGCCATCATATTTGCACTAGTTTGTGGGAAAAATATTAAACTTGCAATACAACAAGTTTGAAAAAAAACCTTCACAAATTTGCCTATCCAGTTTGGACTTTTGTGGATTTCAAGGCATATGCACATGCAAATGGCCTCATACATGGCAAAATCCATGATAACATCCCCAAATTTGGCACAACCATTGGTGTTACCATTGTGGACAATGTTGCATAGGAATTTGCAACTATGTTGTAACAATAAACTATTTTCCATTTTACAAGCCCTAGAAATGACTTTTTTTTGTGAAGGAAGTGCCTCATATAATTTTGAATTTTGTTCCATTTCATTTTAAATCAAAAGCAGGCCACATTGGTTGGCCACTGACTAGGTTTCAGCAATGTCAGAGTAATATTGCTATATTCCATACATTTATTTGAGTTTCAGTGAATTATCAGAAAAGGCCCAAATTTGCACTACAAGTGTGACATCGTTTGGTCCTGAAAATTGCCAAAAATCATTTTATGCCCCAATATTGTTGATGGATGAACTTGGGTCAAGGAAAGTAAGAATTCCAAACCATTTTGTATGAATGGTCAACACTCCAAGTTTGACCCCAATTTGAAAAAAAAATTAAAAAAGGCTCAAAAATTCAAATGACTTTGCATTGAGCCATCATATGTGAAGTAGTTTGTGGAAAAATATTAAACTTGCAATACAACAAGTTTGAAAAAAAACCTTCACAAATTTACCTATCCAGTATGGACTTTTGTGGATTTCAAGGCATATGCACATGGAAATGGCCACATACATGGTAAAATTCATAATAACATCCCCAAACTTGGCACAACCAGTGGTGTTACCATTGTGGACAATGTTGCATAGGAATTTGCAATGATTTTGTATTAAAAAAATATTTTCCATTTTACAAGCGCAGAAATGACATTTTTGTGAAGGAAGTGCCTCAGAAAATTTTGAAATTTGTTCCATTTCATTTTTCATCAAAATCAGGCCACATTGGATGGCCACTGACCAAGTTACAGCAATTTCAGAGTAATATTGCTATATTCCATACATTAAATTGAGTTTCAGTGAATTATTAGAAAATGCCAAAATTTGCACTACAAGTTTGACATAGCTAGGTCCTGAAAATTGCCAAAAATCATTTTATGCCCCAATATTGGTGATGGATGAACTTGGGCCAAGGAAAGGAAGAATTCCAAACCATTTTGTATGAATGGTCAACACTCCAAGTTTGACCGCAATTTGAAAAAAAACAAAGAAAATGAAAAAAGGCCCAAAAATTCAAATGCCTTTGCATTGAGCCATCATATGTGCACTAGTTTGTGGGAAAAATATTAAACTTTCAATACAACAAGTTTGAAAAAAACCTTCACAAACTTGCCTATCTAGTAGGGACTTCCGTGGATTTCAAGGCATGTGCACATGGAAATGGCCACATACATGGAAAAATCCATAATAACATGCCCAAATTTGGCACAACGAGTGGTGTTACCATTGTGGACAATGTTGCATAGGAATTTGCAACTATGTTGTAACAATAAACTATTATCCATTTTACAAGCCCTAGAAATGACTTTTTTTGTGAAGGAAGTGCCTCATATAATTTTGAAATTTGTTCCATTTCATTTTAAATCAAAAGCAGGCCACATTGGATGGCCACTGACCAAGTTTCAGCAATGTCATAGTAATATTGATATATTCCATACATTTAGTTGAGTTTAAGGCCCAAATTTACACTACAAGTGTGACATAGTTTGGTCCTGAAAATTGCCAAAAATCATTTTATGCCCCAATATTGCTGATGGATGAACTTGGGTCAAGGAAAGTAAGAATTCCAAACAATTTTGTATGAATGGTGAACACTCCAAGTTTGACCCCAATTTGAAAAAAAAATGAAAAAAGGCTCAAAAATTCAAATGCCTTTGCATTGAGCCATCATATGTGCAGTAGTTTGTGGAAAAATATTAAACTTGCAATACAACAAGTTTGAAAAACAAAACCTTCACAAATTTACCTATCTATTATGGACTTGTGTGGATTAGATGCCATATGCACATGGAAATGGCCACATAGATGGCAAAATTCATAATAACATGCCCAAATTTGGCACAACCAGTGATGTTACCATTGTGGACAATGTTGCATAGGAATTTGCAATGATTTTGTATTAAAAAAATATTTTCCATTTTACAAGCGCAGAAATGACTTTTTTGTGAAGGAAGTGCCTTAGATAATTTTGAAATTTGTTCCATTTCATTTTTCATCAAAAGCAGGCCACATTGGATGGCCACTGACCAAGTTTCAGCAATTTCAGAGTAATATTGCTATATTCCATACATTAAATTGAGTTTCAGTGAATTATCAGAAAATGCCAAAATTTGCACTACAAGTTTGACATAGTTTGGTCCTGAAAATTGCCAAAAATCATTTTATGCCCAAATATTGGTGACGGATGAACTTGGGCCAAGGAAAGTAAGAATTCCAAACCATTTTGTATGAATGGTCAACATTCAAAGTTTGACCCCATTTTGAAAAAAAAACAAAGAAAATGAAAAAAGCCCCAAAAATTCAAATGCCTTTGCATTGAGCCATCATATGTGCGGTAGTTTGTGGGAAAAATATTAAACTTTCAATACAACAAGTTTGAAAAAAAAAACCTTCACAAACTTGCCTATCTAGTATGGACTTCCGTGGATTTCAGGGCATATGAACATGAAAATGGCCACATACATGGAAAAATCCATAATAACATGCCCAAATTTGGCACAACGAGTGGTGTTACCATTGTGGACAATGTTGCATAGGAATTTGCAATTATTTTGTAATAAAAAATATTTCCCATTTTACAAGCCCAGAAATGACTTTTTTTGTGAAGGAAGCGACTCAAATAATTTTGAAATCTGTTCCATTTCATTTTTCATCAAAAGCAGGCCACATTGGATGGCCACTAAGCAAGTTTCATCAATTTTAGAGTAATATTGCTATATTCCATACATTTAGTTGAGTTTCAGTGAATTATCAGAAAAAGCCCAAATTTGCACTACAAGTGTGACATAGTTTGGTCCTGAAAATTACCAAAAATCATTTTATGCCCCAATATTGGTGATGGATGAACTTGGGTCTAGGAAAGTAAGAATTCCAAACCATTTTGCATGAATGGTCAACACTCTAAGTTTGACCCCAATTTGAAAAAAATATATGAAAAAAGGCTCAGAAATTCAAATGCCTTTGCATTGAGCCATCATATTTGCACTAGTTTGTGGGAAAAATATTAAACTTGCAATACAACAAGTTTGAAAAAAAACCTTCACAAATTTGCCTATCCAGTTTGGACTTTTGTGGATTTCAAGGCATATGCACATGGAAATGGCCACATACATGGCAAAATCCATGATAACATCCCCAAATTTGGCACAACAATTGGTGTTACCATTGTGGACAATGTTACATAGGAATTTGCAACTATGTTGTAACAATAAACTATTTTCCATTTTACAAGCCCTAGAAATGACTTTTTTGTGAAGGAAGTGCCTCATATAATTTTGAAATTTGTTCCATTTCATTTTAAATCAAAAGCAGGCCACATTGGATGGCCACTGACCAAGTTTCAGCAATGTCAGAGTAATATTGCTATATTCCATACATTTAGTTGAGTTTCAGTGAATTATCAGAACAGGCCCAAATTTGCACTACAAGTGTGACATAGTTTGGTCCTGAAAATTGCCAAAAATCATTTTATGCCCCAATATTGCTGATGGATGAACTTGGGTCAAGGAAAGTAAGAATTCCAAACCATTTTGTATTAATGGTCAACACTCCAAGTTTGACCCCAATTTGAAATTTTTTTGAAAAAAGGCTCAAAAATTCAAATGCCTTTGCATTGAGCCATCATATGTGCAGTAGTTTGTGGAAAAATATTAAACTTGCAATACAACAAGTTTGAAAAAAAACCTTCACAAATTTACCTATCTATTATGGACATTTGTGGCTTTCAAGGCATATGCACATGGAAATGGCCACATACATGGCAAAATTCATAATAACATGCCCAAATTTGGCACAACCAGTGGTGTTACCATTGTGGACAATGTTGCATAGGAATTTGCAATGATTTTGTATTAAAAAAATATTTTCCATTTTACAAGCGCAGAAATGACTTTTTTGTGAAGGAAGTGCCTCAGATAATTTTTAAATTTGTTCCATTTCATTTTTCATCAAAAGCAGGCCACATTGGGTGGCCACAGACCAAGTTTCAGCAATTTCAGAGTAATATTGCTATATTCCATACATTAAATTGAGTTTCAGTGAATTATCAGAAAATGCCAAAATTTGCACTACAAGTTTGACATAGTTTGGTCCTGAAAATTGCCAAAAATCATTTTATGCCCCAATATTGGTGACGGATGAACTTGGGCCAAGGAAAGTAAGAATTCCAAACCATTTTGTATGAATGGTCAACACTCCAAGTTTGACCCCAATTTGAAAAAAAACAAAGAAAAAGAAAAAAGGCCCAAAAATTCAAATGCCTTTGCATTGAGCCATCATATGTGCAGTAGTTTGTGGGAAAAAGATTAAACTTTCAATACAACAAGTTTGAAAAAAAAACCTTCACAAACTTGCCTATCTAGTATGGACTTCCGTGGATTTCAAGGCATATGCACATGGAAATGGCCACATACATGGCAAAATTCATAATAACATGCCCAAATTTGGCACAACCAGTGGTGTTACCATTGTGGACAATGTTGCATAGGAATTTGCAATGATTTTGTATTAAAAAAATATTTTCCATTTTACAAGCGCAGAAATGACTTTTTTGTGAAGGAAGTGCCTCAGATAATTTTGAAATTTGTTCCATTTCATTTTTCATCAAAAGCAGGCCACATTGGATGGCCACAAACCAAGTTTCAGCAATTTCAGAGTAATATTGCTATATTCCATACATTAAATTGAGTTTCAGTGAATTATCAGAAAATGCCAAATTTGGCACAACAATTGGGGTTACCATTGTGGACAATGTTACATAGGAATTTGCAACTATGTTGTAACAATAAACTATTTTCCATTTTACAAGCCCTAGAAATGACTTTTTTGTGAAGGAAGTGCCTCATATAATTTTGAAATTTGTTCCATTTCATTTTAAATCAAAAGCAGGCCACATTGGATGGCCACTGACCAAGTTTCAGCAATGTCAGAGTAATATTGCTATATTCCATACATTTAGTTGAGTTTCAGTGAATTATCAGAACAGGCCCAAATTTGCACTACAAGTGTGATATAGTTTGGTCCTGAAAATTGCCAAAAATCATTTTATGCCCCAATATTGCTGATGGATGAACTTGGGTCAAGGAAAGTAAGAATTCCAAACCATTTTGTATTAATGGTCAACACTCCAAGTTTGACCCCAATTTGAAAAAAAATTGAAAAAAGGCTCAAAAATTCAAATGCCTTTGCATTGAGCCATCATATGTGCAGTAGTTTGTGGAAAAATATTAAACTTGCAATACAACAAGTTTGAAAAAAAACCTTCACAAATTTACCTATCTATTATGGACTTGTGTGGCTTTCAAGGCATATGCACATGGAAATGGCCACATACATGGCAAAATTCATAATAACATGCCCAAATTTGGCACAACCAGTGGTGTTACCATTGTGGACAATGTTGCATAGGAATTTGCAATGATTTTGTATTAAAAAAATATTTTCCATTTTACAAGCGCAGAAATGACTTTTTTGTGAAGGAAGTGCCTCAGATAATTTTGAAATTTGTTCCATTTCATTTTTCATCAAAAGCAGGCCACATTGGATGGCCACAGACCAAGTTTCAGCAATTTCAGAGTAATATTGCTATATTCCATACATTAAATTGAGTTTCATTGAATTATCAGAAAATGCCAAAATTTGCACTACAAGTTTGACATAGTTTGGTCCTGAAAATTGCCAAAAATCATTTTATGCCCCAATATTGGTGACGGATGAACTTGGGCCAAGGAAAGTAAGAATTCCAAACCATTTTGTATGAATGGTCAACACTCCAAGTTTGACCCCAATTTGAAAAAAAAAAAGAAAAAGAAAAGAGGCCCAAAAATTCAAATGCCTTTGCATTGAGCCATCATATGTGCACTAGTTTGTGGGAAAAATATTAAACTTTCAATACAACAAGTTTGAAAAAAAAATCTTCACAAACTTGCCTATCTAGTATGGACTTCCGTGGATTTCAAGGCATATGCACATGGAAATGGCCACATACAAGGAAAAATCCATAATAACATGCCCAAATTTGGCACAACGAGTGGTGTTACCATTGTGGACAATGTTGCATTGGAATTTGCAATTATTTTGTAATAAAAAATATTTCCCATTTTACAAGCCCAGAAATGACTTTTTTTGTGAAGGAAGCGCCTCAAATAATTTTGAAATCTATTCCATTTCATTTTTCATCAAAAGCAGGCCACATTGCATGGCCACTAACCAAGTGTCATCAATTTTAGAGTAATATTGCTATATTCCATACATTTAGTTGAGTGTCAGTGAATTATCAGAAAAAGCCCAAATTTGCACTACAAGTGTGACATAGTTTGGTCCTGAAAATTACCAAAAATCATTTTATGCCCCAATATTGGTGATGGATGAACTTGGGTCTAGGAAAGTAAGAATTCCAAACCATTTTCCATGAATGGTCAACACTCCAAGTTTGACCGCAATTTGAAAAAAAACAAAGAAAATGAAAAAAGGCCCAAAAATTCAAATGCCTTTGCATTGAGCCATCATATTTGCACTAGTTTGTGGGAAAAATATTAAACTTGCAATACAACAAGTTTGAAAAAAAACCTTCACAAATTTGCCTATCCAGTTTGGACTTTTGTGAATTCCAAGGCATATGCACATGGAAATGGCCACATACATGGCAAAATCCATGATAACATCCCCAAATTTGGCACAACCATTGGTGTTACCATTGTGGACAATGTTGCATAGGAATTTATAACTATGTTGTAACAATAAACTATTTTCCATTTTACAAGCCCTAGAAATGACTTTTTTTGTGAAGGAAGTGCCTCATATAATTATGAAATTTGTTCCATTTCATTTTAAATCAAAAGCAGGCCACATTGGATGGCCACTGACCAAGTTTCAGCAATGTCAGAGAAATATTGCTAAATTCCATACATTTAGTTGAGTTTAAGGCCCAAATTTACAATACAAGTGTGACATAGTTTGGTCCTGAAAATTGCCAAAAATCATTTTATGCCCTAATATTGCTGATGGATGAACTTGGGTCAAGGAAAGTAAGAATTCCAAACCATTTTGTATGAATGGTCAACACTCCAAGTTTGACCCCAATATGAAAAAAAAATGAAAAAAGGCTCAAAAATTCAAATGCCATTGCATTGAGCCATCATATGTGCAGTAGTTTGTGGAAAAATATTAAACTTGCAATACAACAAGTTTGAAAAAAAACCTTCACAAATTTACCTATCTATTATGGACTTGTGTGGACTTCAAGCCATATGCACATGGAAATGGCCACATACATGGCAAAATTCATAATAACATGCCCAAATTTGGCACTACCAGTGGTGTTACCATTGTGGACAATGTTGCTTAGGAATTTGCAATGATTTTGTATTAAAAACATATTTTCCATTTTACAAGCGCAGAAATGACTTTTTTGTGACGGAAGTACCTCAGATAATTTTGAAATTTGTTCCATTTCATTTTTCATCAAAAGCAGGCCACATTGGATGGCCACAGACCAAGTTTCAGCAATTTTAGAGAAATATTGCTATATTCCATACATTTAGTTGAGTTTAAGGCCCAAATTTACAATACAAGTGTGACATAGTTTGGTCCTGAAAATTGCCAAAAATCATTTTATGCCCCAATATTGCTGATGGATGAACTTGGGTCAAGGAAAGTAAGAATTCCAAACCATTTTGTATGAATGGTCAACACTCCAAGTTTGACCCCAATTTGAAAAAAAAATGAAAAAAGGCTCAAAAATTCAAATGCCTTTGCATTGAGCCATCATATGTGCAGTAGTTTGTGGAAAAATATTAAACTTGCAATACAACAAGTTTGAAAAAAAACCGTCACAAATTTACCTATCTATTATGGACTTGTGTGGATTTCAAGCCATATGCACATGGAAATGGCCACATACATGGCAAAATTCATAATAACATGCCCAAATTTGGCACAACCAGTGGTGTTACCATTGTGGACAATGTTGCATAGGAATTTGCAATGATTTTGTATTAAAAAAATATTTTCCATTTTACAAGCGCAGAAATGACTTTTTTGTGACGGAAGTGCCTCAGATAATTTTGAAATTTGTTCCATTTCATTTTTCATCAAAAGCAGGCCACATTGGATGGCCACTGACCAAGTTTCAGCAATTTCAGAGTAATATTGCTATATTCCATACATTAAATTGAGTTTCAGTGAATTATCAGAAAATGCCAAAATTTGCACTACAAGTTTGACATAGTTTGGTCCTGAAAATTGCCAAAAATCATTTTATGCCCCAATATTGGTAACGGATGAACTTGGGCCAAGGAAAGTAAGAATTCCAAACCATTTTGTATGAATGGTCAACACTCCAAGTTTGACCCCAATTTGAAAAAAAACAAAGAAAATGAAAAAAGGCCCAAAAATTCAAATGCCTTTGCATTGAGGCATCATATGTGCTCTAGTTTGTGGGAAAAATATTAAACTTTCAATACAACAAGTTTGAACAAAAAAACCTTCACAAACTTGCCTATCTAGTATGGACTTCCGTGGATTTCAAGCCATATGCACATGGAAATGGCCACATACATGGAAAAATCCATAATAACATGCCCAAATTTGGCACAACGAGTGGTGTTACCATTGTGGACAATGTTGCATAGGAATTTGCAATTATTTTATAATAAAAAATATTTCCCATTTTACAAGCCCAGAAATGACTTTTTTTGTGAAGGAAGCGCCTCAAATAATTTTGAAATCTGTTCCATTTCATTTTTCATCAAAAGCAGGCCACATTGGATGGCCACTAACCAAGTTTCATCAATTTTAGAGTAATATTGCTATATTCAATACATTTAGTTGAGTTTCAGTGAATTATCAGAAAAAGCCCAAATTTGCACTACAAGTGTGACATCGTTTGGTCCTGAAAATTGCCAAAAATCATTTTATGCCCCAATATTGCTGATGGATGAACTTGGGTCAAGGAAAGTAAGAATTCCAAACCATTTTGTATGAATGGTCAACACTCCAAGTTTGAACCCAATTTGAAAAAAAAATGAAAAAAGGCTCAAAAATTCAAATGACTTTGCATTGAGCCATCATATGTGCAGTAGTTTGTGGAAAAATATTAAACTTGCAATACAACAAGTTTGAAAAAAAACCTTCACAAATTTACCTATCCAGTAGGGACTTCCGTGGATTTCAAGGCATATGCACATGGAAATGGCCACATACATGGAAAAATCCATAATAACATGCCCAAATTTGGCACAACGAGTGGTGTTACCATTGTGGACAATGTTGCATAGGAATTTGCAATTATTTTGTAATAAAAAATATTTCCCATTTTACAAGCCCAGAAATGACTTTTTTTGTGAAGGAAGCGCCTCCAATATTTTTGAAATCTGTTCCATTTCATTTTTCATCAAAAGCATGCCACATTGGATGGCCACTGACCAAGTTTCAGCAGTTTTAGAGTAATATTGCTATATTCCATACATTTAGTTGTGTTTTAGTGAATTATCAGAAAAGCCCAAATTTGCACTACAAGTGTGACATAGTTTGGTCCTGAAAATTGCCAAAAATCATTTTATGCCCCAATATTGGTGATGGATGAACTTGGGTCTAGGAAAGTAAGAATTCCAAACCATTTTGCATGAATGGTCAACACTCCAAGTTTGAACCCAATTTGAAAAAAAAAAGAAAATGAAAAAAGGCTCCGAAATTCAAATGCCTTTGCATTGAGCCATCATATTTGCACTAGTTCGTGGGAAAAATATTAAACTTGCAATACAACAAGTTTGAAAAAAAACCTTCACAAATTTGCCTATCCAGTTTGGACTTTTGTGAATTCCAAGGCATATGCACATGGAAATGGCCACATACATGGCAAAATCCATGATAACATCCCCAAATTTGGCACAACCATTGGTGTTACCATTGTGGACAATGTTGCATAGGAATTTTCAACTATGTTGTAACAATAAACTATTTTCCATTTTACAAGCCCTAGAAATGACTTTTTTTGTGAAGGAAGTGCCTCATATAATTATGAAATTTGTTCCATTTCATTTTAAATCAAAAGCAGGCCACATTGGATGGCCACTGACCAAGTTTCAGCAATATCAGAGAAATATTGCTATATTCCATACATTTAGTTGAGTTTAAGGCCCAAATTTACAATACAAGTGTGACATAGTTTGGTCCTGAAAATTGCCAAAAATCATTTTGTGCCCTAATATTGCTGATGGATGAACTTGGGTCAAGGAAAGTAAGAATTCCAAACCATTTTGTATGAATGGTCAACACTCCAAGTTTGACCCCAATATGAAAAAAAAATGAAAAAAGGCTCAAAAATTCAAATGCCTTTGCATTGAGCCATCATATGTGCAGTAGTTTGTGGAAAAATATTAAACTTGCAATACAACAAGTTTGAAAAAAAACCTTCACAAATTTACCTATCTATTATGGACTATTGTGGCTTTCAAGCCATATGCACATGGAAATGGCCACATACATGGCAAAATTCATAATAACATGCCCAAATTTGGCACAACCAGTGGTGTTACCATTGTGGACAATGTTGCTTAGGAATTTGCAATGATTTTGTATTAAAAAAATATTTTCCATTTTACAAGCGCAGAAATGACTTTTTTGTGATGGAAGTGCCTCAGATCATTTTGAAATTTGTTCCATTTCATTTTTCATCAAAAGCAGGCCACATTGGATGGCCACAGACCAAGTTTCAGCAATTTCAGAGAAATATTGCTATATTCCATACATTTACTTGAGTTTAAGGCCCAAATTTCCAATACAAGTGTGACATAGTTTGGTCCTGAAAATTGCCAAAAATCATTTTATGCCCCAATATTGCGGATGGATGAACTTGGGTCAAGGAAAGTAAGAATTCCAAACCATTTTGTATGAATGGTCAACACTCCAAGTTTGACCCCAATTTGAAAAAAAAATGAAAAAAGGCTCAAAAATTCAAATGCCTTTGCATTGAGCCATCATATGTGCAGTTGTTTGTGGAAAAATATTAAACTTGCAATACAACAAGTTTGAAAAAAAACCTTCACAAATTTACCTATCTATTATGGACTTGTGTGGATTTCAAGCCATATGCACATGGAAATGGCCACATACATGGCAAAATTCATAATAACATGCCCAAATTTGGCACAACCAGTGGTGTTACCATTGTGGACAATGTTGCATAGGAATTTGCAATGATTTTGTATTAAAAAAATATTTTCCATTTTACAAGCGCAGAAATGACTTTTTTGTGACGGAAGTGCCTCAGATAATTTTGAAATTTGTTCCATTTCATTTTTCATCAAAAGCAGGCCACATTGGATGGCCACAGACCAAGTTTCAGCAATTTTAGAGTAATATTGCTATATTCCATACATTAAATTGAGTTTCAGTGAATTATCAGAAAATGCCAAAATTTGCACTACAAGTTTGACATAGTTTGGTCCTGAAAATTGCCAAAAATCATTTTATGCCCCAATATTGGTGACGGATGAACTTGGGCCAAGGAAAGTAAGAATTCCAAACCATTTGTATGAATGGTCAACACTCCAAGTTTGACCCCAATTTGAAAAAAAACAAAGAAAATGAAAAAAGGCCCAAAAATTCAAATGCCTTTGCATTGAGCCATCATATGTGCTCTAGTTTGTGGGAAAAATATTAAACTTTCAATACAACAAGTTTGAACCAAAAAACCTTCACAAACTTGCCTATCTAGTATGGACTTCCGTGGATTTCAAGGCATATGCACATGGAAATGGCCACATACATGGAAAAATCCATAATAACATGCCCAAATTTGGCACAACGAGTGGTGTTACCATTGTGGACAATGTTGCATAGGAATTTGCAATTATTTTGTAATAAAAAATATTTCCCATTTTACAAGCCCAGAAATGACTTTTTTTGTGAAGGAAGCGCCTCAAATAATTTTGAAATCTGTTCCATTTCATTTTTCATCAAAAGCAGGCCACATTGGATGGCCACTAACCAAGTTTCATCAATTTTAGAGTAATATTGCTATATTCAATAAATTTAGTTGAGTTTCAGTGAATTATCAGAAAAAGCCCAAATTTACACTACAAGTTTGACATAGTTTGGTCCTGAAAATTACCAAAAATCATTTTATGCCCCTATATTGGTGATGGATGAACTTGGGTCTAGGAAAGTAAGAATTCCAAACCATTTTGCATGAATGGTCAACACTCCAAGTTTGACCCCAATTTGAAAAAAAAAGAAAATAAAAAAAGGCTCAAAAATTCAAATGCCTTTGCATTGAGCCATCATATTTGCACTAGTTTGTGGGAAAAATATTAAACTTGCAATACAACAAGTTTGAAAAAAAACCTTCACAAATTTGCCTATCCAGTTTGGACTTTTGTGGATTTCATGGCATATGCAGGTGGAAATGGCCACATACATGGCAAAATCCATGATAACATCCCCAAATTTGGCACAACCATTGGTGTTACCATTGTGGACAATGTTGCACAGAAATTTGCAACTATGTTGTAACAATAAACTATTTTCCATTTTACAAGCCCTAGAAATGACTTTTTTTTGTGATGGAAGTGCCTCATATAATTTTGAATTTTGTTCCATTTCATTTTAAATCAAAAGCAGCCCACATTGGTTGGCCACTGACTAAGTTTCAGCAATGTCAGAGTAATATTGCTATATTCCATACATTTATTTGAGTTTCAGTGAATTATCAGAAAAGGCCCAAATTTGCACTACAAGTGTGACATCGTTTGGTCCTGAAAATTGCCAAAAATCATTTTATGCCCCAATATTGCTGATGGATGAACTTGGGTCAAGGAAAGTAAGAATTCCAAACCATTTTGTATGAATGGTCAACACTCCAAGTTTGACCCCAATTTGAAAAAAAAATTAAAAAAGGCTCAAAAATTCAAATGACTTTGCATTGAGCCATCATATGTGCAGTAGTTTGTGGAAAAATATTAAACTTGCAATACAAGAAGTTTGAAAAAAAACCTTCACAAATTTACCTATCCAGTATGGACTTTTGTGGATTTCAAGGCATATGCACATGGAAATGGCCACATACATGGTAAAATTCATAATAACATCCCCAAATTTGGCACAACCAGTGGTGTTACCATTGTGGACAATGTTGCATAGGAATTTGCAATGATTTTGTATTAAAAAAATATTTTCCATTTTACAAGCGCAGAAATGACTTTTTTGTGAAGGAAGTGCCTCAGAAAATTTTGAATTTTGTTCCATTTCATTTTTCATCAAAAGCAGGCCACATTGGATGGCCACTGACCAAGTTTCAGCAATTTCAGAGTAATATTTCTATATTCCATACATTAAATTGAGTTTCAGTGAATTATTAGAAAATGCCAAAATTTGCACTACAAGTTTGACATAGCTAGGTCCTGAAAATTGCCAAAAATCATTTTATGCCCCAATATTGGTGACGGATGAACTTGGGCCAAGGAAAGGAAGAAGTCCAAACCATTTTGTATGAATGGTCAACACTCCAAGTTTGACCGCAATTTGAAAAAAAACAAAGAAAATGAAAAAAGGCCCAAAAATTCAAATGCCTTTGCATTGAGCCATCATATGTGCACTAGTTTGTGGGAAAAATATTAAACTTTCAATACAACAAGTTTGAAAAAAACCTTCACAAACTTGCCTATCTAGTAGGGACTTCCGTGGATTTCAAGGCATATGCACATGGAAATGGCCACATACATGGAAAAATCCATAATAACATGCCCAAATTTGGCACAACGAGTGGTGTTACCATTGTGGACAATGTTGCATAGGAATTTGCAACTATGTTGTAACAATAAACTATTTTCCATTTTACAAGCCCTAGAAATGACTTTTTTTGTGAAGGAAGTGCCTCATATAATTTTGAAATTTGTTCCATTTCATTTTAAATCAAAATCAGGCCACATTGGATGGCCACTGACCAAGTTTCAGCAATGTCAGAGTAATATTGATATATTCCATACATTTAGTTGAGTTTAAGGCCCAAATTTACACTACAAGTGTGACATAGTTTGGTCCTGAAAATTGCCAAAAATCATTTTATGCCCCAATATTGCTGATGGATGAACTTGGGTCAAGGAAAGTAAGAATTCCAAACAATTTTGTATGAATGGTGAACACTCCAAGTTTGACCCCAATTTGAAAAAAAAATGAAAAAAGGCTCAAAAATTCAAATGCCTTTGCATTGAGCCATCATATGTGCAGTAGTTTGTGGAAAAATATTAAACTTGCAATACAACAAGTTTGAAAAACAAAACCTTCACAAATTTACCTATCTATTATGGACTTGTGTGGATTAGATGCCATATGCACATGGAAATGGCCACATACATGGTCAAATTTGGCACAACCAGTGGTGTTACCATTGTGGACAATGTTGCATAGGAATTTGCAATGATTTTGTATTAAAAAAATATTTTCCATTTTACAAGCGCAGAAATGACTTTTTTGTGAAGGAAGTGCCTCAGATAATTTTGAAATTTGTTCCATTTCATTTTTCATCAAAAGCAGGCCACATTGGATGGCCACTAACCAAGTTTCAGCAATTTCAGAGTAATATTGCTATATTCCATACATTTAGTTGAGTTTCAGTGAATTATCAGAAAAAGACCAAATTTGCACTACAAGTGTGACATAGTTTGGTCCTGAAAATTGCCAAAAATCATTTTCTGCCACAATATTGCTGATGGATGAACTTGGGTCAAGGAAAGTAAGAATTCCAAACCATTTTGTATGAATGGTCAACACTCCAAGTTTGACCCCAATTTGAAAAAAAAAGAAAATAAAAACAGCTAAAAAATTCAAATTCCTTTGCACTGAGCCATCATATGTGAACTAGTTTGTGGGAAAAATATTAAACTTGCAATATAACAAGTTTGAAAAAGAACCTTCACAAATTTGCGTATCCAGTATGGACTTGTGTGGATTTCAAGGCATATGCACATGGAAATGGCCACATACATGGTAAAATTCATAATAACATGCCCAAATTAGGCACAACCAGTGGTGTTACCATTGTGGACAATGTTGCAAAGGAATTTGCAATGATTTTGTATTAAAAAAATATTTTCCATTTTACAAGCGCAGAAATGACTTTTTTGTGAAGGAAGTGCCTCAGAAAATTTTGAAATTTGTTCCATTTCATTTTTCATCAAAAGCAGGCCACATTGGATGGCCACTGACCAAGTTTCAGCAATTTCAGAGTAATATTGCTATATTCCATACATTAAATTGAGTTTCAGTGAATTATTAGAAAATGCCAAAATTTGCACTACAAGTTTGACATAGCTTGGTCCTGAAAATTGCCAAAAATCATTTTATGCCCCAATATTGGTGACGGATGAACTTGGGCCAAGGAAAGGAAGAATTCCAAACCATTTTGTAATACAACAAGTTTGAAAAAAAACCTTCACAAATTTGCCTATCCAGTATGGACTTTTGTGGATTTCAAGGCATATGCACCTGGAAATGGCCACATACATGGCAAAATCCATGATAACATCCCCAAATTTGGCACAACCATTGGTGTTACCATTGTGGACAATGTTGCATAGGAATTTGCAACTATGTTGTAACAATAAACTATTTTCCATTTTACAAGCCCTAGAAATGACTTTTTTTGTGGAGGAAGTGCCTCATATAATTTTGAAATTTGTTCCATTTCATTTTAAATTAAATGCAGGCCACATTGGATGGCCACTGACCAAGTTTCAGCAGTTTTAGAGTAATATTGCTATATTCCATACATTTAGTTGAGTTTCAGTGAATTATTAGGAAAGGCCCAAATTTGCACTACAAGTGTGACATAGTTTGGTCCTGAAAATTGCCAAAAATCATTTTATGCCCCAATATTGCTGATGGATGAACTTGGGTCAAGGAAAGTAAGAATTCCAAACCATTTTGTATGAATGGTCAACACTCCAAGTTTGACCCCAATTTGAATTTTTTTTGAAAAAAGGCTCAAAAATTCAAATGCCTTTGCATTGAGCCATCATATGTGCAGTAGTTTGTGGAAAAATATTAAACTTGCAATACAACAAGTTTGAAAAAAAACCTTCACAAATTTGCCTGTCTAGTTTGGACTTTTGTGGATTTCAAGGCATATGCACATGGAAATGGCCACATACATGGCAAAATCCATGATAACATCCCCAAATTTGGCACAACCATTGGTGTTACCATTGTGGACAATGTTGCATAGGAATTTGCAACTATGTTGTAACAATAAACTATTTTCCATTTTACAAGCCCTAGAAATGACTTTTTTTTGTGAAGGAAGTGCCTCATATAATTTTGAATTTTGTTCCATTTCATTTTAAATCAAAAGCAGGCCACATTGGTTGGCCACTGACTAAGTTTCAGCAATGTCAGAGTAATATTGCTATATTCCATACATTTATTTGAGTTTCAGTGAATTAACAGAAAAGGCCCAAATTTGCACTACAAGTGTGACATCGTTTGGTCCTGAAAATTGCCAAAAATCATTTTATGCCCCAATATTGCTGATGGATGAACTTGGGTCAAGGAAAGTAAGAATTCCAAACCATTTTGTATGAATGGTCAACACTCCAAGTTTAACCCCAATTTGAAAAAAATATGAAAAAAGGCTCAAAAATTCAAATGCCTTTGCATTGAGCCATCATATGTGCAGTAGTTTGTGGAAAAATATTAAACTTGCAATACAACAAGCTTGAAAAAAAACCTTCGCACATTTACCTATCTATTATGGACTTGTGTGGATTTCAACGCATATGCACATGGAAATGGCCACATACATGGTAAAATTCATAATAACATGCCCAAATTTGGCACAACCAGTGGTGTTACCATTGTGGACAATGTTGCATAGGAATTTGCAATGATTTTGTATTAAAAAAATATTTTCCATTTTACAAGCGCAGAGATGACTTTTTTGTGAAGGAAGTGCCTCAAATATTTTTGAAATTTGTTCCATTTCATTTTTCATCAAAAGCAGGCCACATTGGATGGCCACTGACCAAGTTTCAGCAATTTCAGAGTAATATTGCTATATTCCATACATTAAATTGAGTTTCAGTGAATTATCAGAAAATGCCAAAATTTGCACTACAAATTTGACATAGTTTGGTCCTGAAAATTGCCAAAAATCATTTTATGCCCCAATATTGGTGACGGATGAACTTGGGCCAAGGAAAGTAAGAATTCCAAACCATTTTGTATGAATGGTCAACACTCCAAGTTTGACCGCAATTTGAAAAAAAACAAAGAAAATGAAAAAGGCCCAAAAATTCAAATGCCTTTGCATTGAGCCATCATATGTGCACTAGTTTGTGGGAAAATATTAAACTTTCAATACAACAAGTTTGAAAAAAAACTTTCACAAACTTGCCTATCTAGTATGGACTTCCGTGGATTTCAAGGCATATGCACATGGAAATGGCCACGTACATGGCAAAATCCATGATAACATCCCCAAATTTGGCACAACCATTGGTGTTACCATTGTGGACAATGTTGCATAGGAATTTGCAACTATGTTGTAACAAAAAAATATTTTCCATTTTACAAGCCCTAGAAATGACTTTTTTTGTAAAGGAAGTGCCTCATAAAATTTTGAAATTTGTTCCATTTCATTTTTCATCAAAAGCAGGCCACATTGGATGGCCACTAACAAAGTTTCAGCAATTTCAGAGTAATATTGCTATATTCGATACATTTAGTTGTGTTTCAGTGAATTATCAGAAAAGGCCCAAATTTGCACTACAAGTGTGACATAGTTTGGTCCTGAAAATTGCCAAAAATCATTTTATGCCCCAATATTGGTGATGGATGAACTTGGGTCTAGGAAAGTAAGAATTCCAAACCATTTTGCATGAATGGTCAACACTCCAAGTTTGACCCCAATTTGAAAAAAAAAGAAAATGAAAAAAGGCTCAAAAATTCAAATGCCTTTGCATTGAGCCATCATATTTGCACTAGTTTGTGGGAAAAATATTAAACTCGCAATACAACAAGTTTGAAAAAAAACCTTCACAAACTTGCCTATCTAGTATGGACTTCTGTGGATTTCAAGGCATATGCACATGGAAATGGCCACATACATGGCAAAATCCATGATAACATCCCCAAATTTGGCACAACCATTGGTGTTACCATTGTGGACAATGTTGCATAGGAATTTGCAACTATGTTGTAACAAAAAAACATTTTCCATTTTACAAGCCCTAGAAATGACTTTTTTTGTAAAGGAAGTGCCTCATAAAATTTTGAAATTTGTTCCATTTCATTTTTCATCAAAAGCAGGCCACATTGGATGGCCACTGACAAAGTTTCAGCAATTTCAGAGTAATATTGCTATATCCCATACATTTAGTTGTGTTTCAGTGAATTATCAGAAAAGGCCCAAATTTGCACTACAAGTGTGACATAGTTTGGTCCTGAAAATTGCCAAAAATCATTTTCTGCCACAATATTGCTGATGGATGAACTTGGGTCAAGGAAAGTAAGAATTCCAAACCATTTTGTATGAACGGTCAACACTCCAAGTTTGACCCCAATTTAAAAAAAAAAGAAAATAAAAAAGGCTAAAAAATTCAAATTCCTTTGCATTGAGCCATCATATGTGAACTAGTTTGTGGGAAAAATATTAAACTTGCAATATAACAAGTTTGAAAAATAACCTTCACAAATTTGCGTATCCAGTATGGACTTGTGTGGATTTCAAGGCATATGCACATGGAAATGGCCACATACATGGTAAAATTCATAATAACATGCCCAAATTAGGCACAACCAGTGGTGTTACCATTGTGGACAATGTTGCAAAGGAATTTGCAATGATTTTGTATTAAAAAAATATTTTCCATTTTACAAGCGCAGAAATGACTTTTTTGTGAAGGAAGTGCCTCAGAAAATTTTGAAATTTGTTCCATTTCATTTTTCATCAAAAGCAGGCCACATTGGATGGCCACTGACCAAGTTTCAGCAATTTCAGAGTAATATTGCTATATTCCATACATTAAATTGAGTTTCAGTGAATTATTAGAAAATGCCAAAATTTGCACTACAAGTTTGACATAGCTTGGTCCTGAAAATTGCCAAAAATCATTTTATGCCCCAATATTGGTGACAGATGAACTTGGGCCAAGGAAAGGAAGAATTCCAAACCATTTTGTAATACAACAAGTTTGAAAAAAAAACCTTCACAAATTTGCCTATCCAGTATGGACTTTTGTGGATTTCAAGGCATATGCACCTGGAAATGGCCACATACATGGCAAAATCCATGATAACATCCCCAAATTTGGCACAACCATTGGTGTTACCATTGTGGACAATGTTGCATAGGAATTTGCAACTATGTTGTAACAATAAACTATTTTCCATTTTACAAGCCCTAGAAATGACTTTTTTTGTGGAGGAAGTGCCTCATATAATTTTGAAATTTGTTCCATTTCATTTTAAATTAAATGCAGGCCACATTGGATGGCCACTGACCAAGTTTCAGCAGTTTTAGAGTAATATTGCTATATTCCATACATTTAGTTGAGTTTCAGTGAATTATCAGGAAAGGCCCAAATTTGCACTACAAGTGTGACATAGTTTGGTCCTGAAAATTGCCAAAAATCATTTTATGCCCCAATATTGCTGATGGATGAACTTGGGTCAAGGAAAGTAAGAATTCCAAACCATTTTGTATGAATGGTCAACACTCCAAGTTTGACCCCAATTTGAATTTTTTTTGAAAAAAGGCTCAAAAATTCAAATGCCTTTGCATTGAGCCATCATATGTGCAGTAGTTTGTGGAAAAATATTAAACTTGCAATACAACAAGTTTGAAAAAAAACCTTCACAAATTTGCCTGTCCAGTTTGGACTTTTGTGGATTTCAAGGCATATGCACATGGAAATGGCCACATACATGGCAAAATCCATGATAACATCCCCAAATTTGGCACAACCATTGGTGTTACCATTGTGGACAATGTTGCATAGGAATTTGCAACTATGTTGTAACAATAAACTATTTTCCATTTTACAAGCCCTAGAAATGACTTTTTTTGGTGAAGGAAGTGCCTCATATAATTATGAATTTTGTTCCATTTCATTTTAAATCAAAAGCAGGCCACATTGGTTGGCCACTGACTAAGTTTCAGCAATGTCAGAGTAATATTGCTATATTCCATACATTTATTTGAGTTTCAGTGAATTATCAGAAAAGGCCCAAATTTGCACTACAAGTGTGACATCGTTTGGTCCTGAAAATTGCCAAAAATCATTTTATGCCCCAATATTGCTGATGGATGAACTTGGGTCAAGGAAAGTAAGAATTCCAAACCATTTTGTATGAATGGTCAACACTCCAAGTTTAACCCCAATTTGAAAAAAAAATGAAAAAAGGTTCAAAAATTCAAATGCCTTTGCATTGAGCCATCATATGTGCAGTAGTTTGTGGAAAAATATTAAACTTGCAATACAACAAGTTTGAAAAAAAACCTTCGCACATTTACCTATCTATTATGGACTTGTGTGGATTTCAACGCATATGCACATGGAAATGGCCACATACATGGTAAAATTCATAATAACATGCCCAAATTTGGCACAACCTGTGGTGTTACCATTGTGGACAATGTTCCATAGGAATTTGCAATGATTTTGTATTAAAAAAATATTTTCCATTTTACAAGCGCAGAGATGACTTTTTTGTGAAGGAAGTGCCTCAAATATTTTTGAAATTTGTTCCATTTCATTTTTCATCAAAAGCAGGCCACATTGGATGGCCACTGACCAAGTTTCAGCAATTTCAGAGTAATATTGCTATATTCCATACATTAAATTGAGTTTCAGTGAATTATCAGAAAATGCCAAAATTTGCACTACAAATTTGACATAGTTTGGTCCTGAAAATTGCCAAAAATCATTTTATGCCCCAATATTGGTGACGGATGAACTTGGGCCAAGGAAAGTAAGAATTCCAAACCATTTTGTATGAATGGTCAACACTCTAAGTTTGACCGCAATTTGAAAAAAAACAAAGAAAATGAAAGAAGGCCCAAAAATTCAAATGCCTTTGCATTGAGCCATCATGTGTGCACTAGTTTGTGGGAAAAATATTAAACTTTCAATACAACAAGTTTGAAAAAAAACTTTCACAAACTTGCCTATCTAGTATGGACTTCCGTGGATTTCAAGGCATATGCACATGGAAATGGCCACATACATGGCAAAATCCATGATAACATCCCCAAATTTGGCACAACCATTGGTGTTACCATTGTGGACAATGTTGCATAGGAATTTGCAACTATGTTGTAACAAAAAAATATTTTCCATTTTACAAGCCCTAGAAATGACTTTTTTTGTAAAGGAAGTGCCTCATAAAATTTTGAAATTTGTTCCATTTCATTTTTCATCAAAAGCAGGCCACATTGGATGGCCACTGACAAAGTTTCAGCAATTTCAGAGTAATATTGCTATATTCGATACATTTAGTTGTGTTTCAGTGAATTATCAGAAAAGGCCCAAATTTGCACTACAAGTGTGACATAGTTTGGTCCTGAAAATTGCCAAAAATCATTTTATGCCCCAATATTGGTGATGGATGAACTTGGGTCTAGGAAAGTAAGAATTCCAAACCATTTTGCATGAATGGTCAACACTCCAAGTTTGACCCCAATTTGAAAAAATAAATGAAAAAAGGCTCAAAAATTCAAATGCCTTTGCATTGAGCCATCATATTTGCACTAGTTTGTGGGAAAAATATTAAACTCGCAATACAACAAGTTTGAAAAAAAACCTTCACAAATTTGCCTATCCAGTTTGGACTTTTGTGGATTTCAAGGCATATGCACATGGAAATGGCCACATACATGGCAAAATCCATGATAACATCCCCAAATTTGGCACAACAATTGGTGTTACCATTGTGGACAATGTTGCATAGGAATTTGCAACTATGTTGTAACAATAAACTATTTTCCATTTTACAAGCCCTAGAAATGACTTTTTTTTGTGAAGGAAGTGCCTCATATAATTTTGAATTTTGTTCCATTTCATTTTAAATCAAAAGCAGGCCACATTGGTTGGCCACTGACTAAGTTTCAGCAATGTCAGAGTAATATTGCTATATTCCATACATTTATTTGAGTTTCAGTGAATTATCAGAAAAGGCCCAAATTTGCACTACAAGTGTGACATCGTTTGGTCCTGAAAATTGCCAAAAATCATTTTATGCCCCAATATTGCTGATGGATGAACTTGGGTCAAGGAAAGTAAGAATTCCAAACCATTTTGTATGAATGGTCAACACTCCAAGTTTGACCCCAATTTGAAAAAAAAATTAAAAAAGGCTCAAAAATTCAAATGACTTTGCATTGAGCCATCATATGTGCAGTAGTTTGTGGAAAAATATTAAACTTGCAATACAACAAGTTTGAAAAAAAACCTTCACAAATTTACCTATCCAGTATGGACTTTTGTGGATTTCAAGGCATATGCACATGGAAATGGCCACATACATGCTAAAATTCATAATAACATCCCCAAATTTGGCACAACCAGTGGTGTTACCATTGTGGACAATGTTGCATAGGAATTTGCAATGATTTTGTATTAAAAAAATATTTTCCATTTTACAAGCGCAGAAATGACTTTTTTGTGAAGGAAGTGCCTCAGAAAATTTTGAATTTTGTTCCATTTCATTTTTCATCAAAAGCAGGCCACATTGGATGGCCACTGACCAAGTTTCAGCAATTTCAGAGTAATATTGCTATATTCCATACATTAAATTGAGTTTCAGTGAATTATTAGAAAATGCCAAAATTTGCACTACAAGTTTGACATAGCTAGGTCCTGAAAATTGCCAAACATCATTTTATGCCCCAATATTGGTGACGGATGAACTTGGGCCAAGGAAAGGAAGAATTCCAAACCATTTTGTATGAATGGTCAACACTCCAAGTTTGACCGCAATTTGAAAAAAAAAACAAAGAAAATGAAAAAAGGCCCAAAAATTCAAATGTCTTTGCATTGAGCCATCATATGTGCACTAGTTTGTGGGAAAAATATTAAACTTTCAATACAACAAGTTTGAAAAAAACCTTCACAAACTTGCCTATCTAGTAGGGACTTCCGTGGATTTCAAGGCATATGCACATGGAAATGGCCACATACATGGAAAAATCCATAATAACATGCCCAAATTTGGCACAACGAGTGGTGTTACCATTGTGGACAATGTTGCATAGGAATTTGCAACTATGTTGTAACAATAAACTATTTTCCATTTTACAAGCCCTAGAAATGACTTTTTTTGTGAAGGAAGTGCCTCATATAATTTTGAAATTTGTTCCATTTCATTTTAAATCAAAAGCAGGCCACATTGGATGGCCACTGACCAAGTTTCAGCAATTTCAGAGTAATATTGATATATTCCATACATTTAGTTGAGTTTAAGGCCCAAATTTACACTACAAGTGTGACATAGTTTGGTCCTGAAAATTGCCAAAAATCATTTTATGCCCCAATATTGCTGATGGATGAACTTGGGTCAAGGAAAGTAAGAATTCCAAACAATTTTGTATGAATGGTGAACACTCCAAGTTTGAACCCAATTTGAAAAAAAAATGAAAAAAGGCTCAAAAATTCAAATGCCTTTGCATTGAGCCATCATATGTGCAGTAGTTTGTGGAAAAATATTAAACTTGCAATACAACAAGTTTGAAAAACAAAACCTTCACAAATTTACCTATCTATTATGGACTTGTGTGGATTAGATGCCATATGCACATGGAAATGGCCACATACATGGCAAAATTCATAATAACATGCCCAAATTTGGCACAACCAGTGGTGTTACCATTGTGGACAATGTTGCATAGGAATTGGCAATGATTTTGTATTAAAAAAATATTTTCCATTTTACAAGCGCAGAAATGACTTTTTTGTGAAGGAAGTGCCTCATATAATTTTGAAATTTGTTCCATTTCATTTTTCATCAAAAGCAGGCCACATTGGATGGCCACAGACCAAGTTTCAGCAATTTCAGAGTAATATTGCTATATTCCATACATTAAATTGAGTTTCAGTGAATTATCAGAAAATGCCAAAATTTGCACTACAAGTTTGGCATAGTTTGGTCCTGAAAATTGCCAAAAATCATTTTATGCCCCAATATTGGTGACAGATGAACTTGGGCCAAGGAAAGTAAGAATTCCAAACCATTTTGTATGAATGGTCAACACTCCAAGTTTAACCCCAATTTGAAAAAAAAATGAAAAAAAGGCTCAAAACTTCAAATGCCTTTGCATTGAGCCATCATATGTGCAGTAGTTTGTGGAAAAATATTAAACTTGCAATACAACAAGTTTGAAAAAAAACCTTCGCACATTTACCTATCTATTATGGACTTGTGTGGATTTCAACGCATATGCACATGGAAATGGCCACATACATGGTAAAATTCATAATAACATGCCCAAATTTGGCACAACCAGTGGTGTTACCATTGTGGACAATGTTGCATAGGAATTTGCAATGATTTTGTATTAAAAAAATATTTTCCATATTACAAGCGCATAAATGACTTTTTTGTGAAGGAAGTGCCTCAAATATTTTTGAAATTTGTTCCATTTCATTTTTCATCAAAAGCAGGCCACATTGGATGGCCACTGACCAAGTTTCAGCAATTTCAGAGTAATATTGCTATATTCCATACATTAAATTGAGTTTCAGTGAATTATCAGAAAATGCCAAAATTTGCACTACAAATTTGACATAGTTTGGTCCTGAAAATTGCGAAAAACAATTTTATGCCCCAATATTGGTGACGGATGAACTTGGGCCAAGGAAAGTAAGAATTCCAAACCATTTTGTATGAATGGTCAACACTCCAAGTTTGACCGCAATTTGAAAAAAAAACAAAGAAAATGAAAAAGGCCCAAAAATTCAAATGCCTTTGCATTGAGCCATCATATGTGCACTAGTTTGTGGGAAAAATATTAAACTTTCAATACAACAAGTTTGAAAAAAAACCCTTCACAAACTTGCCTATCTAGTATGGACTTCCGTGGATTTCAAGGCATATGCACATGGAAATGGCCACATACATGGCAAAATCCATGATAACATCCCTAAATTTGGCACAACCATTGGTGTTACCATTGTGGACAATGTTGCATAGGAATTTGCAACTATGTTGTAACAAAAAAATATTTTCCATTTTACAAGCCCTAGAAATGACTTTTTTTGTAAAGGAAGTGCCTCATAAAATTTTGAAATTTGTTCCATTTCATTTTTCATCAAAAGCAGGCCACATTGGATGGCCACTGACAAAGTTTCAGCAATTTCAGAGTAATATTGGTATATTCCATACATTTAGTTGTGTTTCAGTGAATTATCAGAAAAGGCCCAAATTTGCACTACAAGTGTGACATAGTTTGGTCATGAAAATTGCCAAAAATCATTTTATGCCCCAATATTGCTGATGGATTAACTTGGGTCAAGGAAAGTAAGAATTCCAAACCATTTTGTATGAATGGTCAACACTCCAAGTTTGACCCCAATTTGAAAAAAAAAGAAAATGAAAAAAGGCTCAAAAATTCAAATGCCTTTCCATTGAGCCATCATATGTGCACTAATTTGTGGAAAAATATGAAACTTAAAATACAACAAGTTTAAAAAAAAGCCTTCACAAATTTACCTATCTATTATGGACTTGTGTGGATTTCAAGGCATATGCACAAGGAAATGGCCACATACATGGCAAAATTCATAATAACATGCCCAAATTTGGCACAACCAGTGGTGTTACCATTGTGGACAATGTTGCATAGGAATTTGCAATTATTTTTTATTAAAAAAATATATTCCATTTTACAAGCGCAGAAATGACTTTTTTGTGAAGGAAGTGCCTCAGATAATTTTGAAACTTGTTCCATTTCAATTTTTCATCAAAATCAGGCAACATTGGATGGCCACTGACCAAGTTTCAGCAATTTCAGAGTAATATTGCTATATTCCATACATTAAATTGAGTTTCAGTGAATTATCAGAAAATGCCAAAATTTGCACTACAAATTTGACATAGTTTGGTCCTAAAAATTGCCAAAAAGCATTTTATGCCCCAATATTGGTGACGAATGAACTTGGGCCAAGGAAAGTAAGAATTCCAAACCATTTTGTATGAATGGTCAACACTCCAAGTTTGACCGCAATTTGAAAAAAAACAAAGAAAATGAAAAAAGGCCCAAAAATTCAAATGCCTTTGCATTGAGCCATCATATGTGCACTAGTTTGTGGAAAAATATTAAACTTGCAATACAACAAGTTTGAAAAAAAACCTTCACAAATTTACCTATCTATTATAGACTTGTGTGGATTTCAAGGCATATGCACATGGAAATGGCCACATACATCGAAAAATCCATAATAACATGCCCAAATTTGGCACAACGAGTGGTGTTACCATTGTGGACAATGTTGCATAGGAATTTGCAATTATTTTGTAATAAAAAATATTTCCCATTTTATAAGCCCAGAAATGAGTTTTTTTGTGAAGGAAGCGCCTCAAATAATTTTGAAATCTGTTCCATTTCATTTTTCATCAAAAGCAGGCCACATTGGATGGCCACTCACCAAGTTTCAGCAATGTCAGAGTAATATTGCTATATTCCATACATTTAGTTGAGTTTCAGTGAAATATCAGAAAAGGCCTAAATTTGCACTACAAGTGTGACATAGTTTGGTCCTGAAAATTGCCAAAAATCATTTTATGCCCCAATATTGCTGATGGATGAACTTGGGTCAAGGAAAGTAAGAATTCCAAACCATTTTGTATGAATGGTCAACACTCCAAGTTTGACCCCAATTTGAAAAAAATAGAAAATGAAAAAAGGCTCAAAAATTCAAATGCCTTTGCATTGAGCCATCATATGCGCAGTAGTTTGTGGAAAAATATTAAACTTGCAATACAAGAAGTTTGAAAAAAAACCTTCGCAAATTTACCTATCTATTATGGACTTTTATGGATTTCAAGGCATATGCACATGGAAATGGCCACATACATGGTAAAATTCATAATAACATGCCCAAATTTGGCTCAACCAGTGGTGTTACCATTGTGGACAATGTTGCATAGGAATTTGCAATGATTTTGAATTAAAAAAATATATTCCATTTTACAAGCGCAGAAATGACTTTTTTGTGAAGGAAGTGCCTTAGATAATTTTGAAATTTGTTCCATTTCATTTTTCATTAAAAGCAGGCCACATTGGATGGCCACTGACCAAGTTTCAGCAATTTCAGAGTAATATTGCTATATTCCATACATTAAATTGAGTTTCAGTGAATTATCAGAAAATGCCAAAATTTGCACTACAAATTTGACATAGTTTGGTCCTAAAAATTGCCAAAAAGCATTTTATGCCCCAATATTGGTGACGAATGAACTTGGGCCAAGGAAAGTAAGAATTCCAAACCATTTTGTATGAATGGTCAACACTCCAAGTTTGACCGCAATTTGAAAAAAAACAAAGAAAATGAAAAAAGGCCCAAAAATTCAAATGCCTTTGCATTGAGCCATCATATGTGCACTAGTTTGTGGAAAAATATTAAACTTGCAATACAACAAGTTTGAAAAAAAACCTTCACAAATTTACCTATCTATTATAGACTTGTGTGGATTTCAAGGCATATGCACATGGAAATGGCCACATACATCGAAAAATCCATAATAACATGCCCAAATTTGGCACAACGAGTGGTGTTACCATTGTGGACAATGTTGCATAGGAATTTGCAATTATTTTGTAATAAAAAATATTTCCCATTTTATAAGCCCAGAAATGAGTTTTTTTGTGAAGGAAGCGCCTCAAATAATTTTGAAATCTGTTCCATTTCATTTTTCATCAAAAGCAGGCCACATTGGATGGCCACTCACCAAGTTTCAGCAATGTCAGAGTAATATTGCTATATTCCATACATTTAGTTGAGTTTCAGTGAAATATCAGAAAAGGCCTAAATTTGCACTACAAGTGTGACATAGTTTGGTCCTGAAAATTGCCAAAAATCATTTTATGCCCCAATATTGCTGATGGATGAACTTGGGTCAAGGAAAGTAAGAATTCCAAACCATTTTGTATGAATGGTCAACACTCCAAGTTTGACCCCAATTTGAAAAAAATAGAAAATGAAAAAAGGCTCAAAAATTCAAATGCCTTTGCATTGAGCCATCATATACGCAGTAGTTTGTGGAAAAATATTAAACTTGCAATACAACAAGTTTGAAAAAAAACCTTCGCAAATTTACCTATCTATTATGGACTTTTATGGATTTCAAGGCATATGCACATGGAAATGGCCACATACATGGTAAAATTCATAATAACATGCCCAAATTTGGCTCAACCAGTGGTGTTACCATTGTGGACAATGTTGCATAGGAATTTGCAATGATTTTGTATTAAAAAAATATTTTCCATTTTACAAGCGCAGAAATGACTTTTTTGTGAAGGAAGTGCCTCAGATAATTTTGAAATTTGTTCCATTTCATTTTTCATTAAAAGCAGGCCACATTGGATGGCCACTGACCAATTTCAGCAATTTCAGAGTAATCTTGCTATATTCCATACATTAAATTGAGTTTCAGTGAATTATCAGAAAATGCCAAAATTTGCACTACAAATTTGACATAGTTTGGTCCTGAAAATTGCCAAAAATCATTTTATGCCCCAATATTGGTGACGGATGAACTTGGGCCAAGGAAAGTAAGAATTCCAAACCATTTTGTATGAATGGTCAACACTCCAAGTTTGACCGCAATTCGAAAAAAAAACAAAGAAAATGAAAAAAGGCCCAAAAATTCAAATGCCTTGGCATTGAGCCATCATATGTGCACTAGTTTGTGGGAAAAATATTAAACTTTCAATACAAAAAGTTTGAAAAAAAACCTTCACAAATTTGCGTATCTAGTATGGACTTTTATGGATTTCAAGGCATATGCACATGGAAATGGCCACATACATGGCAAAATCCATGATAACATCCCCAAATTTGGCACAACCATTGGTGTTACCATTGTGGACAATGTTGCATAGGAATTTGCAACTATGTTGTAACAAAAAAATATTTTCCATTTTACAAGCCCTAGAAATGACTTTTTTTGTAAAGGAAGTGCCTCATAAAATTTTGAAATTTTTTCCATTTCATTTTTCATCAAAAGCAGGCCACATTGGATGGCCATGACAAAGTTTCAGCAATTTCAGAGTAATATTGCTATATTCCATACATTTAGTTGTGTTTCTGTGAATTATCAGAAAAGGCCCAAATTTGCAATACAAGTGTGACATAGTTTGGTCCTAAAAATTGCCAAAAATCATTTTATGCCCCAATATTGCTGATGGATGAACTTGGGTCAAGGAAAGTAAGAATTCCAAACCATTTTGTATGAATGGTCAACACTCCATGTTTGACCCCAATTTGAAAAAAAATAGAAAATGAAAAAAGGCTCAAAAATTCAAATGCCTTTCCATTCAGCCATCATATGTGCACTAGTTTGTGGAAAAATATTAAACTTAAAATACAACAAGTTTGAAAAAAACCTTCACAAATTTACCTATCTATTATGGACTTGTGTGGATTTCAAGGCATATGCACATGGAAATGGCCACATACATGGCAAAATTCATAATAACATGCCCAAATTTGGCACAACCAGTGGTGTTACCATTGTGGACAATGTTGCATAGGAATTTGCAATTATTTTTTATTAAAAAAATATTTTCCATTTTACAAGCGCAGAAATGACTTTTTTGTGAAGGAAGTGCCTCAGATAATTTTGAAACTTGTTCCATTTCAATTTTTCATCAAAATCAGGCCACATTGGATTGCCACTAACCAAGTTTCAGCAATTTCAGAGTAATATTGCTATATTCCATACATTAAATTTAGTTTTAGTGAATTATCAGAAAATGGCAAAATTTGCACTACAAGTGTGACATAGTTTGGTCCTGAAAATTGCCAAAAATCATTTTATGCCCCAATATTGGTGACGGATGAACTTGGGTCAAGGAAAGTAAGAATTCCAAACCATTTTGTATGAATGGTCAACACTCCAAGTTTGACCCCAATTTGAAAAAAAACAAAGAAAAAGAAAAAAGGCCCAAAAATTCAAATGCCTTTGCATTGAGCCATCATATGTGCACTAGTTTGTGGGAAAAATATTACACTTTCAATAAACCAAGTTTGAAAAAAAAACCTTCACAAACTTGCGTATCTAGTATGGACTTCCGTGGATTTCAAGGCATATGCACATGGAAATGGACACATACATGGGAAAATCCATAATAACATGCCCAAATTTGGCACAACCAGTGGTGTTACCATTGTGGACAATGTTGCATATGAATTTGCAATTATTTTATAATAAAAAATATTTCCCATTTTACAAGCCCAGAAAGAACTTTTTTTGTGACGGAAGCTCCTCAAATAATTTTGAAATCTGTTCCATTTCATTTTTATTCAAAAGCAGGCCACATTGGATGGCCACAGACCAAGTTTCAGCAATTTTAGAGTAATATTGCTATATTCCATACATTTAGTTGAGTTTCAGTGAATTATCAGAAAAAGCCCAAATTTGCACTACGAGTGTGACATAGTTTGGTCTTGAAAATTGCCAAAAATCATTTTATGCCCCAATATTGCCGATGGATGAACTTGGGTCTAGGAAAGTAAGAATTCCAAACCATTTTGAATGAATGGTCAACACTCCAAGTTTGACCCCAATTTGGAAAAAAAAGAAAATGAAAAAAGGCTCAAAAATTCAAATGCCTTTGCATTGAGCCATGATATGTGCACTAGTTTGTGGGAAAAATATTAAACTTGCAATACAACAAGTTTGAAAAAAAACCTTCACAAATTTGCGTATCCAGTAAGGACTTTTATGGATTTCAAGGCATATGCACATGGAAATGTCCACATACATGGCAAAATCCATGATAACATCCCCAAATTTGGCACAACCATTTGTGTTACCATTGTGGACAATGTTGCATAGGAATTTGCAACTATGTTGTAACAAAAAAATATTTTCCATTTTACAAGCCCTTGAAATGACTTTTTTTGTAAAGGAAGTGCCTCATAAATTTTTTAAATTTGTTCCATTTCATTTTTCATCAAAAGCAGGCCACATTGGATGGCCACTGACAAAGTTTCTGCAATTTCAGAGTAATATTGCTATATTCCATACATTTAGTTGTGTTTCAGTGAATTATCAGAAAAGGCCCAAATTTGCACTACAAGTATGACATAGTTTGGTCCTGAAAATTGCAAAAAATCATTTTATGCCCCAATATTGCTGATGGATGAACTTGGGTCAAGGAAAGTAAGAATTCCAAACCATTTTGTAAGAATGGTCCACACTCCAAGTTTGACCCCAATTTAAAAAAAATGAAAAAAGGCTCAAAAATTCAAATGCCTTTGCATTGAGCCATCATATGTGCAGTAGTTTGTGGAAAAATATTAAACTTGCAATACAACAAGTTTGAAAAAAAACCTTCGCAAATTTACCTATCTATTATGGACTTGTGTGGATTTCAAGGCATATGCACATGGAAATGGCCTCATACATGGTAAAATTCATAATAACATGCCCAAAATTGGCACAACCAGTGGTGTTACCATTGTGGACAATGTTGCATAGGAATTTGCAATGATTTTTTATTAAAAAAATATTTTCCATTTTACAAGCGCAGAAATGAATTTTTTGTGAAGGAAGTGCCTCAGATAATTTTGAAATTTGTTCCATTTCACTTTTATCAAAAGCAGGCCACATTGGATGGCCACTGACCAAGTTTCAGCAATTTCAGAGTAATATTGCTATATTCCATACATTAAATTGAGTTTCAGTGAATTATCAGAAAATGCCAAAATTTGCACTACAACTCTGACATAGTTTGGTCCTGAAAATTTCCAAAAATCATTTTATGCCCCAATATTGTTGACGGATGAACTTGGGTCAAGGAAAGTAAGAATTACAAACCATTTTGTATGAATGGTCAACAATCCAAGTTTGACCCCAATTAGAAAAAAACAAAGAAAATGAAAAAAGGCCCAAAAATTCAAATGCCTTTGCATTGAGCCATCATATGTGCATTAGTTTGTGGGAAAAATATTAAACTTTCAATACAACAAGTTTGAAAAAAAACCTTCTCAAACTTGCCTCTCTAGTATGGATTTCCGTGGATTTCAAGGCATATCCACATGGAAATGGCCACATACATGGCAAAATCCATAATAACATGCCCAAATTTGGCACAACCAGTGTTGTTACCATTGTGGACAATGTTGCATAGGAATTTGCAATTATTTTGTAATAAAAAATATTTCCCATTTTACAAGCCCAGAAATGACTTTTTTTTGTGAAGGAAGCGCTTCAAATAATTTTGAAATCTGTTCCATTTCATTTTTTATCAAAAGCAGGCGACATTGGATGGCCACTGACCAAGTTTCAGCAATTTCGGAGTAATATTGTTATATTCCATACATTTAGTTGAGTTTCATTGAATTATCACAAAAAGCTCAAATTTGCACTACAAGTGTGACATTGTTTGGTCCTGAAAATTGCCAAAAATCATTTTATGCCCCAACATTGGTGATGGATGAACTTGGGTCTAGGAAAGAGAGAATTCCAAATCATTTTGTATGAATGGTCAACACTCCAAGTTTGACCCCAATTTGAAAAAAAAAGAAAATGAAAAAAGGCTCAAAAATTCAAATGCCTTTGCATTGAGCCATCATATGTGCACTAGTTTGTGGGAAAAATATTAAACATGCAATACAACAAGTTTGAAAAAAAACCTTCACAAATTTGCCTATCTAGTATGGACTTTTGGGGATTTCAAGGCATATGCACATGGAAATGGCCACATACATGGCAAAATCCATGATAACATCCCCAAATTTGGCACAACCATTGGTGTTACCATTGTGGACAATGTTGCATAGGAATTTGCAACTATGTTGTACCGAAAAAATATTTTCCATTTTACAAGCCCTAGAAATGACTTTTTTTGTGAAGGAAGTGCCTCATATAATTTTGAAATTTGTTCCATTTCATTTTTCATCAAAAGCAGGCCACATTGGATGGCCACTGACAAAGTTTCAGCAATTTCAGAGTAATATTACTATATTCCATACATTTAGTTGAGTTTTAGTGAATTATCAGAAAATGCCCAAATTTGCACTACAAGTGTGACATAGTTTGGTTCTGAAAATTGCCAAAAATCATTTTATGCCCCAATATTGCCGATGGATGAACTTGGGTCTAGGAAAGTAAGAATTCCAAACCATTTTATATGAATGGTCAACACTCCAAGTTTAACATCAATTTGAAAAAAAATGAAAAAAGGCCCAAAAATTGAAATGCCTTTGCATTGAGCCATCATATGTGCACTAGTTTGTGGAAAAATATTAAACTTGCAATACAACAAGTTTGAAAAAAAACCTTCACAAATTTACCTATCTATTATAGACTTGTGTGGATTTCAAGGCATATGCACATGGAAATGGCCACATACATGGTAAAATTCGTAATAACATGCCCAAATTTGGCACAACCAGTGGTGTTACCATTGTGGACAATGTTGCATAGGAATTTGCAATGATTTTGTATTAAAAAAATATTTTCCATTTTACAAGCGCAGAAATGACTTTTTGTGAAGGAAGTGCCTCAGATAATTTTGAAATTTGTTCCATTTAATTTTTCATCAAAATCAGGCCACATTGGATGGCCACTGACCAAGTTTCATCAATTTCAGTGTAATATTGCTATATTCCATACATTAAATTGAGTTTCAGTGAATTATCAGAAAATGCAAAAATTTGCACTACAAATTTGACATAGATTGGTCCTGAAAATTGCCAAAAATCATTTTATGCATCAATATTGGTGACGGATGAACTTGGGCCAAGGAAAGTAAGAATTCCAAACCATTTTGTATGAATGGTCAACACTCCAAGTTTGACCGCAATTTGAGAAAAAACAAAGAAAATGAAAAAAGGCCCAAAAATTCAAATGCCTTTGCATTGAGCCATCATATGTGCCCTGGTTTGTGGGAAAAATATTAAACTTTCAATACAACAAGTTTGAAAAAAAAACCATCACAAACTTGCCTATCTAGTATGGACTTCCCTGGATTTCAGGGCATATGCACATGGAAATGGCCACATACATTGAAAAATCCATAATAACATGCCCAAATTTGGCACAACGAGTGGTGTTACCATTGTGGACAATGTTGCATAGGAATTTGCAATTATTTTGTAATAAAAAATATTTCCCATTTTACAAGCCCAGAAATGACTTTTTTTGTGAAGGAAGCGCCTCAAATAATTTTGAAATCTGTTCCATTTCATTTTTCATCAAAAGCAGGCCACATTGGATGGCCACTGACAAAGTTTTTGCAATTTCAGAGTAATATTGCTGTACTCCATACATTTAGTTGTGTTTCAGTGAATTATCAGAAAAGGCCCAAATTTGCACTATAAGTGTGACATAGTTTGTTCCTGAAAATTGCCAAAAATCATTTTATGCCCCAATATTGCTGATGGATGAACTTGGGTCAAGGAAAGTAAGAATTCCAAACCATTTTGTATGAATGGTCAACACTCCAAGTTTGACCCCAATTTGAAAAAAAAAAGAAAATGAAAAAAGGCTCAAAAATTCAAATGCCTTTCCATTGAGACATCATATGTGCACTAGTTTGTGGAAAAATATTAAACTTAAAATACAACAAATTTGAAAAAAAACCTTCACAAATTTACCTATCTGTTATGGACTTGTGTGGATTTCAAGGCATATGCGCATGGAAATGGCCACATACATGGCAAAATTCATAATAACATGCCCAAATTTGGCACAACCAGTGGTGTTACCATTGTGGACAATGGTGCATAGGAATTTGCAATTATTTTTTATTAAAAAAATATTTTCCATTTTACAAGCGCAGAAATGACTTTTTTGTGAAGGAAGTGCCTCAGATAATTTTGAAACTTGTTCCATTTCAATTTTTCATCAAAATCAGGCCACATTGGATGGCCACTGACCAAGTTTCAGGAATTTCAGAGTAATATTGCTATATTCTATACATTAAATTTAGTTTTAGTGAATTATCAGAAAATGCCAAAATTTGCACTACAAGTGTGACATAGTTTGGTCCTGAAAATTGCCAAAAATCATTTTATGCCCCAATATTGGTGACGGATGAACTTGGGTCAAGGAAAGTAAGAATTCCAAACCATTTTGTATGAATGGTCAACACTCCAAGTTTGACCCCAATTTGAAAAAAAACAAAGAAAAAGAAAAAAGGCCCAAAAATTCAAATGCCTTTGCATTGAGCCATCATATGTGCACTAGTTTGTGGGAAAAATATTACACTTTCAATAAACCAAGTTTGAAAAAAAAACCTTCACAAACTTGCCTATCTAGTATGGACTTCCGTGGATTTCAAGGCATATGCACATGGAAATGGACACATACATTAGAAAACCCATAATAACATGCCCAAATTTGGCACAACCAGTGGTGTTACCATTGTGGACAATGTTGCATAGGAATTTGCAATTATTTTGTAATAAAAAATATTTCCCATTTTACAAGCCCAGAAATGACTTTTTTTGTGACGGAAGCGCCTCAAATAATTTTGAAATCTGTTCCATTTCATTTTGAATCAAAAGCAGGCCACATTAAATGGCCACTGACCAAGTTTCAGCAATTTCAGAATAATAATGCTATATTCCATACATTTAGTTGAGTTTCAGTGAATTATCAGAAAAAGCCGAAATTAGCACTACAAGTGTGACATAGTTTGGTCCTGAAAATTGCCAAAAATCATTTTATGCCCCAGTATTGGTGATGGATGAACTTGGGTCTAGGAAAGTAAGAATTCCACACCATTTTGTATGAATGGTCAACAATCCAAGTTTGACCCCAATTTGAAAAAAAAGAAAATGAAAAACGGCTCAAAAATTCAAATGCCTTTGCATTGAGCCATCATATGTGCACTAGTTTGTGGGGAAAATATTAAACTTGCAATACAACAAGTTTGAACAAAAACCTTCACAAATTTGCCTATCCAGTGAGGACTTTTGTAGATTTAAAGGCATATGCACTTGGAAATGGCCACATACAAGGCAAAATCCATGATAACATCCCCAAATTTGGCACAACCATTGGTGTTACCATTGTGGACAATGTTGCATAGGAATTTGCAACTATGTTGTAACAATAAACTATTTTCCATTTACAAGCCCTAGAGATGACTTTTTTGTGAAGGAAGTGCCTCATATAATTTTGAAATTTGTTCCATTTCATTTTAAATCAAAAGTAGGCCACATTGGATGGCCACTGACCAAGTTTCAGCAATGTCAGAGTAATATTGCTATATTCCATACATTTAGTTGAGTTTCAGTGAATTATCAGAAAAGGCCCAAATTTGCACTACAAGTGTGACATAGTTTGGTCCTGAAAATGGCCAAAAATCATTTTATGCCCCAATATTGCTGATGGATGAACTTGGGTCAAGGAAAGTAAGAATTCCAAACCATTTTGTATGAATGGTCAACACTCCAAGTTTGACCCCAATTTAAAAAAAAATGAAAAAAGGCTCAAAAATTCATATGCCTTTGCATTGAGCCATCATATGTGCAGTAGTTTCTGGAAAAATATTAAACTTGGAATACAACAAGTTTGAAAAAAAACCTTCGCAAATTTACCTATCTATTATGGACTTGTGTGGATTTCAAGGCATATGCACATGGAAATGGCCACATACATGGTAAAATTCATAATAACATGCCCAAATTTGGCACAACCAGTGGTGTTACCATTATGGACAATGTTGTATAGGAATTTGCAATGATTTTGTATTAAAAAATATTTTCCATTTTACAAGCGCAGAAATGAATTTTTTGTGAAGGAAGTGCCTCAGATATATTTGAAATTTGTTCCATTTCATTTTTATCAGAAGCAGGCCACATTGGATGGCCACTGACCAAGTTTCAGCAATTTCAGAGTAATATTGCTATATTCCATACATTAAATTGAGTTTCAGTGAATTATCAGAAAATGCCAAAATTTGCACTACAACTGTGAAATAGTTTGGTCCTGAAAATTGCCAAAAATCATTTTATGCCCCAATATTGTTGACGGATGAACTTGGGTCAAGGAAAGTAAGAATTCCAAACCATTTTGTATGAATGGTCAACACTCCAAGTTTGACCCCAATTTGAAAAAAAAGAAAATGAAAAATGGCTCAAAAATTCAAATGCCTATGCATTGAGCCATCATATGTGCACTAGTTTGTGGGAAAAATATTAAACATGCAATACAACAAGTTTGAAAAAAAACCTTCACAAATTTGCCTATCCAGTATGGACTTTTGGGGATTTCAAGGCATATGCACATGGAAATGGCCACATACATGGCAAAATCCATGATAACATCCCCAAATTTGGCACAACCAGTGGTGTTACCATTGTGGACAATGTTGCATAGGAATTTGCAATTATTTTTTATTAAAAAAATATTTTCCATTTTACAAGCGCAGAAATGACTTTTTTGTGAAGGAAGTGCCTCAGATAATTTTGAAACTTGTTGCATTTCAATTTTTCATCAAAATCAGGCCACATTGGATGGCCACTGACCAAGTTTCAGCAATTTCAGAGTAATATTGCTATATTCCATACATTAAATTTAGTTTTAGTGAATTATCAGAAAATGCCAAAATTTGCACTACAAGTGTGACATAGTTTGGTCCTGAAAATTGCCAAAAATCATTTTATGCCCCAATATTGGTGACGGATGAACTTGGGCCAAGGAAAGTAAGAATTCCAAACCATTTTGTATGAATGGTCAACACTCCAAGTTTGACCGCAATTTGAAAAAAAAACAAAGAAAATGAAAAAAGGCCCAAAAATTAAAATGCCTTGGCATTGAGCCATCATATGTCCACTAGTTTGTGGGAAAAATATTAAACTTTCAATACAACAAGTTTGAAAAAAAAACCTTCACAAACTTGCCTATCTAGTGTGTACTTCCGTGGATTTCAAGGCATATGCACATGGAAATGGCCACATACATCGAAAAATCCATAATAACATTCCCAAATTTGGCACAACGAGTGGTGTTACCATTGTGGACAATGTTGCATAGGAATTTGCAATTATTTTGTAATACAAAATATTTCCCATTTTACAAGCCCAGAAATGACTTTTTTTGTGAAGGAAGCGCCTCAAATAATTTTGAAATCTGTTCCATTTCATTTTTCATCAAAAGCAGGCCACATTGGATGGCCACTCACCAAGTTTCAGCAATTTCAGAGTAATATTGCTATATTCCATACATTTAGTTGAGTTTCAGTGAATTATCAGAAAAAGCCCAAATTTGCACTACAACTGTGACATAGTTTGGTCCTGAAAATTGCCGAAAATCATTTTATTCCCCAATATTGCCGATGGATGAACTTGGGTCTAGAAAAGTAAGAATTCCAAAGCATTTTGTATGAATGGTCAACACTCCAAGTTTGACCCCAATTTGAAAAAAAAAGAAAATGAAAAAAGGCTCAAAAATTCAAATGCCTTTGCATTGAGCCATCATATGTGCACTAGTTTGTGGGAAAAATATTAAACTTGCAATACAACAAGTTTGAAAAAAAACCTTCACAAATTTGCGTATCTAGTATGGACTTTTATGGATTTCAAGGCATATGCACATGGAAATGGCCACATACATGGCAAAATCCATGATAACATCCCCAAATTTGGCACAACCATTGGTGTTACCATTGTGGACAATGTTGCATAGGAATTTGCAACTATGTTGTAACAAAAAAATATTTTCCATTTTACAAGCCCTAGAAATGACTTTTTTTGTAAAGGAAGTGCCTCATAAAATTTTGAAATTTGTTCCATTTCATTTTTCATCAAAAGCAGGCCACATTGGATGGCCACTGACAAAGTTTCAGCAATTTCAGAGTAATATTGCTATATTCCATACATTAAATTTACTTTTAGTGAATTATCAGAAAATGGCAAAATTTGCACTACAAGTGTGACATAGTTTGGTCCTGAAAATTGCCAAAAATCATTTTATGCCCCAATATTGGTGACGGATGAACTTGGGTCAAGGAAAGTAAGAATTCCAAACCATTTTGTATGAATGGTCAACACTCCAAGTTTGACCCCAATTTGAAAAAAAGCAAAGAAAAAGAAAAAAGGCCCAAAAATTCAAATGCCTTTGCATTGAGCCATCATATGTGCACTAGTTTGTGGGAAAAATATTACACTTTCAATAAACCAAGTTTGAAAAAAAAACCTTCACAAACTTGCCTATCTAGTATGGACTTCCGTGGATTTCAAGGCATATGCACATGGAAATGGACACATACATGGGAAAATCCATAATAACATGCCCAAATTTGGCACAACCAGTGGTGTTACCATTGTGGACAATGTTGCATAGGAATTTGCAATTATTTTTTAATAAAAAATATTTCCAATTTTACAAGCCCAGAAAGAACTTTTTTTGTGACGGAAGCGCCTCAAATAATTTTGAAATCTGTTCCATTTCATTTTTTTCAAAAGCAGGCCACATTGGATGGCCACAGACCAAGTTTCAGCAATTTTAGAGTAATATTGCTATATTCCATACATTTAGTTGAGTTTCAGTGAATTATCAGAAAAAGCCCAAATTTGCACTACGAGTGTGACATAGTTTGGTCTTGAAAATTGCCAAAAATCATTTTATGCCCCAATATTGCCGATGGATGAACTTGGGTCTAAGAAAAGTAAGAATTCCAAACCATGTTGTATGAATGGTCAACACTCCAAGTTTGACCCCAATTTGGAAAAAAAAGAAAATGAAAAAAGGCTCAAAAATACAAATGCCTTTGCATTGAGCCATCATATGTGCACTAGTTTGTGGGAAAAATATTAAACTTGCAATACAACAAGTTTGAAAAAAAACCTTCACAAATTTGCGTATCCAGTAAGGACTTTTATGGATTTCAAGGCATATGCACATGGAAATGTCCACATACATGGCAAAATCCATGATAACATCCCCAAATTTGGCACAACCATTGGTGTTACCATTGTGGACAATGTTGCATAGGAATTTGCAACTATGTTGTAACAAAAAAATATTTTCCATTTTACAAGCCCTTGAAATGACTTTTTTTGTAAAGGAAGTGCCTCATAAATTTTTTAAATTTGTTCCATTTCATTTTTCATCAAAAGCAGGCCACATTGGATGGCCACTGACAAAGTTTCTGCAATTTCAGAGTAATATTGCTATATTCCATACATTTAGTTGTGTTTCAGTGAATTATCAGAAAAGGCCCAAATTTGCACTACAAGTGTGACATAGTTTGGTCCTGAAAATTGCAAAAAATCATTTTATGCCCCAATATTGCTGATGGATGAACTTGGGTCAAGGAAAGTAAGAATTCCAAACCATTTTGTATGAATGGTCAACACTCCAAGTTTGACCCCAATTTAAAAAAATGAAAAAAGGCTCAAAAATTCAAATGCCTTTGCATTGAGCCATCATATGTGCAGTAGTTTGTGGAAAAATATTAAACTTGCAATACAACAAGTTTGAAAAAAAACCTTCGCAAATTTACCTATCTATTACGGACTTGTGTGGATTTCAAGGTATATGCACATGGAAATGGCCTCATACATGGTAAAATTCATAATAACATGCCCAAAATTGGCACAACCAGTGGTGTTACCATTGTGGACAATGTTGCATAGGAATTTGCAATAATTTTGTATTAAAAAAATATTTTCCATTTTACAAGCGCAGAAATGAATTTTTTGTGAAGGAAGTGCCTCAGATAATTTTGAAATTTGTTCCATTTCATTTTTATCAAAAGCAGGCCACATTGGATGGCCACTGACCAAGTTTCAACAATTTCAGAGTAATATTGCTATATTCCATACATTAAATTGAGTTTCAGTGAATTATCAGAAGATGCCAAAATTTGCACTACAACTGTGACATAGTTTGGTCCTGAAAATTTCCAAAAATCATTTTATGCCCCAATATTGTTGACGGATGAACTTGGCTCAAGGAAAGTAAGAATTACAAACCATTTTGTATGAATGGTCAACAATCCAAGTTTGACCCCAATTAGAAAAAAAACAAAGAAAATGAAAAAAGGCCCAGAAATTCAAATGCCTTTGCATTGAGCCATCATATGTGCATTAGATTGTGGGAAAAATATTAAACTTTCAATACAACAAGTTTGAAAAAAAACCTTCACAAAATTGCCTCTCTAGTATGGATTTCCGTGGATTTCAAGGCATATCCACATGGAAATGGCCACATACATGGCAAAATCCATAATAACATGCCCAAATTTGGCACAACCAGTGTTGTTACCATTGTGGACAATGTTGCATAGGAATTTGCAATTATTTTGTAATAAAAAATATTTCCCATTTTACAAGCCCAGAAATGACTTTTTTTGTGAAGGAAGCGCTTCAAATAATTTTGAAATCTGTTCCATTTCATTTTTTATCAAAAGCAGGCGACATTGGATGGCCACTGACCAAGTTTCAGCAATTTCGGAGTAATATTGTTATATTCCATACATTTAGTTGAGTTTCATTGAATTATCACAAAAAGCCCAAATTTGCACTACAAGTGTGACATTGTTTGGTCCTGAAAATTGCCAGAAATCATTTTATGCCCCAACATTGGTGATGGATGAACTTGGGTCTAGGAAAGAGAGAATTCCAAATCATTTTGTATGAATGGTCAACACTCCAAGTTTGACCCCAATTTGAAAAAAAAAAGAAAATGAAAAAAGGCTCAAAAATTCAAATGCCTTTGCATTGAGCCATCATATGTGCACTAGTTTGTGGGAAAAATATTAAACATGCAATACAACAAGTTTGAAAAAAAACCTTCACAAATTTGCCTATCTAGTATGGACTTTTGGGGATTTCAAGGCATATGCACATGGAAATGGCCACATACATGGCAAAATCCATGATAACATCCCCAAATTTGGCACAACCATTGGTGTTACCATTGTGGACAATGTTGCATAGGAATTTGCAACTATGTTGTACCGAAAAAATATTTTCCATTTTACAAGCCCTAGAAATGACTTTTTTTGTGAAGGAAGTGCCTCATATAATTTTGAAATTTGTTCCATTTCATTTTCATCAAAAGCAGGCCACATTGGATGGCCACTGACAAAGTTTCAGCAATTTCAGAGTAATATTACTATATTCCATACATTTAGTTGAGTTTTAGTGAATTATCAGAAAATGCCCAAATTTGCACTACAAGTGTGACATAGTTTGGTTCTGAAAATTGCCAAAAATCATTTTATGCCCCAATATTGCCGATGGATGAACTTGGGTCTAGGAAAGTAAGAATTCCAAACCATTTTATATGAATGGTCAACACTCCAAGTTTAACATCAATTTGAAAAAAAAATGAAAAAAGCCCCAAAAATTCAAATGCCTTTGCATTGAGCCATCATATGTGCACTAGTTTGTGGAAAAATATTAAACTTGCAATACAACAAGTTTGAAAAAAAAACCTTCACAAATTTACCTATCTATTATAGACTTGTGTGGATTTCAAGGCATATGCACATGGAAATGGCCACATACATGGTAAAATTCGTAATAACATGCCCAAATTTGGCACAACCAGTGGTGTTACCATTGTGGACAATGTTGCATAGGAATTTGCAATGATTTTGTATTAAAAAAATATTTTCCATTTTACAAGCGCAGAAATGAATTTTTTGTGAAGGAAGTGCCACAGATAATTTTGAAATTTGTTCCATTTAATTTTTCATCAAAAGCAGGCCACATTGGATGGCCACTGACCAAGTTTCATCAATTTCAGTGTAATATTGCTATATTCCATACATTAAATTGAGTTTCAGTGAATTATCAGAAAATGCCAAAATTTGCACTACAAATTTGACATAGTTTGGTCCTGAAAATTGCTAAAAATCATTTTATGCATCAATATTATTGACGGATGAACTTGGGCCAAGGAAAGTAAGAATTCCAAACCATTTTGTATGAATGGTCAACACTCCAAGTTTGACCGCAATTTGAGAAAAAACAAAGAAAATGAAAAAAGGCCCAAAAATTCAAATGCCTTTGCATTGAGCCATCATATGTGCACTAGTTTGTGGGAAAAATATTAAACTTTCAATACAACAAGTTTGAAAAAAAAACCATCACAAACTTTACCTATCTAGTATGGACTTCCCTGGATTTCAAGGCATATGCACATGGAAATGGCCACATACATTGAAAAATCCATAATAACATGCCCAAATTTGGCACAACGAGTGGTGTTACCATTGTGGACAATGTTGCATAGGAATTTGCAATTATTTTGTAATAAAAAATATTTCCCATTTTACAAGCCCAGAAATGACTTTTTTTGTGACGGAAGCGCCTCAAATAATTTTGAAATCTGTTCCATTTCATTTTTCATCAAAAGCAGGCCACATTGGATGGCCACTGACCAAGTTTCAGCAATTTCAGAGTAATATTGCTATATTCCATACATTTAGTTGAGTTTTAGTGAATTATCAGAAAAAACCCAAATTTGCACTACAAGTGTGACATAGTTTGGTCCTGTAAATTGCCAAAAATCATTTTATGCCCCAATATTGCCGATGGATGAACTTGGGTCTAGGAAAGTAAGAATTCCAAACCATTTTGTATGAATGGTCAACACTCCAAGTTTGACCCCAATTTGGAAAAAAAAGAAAATGAAAAAAGGCTCAAAAATTCAAATGCCTTTACATTGAGCCATCATATGTGCACTAGTTTGTGGGAAAAATATTAAACTTGCAATACAACAAGTTTGAAAAAAAACCTTCACAAATTTGCGTATCCAGTAAGGACTTTTATGGATTTCAAGGCATATGCACATGGAAATGTCCACATACATGGCAAAATCCATGATAACGTCCCCAAATTTCGCACAACCATTGGTGTTACCATTATGGACAATGTTGCATAGGAATTTGCAACTATGTTGTAACAAAAAAATATTTTCCATTTTACAAGCCCTAGAAATGACTTTTTTTGTAAAGGAAGTGCCTCATAAATTTTTTAAATTTGTTCCATTTCATTTTTCATCAAAAGCAGGCCACATTGGATGGCCACTGACAAAGTTTTTGCAATTTCAGAGTAATATTGCTATATTCCATACATTTACTTGTGTTTCAGTGAATTATCAGAAAAGGGCCAAATTTGCACTATAAGTGTGACATAGTTTGGTCCTGAAAATTGCCAAAAATCATTTTATGCCCCAATATTGCTGATGGATGAACTTGGGTCAAGGAAAGTAAGAATTCCAAACCATTTTGTATGAATGGTCAACACTCCAAGTTTTACCCCAATTTGAAAAAAAAAGAAAATGAAAAAAGGCTCAAAAATTCAAATGCCTTTCCATTGAGCCATCATATGTGCACTAGTTTGTGGAAAAATATTAAACTTAAAATACAACAAGTTTGAAAAAAAACCTTCACAAATTTACCTATCTGTTATGGACTTGTGTGGATTTCAAGGCATATGCGCATGGAAATGGCCACATACATGGCAAAATTCATAATAACATGCCCAAATTTGGCACAACCAGTGGTGTTACCATTGTGGACAATGTTGCATAGGAATTTGCAATTATTTTTTGTTAAAAAAATATTTTCCATTTTACAAGCGCAGAAATGACTTTTTTGTGACGGAAGTGCCTCAGATAATTTTGAAACTTGTTCCATTTCAATTTTTCATCAAAATCAGGCCACATTGGATGGCCACTGACCAAGTTTCAGCAATTTCAGAGTAATATTGCTATATTCTATACATTAAATTTAGTTTTAGTGAATTATCAGAAAATGCCAAAATTTGCACTACAAGTGTGACATAGTTTGGTCCTGAAAATTGCCAAAAATCATTTTATGCCCCAATATTGGTGACGGATGAACTTGGGTCAAGGAAAGTAAGAATTCCAAACCATTTTGTATGAATGGTCAACACTCCAAGTTTGACCCCAATTTGAAAAAAAACAAAGAAAAAGAAAAAAGGCCCAAAAATTCAAATGCCTTTGCATTGAGCCATCATATGTGCACTAGTTTGTGGGAAAAATATTACACTTTCAATAAACCAAGTTTGAAAAAAAAACCTTAAAAAACTTGCCTATCTAGTATGGACTTCCGTGGATTTCAAGGCATATGCACATGGAAATGGACACATACATTAGAAAATCCATAATAACATGCCCAAATTTGGCACAACCAGTGGTGTTACCATTGTGGACAATGTTGCATAGGAATTTGCAATTATTTTGTAATAAAAAATATTTCCCATTTTACAAGCCCAGAAATGACTTTTTTGTGAAGGAAGTGCCTCATATAAATTTGAAATCTGTTCCATTTCATTTTAAATCAAAAGCAGGCCACATTGGATGGCCACTGACCAAGTTTCAGCAATGTCAGAGTAATATTGCTATATTCCATACATTTAGTTGAGTTTCAGTGAATTATCAGAAAAGGCCCAAATTTGCACTACAAGTGTGACATAGTTTGGTCCTGAAAATGGCCAAAAATCATTTTATGCCCCAATATTGCTGATGGATGAACTTGGGTCAAGGAAAGTAAGAATTCCAAACCATTTTGTATGAATGGTCAACACTCCAAGTTTGACCCCAATTTAAAAAAAATGAAAAAAGGCTCAAAAATTCATATGCCTTTGAATTGAGCCATCATATGTGCAGTAGTTTCTGGAAAAATATTAAACTTGCAATACAACAAGTTTGAAAAAAAACCTTCGCAAATTTACCTATCTATTATGGACTTGTGTGGATTTCAAGGCATATGCACATGGAAATGGCCACATACATGGTAAAATTCATAATAACATGCCCAAATTTGGCACAACCAGTGGTGTTACCATTGTGGACAATGTTGTATAGGAATTTGCAATGATTTTGTATTAAAAAATATTTTCCATTTTACAAGCGCAGAAATGAATTTTTTGTGAAGGAAGTGCCTCAGATAATTTTGAAATTTGTTCCATTTCATTTTTATCAGAAGCAGGCCACATTGGATGGCCACTGACCAAGTTTCAGCAATTTCAGAGTAATATTGCTATATTCCATACATTAAATTGAGTTTCAGTGAATTATCAGAAAATGCCAAAATTTGCACTACAACTGTGAAATAGTTTGGTCCTGAAAATTGCCAAAAATCATTTTATGCCCCAATATTGTTGACGGATGAACTTGGGTCAAGGAAAGTAAGAATTCCAAGCCATTTTGTATGAATGGTCAACACTCCAAGTTTGACCCCAATTTGAAAAAAAAAAGAAAATGAAAAAAGGCTCAAAAATTCAAATGCCTATGCATTGAGCCATCATATGTGCACTAGTTTGTGGGAAAAATATTAAACATACAATACAACAAGTTTGAAAAAAAACCTTCACAAATTTGCCTATCCAGTATGGACTTTTGGGGATTTCAAGGCATATGCACATGGAAATGGCCACATACATGGCAAAATCCATGATAACATCCCCAAATTTGGCACAACCATTGGTGTTACCATTGTGGACAATGTTGCATAGGAATTTGCAACTATGTTGTACCGAAAAAATATTTTCCATTTTACAAGCCCTAGAAATGACTTTTTTTGTGAAGGAAGTGCCTCATATAATTTTGAAATTTGTTCCATTTCATTTTTCATCAAAAGAAGGCCACATTGGATGGCCACTGACAAAGTTTCAGCAATTTCAGAGTAATATTACTATATTCCATACATTTAGTTGAGTTTTAGTGAATTATCAGAAAATGCCCAAATTTGCACTACAAGTGTGACATAGTTTGGTCCTGAAAATTGCCAAAAATCATTTTATGCCCCAATATTGCCGATGGATGAACTTGGGTCTAGGAAAGTAAGAATTCCAAACCATTTTATATGAATGGTCAACACTCCAAGTTTAACATCAATTTGAAAAAAAATGAAAAAAGGTCCAAAAATTCAAATGCCTTTGCATTGTGCCATCATATGTGCACTAGTTGGTGGAAAAATATTAAACTTGCAATACAACAAGTTTGAAAAAAAACCTTCACAAATTTACCTATCTATTATGGACTTGTGTGGATTTCAAGGCATATGCACATGGAAATGGCCACATACATGGAAAAATCCATAATAACATGCCCAAATTTGGCACAACCAGTGGTGTTACCATTGTGGACAATGTTGCTTAGGAATTTGCAATTATTTTGTAATAAAAAATATTTCCCATTTTACAAGCCGAGAAATGACTTTTTTTGTGAAGGAAGTGCCTCAGATAATTTTGAAATTTGTTCCATTTCAGTTTTCATCAAAAGCAGGCCACATTGGATGGCCACTGACAAAGTTTCAGCAATTTCAGAGTAATATTGCTATATTCCATACATTTAGTTGAGTTTCAGTGAATTATCAGAAAAAGCCCAAATTTTCACTACAAGTGTGACATAGTTTGGTCCTGAAAATTGCCAAAAATCATTTTATGCCCCAATATTGGTGATGGATGAACTTGGGTCTAGGAAAGTAAGAATTCCAAACCATTTTATATGAATGGTCAACACTCCAAGTTTAACATCAATTTGAAAAGAAAAAAAATGAAAAAAGGCTCAAAAATTCAAATGCCTTTGCATTGAGCCATCATATGTGCACTAGTTTGTGGGAAAAATATTAAACTTGCAATACAACAAGTTTGAAAAAAAAACCTTCACAAATTTGCCTATCCAGTATGGACTTCCATGGATTTCAAGGCATATGCACATGGAAATGGCCACATACATGGCAAAATACATAATAACATCCCCAAATTTGGCACAACCAATGCTGTTACCATTGTGGACAATGTTGCATAGGAATTTGCAGTTATTTTGTAATAAAAAATATTTCCCATTTTACAAGCCCAGAAATGACTTTTTTGTGAAGGAAGCGCCTCAAATAATTTTGAAATCTGTTCCATTTCATTTTTCATCAAAAGCAGGCCACATTGGATGGCAACTGACCTAGTTTTAGCAATTTCAGAGTAATATTGCTATATTGCAAACATATAGTTGAGTTTCAGTGAATTGTCATAAAAGTCCCAAATTTGCACTACAAGTGTGACATAGTTTGGTCCTGAAAATTGCCAAAAATCATTTTATGCCCCAATATTGCTGATGGATGAACTTGGGTCAAGGAAAGTAAGAATTCCAAACCATTTTATATGAATGGTTAACACTCCAAGTTTGACCCCAATTTGAAAAAAAAATAAAAATAAAAAAAGGCTCAAAAATTCAAATGCCTATGCATTGAGCCATCATATGTGTACTAGTTTGTGGAAAAATATTAAACTTGCAATACAACAAGTTTGAAAAAAAACCTTCACAAATTTACCTATCTATTATGGACTTGTGTGGAATTCAAGGCATATGCACATGGAAATGGCCACATACATGGCAAATTCCATAATAACATGCCCAAATTTGGCACAACCAGTGGTGTTACCATTGTGGACAATGTTGCTTAGGAATTTGCAATTATTATGTAATAAAAAATATTTCCCATTTTACAAGCCCAGAAATGACTTTTTTTGTGAAGGAAGGGCCTCAAATAATTTTGAAATTTGTTCCATTTCATTTTTCATCAAAAGCAGGCCACATTGGATGGCCACTGACCAAGTTTCAGCAATTTCAGAGTAATATTGCTATATACCGTACATTTAGTTGAGTTTCAGTGAATTATCATAAAAAGCCCAAATTTGCACTACAAGTGTGACATAGTTTGGTCCTGAAAATTGCCAAAAATCATTTTATGCCCCAATATGGGTGATGGATGAACTTGGGCCTAGGAAAGTAAGAATTCAAAACCATTTTGTATGAATAGTCAACACTCCATGTTCGACCCCAATTTGAAAAAAAAAATGAAAAATAGCTCAAAAATTCAAATGCCTTTGCATTGAGCCTTCATATGTGCACTAGTTTGTGGAAAAATATTAAACTTGCAATACAACAAGTTTGAAAAAAAAACCTTCACAAATTTACCTATCCAGTATGGACTTTTGTGGATTTCATCGCATATGCACATGGAAATGGCCACATACATGACAAAATCCATGATAACATCCCCAAATTTGGCACAGCCATTCGTGTTACCATTGTGGATAATGTTGCATTGGAATTTGCAATTATTTTGTATTAAAAAAATATTTTCCATTTTACAAGCGCAGAAATGACTTTTTTGTGATGGAAGTGCCTCAGATAATTTTGAAATTTGTTCCATTTCATTTTTCATCAAAAGCAGGCCACACTGGATGGCCACTGACCAAGTTTCAGCAATTTCTGAGTAATATTGCTATATTCCATACATTAAATTGAGTTTCAGTGAATTATCAGAAAATGCCAAAATTTGCACTACAAGTGTTACATAGTTTGGTCCTGAAAATTGAAAAAATCATTTTATGTCCCAATATTGGTGACGGATGAACTTGGGTCAAGGAAAGTAAGAATTCCAGACCATTTTCTATGAATGGTCCATAATCCAAGTTTGACCCCAATTTGAAAAAAAACAAAGAAAATGAAAAAAGGCCCAAAAATTCAAATGCCTTTGCATTGAGCCATCATATGTGCACTAGTTTGTGGGAAAAATATTAAACATGAAATACAACAAGTTAAAAAAAAAACCTTCACAAGCTTGCCTCTCTAGTATGGACTTCCGTGGATTTCAAGGCATATCCACATAGAAATGGCCACATACATGGCAAAATCCATAATAACATGCCCAAATTTGGCACAACCAGTGGTGTTACCATTGTGGATAATGTTGCATAAAAATTTGCAATTATTTTGTAATAAAAAATATTTCCCATTTTACAAGCCCAGAAATGACTTTTTTTGTGAAGGAAGCACCTCAAATCATTTTGAAATCTGTTCCATTTCATTTTTCATCAAAAGCAGGCCACATTGGATGGCCACTGACAAAGTTTCAGCAATTTCAGAGTAATATTGCTATATTCCATACATTTAGTTGAGTTTCAGTGAATTATCAGAAAAGGCCCAAATTTGCACTACAAGTGTGACATAGTTTGGTCCTGAAAATTGTGAAAAATCATTTTATGCCCCAATATTGCTGATGGATGAACTTGGGTCGAGGAAAGTAAGAATTCCAAACCATTTTGTATGAATGGTCAACACTCCAGGTTTGACCCCAATTTGAAAAAAAAAAATGGAAAAAGGCTCAAAAATTCAAATGCCTATGGATTGAGCCATCATATGTGCACTAGTTTGTGGAAAAATATTAAACTTGCAATACAACAAGTTTGAAAAAAACCTTCACAAATTTACCTATCTATTATGGACTTGTGTGGATTTCGAGGCATATGCACATGGAGATGGCCACATACATGGCAAAATTCATAATAACATGCCCAAATTTGGCACAACCAGTGGTGTTACCATTGTGGACAATGTTGCATAGGAATTTGCAATTATTTTTTATTAAAAAAGTATTTTCCATTTTACAAGCGCATAAATGACTTTTTTGTGAAGGAAGTGCCTCAGATAATTTTGAAACTTGTTCCATTTCAATTTTTCATCAAAATCAGGCCACATTGGATGGCCACTGACCAAGTTTCAGAAATTTCAGAGTAATATTGCTATATTCCATACATTAAATTGAGTTTCAGTGAATTATCAGAAAATGCCAAAACTTGCACTACAACTGTGACATAGTTTGGTCCTGAAAATTGCCAAAAATCATTTTATGCCCCGATATTGGTGACGGATGAACTTGGGTCAAGGAAAGTAAGAATTCCAAACCATTTTCTATGAATGTTCAATAATCCAAGTTTGACCCCAATTTGAAAAAAAACAAAGAAAATGAAAAAAGGCCCAAAAATTCAAATGCCTTTGCATTGATCCATCATATGTGCACTAGTTTGTGGGAAAAATATTAAACATGCAATACAAAAAGTTTGAAAAAAAAACCTTCACAAATTTTCCTATCTAGTATGGACTTCCGTGGAACTCAAGGCATATGCACATGGAAATGGCCACATACATGGCAAAATCCATAATAACATGCCCAAATTTGGCACAACCAGTGGTGTTACCATTGTGGACAATGTTGCATAGGAATTTGCAATTATTTTGTAATAAAAATATTTCCCATTTTACAAGCCAAGAAATGACTTTTTTTGTGAAGGAAGCGCCTCAAATCATTTTGAAATTTGTTCTATTTCATTTTTCATCAAAAGCAGGCCACATTGGATGGCCACTGACAAAGTTTCAGCAATTTCAGAGTAATATTGCTATATTCCATACATTTAGTTGAGTTTCAGTGAATTATCAGAAAAGGCCCAAATTTGCATTACAAGTGTGACATAGTTTGGTCCTGAAAATTGCCAAAAATCATTTTATGCCCCAATATTCCCGATGGATGAACTTGGGTGTAGGAAAGTAAGAATTCCAATCCATTTTGTATGAATGGTCAACACTCCAAGTTTGACCCCAATTTGAAAAAAAAGAATATGAAAAAAGGCTCAAAAATTCAAATGCCTATGGATTGAGCCATCATATGTGCACTAGTTTGTGGAAAAATATTAAACTTGCAATACAACAAGTTTGAAAAAAACCTTCACAAATTTACCTATCTATTATGGACTTTTGTGGATTTCAAGGCATATGCACATGGAAATGGCCACATACATGGCAAAATCCATGATAACATCCCCAAATTTGGCACAACCATTGGTGTTACCATTGTGGACAATGTTACATAGGAATTTGCAACTATGTTGTAACAAAAAAATATTTTCCATTTTACAAGCCCTAGAAATGACTTTTTTTGTGAAGGAAGTGCCTCATATAATTTTGAAATTTGTTCCATTTCATTTTTCATCAAAAGCAGGCCACATTGGATGGCCACTGACAAAGTTTCAACAATTTCAGAGTAATATTGCTATATTCCATACATTTAGTTGAGTTTCAGTGAATTATCAGAAAAGGACCAAATTTGCACTACAAGTGTGACATAGTTTGGTCCTGAAAATTGCCAAAAATCATTTTATGCCCCAATATTGCCGATGGATGAACTTGGATCTAGGAAAGTAAGAATTCCAAACCATTTTATATGAATGGTCAACACTCCAAGTTTAACATCAATTTGAAAAAAAAATGAAAAAAGGCTAAAAAATTCAAATGCCTTTGCATTGAGCCATCATATGTGCACTAGTTTGTGGAAAAATATTAAACTAGCAATACAACAAGTTTGAAAAAAAACCTTCACAAATTTACCTATCTATTATGGACTTGTGTGGATTTCAAGGCATATGCACATGGAAATGGCCACATACATGGAAAAATCCATAATAACATGCCCAAATTTGGCACAACCAGTGGTGTTACCATTATGGACAATGTTGCATAGGAATTTGCAATTATTTTGTAATAAAAATATTTCCCATTTTACAAGCCCAAAAATGACTTTTTTGTGAAGGAAGCGCCTCAAATCATTTTGAAATCTGTTCTATTTCATTTTTCATCAAAAGCAGGCCACATTGGATGGCCACTGACAAAGTTTCAGCAATTTCAGAGTAATATTGCTATATTCCATACATTTAGTTGAGTTTCAGTGAATTATCAGAAAAGGCCCAAATTTGCATTACAAGTGTGACATAGTTTGGTCCTGAAAATTGCCAAAAATCATTTTATGCCCCAATATTGCCGATGGATGAACTTGGGTGTAGGAAAGTAAGAATTCCAAACCATTTTGTATGAATGGTCAACACTCCAAGTTTGACCCCAATTTGAAAAAAAAAGAATATGAAAAAAGGCTCAAAAATTCAAATGCCTATGGATTGAGCCATCATATGTGCACTAGTTTGTGGAAAAATATTAAACTTGCAATACAACAAGTTTGAAAAAAACCGTCACAAATTTACCTATCTATTATGGACTTTTGTGGATTTCAAGGCATATGCACATGGAAATGGCCACATACATGGCAAAATCCATGATAACATCCCCAAATTTGGCACAACCATTGGTGTTACCATTGTGGACAATGTTGCATAGGAATTTGCAACTATGTTGTAACAAAAAAATATTTTCCATTTTACAAGCCCTAGAAATGACTTTTTTGTGAAGGAAGTGCCTCATATAATTTTGAAATTTGTTCCATTTCATTTTTCATCAAAAGCAGGCCACAATGGATGGCCACTGACAAAGTTTCAACAATTTCAGAGTAATATTGCTATATTCCATACATTTAGTTGAGTTTCAGTGAATTATCAGAAAAGGCCCAAATTTGCACTACAAGTGTGACATAGTTTGGTCCTGAAAATTGCCAAAAATCATTTTATGCCCCAATATTGCCGATGGATGAACTTGGATCTAGGAAAGTAAGAATTCCAAACCATTTTATATGAATGGTCAACACTCCAAGTTTAACATCAATTTGAAAAAAATATATGAAAAAAGGCTAAAAAATTCAAATGCCTTTGCATTGAGCCATCATATGTGCACTAGTTTGTGGAAAAATATTAAACTAGCAATACAACAAGTTTGAAAAAAAACCTTCACAAATTTACCTATCTATTATGGACTTGTGTGGATTTCAAGGCATATGCACATGGAAATGGCCACATACATGGAAAATCCATAATAACATGCCCAAATTTGGCACAACCAGTGGTGTTACCATTATGGACAATGTTGCTTAGGAATATGCAATTATTTTTTAATAAAAAATATTTCGCATTTTACAAGCCCAGAAATGACTTTTTTGTGAAGGAAGTGCCACAGATAATTTTGAAATTTGTTCCATTTCATTTTTCACCAAAAGCAGGCCACATTGGATGGCCACTGACCAAGTTTCAGCAATTTCAGAGTAATATTGCTATATTCCAGACATTTAGTTGAGTTTCAGTGAATTATCAGAAAAAGCCCAAATTTTCACTACAAGTGTGACATAGTTTGGTCCTGAAAATTGCCAAATATCATTTTATGCCCCAATATTGGTGATGGATGAACTTGGGTCTAGGAAAGTAAGAATTCCATACCATTTTATATGAATGGTCAACAATCCATGTTTAACATCAATTTGAAAAGAAAAAATAAAAACAGGCTCAAAAATTCAAATGCCTTTGCATTGAGCCATCATATGTGCACTAGTTTGTGGGAAAAATATTAAACTAGCAATACAACAAGTTTGAAAAAAAACCTTCACATATTTGCCTATCCAGTATGGACTTCCGTGGATTTCAAGGCATATGCACATGGAAATGGCCACATACATGGCAAAATACATAATAACATCCCCAAATTTGGCACAATCATTGGTGTTACCATTGTGGACAATGTTGCATAGGAATTTGCAATTATTTTGTAATAAAAAATATTTCCCATTTTACGAGCCCAGAAATGACTTTTTTTGTGAAGGAAGCGCCTCAAATAATTTTGAAATCAGTTCCATTTCATTTTTCATCAAAAGCAGGCCACATTGGATGGCCACTGACCAAGTTTCAGCAATTTCAGAGTAATATTGCTATATTCCATACATTTAGTTGAGTTTCAGTGAATTATCATAAAAGTCCCAAATTTGCACTACAAGTGTGACATAGTTTGGTCCTGAAAATTGCCAAAAATCATTTTATGCCCCAATATTGGTGATGGATGAACTTGGGTCAAGGAAAGTAAGAATTCCAAACCATTTTGTAAGAATGGTCAACACTCCAAGTTTAACATCAATTTGAAAAAAAAAGAAAATGAAAAAAGGCTCAAAAATTCAAATGCCTTTGCATTGAGCCATCATATGTGCACTAGTTTGTGGGAAAAATATTAAAATTGCAATACAACAAGTTTGAAAAAAAACCTTCACAAATTTGCTTATCCAGTATGGAGTTTTGTGGATTTCATGGCATATGCACATGGAAATGGCCAAATACATGGAAAAATTCATGATAACATCCCCAAATTTGGCACAACCATTGGTGTTACCATTGTGGACAATGTTGCATAGGAATTCTAAACTATGTTGTAACAAAAAATATTTTCCATTTTACAAGCCCTAGAAATGACTTTTGTTGTGAAGGAAGTGCCTCATGTAATTTGGAAATTTGTTCCATTTCATTTTTCATCAAAAGCAGGCCACATTGGATGGCCACTGACCTAGTTTTAGCAATTTCAGAGTAATATTGCTATATTGCATACATATAGTTGAGTTTCAGTGAATTGTCATAAAAGGCCCAAATTTGCACTACAAGTGTGACATAGTTTGGTCCTGAAAATTGCCAAAAATCATTTTATGCCCCAATATCGCTGATGGATGAACTTGGGTCAAGGAAAGTAAGAATTCCAAACCATTTTATATGAATGGTTAACACTCCAAGTTTGACCCCAATTTGAAAAAAAATAAAAATAAAAAAAGGCTCAAAAATTCAAATGCCTATGCATTGAGCCATCATATGTGTACTAGTTTGTGGAAAAATATTAAACTTGCAATACAACAAGTTTGAAAAAAAACCTTCAGAAATTTACCTATCTATTATGGACTTGTGTGGATTTCAAGGCATATGCACATGGAAATGGCCACATACATGGCAAATTCCATAATAACATGCCCAAATTTGGCACAACCAGTGGTGTTACCATTGTGGACAATGTTGCTTAGGAATTTGCAATTATTTTGTAATAAAAAATATTTCCCATTTTACAAGCCCAAAAATGACTTTTTTTGTGAAGGAAGTGCCTCAAATAATTTTGAAATTTGTTCCATTTCATTTTTCATCAAAAGCAGGCCACATTGGATGGCCACTGACCAAGTTTCAGCAATTTCAGAGTAATATTGCTATATTCCATACATTTAGTTGAGTTTCAGTGAATTATCAGAAAAAGCCCAAATTTGCACTACAAGTGTGACATAGTTTGGTCCTGAAAATTGCCAAAAATCATTTTATGCCCCAATACTGTGATGGATGAACTTGGGTCTAGGAAAGTAAGAATTCCAAACCATTTTGTATGAATAGTCAACACTCCATGTTCGACCCCAATTTGAAAAAAAAAATGAAAAATGGCTCAAAAATTCAAACGCCTTTGCATTGAGCCTTCATATGTGCACAAGTTTGTGGAAAAATATTAAACTTGCAATACAACAAGTTTGAAAAAAAACCCTTCACAAATTTACCTATCCAGTATGGACTTGTGTGGATTTCATGGCATATGCACATGGAAATGGCCACATACATGGCAAAATCCATGATAACATCCCCAAATTTGGCACAGCCATTCGTGTTACCTTTGTGGATAATGTTGCATTGGAATTTGCAATTATTTTGTATTAAAAAAATATTTTCCATGTTACAAGCGCAAAAATGACTTTTTGTGATGGAAGTGCCTCAGATAATTTTGAAATTTGTTCCATTTCATTTTTCATCAAAAGAAGGCCACACTGGATGGCCACTGACCAAGTTTCAGCAATTTCTGAGTAATATTGCTATATTCCATACATTAAATTGAGTTTCAGTGAATTATCAGAAAATGCCAAAATTTGCACTACAAGTGTGACATAGTTTGGTCCTGAAAATTGCCAAAAATCATTTTATGCCCCAATATTTGTGACGGATGAACTTGGGTCAAGGAAAGTAAGAATTCCAAACCATTTTCTATGAATGTTCAATAATCCAAGTTTGACCCCAATTTGAAAAAAAACAAAGAAAATGAAAAAAGGCCCAAAAATTCAAATGCCTTTGCATTGAGCCATCATATGTGCACTAGTTTGTGGGGAAAATATTAAACATGCAATACAACAAGTTTGAAAAAAAAACCTTCACAAATTTGCCTATCTAGTATGGACTTCCTTGGAATTCAAGGCATATGCACATGGAAATGGCCACATACATGGCAAAATACATAATAACATGCCCAAATTTGGCACAACCAGTGGTGTTACCATTGTGGACAATGTTGCATAGGAATTTGCAATTATTTTGTAATAAAAAATATTTCCCATTTTACAAGCCCAAAAATGACTTTTTTGTGAAGGAAGCGCCTAAAATCATTTTGAAATCTGTTCCATTTCATTTTTCATCAAAAGCAGGCCACATTGGATGGCCACTGACAAAGTTTCAGTAATTTCAGAGTAATATTTCTATATTCCATACATTTAGTTGAGTTTCAGTGAATTATCAGAAAAGGCCCAAATTTGCACTACAAGTGTGACATAGTTTGGTCCTGAAAATTGCCAAAAATCATTTTATGCCCCAATATTGCCGATGGATGAACTTGGGTGTAGGAAAGTAAGAATTCCAAACCATTTTGTATGAATGGTCAACACTCCAAGTTTGACCCCAATTTGAAAAAAAAAGAATATTAAAAAAGGCTCAAAAATTCAAATGCCTATGGATTGAGCCATCATATGTGCACTAGTTTGTGGAAAAATATTAAACTTGCAATACAACAAGTTTGAAAAAAACCTTCACAAATTTACCTATCAATTATGGACTTTTGTGAATTTCAAGGCATATGCACATGGAAATGGCCACATACATGGCAAAATCCATGATAACATCCCCAAATTTGGCACAACCATTGGTGTTAGCATTGTGGACAAAGTTGCATAGGAATTTGCAATTATTTTGTAATAAAAAATATTTCCCATTTTACAAGCCAAGAAATGACTTTTTTTGTGAAGGAAGTGCCTCATATAATTTTGAAATTTGTTTCATTTCATTTTTCATCAAAAGCAGGCCACATTGGATGGCCACTGACAATGTTTCAGCAATTTCAGTGTAATATTGCTATATTCCATACATTTAGTTGAGTTTCAGTGAATTATCAGAAAAGGCCCAAATTTGCACTACAAGTGTGACATAGTTTGGTCCTGAAAATTGCCAAAAATCCTTTTATGCCCCAATATTGCTGATGGATGAACTTGGGTCAAGGAAAGTAAGAATTCCAAACCATTTTGTATGAATGGTCAACACTCCAAGTTTGACCCCAATTTGAAAAAAAAAAAGAAAATGAAAAAAGGCTCAAAAATTCAAATGCCTATGGATTGAGCCATCATATGTGCACTAGTTTGTGGAAAAATATTAAACTTGCAATACAACAAGTTTGAAAAAAACCTTCACAAATTTACCTATCTATTATGGACTTGTGTGGATTTCAAGGCATATGCACATGGAAATGGCCACATACATGGCAAAATTCATAATAACATGCCCAAATTTGGCACAACCAGTGGTGTTACCATTGTGGACAATGTTGCATCGGAATTTGCAATTATTTTGTAATAAAAAATATTTTCCATTTTACAAGCGCAGAAATGACTTTTTTGTGAAGGAAGTGCCTCAGATAATTTTGAAACTTGTTCCATTTCAATTTTTCATCAAAATCAGGCCACATTGGATGGCCACTGACCAAGTTTCAGAAATTTCAGAGTAATATTGCTATATTCCATACATTAAATTGAGTTTCAGTGAATTATCAGAAAATGCCAAAATTTGCACTACAAGTGTGACATAGTTTGGTCCTGAAAATTGCAAAAAATCATTTTATGCCCCAATATTGCTGACGGATGAACTTGGGTCAAGGAAAGTAAGAATTCCGAACCATTTTGTATGAATGGTCAACACTCCAAGTTTGACCCCAATATGAAAAAAAACAAAGAAAATGAAAAAAGGCCCAAAAATTCAAATGCCTTTGCATTGAGCCATCATATGTGCACTAGTTTGTGGGAAAAATATTAAACTTTCAATAAAACAAGTTTGAAAAAAAACCTTCACAAACTTATCTATCTAGTCTGGACTTCCGTGGATTTCAAGGCATATGCACATGGAAATGGCCACATACATGGCAAAATCCATAATAACATGCCCAAATTTGGCACAACCAGTGCTGTTACCATTGTGGATAATGTTGCATAAAAATTTGCAATTATTTTGTAATAAAAAATATTTCCCATTTTACAAGCCCAGGAATGACTTTTTTTGTGAAGGAAGCGCCTCAACTAATTTTGAAATCTGTTCCATTTCATTTTTTATCAAAAGCAGGCCACATTGGATCGCCACTGACCAAGTTTCAGCAATTTCAGAGTAATATTGTTATATTCCATACATTAATTGAGTTTCATTGAATTATCACAAAAAGCCCAAATTTGCACTACAAGTGTGACATTGTTTGGTCCTGAAAATTGCCAAAAATCATTTTATGCCCCAATATTGGTGATGGATGAACTTGGGTCTAGGAAAGAGAGAATTCCAAGCCATTTTGTATGAATGGTCAACACTCCAAGTTTGACCCCAATTTGAAAAAAAAGAAAATGAAAAAAGGCTCAAAAATTCAAATGCCTTTCCATTGAGCAATCATATGTGCACTAGTTTGTGGGAAAAATATTAAACATGCAATACAACAAGTTTGAAAAAAAACCTTCACAAATTTGCCTATCTAGTATGGAATTTTGGGGATTTCAAGGCATATGCACATGGAAATGGCCACATACATGGCAAAATCCATGATAACATCCCCAAATTTGGCGCAACCATTGGTGTTACCATTGTGGACAATGTTGCATAGGAATTTGCAACTATGTTGTAACAAAAAAATATTTTCCATTTTACAAGCCCTAGAAATGACTTTTTTTGTGAAGGAAGTGCCTCATATAATTTTGAAATTTGTTCCATTTCATTTTTCATCAAAAGCAGGACACATTGGATGGCCACAGACAAAGTTTCAACAATTTCAGAGTAATATTGCTATATTCCATACATTTAGTTGAGTTTCAGTGAATTATCAGAAAAGGCCCAAATTTGCACTACAAGTGTGACATAGTTTTGTCCTGAAAATTGCCAAAAATCATTTTATGCCCCAATATTGCCGATGGATGAACTTGGGTCTAGGAAAGTAAGAATTCCAAACCATTTTATATGAATGGTCAACACTCCAAGTTTAACATCAATTTGAAAAAAAATATGAAAAAAGGCTCAAAAATTCAAATGCCTTTGCATTGAGCCATCATATGTGCACTAGTTTGTGGAAAAATATTAAACTTGCAATACAACAAGTTAGAAAAAAACCCTTCACAAATTTACCTATCTATTATGGACTTGTGTGAATTTCAAGGGATATGCACATGGAAATGGCCACATACATGGAAAAATCCATAATAACATGGCCAAATTTGGCACAACCAGTGGTGTTACCATTATGGACAATGTTTCTTAGGAATATGCAATTATTTTTAATAAAAAATATTTCCCATTTTACAAGCCTAGAAATTACTTTTTTGTGAAGGAAGTGCCTCAGATAATTTTGAAATTTGTTCCATTTCAGTTTTCATCAAAAGCAGGCCACATTGGATGGCCACTGACAAAGTTTCAGCAATTTCAGAGTAATATTGCTATATTCCATACATTTAGTTGAGTTTCAGTGAATTATCAGAAAAAGCCCAAATTTTCACTACAAGTTTGACATAGTTTGGTCCTGAAAATTGCCAAAAATCATTTTATGCCCCAATATTGGTGATGGATGAATTTGGGTCTAGGAAAGTAAGAATTCCAAACCATTTTATATGAATGGTCAACACTCCAAGTTTAACATCAATTTGAAAAGAAAAAAAATGAAAAAAGGCTCAAAAATTCAAATGCCTTTGCATTGAGCCATCATATGTGCACTAGTTTGTGGGAAAAATATTAAACTTGCAATACAACAAGTTTGAAAAAAAAACCTTCACAAATTTGCCTATCCAGTATGGACTTCCGTGGATTTCAAGGCATATGCACATGCAAATGGCCACATACATGGCAAAATACATAACAACATCCCCAAATTTGGCATAACCATTGGTGTTACCATTGTGGACAATGTTGCATAGGAATTTGCAATTATTTTGTAATAAAAAATATTTCCCATTTTACAAGCCCAGAAATGACTTTTTTTGTGAAGGAAGCGCCTCAAATAATTTTGAAATATGTTCCATTTCATTTTTCATCAAAAGCAGGCCACATTGGATGGCCACTGACCAAGTTTCAGCAATTTCAGAGTAATATTTCTATATTCCATACATTTAGTTGAGTTTCAGTGAATTATCATAAAAGTCCCAAATTTGCACTACAAGTGTGACATAGTTTGGTCCTGAAAATTGCCAAAAATCATTTTATGCCCCAATATTGGTGATGGATGAACTTGGGTCTAGGAAAGTAAGAATTCCAAACCATTTTGTATGAATGGTCAACACTCCAAGTTTAACATCAATTTGAAAAAAAAGAAAATGAAAAAAGGCTCAAAAATTCAAATGCCTTTGCATTGAGCCATCATATGTGCACTAGTTTGTGGGAAAAATATTAAACATGCAATACAACAAGTTTGAAAAAAAAACCTTCACAAATTTGCCTATCCAGTATGGACTTTTGTGGATTTCAAGGCATATGCACATGGAAATGGCCAAATACATGGCAAAATCCATGATAACATCCCCAAATTTGGCACAACCATTGGTGTTACCATTGTGGACAATGTTGCATAGGAATTTGCAACTATGTTGTAACAAAAAATTATTTTCCATTTTACAAGCCCTAGAAATGACTTTTTTGTGAAGGAAGTGCCTCATGTAATTTTGAAATTTGTTCCATTTCATTTTTCATCAAAAGCAGGCCACATTGGATGGCCACTGACCAAGTTTTAGCAATTTCAGAGTAATATTGCTATATTGCATACATATAGTTGAGTTTCAGTAAATTGTCATAAAAGGCCCAAATTTGCATGTTACAAGCGCAAAAATGACTTTTTGTGATGGAAGTGCCTCAGATAATTTTGAAATTTGTTCCATTTCATTTTTCATCAAAAGAAGGCCACACTGGATGGCCACTGACCAAGTTTCAGCAATTTCTGAGTAATATTGCTATATTCCATACATTAAATTGAGTTTCAGTGAATTATCAGAAAATGCCAAAATTTGCACTACAAGTGTGACATAGTTTGGTCCTGAAAATTGCCAAAAATCATTTTATGCCCCAATATTTGTGACGGATGAACTTGGGTCAAGGAAAGTAAGAATTCCAAACCATTTTCTATGAATGTTCAATAATCCAAGTTTGACCCCAATTTGAAAAAAAACAAAGAAAATGAAAAAAGGCCCAAAAATTCAAATGCCTTTGCATTGAGCCATCATATGTGCACTAGTTTGTGGGGAAAATATTAAACATGCAATACAACAAGTTTGAAAAAAAAACCTTCACAAATTTGCCTATCTAGTATGGACTTCCTTGGAATTCAAGGCATATGCACATGGAAATGGCCACATACATGGCAAAATACATAATAACATGCCCAAATTTGGCACAACCAGTGGTGTTACCATTGTGGACAATGTTGCATAGGAATTTGCAATTATTTTGTAATAAAAAATATTTCCCATTTTACAAGCCCAAAAATGACTTTTTTGTGAAGGAAGCGCCTAAAATCATTTTGAAATCTGTTCCATTTCATTTTTCATCAAAAGCAGGCCACATTGGATGGCCACTGACAAAGTTTCAGTAATTTCAGAGTAATATTTCTATATTCCATACATTTAGTTGAGTTTCAGTGAATTATCAGAAAAGGCCCAAATTTGCACTACAAGTGTGACATAGTTTGGTCCTGAAAATTGCCAAAAATCATTTTATGCCCCAATATTGCCGATGGATGAACTTGGGTGTAGGAAAGTAAGAATTCCAAACCATTTTGTATGAATGGTCAACACTCCAAGTTTGACCCCAATTTGAAAAAAAAAAGAATATTAAAAAAGGCTCAAAAATTCAAATGCCTATGGATTGAGCCATCATATGTGCACTAGTTTGTGGAAAAATATTAAACTTGCAATACAACAAGTTTGAAAAAAACCTTCACAAATTTACCTATCAATTATGGACTTTTGTGAATTTCAAGGCATATGCACATGGAAATGGCCACATACATGGCAAAATCCATGATAACATCCCCAAATTTGGCACAACCATTGGTGTTACCATTGTGGACAAAGTTGCATAGGAATTTGCAATTATTTTGTAATAAAAAATATTTCCCATTTTACAAGCCAAGAAATGACTTTTTTTGTGAAGGAAGTGCCTCATATAATTTTGAAATTTGTTTCATTTCATTTTTCATCAAAAGCAGGCCACATTGGATGGCCACTGACAATGTTTCAGCAATTTCAGTGTAATATTGCTATATTCCATACATTTAGTTGAGTTTCAGTGAATTATCAGAAAAGGCCCAAATTTGCACTACAAGTGTGACATAGTTTGGTCCTGAAAATTGCCAAAAATCCTTTTATGCCCCAATATTGCTGATGGATGAACTTGGGTCAAGGAAAGTAAGAATTCCAAACCATTTTGTATGAATGGTCAACACTCCAAGTTTGACCCCAATTTGAAAAAAAAAGAAAATGAAAAAAGGCTCAAAAATTCAAATGCCTATGGATTGAGCCATCATATGTGCACTAGTTTGTGGAAAAATATTAAACTTGCAATACAACAAGTTTGAAAAAAACCTTCACAAATTTACCTATCTATTATGGACTTGTGTGGATTTCAAGGCATATGCACATGGAAATGGCCACATACATGGCAAAATTCATAATAACATGCCCAAATTTGGCACAACCAGTGGTGTTACCATTGTGGACAATGTTGCATCGGAATTTGCAATTATTTTGTAATAAAAAATATTTTCCATTTTACAAGCGCAGAAATGACTTTTTTGTGAAGGAAGTGCCTCAGATAATTTTGAAACTTGTTCCATTTCAATTTTTCATCAAAATCAGGCCACATTGGATGGCCACTGACCAAGTTTCAGAAATTTCAGAGTAATATTGCTATATTCCATACATTAAATTGAGTTTCAGTGAATTATCAGAAAATGCCAAAATTTGCACTACAAGTGTGACATAGTTTGGTCCTGAAAATTGCAAAAAATCATTTTATGCCCCAATATTGGTGACGGATGAACTTGGGTCAAGGAAAGTAAGAATTCCAAACCATTTTGTATGAATGGTCAACACTCCAAGTTTGACCCCAATATGAAAAAAAACAAAGAAAATGAAAAAAGGCCCAAAAATTCAAATGCCTTTGCATTGAGCCATCATATGTGCACTAGTTTGTGGGAAAAATATTAAACTTTCAATAAAACAAGTTTGAAAAAAAACCTTCACAAACTTATCTATCTAGTCTGGACTTCCGTGGATTTCAAGGCATATGCACATGGAAATGGCCACATACATGGCAAAATCCATAATAACATGCCCAAATTTGGCACAACCAGTGCTGTTACCATTGTGGATAATGTTGCATAAAAATTTGCAATTATTTTGTAATAAAAAATATTTCCCATTTTACAAGCCCAGGAATGACTTTTTTTGTGAAGGAAGCGCCTCAACTAATTTTGAAATCTGTTCCATTTCATTTTTTATCAAAAGCAGGCCACATTGGATCGCCACTGACCAAGTTTCAGCAATTTCAGAGTAATATTGTTATATTCCATACATTAATTGAGTTTCATTGAATTATCACAAAAAGCCCAAATTTGCACTACAAGTGTGACATTGTTTGGTCCTGAAAATTGCCAAAAATCATTTTATGCCCCAATATTGGTGATGGATGAACTTGGGTCTAGGAAAGAGAGAATTCCAAGCCATTTTGTATGAATGGTCAACACTCCAAGTTTGACCCCAATTTGAAAAAAAAGAAAATGAAAAAAGGCTCAAAAATTCAAATGCCTTTCCATTGAGCAATCATATGTGCACTAGTTTGTGGGAAAAATATTAAACATGCAATACAACAAGTTTGAAAAAAAACCTTCACAAATTTGCCTATCTAGTATGGACTTTTGGGGATTTCAAGGCATATGCACATGGAAATGGCCACATACATGGCAAAATCCATGATAACATCCCCAAATTTGGCGCAACCATTGGTGTTACCATTGTGGACAATGTTGCATAGGAATTTGCAACTATGTTGTAACAAAAAATATTTTCCATTTTACAAGCCCTAGAAATGACTTTTTTTGTGAAGGAAGTGCCTCATATAATTTTGAAATTTGTTCCATTTCATTTTTCATCAAAAGCAGGCCACATTGGATGGCCACTGACAAAGTTTCAACAATTTCAGAGTAATATTGCTATATTCCATACATTTAGTTGAGTTTCAGTGAATTATCAGAAAAGGCCCAAATTTGCACTACAAGTGTGACATAGTTTTGTCCTGAAAATTGCCAAAAATCATTTTATGCCCCAATATTGCCGATGGATGAACTTGGGTCTAGGAAAGTAAGAATTCCAAACCATTTTATATGAATGGTCAACACTCCAAGTTTAACATCAATTTGAAAAAAAATATGAAAAAAGGCTCAAAAATTCAAATGCCTTTGCATTGAGCCATCATATGTGCACTAGTTTGTGGAAAAATATTAAACTTGCAATACAACAAGTTAGAAAAAAACCCTTCACAAATTTACCTATCTATTATGGACTTGTGTGAATTTCAAGGGATATGCACATGGAAATGGCCACATACATGGAAAAATCCATAATAACATGGCCAAATTTGGCACAACCAGTGGTGTTACCATTATGGACAATGTTTCTTAGGAATATGCAATTATTTTTAATAAAAAATATTTCCCATTTTACAAGCCTAGAAATTACTTTTTTGTGAAGGAAGTGCCTCAGATAATTTTGAAATTTGTTCCATTTCAGTTTTCATCAGAAGCAGGCCACATTGGATGGCCACTGACAAAGTTTCAGCAATTTCAGAGTAATATTGCTATATTCCATACATTTAGTTGAGTTTCAGTGAATTATCAGAAAAAGCCCAAATTTTCACTACAAGTTTGACATAGTTTGGTCCTGAAAATTGCCAAAAATCATTTTATGCCCCAATATTGGTGATGGATGAATTTGGGTCTAGGAAAGTAAGAATTCCAAACCATTTTATATGAATGGTCAACACTCCAAGTTTAACATCAATTTGAAAAGAAAAAAAATGAAAAAAGGCTCAAAAATTCAAATGCCTTTGCATTGAGCCATCATATGTGCACTAGTTTGTGGGAAAAATATTAAACTTGCAATACAACAAGTTTGAAAAAAAAACCTTCACAAATTTGCCTATCCAGTATGGACTTCCGTGGATTTCAAGGCATATGCACATGCAAATGGCCACATACATGGCAAAATACATAACAACATCCCCAAATTTGGCATAACCATTGGTGTTACCATTGTGGACAATGTTGCATAGGAATTTGCAATTATTTTGTAATAAAAAATATTTCCCATTTTACAAGCCCAGAAATGACTTTTTTTGTGAAGGAAGCGCCTCAAATAATTTTGAAATATGTTCCATTTCATTTTTCATCAAAAGCAGGCCACATTGGATGGCCACTGACCAAGTTTCAGCTATTTCAGAGTAATATTTCTATATTCCATACATTTAGTTGAGTTTCAGTGAATTATCATAAAAGTCCCAAATTTGCACTACAAGTGTGACATAGTTTGGTCCTGAAAATTGCCAAAAATCATTTTATGCCCCAATATTGGTGATGGATGAACTTGGGTCTAGGAAAGTAAGAATTCCAAACCATTTTGTATGAATGGTCAACACTCCAAGTTTAACATCAATTTGAAAAAAAAAGAAAATGAAAAAAGGCTCAAAAATTCAAATGCCTTTGCATTGAGCCATCATATGTGCACTAGTTTGTGGGAAAAATATTAAACATGCAATACAACAAGTTTGAAAAAAAAACCTTCACAAATTTGCCTATCCAGTATGGACTTTTGTGGATTTCAAGGCATATGCACATGGAAATGGCCAAATACATGGCAAAATCCATGATAACATCCCCAAATTTGGCACAACCATTGGTGTTACCATTGTGGACAATGTTGCATAGGAATTTGCAACTATGTTGTAACAAAAAATTATTTTCCATTTTACAAGCCCTAGAAATGACTTTTTTTGTGAAGGAAGTGCCTCATGTAATTTTGAAATTTGTTCCATTTCATTTTTCATCAAAAGCAGGCCACATTGGATGGCCACTGACCAAGTTTTAGCAATTTCAGAGTAATATTGCTATATTGCATACATATAGTTGAGTTTCAGTAAATTGTCATAAAAGGCCCAAATTTGCACTACAAGTGTGACATAGTTTGGTCCTGAAAATTGCCAAAAATCATTTTATGCCCCAATATCGCTGATGGATGAACTTGGGTCAAGGAAAGTAAGAATTCCAAACCATTTTATATGAATGGTTAACACTCCAAGTTTGACCCCAATTTGAAAAAAAATAAAAATAAAAAAAGGCTCAAAAATTCAAATGCCTATGCATTGAGCCATCATATGTGTACTAGTTTGTGGAAAAATATTAAACTTGCAATACAACAAGTTTGAAAAAAAACCTTCACAAATTTACCTATCTATTATGGACTTGTGTGGATTTCAAAGCATATGCACTTGGAAATGGCCACATACATGGCAAATTCCATAATAACGTGCCCCAATTTGGCACAACCAGTGGTGTTACCATTGTGGACAATGTTGCTTAGGAATTTGCAATTATTTTGTAATAAAAAATAGTTCCCATTTTACAAGCCCAGAAATGACTTTTTTTGTGAAGGAAGTGCCTCAAATAAGTTTGAAATTTGTTCCATTTCATTTTTCATCAAAAGCAGGCCACATTGGATGGCCAGTGACCAAGTTTCAGCAATTTCAGAGTAATATTGCTATATTCCATACATTTAGTTGAGTTTCAGTGAATTATCAGAAAAAGCCCAAATTTGCACTACAAGTGTGACATAGTTTGGTCCTAAAAATTGCCAAAAATCATTTTATGCCCCAATATTGGCGATGGATGAACATGGGTCTAGGAAAGTAAGAATTCCAAACCATTTTGTATGAATAGTCAACACTCCACGTTCGACCCCAATTTGAAAAAAAATGAAAAATGGCTCAAAAATTCAAATGCCTTTGAATTGAGCCTTCATATGTGCACTAGTTTGTGGAAAAATATTAAACTTGCAATACAACAAGTTTGAAAAAAAAACATTCACAAATTTACCTATCCAGTTTGGACTTTTGTGGATTTCATGGCATATGCACATGGAAATGGCCACATACATCGCAAAATCCATGATAACATCCCCAAATTCGGCACAGCCATTCGTGTTACCATTGTGGATGATGTTGCATTGGAATTTGCAATTATTTTGTATTAAAAAAATATTCCATTTTAGAAGCGCAGAAATGACTTTTTTGTGATGGAAGTGCCTCAGATAATTTTGAAATTTGTTCCATTTCATTTTTCATCAAAAGCAGGCCACACTAGATGGCCACTGACCAAGTTTCAGCAATTTCTGAGTAATATTGCTATATTCCATACATTTAATTGAGTTTCAGTGAATTATCAGAAAATGCCAAAATTTGCACTACAAGTGTGACATAGTTTGGTCCTGAAAATTGCCAAAAATCATTTTATGCACCAATATTGGTGACGGATGAACTTGGGTCAAGGAAAGTAAGAATTCCAAACCATTTTCTATGAATGTTCAATAATCCAAGTTTGACCCCAATTTAAAAAAAAACAAAGAAAATGAAAAAAGGCCCAAAAATTCAGGCCACATTGGATGGCCACTGACCTAGTTTTAGCAATTTCAGAGTAATATTGCTATATTGCATACATATAGTTGAGTTTCAGTGAATTGTCATAAAAGGCCCAAATTTGCACTACAAGTGTGACATAGTTTGGTCCTGAAAATTGCCAAAAATCATTTTATGCCCCAATATCGCTGATGGATGAACTTGGGTCAAGCAAAGTAAGAATTCCAAACCATTTTATATGAATGGTCAACACTCCAAGTTTGACCCCAATTTGAAAAAAAGGAAAAATAAAAAAAGGCTCAAAAATTCAAATGCCTATGCATTGAGCCATCATATGTGTACTAGTTTGTGGAAAAATATTAAACTTGCAATACAACAAGTTTGAAAAAAAACCTTCACAAATTTACCTATCTATTATGGACTTGTGTGGATTTCAAGGCATATGCACATGGAAATGGCCACATACATGGCAAATTCCATAATAACATGCCCAAATTTGGCACAACCAGTGGTGTTACCATTGTGGACAATGTTGCTTAGGAATTTGCAATTATTTTGTAATAAAAAATATTTCCCATTTTACAAGCCCAAAAATGACTTTTTTTGTGAAGGAAGTGCCTCAAATAATTTTGAAATTTGTTCCATTTCATTTTTCATCAAAAGCAGGCCACATTGGATGGCCACTGACCAAGTTTCAGCAATTGCAGAGTAATATTGCTATATTCCATACATTTAGTTGAGTTTCAGTGAATTATCAGAAAAAGCCCAAATTTGCACTACAAGTGTGACATAGTTTGGTCCTGAAAATTGCCAAAAATCATTTTATGCCCCAATATTGTGATGGATGAACTTGGGTCTAGGAAAGTAAGAATTCCAAACCATTTTGTATGAATAGTCAACACTCCATGTTCGACCCCAATTTGAAAAAAAAATGAAAAATGGCTCAAAAATTCAAACGCCTTTGCATTGAGCCTTCATATGTGCACAAGTTTGTGGAAAAATATTAAATTTGCAATACAACAAGTTTGAAAAAAAACCTTCACAAATTTACCTATCCAGTATGGACTTGTGTGGATTTCATGGCATATGCACATGGAAATGGCCACATACATGGCAAAATCCATGATAACATCCCCAAATTTGGCACAGCCATTCGTGTTACCATTGTGGATAATGTTGCATTGGAATTTGCAATTATTTTGTATTAAAAAAATATTTTCCATGTTACAAGCGCAAAAATGACTTTTTTGTGATGGAAGTGCGTGAGATAATTTTGAAATTTGTACCATTTCATTTTTCATCAAAAGCAGGCCACACTGGATGGCCACTGACCAAGTTTCAGCAATTTCTGAGTAATATTGCTATATTCCATACATTAAATTGAGTTTCAGTGAATTATCAGAAAATGCCAAAATTTGCACTACAAGTGTGACATAGTTTGGTCCTGAAAATTGCCAAAAATCATTTTATGCCCCAATATTTGTGACGGATGAACTTGGGTCAAGGAAAGTAAGAATTCCAAACCATTTTCTATGAATGTTCAATAATCCAAGTTTGACCCCAATTTGAAAAAAAACAAAGAAAATGAAAAAAGGCCCAAAAATTCAAATGCCTTTGCATTGAGCCATCATATGTGCACTAGTTTGTGGGAAAAATATTAAACATGCAATACAACAAGTTTGAAAAAAAAACCTTCACAAATTTGCGTATCTAGTATGGACTTCCTTGGAATTCAATGCATATGCACATGGAAATGGCCACATACATGGCAAAATACATAATAACATGCCCAAATTTGGCACAACCAGTGGTGTTACCATTGTGGACAATGTTGCATAGGAATTTGCAATTATTTTGTAATAAAAAATATTTCCCATTTTACAAGCCCAAAAATGACTTTTTTGTGAAGGAAGCGCCTAAAATCATTTTGAAATCTGTTCCATTTCATTTTTCATCAAAAGCAGGCCACATTGGATGGCCACTGACAAAGTTTCAGCAATTTCAGAGTAATATTGCTATATTCCATACATTTAGTTGAGTTTCAGTGAATTATCAGAAAAGGCCCAAATTTGCACTACAAGTGTGACATAGTTTGGTCCTGAAAATTGCCAAAAATCCTTTTATGCCCCAATATTGCTGATGGATGAACTTGGGTCAAGGAAAGTAAGAATTCCAAACCATTTTGTATGAATGGTCAACACTCCAAGTTTGACCCCAATTTGAAAAAAAAAGAAAATGAAAAAAGGCTCAAAAATTCAAATGCCTATGGATTGAGACATCATATGTGCACTAGTTTGTGGAAAAATATTAAACTTGCAATACAACAAGTTTGAAAAAAACCTTCACAAATTTACCTATCTATTATGGACTTGTGTGGATTTCAAGGCATATGCACATGGAAATGGCCACATACATGGCAAAATTCATAATAACATGCCCAAATTTGGCACAACCAGTGGTGTTACCATTGTGGACAATGTTGCATAGGAATTTGCGATTATTTTTTATTAAAAAAATATTTTCCATTTTACAAGCGCAGAAATGACTTTTTTGTGAAGGAAGTGCCTCAGATAATTTTGAAACTTGTTCCATTTCAATTTTTCATCAAAATCAGGCCACATTGGATGGCCACTGACCAAGTTTCTGAAATTTCAGAGTAATATTGCTATATTCCATACATTAAATTGAGTTTCAGTGAATTATCAGAAAATGCCAAAATTTGCACTACAAGTGTGACATAGTTTGGTCCTGAAAATTGCCAAAAATCATTTTATGCCCCAATATTGGTGACGGAAGAACTTGGGTCAAGGAAAGTAAGAATTTCAAACCATTTTGTATGAATGCTTAACACTCCAAGTTTGATCCCAATATGAAAAAAAACAAAGAAAATGAAAAAAGGCCCAAAAATTCAAATGCCTTTGCATTGAGCCATCATATGTGCACTAGTTTGTGGGAAAAATATTAAACTTTCAATAAAACAAGTTTGAAAAAAAACCTTCACAAACTTATCTATCTAGTCTGGACTTCCGTGGATTTCAAGGCATATGCACATGGAAATGGCCACATACATGGCAAAATCCATAATAACATGCCCAAATTTGGCACAACCAGTGCTCTTAAGATTGTGGATAATGTTGCATAAAAATTTGCAATTATTTTGTAATAAAAAATATTTCCCATTTTACAAGCCCAGGAATGACTTTTTTTGTGAAGGAAGCGCCTCAACTAATTTTGAAATCTGTTCCATTTCATTTTTCATCAAAAGCAGGCCACATTGGATGGCCAGTGACCAAGTTTCAGCAATTTCAGAGTAATATTGCTATATTCCATACATTTAGTTGAGTTTCAGTGAATTATCAGAAAAAGCCCAAATTTGCACTACAAGTGTGACATAGTTTGGTCCTAAAAATTGCCAAAAATCATTTTATGCCCCAATATTGGCGATGGATGAACTTGGGTCTAGGAAAGTAAGAATTCCAAACCATTTTGTATGAATAGTCAACACTCCACGTTCGACCCCAATTTGAAAAAAAAATGAAAAATGGCTCAAAAATTCAAATGCCTTTGAATTGAGCCTTCATATGTGCACTATTTTGTGGAAAAATATTAAACTTGCAATACAACAAGTTTGAAAAAAAACATTCACAAATTTACCTATCCAGTTTGGACTTTTGTGGATTTCATGGCATATGCACATGGAAATGGCCACATACATCGCAAAATCCATGATAACATCCCCAAATTCGGCACAGCCATTCGTGTTACCATTGTGGATGATGTTGCATTGGAATTTGCAATTATTTTGTATTAAAAAAATATTCCATTTTAGAAGCGCAGAAATGACTTTTTTGTGATGGAAGTGCCTCAGATAATTTTGAAATTTGTTCCATTTCATTTTTCATCAAAAGCAGGCCACACTGGATGGCCACTGACCAAGTTTCAGCAATTTCTGAGTAATATTGCTATATTCCATACATTTAATTGAGTTTCAGTGAATTATCAGAAAATGCCAAAATTTGCACTACAAGTGTGACATAGTTTGGTCCTGAAAATTGCCAAAAATCATTTTATGCACCAATATTGGTGACGGATGAACTTGGGTCAAGGAAAGTAAGAATTCCAAACCATTTTCTATGAATGTTCAATAATCCAAGTTTGACCCCAATTTGAAAAAAAACAAAGAAAATGAAAAAAGGCCCAAAAATTCAAATGCCTTTGCATTGAGCCATCATATGTGCACTAGTTTGTGGGAAAAATATTAAACATAAAATACAACAAGTTTGAAAAAAAAACCTTCACAAATTTGCCTACCTAGGGTGGACTTCCGTGGAATTCAAGGCATATGCACATGGAAATGGCCACATACATGGCAAAATCCATAATAACATGCCCAAATTTGGCACAACCAGTGGTGTTACCATTGTGGACAATGTTGCATCGGAATTTGCAATTATTTTGTAATAAAAAATATTTCCCATTTTACAAGGCCAGAAATGACTTTTTTTGTGAAGGAAGTGCCTCACATAATTTTGAAATTTGTTTCATTTCATTTTTCATCAAAAGCAGGCCACATTGGATGGCCACTGACAAAGTTTCAGCAATTTCAGAGTAATATTGCTATATTCCATACATTTAGTTGAGTTTCAGTGAATTATCAGAAAAGGCCGAAATTTGCACTACAAGTGTGACATAGTTTGGTCCTGAAAATTGCCAAAAATCATTTTATGCCCCAATATTGCTGATGGATGAACTTGGGTCAAGGAAAGTAAGAATTCCAAACCATTTTGTATGAATGGTCAACACTCCAAGTTTGACCCCAATTTGAAAAAAATAAAAATAAAAAAAGGGTCAAAAATTCAAATGCCTATGCATTGAGCCATCATATGTGTACTAGTTTGTGGAAAAATATTAAACTTGCAATACAACAAGTTTGAAAAAAAACCTTCACAAATTTACCTATGTATTATGGACTTGTGTGGATTTAATGGCATATGCACATGGAAATGGCCACATACATGGCAAATTCCATAATACATTTGGCACAACTAGTGGTGTTACCATTGTGGACAATGTTGCTTAGGAATTTGCAATTATTTTGTAATAAAAAATATTTCCCATTTTACAAGACCAAAAATGACTTTTTTTGTGAAGGAAGTGCCTCAAATAATTTTGAAATTTGTTCCATTTCATTTTTCATCAAAAGCAGGCCACATTGGATGGCCACTGACCAAGTTTCAGCAATTTCAGAGTAATATTGCTATATTCCATACATTTAGTTGAGTTTTAGTGAATTATCAGAAAAAGCCCAAATTTGCACTACAAGTGTGACATAGTTTGGTCCTGAAAATTGCCAAAAATCATTTTATGCCCCAATATTGGTGATGGATGAACTTGGGTCTAGGAAAGTAAGAATTCCAAACCATTTTGTATGAATAGTCAACACTCCATGTTCAACCCCAATTTGAAAAAAAAAATGAAAAATGGCTCAAAAATTCAAATGCCTTTGCATTGAGAATTCATATGAGCACTAGTTTGTGGAAAAATATTAAACTTGCAATACAACAAGTTTGAAAAAAAACCTTCACAAATTTACCTATCCAGTATGGACTTTTTTGGATTTCATGGCATATGCACATGGAAATAGCCACATACATGTAAAAATCCATGATAACATCCCCAAATTTGGCACAGCCATTGGTGTTACCATTGTGGATAATGTTGCATTGGAATTTGCAATTTTTCTGTATTAAATTTTTTTCCATTTTACAAGCGCAGAAATGACTTTTTGTGATGGAAGTGCCTCAGATAATTTTGAAATTTGTTCCATTTCATTTTTCATCAAAAGCAGGCCACACTGGATGGCCACTGACCAAGTTTCAGCAATTTCAAAGTAATATTTCTATATTGCATACATAAAATTGAGTTTCAGGGAATTATCAGAAAATGCCAAAATTTGCACTACAAGTGTGACATAGTTTGGTCCTGAAAATTGCCAAAAATCATTTTATGCCCCAATATTGGTGACGGATGAACTTGGGTCAAGGAAAGTAAGAATTCCAAACCATTTTCTATGAATGGTCAATAATCCAAGTTTGACCCCAATTTGAAAAAAACAAAGAAAATGAAAAAAGGCCCAAAAATTCAAATGCCTTTGCATTGAGCCATCATATGTGCACTAGTTTGTGGGAAAAATATTAAACATGCAATACAACAAGTTTGAAAAAAAAACCTTCACAAATTTGCCTATCTAGTATGGACTTCCATGGAATTCAAGGCATATGCACATGGAAATCGCCACATACATGGCAAAATCCATAATAACATGCCCGAATTTGGCACAACAAGTGGTGTTACCATTGTAGACAATGTTGCATAGTAATTTGCAATTATTTTGTAATAAAAAATATTTCCCATTTTACAAGCCCAGAAATGACTTTTTTTGTGAAGGAAGTGCCTCAAATAATTTTGAAATTTGTTCCATTTCATTTTTCATCAAAAGCAGGCCACATTGGATGGCCACTGACCATGTTTCAGCAATTTCAGAGTAATATTGCTATATTCCATACATTTAGTTGAGTTTTAGTGAATTATCAGAAAAAGCCAAATTTGCACTACAAGTGTGACATAGTTTGGTCCTGAAAATTGCCAAAAATCATTTTATGCCCCAATATTGGTGATGGATGAACTTGGGTCTAGGAAATTAAGAATTCCAAACCATTTTGTATGAATGGTCAAGACTCCAAGTTTGACCCCAATTTGAAAAAAAAGAAAATGAAAAAAGGCTCAAAAATTCAAATACCTTTGCATTGAGCCATCATATGTGCACTAGTTGGTGGGAAAAATATTAAAGTTGCAATACAACAAGTTTGAAAAAAAAACTTCACAAATTTGCCTATCCAGTATGGACTTTTGTGGATTTCAAGGCATATGAACATGGAAATGGCCACATACATGGCAAAATCCATAATAACATGCCCAAATTTGGCACAACCAGTGGTGTTACTATTGTGGACAATGTTGCATAGGAATTTGCAATTATTTTGTAATAAAAAATATTTCCCATTTTACAAGCCCAGAAATGACTTTTTTGTGAAGGAAGCGCCTCAAATCATTTTGAAATCTATTTCATTTCATTTTTCATCAAAAGCAGGCCACATTGGATGGCCACTGACCAAGTTTCAGCAATTTCAGAGTAATATTGCTATATTCCATACATTTAGTTGAGTTTCAGTGAATTATCACAAAAAGACCAAATTTGCACTACAAGTGTGACATAGTTTGGTCCTGAAAATTGCCAAAAATCATTTTATGCCCCAATATTGGTGATGGATGAACTTGGGTCTAGGAAAGTAAGAATTCCAAACCATTTTGTATGAATGGTCAACACTCCAAGTTTAACATCAATTTGAAAAAAAAAATGAAAAAAGGCTCAAAAATTCAAATGCCGTTTCATTGAGCCATCATATGTGCACTAGCTTGTGGGAAAAATATTAAACTTGCAATAACACAAGTTTGAAAAAAGACCTTCACAAAATTGCCTATCTAGTATGGACTTTTGTGGTTTCAAGGGATATGCACATGGAAATGGCCAAATACATGGCCAAATCCATGATAACATCCCCAAATTTGGCACAACCATTGGTGTTACCATTGTGGACAATGTTGCATAGGAATTTGTAACTATGTTGTAACAAAAAAATATTTTCCATTTTACAAGCCCTAGAAATGACTTTTTTGGTGAAGGAAGCGCCTCAAATAATTTTGAAATTTGTTCCATTTCATTTTTCATCAAAAGCAGGCCACATTGGATGGCCACTGACCAAGTTTCAGCAATTTTAGAGTAATATTGCTATATTCCATACATTTAGTTGAGTTTTAGTGAATTATCATAAAAGGCCCAAATTTGCACTACAAGTGTGACATAGTTTAGTCCTGAAAATTGCCAAAAATCATTTTGTTTCCCATTATTGGTGATGGATGAACTTGGGTCTAGGAAAGCAAGAATTCCAAACCATTTTGTATGAATGGTCAACACTCCAAGTTTAACATCAATTTGAAAAAAAAAGAAAATGAAAAAAGGCTCAAAAATTCAAATGCCTTTGCATTGAGCCATCATATGTGCACTAGTTTGTGGGAAAAATATTAAACTTGCAATACAACAAGTTTGAAAAAAAACCTTCACAAATTTGCCAATCCAGTATGGACTTTTGTGGATTTCAAGGCATATGCACATGGAAAGGGCCAAATACATGGCAAAATCCATGATAACATCCCCAAATTTGGCACAACCATTGGTGTTACCAGTGTGGACAATGTTGCATAGGAATATGCAACTATGTTGTAACAAAAAAATATTTTCCATTTTACAAGCCCAGAAATGACTTTTTTGTGTAGGAAGTGCCTCATGTAATTTTGAAATTTGTTCCATTTCTTTTTTCATCAAAAGCAGGCCACATTGGATGGCCACTGACCAAGTTTTAGCAATTTCAGAGTAATATTGCTATATTGCATACATATAGTTGAGTTTCAGTGAATTGTCATAAAAGGCCCAAATTTGCACTACAAGTGTGACATAGTTTGGTCCTGAAAATTGCCAAAAATAATTTTATGCCCCAATATTGCTGATGGATGAACTTGGGTCAAGGAAAGTAAGAATTCCAAACCATTTTGTATGAATGGTCAACACTCCAAGTTTAACCCCAATTTGAAAAAAAATAAAAATAAAAAAAGGCTCAAAAATTCAAATGCCTATGCATTGGGCCATCATATGTGCACTAGTTTGTGGGAAAAATATTAAACTTGCAATACAACAAGTTTGAAAAAAAAACCTGCAGAAATTTGCCTATCCAGTATGGACTTGTGTGGATTTCAAGCCATATGCACATGGAAATGGCCACATACATGGCAAAATCCATGATAACATCCCCAAATTTGGCACAACCATTGGTGTTACCATTGTGGACAATGTTGCATAGGTATTTGCAATTATTTTGTAATAAAAAATATTTCCCATTTTACAAGCCCAGAAATGACTTTTTTTGTGAAGGAAGTGCCTCACATAATTTTGAAATTTGTTCCATGTCATTTTTCATCAAAAGCAGGCCACTTTGGATGGCCACTGACAAAGTTTCAGCAATTTCAGAGTAATAGTGCTATATTCCATACATTTAGTTGAGTTTCAGTGAATTATCAGAAAAGGCCCAAATTTGCACTACAAGTGTGACATAGTTTGGTCCTGAAAATTGCCAAAAATCATTTTATGCCCCAATATTGCCGATGGATGAACTTGGGTCAAGGAAAGTAAAAATTCCAAACCATTTTGTATGAATGGAATGAAAAAAGGCTCAAAAATTCAAATGCCTATGGATTGAGCTATCATATGTGCACTAGTTTGTGGAAAAATATTAAACTTGCAATACAACAAGTTTGAAAAAAACCTTCACAAATTTACCTATCTATTATGGACTTGTGTGGATTTCGAGGCATATCAGATGGAAATGGCCACATACATGGCAAAATTCATAATAACATGCCCAAATTTAGCACAACCAGTGGTGTTACCATTCTGGACAATGTTGCATAGGAATTTGCAATTATTTTGTATTAAAAAAATATATTCCATTTTACAAGCGCAGAAATGACTTTTTTGTGAAGGAAGTGCCTCAGATAATTTTTAAATTTGTTCCATTTCATTTTTATCAAAAGCAGGCCACATTGGATGGCCACTGAACAAGTTTCAGCAATTTCTGAGTAATATTGCTATATTCCATACATTAAATTGAGTTTAAGTGAATTATCAGAAAATACCGAAATTTGCACTACAAGTGTGACATAGTTTGGTCCTGAAAATTGCCAAAAATCATTTTATGCCCCAATATTGGTGACGGATGAACTTGGGTCAAGGAAAGTAAGAATTCCAAACCATTTTGTATGAATGGTCAACACTCCAAGTTTGACCCCAATTAGAAAAAAAACAAAGAAAATGAAAAAGGCCCAAAAATTCAAATGCCTTTGCATTGAGCCATCATATGTGCATTAGTTTGTGGGAAAAATATTAAACTTTCAATACAACAAGTTTGAAAAAAAACCTTCACAAACTTGCCTATCTAGTATGGACTTTCGTGGATTTCATGGAATATCCACATGGAAATGGCCACATACATGGCAAAATCTATAATAACATGCCCAAATTTGGCACAACCAGTGGTGTTACCATTGTGGACAATGTTGCATAGGAATTTGCAATTATTTTGTAATAAAAAATATTTCCCATTTTACAAGCCCAGAAATTACTTTTTTTGTGAAGGAAGCGCCTCAAATCATTTTGAAATCTGTTCCATTTCATTTTTTATCAAAAGCAGGCCACTTTGCATGGCCACTGACCAAGTTTCAGCAATTTCAGAGTAATATTGTTATATTCCATACATTAATTGAGTTTCATTGAATTATCATAAAAAGCCCAAATTTGCACTACAAGTGTGACATTGTTTGGTCCTGAAAATTGCCAAAAATCATTTTATGCCCCAATATTGGTGATGGATGAACTTGGGTCTAGGAAAGAGAGAATTCCAAACCATTTTGTATGAATGGTCAACACTCCAAGTTTGACCCCAATTTGAAAAAAAACGAAAATGAAAAAAGGCTCAAAAATTCAAATGCCTTTGCATTGAGCCATCATATGTGCACTAGTTTGTGGGAAAAATATTAAACATGCAATACAACAAGTTTGAAAAAAAACCTTCACGAACTTGCCTATCTAGTATGGACTTCCGTGGATTTCAAGGCATATCCACATGGAAATGGCCACATACATGGCAAAATCCATAATAACATGCCCAAATTTGGCACAACCAGTGGTGTTACCATTGTGGACAATGTTGCATAGGAATTTGCAATTATTTTGTAATAAAAAATATTTCCCATTTTATAAGCCCAGAAATGACTTTTTTGTGAAGGAAGCGCCTCAAATCATTTTGAAATCTGTTCCATTTCATTTTTTATCAAAAGCAGGCCACATTGGTGATGGATGAACTTGGGTCTAGGAAAGTAAGAATTCCAAACCATTTTGTATGAATGGTCAAGACTCCAAGCTTGATCCCAATTTGAAAAAAAAGAAAATGAAAAAAGGCTCAAAAATTCAAATACCTTTGCATTGAGCCATCATATGTGCACTAGTTTGTGGGAAAAATATTAAAGTTCCAATACAACAAGTTTGAAAAAAAAACTTCACAAATTTGCCTATCCAGTATGGACTTTTGTGGATTTCAAGGCATATGAACATGGAAATGGCCACATACATGGCAAAATCCATAATAACATGCCCAAATTTGGCACAACCAGTCGTGTTACCATTGTGGACAATGTTGGATAGGAATTTGCAATTATTTTGTAATAAAAAATATTTCCCATTTTACAAGCCCAGAAATGACTTTTTTTGTGAAGGAAGCGCCTCAAATCATTTTGAAATCTATTCCATTTCATTTTTCATCAAAAGCAGGCCACATTGGATGGCCACTGATCAAGTTTCAGCAATTTCAGAGTAATATTGCTATATTCCATACATTTAGTTGAGTTTCAGTGAATTATCACAAAAAGACCAAATTTGCACTACAAGTGTGACATAGTTTGGTCCTGAAAATTGCCAAAAATCATTTTATGCCCCAATATTGGTGATGGATGAACTTGGGTCTAGGAAAGTAAGAATTCCAAACCATTTTGTATGAATGGTCAACACTCCAAGTTTAACATCAATTTGAAAAAAAAAATGAAAAAAGGCTCAAAAATTCAAATGCCTTTTCATTGAGCCATCATATGTGCACTAGTTTGTGGGAAAAATATTAAACTTGCAATAACACAAGTTTGAAAAAAAACCTTCACAAATTTGCCTATCCAGTATGGACTTTTGTGGTTTCAAGGCATATGCACATGGAAATGGCCAAATACATGGCCAAATCCATGATAACATCCCCAAATTTGGCACAACCATTGGTGTTACCATTGTGGACAATGTTGCATAGGAATTTGCAACTATGTTGTAACAAAAAAATATTTTCCATTTTACAATCCCTAGAAATGACTTTTTTGTGAAGGAAGCGCCTCAAATAATTTTGAAATTTGTTCCATTTCATTTTTCATCAAAAGCAGGCCACATTGGATGGCCATTGACCAAGTTTCAGCAATTTGAGAGTAATATTGCTATATTCCATACATTTAGTTGAGTTTTAGTGAATTATCATAAAAGGCCCAAATTTGCACTACAAGTGTGACATAGTTTGGTCCTGAAAATTGCCAAAAATCATTTTGTTTCCCATTATTGGTGATGGATGAACTTGGGTCTAGGAAAGCAAGAATTCCAAACCATTTTGTATGAATGGTCAACACTCCAAGTTTAACATCAATTTGAAAAAAAAAGAAAATGAAAAAAGGCTCAAAAATTGAAATGCCTTTGCATTGAGCCATCATATGTGCACTAGTTTGTGGGAAAAGTATTAAACTTGCAATACAACAAGTTTGAAAAAAACCTTCACAAATTTGCCTATCCAGTATGGACTTTTGTGGATTTCAAGGCATATGAACATGGAAATGGCCACATACATGGCAAAATCCATAATAACATGCCCAAATTTGGCACAACCAGTCGTGTTACCATTGTGGACAATGTTGGATAGGAATTTGCAATTATTTTGTAATAAAAAATATTTCCCATTTTACAAGCCCAGAAATGACTTTTTTTGTGAAGGAAGCGCCTCAAATCATTTTGAAATCTATTCCATTTCATTTTTCATCAAAAGCAGGCCACATTGGATGGCCACTGACCAAGTTTCAGCAATTTCAGAGTAATATTGCTATATTCCATACATTTAGTTGAGTTTCAGTGAATTATCACAAAAAGACCAAATTTGCACTACAAGTGTGACATAGTTTGGTCCTGAAAATTGCCAAAAATCATTTTATGCCCCAATATTGGTGATGGATGAACTTGGGTCTAGGAAAGTAAGAATTCCAAACCATTTTGTATGAATGGTCAACACTCCAAGTTTAACATCAATTTGAAAAAAAATGAAAAAAGGCTCAAAAATTCAAATGCCTTTTCATTGAGCCATCATATGTGCACTAGTTTGTGGGAAAAATATTAAACTTGCAATAACACAAGTTTGAAAAAAAACCTTCACAAATTTGCCTATCCAGTATGGACTTTTGTGGTTTCAAGGCATATGCACATGGAAATGGCCAAATACATGGCCAAATCCATGATAACATCCCCAAATTTGGCACAACCATTGGTGTTACCATTGTGGACAATGTTGCATAGGAATTTGCAACAATGTTGTAACAAAAAAATATTTTCCATTTTACAAGCCCTAGAAATGACTTTTTTTGTGAAGGAAGCGCCTCAAATAATTTTGAAATTTGTTCCATTTCATTTTTCATCAAAAGCAGGCCACATTGGATGGCCATTGACCGAGTTTCAGCAATTTTAGAGTAATATTGCTATATTCCATACGTTTAGTTGAGTTTTAGTGAATTATCATAAAAGGCCCAAATTTGCACTACAAGTGTGACATAGTTTGGTCCTGAAAATTGCCAAAAATCATTTTGTTTCCCATTATTGGTGATGGATGAACTTGGGTCTAGGAAAGCAAGAATTCCAAACCATTTTGTATGAATGGTCAACACTCCAAGTTTAACATCAATTTGAAAAAAAAAGAAAATGAAAAAAGGCTCAAAAATTCAAATGCCTTTGCATTGAGCCATCATATGTGCACTAGTTTGTGGGAAAAATATTAAACTTGCAATACAACAAGTTTGAAAAAAAACCTTCACAAATTTGCCAATCCAGTATGGACTTTTGTGGATTTCAAGGCATATGCACATGGAAAGGGCCAAATACATGGCAAAATCCATGATAACATCCCCAAATTTGGCACAACCATTGGTGTTACCAGTGTGGACAATGTTGCATAGGAATATGCAACTATGTTGTAACAAAAAAATATTTTCCATTTTACAAGCCCAGAAATGACTTTTTTTGTGTAGGAAGTGCCTCATGTAATTTTGAAATTTGTTCCATTTCTTTTTTCATCAAAAGCAGGCCACATTGGATGGCCACTGACCAAGTTTTAGCAATTTCAGAGTAATATTGCTATATTGCATACATATAGTTGAGTTTCACTGAATTGTCATAAAAGGCCCAAATTTGCACTACAAGTGTGACATAGTTTGGTCCTGAAAATTGCCAAAAATAATTTTATGCCCCAATATTGCTGATGGATGAACTTGGGTCAAGGAAAGTAAGAATTCCAAACCATTTTGTATGAATGGTCAACACTCCAAGTTTAACCCCAATTTGAAAAAAAATAAAAATAAAAAAAGGCTCCAAAATTCAAATGCCTATGCATTGGGCCATCATATGTGCACTAGTTTGTGGGAAAAATATTAAACTTGCAATACAACAAGTTTGAAAAAAAAACCTGCACAAATTTGCCTATCCAGTATGGACTTGTGTGGATTTCAAGCCATATGCACATGGAAATGGCCACATACATGGCAAAATCCATGATAACATCCCCAAATTTGGCACAACCATTGGTGTTACCATTGTGGACAATGTTGCATAGGAATTTGCAATTATTTTGTAATAAAAAATATTTCCCATTTTACAAGCCCAGAAATGACTTTTTTGTGAAGGAAGTGCCTCACATAATTTTGAAATTTGTTCCATTTCATTTTTCATCAAAAGCAGGCCACTTTGGATGGCCACTGACAAAGTTTCAGCAATTTCAGAGTAATAGTGCTATATTCTATACATTTAGTTGAGTTTCAGTGAATTATCAGAAAAGGCCCAAATTTGCACTACAAGTGTGACATAGTTTGGTCCTGAAAATTGCCAAAAATCATTTTATGCCCCAATATTGCCGATGGATGAACTTGGGTCAAGGAAAGTAAGAATTCCAAACCATTTTGTATGAATGGTCAACACTCCAAGTTTGACCAAAAAAAGAAAATGAAAAAAGGCTCAAAAATTCAAATGCCTATGGATTGAGCTATCATATGTGCACTAGTTTGTGGAAAAATATTAAACTTGCAATACAACAAGTTTGAAAAAAACCTTCACAAATTTACCTATCTATTATGGACTTGTGTGGATTTCGAGGCATATCAGATGGAAATGGCCACATACATGGCAAAATTCATAATAACATGCCCAAATTTAGCACAACCAGTGGTGTTACCATTCTGGACAATGTTGCATAGGAATTTGCAATTATTTTGTATTAAAAAAATATATTCCATTTTACAAGCGCAGAAATGACTTTTTTGTGAAGGAAGTGCCTCAGATAATTTTTAAATTTGTTCCATTTCATTTTTATCAAAAGCAGGCCACATTGGATGGCCACTGAACAAGTTTCAGCAATTTCTGAGTAATATTGCTATATTCCATACATTAAATTGAGTTTAAGTGAATTATCAGAAAATACCGAAATTTGCACTACAAGTGTGACATAGTTTGGTCCTGAAAATTGCCAAAAATCATTTTATGCCCCAATATTGGTGACGGATGAACTTGGGTCAAGGAAAGTAAGAATTCCAAACCATTTTGTATGAATGGTCAACACTCCAAGTTTGACCCCAATTAGAAAAAAAACAAAGAAAATGAAAAAGGCCCAAAAATTCAAATGCCTTTGCATTGAGCCATCATATGTGCATTAGTTTGTGGGAAAAATATTAAACTTTCAATACAACAAGTTTGAAAAAAAACCTTCACAAACTTGCCTATCTAGTATGGACTTCCGTGGATTTCATGGAATATCCACATGGAAATGGCCACATACATGGCAAAATCTATAATAACATGCCCAAATTTGGCACAACCAGTGGTGTTACCATTGTGGACAATGTTGCATAGGAATTTGCAATTATTTTGTAATAAAAAATATTTCCCATTTTACAAGCCCAGAAATTACTTTTTTTGTGAAGGAAGCGCCTCAAATCATTTTGAAATCTGTTCCATTTCATTTTTTATCAAAAGCAGGCCACTTTGCATGGCCACTGACCAAGTTTCAGCAATTTCAGAGTAATATTGTTATATTCCATACATTAATTGAGTTTCATTGAATTATCACAAAAAGCCCAAATTTGCACTACAAGTGTGACATTGTTTGGTCCTGAAAATTGCCAAAAATCATTTTATGCCCCAATATTGGTGATGGATGAACTTGGGTCTAGGAAAGAGAGAATTCCAAACCATTTTGTATGAATGGTCAACACTCCAAGTTTGACCCCAATTTGAAAAAAAACGAAAATGAAAAAAGGCTCAAAAATACAAATGCCTTTGCATTGAGCCATCATATGTGCACTAGTTTGTGGGAAAAATATTAAACATGCAATACAACAAGTTTGAAAAAAAACCTTCACGAACTTGCCTATCTAGTATGGACTTCCGTGGATTTCAAGGCATATCCACATGGAAATGGCCACATACATGGCAAAATCCATAATAACATGCCCAAATTTGGCACAACCAGTGGTGTTACCATTGTGGACAATGTTGCATAGGAATTTGCAATTATTTTGTAATAAAAAATATTTCCCATTTTATAAGCCCAGAAATGACTTTTTTGTGAAGGAAGCGCCTCAAATCATTTTGAAATCTGTTCCATTTCATTTTTTATCAAAAGCAGGCCACATTGGATGGCCACTGACCAAGTTTCAGCAATTTCAGAGTAATATTGTTATATTCCATACATTAATTGAGTTTCATTGAATTATCACCAAAAGCCCAAATTTGCACTACAAGTGTGACATTGTTTGGTCCTAAAAATTGCCAAAAATCATTTTATGCCCCAATATTGGTGAGGGATGAACTTGGGTCTAGGAAAGAGAGAATTCCAAACCATTTTGTATGAATGGTCAACACTCCAAGTTTGACCCCAATTTGAAAACAAAAAGAAAATGAAAAAAGGCTCAAAAATTTAAATGCCTTTGCATTGAGCCATCATATGTGCACTAGTTTGTGGGAAAAATATTAAACAAGCAATACAACAAGTTTGAAAAAAAACCTTCACAAATTTGCCTATCCAGTATGGACTTTTGCGGATTTCAAGGCATATGCACCTGGAAAATGGCCACATACATGGCAAAATGCATGATAACATCCCCAAATTTGGCACAACCATTGCTGTTACCATTGTGGACAATGTTGCATAGGAATTTGCAACTATATTGTAACAAAAAAAAAATTTCCATTTTACAAGCCCTAGAAATGACTTTTTTTGTGAAGGAAGTGCCTCATATAATTTTAAAATTTGTTCCATTTCATTTTTCATCAAAAGCAGGCCACATTGGATGGACACTGACAAAGTTTCAGCAATTTCAGAGTAATATTGCTATATTCCATACATTTAGTTGAGTTTCAATGAATTATCAGAAAAGGCCCAAATTTGCACTACAAGTGTGACATAGTTTGGTCCTGAAAATTGCCAAAAATCATTTTATGCCCCAATATTGCCGATGTATGAACTTGGGTCAAGGAAAGTAAGAATTCCAAACCGTTTTGTATGAATGGTCAACACTTCAAGTTTAACCCCAATTTGAAAAAAAAAAATGAAAAAAGGCTCAAAAATTTAAATGCCTATGGACTGAGCCATCATATGTGCACTAGTTTGTGGAAAAATATTAAACTTGCAATACAACAAGTTTGAAAAAACCCTTCACAAATTTACCTAGCTATTACGGACTTGTGTGGATTTCAAGGCATATCCACATGGAAATGGCCACATACATGGCAAAATCCATAATAACATGCCCAAATTTGGCTCAACCAGTGGTGTTACCATTGTGGACAATGTTGCTTAGGAATTTGCAATTATTTTGTAATAAAAAATATTTCCCATTTTACAAGCCTAGAAATGACTTTTTTTGTGAAGGAAGCGCCTCAAATCATTTTGAAATCTGTTCCATTTCATTTTTTATCAAAAGCAGGCCACATTGGATGGCCACTGACCAAGTTTCAGCAATTTTAGAGTAATATTGTTATATTCCATACATTAATTGAGTTTCATTGAATTATCACAAAAAGCCCAAATTTGCACTACAAGTGTGACATTGTTTGGTCCTGAAAATTGCCAAAAATCATTTTATGCCCCAATATTGGTGATGGATGAACTTGGGTCTAGGAAAGAGAGAATTCCAAACCATTTTGTATGAATGGTCAACACTCCAAGTTTGACCCCAATTTGAAAAAAAAAGAAAATGAAAAAAGGCTCAAAAATTCAAATGCCTTTGCATTGAGCCATCATAAGTGCACTAGTTTGTGGGAAAAATATTAAACATGCAATACAACAAGTTTGAAAAAAAACCTTCACAAATTTGCCTATCCAGTATGGACTTTTGGGGATTTCAAGGCATATGCACTTGGAAAATGGCCACATACATGGCAAAATCCATGATAACATCCCCAAATTTGGCACAACCATTGGTGTTACCATTGTGGACAATGTTGCATAGGAATTTGCAACTATTTTGTAACAAAAAAATATTTTCCATTTTACAAGCCCTAGAAATGACTTTTTTTGTGAAGGAAGTGCCTCATGTAATTTTGAAATTTGTTCCATTTCATTTTTCATCAAAAGCAGGCCACATTGGATGGCCACTGACCAAGTTTGAGCAATTTCAGAGTAATATTGCTATATTGCATACATATAGTTGAGTTTTAGTGAATTGTCATAAAAGGCCCAAATTTGCACTACAAGTGTGACATAGTTTGGTCCTGAAAATTGCCAAAAATCATTTTATGCCCCAATATTGCTGATGGATGAACTTGGGTCAAGGAAAGTAAGAATTCCAAACCATTTTGTATGAATGGTCAACACTCCAAGTTTGACCCCAATTTGAAAAAAATAAAAATAAAAAAAGGCTCAAAAATTCAAATGCCTATGCATTGAGCCATCATATGTGTACTAGTTTGTGGAAAAATATTAAACTTGCAATACAACAAGTTTGAAAAAAAACCTTCACAAATTTACCTATCTATTATGGACTTGTGGGGATTTCATGGCATATGCACATGGAAATGGCCACATACATGGCAAATTCCATAATAACATGCCCAAATTTGGCACAACCAGTGGTGTTACCATTGTGGACAATGTTGCTTAGGAATTTGCAATTATTTTGTAATAAAAAATATTTCCCATTTTACAAGCCAAAAAATGACTTTTTTTGTGAAGGAAGTGCCTCAAATAATTTTGAAATTTGTTGCATTTCATTTTTCATCAAAACCAGGCCACATTGGATGGCCACTGACCAAGTTTCAGCAATTTCAGAGTAATATTGCTTTATTCCATACATTTAGTTGAGTTTTAGTGAATTATCACAAAAAGCCCAAATTTGCACTACAAGTGTGACATTGTTTGGTCCTGAAAATTGCCAAAAATCATTTTATGCCCCAATATGGGTGATGGATGAACTTGGGTCTAGGAAAGAGAGAATTCCAAACCATTTTATATGAATGGTCAACACTCCAAGTTTGACCCCAATTTGAAAAAAAAAGAAAATGAAAAAGGCTCAAAAATTCAAATGCCTATGCATTGAGCCATCATATGTGCACTAGTTTGTGGGAAAAATATTAAACTTGCAATAGAAGAAGTTTGAAAAAAAACCTTCACAAATTTGCCTATCCAGTATGGACTTTTGTGGATTTCAAGGCATATGCACATGGAAATGGCCAAATACATGGCAAAATACATGATAACATCCCCAAATTTGGCACAACCACTGGTGTTACCATTGTGGACAATGTTGCATAGAATTTGCAACTATGTTGTAACAAGAAAATATTTTCCATTTTACAAGCCCTAGAAATGACTTTTTTGTGAAGGAAGTGCCTCATGTAATTTTGAAATTTGTTCCATTTCATTTTTCATCAAAAGCAGGCCACATTGGATGGCCACTGACCAAGTTTTTGCAATTTCAGAGTAATATTGCTATATTGCATACATATAGTTGAGTTTCAGTGAATTGTCATAAAAGGCCCAAATTTGCACTACAAGTGTGACATAGTTTGGTCCTGAAAATTGCCAAAAATCATTTTATGCCCCAATATTGCTGATGCATGAACTTGGGTCAAGGAAAGCAAGAATTCCAAACCATTTTTTATGAATGGTCAACACTCCAAGTTTGACCCCAATTTGAAAAAAATAAAAATAAAAAAAGGGTCAAAAATTCAAATGCCTATGCATTGAGCCATCATATGTGTACTAGTTTGTGGAAAAATATTAAACTTGCAATACAACAAGTTTGAAAAAAAACCTTCACAAATTTACCTATCTATTATGGACTTTTGTGGATTTCATGGCATATGCACATGGAAATGGCCACATACATGGCAAATTCCATAATAACATGCCCAAATTTGGCACAACCAGTGGTGTTACCATTGTGGACAATGTTGCTTAGGAATTTGCAACTATGTTGTAACAAAAAAATATTTCCCATTTTACAAGCCCAAAAATGACTTTTTTTGTGAAGGAAGTGCCTCATCTAATTTTGAAATTTGTTCCATTTCATTTTTCATCAAAAGCAGGCCACATTGGATGGCCACTGACCAAGTTTTAGCAGTTTCAGAGTAATATTGCTATATTGCATACATATAGCTGAGTTTCAGTGAATTGTCATAAAAGGCCCAAATTTGCACTACAAGTGTGACATAGTTTGGTCCTGAAAATTGCCAAAAATAATTTTATGCCCCAATATTGCTGATGGATGAACTTGGGTCAAGGAAAGTAAGAATTCCAAACCATTTTGTATGAATGGTCAACACTCCAAGTTTGACCCCAATTTGAAAAAAAATAAAAATAAAAAAGGCTCAAAAATTCAAATGCCTATGCATTGGGCCATCATATGTGCACTAGTTTGTGGGAAAAATATTAAACTTGCAATACAACAAGTTTGAAAAAAAACCTGCACAAATTTGCCTATCTAGTATGGACTTGTGTGGATTTCAAGGCATATGCACATGGAAATGGCCACATACATGGCAAAATCCATGATAACATCCCCAAATTTGGCACAACCATTAGTGTTACCATTGTGGACAATGTTGCATAGGAATTTGCAACTATGTTGTAACAAAAAAATATTTTCCATTTTACAAGCCCAGAAATGACTTTTTTTGTGAAGGAAGTGCCTCAAATAATTTTGAAATTTGTTCCATTTCATTTTTCATCAAAATCAGGCCACATTGGATGGCCACTGACCAAGTTTCAGGAATTTCAGAGTAATATTGCTATATTCCATACATTTAGTTGAGTTTTAGTGAATTATCCGAAAAAGCCCAAATTTGCACTACAAGTGTGACATAGTTTGGTCCTGAAAATTGCCAAAAATCATTTTATGCCCCAATATTGGTGATGGATGAACTTGGGTCTAGGAAAGTAAGAATTCCAAACCATTTTGTATGAATGGTCAAGACTCCAAGTTTGACCCCAATTTGAAAAAAAAGAAAATGAAAAAGGCTCAAAAATTCAAATGCCTTTGCATTGAGCCATCATATGTGCACTAGTTTGTGGGAAAAATATTAAACTTGCAATGCAACAAGTTTGAAAAAAAACCTTCACAAATTTGCCTACCCAGTATCGACTTTTGTGGATTTCAAGGCATATGCACATGGAAATGGCCACATACCTGGCAAAATCCATAATAACATGCCCAAATTTTTGCACAACTAGTGGTGTTACCATTGTGGACAATGTTGCATAGGAATTTGCAATTATTTTGTTATAAAAAATATTCCCATTTTACAAGCCCAGAAATGACTTTTTTTGTGAAGGAAGCGCCTCAAATCATTTTGAAATCTGTTCCATTACATTTTTCATCAAAAGCAGGCCACATTGGATGGCCACTGACCAAGTTTCGGCAATTTCAGAGTAATATTGCTATATTCCATACATTTAGTTGAGTTTCAGTGAATTATCAGAAAAAGCCCAAATTTGCACTACAAGTATGACATAGTTTGGTCCTGAAAATTGCCAAAAATCATTTTATGCCCCAATATTGCTGATGGATGAACTTGGGTCAAGGAAAGTAAGAATTCCAAACCATTTTGTATAAATGGCCAACACTCCAAGTTTGACCCCAATTTGAAAATAAAATAAAATCAAAAAAAGCTCAAAAATTCAAATGCCTTTGCATTGAGCCATCATATGTGCACTAGTTTGGGGAAAAATATTAAACTTATAATACAACAAGTTTGAAAAAAAACCTTCACAAATTTGCCTATCCAGTATGGACTTTTGTGGATTTCAAGGCATATGCACATGGAAATGGCCACATACATGGTAAAATCCATGATAACATCCCCAAATTTGGCACAACCATTGGTGTTACCATTGTGGACAATGTTGCATAGGAATTTGCATCTATGTTGTAACAAAAAAAATTTTCCATTTTACAAGCCCTAGAAATGACTTTTTTTTCTGAAGGAAGTGCCTCATATAATTTTGAAATTTGTTCCATTTCATTTTTCATCAAAAGCAGGCCACATTGGATGGCCACTGACGAAGTTTCAGCAATTTCAGAGTAATATTGCTATATTCCATACATTTAGTTGAGTTTCAGTGAATTATCAGAAAAGGCCCAAATTTGCACTAAAAGTGTGACATAGTTTGGTCCTGAAAATTGCCAAAAATCATTTTATGCCCCAATATTGCTGATGGATGAACTTGGGTCAAGGAAAGTAAGAATTCCAAACCATTTTGTATGAATGGTCGACACTCCAAGTTTGACCCCAATTTGAAAAAAAAATGAAAAAAGGCTCAAAAATTCGAATGCCATTGCATTGAGCCATCATATGTGCACTAGTTTGTGGGAAAAATATTAAACTTGCAATACAACAAGTTTGAAAAAAACCTTCACAAATTTGCCTATCCAGTATGGACTTTTGTGGATTTCAAGGCATATGCACATGGAAATGGCCACATACATGGAAAAATCCATGATAACATCCCCAAATTTGGCACAACCATTGGTGTTACCATTGTGGACAACGTTGCATAGGAATTTGCAACTATGTTGTAACAAAAAACTATCTTCCATTTTACAAGCCCTAGAAATGACTTTTTTAGTGAAGGAAGTGCCTCATATAATTTGAAAATTTGTTCCATTTCATTTTCCATCAAAATCAGGCCACATTGGATGGTCACTGACCAAGTTTCAGCAATTCAGAGTAATATTTCTATATTTCACCCATTTAGTTGAGTTTCAATGAATTATTAGAAAATGCCAAAATTTGCACTACAAGTGTGACATAGTTTGGTCCTGAAAATTGCCAAAAATCATTTTATGCCCCAATATTGGTGACGGATGAACTTGGGTCAAGGAAAGAAAGAATTCGACACCATTTTGTATGAATGGTCAACACTCCAAGTTTGACCACAATTTGAAAAAAAAACAAAGAAAATGAAAAAAGGCTCAAAAATTCAAATGCATTTGCATTGAGCCATCATATGTGCACTAGTTTGTGGGAAAAATATTAAACTTGCAATACAAGAAGTTTGAAAAAAAACCTTCACAAATTTGCATATCTAGTATGGACTTGCATGGATTTCAAGGCATATGCACATGGAAATGGCCACATCCATAGCAAAATTCATAATAACCTGCCCAAATTTGGCACAACCAGTGGTGTTACCATTGTGGACAATGTTGCATAGGAATTTGCAATTATTTTGTAATAAAAAAAATTTCCCATTTTACAAGCCCAGAAATGACTTTTTTTGTGAAGGAAGTGCCTCAAATAATTTTGAAATTTGTTCCATTTCATTTTTCATCAAAAGTAGGCCACATTGGATGGCGACTCACCAAGTTTCAGCAATTTCAGAGTAATATTGCTATATTCCATACATTTAGTTGAGTTTCAGTGAATTATCAGAAAAGGCATAAATTTGCACCACAAGTGTGACATAGTTTGGTCCTGAAAATTGCCAAAAATCATTTTATGCCCCAATATTGGTGATGGATGAACTTGGGTCTAGGAAAGTAAGAATTCCAAACCATTTTGTATGAATGGTCAACACTCCAAGTTTGACCCCAATTTGAAAAAAATAGAAAATGAAAAAAGGCTCAAAAATTCAAATGCCTTTGCATTGAGCCATCATATGTGCCCTAGTTTGTGGGAACAATATTAAACTTGCAATACAACAAGTTTGAAAAAAAACATTCACAAATTTGCCTATCCAGTATGGACTTTTGTGGATTTCAAGGCATATGCACAAGGGAAATGGCCACATACATGGCAAAATCCATGATAACATCCCCAAATTTGGCACAACCATTGGTTTTACCATTGTGGACAATGTTGCATAGGAATTTGCAACTATGTTCTAACAAAAAAATATTTTCCATTTTACAAGCCCTAGAAATGACTTTTTTTGTGAAGGAAGTGCCTCATATAATTTTGAAATTTGTTCCATTTCATTTATCATCAAAAGCAGGCCACATTGGATGGCCACCGACAAAGTTTCAGCAATTTCAGAGTAATATTGCTATATTCCATACATTTAGTTGAGTTTCAGTGAATTATCAGAAAAGGCCCAAATTTGCACTACAAGTGTGACATAGTTTGGTCCTGAAAATTGCCAAAAATCATTTTATGCCCCAATATTGCTGATGGATGAACTTGGGTCAAGGAAAGTAAGAATTCCAAACCATTTTGTATGAATGGTCGACACTCCAAGTTTGACCCCAATTTGAAAAAAAAAGAAAATGAAAAAAGGCTCGAAAGTTCAAATGCCTTTGCATTGAGCCATCATATGTACACTAGTTTGTGGGAAAAATATTAAACTTGCAATACAAAAAGTTTGAAAAAAAACCTTCACAAATTTGCCTATCCAGTATGGACTTTTGTGGATTTCAAGGCATATGCACAAGGGAAATGGCTACATACATGGCAAAATCCATGATAACATCCCCAAATTTGGCACAACCATTGGTGTTACCTTTGTGGACAATGTTGCATAGGAATTTGCAACTATGTTGTAACAAAAAAATATTTTCCATTTTACAAGCCCTAGAAATGACTTTTTTGTGAAGGAAGTGCCTCATATAATTTTGAAATTTGTTCCATTTCAATTATCATCAAAAGCAGGCCACATTGGATAGCCACCGACAAAGTTTCAGCAATTTCAGAGTAATATTGCTATCTTCCATACATTTAGTTGAGTTTCAGTGAATTATCAGAAAAGGCCCAAATTTGCACTACAAGTGTGACATAGTTTGGTCCTGAAAATTGCCAAAAATCATTCTATGCCCCAATATTGCTGATGGATGAACTTGGGTCAAGGAAGGTAAGAATTCCAAACCATTTTGTATGAATGGTCGACACTCCAAGTTTGACCCCAATTGGAAAAAAAAGAAAATGAAAAAAGGCTCAAAAATTCAAATGCCTTTGCATTGAGCCATCATATGTGCACTAGTTTGTGGGAAAAATATTAAACTTGCAATACAACAAGTTTGAAAAAAAACCTTCACAAATTTGCCTAGCCAGTATGGACTTTTGTGGATTTCAAGGCATATGCACATGGAAATGGCCACATACATAGAAAAATCCATGATAACATCCCCAAATTTGGCACAATCATTGGTGTTACCATTTTGGACAATGTTGCATAGGAATTTGCAACTATGTTGTAACAAAAAACTATCTTCCATTTTACAAGCCCTAGAAATGACTTTTTTTGTGAAGGAAGTGCCTCATATAATTTGAAAATTTGTTCCATTTCATTTTCCATCAAAATCAGGCCACATTGGATGGCCACTGACCAAGTTTCAGCAATTCAGAGTAATATTTCTATATTTCTGCCATTTAGTTGAGTTTCAATGAATTATTAGAAAATGCCAAAATTTGCACTACAAGTGTGACATAGTTTGGTCCTGAAAATTGCCAAAAATCATTTTATGCCCCAATATTGGTGACGGATGAACTTGGGTCATGGAAAGTAAGAATTCGACACCATTTTGTATGAATGGTCAACACTCGAAGTTTGAGCCCAATTTGAAAAAAAACAAAGAAAATGAAAAAAGGCTCAAAAATTCAAATGCCTTTGCATTGAGCCATCATATGTGCACTAGTTTGTGGGAAAAATATTAAAATTGCAATACAAGAAGTTTGAAAAAAAACCTTCACAAATTTGCCTATCTAGTATGGACTTGCATGGATTTCAAGGCATATGCACATGGAAATGGCCTCATCCATAGCAAAATTCATAATAACCTGCCCAAATTTGGCACAACCAGTGGTGTTACCATTGTGGACAATGTTGCATAGGAATTTGCAATTATTTTGTAATAAAAAATATTTCCCATTTTACAAGCCCAGAAATGACTTTTTTTGTGAAGGAAGTGCCTCAAATAATTTTGTAATTTGTTCCATTTCATTTTTCATCAAAAGAGGCCACATTGGATGGCGACTCACCAAGTTTCAGCAATTTCAGAGTAATATTGCTATATTCCATACATTTAGTTGAGTTTCAGTGAATTATCAGAAAAGGCCCAAATTTGCACTACAAGTGTGACATATTTTGGTCCTGAAAATTGACAAAAATCATTTTATGCCCCAATATTGGTGATGGATGAACTTGGGTCTAGGAAAGTAAGAATTCCAAACCATTTTATATGAATGGTCAACACTCCAAGTTTGACCCCAATTTGAAAAAAAAAGAAAATGAAAAAAGGCTCAAAAATTCAAATGCCTTTGCATTGAGCCATCATATGTGCCCTAGTTTGTGGGAACAATATTAAACTTGCAATACAACAAGTTTGAAAAAAAACATTCACAAATTTGCCTATCCAGTATGGACTTTTGTGGATTTCAAGGCATATGCACAAGGGAAATGGCCACATACATGGCAAAATCCATGATAACATCCCCAAATTTGGCACAACCATTGGTGTTACCGTTGTGGACAATGTTGCATAGGAATTTGCAACTATGTTCTAACAAAAAAATATTTTCCATTTTACAAGCCCTAGAAATGACTTTTTTTGTGGAGGAAGTGCCTCATATAATTTTCAAATTTGTTCCATTTCATTTATCATCAAAAGCAGGCCACATTGGATAGCCACCGACAAAGTTTCAGCAATTTCAGAGTAATATTGCTATAATCCATACATTTAGTTGAGTTTCAGTGAATTATCAGAAAAGGCCCAAATTTGCACTACAAGTGTGACATAGTTTGGTCTTGAAAATTGCCAAAAATCATTTTATGCCCCAATATTGCTGATGGATGAACTTGGGTCAAGGAAGGTAAGAATTCCAAACCATTTTGTATGAATGGTCGACACTCCAAGTTTGACCCCAATTTGAAAAAAAAAACAAAATGAAAAAAGGCTCAAAAATTCAAATGCCTTTGCATTGAGCCATCATATCTGCACTAGTTTGTGGGAAAAATATTAAACTTGCAATACAACAAGTTTGAAAAAAAACCTTCACAAATTTGCCTATCCAATATGGACTTTTGTGGATTTCAAGGCATATCCACATGGAAATGGCCACATACATGGAAAAATCCATGATAACATCCCCAAATTTGGCACAACCATTGGTGTTACCATTGTGGACAATGATGCATAGGAATTTGCAACTATGTTCTAACAAAAAACTATCTTCCATTTTACAAGCCTTAGAAATGACTTTTTTTGTGAAGGAAGTGCCTCGTATAATTTGAAAATTTGTTCCATTTCATTTCTCATCAAAATCAGGCCACATTGGATGGCCACTGACCAAGTTTTAGTAATTCAGAGTAATATTTCTATATTTCATAAATTTAGTTAAGTTTCAGTGAATTATTAGAAAATGCCAAAATTTGCACTACAAGTGTGACATAGTTTGGTCCTGAAAATTGCCAAAAATCATTTTATGCCCCAATATTGGTGATCGATGAACTTGGGTCTAGGAAAGTAAGAATTACAAACCATTTTCTATGAATGGTCAACACTCCAAGTTTGACCCCAATTTGAAAAAAAAGAAAATGAAAAAAGGCTCAAAAATTCAAATGCCTTTGCATTGAGCCATCATATGTGCCCTAGTTTGTGGGAACAATATTAAACTTGCAATACAACAAGTTTGAAAAAAAACCTTCACAAATTTGCCTATCCAGTATGCACTTTTGTGGATTTCAAGGCATATGCACATGGAAATGGCCACATACAAGGCAAAATAGATGATAACATCCCCAAATTTGGCACAACCACTGGTGTTACCATTGTGGACAATGTTGCATAGGAATTTGCAACTATGTTGTAACAAAAAAATATTTTCCATTTTACAAGCCCTAGAAATGACTTTTTTGTGAAGGAAGTGCCTCATATAATTTTGAAATGTGTTCCATTTCATTTATCATCAAAAGCAGGCCACATTGGATGGCCACTGACCAAGTTTCAGCAAGTTTAGAGTAATATTGCTATATTCCATACATTTAGTTGAGTTTCAGTGAATTATCAGAAAAGGCCCAAATTTCCACTACAAGTGTGACATAGTTTGGTCCTGAAAATTGCCAAAAATCATTTTATGCCCCAATATTGCTGATGGGTGAACTTGGGTCAAGGAAAGTAAGAATTCCAAACTATTTTGTATGAATGGCCATCACTCCAAGTTTGAACCCAATTTGAAAAAAAAAATGAAAAAGGCTCAAAAATTCAAATGCCTTTGCATTAAGCCATCATATGTGCACTAGTTTCTGGGAAAAATATTAAACTTGCAATACAACAAGTTTGAAAAAAAACCTTCACAAATTTGCCTATCCAGTATGGACTTTTGTGGATTTCAAGGCATATGCACATGGAAATGGCCACATACATGGAAAAATCCATGATAACATCCCCAAATTTGGCACAGCCATTGGTGTTACCATTGTGGACAATGTTGCACTGGAATTTGCAATTATTTTGTATTAAAAAAATATTTTCCATTTTACAAGCGCATAAATGACTTTTTTGTGAAGGAAGTGCCTTAGATAATTTTGAAATTTGTTCCATTTCAGTTTTCATCAAAAGCAGGCCACATTGGATGGCCACTCACCAAGTTTCAGCAATTTCAGAGTAATATTAATATATTCCATACATTTAGTTGAGTTTCAGTGAATTATCAGAAAATCCCAAATTTGCACTACAAGTGTGACATAGTTTGGTCCTGAAAATTGCCAAAAATCATTTTATGCCCCAATATTGGTGATGGATGAACTTGGGTCTAGGAAAGTAAGAATTCAAAACCATTTTGTATGAATGGTCAACACTCCATGTTTGACCCCAATTTGAAAAAAAAGGAAATTGAAAAAAGGCTCAAAAATTCAAATGCCTTTGCATTGAGCCATCATATGTGCACTAGTTTGTGGGAAAAATATTAAACTTGCAATACAACAAGTTTGAAAAAAAAACCTTCACAAATTTGCCTATCCAGTATGGACTTTTGTGGATTTCAAGGCATATGCACATGGAAATGGCTACATACATGGCAAAATCCATGATAACATCCCCAAATTTGGCTCAACCATTGGTGTTACCATTGTGGACAATGTTGCATAGGAATTTGCAACTATGTTGTAAATTTTTTTTTTCCATTTTACAAGCCCAAGAAATGACTTTTTTTCTGAAGGAAGTGCCTCATATAATTTTGAAATTTGTTCCATTTCATTTATCATCAAAAGCAGGCCACTTTGGATGGCCACTGACAAAGTATCAGCAATTACAGAGTAATATTGCTATATTCCATGCATTTAGTTGAGTTTCAGTGAATTATCAGAAAAGCCCAAATTTGCACTACAAGTGTGACATAGTTTGGTCCTGAAAATTGCCAAAAATCATTTTATGCCCCAATATTACTGATGGAAGAACTTGTGTCACGGAAAGTAAGAATTCCAAACCATTTTGTATGAATGGTCAACACTCCAAGTTTGACCCCAATTTGAAAAAAAAAGAAAATGAAAAAAGGCTCAAAAATTCAAATGCCTTTGCATTGAGCCATCATATGTGCACTAGTTTGTGGGAAAAATATTAAACTTGTAATACAACAAGTTTGAAGAAAACCTTCACAAATTTGCCTGTCCAGTATGGACTTTTCTGGATTTCAAGGCATATGCACATGGAAATGGCCACATACAAGGCAAAATCCATGATAACATCCCCAAATTTGGCACAACCATTGGTGTTACCATTGTGGACAATGTTGCATAGGAATTTGCAACTATGTTGTAACAAAAAAATATTTTCCATTTTACAAGCCCTTGAAATGACTTTTTTGTGAAGGAAGTGCCTCATGTAATTTTGAAATTTGTTACATTTCATTTTTCATCAAAAGCAGGCCACATTGGATGGCCACTAACCAAGTTTCAGCAATTTCAGAGTAATATTGCTATATTCCATACATTTAGTTGAGTTTCAGTGAAATATCAGAAATGGCCCAAATTTGCACTACAAGTGTGACATAGTTTGGTCCTGAAAATTGCCAAAAATTATTTTATGCCCCAATATTTTTGATGGATGAACTTGGGTCAAGGAAAGTAAGAATTCCAAACCATTTTGTATGAATGGTCAACACTCCAAGTTTGACCCCAAATTGAAAAAAAAGAAAATGAAAAAAGGCTCAAAAATTCAAATGCCTTTGCATTGAGCCATCATATGTGCACTAGTTTGTGGGAAAATATTAAACTTGCAATACAACAAATTTGAAAAAAACCCTTCTCAAATTTGCCTATCGAGTATGGACTTTTGTGGATTTCAAGGCATATGCACATGGAAATGGCCACATACATGGAAAAATCCATGATAACATCCCCAAATTTGGCACAACCATTGGTGTTACCATTGTGGACAGTGTTGCATAGGAATTTGCAACTTTGTTGTAACAAAACACTATCTTCCATTTTACAAGCCCTAGAAATGACTTTTTTTCTGAAGGAAGTGCCTCATATAATTTGAAAATTTGTTCCATTTCATTTTTCATCAAAATCAGGCCACATTGGATGGCCACTGACCAAGTTTTAGCAATTCAGAGTAATATTTCTATATTTCATACATTTAGTTGAGTTTCAGTGAATTATTAGAAAATGCCAAAATTTGCACTACAAGTGAGACATGGTTTGGTCTTGAAAATTGCCAAAAATCATTTGATTCCCCAATATTGGTGACGGATGAACTTGGGTCAAGGAAAGTAAGAATTCGACACCATTTTGTATGAATGGTCAACACTACAAGTTTGACCCCAATTTGAAAAAAAACAAAGAAAATGAAAACAGGCTCAAAAATTCAAATTCCTTTGCATTGAGTCATCATATGTGCACTAGTTTGTGGGAAAAATATTAAACTTGCAATACAACAAGTTTGAAAAAAAACATTCACAAATTTGCCTATCTAGTATGGACTTGCATGGATTTCAAGGCATATGCACATGGAAATGGCCACATCCATAGCAAAATTCATAATAACCTGCCCAAATTTGGCACAACCAGTGGTGTTACCATTGTGGACAATGTTGCATAGGAATTTGCAATTATTTTGTAATAAAAAATATTTGCCATTTTACAAGCCCAGAAATTACTTTTTTTGTGAAGGAAGTGCCTCAAATAATTTTGAAATTTGTTCCATTTCATTTTTCATCAAAAGTTGGCCACATTGGATGGCGACTCACCAAGTTTCAGCAATTTCAGAGTAATATTGCTATATTCCATACATTTAGTTGAGTTTCAGTGAATTATCAGAAAAAGCCCAAATTTGCACTACAAGTGTGACATAGTTTGGTCCTGAAAATTGCCAAAAATCATTTTATGCCCCAATATTGGTGATGGATGAACTTGGGTCCAGGAAAGTAAGAATTCCAAACCATTTTGTATGAATGGTCAACACTCCAAGTTTGACCCCAATTTGAAAAAAAAATGAAAAAGGTTCAAAAATTCAAATGCCTTTGCATTGAGCCATCATATGTGCACTAGTTTCTGGGAAAAATATTAAACTTGCAATACAACAAGTTTGAAAAAAAACCTTCACAAATTTGCCTATCCAGTATGGACTTTTGTGGATTTCAAGCATATGCACATGGAAATGGCCACATACATGGCAAAATCCATGATAACATCCCCAAATATGGCACAGCCATTGGTGTTACCATTGTGGACAATGTTGCACTGGAATTTGCAATTATTTTGTATTAAAAAATATTTTCCATTTTACAAGCGCATAAATGACTTTTTTGTGAAGGAAGTGCCTTAGATAATTTTGAAATTTGTTCCATTTCATTTTTCATCAAAAGCAGGCCACATTGGATGGCCACTGACCAAGTTTTAGCAATTTCAGAGTAATATTGCTATATTCCATACATTAAATTTAGTTTCAGTGAATTATCAGAAAATGCCCAAATTTGCACTACAAGTGTGACATAGTTTGGTCCTGAAAATTGCCAAAAAGCATTTTATGCCCCAATATTGGTGAGGGATGAACTTGGGTCAAGGAAAGTAAGAATTCCAAACCATTTTGTATGAATGGTCAACACTCCAAGTTTGAGCCCAATTTGAAAAAAAAACAAAGAAAATGAAAAAAGGCCTAAAAACTCAAATGCCTTTGCATTGAGCCATCATATGTGCACTAGTTTGTGGGAAAAATATTAAACTTGCAATACAACAAGTTTGAAAAAAAAACCTTCACAAACTTGCCTATCTAGTATGGACTTTTCTGGTTTCAAGGCATATGCACTTGGAAATGGCCACATACATGGCAAAATCCATAATTACATCCCCAAATTTGGCACAACGAGTGGTGTTACCATTGTGGACAATGTTGCTTAGGAATTTGCAATTATTTTGTAATAAAAAATATTTCCCATTTTACAAGCCCAGAAATGACTTTTTTTGTTAAGGAAGTGCCTCAAATAATTTTGAAATTTGTTCCTTTTCATTTTTCATCAAAAGCAGGCCACATTGGATGGCCACTCACCAAGTTTCAGCAATTTCAGAGTAATATTGCTATATTCCATACATTTAGTTGAGTTTCAGTGAATTATCAGAAAATCCCAAATTTGCACTACAAGTGTGACATAGTTTGGTCCTGAAAATTGCCAAAAATCATTTTATGCCCCAATATTGGTGATGGATGAACTTGGGTCTAGGAAAGTAAGAATTCCAAACCATTTTGTATGAATGGTCAACACTCCAAGTTTGACCCCAATTTGAAAAAAAAGAAAATGAAAAAAGGCTCAAAAATTCAAATGCCTTTGCATTGAGCCATCATATGTGCACTAGTTTGTGTGAAAAATATTAAACTTGTAATACAACAAGTTTGAAGAAAACCTTCACAAATTTGCCTATCCAGTATGGACTTTTCTGGATTTCAAGGCATATGCACATGGAAATGGCCAAATACATGGCAAAATACATGATAACATCCCCAAATTTGGCACAACCATTGGTGTTACCATTGTGGACAATGTTGCATAGGAATTAGCAACTATGTTGTAACAAAAAAATATTTTCCATTTTACAAGCGCATAAATGACTTTTTTGTGACGGAAGTGCCTTAGATAATTTTGAAATTTGTTCCATTTCATTTTTCATCAAAAGCAGGCCACATTGGATGGCCACTGAGCAAGTTTCAGCAATTTCAGAGTAATATTGCTATATTCCATACATTAAATTGAGTTTCAGTGAATTATCAGAAAATGCCAAAATTTGCACTACAAGTGTGACATAGTTTGGTCCTGAAAATTGCCAAAAATCATTTTATGCCCCAATAATGGAGACGGAGGAACTTGGGTCAAGGAAAGTAAGAATTCCAAACCAATTTGAATGAAAGGTCAACACTCCAAGTTTGACCCCAATTTGAAAACAAAACAAAGTAAATGAAAAAAGGCCCAAAAATTCAAATGCCTTTGCATTGAGCCATCATATGTGCACTAGTTTGTGGGAAAAATATTAAACTTGCAATACAACAAGTTTGAAAAAAAAACCTTCACAAATTTGCCTATCTAGTATGGACTTGCGTGGATTTCAAGGCATATGCACATGGAAATGGCCACATACATGGCAAAATCCAGAATAACATGCCCAAATTTGGCACAACCAGTGGTGTTACCATTGTGGACAATGTTGCATAGGAATGTGCAATTATTTTGTAAAAAAAATATTTCCCATTCTACAAGCCCAGAAATGACTTTTTTGTGAAGTAAGTGCCTCAAATAATTTTGAAATTTGTTCCTTTTCATTTTTCATCAAAAGCAGGCCACATTGTATGGCCACTGGCAAAGTTTCAGCAATTTCAGAGTAATATTGCTATATTCAATATGTTTAATTGAGTTTCAAAGAATTATCAGAAAAGGCCCAAATTTGCACTACAAGTGTGACATAGTTTGGTCCTGAAAATTGCCAAAAATCATTTTATGCCCCAATATTGGTGATGGATGAACTTGGGTCTCGAAAAGTAAGAATTCCAAACCATTTTGTATGAATGGTCAACACTCCAAGTTTGACCCCAATTTGAAAAAAAAGAAAATGAAAAAAGGCTCAAAAATTCAAATGCCTTTGCATTGAGCCATCATATGTGCACTAGTTTGTGGGAAAAATATTAAACTTGCAATACAACAAGTTTGAAAAAAAACCTTCACAAATTTGCCTATCCAGTGTGGACTTTTGTGGATTTCAAGGCATATGCACATCGAAATGGCCACATACATGGCAAAATCCATGATAACATCCCAAATTTGGCACAACCATTGGTGTTACCATTGTGGACAATGTTGTATAGGAATTTGCAACTATGTAGTAACAAAAAAATATTTTCCATTTTACAAGCGCTAGAAATGACTTTTTTTGTGAAGGAAGTGCCTCATATAATTTTGAAATTTGTTCCACATCATTTTTCATCAAAAGCAGGCCACATTGGGTGGCCACTGACAAAGTTTCAGCAATTTCAGAGTAATATTGCTATATACCATACATTTAGTTGAGTTTCAGTGAATTATCAGAAAAGGCTCAAATTTGCACTACAAGTGTGACATAGTTTGCTCCTGAAAATTGCCAAAATCATTTCATGCCCCAATATTGCTGATGGATGAACTTGGGTCAAGGAAAGTAAGAATTCCAAACCATTTTGTATGAATGGTCAAACTCCAAGTTTGACCCCAATTTGAAAAAAAAGAAAATGAAAAAAGGGTCAAAAATTCAAATGCCTTTGCATTGAGCCATCATATGTGCACTAGTTTGTGTAAAAATATTAAAACTTGCAATACAACTAGTTTTAAAAAAAGCATTCACAAACTTACCTATCTATTATGGACTTGTGTGGATTTCAAGGCATATGCACATGGAAATGGCCACATACATGGCAAAATTCATAATAACATGTCGAATTGGCACAACCAGTGGTGTTACCGTTGTGGACAATGTTGCATAGGAATTTGCAATTATTTTGTATTAAAAAAATATTTTCCATTTTACAAGCGCTGAAATGAATTTTTTGTGAAGGAAGTGCCTCAGATAATTTTGAAATTTGTTCCATTTCATTTTTCATCAAAAGAAGGCCACATTGGATGGCCACTGACCAAGTTTCAGCAATTTCAGAGTAATATTGTTATATTCCAATCATTAAATTGAGTTTCAGTGAATTATCAGAAAATGCCAAAATTTGCACTATAAGTGTGACATAGTTTGGTCCTGAAAATTGCCAAAAATCATTTTATGCCCCAATATTGGTGACAGATGAACTTGGGTCAAGGAAAGTACGAATTCCAAACCATTTTGTATGAATGGTCAACACTCCAAGTTTGACCCAATTTGAAAAAAAAACAAAGAAAATGAAAAAAGGCCCAAAAATTCAAATGCCTTTGCATTGAGCCATCATATGTGCACTAGTTTGTGGGAAAAATATTAAACTCGCAATACAACAAGTTTGAAAAAAGAAACCTTCACAAATTTGCCTATCTAGTATGGACTTGCGTGGATTTCAAGGCATATGCACATGGAAATGGCCACATACATGGCAAAATTCATAATAACATGCCCAAATTTGGCACAACCAGTGGTATTACCATTATGGACAATGTCACATAGGAATTTGCAATTATTTTGTAATAAAAAATATTTCCCATTTTACAAGCCCAGAAATGACGTTTTTTGTGAAGGAAGTGCCTCAAATAATTTTGAAATTTGTTCCATTTCATTTTTCATCAAAAGCAGGCCACATTGGATGGCCACTGACCAAGTTTCAGCAATTTCAGAGTAATATTGCTACATTCCATACCTTTAGTTGAGTTTCAGTGAATTATCGGAAAAAGCCCAAATTTGCACTACAAGTGTGACATAGTTTGGTCCTGAAAATTGCCAAAAATCATTTTATGCCCCAATATTGGTGATGGATGAACTTGGGCTAGGAAAGTAAGAATTCCAAACCATTTTGTATGAATGGTCAACACTCCAAGTTTGACCCCAATTTGAAAAAAAAGTAAATGAAAATAGGCTCAAAAATTCAAATGCCTTTTCATTGAGCCATCATATGTGCACTAGTTTGTGGGAAAAATATTAAAATTGCAATACAACAAGTTTGAAAAAAATACCTTCACAAATTTGCTTATCCAGTATGGACTTTTGTGGATTTCAAGGCATATGCACATGGAAATGGCCACATACATGGCAAAATCCATGATAACATCCCCAAACTTGGCACAACCAATGGTGTTACCATTGTGGACAATGTTGCATAGGAATTTGCAACTATGTTGTAACAATAAAATATTTTCCATTATACAAGCCCTAGAAATGACTTTTTTGTGAAGGAAATGCCTCATATAATTTTGAAATTCGTTCCATTTCATTTTTCATCAAAAGCAGGCCACATTGGATGGCCATTGACAAAGTTTCAGCAATTTTAGAGTTATATTGCCATATTCCATACATTTAGTTGAGTTTCAGTGAATTATCAGAAAAGGCCCAAATTTGCACTACAAGTGTGACATAGTTTGGTCCTGAAAATTGCGAAAAATCATTTTATGCCCCAATATTCGTGATGGATGAACTAGGGTCTAGGAAAGTAAGAATTCGAAACCATTTTGTATGAATGGTCAACACTCCAAGTTTGACCCCAATTTGAAAAAAAAAGAAAATGAAAAAAGGCTCAAAAATTCAAATGCCTTTGCATTGAGCCATCATATGTGCACTAGTTTGTGGGAAAAATACTAAACTTGCAATACAACAAGTTTGAAAAAAGAAACCTTCACAAATTTGCCTATCTAGTATGGACTTGCGTGGATTTCCAGGCATATGCGCATGGAAATGGCCACATAAATGGCAAAATCCATAATAACATGCCCAAATTTGGCATAACCAGTGGTGTTACAATTGTGTACAATGTTGCATAGGAATTTGAAATTATTTTGTAATAAAAAATATTTCCCACTTTACAAGCCCTGAAATGACATTTTTTGTGAAGGAAGTTCCTCATATAATTTTGAAATTTGTTCCATTTCATTTTTCATCAAAAGCAGGCCACATTGGATGGCCACTGACAAAGTTTCAGCAATTTCAGAGTAATATTGCTATATTCCATACATTTAGTTGAGTTTTAGTGAATTATCAGAAAAGGCCCAAATTTGCACTATAAGAGTGACATAGTTTGGTCCTGAAAATTGCCAAAAATCATTTTATGCCCCAATATTTCTGCTGGATGAACTTGGGTCAAGTAAAGTAAGAATTCCAAACCATTTTGTATTAATGGTCAACACTCCAAGTTTGACCCCAATTTGAAAAAAAAAGAAAATGAAAAAAGGCTCAAAAATTCAAATGCCTTTGCATTGAGCCATCATATGTGCACTAGTTTGTGTAAAAATATTAAACTTGCAATACAACAAGTTTAAAAAAAAACCTTCACAAACTTACCTATCTATTATGGACTTGTGTGGATTTCAAGACATATGCACATGGAAATGGTCACATACATGGCAAAATTCATAATAACATGCCCAAATTTGGGACAACCAGTGGTGTTACCATTGTGGACAATGTTGCATAGGAATTTGCAATTATTTTGTATTAAAAAAATATTTTCCATTTTACAAGCCCAGAAATGACTTTTTTGTGAAGGAAGCGCCTAAGATAATTTTGAAATTTGTTCCATTTCATTTTTCCTCAAAAGAAGGCCACATTGGATGTCCACTGACCAAGTTTCAGCAATTTCAACGTAATATTGCTATATTCCATACATTAAATTGAGTTTTAGTGAATTATCAGAAAATGCCAAATTTGCACTACAAGTCTGACATGGTTTGGTCCTGAAAATTGCCAAAAATCATTTTATGCCCCAATATTGGTGATGGATGAACTTGGGTCTAGGAAAGTAAGAATTCAAAACCATTTTGTATGAATGGTCAACACTCCATGTTTGACCCCAATTTGAAAAAAAAGGAAATTGAAAAAAGGCTCAAAAATTCAAATGCCTTTGCATTGAGCCATCATATGTGCACTAGTTTGTGGGAAAAATATTAAACTTGCAATACAACAAGTTTGAAAAAAAAAACTTCACAAATTTGCCTATCCAGTATGGACTTTTGTGGATTTCAAGGCATATGCACATGGAAATGGCCACATACATGGCAAAATCCATGATAACATCTCCAAATTTGGCTCAACCATTGGTGTTACCATTGTGGACAATGTTGCATAGGAATTTGCAACTATGTTGTAAATTTTTTTTTTCCATTTTACAAACCCAAGAAAGGACTTTTTTTCTGAAGGAAGTGCCTCATATAATTTTGAAATTTTTCCATTTCATTTATCATCAAAAGCAGGCCACTTTGGATGGCCACTGACAAAGTATCCGCAATTTCAGAGTAATATTGCTATATTCCATGCATTTAGTTGAGTTTAAGTGAATTATTAGAAAAGCCCAAATTTGCACTACAAGTGTGACATAGTTTGGTCCTGAAAATTGCCAAAAATCATTTTATGCCCCAATATTACTGATGGAAGAACTTGGGTCACGGAAAGTAAGAATTCCAAACCATTTTGTATGAATGGTCAACACTCCAAGTTTGACCCCAATTTGAAAAAAAAAAGAAAATGAAAAAAGGCTCAAAAATTCAAATGCCTTTGCATTGAGCCATCATATGTGCACTAGTTTGTGTAAAAATATTAAACTTGCAATACAACAAGTTTTAAAAAAAACCTTCACAAACTTACCTATCTATTATGGACTTGTGTGGATTTCAAGGCATATGCACATGGAAATGGCCACATACATGGCAAAATTCATAATAACATGCCCAAATTTGGCACAACCAGTGGTGTTACCATTGTGGACAATGTTGCATAGGAATTTCTAATTATTTTGTATTAAAAAAATATTTTCCATTTTACAAGTGCTGAAATGACTTTTTTGTGAAGGAAGTACCTCAGATAATTTTGAAATTTGTTCCATTTCATTTTTCATCAAAAGCAGGCCACATTGGATGGCCACTGACCAAGTTTCAGTAATTTCAGAGTAATATTGCTATATTCCATACATTAAATTGAGTTTCAGTGAATTATCAAAAAATGCCAAAATTTGCACTACAAGTGTGACATAGTTTGGTCCTGAAAATTGCCAAAAATCATTTTATGCCCCAATATTGGTGACGGATGAACTTGGGTCAAGGAAAGTAAGAACTTCAAACCATTTTGTATGAATGGTCAACACTCCAAGTTTGACCCCAATTTGAAAAAAAACAAAGAAAATGAAAAAAGGCCCAAAAATTCAAATGCCTTTGCATTGAGCCATCATATGTGCACTAGTTTGTGGGGAAAATATTAAACTTGCAATGCAACAAGTTTGAAAAAAAAAACCTTCACAAATTTGCCTATCTAGTATGGACTTGCGTGGATTTCAAGGCATATGCACATGGAAATGGCCACATACATGGCAAAATCCATAATAACATGCCTAATTTGGCACAACCAGTTGTGTTACCATTGTGGACAATGTTGCATAGGAATTTGCAATTATTTTGTAATAAAAAATATTTGCCATTTTACAAGCCCAGAAATGACTTTTTTTGTGAAGGAAGTGCCTCATATAATTTTGAAATTTGTTCCATTTCATTTATTATCAAAAGCAGGCCACATTGGATGGCCACTGACCTAGTTTCGGCAATTTTAGAGTAATATTGCTATATTCCATACATTTAGTTGAGTTTCAGTGAATTATCAGAAAAGGCCCAAATTTGCACTACAAGTGTGACATAGTTTGGTCCTGAAAATTGCCAAAAATCATTTTATGCCCCAATATTGCTGATGGATGAACTTGGGTCAAGGAAAGTAAGAATTGCAAACCATTTTGTATGAATGGTCAACACTCCAAGTTTGAACCCATTTTGAAAAAAAATGAAAAAGGCTCAAAAATTCAAATGCCTTTGAATTGCGCCATCATATGTGCACTAGTTTCTGGGAAAAATATTAAACTTGCAATACAACAAGTTTGAAAAAAAACCTTCACAAATTTGCCTATCCAATATGGACTTTTGTGGATTTCAAGGCATATGCACATGGAAATGGCCACATACATGGCAAAATCCATGATAACATCCCCAAATATGGCACAACCTTTGGTGTTACCATTGTGGACAATGTTGCACTAGAATTTGCAATTATTTTGTATTAAAAAAATATTTTCCATTTTACAAGCGCATAAATGACTTTTTTGTGAAGGAAGTGCCTTAGATTATTTTGAAATTTGTTCCATTTCATTTTTCATCAAAAGCAAGCCACATTGGATGGCCACTGACCAAGTTTTAGCAATTTCAGAGTAATATTGCTATATTCCATACATTAAATTGAGTTTCAGTGAATTATCAGAAAATGCCCAAATTTGCACTACAAGTGTGACATAGTTTGGTCCTAAAAATTGCCAAAAAGCATTTTATGCCCCAATATTGGTGAGGGATGAACTTGGGTCAAGGAAAGTAAGAATTCCAAACCATTTTGTATGAATGGTCAACACTCCATGTTTGAGCCCAATTTGAAAAAAAAAATGAAAAAAGGCCTAAAAACTAAAATGCCTTTGCATTGTGACATCATATGTGCACTAGTTTGTGGGAAAAATATTAAACTTGCAATACAACAAGTTTGAAAAAAAAACCTTCACAAACTTGCCTATCTAGTATGGACATTTCTTGTTTCAAGGCATATGCACTTGGAAATGGCCACATACGTGGCAAAATCCATAATAACATCCCCAAATTTGGCACAACGAGTGGTGTTACCATTGTGGACAATGTTGCTTAGGAATTTGCAATTATTTTGTAATAAAAAATATTTCCCATTTTACAAGCCCAGAAATGACTTTTTTTGTTAAGGAAGTGCCTCAAATAATTTTGAAATTAGTTCCATTTCATTTTTCATCAAAAGCAGGCCACATTGGATGGCCACTCACCAAGTTTCAGCAAATTTCAGAGTAATATTGCTATATTCCATACATTTAGTTGAGTTTCAGTGAATTATCAGAAAATCCCAAATTTGCACTACAAGTGTGACATAGTTTGGTCCTGAAAATTGCCAAAAATCATTTTATGCCCCAATATTGGTGATGGATGAACTTGGGTCTAGGAAAGTAAGAATTCCAAAACATTTTGTATGAATGGTCAACACTCCAAGTTTGACCCCAATTTGAAAAAAAAGAAAATGAAAAAAGGCTCAAAATTTCAAATGCCTTTGCATTGAGCCATCATATGTGCACTAGTTTGTGTGAAAAAATATTAAACTTGTAATACAACAAGTTTGAAGAAAACCTTCACAAATTTGCCTATCCAGTATGGACTTTTCTGGATTTCAAGGCATATGCACATGGAAATGGCCAAATACATGGTAAAATACATGATAACATCCCCAAATTTGGCACAACCATTGGTGTTACCATTGTGGACAATGTTGCATAGGAATTAGCAACTATGTTGTAACAAAAAAATATTTTCCATTTTACAAGCGCATAAATGACTTTTTTGTGACAGAAGTGCCTTAGATAATTTTGAAATTTGTTCCATTTCATTTTTCATCAAAAGCAGGCCACATTGGATAGCCACTGACCAAGTTTCAGCAATTTCAGAGTAATATTGCTATATTCCATACATTAAATTGAGTTTCAGTGAATTATCAGAAAATGCCAAAATTTGCACTACAAGTGTGACATTGTTTGGTCCTGAAAATTGCCAAAAATCATTTTATGCCCCAATATTGGTGACGGATGAACTTGGGTCAAGGAAAGTAAGAACTTCAAACCATTTTGTATGAATGGTCAACACTCCAAGTTTGACCCCAATTTGAAAAAAAACAAAGAAAATGAAAAAAGGCCCAAAAATTCAAATGCCTTTGCATTGAGCCATCATATGTGCACTAGTTTGTGGGAAAAATATTAAACTCGCAATATAACAAGTTTGAAAAAAGAAACCTTCACAAATTTGCCTATCTAGTATGGACTTGCGTGGATTTCAAGGCATATGCACATGGAAATGGCCACATACATGGCAAAATTCATAATAACATCCCCAAATTTGGCACAACCAGTGGTATTACCATTGTGGACAATGTCGCATAGGAATTTGCAATTATTTTGTAATAAAAAATATTTCCCATTTTACAAGCCCAGAAATGACTTTTTTTGTGAAGGAAGTGCCTCAAATAATTTTGAAATTTGTTCCATTTCATTTTTCATCAAAAGCAGGCCACATTGGATGGCCACTGACCAAGTTTCAGCAATTTCAGAGTAATATTGCTACATTCCATACCTTTACTTGAGTTTCAGTGAATTATCGGAAAAAGCCCAAATTTGCACTACAAGTGTGACATAGTTTGGTCCTGAAAATTGCCAAAAATCATTTTATGCCCCAATATTGGTGATGGATGAACTTGGGCTTGGAAAGTAAGAATTCCAAACCATTTTGTATGAATGGTCAACACTCCAAGTTTGACCCCAATTTGAAAAAAAAGAAAATGAAAATAGGCTCAAAAATTCAAATGCCTTTTCATTGAGCCATCATATGTGCACTAGTTTGTGGGAAAAATATTAAAATTGCAATACAACAAGTTTGAAAAAAATACCTTCACAAATTTGCCTATCCAGTATGGACTTTTGTGGATTTCAAGGCATATGCACATGGAAATGGCCACATACATGGCAAAATCCATGATAACATCCCCAAACTTGGCACAACCAATGGTGTTACCATTGTGGACAATGTTGCATAGGAATTTGCAACTATGTTGTAACAAAAAAATATTTTCCATTATACAAGCCCTAGAAATGACTTTTTTTGTGAAGGAAATGCCTCATATAATTTTGAAATTTGTTCCATTTCATTTTTATCAAAAGCAGGCCACATTGGATGGCCATTGACAAAGTTTCAGCAATTTCAGAGTTATATTGCCATATTCCATACATTTAGTTGAGTTTCAGTGAATTATCAGAAAAGGCCCAAATTTGCACTACAAGTGTGACATAGTTTGGTCCTGAAAATTGCGAAAAATCATTTTATGCCCCAATATTCGTGATGGATGAACTAGGGTCTAGGAAAGTAAGAATTTGAAACCATTTTGTATGAATGGTCAACACTCCAAGTTTGACCCCAATTTGAAAAAAAAAATGAAAAAAGGCTCAAAAATTCAAATGCCTTTGCATTGAGCCATCATATGTGCACTAGTTTGTGGGAAAAATATTAAACTTGCAATACAACAAGTTTGAAAAAAGAAACCTTCACAAATTTGCCTATCTAGTATGGACTTGCGTGGATTTCCAGGCATATGCGCATGGAAATTGCCACATAAATGGCAAAATCCATAATAACATGCCCAAATTTGGCATAACCAGTGGTGTTACAATTGTGGACAATGTTGCATAGGAATTTGAAATTATTTTGTAATAAAAAATATTTCCCACTTTACATGCCCTGAAATGGCCATTGACAAAGTTTCAGTAATTTCAGAGTAATATTGCTATATTCCATACATTTAGTTGAGTTTCAGTGAATTATCAGAAAAGGCCCAAATTTGCACTACAAGTGTGACATAGTTTGGTCCTGAAAATTGCCAAAAATCATTTTATGCCCCAATATTTCTGCTGGATGAACTTGGGTCAAGTAAAGAAAGAATTCCAAACCATTTTGTATTAATGGTCAACACTCCAAGTTTGACCCCAATTTGAAAAAAAAAGAAAATGAAAAAAGGCTCAAAAATTCAAATGCCTTTGCATTGAGCCATCATATGTGCACTAGTTTGTGTAAAAATATTAAACTTGCAATACAACAAGTTTAAAAAAAAACCTTCACAAACTTACCTATCTATTATGGACTTGTGTGGATTTCAAGACATATGCACATGGAAATGGTCACATACATGGCAAAATTCATAATAACATGCCCAAATTTGGGACAACCAGTGGTGTTACCATTGTGGACAATGTTGCATAGGAATTTGCAATTATTTTGTATTAAAAAAATATTTTCCATTTTACAAGCGCTGAAATGACTTTTTTGTTAAGGAAGTGCCTAAGATAATTTTGAAATTTGTTCCATTTCATTTTTCCTCAAAAGAAGGCCACATTGGATGGCCACTGACAAAGTATCCGCAATTTCAGAGTAATATTTCTATATTCCATGCATTTAGTTGAGTTTCAGTGAATTATCAGAAAAGCCCAAATTTGCACTACAAGTGTGACATAGTTTGGTCCTGAAAATTGCCAAAAATCATTTTATGCCCCAATATTACTGATGGAAGAACTTGGGTCACGGAAAGTAAGAATTCCAAACCATTTTGTATGAATGGTCAACACTCCAAGTTTGACCCCAATTTGAAAAAAAAAGAAAATGAAAAAAGGCTCAAAAATTCAAATGCCATTGCATTGAGCCATCATATGTGCACTAGTTTGTGTAAAAATATTAAACTTGCAATACAACAAGTTTTAAAAAAAACCTTCACAAACTTACCTATCTATTATGGACTTGTGTGGATTTCAAGGCATATGCACATGGAAATGGCCACATACATGGCAAAATTCATAATAACATGCCCAAATTTGGCACAACCAGTGGTGTTACCATTGTGGACAATGTTGCATAGGAATTTGCAATTATTTTGTATTAAAAAAATATTTTCCATTTTACAAGTGCTGAAATGACTTTTTTGTGAAGGAAGTGCCTCAGATAATTTTGAAATTTGTTCCATTTCATTTTTCATCAAAAGCAGGCCACATTGGATGGCCACTGACCAAGTTTCAGTAATTTCAGAGTAATATTGCTATATTCCATACATTAAATTGAGTTTCAGTGAATTATCAAAAAATGCCAAAATTTGCACTACAAGTGTGACATAGTTTGGTCCTGAAAATTGCCAAAAATCATTTTATGCCCCAATATTGGTGACGGATGAACTTGGGTCAAGGAAAGTAAGAACTTCAAACCATTTTGTATGAATGGTCAACACTCCAAGTTTGACCCCAATTTGAAAAAAAACAAAGAAAATGAAAAAAGGCCCAAAAATTCAAATGCCTTAGCATTGAGCCATCATATGTGCACTAGTTTGTGGGGAAAATATTAAACTTGCAATGCAACAAGTTTGAAAAAAAAACCTTCACAAATTTGCCTATCTAGTATGGACTTTTGTGGATTTCAAGGCATATGCACATGGAAATGGCCACATACATGGCAAAATCCATGATAACATCCCCAAATATGGCACAACCATTGGTGTTACCATTGTGGACAATGTTGCACTGGAATTTGCAATTATTTTGTATTAAAAAAATATTTTCCATTTTACAAGCGCTGAAATGACTTTTTTGTGAAGGAAGTGCCTAAGATAATTTTGAAATTTGTTCCATTTCATTTTTCATCAAAAGTTGGCCACATTGGATGGCGACTCACCAAGTTTCAGCAATTTCAGAGTAATATTGCTATATTCCATACATTTAGTTGAGTTTCAGTGAATTATCAGAAAAAGCCCAAATTTGCACTACAAGTGTGACATAGTTTGGTCCTGAAAATTGCCAAAAATCATTTTATGCCCCAATATTGGTGATGGATGAACTTGGGTCCAGGAAAGTAAGAATTCCAAACCATTTTGTATGAATGGTCAACACTCCAAGTTTGACCCCAATTTGAAAAAAAAGAAAATGAAAAATAGCTCAAAAATTCAAATGCCTTTGCATTGAGCCGTCATATGTGCCCTAGTTTGTGGGAACAATATTAAACTTGCAATACAATAAGTTTGAAAAAAAACCTTCACAAATTTGTCTATCCAGTATGGACTTTTGTGGATTTCAAGGCATATGCACATGGAAATGGCCACATACATGGCAAAATAAATGATAACATCCCCAAATTTGGCACAACCATTGGTGTTACCATTGTGGACAATGTTGCATAGGAATTTGCAACTATGTAGTAACAAAAAAATATTTTCCATTTTACAAGCCCTAGAAATGACTTTTTTGTGAAGGAAGTGCCTCATATAATTTTGAAATTTGTTCCATTTCATTTATTATCAAAATCAGGCCACATTAGATGGCCACTGACCAAGTTTCAGCAATTTTAGAGTAATATTGCTATATTCCATACATTTAGTTGAGTTTCAGTGAATTATCAGAAAAGGCCCAAATTTGCACTACAAGTGTGACATAGTTTGGTCCTGAAAATTGCCAAAAATCATTTTATGCCCCAATATTGCTGATGGATGAACTTGGGTCAAGGAAAGTAAGAATTGCAAACCATTTTGTATGAATGGTCAACACTCCAAGTTTGAACCCATTTTGAAAAAAAAAATGAAAAAGGCTCAAAAATTCAAATGCCTTTGCATTGAGCCATCATATGTGCACTAGTTTCTGGGAAAAATATTAAACTTGCAATACAACAAGTTTGAAAAAAAACCTTCACAAATTTGCCTATCCAGTATGGACTTTTGTGGATTTCAAGGCATATGCACATGGAAATGGCCACATACATGGCAAAATCCATGATAACATCCCCAAATATGGCACAACCATTGGTGTTACCATTGTGGACAATGTTGCACTAGAATTTGCAATTATTTTGTATTAAAAAAATATTTTCCATTTTACAAGCGCATAAATGACTTTTTTGTGAAGGAAGTGCCTTAGATTATTTTGAAATTTGTTCCATTTCATTTTTCATCAAAAGCAGGCCACATTGGATGGCCACTGACCAAGTTTTAGCAATTTCAGAGTAATATTGCTATATTCCATACATTAAATTGAGTTTCAGTGAATTATAAGAAAATGCCCAAATTTGCACTACAAGTGTGACATAGTTTGGTCCTGAAAATTGCCAAAAAGCATTTTATGCCCCAATATTGGTGAGGGATGAACTTGGGTCAAGGAAAGTAAGAATTCCAAACCATTTTGTATGAATGGTCAACACTCCAAGTTTGAGCCCAATTTGAAAAAAAAACAAAGAAAATGAAAAAAGGCCTAAAAACTCAAATGCCTTTGCATTGAGACATCATATGTGCACTAGTTTGTGGGAAAAATATTAAACTTGCAATACAACAAGTTTGAAAAAAAACCCTTCACAAACTTGCCTATCTAGTATGGACATTTCTGGTTTCAAGGCATATGCACTTGGAAATGGCCACTTACATGGCAAAATCCATAATAACATCCCCAAATTTGGCACAACGAGTGGTGTTACCATTGTGGACAATGTTGCTTAGGAATTTGCAATTATTTTGTAATAAAAAATATTTCCCATTTTACAAGCCCATAAATGACTTTTTTTGTTAAGGAAGTGCCTCAAATAATTTTGAAATTTGTTCCATTTCATTTTTCATCAAAAGCAGGCCACATTGGATGGCCACTCACCAAGTTTCAGCAAATTTCAGAGTAATATTGCTATATTCCATACATTTAGTTGAGTTTCAGTGAATTATCAGAAAATCCCAAATTTGCACTACAAGTGTGACATAGTTTGGTCCTGAAAATTGCCAAAAATCATTTTATGCCCCAATATTGCTGATGGATGAACTTCGGTCTAGGAAAGTAAGAATTCCAAACCATTTTGTATGAATGGTCAACACTCCAAGTTTGACCCCAATTTGAAAAAAAAGAAAATGAAAAAAGGCTCAAAAATTCAAATGCCTTTGCATTGAGCCATCATATGTGCACTAGTTTGTGTGAAAAATATTAAACTTGTAATACAACAAGTTTGAAGAAAACCTTCACAAATTTGCCTATCCAGTATGGACTTTTCTGGATTTCAAGGCATATGCACATGGAAATGGCCAAATACATGGCAAAATACATGATAACATCCCCAAATTTGGCACAACCATTGGTGTTACCATTGTGGACAATGTTGCATAGGAATTAGCAACTATGTTGTAACAAAAAAATATTTTCCATTTTACAAGCGCATAAATGACTTTTTTGTGACAGAAGTGCCTTAGATAATTTTGAAATTTGTTCCATTTCATTTTTCATCAAAAGCAGGCCACATTGGATGGCCACTGACCAAGTTTCAGCAATTTCAGAGTAATATTGCTATATTCCATACATTAAATTGAGTTTCAGTGAATTATCAGAAAATGCCAAAATTTGCACTACAAGTGTGACATTGTTTCGTCCTGAAAATTGCCAAAAATCATTTTATGCCCCAATATTGGTGACGGATGAACTTGGGTCAAGCAAAGTACGAATTCCAAACCATTTTGTATGAATGGTCAACACTCCAAGTTTGACCCAATTTGAAAAAAAACAAAGAAAATGAAAAAAGGCCCAAAAATTCAAATGCCTTTGCATTGAGCCATCATATGTGCACTAGTTTGTGGGAAAAATATTAAACTCGCAATACAACAAGTTTGAAAAAAGAAACCTTCACAAATTTGCCTATCTAGTATGGACTTGCGTGGATTTCAAGGCATATGCACATGGAAATGGCCACATACATGGCAAAATTCATAATAACATGCCCAAATTTGGCACAACCAGTGGTATTACCATTGTGGACAATGTCGCATAGGAATTTGCAATTATTTTGTAATAAAAAATATTTCCCATTTTACAAGCCCAGAAATGACTTTTTTGTGAAGGAAGTGCCTCAAATAATTTTGAATTTTGTTCCATTTCATTTTTCATCAAAAGCAGGCCACATTGGATGGCCACTGACCAAGTTTCAACAATTTCAGAGTAATATTGCTACATTCCATACCTTTAGTTGAGTTTCAGTGAATTATCGGAAAAATCCCAAATTTGCACTACAAGTGTGACATAGTTTGGTCCTGAAAATTGCCAAAAATCATTTTATGCCCCAATATTGCTGATGGATGAACTTGGGTCTAGGAAAGTAAGAATTCCAAACCATTTTGTATGAATGGTCAACACTCCAAGTTTGACCCCAATTTGAAAAAAAAGAAAATGAAAAAAGGCTCAAAAATTCAAATGCCTTTGCATTGAGCCATCATATGTGCACTAGTTTGTGTGAAAAATATTAAACTTGTAATACAACAAGTTTGAAGAAAACCTTCACAAATTTGCCTATCCAGTATGGACTTTTGTGGATTTCAAGGCATATGCACATGGAAATGGCCACATACATGGCAAAATCCATGAGAACATCCCCAAACTTGGCACAACCAATGGTGTTACCATTGTGGACAATGTTGCATAGGAATTTGCAACTATGTTGTAACAATAAAATATTTTCCATTATACAAGCCCTAGAAATGACTTTTTTTGTGAAGAAAATGCCTCATATAATTTTGAAATTTGTTCCATTTCATTTTTCATCAAAAGCAGGCCACATTGGATGGCCATTGACAAAGTTTCAGCAATTTCAGAGTTATATTGCCATATTCCATACATTTAGTTGAGTTTCAGTGAATTATCAGAAAAGGCCCAAATTTGCACTACAAGTGTGACATAGTTTGGTCCTGAAAATTGCCAAAAATCATTTTATGCCCCAATATTCGTGATGGATGAACTAGGGTCTAGGAAAGTAAGAATTCGAAACCATTTTGTATGAATGGTCAACACTCCAAGTTTGACCCCAATTTGAAAAAAAGAAAATGAAAAAAGGGTCAAAAATTCAAATGCCTTTGCATTGAGCCATCATATGTGCACTAGTTTGTGGGAAAAATACTAAACTTGCAATACAACAAGTTTGAAAAAAGAAACCTTCACAAATTTGCCTATCTAGTATGGACTTGCGTGGATTTCCAGGCATATGCATATGGAAATGGCCACATAAATGGCAAAATCCATAATAACATGCCCAAATTTGGCATAACCAGTGGTGTTACCATTGTGGACAATGTTGCATAGGAATTTGAAATTATTTTATAATAAAAAATATTTCCCACTTTACAAGCCCTGAAATGACTTTTTTTGTGAAGGAAGTGCCTCATATAATTTTGAAATTTGTTCCATTTCATTTTTCATGAAAAGCAGGCCACATTGGATGGCCACTGACAAAGTTTCAGCAATTTCAGAGTAATATTGCTATATTCCATACATTTAGTTGAGTTTCAGTGAATTATCAGAAAAGGCCCAAATTTGCACTACAAGTGTGACATAGTTTGGTCCTGAAAATTGCCAAAAATCATTTTATGCCCCAATATTTCAGCTGGATGAACTTGGGTCAAGTAAAGTAAGAATTCCAAACCATTTTGTATTAATGGTCAACACTCCAAGTTTGACCCCAATTTGAAAAAAAAAAGAAAATGAAAAAAGGCTCAAAAATTCAAATGCCTTTGCATTGAGCCATCATATGTGCACTAGTTTGTGTAAAAATATTAAACTTGCAATACAACAAGTTTAAAAAAAAACCTTCACAAACTTACCTATCTATTATGGACTTGTGTGGATTTCAAGACATATGCACATGGAAATGGTCACATACATGGCAAAATTCATAATAACATGCCCAAATTTGGGACAACCAGTGGTGTTACCATTGTGGACAATGTTGCATAGGAATTTGCAACTATGTTGTAATTTTTTTTTCCATTTTACAAGCCCAAGAAAGGACTTTTTTCTGAAGGAAGTGCCTCATATAATTTTGAAATTTGTTCCATTTCATTTATCATCAAAAGCAGGCCACTTTGGATGGCCACTGACAAAGTATCCGCAATTTCAGAGTAATATTGCTATATTCCATGCATTTAGTTGAGTTTCAGTGAATTATCAAAAAAGCCCAAATTTGCACTACAAGTGTGACATAGTTTGGTCCTGAAAATTGCCAAAAATCATTTTATGCCCCAATATTACTGATGGAAGAACTTGGGTCACGGAAAGTAAGAATTCCAAACCATTTTGTATGAATGGTCAACACTCCAAGTTTGACCCCAATTTCAAAAAAAAAGAAAATGAAAAAAGGCTCAAAAATTCAAATGCCTTTGAATTGAGCCATCATATGTGCACTAGTTTGTGTAAAAATATTAAACTTGCAATACAACAAGTTTAAAAAAAAACCTTCACAAACTTACCTATCTATTATGGACTTGTGTGGATTTCAAGGCATATGCACATGGAAATGGCCACATACAATGCCAAATTCATAATAACATGCCCAAATTTGGCACAACCAGTGGTGTTACCATTGTGGACAATGTTGCATAGGAATTTGCAATTATTTTGTATTAAAAAAATATTTTCCATTTTACAAGTGCTAAAATGACTTTTTTGTGAAGGAAGTGCCTCAGATAATTTTGAAATTTGTTCCATTTCATTTTTCATCAAAAGCAGGCCACATTGGATGGCCACTGACCAAGTTTCAGTAATTTCAGAGTAATATTGCTATATTCCATACAATAAATTGAGTTTCAGTGAATTATCAAAAAATGCCAAAATTTGCACTACAAGTGTGACATAGTTTGGTCCTGAAAATTGCCAAAAATCATTTTATGCCCCAATATTGGTGACGGATGAACTTGGGTCAAGGAAAGTAAAAACTTCAAACAATTCTGTATGAATGGTCAACACTCCAAGTTTGACGCCAATTTGAAAAAAAAACAAAGAAAATTAAAAAAGGCCCAAAAATTCAAATGCCTTTGCATTGAGCCATCATATGTGCACTAGTTTGTGGGGAAAATATTAAACTTGCAATGCAACAAGTTTGAAAAAAAAACCTTCACAAATTTGCCTATCTAGTATGGACTTGCGTGGATTTCAAGGCATATGCACATGGAAATGGCCACATACATGGCGAAATCCATAATAACATGCCTAATTTGGCACAACCAGTTGTGCTACCATTGTGGACAATGTTGCATAGGAATTTGCAATTATTTTGTAATAAAAAATATTTGCCATTTTACAAGCCCAGAAATGACTTTTTTTGTGAAGGAAGTGCCTCAAATAATTTTGAAATTTGTTCCATTTCATTTTTCATCAAAAGTTGGCCACATTGGATGGCGACTCACCAAGTTTCAGCAATTTCATAGTAATATTGCTATATTCCATACATTTAGTTGAGTTTCAGTGAATTATCAGAAAAAACCCAAATTTGCACTACAAGTGTGACATAGTTTGGTCCTGAAAATTGCCAAAAATCATTTTATGCCCCAATATTGGTGATGGATGAACTTGGGTCCAGGAAAGTAAGAATTCCAAACCATTTTGTATGAATGGTCAACACTCCAAGTTTGACCCCAATTTGAAAAAAAAGAAAATGAAAAATAGCTCAAAAATTCAAATCCCTTTGCATTGAGCCATCATATGTGCCCTAGTTTGTGGGAACAATATTAAACTTGCAATACAACAAGTTTGAAAAAAAACCTTCACAAATTTGTCTATCCAGTATGGACTTTTGTGGATTTCAAGGCATATGCACATGGAAATGGCCACATACATGGCAAAATAAATGATAACATCCCCAAATTTGGCACAACCATTGGTGTTACCATTGTGGACAATGTTGCATAGGAATTTGCAACTATGTTGTAACAAAAAAATATTTTCCATTTTACAAGCCCTAGAAATGACTTTTTTGTGAAGGAAGTGCCTCATATAATTTTGAAATTTGTTCCATTTCATTTATTATCAAAAGCAGGCCACATTGGATGGCCACTGAACAAGTTTCAGCAATTTTAGAGTAATATTGCTATATTCCATACATTTAGTTGAGTTTCAGTGAATTATCAGAAAAGGCCCAAATTTGCACTACAAGTGTGACATAGTTTGGTCCTGAAAATTGCCAAAAATCATTTTATGCCCCAATATTGCTGATGGATGAACTTGGGTCAAGGAAAGTAAGAATTGCAAACCATTTTGTATGAATGGTCAACACTCCAAGTTTGAACCCATTTTGAAAAAAAAATGAAAAAGGCTCAAAAATTCAAATGCCTTTGCATTGAGCCATCATATGTGCACAAGTTTCTGGGAAAAATATTAAACTTGCAATACAACAAGTTTGAAAAAAAACCTTCACAAATTTGCCTATCCAGTATGGACTTTTGTGGATTTCAAGGCATATGCACATGGAAATGGCCACATACATGGCAAAATCCATGATAACATCCCCAAATATGGCACAACCATTGGTGTTACCATTGTGGACAATGTTGCACTGGAATTTGCAATTATTTTGTATTAAAAAAATATTTTCCATTTTACAAGCGCATAAATGACTTTTTTGTGAAGGAAGTGCCTTAGATTATTTTGAAATTTGTTCCATTTCATTTTTCATCAAAAGCAGGCCACATTGGATGGCCACTGACCAAGTTTTACCAATTTCAGAGTAATATTGCTATATTCCATACATTAAATTGAGTTTCAGTGAATTATCAGAAAATGCCCAAATTTGCACTACAAGTGTGACATAGTTTGGTCCTGAAAATTGCCAAAAAGCATTTTATGCCCCAATATTGGTGAGGGATGAACTTGGGTCAAGGAAAGAAAGAATTCCAAACCATTTTGTATGAATGGTCAACACTCCAAGTTTGAGCCCAATTTGAAAAAAAAACAAAGAAAATGAAAAAAGGCCTAAAAACTCAAATGCCTTTGCATTGAGACATCATATGTGCACTAGTTTGTGGGAAAAATATTAAACTTGCAATACAACAAGTTTGAAAAAAAAACCTTCACAAACTTGCCTATCTAGTATGGACATTTCTGGTTTCAAGGCATATGCACTTGGAAATGGCCACATACATGGCAAAATCCATAATAACATCCCCAAATTTGGCACAACGAGTGGTGTTACCATTGTGGACAATGTTGCTTAGGAATTTGCAATTATTTTGTAATAAAAAATATTTCCCATTTTACAAGCCCAGAAATGACTTTTTTTGTTAAGGAAGTGCCTCAAATAATTTTGAAATTTGTTCCATTTCATTTTTCATCAAAAGCAGGCCACATTGGATGGCCACTCACCAAGTTTCAGCAAATTTCAGAGTAATATTGCTATATTCCATACATTTAGTTGAGTTTCAGTGAATTATCAGAATATCCCAAATTTGCACTACAAGTGTGACATAGTTTGGTCCTGAAAATTGCCAAAAATCATTTTATGCCCCAATATTGCTGATGGATGAACTTGGGTCTAGGAAAGTAAGAATTCCAAACCAGTTTGTACGAATGGTCAACACTCCAAGTTTGACCCCAATTTGAAAAAAAAGAAAATGAAAAAAGGCTCAAAAATTCAAATGCCTTTGCATTGAGCCATCATATGTGCACTAGTTTGTGTGAAAAATATTAAACTTGTAATACAACAAGTTTGAAGAAAACCTTCACAAATTTGCCTATCCAGTATGGACTTTTCTGGATTTCAAGGCATATGCACATGGAAATGGCCAAATACATGGCAAAATACATGATAACATCCCCAAATTTGGCACAACCATTGGTGTTACCATTGTGGACAATGTTGCATAGGAATTAGCAACTATGTTGTAACAAAAAAATATTTTCCATTTTACAAGCGCATAAATGACTTTTTTGTGACAGAAGTGCCTTAGATAATTTTGAAATTTGTTCCATTTCATTTTTCATCAAAAGCAGGCCACATTGGATGGCCACTGACCAAGTTTCAGCAATTTCAGAGTAATATTGCTATATTCCATACATTAAATTGAGTTTCAGTGAATTATCAGAAAATGCCAAAATATGCACTACAAGTGTGACATTGTTTGGTCCTGAAAATTGCCAAAAATCATTTTATGCCCCAATATTGGTAACGGATGAACTTGGGTCAAGGAAAGTACGAATTCCAAACCATTTTGTATGAATGGTCAACACTCCAAGTTTGACCCAATTTGAAAAAAAACAAAGAAAATGAAAAAAGGCCCAAAAATTCAAATGCCTTTGCATTGAGCCATCATATGTGCACTAGTTTGTGGGAAAAATATTAAACTCGCAATACAACAAGTTTGAAAAAAGAAACCTTCACAAATTTGCCTATCTAGTATGGACTTGCGTGGATTTCAAGGCATATGCACAAGGAAATGGCCACATACATGGCAAAATTCATAATAACATGCCCAAATTTGGCACAACCAGTGGTATTACCATTGTGGACAATGTCGCATAGGAATTTAAAATTATTTTGTAATAAAAAATATTTCCCATTTTACAAGCCCAGAAATGACTTTTTTGTGAAGGAAGTGCCTCAAATAATTTTGAACTTTGTTCCATTTCATTTTTCATCAAAAGCAGGCCACATTGGATGGCCACTGACCAAGTTTCAAAAATTTCAGCGTAATATTGCTACATTCCATACCTTTAGTTGAGTTTCAGTGAATTATCGGAAAAAGCCCAAATTTGCACTACAAGTGTGACATAGTTTGGTCCTGAAAATTGCCAAAAATCTTTTTATGCCCCAATATTGGTGATGGATGAACTTGGGCTAGGAAAGTAAGAATTCCAAACCATTTTGTATGAATGGTCAACACTCCAAGTTTGACCCCAATTTGAAAAAAAAAATGAAAATAGGCTCAAAAATTCAAATGCCTTTGCATTGAGCCATCATATGTGCACTAGTTTGTGGGAAAAATATTAAAATTGCAATACAACAAGTTTGAAAAAAATACCTTCACAAATTTGCCTATCCAGTATGGACTTTTGTGGATTTCAAGGCATATGCACATGGAAATGGCCACATACATGGCAAAATCCATGATAACATCCCCAAACTTGGCACAACCAATGGTGTTACCATTGTGGACAATGTTGCATAGGAATTTGCAACTATGTTGTAACAATAAAATATTTTCCATTATACAAGCCCTAGAAATGACTTTTTTTGTGAAGAAAATGCCTCATATAATTTTGAAATTTGTTCCATTTCATTTTTCATCAAAAGCAATCCACATTGGATGGCCATTGACAAAGTTTCAGCAATTTCAGAGTTATATTGCCATATTCCATACATTTAGTTGAGTTTCAGTGAATTATCAGAAAAGGCCCAAATTTGCACTACAAGTGTGACATAGTTTGGTCCTGAAAATTGCCAAAAATCATTTTATGCCCCAATATTCGTGATGGATGAACTAGGGTCTAGGAAAGTAAGAATTCGAAACCATTTTGTATGAATGGTCAACACTCCAAGTTTGACCCCAATTTGAAAAAAAGAAAATGAAAAAAGGCTCAAAAATTCAAATGCCTTTGCATTGAGCCATCATATGTGCACTAGTTTGTGGGAAAAATACTAAACTTGCAATACAACAAGTTTGAAAAAAGAAACCTTCACAAATTTGCCTATCTAGTATGGACTTGCGTGGATTTCCAGGCATATGCACATGGAAATGGCCACATAAATGGCAAAATCCATAATAACATGCCCAAATTTGGCATAACCAGTGGTGTTACCATTGTGGACAATGTTGCATAGGAATTTGAAATTATTTTGTAATAAAAAATATTTCCCACTTTACAAGCCCTGAAATGACTTTTTTTGTGAAGGAAGTGCCTCATATAATTTTGAAATTTGTTCCATTTCATTTTTCATCAAAAGCAGGCCACATTGGATGGCCACTGACAAATTTTCAGCAATTTCAGAGTAATATTGCTATATTCCATACATTTAGTTGAGTTTCAGTGAATTATCAGAAAAGGCCCAAATTTGCACTACAAGTGTGACATAGTTTGGTCCTGGAAATTCCCAAAAATCATTTTATGCCCCAATATTTCTGCTGGATGAACTTGGGTCAAGTAAAGTAAGAATTCCAAACCATTTTCTATTAATGGTCAACACTCCAAGTTTGACCCCAATTTGAAAAAAAAAGAAAATGAAAAAAGGCTCAAAAATTCAAATGCCTTTGCATTGAGCCATCATATGTGCACTAGTTTGTGTAAAAATATTAAACTTGCAATACAACAAGTTTAAAAAAAAACCTTCACAAACTTACCTATCTATTATGGACTTGTGTGGATTTCAAGACATATGCACATGGAAATGGTCACATACATGGCAAAATTCATAATAACATGCCCAAATTTAGGACAACCAGTGGTGTTACCATTGTGGACAATGTTGCATAGGAATTTGCAATTATTTTTTATTAAAAAAATATTTTCCATTTTACAAGCGCTGAAATGACTTTTTTGTGAAGGAAGTGCCTAAGATAATTTTGAAATTTGTTCCATTTCATTTTTCCTCAAAAGAAGGCCACATTGGATGGCCACTGACCAAGTTTCAGCAATTTCAAAGTAATATTGTTATATTCCATACATTAAATTGAGTTTCAGTGAATTATCAGAAAATGCCAAATTTGCACTACAAGTGTGACATAGTTTGGTCCTGAAAATTGCCAAAAATCATTTTATGCCCCAATATTGGTGATGGATGAACTTGGGTCTAGGAAAGTAAGAATTCAAAACCATTTTGTATGAATGGTCAACACTCCATGTTTGACCCCAATTTGAAAAAAAGGAAATTGAAAAAAGGCTCAAAAATTCAAATGCCTTTGCATTGAGCCATCATATGTGCACTATTTTGTGTGAAAAATATTAAACTTGCAATACAACAAGTTTGAAAAAAAAACCTTCACAAATTTGCCTATCCAGTATGGACTTTTGTGGATTTCAAGGCATATGCACATGGAAATGGCCACATACATGGAAAAATCCATGATAACATCCCCAAATTTGGCTCAACCATTGGTGTTACCATTGTGGACAATGTTGCATAGGAATTTGCAACTATGTTGTAAAAATTTTTTCCATTTTACAATCCCAAGAAAGGACTTTTTTTCTGAAGGAAGTGCCTCATATAATTTTGAAATTTGTTCCATTTCATTTATCATCAAAAGCAGGCCACTTTGGATGGCCACTGACAAAGTATCCGCAATTTCAGAGTAATATTGCTATATTCCATGCATTTAGTTGAGATTCAGTGAATTATCAGAAAAGCCCAAATTTGCACTACAAGTGTGACATAGTTTGGTCCTGAAAATTGCCAAAAATCATTTTATGCCCCAATATTACTGATGGTAGAACTTGGGTCACGGAAAGTAAGAATTCCAAACCATTTTGTATGAATGGTCAACACTCCAAGTTTGACCCCAATTTGAAAAAAAAAGAAAATGAAAAAAGGCTCAAAAATTCAAATGCCTTTGCATTGAGCCATCATATGTGCACTAGTTTGTGTAAAAATATTAAACTTGCAATACAACAAGTTTTAAAAAAAACCTTCACAAACTTACCTATCTATTATGGACTTGTGTGGATTTCAAGGCATATGCACATGGAAATGGCCACATACAATGCCAAATTCATAATAACATGCCCAAATTTGGCACAACCAGTGGTGTTACCATTGTGGACAATGTTGCATAGGAATTTGCAATTATTTTGTATTAAAAAAATATTTTCCATTTTACAAGTGCTAAAATGACTTTTTTGTGAAGGAAGTGCCTCAGATAATTTTGAAATTTGTTCCATTTCATTTTTCATCAAAAGCAGGCCACATTGGATGGCCACTGACCAAGTTTCAGTAATTTCAGAGTAATATTGCTATATTCCATACAATAAATTGAGTTTCAGTGAATTATCAAAAAATGCCAAAATTTGCACTACAAGTGTGACATAGTTTGGTCCTGAAAATTGCCAAAAATCATTTTATGCCCCAATATTGGTGACGGATGAACTTGGGTCAAGGAAAGTAAGAACTTCAAACAATTTTGTATGAATGGTCAACACTCCAAGTTTGACCCCAATTTGAAAAAAAAACAAAGAAAATTAAAAAATTCCCAAAAATTCAAATGCCTTAGCATTGAGCCATCATATGTGCACTAGTTTGTGGGAAAAATACTAAACTTGCAATACAACAAGTTTGAAAAAAGAAACCTTCACAAATTTGCCTATCTAGTATGGACTTGCGTGGATTTCCATGCATATGCACATGGAAATGGCCACATAAATGGCAAAATCCATAATAACATGCCCAAATTTGGCATAACCAGTGGTGTTACCATTGTGGACAATGTTGCATAGGAATTTGCAATTATTTTTTAATAAAAAATATTTCCCACTTTACAAGCCCTGAAATGACTTTTTTTGTGAAGGAAGTGCCTCATATAATTTTGAAATTTGTTCCATTTCATTTTTCATCAAAAGCAGGCCACATTGGATGGCCACTGACAAAGTTTCAGCAATGTCAGAGTAATATTGCTATATTCCATACATTTATTTGAGTTTTAGTGAATTATCAGAAAAGGCCCAAATTTGCACTACAAGTGGGACATAGTTTGGTCCTGAAAATTGCCAAAAATCATTTTATGCCCCAATATTTCTGCTGGATGAACTTGGCTCAAGTAAAGTAAGAATTCCAAACCATTTTGTATTAATGGTCAACAATCCAAGTTTGACCCCAATTTGAAAAAAAAAAGAAAATGAAAAAAGTCTCAAAAATTCAAATGCCTTTGCATTGAGCCATCATATGTGCAGTAGTTTGTGTAAAAATATTAAACGTGCAATACAACAAGTTTAAAAAAAAAACCTTCACAAACTTACCTATCTATTATGGACATGTGTGGATTTCAAGACATATGCACATGGAAATGGCCACATACATGGCAAAATTTATAATAACATGCCCAAATTTGGGACAACCAGTGGTGTTACCATTGTGGACAATGTTGCATAGGAATTCGCAATTATTTTGTATTAAAAAAATATTTTCCATTTTACAAGCGCTGAAATGACTTTTTTGTGAAGGAAGTGCCTAAGATAATTTTGAAATTTGTTCCATTTCATTTTTCCTCAAAAGAAGGCCACATTGGATGGCCACTGACCAAGTTTTAGTAATTTCAGAGTAATATTGCTATATTCCATACATTAAATTGAGTTTCAGTGAATTATCAAAAAATGCCAAAATTTGCACTACAAGTGTGACATAGTTTGGTCCTGAAAATTGCCAAAAATCATTTTATGCCCCAATATTGGTGACGGATGAACTTGGGTCAAGGAAAGTAAGAACTCCAAACCATTTTGTATGAATGGTCAACACTCCAAGTTTGACCCCAATTTGAAAAAAAACAAAGAAAATGAAAAAAGGCCCAAAAATTCAAATGCCTTAGCATTGAGCCATCATATGTGCACTAGTTTGTGGGGAAAATATTGAACTTGCAATGCAACAAGTTTGAAAAAAAAACCTTCACAAATTTGCCTATCTAGTATGGACTTTTGTGGATTTCAACGCATATGCACATGGAAATGGCCACATACATGGCAAAATCCATAATAACATGCCAAATTTGGCACAACCAGTTGTGTTAGCATTGTGGACAATGTTGCATAGGAATTTGCAAGTATTTTGTTATAAAAAATATTTCCCATTTTACAAGCCCAGAAATGACTTTTTTTTGTGAAGTGCCTCAAATAATTTTGAAATTTGTTCCATTTCATTTTTCATTAAAAGCAGGCCACATTGGATGGCCACTGACCAAGTTTCAGCAATTTCAGAGTAATATTGCTATATTCCATACATTTAGTTGAGTTTCAGTGAATTATCAGAAAAAGCCCTAATTTGCACTGCAAGTGTGACATAGTTTGGTCCAGAAAATTGCCAAAAATCATTTTATTCCCCAATATTGCGGCTGGATGAACTTGGGTCAAGTAAAGTAAGAATTCCAAACCATTTTGTATGAATGGTCAACAATCCAAGTTTGACCCCAATTTGAAAAAAAAAGAAAATGAAAAAAGGCTCAAAAATTCAAATGCCTTTGCATTGAGCCATCATATGTGCACTAGTTTGTGGGAAAAATATTAAACTTGCAATACAACAAGTTTGAAAAAAAACCTTCACAAATTTGCCTATCCAGTATGGACTTTTGTGGATTTCAAGGCATATGCACATGGAAATGGCCACATACATGGCAAAATCCATGATAACTTCCCCAAATTTGGCAGAACCATTGGTGTTACCATTGTGGACAATGTTGCATAGGAATTTGCAACTATGTTGTAACAAAAAAATATTTTCCATTTTACAAGCCCTAGAAATGACTTTTTTGTGAAGGAAATGCCTCATATAATTTTGATATTTGTTCCATTTCATTTTTCATCAAAAGCAGGCCACATTGGATGGCCATTGACAAAGTTTCAGCAATTTCAGAGTAATATTGCTATATTCCATACATTTAGTTGAGTTTCAGTGAATTATCAGAAAAGGCCCAAATTTGCACAACAAGTGTGACATAGTTTGGTCCTGAAAATTGCCAAAAATCATTTTATGCCCCAATATTGGTGATGGATGAACTTGGGTCTAGGAAAGTAAGAACTCCAAACCATTTTGTATGAATGGTCAACACTCCAAGTTTGACCCCAATTTGAAAAAAAAAGAAAATGAAAAAAGGCTCAAAAATTCAAATGCCTTTGCATTGTGCCATCATATGTGCACTAGTTTGTGGGAAAAATATTAAACTTGCAATACAACAAGATTGAAAAAAAACCATCACAAATTTGCCTATCCAGTATGGACTTTTGTGGATTTCAAGGCATATGCACATGGAAATGGCCACATACATGGAAAAATCCATGATAACATCCCCAAATTTGGCACAACCATTGGTGTTACCATTGTGGACAATGTTGCATAGGAATTTGCAACTATGTTGTACCAAAAAAATATTTTCCATTTTACAAGCCCTAGAAATGTCTTTTTTGTGAAGAAAGTGCCTCATATAATTTTCAAATTTGTTCCATTTCATTTTTAATCAAAAGCAGGCCACATTGGATGGCCACTGACAAAGTTTCTGCAATTTCAGAGTAATATTGCTATATTCCATACATTTAGTTGAGTTTCAGTGAATTATCAGAAAAGGCCCAAATTTGCACTACAAGTGTGACATAGTTTGGTCCAGAAAATTGGCAAAAATCATTTTATTCCCTAATATTGCTGCTGGATGAACTTGGATCAAGTAAAGTAAGAATTCCAAACCATTTTGTATGAATGGTCAACACTCCAAGTTTGACCCCAATTTGAAAAAAAAAGAAAATGAAAAAAGGCTCAAAAATTCAAATGCCTTTGCATTGAGCCATCATATATGTGCACTAGTTTGTGTAAAAATACTAAACTTGCAATACAACAAGTTTTAAAAAAAAACCTTCACAAACTTACCTATCTATTATGGACTTGTGTGGATTTCAAGGCATATGCTCATGGAAATGGCCACATACATGGCAAAATTCATAATAACATGCCCAAGTTTGTCACAACCAGTGGTGTTACCATTATGAACAATGTTGCATAGGAATTTGCAATTATTTTGTATTAAAAAAATATTTTCCATTTTACAAGTGTTGAAATGACTTTTTTGTGAAGGAATTGCCTCAGATAATTTTGAAATTTGTTCCATTTCATTTTTCATCAAAATCAGGCCACATTGGATGGCCACTGACCAAGTTTCAGTAATTTTAGAGTAATATTGCTATATTCCATACATTAAATTGAGTTTCAGTGAATTATCAAAAAATGCCCAAATTTGCACTACAAGTGTGACATAGTTTGTCCTGAAAATTGCCAAAAATCATTTTATGCCCCAATATTGCTGCTGGATGAACTTGGGTCAAGTAAAGTAAGAATTCCAAACCATTTTGTATGAATGGTCAACACTCCAAGTTTGACCCCAATTTGAAAAAAAAAGAAAATGAAAAAAGGCTCAAAAATTCAAATGCCTTTGCATTGAGCCATCATATATGTGCACTAGTTTGTGTAAAAATACTAAACTTGCAATACAACAAGTTTTAAAAAAAAACCTTCACAAACTTACCTATCTATTATGGACTTGTGTCGATTTCAAGGCATATGCACATGGAAATGGCCACATACATGGCAAAATTCATAATAACATGTCCAAATTTGGCACAACCAGTGGTGTTACCATTCTGGACAATGTTGCATAGGAATTTGCAATTATTTTGTATTAAAAAAATATTTTCCATTTCACAAGTGCTGAAATGACTTTTTTGTGAAGGAAGTGCCTCAGATAATTTTGAAATTTGTTCCATTTCATTTTTCATCAAAAGCAGGCCACATTGGATGGCCACTGACCAAGTTTCAGTAATTTCAGAGTAATATTGCTATATTCCATACATTAAATTGAGTTTCAGTGAATTATCAAAAAATGCCAAAATTTGCACTACAAGTGTGACATAGTTTGGTCCTGAAAATTGCCAAAAATCATTTTATGCCCCAATATTGGTGACGGATGAACTTGGGTCAAGGAAAGTAAGAACTCCAAACCATTTTGTATGAATGGTCAACACTCCAAGTTTGACCCCAATTTGAAAAAAAAACAAAGAAAATGAAAAAAGGCCCAAAAATTCAAATGCCTTAGCATTGAGCCATCATATGTGCACTAGTTTGTGGGGAAAATATTAAACTTGCAATGCAACAAGTTTGAAAAAAATCCCTTCACAAATTTGCCTATCTAGTATGGACTTGCGTGGATTTGAAGGCATATGCACATGGAAATGGCCACATACATGGCAAAATCCATAATAACATGCCAAATTTGGCACAACCAGTTGTGTTACCATTGTGGACAATGTTGCATAGGAACTTGCAAGTATTTTGTTATAAAAAATATTTCCCACTTTACAAGCCCAGAAATGACTTTTTTTGTGAAGGAAGTGCCTCAAATAATTTTGAAATTTGTTCCATTTCATTTTTCATCAAAAGCAGGCCACATTGGATGGCCACTGACCAAGTTTCAGCAATTTCAGAGTAATATTGCTATATTCCATACATTTAGTTGAGTTTCAGTGAATTATCAGAAAATCCCAAAATTTATACTACAAGTGTGACATAGTTTGGTCCTGAAAATTGCCAAAAATAATTTTATGCCCCAATATTGGTGACGGATGAACTTGGGTCAAGGAAAGTAAGAATTCCAAACCATTTTGTATGAATGGTCAACTCTCCAAGTTTGACACCAATTTGAAAAAAACAAAGAAAATGAAAAAAGGCCCAAAAATTCAAATGCCTATGTATTGAGCCATCATATGTGCACTAGTTTGTGGGAAAAATATTAAACTTGCAATACAACAAGTTTGAAAAAAAACCTTCACAAACTTACCTATCTATTATGGACTTGTGTGGATTTCAAGGCATATGCACATGGAAATGGCCACATACATGGCAAAATCCATGATAACTTCCCCAAATTTGGCACAACCATTGGTGTTACCATTGTGGACAATGTTGCATAGGAATTTGCAACAATGTTGTAACAAAAAAATATTTTCCATTTTACAAGCCCTAGAAATGACTTTTTTTGTGAAGGAAATGCCTCATATAATTTTGAAATTTGTTCCATTTCATTTTTCATCAAAAGTAGGCCACATTGGATGGCCACTGACAAAGTTTCAGCAATTTCAGAGTAATATTGCTATATTCCATACATTTAGTTGAGTTTCAGTGAATTATCAGAAAAGGCCCCAATTTGCACTACAAGTGTGACATAGTTTGGTCCTGAAAATTGCCAAAAATCATTTTATGCCCCAATATTTCTGATGGATGAACTTGGGTCAAGGAAAGAAAGAATTGCAAAACATTTTGTATGAATGGTCAACACTCCAAGTTTGACCCCAATTTGAAAAAAAAACAAAATGAAAAAAGGCTCAAAAATTCAAATGCCTTTGCATTGAGCCATCATATGTGCACTAGTTTGTGGGAAAAATACTAAACTTGCAATACAACAAGTTTGAAAAAAGAAACCTTCACAAATTTGCCTATCTAGTATGGACTTGCGTGAATTTCCATGCATATGCACATGGAAATGGCCACATAAATGGAAAAATCCATAATAACATGCCCAAATTTGGCATAACCAGTGGTGTTACCATTGTGGACAATGTTGCATAGGAATTTGCAATTATTTTGTAATAAAAAATATTTCCCACTTTACAGGCCCTGAAATGACTTTTTTTGTGAAGGAAGTGCCTCATATAATTTTGAAATTTGTTCCATTTCATTTTTCATCAAAAGCAGGCCACATTGGATGGCCACTGACAAAGTTTCAGCAATTTCAGAGTAATATTGCCATATTCCATACATTTATTTGAGTTCTAGTGAATTATCAGAAAAGGCCCAAATTTGCACTACAAGTGTGACATAGTTTGGTCCTGAAAATTGCCAAAAATCATTTTATGCCCCAATATTGCTGCTGGATGAACTTGGGTCAAGTAAAGTAAGAATTCCAAACTTTTTTATTAATGATCAACACTCCAAGTTTGACCCCAATTTGAAAAAAAAGAAAATGAAAAAAGTCTCAAAAATTCAAATGCCTTTGCATTGAGCCATCATATATGTGCACTAGTTTGTGTAAAAATACTAAACTTGCAATACAACAAGTTTTAAAAAAAACCTTCACAAACTTACCTATCTATTATGGACTTGTGTGGATTTCAAGGGATATGCACATGGAAATGGCCACATACAAGGCAAAATTCATAATAACATGCCCAAGTTTGGCACAACCAGTGGTGTTACCATTGTGGACAATGTTGCATAGGAATTTGCAATTATTATGTATTAAAAAAATATTTTCCATTTTACAAGTGTTGAAATGACTTTTTTGTGAAGGAAGTGCCTCAGATAATTTTGAAATTTGTTCCATTTCATTTTTCATCAAAAGCAGGCCACATTGGATGGCCACTGACCAAGTTTCAGTAATTTTAGAGTAATATTGCTATATTCCATACATTAAATTGAGTTTCAGTGAATTATCAAAAAATGCCAAAATTTGCACTACAAGTGTGACATAGTTTGGTCCTGAAAATTGCCAAAAATCATTTTATGCCCCAATATTGGTGACGGATGAACTTGGGTCAAGGAAAGTAAGAACTCCAAACCATTTTGTATGAATGGTCAACACTCCAAGTTTGACCCCAATTTTAACAAAAAACAAAGAAAATGAAAAAAGGCCCAAAAATTCAAATGCCTTAGCATTGAGCCATCATATGTGCACTAGTTTGTGGGAAAAATATTAGACATGCAATACAACAAGTTTGAAAAAAAAACCTTCACAAATTTGCCTATCTAGTATGGACTTGCGTGGATTTGAAGGCATATGCACATGGAAATGGCCACATACATGGCAAAATCCATAATAACATGCCCAAATTTGGCACAACCAGTGGTGTTACCATTGTGGAAAATGTTGCATAGGAATTTGCAATGATTTTGTAGTAAAAAATATTTCCCATTTTACAAGCCCAGAAATGACTTTTTTTGTGAAGGAAGTGCCTCAAATAATTTTGAAATTTGTTCCATTTCATTTTTCATCAAAAGCAGGCTACATTGGATGGCCATTGACCAAGTTTCAGCAATTTCAGAGTAATATTGCTATATTCCATACATTTAGTTGAGTTCAGTGAATTATCAGAAAAGGCCCAAATTTGCACTACAAGTGTGACATAGTTTGGTCCTGAAAATTGCCAAAAATCATTTTATGCCAAAATATTGGTGATGGATGAACTTGGGTCTAGGAAAGTAAGAATTCCAAACCATTTTGTATGAATGGTCAACACTCCAAGTTTGACCCCCAATTTGAAAAAAAAAGAAAATGAAAAAAGGCTCAAAAATTCAAGTGCCTTTGCATTGAGCCATCATATGTGCACTAGTTTGTGGGAAAAATATTAAACTTGCAATACAACAAGTTTGAAAAAAAACCTTGACAAATTTGCCTTTCCAGTATGGACTTTTGGGGATTTCAAGGCATATGCACATGGAAATGGCCACATACATGTCAAAATCCATGATAACATCCCCAAATTTGGCACAACCATTGGTGTTACCATTGTGGACAATGTTGCATAGGAATTTGCAACTATGTTGTAACAAAAAATATTTTCCCTTTTACAAGCCCTAGAAATGACTTTTTTGTGATGGAAGTGCCTCATGTAATTTTGAAATTTGTTCCATTTCATTTTTCATCAAAAGCAGGCCAAATTGGATGGCCACTGACCATGTTTCAGCAATTTCAGAGTAATATTGCTATATTCCATACATTTAGTTCAGTTTCAGTGAGTTATCAGAAAAGGCCCAAATTTGCACTACAAGTGTGACATAGTTTACTCCTGAAAATTGCCAAAAATCATTTTATGCCCCAATATTGCTGATGGATGAACTTGGGTCAAGGAAAGAAAGAATTGCAAACCATTTTGTATGAATGGTCAACACTCCAAGTTTGACCCCAATTTGAAAAAAAAAGAAAATGAAAAAAGGCTCAAAAATTCAAATGCCTTTGCATTGAGCCGTCATATGTGCACTAGTTTGTGTAAAAATATTAAACTTGCAATACAACAAGTTTGAAAACAAACCTTCACAAAGTTACCTATCTATTATGGACTTGTGTGGATTTCAAGGCATATGCACATGGAAATGGCCACATACATGGCAAAATTCATAATAACATGCCCAAATTTGGCACAACCAGTGGTGTTACCATTGTGTACAATGTTGCATAGGAATTTGCAATTATTTTATATTAAAAATTATTTTCCATTTTACAAGCGCTGAAATGAATTTTTTGTGATGGAAGTGCCTCAGATAATTTTGAAATTTGTTCCATTTCATTTTTCATCAAAAGCAGGCCACATTGGATGGCCACTGACCAAGTTTCAGCAATTTCAGAGTATTATTGCTATATTCCATACATTAAATTGAGTTTCAGTGAATTATCAGAAAATGCCAAAATTTGCACTACAAGTGTGACATAGTTTGGTCCTGAAAATTGCCAAAAATCATTTTATGCCCCAATATTGGTGACGGATGAACTCAGGTCAAGGAAAGTAAGAATTCCAAACCATTTTGTATGAATGGTCAACGCTCCAAGTTTGACCCCAATTTGAAAAAAAACAAATAAAATGAAAAAAGGCCCAAAATTTCAAATGCCTTTGCATTGAGCCATCATATGTGCACTAGTTCGTGGGAAAAATATTAAAATTGCAATACAACAAGTTTGATAAAAAAAACCTTCACAAATTTTCCTATCTAGTATGGACTTGCGTGGATTTGAAGGCATATGCACATGGAAATGGCCACATACATGGCAAAATCCATAATAACATGCCCAAATTTGGCACAACCTGTGGTGTTACCATTGTGGAAAATGTTGCATAGGAATTTGCAATGATTTTGTAGTAAAAAATATTTCCCATTTTACAAGCCCAGAAATGACTTTTTTTGTGAAGGAAGTGCCTCAAATAATTTTGAAATTTGTTCCATTTCATTTTTCATCAAAAGCAGGCTACATTGGATGGCCATTGACCAAGTTTCAGCAATTTCAGAGTAATATTGCTATATTCCATACATTTAGTTGAGTTTCAGTGAATTATCAGAAAAAGCCCAAATTTGCACTACAAGTGTGACATAGTTTGGTCCTGAAAATTTCCAAAAATCATTTTATGCCAAAATATTGGTGATGGATGAACTTGGGTCTAGGAAAGTAAGAATTCCAAACCATTTTGTATGAATGGTCAGCACTCCAAGTTTGACCCCCAATTTGAAAAAAAAAGAAAATGAAAAAAGGCTCAAAAATTCAAATGCCTTTGCATTGAGCCATCATATGTGCACTAGTTTGTGGGAAAAATATTAAACTTGCAATACAACAAGTTTGAAAAAAAACCTTCACAAATTTGCTTTTCCAGTATGGACTTTTGTGGATTTCAAGGCATATGCACATGGAAATGGCCACATACATGTCAAAATCCATGATAACATCCCCAAATTTGGCACAACCATTGGTGTTACCATTGTGGACAATGTTGCATAGGAATTTGCAACTATGTTGTAACAAAAAATATTTTCCCTTTTACAAGCCCTAGAAATGACTTTTTTTGAGAAGGAAGTGCCTCATGTAATTTTGAAATTTGTTCCATTTCATTTTTCATCAAAAGCAGGCCACATTGGATGGCCACTCACCAAGTTTCAGCAATTTCAGAGTAATATTGCTATATTCCATACATTTAGTTCAGTTTCAGTGAGTTATCAGAAAAGGCCCAAATTTGCACTACAAGGGTGACATAGTTTACTCCTGAAAATTGCCAAAAATCATTTTATGCCCCAATATTGCTGATGGATGAACTTGGGTCAAGGAAAGAAAGAATTCCAAACCATTTTGTATGGATGGTCAACACTCCAAGTCTGACCCCAATTTGAAAAAAAAAGAAAATGAAAAAAGGCTCAAAAATTCAAATGCCTTTGCATTGCGCCGTCATATGTGCACTAGTTTGTGTAAAAATATTAAACTTGCAATACAACAAGTTTGAAAACAAACCTTCACAAAGTTACCTATCTATTATGGACTTGTGTGGATTTCAAGGCATATGCACATGGAAATGGCCACATACATGGCAAAATTCATAATAACATGCCCAAATTTGGCACAACCAGTGTTGTTACCATTGTGTACAATGTTGCATAGGAATTTGCAATTATTTTATATTAAAAAAATATTTTCCATTTTACAAGCGCTGAAATGACTTTTTTGTGATGGAAGTGCCTCAGATAATTTTGAAATTTGTTCCATTTCATTTTTCATCAAAAGCAGGCCACATTGGATGGCCACTGACCAAGTTTCAGCAATTTCAGAGTATTATTGCTATATTCCAAACATTAAATTGAGTTTCAGTGAATTATCAAAAAATGCCAAAATTTGCACTACAAGTGTGACATAGTTTGGTCCTGAAAATTGCCAAAAATCATTTTATGCCCCAATATTGGTGACGGATGAACTTGGGTCAAGGAAAGTAAGAATTCCAAACCATTTTGTATGAATGGTCAATGCTCCAAGTTTGACCCCAATTTGAAAAAAAACAAAGAAAATGAAAAAAGGCCCAAAAATTCAAATGCCTTTGCATTGAGCCATCATATGTGCACTAGTTCGTGGGAAAAATATTAAAATTTCAATACAACAAGTTTGTTAAAAAAAACCTTCACAAATTTTCCTATCTAGTATGGACTTGCGTGGATTTGAAGGCATATGCACATGGAAATGGCCACATACATGGCAAAATACATAATAACATGCCCAAATTTGGCACAACCTGTGATGTTACCATTGTGGACAATGTTGCATAGGAATTTGCAATTATTTTGCAATAAAAAATATTTCCCATTTTACAAGCCCAGAAATGACTTTTTTTGTGAAGGAAGTGCCTCAAATAATTTTGAAATTTGTTCCATTTCATTTTTCATCAAAAGCAGCCCAGATTGGATGGCTACTAACCAAGTTTCAGCAATTTTTCAGAGTAATATTGCTATATTCCATACATTTAGTTGAGTTTCAATGAATTGTCAGAAAAAGCCCAAATTTGCACTAAAAGTGTGACATAGTTTGGTCCTGAAAATAGCCAAAAATCATTTTATTCCCCAATATTGGTGATGGATGAACTTGGGTCTAGGAAAGTAAGAATTCCAAACCATTTTGTATGAATGGTCAACACTTCAAGTTTGACCCCCAATTTGAAAAATAAAGAAAATGAAAAAAGGCTCAAAAATTCAAATGCCTTTCCATTGAGCCATCATATGTGCACTAGTTTGTGGGAAAAATATTAAACATGCAATACAACAAGTTTGAAAACAAACCTTCACAAATTTGCCTTTCCAGTATGGACTTTTGTGGATTTCAAGGCCTATGCACATGGAAATGGCCACATACATGGCAAAATCCATGATAACATCCCCAAATTTGGCACAACCATTGGTGTTACCATTGTGGACAATGTTGCATAGGAATTTGCAACTATGTTGTAACAAAAAAATATTTTCCCTTTTACAAGCCCTAGAAATGACTATTTTTGGGAAGGAAGTGCCTCATATAATTTTGAAATTTGTTCCATTTCCTTTATCATCAAAAGCAGGCCACATTGGATGGCCACTAACAAAGTTTCAGCAATTTCAGGGTAATATTGCTATATTCCATACATTAAATTGAGTTTCGGTAAATTATCAGAAAAGGCCAAAATTTGCACTACAAGTGTGACATAGTTTGGTCCTAAAAATTGCCAAAAATCATTTTATGCCCCAATATAGGTGATGGATGAACTTGGGTTAAGGAAAGTAAGAATTCCAAACCATTTTGTATGAATGGTCAAAACTCGAAGTTTGAACCCAATTTGAAAAAAAAAGACAATGAAAAAAGGCTCAAAAATTCAAATGCCTTTGCATTGAGCCATCATATGTGCACCAGTTTGTGGGAAAAATATTAAACTTGCAATACAACAAGTTTGAAAAAAAACCTTCACAAATTTGCCTATCTAGTATGGACTTTTGTGGATTTCAAGGCATACGCACATGGAAATGGCCACATGCATGGCAAAATCCATGGTAACATCTCCAAATTTGGCACAACCATTGGTGTTACCATTGTGGACAATGTTGCATAAGAATTTGCAACTATGTTGTAACAAAAAAATATTTTCCATTTTACAAGCCGTAGCAATGACTTTTTCTGTGAAGGAAGTGCCTCATATAATTTTGAAATTTGTTCCATTTCATTTTTCATCAAAAGCAAGCTAAATTGGATGGCCACTGTCCAAGTTTCAGCAATTTTAGAGTAATATTGCTATATTCCATACATTTAGTTGAGTTTCAGTGAATTATCAGAAAAGGCCCAAATTTGCACTACAAGTGTGACATAGTTTGGTCCTGAAAATTGCCAACAATCATTTTATGCCCCAATATTGGTGATGGATGAACTTGGGTGAAGAAAAGTAAGAATTGCAAACCATTTTCTATGAATGGCAACACTCCAAGTTTGACCCCAATTTGAAAAAAAATGAAAATGAAAAAAGGCTCAAAAATTCAAATGCCTTTGCATTGAGCCATCATATGTGCACTAGTTTGTGGAAAAATATTAAACTTGCAATACAACAAGTTTGAAAAAAAACCTTCACAAATTTACCTATCTATTATGGAATTGTGTGGATTTCAAGGCATATGCACATGGAAATGGGCACATACATGGCAAAATTCATAATTACATGCCCAAATTTGGCACAACCAGTGGTGTTACCATTGTGGACAATGTTGCATAGGAATTTGCAATTATTTTGTATTAAAAAAATTCCATTTTACAAGCGCAGAAATGACTTTTTTGTGAAGGAAGTGCCTCAGATAATTTTGAAATTTGTTCCAATTCATTTTTCATCAAAAGCAAGCCACATTGGATGGCCACTGACCAAGTTTCAGCAATTTCAGAGTAATATTGCTATATTCCATACATTAAATTGAGTTTCAGTGAACTATCAGAAAAGGCCAAAATTTGCACTACAAGTGTGACATAGTTTGGTCCTAAAAATTGCCAAAAATAATTTTATGCCCCTATATTTGTGATGCATGAACTTGGGTCAAGGAAAGTAAGAATTCCAAACCATTTTTTATGAATGGTCAACACTCCAAGTTTGACCCCAATTTGAAAAAAAACAATGAAAATGAAAAAAGGCCCAAAAATTCAAATGCCTTTGGATTGAGCCATCATATGTGCACTAGTTTGTGGGAAAAATATTAAACTTGCAATACAACAAGTTTGAAAAAAAAACCTTCACAAATTTGCCTATCTAGTATGGACTTGCGTGGATTTCAAGGCATATGCACATGGAAATGGCCACATACATGGAAAAATCCATAATAACATGCCCAAATTTGGCACAACTAGTGGTGTTACCATTATGGACAATGTTGCATAAGAATTTGCAATTATTTTGTAATAAAAAATATTTCCCATTTTACAAGCCCAGAAATGACTTTTTTGTGAAGGAAGTGCCTCAAATAATTTTGAAATTTGTTCCATTTCATTTTTCATCAAAAGCAAGCCACATTGGATGGCCACTGACTAAGTTTCTGCAATTTCAGAGTAATATTGCTATATTCCATACATTTAGTTGAGTTTCAGTGAATTATCAAAAAAGGCCCAAATTTGCACTACAAGTGTGACATAGTTTGGTCCTGAAAATTGCCAAAAAATTATTTTATGCCCCAATATTGGTGATGGATGAACTTGGGTCAAGAAAAGTAAGAATTGCAAACCATTTTCTATGAATGGTCAACACTCCAAGTTTGACCCCAATTTGAAAAAAAATGAAAATGAAAAAAGGCTCAAAAATTCAAATGCCTTTGCATTGAGCCATCATATGTGCACTAGTTTGTGGAAAAATATTAAACTTGCAATACAACAAGTTTGAAAAAAAACCTTCACAAATTTACCTATCTATTATGGACTTGTGTGGATTTCAAGGCATATGCACATGGAAATGGCCACATACATGGCAAAATTCATAATAACATGCCCAAATTTGGCACAACCATTGGTGTTACCATTGTGGACAATGTTGCATAGGAATTTGCAATTATTTTGTATTAAAAAAATACTTTCCATTTTACAAGCGCAGAAATGACTTTTTTGTGAAGGAAGTGCCTCAGATAATTTTGAAATTTGTTCCATTTCATTTTTCATCAAAAGCAGGCCACATTGGATGGGCACTGACCAAGTTTCAGTAATTTTAGAGTAATATTATTATATTCCATTCATTAAATTGAGTTTCAGTGAATTATCAGAAAAGGCCAAAATTTGCACTACAAGTGTGACATAGTTTGGTCCTGAAAATTGCCAAAAATCATTTTATGCCCCTATAAGTATGTAACTAGAAGTACTTTGTAGATGTAATGCTAGAACTACTTTGCAAGAATAAAACTAGGAGTACTTTGCGATAATAAAACTATGAGTAATTTGCAAGATAATAAATGTAGCAAGCTTTTTGTAACACAAAGAAAAGAATTTGTCCCTAGGCAATCGATAACTAGACAGGTAATCATTATTGCAATTTTATATGAGGGAGAGGCATGAGCTAACATACTTTCCGTACTTGGATCATATGCACTTATGATTGGAACTCTAGCAAGCATCCGCAACTACCAAAGATCATTAAGGTAAAACCCAACCATAGCATTAAGTAACAAGTCCTCTTTCCTCCCATACGCAACCCCCTTACTCGGGTATAAGCTTCTGTCACTCTAGCCGCCCACTATAAGAGAATTATGAACGTATTGCAAACCCTACAGCAGGAATCCCTCACGCTTGCGCGACATGGAGGGCACCATAGGACATCACCAAAATAAACATACAATTCAAAAAAATCACGGTCATCAATCAACCCATAGGACAAAAAGAATCTACTCAAACATCATAGGATGGCCACAAATCATTGGATAATAATATGTAGCATTAAGCACCATGTTTAAGTAGAGATTACAGCGGGGAGAAGAGGTGTTGCACCACTACCTAGAGGGGAGAGAGTTGGTGTTGACGGCGGCGAAGTTGTTGCTGTAGATCGCCGTCACGATGATTGCCCCGGCGGCGTTCCGGCGCCACCGGGAGAGAGGGGGAGAGAGCCCCCCTCCTACTTCTATTTGCTTGGCCTCCCCCCTAGATGGGAGGAGAGTTTCCCCTCTGGTCCATGGCCGCCATGGCTCCCGGAGGTGAGGAGCCACTCCGAGATTGGATCTCTCTCTCTGTTTCTCTTCTTTTTTGCGTTTCTGTTTTCTGGCCTTTCACCATTTCTTAAATTCCCGGAGATCCGTAACTCTGATCGGGCTGAAATTTTAACACGATTTTTTTCCGGATATGAGCTTCCTTGCGGCCGAAGAAGAGCCCCAACCGACTTACGGTGTGCCCATGAGGCATCACCACGCGCCATGGGGGGTCATGCCATGGTGGCTTGTGGAGGCCGTGTGCCTCCGTTTGCGTTGATTCCACCTCCCAAAAATCACATATATTCCAAAATAATTATCCATAAAATTTTATTGCATTTGGACTTTGTTTGATATGGATTTTCTGTGAAACAAAAAAAAAGCAAAAAACAAGAACTGGCACTGGGCACTGGATCAATATGTTAGTCCCAAAAATAATATAAAATGTTGCCAAAAATATGTGAAATTTGCAGAATATTGGCATGAAACAATCAAAAATTATAGATATGACGGAGACGTATCACATGCGTAGCAGCTCTCTTCGCACCTTGCCGGGAGAAGCGCTCCTTGTACCTAACACCCAATACAACAAAGCAGGAGTAGGGTTTTACACCTCACGGTGGCCCGAACCTGGGTAAAATCCCTCGCGTGCTCCATTGATTCTCCTCTTTGTGCTCATCGATCTCCCTAGCCGAACTGCAAAGGGGCTAGATGGCCCCATAGATGGGCGTACCCACGACAGCTTCCCTCTCCCTGTGGCCCGCAGCACTGCCGCCTTTGAGCGAAACCCACATGTGCTTCAGAGGGGATCCATTGCTCTGGAATCACAGATCGGTGGCGCCAGAGGACATGCCGGGGCTGCGTTTCAGGTGGTGGGCAGCAAGGGCAAATCGGATCGAGGAAGCGTCGCATCGGTTGGAGACAAGTTTGAAGGAGCTGCGCCTGGCGAAGCACAATGCGGAGGCGCATGTCCATCTCAGGGGTGAGATGCTGAGGGATGTCAGCATCTGGCAGCGTCGTGTTAATTTCGAGCTGGGGCTAATGGCAGAGATCATATTCATGGAGTCGACTGCGGAGGAGAGAACGCGCATGCCTGCGGAATGGCATGAGAAGCCGGTGCAACTGTTCAAATGGGCGCTAGGAGAAGCCAAATCGCTCAACCAGCGGCGGCGGCGGCGTTGGGGATGCATCGTAGGATAGGTGACCTGCCCTCCTTCCCCGCCAGCGATGCAGTGACCTGCTCAGTTGCTGTTGCAGTGAACACGCGGCGCCATGGCGGTTTGCAACCGTGACAATCACTCCATCTATGTATTGTATTTCTATGAAAATACTCCATCTATATGTGTTGTATTTCTATGAAAATAGTTGGTCGTTTGGAAAAAGATGGTCATTGATTTATCATGAGTTTTTGAATGCTTGGTCGTGAGAACTCATCGGGAGCTGTTTCAGGCTTCGAAACCAAAACCATCAATAAATTTCGAGCTAGTTTCCCGTCACATTCCAAAGTACCATGCTATAATTAATTGCAAACCTGTTCACACCAATCAAACCTAAACATGTTTCCACTTTGCAGCATATTAGTACAAGGTTATAAAAAGGGAAACTAACTACTTGAATATTACTGCACATTCCTCCTCATAAGCCTTTCTTGTTCATCGTTCCTTGCGTCTGCCATGGCCGGTAGGAAGAGCTCTGGGCCGAGAAAGAACAAGGGACGGACGACCTTGGCCGCAGAAAAAAAAAGAGGGCCCACCGTGCCGCGAAGGCCTCAAAAGATCTCTCATGGGCAGGAGAGGGCTCTCAGAAGCGCATTCGCCACGGAGGCGAACATGCCGACCGGGCAATGCTGAAGTTGTTAGCCCGCGACGACATGCCCGCTCAGCTTAACAAGCAGAAGGAGTTGATCACCGGATTGCTGAAGCTGCTGAAGGAGAGCAAGGCCTCGGTTGAGAAGGCGACCGGCAAAATCGTGGAACTTCAGGAGGACAAGGCCAAGCTCTGCCACGAGCTCGACCTGCTGAATGAGGAGATCGCCGGCTGGGAGAAGCTGCAACAGAAGAGTAGTGCTGATACGTCTCCAATGTATCTATAATTTTTTATTGTTCCATGCTATTATAATATCAATCTTGGATGTTTTATATACCTTTACAAGCAATTATATATCATTTTTTGGGACTAACCTATTAACTCAGTGCCCAGTGCCAGTTGTTGTTTTTTGCCTGTTTTTGGTTTTCCAGAATATCAGTACCAAACGAAGTCCAAATGCCACGAAACTTTTTGGAGATTTTTTTCTGGACATAAGAGACACTAGAAGCTTCGGGAGAGGGCCAGAAGCCAGAGGAGGTCGCCACGAGCCACCAGGGCGCGCCCTAGGGGGGTGGCGCGCCCTGGTGCCTCGTGGGCCCACCTCTGCTCCGTTTGACCTAATTCCACCTCTATAAATTCTCTAAAATCGGGAAACCAATAAAGGAGTCCACAAAATACTTTTTCCGCCACCGCAAGTTCCTGTTCTCGAGAGATCCCATCTAGAGGCCTTTTCCGGCACTCCGCCGGAGGGGGATTCGATCACGGAGGGGCTCTACATCAACCTTGCTGCCCTTCCGATGAGGCGTGAGTAGTTTACCACAGACCTTCGGGTCCATAGTTAGTAGGTAGATGACTTCTTCTCTCTTTTCGATCTTCAATACAATGTTCTCCTCGATGTTCTTGGAGTTCTATCCGATGTAATCACTTTTTGCGGTGTGTTTGTTGGGATCCGATGAATTGTGAGTTTATGATCAGATTATCCATGAATATTATTTGAGTTTTCTCTGAACTCTTTTATGCATGATTGTTATAGCTTCGTATTTCTCTCCGATCTATTGATTTGGTGTGGCCAACTAGATTGATTTATCTTGCAATGGGAGAGGTGCTTTGTAATGGGTTCGATCTTGCGGTGCTCAATCCCAGTGACAGAAAGGGACATGAGGGACATGACATGTATGTATCGTTGCTATTAAGAGTAAAAAGATGGGGTTTATTCACGTGTGAGTTTACTTTGTCTACATCATGTCATCTTGCTTAAGGCGTTACTCCGTTCTTTATGAACTTAATACTCTAGATGCATGCTGGATAGCGGTCGATGTGTGGAGTAATAGTAGTAGCTGCAGAATCGTTTTGGTCTACTTGTCTCAGACGTGATGCCTATATACATGATCCTTGCCTTGGATATCGTCATGATTATCTACTTTTCTATCAATTGCCCAATAGTAATTTGTCTACCCACCGTATGCTATTTTCAAGAGAGAAGCCTCTAGTGAAAACTATGGCCCCCGGGTCTACCTTTATCATATATTAAAAATCCTAAAAATACCTTGCTGCACTTTTTCTTTACTTATTTTATTTTGTAGTTTTGTTCGATCTATCTATCTATCACCATACAATTTAATCTTGCAATTAACCGCCACGGGATTGACAACCCCTTGTTCGCGTTGGGTGCGAGGATTTGTTGTTTTGTGTGCAGGTACTGCTAACGAGGTGCTACGTGATTCTCCTACTGGATTGATAACATTGGTTTCATAACTGAGGGAAATACTTATCTCTACTATATTGCATCATCCCCTCCTCTTCGGGGAAATCCCAACGCAGCTCACAAGTAGCAGGAAGAATTTCTAGCGCCGTTGCCGGGGAGACATCATCAACATCTATCAAGTACCTATGCATAAAAATTTCATCTCCTTGGATTTATTTTATTTGCCTTTGCCTCTCGTTTTCATCTCCCCCACTTCTCAAAAGGTTTTTTTACAAAAAAAAACAAAAATATTTTCCGTTTGCCTTTTTGCGTGTTTTCTTGTTCGCTTGCTTGAAGTTGTTATCATGAGTGATTTTGGCATGGCAGAAACTGAGGATGGTAGAACTCCTAAAATTGGAAGTTCTACCAATCTTGATGCTAAAACTTTGTGTTGGGACATGGGAATGTTATAGGAAAAAGTGTCATCCAAGAATTATTTAATTGCATTGGGACCTTGGCTTGTGATGATGCTGCTATACTTAAAGAAACCAAAAATTATTCCGAAGCTATTTCTGCACTTGTTCTTAAACTTGAAAGAAGATTTATTCATACCCATCCTACTTTGCAAAGATTGTTTTATGAGTTACCGGTTATAAAAAATCCTAGAGCTAAGAAAATAGCTACCCTTGTCCTCATGAATGAATTTGATCACATAGTGCGAGAAGCTAGGGAGATCTTTGATTTTTATGGTATGAACCATGAAAAACTGGTAATAGATGAGATCCTTTATAATAATGATTACTTCTTGAGGTATTTGTTCTGCAATGACCACATCTTTGATGAGAATATTAAAAAAGAAGTCCCCCCTCTAAATATAATCCAGCAAGTTTTCAATAGTGTTAATAGACAATACTCTTGGATTGTAGCCGGTAATCAGGAGGGATTTACAAATGGACAACTTACTAATGCTAAAATTTCTATGGATGATGTGTTTCATATTACCTTTGAAAAACCTTCTGATGGAAGTACATCTTCGGATAAGAAGAAGAAAGATGACAATACTTGAAACTATGCATTATGCCTAGCTAGGGGCATAAAACAATAGCGCTTGTTGGGAGGCAACCCAATGAATAAAATAATTTTTTTATTTTTGTTTATGTTATTGTGTGTTTACAAAATTATGCTACTGTTATGATTGTGTTTTTTATGTTTTAATTAGTGTTTGTGCCAAGTAATGCCTTTGGGATGATTTGGAAGATAGTATAATTGATGCTGTTTGGAAAACAGAAAGTTTTGAGTCCAGTACTGCAATTTTAATTCTGTACTGGAGCATCATAAAAATATATAATTTTTACACAGTATTGGTATATGAATTTCCCACGTTTTCCTTAATTTTCAGAATTTTTGGAGTTACAGAAGTATGGTTTTTAAATAGATCTCTACAGACTGTTCTGTTTTTGACAGATTCTGTATTTGATGCATTGTTTGCTTGTTTTGATGAAACTATGGATTGTATCGGGGGGTATAAGCCATGGAGAAGTTAGAATACAGTAGGCATAATGCAAAAATAAAATATGAATGGGTTTGCAACAGTACTTAAAGTAGTGATTTGTTTTGTTATACTAACGAATCTCACGAAGGTTTTGTTGAGTTTTGTGTGACTGAAGTTTTCAAGTTTTGGGTGAGATTACGATGGATGAAGGAATAAGGAGTAGCAAGAGCCTTAGCTTGGGGATGACCAAGGCACCCCAGGGTAATATTCAAGGAAGACTTGTGGCACCCCGGCTCAGAGAACTGGTTTACCAGTGTTTCCAACCCAGAGATCATGTCTTCTGGAAACACACAACAACTTGGAACAGAACTGAACTGCACTTTATTGAAATATCTCGAGTACAAGCTCATAATTTACATTGATAGCGAGGCCAAAAGCACTGCTCGTGCTAGGATAATATCTACATTATTTATGGAACATAGCAGGGCCTCGATACTACTGGGTGACTCTACGGCGTAACGGAACATAGCGTGGAAAACTCCATCCACAGGGACAATGCTGAGGACACGGCCTAGTTAGCGTAACACGAACCATCGGGACCTCCGTCCTCGGCTTCTCCTGCATCTGGCATGATACGCCAGGTGAGTACTTGGAATGTACTCGCAAGCTCACGGCAACCAAAACAATGCAGCAAACAATATCATGGCAATAACCATATTAAGTGCTTAGATGCTTACTGTTACCGAATACCAACTTACTCTCTTCGGGGTTATACCACAACCCTCAGAATACTCATAATCCACTGAGTAATTGTGATCATAAGACAAGTTCTTCCATCATTTTTATGATTATTACGGTTGACCATTTAGTGGCCTAGTACAGACTGTCCAATACCGTGGACACGGCTATTTGAATAGATTCATACACTCTACAGAGGTTGCGCACTTTACCCACACTATGGAGCTCCTGGCCTCGTACTCCCATTCGGGTGGACCGGTGCTGCTCCAACGAAACTTGCCTAACCCGTGACTCCTCTATCATACCACCGACAATCATACCCTCCCAGGGTCATGTCTTGGGTGACCCCTGTGTCACCTCGTGACACCTGCCACCGTCGTGGCCAAACTAAACTATCCCAAACGGGGACGCCGGCAAAATAACTCAACTGGGCTCACGGGATTATTGTTGTGTACCTGATCAGGGTAGCACACACGCATAACCCTCCCTCATTGGTGGTACCGATAAAAGAGCACAAAGCCAGACCAAGTCAAGGCCGTCCCATACCGGCAAATGTGCCTGCGCAGATAAGTCCGGATAGGTGGCACTAGATCAACAAATTAGGTTTAGTATTAACAAGTATTTAACAAGCATGGGTATTTATCATGGATAACTTAACATGGCAGTAGCTATGCAACAAAATAAATTACTTTGAATTATCACATATTAAAATAATGCAAATAATTCAATTAAATAATCAACACTATTGAAATGCTTCATGCAATGGATGACATGGCTTGCCTTGCTCTGTTGGGTTGTCCACAAACTCCTGGGCTTCAAAGTCAAAAGAATTTCCCTCTAAAAATATTTTTAAAATGCAAAGGAAAATGTCACATAACACTGTTCTGTTCACCAGAAATTTTGTGAGCATGAGAAAAATACCAAATTTTACCAGAAATTAGAGGAGCTCAAGACAAACCCAATGCAAAAAGAATCAATTGATTTGGACTTATGGATCAAAAGTTATGGATGGCCAAAGTTCCTGGTCAAAATTTGAATTAAAACAGAAAATAGAAAATCAGCAGAGGGCCACGCCGAAGGCGTATTTCGCCAGGGCGCCTCCACTTACCGCCTCGGCGAGCCACTGACGAGTGGGCCCTCTGTCAGATTTAAAAGGGGAAAGAGAGAAACAGAGAGCGGCGGGGTTCCGGCGATGGTCGTCGGCGATACAAACGGCGGCGAGGTCCGGCGACTACAGGGATGGAATGAGTGCACTGAGACGAACACGCACGTACCCGTGGATTGGCGAGAGATGGCCGGACGGCGTCGTCCTCTTCCACTCCGGCGGCGACAGCTCTCGGGTGTCGCCAGAGACGGCATTTCCGGCAGGATTTTGACCGGGCAAGGACTTGGGCGGGGTAAGGAGACTGAGCAGAGCTCGGGCGTGGAGTCAGTGGAGGCTGGGGTGAAGCCAATCGGTGAGGTGGTGGAGCTTGGGTGGCGGCGGATCTCCGGCGAATGGCGAGGCAAGAGGGCCTCTCGACCTTGGCTCGGTGCTTGGGAGCCCGATTGGGAGGTGGTGAGGGGCGATGGTGAGATAGAGGGGCTGGCCATGGCCTTTTATAGGCAGGGGCGACCTCTCTGGAAGCTGGTGAAGCTTGGCCACGTCGCCGGCGCGGGGACGCCGCGCTGGCTGGCTGGGAGCGGGCGACGGGACGGAGGAGGGCAGGGAGAGTTAATGCAGCGGTGGCTGCTTGTGGAGGAAGACGACGGGCGACAGGGCAACTGTGCCCACACGGGTGTCATAGTGCCCTATTGCAGTGGCGGCCGGCGAGGGCGATTCCGGTGTGGGGAAGAACCTGGAGTGGGGTATGTGGACGGCATCGATGACGTCGGCACCACCAGACACCGAAAGACAACGCAGGACGGCCGGAATGACCACACCAGACGCGAGCGAGGTGCAGAGCGCGCGCACTGGCATGCCAGTGCCGTGCTCACCACAGTGTCTGGCATCTGGAGGCCACGCAAGTCTAGCGCACCATGTCCAGCACGTTCTCCTTTGATCACTTAGTGCCCCTGTGCCCTTGGCTTGGCTAGGTTCACTCTGATTCGAAGTGTAGCTTCAGCTACAGTTTCTGACAGAAACTTTGAGAGAGATCTGGAGGAGGGGTGAGCTGGAGATGAGGCCAGTGGAGATGTCTGGGATGATCTACTTTGGAAGGACTCCAAACTGGCCAAGTTTGAGAAAATTTCATCAAGATTTGAGGGTAGCTCATGAACAACTGCTGTTACTGGACCAGAAGCAAGATGAGCTTGTAGCACTCATATGGTTGATCTTCTGGAGCTGAAATTTGGTGTGAGAGGGTTATTTGGTGGATAGAAGATGTGATAAAAAATTTAGATCAATTGGATACCTCCAGCTGGTACTTCTTTCACAGAGGTTCCATTTGAGCAGAAACTTGTCAGAATATTGTTGCTGAAAATTTGTACTGGGCAAGATGATATTTTTGGATATTGTGGCAAGATAGGTCCCCTAGTATCTCAGGGAATTATTTGAGAGTTTTCTGAGTTGGGAAAATATGACTTGCTTCACAAATGGCCAGTACTGTCCAGAAGATAAATGGAGTTTTCTGGACAAAATTTTATACTGGACCATGAAATGATTTTGAAGATTGTGGGAGTAGATGATGACCAGAAGGTGTGGTATTAATTTGGGATTTTTCTGATTGCCAGAACTATAGGTTGCTTCATAACCCATAGTGAGGACAGATTTTCCCAAAGGAAGAAAATGAATAATTGGGAAGGATTGAGAATTGGAATTTGATCCAGGAGGTGAATGACAAGATTGCAGCAAGATGTTGAGGGCTTTGGATCAATGAGAGAGATTCATAAGTCCAAAGTCAACTGAAAAAGGTTCAAAATCATCCAAACTGCAAATAAAACCAGAAAAGATTTTGAAAAGGAAAAGTTGCCAAAAACCAGGGTGTCACAAGACTCAAGCATCTAAGCTTGGGGATGCCCCGGAAGGCATCCCCTCTTTCTTCTACCAACTATCGGTAATTTTACTTGGAGCTATATTTTTATTCGTCATATGATATGAGTTTTACTTGGAGCGTCGTGTATTATATGAGTCTTTGCCTTGTTTGCTTTTTAGTTTGTCACAATCATCTTTGCTGGACACACCCATTTGAGAGAGCCACACGTTTATCATGATTTGTTAGAATACTATATGTGCTTCACTTAATGTTTTTGAGCTAGGCAGTTGCTCTAGTGCTTCACTTAAATCTCTTTGAGCACGGCGGTGGCTATGTTTTGAAGAAATATTTTGCACTCTCATGCTTCACTTATATCATTTTGAGAGTTGATGATAGTAATGGTAATTTGCACAAGATATGAATTTGGTCCCAAAGTGATGAATATTCAAGAGGGATATAATAAAAACTTTCATATAGATCATTGGATATGGTAAGTTTGATTCCTTGCAATAGTTTGTGATATGGAAATGATAATATGTGAGTCATGTTAGTGAGTAATTGTGATTTAGTAAGAATATTGGTGGTAAGGTTTCACTACTGGAATACAAGAATTTGTCGTCTGCTAGATCTTTGCCGTCTGCTGGCTGACGGCAAAGACCTTCTTTGCCGTCAGATTCCAAAAAGCATACGGTAAAGTAGTGACTGATGACAAAGAAGAATTTTGCCGTCTGCTAGCAAACGGCAAAGAACAAAAAGGCAGACGGCAAAGAGGTTAGCTGGGCCCCACTGAACCATCGAGTTGGTTAGGTCATATGGAATTCAGTTTGCCGTCTGCTAGCAGACGGCAAAGAATATATAAGCAGACGGCAATGTGCGGACTAGCAGACGGCAAAGTTCGTACTTAACTAACGGCCGCGCCCCCCACCCCGGCCTCTCTCTCTGCTCTCTCCCTCCCCGACGTCTCTCTCTCTGTGTTCTCACCCACCCGCCGCCGCCCCGCCGCCCCCGCCGCCCCCACGCCCTGCCGCGGCCGCCCGCCGCCGCCCGCCCCAGGCCGCCCCGTCCCCTCCCCTGCCTCCCTCTCTCCCCCGCCCCCCACACCGCATCCGCCCCGGCCCGCCGCCTGCCGCGGCCGCCCGCCTCCTGCCGCCGCCGCCCGCCCCAGGCCGCCCCGCCCCCTCCCCTGCCTCCCTCTCTCTCCCCTGCCCCCTCCCCTGCCTCCCTCTCTCTCCCCCACCCCCGTCCCCGACCCCCACCGCCGCCGCCGCCCCGGCCCGGTGCCTGCCGCGGCCGCCCGCCGCCCGCCCGCCTCCCAAGGTGTGGTTTGCCGTCCGTGGCAGATGGCAAAGAGGTGGAGGCGGCAGACGGCAAAGAGCGGGGAGGCTGACGGGTCCGATGACGTCATGAAGCAGACGGCAAAGGGGGGACACATTTGCCATCAGCCGGCAGACGGCAAAGCCTCCCGTTAGCCACCTAACGTGGCTAACGTCTATCCTTTGCTGTCAACTTTCTTTGCCGTCTGCTTGCCCATGAAGGCTGACGGCAAATGTCTTTGCCGTCCGCTGGGCGGGAGCAAACGGCAAAGAAGCTGTTTACCGTAACTTACTATGCCGGCCATGTTTGCCGTCTGCGGCTGATGGCAAAGATCTTTGCCGTTCGCTTTATGGTCCTTTGCCGTCTGCCATGGCAGACGGCAAAGCAGCTGATTCCTGTAGTGTTTGTGATTCCCTATGCATGCACATAAAGTCAGTAGTTATGCAATGAAATTATATCCTACTTATGGTGCATTATTCGGTGTTAGTTATGTTCAATGCATGTTTATGACCGTTTTCGCTTTTTGCTTGGTTGCTTCTCAATCTATTTGCTAGCCTTCATTTGTACTAAGCGGGAATACTACTTGTGCATCCAACTCCTTAAACCCAAGTTGTGCCAAATGAGTCCACCATACCTACCTATATGCGGTATTTCTGTGCCGTTCCAAGTAAGTTTGTGTGTGCCAACTCTAATTTTTCAAAATAATTTTATATTTTGTGTGCCCGTACCGCTCATGAAGCGGCAGGGGGTGGCCAATATTTTCCATGCTAGGTCTGTTATTCTCATGATGAGTGTTTATTCACTTGTCATTGCACGAGAGAGTGGCAGGTAATAGGGATGCCCAGTCCCGAAATGAAAAAAAAATATGATGATAATAATAAATTCCTTGGAAAGTGTTGGTATGGAGGGCACCCATGGATACGGCTAGCCATGGAATGTGAAAGAATGGTGGAAACGAAACAAACTTTATTTTCTGTTTGGGAACCGCCTATGATATGTCTAGCATGGAAGATATTGGAAATTCTCGGTCGTTTTCGTTGACAGGAAAAGCATGCCTCTCAAAATAATTTTATCTCTCTAATTTAAGCCTTGAGCTCTGGCACATTAGCAAATCTCAGCTTCCCTCTACGAAGGGCCTATCTATTTACTTTTATGCCAAAAAAAATTGAGTCTCCATCTTCTCTTACAAAAGCACCAACTAGAGAGCACTATTGTCATACTTGTGCATTGTGTGTAGCTAATATTGAGTGTGTTTCATGAATGGATCAATGATTGAGCATAATGGGCAAGGGATAACTTTCTTTAGCATTGATATTTTGAAAGGCATGGTTGCTTGTTAGTATGCTTGAGTATTTATGTCTTCATGTCAAATTATAGACTATTGCTTTGAATCATTCAAGTCCAAATGTCCATGCTACAAAAGAAAAGAATATATGATGAATATGATAGGTAGCATTCCACATCAAAAATTCTGTTTTTATCATTTACCTACTCGAGTACGAGCAGGAATTAAGCTTGGGGATGCTTGATACGTCTCCAACATATCTATAATTTTTGTTTGTTCCATGCTATTATAATATCAATCTTGGATGTTTTATATACCTTTATAAGCAATTATATATCATTTTTTGGGACTAACCTATTAACTCAGTGCCCAGTGCCAGTTACTTTTTTTGCCTGTTTTTGGTTTTCCAGAATATCAGTACCAAACGAAGTCCAACTGCCACGAAACTTTTTGGAGATTTTTTCTGGACATAAGAGACACTAGAAGCTTCGGGAGAGGGCCAGAAGCCAGAGGAGGTGGCCACGAGCCACCAGGGCGCGCCCTAGAGGGGTGGCGCGCCCTGGTGCCTCGTGGGCCCACCTCTGCTCCGTTTGACCTAATTCCACCTCTATAAATTCTCTAAAATTGGGAAACCAATAGAGGAGTCCACGAAATACTTTTTCCGCCGCCGCAAGTTCCTGTTCTCGAGAGATCCCATCTGGAGGCCTTTTCCGGCACTCTGCCGGAGGGGGATTCGATCATGGAGGGGCTCTACATCAACCTTGCTGCCCTTCCGATGATGCATGAGTAGTTTACCACAGACCTTCGGGTCCATAGTTAGTAGCTAGATGGCTTCTTCTCTCTTTTTGATCTTCAATACAATGTTCTCCTCGATGTTCTTGGAGTTCTATCCGATGTAATCACTTTTTGCGGTGTGTTTGTTGGGATCCGATGAATTGTGAGTTTATGATCAGATTATCCATGAATATTATTTGAGTTTTCTCTGAACTCTTTTATGCATGATTGCTATAGCTTCGTATTTCTCTCCGATCTATTGATTTGGTTTGGCCAACTAGATTGATTTATCTTGCAATGGGAGAGGTGCTTTGTAATGGGTTCGATCTTGTGGTGCTCAATCCCAGTGACAGAAAGGGACATGACACATATGTATCGTTGCTATTAAGGGTAAAAAGATGGGGTTTATTCATGCGTGTGTTTAATTTGTCTACATCATGTCATCTTGCTTAAGGCGTTACTCCGTTATTTATGAACTTAATACTCTAGATGCATGCTGGATAGCGGTCGATGTGTGGAGTAATAGTAGTAGATGCAGAATCATTTCGGTCTACTTGTCTCCGACGTGATGCCTATATACATGATCATTGCCTTGGATATCGTCATGATTATTTGCTTTTCTATCAATTGCCCAACAGTAATTTGTTTACCCACCGTATGCTATTTTCAAGAGAGAAGCCTCTAGTGAAAACTATGGCCCCCGGGTCTACCTTTATCATATATTAAAAATCCTAAAAATACCTTGCTGCACTTTTTCTTTACTTATTTTATTTTGTATTTTTGTTCGATCTATCTATCTATCACCATACAATTTAATCTTGCAATTAACCGCCAAGGGATTGACAACCCCTTGTTCACGTTGGGTGCGAGGATTTGTTGTTTTGTGTGCAGGTACTGCTAACGAGGTGTTGCGTGATTCTCCTACTAGATTGATAACCTTGGTTTCATAACTGAGGGAATTACTTATCTCTACTGTACTGCATCATCCCCTCCTCTTCGGTGAAATCCCAACGCAGCTCACAAGTAGCAAGTGCCTTGGTGAACATGGTGACCGCCGTCATCGGGGAACTTAGGGATGACATGGCGAAGCTCCATGTCGAGAGCGTGGCTGCTGTCAAGCAACATCATGCGGACGTGAAAGAGATCATCCATGCTCGCCTCGAGAAATCCCGCGCCATGGAAGCAATGAAGAAGATGGTGGACGAGAGGTGAGAGGAGATGAAGGTTGTGGAGGCGATGAAGAAACAGTTAGAACTCTGCACCTAGCAACCCTTCATGCAGTAGAGAGCAGCGACCCGGACCTTTGTCTGCGTCTTCCTTTTTCTTTTTTTGCACGTAATCTTCCTTTTTCTTTTGTCCCTGTGTCTTCTTCTTTTGCCACTGTGTCTTTCGGGCGTTTCCGCATGTGTCCTTGTAAATTATCTTGAATAGGTAAGACAATTATTATCCGTTGCCATTGTCATCATATTATTTTGTTTGTACTAGGCTGAGAGGCATGAATAAAATAGTGCTAACGATGAGTGGTTTCGTGGGATCACAAGTAGATCATTTTTATCGCCATATCACACTGGGCTGCTGTGTTTCGCACTCCTCCGCGTCGGGCTAGTACTCCAGTGGAAAACTAGAGTATACCGCATGCTTCTTTGCTCCTCCTTAGGTCTTCGGCAACAATTATACCTCCTTTCGCCGACATGTGGGACAGCCAGCATCCAGGTCGACGTTTCATGCACAAGATTAGAGTGGGGAACGGATGGGGAGACTTACCCCTCGCAGTAATAATGACTATAATGAGCAGTCAAATCACAAGGCCCCACCTTCCAGCAGTAATGAGCCGTCAAATCACAAAGCCCCACCTTTCCCGCAGTAAGTTGAATCCACTACTCCCTCGTCCTCCTCGCCTCTCTGTCAAACCGACCAGGCGAAATTTGCCCCGCACTCGCCTTTTAAATATAAGTTTTGTAAGTATCGATGGATTGCGCCATGGAGCAAAACTAACAAGCTCAAATTAAAGAAAAAGGGGGTACATATATAGCACACTTGTCGCATTTGCGTTGCACCTACATGGTCGGTCGGGCACGCCGCTCACGGAATGGAACACGCGTCATCTTGTGTTTGCACTTCACACGTGGAACCGCAATTGAGCAATCGACCATAGGCACACTCCCCCGGCCCCGCGCATCGGCTGAGTTACTACTAAAGTATTACTACTAGAAAAGAGAGAACATCGATACTTAGTACAGTACATACGTACTACTCCCTCCATTCCTAAATATAAGGCTTTCTAGGGATTCCACTATAGACTACATACGGAGTAAAATGAGTGAATCTACACTCTAAAATATGTCTATGTATGTAGTTCGTATTGAAATCTCTAAAAGGTCTTATATTAAGAAACAGAGGAAGTACTATACTAACATACTACTACTCCACTACTAGTATGATGCTGGATGTGGGACAGCCAGCAACTGGATCAACGTTTCATGCACCAAATTATGCATAGTACTACGTGCTTAGATGGGGTGCTAATGTCTTTCTTTGACAAATAAACTCCTTCATGCTTTGCGTAAACTTCTCTCATTTAAGTGTTTTGCATAGGTCCGCGCGCTTTGCATTAGTTCTTCCTGGGGTCACCAAACTCATCTCTCTTCTCTTTTGCACCTGTACACCCTAGACACCATGGAGGGGAGACTCACCCCGGTCATACCACCGCAGTAATAATGACTATAATGAGCAGTCAAATCACAAAGCCCCACCTTTCCAGCAGTAATGAACAGTCAAATCACACAGCCCCACCTTTCCAGCAGTAAGTTGAATCCGCTACTCCCTCGTCCTCCTCGCCTCTCTGTCGAACTGACTAGGCGAAACTGCCCCGCCTAATGCGCGGGAAAAGCCCCGCCCTCCACTTTTAAATATAATTTTGTATCGATGGATTGCACCATGGAGCAAAGCCAAAAGAAAACGGTGGTCGTACTACATGTATACAACATGCACGTCGCGTTCGCATCGCACCCCACATGGTCGGTCGGTCCGGCACGCTGCTCACGGAATGGAACGCGCGTCATCTTGCGTTTGCACTCACATGTGGGAACGCAATTGAGCAGCCGACCGTAGGCACACTCTCCCCCGTCCCCACGCGTCGGCTGAGTTGTACTAGAAGAGAGACACCAGTGATAGTACTAGGGTAGTGCTGTACACACGTCGTTGCCTGGACGATCCCTGCACGACAGGGGAGATCAGTTCATCCATCCATGTGACCAGAGTCCAGTAGATGGCTGGATTGGCTATCGTCTACATATCGTGCAGGTTGTGTCGTACTAACATACGGACATAGTTCTGTTGATAAATCTAAAAAAAAGTAGGAGCACTAACTATATTGCAATACCAATGAAATTTGAATCCATTCTCGGTATGAATACAAATCTAGTCCACTCACCCTAGGCGGCTAGGGCATCCTCTCCCCTCCATGCTTCACCGATGAGCTGGTGGATTCACCCCTCCCCTCTTCCCACCGCTCCATCGGCCGGTGGCGGGGAGGGGAATCCCGGTGCCTATGCTTCGATTATTAGTTTATGTTAGGGTTTTTAGTCCTCGCACGCGCAACGCTCTGGCGGATGATGTCGGCGCTTCTTCTTCGAGTTTGTCTTCCGAGCTCCGACCCTCCTTGAGTTCATTCGTCTAGACATAGTCAATGGAACTCCAGCGTAGATTCTTGCCATCTCCCTTGGGGCTATGAGGTTAAGGTTTATTGTCATCCGGTGAGATTTGATGTCATGTGCTTCGGATCAATGAGAGGGTTAAACAACAACAACTGTGTTCCTCCAGGGCGTTGGTTATTAGGGGCACATGCACGAAGACTACTCGGCTGCCAACAAGAAGGTGAAGCCGGCTACGTTAGGACATCGGTGACATTGATTGACACCTTTTCTATGAGTTTTCTCTTTGAGCTTTGATCCTCATCGAGTTTTTTCGTCGGGACGTAGTCGATGGAGCTCCGACGTAGATTCATGTTGTCTCCTTGGGGCAGTGAGGTTAGCGTTTCTTGTCATATGGGAAAATTTGGTGTTATATTAATTAGGTGCTTTAGATCAATGATGACAACTACGCCTCCAGGGTGCTACTCCTTAGGGGAACGTGCACGAAGACTCCTCAACAGTCATTGACGAGGTCAAGCTGGCTCCAGTAGGATAGCAGCGATAACGACGCGTCGATGGCTCTTTCTGACTGCAGTTGGTTGTTCGCTGGTCTCAGAATTTGGATGTATTTTTTATCAGAGATGCTATGTACCACTTGCAAACATTTACAATAGACCCGGTCTCCCTCAAAAAAGGTTGCATATAGTTTATGTTCAAAATCAGAACAAAGATTGATGGCTCTTACATTTTTTTTCCAAATGCTAAGATCACTAATTTTCTGTGGCACCCCGGCTCAGAGCAACCGGTTTACCTTGCATTGCCAGCCCAGAGATCATGTCTTCTGGCAACACACAACAACTTGGTACAGAATATAACCGCCTTATTGATCTCTTGTGGATACATTGTTTCGGATATTACATAACAAGCGAGGCCAAGTGGCACACACAGTGTGGCTGCACTTATGTACATTATTTAGTAGACATCTCAGGGCCTCGAGGATAAGGGAAATTCTACTCGGCAGTGGAACGAATGAGGTAGCGGGACTCCACTCCACAAGGACACTGCTGGGACACGGCCTAGATCGCGACGGATAGATTGACATCAACTCCTTGCGTCGCTTCTCCTGCATCTGGCATGACAAGCCAGGTGAGTACTTTGAATGTACTCGCAAGCTCACAGCAAACAAAGCAAATACGACAAACAATACCAAGGCATTTAACAAGTTTAATGCATGAACATGAACATGATACTACCAGTCATGAAGTGTACGTGAATTGTTGCCATGGTCCCTTGGACCAAATTACCATCTCAGGGTTACATCGTAACCACCGTCAACATCTTACCATAGTGATCCTCACACGATCACCTCAATACCAACCATAGTGATCCTCACACGATCACCAACTTCTGCATGTGCCATCTTGTTGTTCTTAGTGTGTAGGTTTATTATTTTTGTTGACCCACAATGTGACCTACTATGAACTGTGTCCATATCTGAGGACGCGACTATCGATAGATTATACACTCTGCAGAGGTTAGTACACTGTACCCACACCACGGAACTCATGGCCTCGTGCTCCCATTCGGGTGGACCAACGACATTCCGACAAAACCAATCTATTGCATGACACTCTCCCGGCCACTCCGACAAACTCCCCTTTGGGCTATGTCATGGGTGGCCCCGATGCCAACTCTTGACATCCTGCCACCTCGTGGCCAGCCACCGTCGTGGCAAAACAAAACAAACGGTCCAAAATGGGGACAATGGTACCATATAACTCGGGCACACAAGGTTATGCCTGCCTACCGGGCCAGGGTAGCGCCAGCGCATAACCTTCCCTAGTTGGAGGCACCGGCGAGAGGCATGACAATAGAACGAATTAGGGCCTCCCTATCCAGGCAAGTGTGGTTGCACTGGTGAGCTCAATTCGGTGGCACGATGACTCGATCAACAGTTGTTCAAGTTGGATTAACATCAGGTTTAACTTGAAGGAATATGATTCGAGCCATAGTATGCAATGAGGTGCATGGGTCATGATCATATAAAAATGAGTAACGAATGCATCATGCTACCATGAGAGTATATGACATGATCTCTACTGCACACAATATCAAGATGACATGTTCTCTACTGCATAGCAACAATATGACACGTAACAACTATGTAGCAATGGGTTATATATAGCAAATCATATCAATAGTGAAGCATATAATGAATTTAATTCGAATAAAACCATTGTCATTGAAATGCCATCCCTGCATATGAATGTTGTGGCTTGCCTTGGTTCAGAGGAGTGTCACACAACTCTTGGTCTAATTCAACACAACTAGGACCTTCTGAAAACAATTTAAATGCAAAAAGAAAATGTCACATAAAGCATTTTATTGCACCAGAAATTCCAAACAGCAAGGAAAATTCTCAAATTTGGCATACAGAAACTTTAGCTCAAGACAAAACTAATGCAAAAAGATTCAACTCATTTGGACTTATAGAATAGAATCTAGAGCTGGTCAAAGTTTTGGTCAAAATCTGAATTTAAATGAATTTAAACAAATTTCCAGAGAAAGCCACGTCGAAGGCGTATTCTCAGAATACGTCTCCACTCATACCACTTCGGGCGAGATGGAGAGAGGCTGACAGGTGGGGCCCCATGTCAGGGTTAAAAGAGAGAGAGAGGGAACAGGGGCACGGCGGCTCTGTCGCCGGTGGTTCTCTGGCGAGGAGGCCACGGTTGCCATTGGCGACGGTCGGGATGGATCAGGGACAGCGTGGGGAGTACGCACGTACCAGTGGCTAGGTCGGAGGTGGATGGACGGTGACGCGGGCTTCTTCTCCAGAGACGGCAGGCGGTGGAGCTCGTCGGAGATGGCGATTCCGGCAATGATCTGACGAACCAGCACCACGAGCGTACTCAGGAGGTCACCACGAACTCGACAGAGGCAGAGAACGAAGATGGAGACGACCGGAGTAGGAGGATGGCCGAGGAGGATCCGCGGCCAACTCTGGCGATGATCGGCGGTAGGCGACCCTCCCGGCCTTGCCGCATTAGCTGGGGACTCAATTTGTGGCCAGAGAATTTGATTGCGATGGTTGGAATGGCTCGGGGAGGGTTCTATTTATAGATGGAGGGGTGACAGCACGTTGAGCTCCGCCGTAGAGGAGCAGCTGGTGAACTGAGAGGGAGATGAGCTCAGGCGAGTCTTGGAGGAGAAGTAGCTCAACGCGGAGAAGCTACACGTGCACGCGGGCACTGTGAAGCGCACTAACTGGGGCAGGTGGCGCACTCACGCGCACTATTCCACCCGTTTGCGCTTCGGCTGCTTCCGGCATGTTGCCTGCCGGCGTCGGGGAGGATCAGGGCGAGGCCAGGTGGAAGTGCGGGAGGATGCTGAGTGGCGGGGGAAGCTGTGGTGGCACGAGGAGGAGAAATGGGCGGCGGCAGAGGGCCCCGATGCCCAGAGCGCGGCGATTGCATGTCGAACACCTCGCGCCCGCGTGGTCACCACGTGCACTGGCACACGTGGGACTTTAGGAAAGTGTAAACCGTGTCTCGTGAGTAGTCCCTTCAACGTGGGACTGAGGGGTGCTCTTGGTTTACCACCTAGCTCAATGGACAAGACTTGAGACTGCTGCAAAGTTTCTGTACAGAAACTTGGACAGCAACCTGGGCTCAAATGGCCTGGTGAAAAAGTCTGAATTTTGGTGGTTAAGCATCTCTTAGGAAGGTAATGAAGTGGTAAGAATTTCAGCTCCAACAGATCAAGGAAAAATACACTTGCTTCACAAAGTGTCATTTCTGACCAGAAGCAAAAATATTTTTTCTAGCTGAAACTTTACAAATGACTATGGAATATTTTTGCATGGGGAGGTGAGATATGATCCAAAGAATATTTGGAATTTTCTTGGAATATTCTGAGTAACGAAAATGGTGGTTGCTTCATAGCATAAAGTGAAAATACTCATTTCCAAGGAGAAAATGAATATAATGCCATAAAAGAAAATTATGGCATAGCAAATCTTGTGAGAGTGATGATGTTTGGAGAGGGTTTTAGAAAGTTAGGCTTCACTTGGAAGAAAGTCAAAATAATTCCAAGTGATAAGTCCAAAAGAATTGACAGAAAAACCCATTTGCAAAAATAAATATTCAATAAATTCAAATAAAAAGAAAGGCAAAACCCAGGGTGTTACAAACCTCCCCCCCTTAGGATGAATCTCGTTCTCGAGATTCGGTTGCTCAGGAAACAAATATGGATATGCAGTCCTTAAATAATCTTCTCTTTCCCAGGTGGCCTCATCCTCAGTGTGATGCTCCCATTGCACTTTATAGAATTTTATAGCTTTGCTGTGGGTAACCCTGTCCATTTCATCAAAGATTCTTAAGGGTTTCTCTTCATATGTTAAATCTTTGGCGAGCTCTAGTTCTGCCATATCCGTCTGTTTTGCGGGCGGTGCGATACATTTTCGTAGATGAGACACGTGAAAGACATCATGAACCTCGGATAGCTCTGGAGGTAATTCTAACTGATAAACCACTTTGCCCACTCTGGTCATGATTGGAAACGGACCGATGTATCTTGGTGCGAGCTTTCCCCGAGTATGAAACCTTTTAACTCCTTTCATGGGGGTAACTCGGAGATATGCATATTCACCTGGTTCAAAACAGATCTGCCTATGCTTTGGGTCATAGTAGCTCTTTTGACGAGATTTCACTACTTGCAATCTGTCCCAAATTTCTCTAACTTGTTTTTCTGCTTCCATCATCAAATCAATCCCAAAGATTCGGCTATCTCCCATCTGAGACCAGTTCAGCAGGGTGCAGCATTTACGTCCGTATAGAGCCTCAAAGGGTGACATCTTGAGACTAGTTTGATAACCATTGTTGTAGGAAAACTTGGCATAAGGCTGAATGTCTTCCCATTTGGTTCCATAGGCAAGAGCGCATGCCCGCAGCATGTCTTCCAAGATTTGATTAACCCGTTCTGTCTGTCCATCTATCTAAGGGTGATAAGTGGTGCTATGTTTTAAAGCGGTCCCCAGGGCTTGGTGGAGACGTAGCCAGAACGCCAAGGTAAACAAAGATCCTCGGTCTGAAGTGATAGTCCTGGGTACTCCATGCAGACTGACAATCCTGGATATGTAAAGTTGAGCGAGTTGGTCTGCATGGTAGGTTGTCCTTATTGGAATAAAGTGAGTCACCTTTGTAAGCGTATCGACCACAACCCATATAGCGTTATTTCCACATGGCGTCTTTGGCAATCCCATGATGAAGTCCATCCAAATATCATCCCATTTCCATTGTGGAACTGGTAAGGGTTGAAGTAAACTAGCGGGTTTCTGATGTTCAGCCTTCACCTTATTGCATATATCGCAACAGGCGACGTAATAGGCGATATCTTTCCTCATACCTTCCCACCAGAATGTTTGCTTCAAATCTTGATACATTTTAGTGCCTCCGGGATGAATAGAATATGCAGACTCATGAGCTACCTTCAGAATCTGCTGCTTTAATTCCCCAAGGTCAGGTACGCAGACTCGATTCCGAAATCGGAGGGTACCTTGATCATCAATGTTGAAATCTTGTGTCTTCCCTTCTCGTACTTGAGCCATTACCTTGAGTAACATTGGGTCACCAGGTTGAGACTTACAGATTTCGTCTTCCAGAGTAGGGGTGACTTCCAAGGTAACCGAGCATGTTGCATCATAAATGATCATATTGAGCTGAGCTATTTCTTCTCGAAGTGCTGGGTGCAGAGGCTCGATTAATGAGTTTGATGTGGCTGGTTTGCGACTAAGAGCATCGGCAACCACATTAGCTTTTCCTGGATGGTAGTTGATACCAAGGTCATAGTCTTTGACCAATTCAAGCCATCTTCTTTGCCGGAGATTTAAGTCCGGTTGGGTAAATATATACTTGAGACTCTTGTGGTCGGTAAAGATTTGACATCTCTTCCCAATAATGTAATGTCTCCATATTTTTAAGGCATGCACCACGGCTGCCATTTCCAGGTCATGCGTCGGATAGTTCTCCTCATGCGGTCGTAGCTGTCTAGAAGCATAGGCCACGACCTTTCCATCTTCCATAAGCACACACCCAATGCCACGCCTGGATGCGTCGCAATAGATGTCGAAGCTCCGGTAGATGTCTGGTAGAGTCAATAGTAGAGCGGTGGTCAACCGAGTCTTCAGCTCATTGAAACTGCTCTCACATGCTTCTGTCCATAAGAACTTCTGATTCTTCTTAAGCAATTCCGTCATTGGCTTGGCAATCTTTGAGAAACCTTCAATGAAACGACGGTATTAGCCTGCCAGACCCATGAAACTCCTAATTTCTGACACTGAAACGGGTGTCTTACAATTTAATACTTCTATGACCTTGCTTTGGTCCACAACCACTCCTTGAGCAGAAAGAGTATGCCCAAGGAATCCCACTTCTTGAAGCCAAAATTCACATTTGCTAAACTTGTCATAGAGTTGATGAGCTTGTAATCGCTCTAATACTGCACGGAGATGCTGTTTGTGCTCTTCTTCACCTTTGGAATATATAAGGATATCATCAATGAATACTACAACAAACTTGTCCAAAAATTCCATGAACACCTTGTTCATCATGTGCATGAAGAATGCAGGAGTGTTGGTCAGTCCAAATGACATCACCGTATACTCATACAACCCATATCGGGTAGTGAAGGCTGTCTTGGGGATATCTTCTTTTCTGATTTTTAGCTGGTGATACCCGGTTCGCAAATCAATCTTGGAGAACACTTGAGGTCCACTAAGTTGATCGAACAAATCATCGATCCTGGGAAGCGGGTATTTATTCTTGATAGTGACATCATTGAGAGCGCGGTAGTCAACACACATCTGGAGACTGCCAGCCTTCTTGCCCACAAATATGGCGGGTGCACCCCAAGGAGACGAGCTGGGGAGAATATACCCTTTTTGAAGCAATTCATCCAACTGCTTCTTCAATTCCACTAATTCGGATGAAGGCATTCGATAATATTTCTTGTAAATCGGCGCTGTCCCGGGCACAAGCTCAATTGAAAACTCAAGCTCCCGATCGGGTGGCATGCCTGACAATTCCTCTGGAAACACATCTGGGAATTCACAGACCACTGGGATTAAATTCATATCTCTAGCAATCACTGCATAAACCATCCCCTGCTTTGGCATGGCTCTACCTGCAAAGAACCAAGCTGGATGGCTCAAGGGATTTATTAACGTGACTTCTCTTGTTGCGTAGTTGATGCAGACCTGGTGTTTTGTCAACCAATCCATCCCCAAAATAACAGCCAATTTTGGAGATTCAATGGATACCAGGGATGCGGGGAAGATAATTCCATTGATTGATATTTCCAATCCTCGGCATACAATATTTGTCCTGAGCATGGATCCAGGGGATTGTACCACCAAAACTTTGTCCAGAAGAGTATAGGAAAGTTGATGTTGGGCAACAAAACTCCATGAAATAAAAGAATGGCAAGCCCCGGAATTGAATAAAAAATTTGCAGGTATGTTATTAACAGGAAACATACCAATGACCACCTCCGATGCTTCTTGGGCTTCTTCTGCGGAGATATGATGAACTTGCCCTTGAATATACTTCCGGTTGGGGAATTGTCCCACATGATTGACTTGAGGATTCAGGTTGGTTGGCGGCTTTCCGTTCTTGGGACACTGCCTAGCGTAATGCTCAGTTTGACGACATGAGTAGGATGCATTGTTGCACTGAAAGTCTTCCTTTACTGGTTTTGTAACCACAGTCTTGAACTGAGTTTCAGTCTTGGGGTTCCCCTGCTGCCACGTTGGCTTAAACTCGAACTGTGGCTGCTGCCAAGTACGAATCTTGTGAAAAGCTTGTCCTTCCTTCTTAGGTTCGAACTTGCGTTTGCAGTCTTCATATGAAGGCTTATGATCATTAAAAAGCTTGTGTTCCCTTTCTGCAATGAGTGCCTTGTTCACCATTGTTTGGAAGTCAGGGAAATCCAGCATACTGAGTGCACATCGAAGGGTATGGTTAAGCCCTCCGAGGAACCGATCTATCTTCCGTTCTTCGGTGGCTATATCATGTGTGGAATAACGGGCCAAGTGATTGTACTTTTTTAAATACTCACTTACAGTCGAGTTCCCTTGAGTAAGGGCGAGGAACTCTCGCTGCTTGACCTTCATCATACCGGCGGGAATATGATACTTGCGGAATTTATCTTTGAATTTATCCCAAGTAATCTCATCTTCGGTAGGCCACATACTTTTGGTATTGTCCCACCATATAGCAACTGGTCCTTCCAGATAATGGGTGGTGAAGGGAACCTTGTCATCTTCTTCAGTACGGGCAATTTCTAGCTTATTTTCAATGGTCCTCAACCAGTCATCGGCTTCCATCGGATCTACTGTTTGACTGAAGCTTGGCGGCTTGGTCCTCTGAAAATCTGACATCTTGGAATGATTACCATTATGATTGTTTTGTCCAACCATAGTCTCTATACTTCTCAGGAATTCCATCAGATCTTGGTTTCTCTTCTCCTCAAACATTCGCATAATCTTCTCTGTTGTGGGTGCTTGAGGTGGAGGAGGGGGTGGTTGATATGGTTCCAGGGAATGTCCTACTTGCCTGGCGGATCGACGAACAGGGGTATCGTCGCCACCATGACAGCTGCTGCCACACCTTGTCATCCTATATATGTTTCCCAATACGAAGCATCGAGATGAGCAACATCCATAAGGAAAAAAAATGAGGAGGTGAAGCAAAAAACCCCAAAAAGAAACCAAGGAAAAACCACCGCGAATAAAAGAGGACAACATAATTATACATAACATCATCCAACATACATAACAGGGCGACAACATGGATAGTACTACTACACGCATACAACCAAACACCACATCAACCTTATCTACTCGTGATGGCAGTGATCGCACTGGCACTCTGACGGTCCTGCTGGTGTCTCCTCGGTATTGGACTCCAAATCGGAACAAATAATACTAACAAAAATCTCCGGAGCAAAGGAAACGCGACGGCGCTGACGGGATGGCTCTCTGCTACTTGTAGCTTGCGTTGGTATTTCCCCGAAGAGGAAGGGATGATGCAGCACAGTAGAGATAAGTATGTCCCTCAGTTATGAAACCAAGGTTATCGAACCAGTAGGAGAATCAAGCAACACCTCGTTAGCAGCACCTGCACACAAACAACAAATCCTTGCACCCAATGCAAACAAGAGGTTGTCAATCTCTCGGAGGTCAATTGCAAGATTAAATTGTATGTGATAGATAGATAGATTGAAACAAAAATACAAAATAAAATAAATAAAAGAAAAGTGCAGCAATATTTTTAGGGTTTTAGTAATATGATTTAGATACACCCGGGGGCCATAGATTTCACTAGAGGCTTCTCTCAAGAAAATAGCATACGGTGGGTAGACAAATTACTGTTGGGCAATTGATAGAAAAGCAAATAATCATGACAATATCCAAGGCAATGATCATGTATATAGGCATCACGTCCAATACAAGTAGACCGACTCCTGCCTGCATCTACTAATATTACTCCACACATCGACCGCTATCAAGCATGCATCTAGTGTATTAAGTCCATAAAGAACGGAGTAACGCCTTAAGAACGATGACATGATGTAGACAAGATAAACTCACGTATGAATAAACCCCATCTTTTTACCCTTAATAGCAATGATACATACGTGTCATGTCCCTTTCTGTCACTGGGATTGAGCACCGCAATATCGAACCCATTACAAAGCACCTCTTCCCATGGCAAGATAAATCAATCTAGTTGGCCAAACCAAATCAATAGATTGGAGAAGAAATACGAGGCTATAACAATCATGCATAAAAGAGTGCAGCAAAGACTCAAATAATATTCATGGATAATCTGATCATAAACTCACAATTCATCGGATCCTAACAAACACACCGCAAAAAGAGATTACATCAGATAGAACTCCAAGAACATCGAGGAGAACATTGTATTGAAGATCAAAAAGAGAGAAGAAGCCATCTAGCTACTGCCTATGGACCCGAAGGTCTGTGGTAAACTACTCACGCATCATCGGAAGGGCAGCAAGGTTGATGTAGAACCCCTCCGTGATCGATTCCCCCTCCGGCAGATTACCGGAGAAGGACCCCAGATGGGATCTCTCTGGAACAGAAACTTGCGAAGGCGGAAAAAGTATTTTGTGGACTCCCCTGAGGGTTTCTACTTTTTCCTGAATTTATAGGGCTGGAATTAGGTCAAACAGAGCAAAGAGGGGCCCACGAGGCACCAGGGCGCGCCTGCCCCCCCCCCCCAGGCGTGCCCTGGTGGCTCGTGGCCACCTCCTGGGTCTTCTGGCCCTCTCCCGAAGCTTCTAGTGTTTATCTTGTCAAATAAAAAATCTCCAAAAAGTTTCATGGCATTTGGACTTTGTTTGGTATTGATTTTCTGTAAAACAAAAACAAGGCAGAAAACAGCAACTGGCACTGGGCACTAAGTTAATAGGTTAGTCTCCAAAAATGATATATAATTGCTGTAAATGATTATAAAAACATCCAAGATTGATAATATATCAGCATGGAACAATCAAAAATTATAGATACATTGGAGACGTATCAGCATCCTCAAGCTTAATTCCTGCTCGTCCTCGAGTAGGTAAATGATAAAAACAGAATTTTTGATGTGGAATGCTGCCTAACATATTCATCACATATTCTTTTCTTTTGTAGCATGGACATTGGACTTGAATGATTCAAAGCAATAGTCTATAATTTGACGTGAAGATATAAATACTCAAGCATGCTAACACGTAGCCATGTCTTTCAAAATATCAACGCTAAAGAAAGTTATCCCTAGCCCATTATGCTCAATCATTGATCTATTCATGAAACACACTCAAATATTAGCTACACACAATGCACAAGTATGACAATGGTGCTCTCTAGTTGGTGCTTTATAAGAGAAGATGGAGACTCAAAGTAAAAATAAAAATTGCATAAAAGTAAATATATAGGCCCTTCACAGAGGGAAGCAGAGATTTGCTAATGTGCCAGAGCTCAAAGCTGAAATTAAAGAGATAAAAATATTTTGAGAGGCATGCTTTTCCTGTCAACGAAAACGACCGAGAATTCCCAATATTTTCCATGCTAGACACATCATAGGTGGTTCCCAAACAGACAGTAAAGTTCATTTCCTTTCCACCATTTCTTTCACAATCCATGGCTAGCCGTATCCACGGGTGCCCTCCAAACCTACACTTTCCAAGGAATTTTTTTGTTATTAATTTTGATTTCATTGTGGGACTGGGCATCCCTATTACCAACCATTCTCTCGTGCAATGACAAGTGAATAAACACTCATCGTGAGAATAACACACCTAGCATGGAAAATAATGGCCACCCCCTACCGCTCCATGAGCGGTACGGGCACACAAAACGGAAAAATTGTTTTGAAAATTAGAGTTGGCACACGCAAATTTACTTGGAACGGCATTGAAATACCGCATATAAGTAGATATAGTGGACTCATTTGGCACAACTTGGGCTTAAGGATTTTGGATGCACAAGCAGTATTTCTGCTTAGTACAAGTGAAGGCTAGCAAAAGATTGAGAAGCAACCAACGAAAAAACGAAAACGGTCATAAACATGCATTGAACATAACTAACACCGAATAATGCACCATAAGTAGGATATAATTTCATTGCATAACTATTGACTTAACATGCATGCATAGGGAATCACAAACCTTAACACTAATATGTTTACTAAATCACAATTACTCACTAACATGACTCACATATTATCATTTCCATATCGCAAAACTGTTGCAAGGAATCACACTCATCATATCCAATGATCTATATGAAAGTTTTTATTAATATCCCTCTTGAATATTCATCACTTTGGAACCAATTTCATATCTTGTGCAAATTACCGTTACTATTATCAACTCTCAAAAAGATTTAAGTGAAGCATGAGAGTGCAAATATTTCTTCAAAATTTCAATCTTATCAATTCTCAAAATAATATAAGTGAAGCATGAGAATTCACTTCTTCAAAATTTTAATAAACTCTCAAAATAATATAAGTGAAGCGTGTGAGTTTATTTCTTCAAAATATAGCCACCACCGTGCTCAAAAAGATTTAAGTGAAGCACTAGAGCAACTGGCTAGCTCAAAAAAATTAAGTGAAGCACATGGAGTATTCTAACAAATTATGATGATCGTGTGGCTCTCTCAAAATAGGTGTGTTCAGCAAAGATGATTGTGACAAACTAAAAATCAAACAAAGCAAAGACTCATATAATACACGACGCTCCAAGCAAAACACATATCATGTGACGAATAAAAATATAGCTCCAAGTAAAATTACCGATGGTTGGTAGAAGAAAGAGGGGATGCCTTCCGGGGCATCCCCAAGCTTAGACACTTGAGTCTTCCTAGAATATTACCTTGGGGTGCCTCGGGCATCCCCAAGCTTAGGCTTTTGCCACTCCTTATTCCTTCATCCATCTTGATCTCACCCAAAACTTGAAAACTTCAATCACACAAAACTCAACAAAACCTTCGAGAGATCCGTTAGTATAACAAAATAAATCACTACTCTAAGTACAGTTGAAAACCCATTCATATTTTATTTTTGCATTATACCTACTGTACTCTAACTTCACCATGGCTTATACCCCCCAATACAATCCATAGATTCATCAAAACAAGCAAGTAGTGCATCAAAAACAGAATCTGTCAAAAACAGAACAGTCTGTAGCAATCTATTTAAAAGCCATACTTATGTAACTCCAAAAATTCTGAAAAATTAGGACAACGTGGGAAATTCATATACCAATACTGTGTAAAAATTTCAGATTTTTCTGATGCTCCAGTGCAGAACCAAATTCGGGCACTGGACGCAAAACTTTCTGTTTTCCAAACAGCATCAATTATACTATCTTCCAAATCATCCTAAAGGCTTTACTTGGCACAAACTCTAATTAAAAACACAAAAACACATTCATACCAGTAGCATAAATGTGAAAACACACAATAATAGAAAAAATTGTTTTATTCATTGGGTTGCCTCCCAACAAGCTCTTTCTTTATAGCCATTAAGATAGGCATTGAGATTTCAATGATGCTCACATGAAAGATAAGAATTGAAGCACAAAGAGAGCATCATAATACATGTGGCAAACACATTTAAGTCTAACATACTTCCTATGCATAGGCATTTTATATGCAAACAAATTATCAAGACGAGAAATATCTAGCATATGCAAAGGAGAGGAATAAAACTTTGACAATCTCAACATAACGAGAGGTAATTTAGTAACATGAAAATTTCTACAACCATATTTTCCTCTCTCAGGATCATAATCAAATTCAATAATATGCTATCATATAAAATTTTCTCTCCATGATCCACATGCATAAAATTCTTATAGTCTTCCAAAATAGTGGGATTATTTTTACCTAGAGTTAACACTCTTCTAAACCAACTTTCAATATTATTGCAAACATTATTGTCAATAGCATATTCATCATGAGGCTTAAATAAATTTTCGGGATCATAAGAAGCATTATCACCCCAATCATGATCATTGCAATAAGTAGTGGATATAACAAAATTATCATTCTCAAGCTTGTGGTTTTGCATATCATTAGCACAATTGACAATAATAGAATTTATAATAACATTATTGCAACCATGCTTTTCATTAAAGGAGCTATCATGAATCACTTTATAAATTTCTTCTTTCAGCACTTCATCATAATTTTCAGATTCATGATTTTCAAGCAAAACTTCATAGAGGAAATCAAGTGCACTCAACTCACTAGCTATTGGTTCAACATAATTGGGTCTTTTGAAAAGATTAGCAAGTGGATGAGGATCCATATCACTAGATTTTTAGCAAGCGAAGATGCAAGCAAATAGAAGGCACATGGCAACACAAGCAAAGATAGCAAACAAGCAAAAAGGCAAATGGAAAATATTTTTGTATTTTTGTAAAAACGTTTTAGAAGTGGGGGAGATGAAAAAGAGAGGCAAATGGCAAATAAAATAAATGCAAGGAGATGGGAGTTTATGCGAAGGTACTTGATCGATGTTGATGATGTCTCCCCGGCAACGGCGCCAGAAATTCTTCCTGCTACTTGTAGCTTGCGTTGGTATTTCCATGAAGAGGAAGGAATGATGCAGCATAGTAGAGATAATTATTTCCCTTAGTTATGAAACCAAGGTTATCGAACCAGTAGGAGAATCACGCAACACCTCGTTAGCAGCACCTGCACACAAACAACAAATCCTTGCACCCAACGCAAACGACAGGTTGTCAATCTCTCGGCGGTCAATTGCAAGATTAAATTGTATGTGATAGATAGATAGATTGAAACAAAAATACAAAATAAAATAAATAAAAGAAAAGTGCAGCAATATTTTTAGGGTTTTAGTAATATGATTTAGATACACCCGGGGGCCATAGATTTCACTAGAGGCTTCTCTCAAGAAAATAGCATACGGTGGGTAGACAAATTACTGTTGGGCAATTGATAGAAAAGCAAATAATCATGACAATATCCAAGGCAATGATCATGTATATAGGCATCACATCCAATACAAGTAGACCGACTCCTACCTGCATCTACTAATATTACTCCACACATCGACCGCTATCTAGCATGCATCTAGTGTATTAAGTCCATAAAGAACGGAGTAACGCCTTAAGAACGATGACATGATGTAGACAAGATAAACTCACGTATGAATAAACCCCATCTTTTTACCCTTAATAGCAACGATACATACGTGTCATGTCCCTTTCTGTCACTGGGATTGAGCACCGCAAGATCGAACCCATTACAAAGCACCTCTTCCCATGGCAAGATAAATCAATCTAGTTGGCCAAACCAAATCAATAGATTGGAGAAGAAATACGAGGCTATAATAATCATGCATAAAAGAGTGCAGCAAAGACTCAAATAATATTCATGGATAATCTGATCATAAACTCACAATTCATCGGATCCTAACAAACACACCGCAAAAAGAGATTACATCGGATAGAACTCCAAGAACATCAAGGAGAACATTGTATTGAAGATCAAAAAGAGAGAAGAAGCCTTCGAGCTACTGCCTATGGACCCGAAGGTCTTTGGTAAACTACTCACGCATCATCGGAAGGGCAGCAAGGTTGATGTAGAACCCCTCAGTGATCGATTCCCCCTCCGACAGATTACCGGAGAAGGACCCCAGATGGGATCTCTCTGGAATAGAAACTTGCGGAGGTGGAAAAAGTATTTCGTGGACTCCCCTGAGGGTTTCTGATTTTTCCTGAATTTATAGTGCTGGAATTAGGTCAAACAGAGCAAAGGGGGGCCCACGAGGCACCAGGGCGCGCCTACCCCCCCCCCCTAGGCGTGCCCTGGTGGCTGGTGGCCACCTCCTGGGTCTTCTGGCCCTCTCCCAAAGCTTCTAGTGTTTATCTTGTGCAATAAAAAATCTCCAAAAAGTTTCGTGGCATTTGGACTTCGTTTGGTATTGATTTTTTGTAAAACAAAAATAGGGCAGAAAACAACAACTGGCACTGGGCACTAAGTTAATAGGTTAATCTCCAAAAATGATATATAATTGCTGTAAATGATTATAAAAACATCCAAGATTGATATTATATCAACATGGAATAATCAAAAATTATAGATACGTTGAAGACGTATCACTCTCCCTCAGCGTCGGGTGGAGGATGGCTCCGCAGCATAGGAGCAGCTAGGGTAGCGAGAAGTAAAGCCTACTGGGCTGGGGACTCATGAGGAGTCACCGTCGAGGTATCCGAGTTACTCTGAGAAGGTGCGGGAGTCACGGGTGTAGATGGAGGTAAAGTAACTGGAGGAATGAGGGGTGCATAAGCAAGTGAAGATGGAGCGAACACAGATCGAGCGGCAGCTAGCGCATCTCGAGTGCGGTTCTGCTCCTGGGCTAAGTTGATGATCAGAAGATATCCAACCGTTATGTAACGAGACATGTGGCTGGCAGAACGACCACACTCCGGATCAATAAAAGGGAAATGGATTTGTCCTGTGTCAAACAAGGACGAATAGAAGTAGAAACCTGGGTGAGTCTGCATCTAAATCTCGTTGTAGCGCAAGTCAGTGAGAGCCTCGAATGTGGCAAACTGGATCACTTGATCAGGTGTAGAAGCCATCCCACCCTTGGAGGAGTGGGTGTAGGTGCCCACCAAGGTGTTGTTGTGCATGATGACCTCCGCATGATACTCATACACACCGTCTGCAAGCTGCTCTCGATACACCTGGTACACAGGGTCATCACCGCCGGGGTAGAGTCGGTGCCACACGTTGCGATGCAGATGCGAAAAGGTGGAAGGTACCATCTTAGGTTGATACGGATAGGGAACTGGTGCCATCAACACTCACAATATTAGCTGATCAGCATCAAAAGTAAACTATATGCATGCAATGCAACACCCAAGTGCAGAGGCATACTCAAATCACCACAAAGACTTAAAACTACCGTTTTCTAATGCGTCGGCTATCTAGGGCATCCTACAGTCAGTGCGGCTCTAATACCAAGCATTGTGGCACCCCGGCTCAGAGCAACCGGTTTACCTTGCATTGCCAGCCCAGAGATCATGTCTTCTGGCAACACACAACAACTTGGTACAGAATATAAACGCTTTATTGATCTCTTGCAGATACATGGGTTCGGATATTACATAACAAGCTAGGCGAAGCGGCACACACGGTGCGGCTGCACTTATGTACATTATTTAGTAGACATCTCAGGGCCTCGGGGATAAGTGAAATTCTACTCGACAACGGAACGAACGAGGTAGCGGGACTCCACTCCACAAAGACACTGCTGGGACACGGCCTAGATCGCGATGGACAGATTGACATCAACTCCTTGCGTCGCTTCTCCTGCACCTGGCATGACACGCTAGGTGAGTACTTTGAATGTACTCGCAAGCTCACAGCAAACAAAGCAAATACGACAAAGAATAACAAGGCATTTAACAAGTTTAATGCATGAAGATGAACATGATACTACCAGTCATGAAGTGTACGTTAATTGTTGCCATGGTCCCTTGGACAAACTTACCATCTCGGGGTTACCTCGTAACCACCGTCAACATCTTACCATAGTGATCCTCACACGATCACCTCAATACCAACCATAGTGATGCTCAAACGATCACCAACTTCTGCATGTGCCATCTTGTTGTTCTTAGTGTTGAGGTTTATTATTTCTGTTAACCCACAGTGTTACCTACTACGAACTGTGTCCATATCCAAGGACGCGGCTATCGATAGATTATACACTTTGCAGAGGTTAGTACACTATACCCACACCACGGAACTCATGGCCTCGTGCTCCCATTCGGGTGGACCAACAACATTCTGACAAAACCAATCTATTCCATGACACTCTCCCAGCCACTCCGACAAACTCCCCTTTGGGATATGTCATGGGTGGCCCCGATGCCAACTCTTGACATCCTGCCACCTCATGGCCGGCCACCGTCATGGCAAAACAAAACAAACGGTCCCAAACGGGGACAATGGTACCATATAACTCAGGCACACAAGGTTATGCCTGCCTACCGGGCCAGGGTAGCGCCAGCGCATAACCTTCCCTAGTTGGAGGCACCGGCGAGAGGCATGAAAATAGACCGAATTAGGGCCTCCCCATCCAGGCAAGTGTGGTTGCACTGGTGAGCTCGATTCGGTCACACCATGACTCGATCAACAGTTGTTCAAGTTGGATTAACATCAGGTTTAACTTGAAGGAATATGATTTGAGCCATAGTATGCAATTAGGTGCACGGGTCATGATCATATGAAAATGAGTAACGAATGCATCATGCTACCATGAGAGTATATGACATGTTCTCTACTGCACACAATAACAAGATGACATATTCTCTACTGCATAGTAACAATATGACATGTAACAACTATGTAGCAATGGGTTATATATAGCAAATCATTTTAATAGTGAAGCATATAATGAATTTAATTCGAATAAAACCATTGTCATTGAAATGCCATCCTTGCATATGAATGTTGTGGCTTGCCTTGGTTCAGAGGAGTGTCACACAACTCCTGGTCTTCTTCAACACAACTAGGACCTTCTGAAAACAATTTAAATGCAAAAAGAAAATGTCACATAAAGCATTTTATTGCACCAGAAATTCCAAACAGCAAGGGAAATTCTCAAATTTGGCATACAGAAACTTTAGCTCAAGACAAAACTAATGCAAAAAGATTCAACTCATTTGGACTTATAGAATAGAATCTAGAACTGGTCAAAGTTCTAGTCAAAATCTGAATTTAAATGAATTTCTAGAGAAAGCCATGTCAAAGGCGTATTCTCAGAATACGTCTCCACTCATACCGCTTCGGGCGAGAGGGAGAGAGGTTGACAGGTGGGGCCCCATGTCAGGGTTAAAAGAGAGAGAGGGGGAACAGGGGCACGACGGCTTTGTCGCCGGTGGTTCTCCGGCGAGGAGGCCACGGCTGCTGTTGGCGACGGTCGGGATGAATCGGGGACAGTGTGGGGAGCACGCACGTACCCGTGGCTAGGTCGGAGGTGGACGGACGGGGACGTGGGCTTCTTCTCTAGAGACGGCAGGCGGCGGAGCTCATCGGAGATGGCGATTTCGGTGACGATCCGACGAACCAGCACCACGAGCATACTTAGGATGTCACCACTAACTCGACGGAGGCAGAGAATGAAGACGGAGACGACCGGAGTAGGAGGATGGCCGAGGAGGATCCGTGGCCAACTCTGGCGATGATCGGCGGCAGGAGGCCCTCCCGGCCTTGCCGCACTAGCTGGGGACTCAATTTGTGGCCAGCGGATTTGATTGCAATGGTTGGAATGGCTCGGGGAGGGTTCTATTTATAGATGGAGGGCTGACAACATGTTAAGCTCCACCGGAGAGGAGCTACCGGCGAACTGAGAGGGAGATGAGCTCGGGCAAGTCTTGGACGAGAAGTAGCTTAACGCGGAGAAGCTACACGTGCGCGCGGGAACTGTGAAGCGCACAAATTGGGGCAGGCGGCGCACTCGCGCGCACTGTTCCTCCCGTTTGCGCTTCGGCCGCTTCCGGCATGCTGCCTGCCGGCGTTGGGGAGGAGCAGGGTGAGGCCAGGTGGACGTGCGGGAGGTTGCTGAGTGGCGGGGCAAATTGTGTCGGTGCGAGGAGGAGAAATGGGCGGCGGCAGAGGGCACCGATGCCCAGAGCGCGGTGATTGCATGTCGAACACCTCGCGCTCGCGTGGTCACCGCGTGCACTGGCACACGTGCGACTTTAGGAAAGTGCAAGCCATGTCTGGTGAGTAGTCCCTTCAACGCGGGAATGAGGGGTGCTCTTGGTTTGCCACCTAGCTCAATGGACAAGACTTGAGACTGCTGCAAAGTTTCTGTACAGAAACTTGGACAGCAAGCTGGGCTCAAATGGCTTGGTGAAAAAGTCTGAATTTTGGTGGTTAAGCATCTCTTAGGCAGGTAATGAAGTGGTAAAAATTTCAGCTCCAACAGATCAAGGAAAAATACACTTGCTTCACAAAGTGCCATTTCTGACCAGAAGCAAAAATATTTTTCCTAGCTAATACTTTACAAATGACTATGGAATATTTTTGCTTGTGGAGGTGAGACATGATCCAAAGAATATTTTTGAATTTTCTTGGAATTTTCTGAGTAAAGAAAATGGTGGTTGCTTCATAGCATAAAGTGAAAATACTCATTTCCAAGGAGAAAATGAATATAATGCCATAAAAGAAAATTATGGCATAGCAAATCTTGTGAGAGTGATGAAGTTTTGAGAGGGTTTTAGAAAGTTAGGCTTCACTTGGAAGAAAGTCAAAATAATTCCAAGTGATAAGTCCAAAAGAATTGATAGAAAAACCCATTTGCAAAAAAAAATATTCAATAAATCCAAATAAAAAGAAAGGCAAAACCCAGGGTGTTACATTTTCAGAAATTTGATTTCACTTTTTGTTGGAAACAATACATTTCAAGCTATAGCTAGCTATTCAAAATGTAAAATGTGCATGTTTTATAAGTATAGTGTGGTAAGCAAACAAAATGTATGGTGTGCCCCCATTTAGATGTGAACTGCAAAAGCCACACGTTACCTCAAATTCAAACTACTTAGTCCATGGATGCAATCTGTTCAAATGGTGCCATCGACATCTCAAATTCAAAATAGTTTGAGCTTGCTCATTCTATATTTTCACCCGTGATAATTTGACCCATGTGGTTGTTCAATTAATGGAGGGCCGGTGACCAGAAGTGAACAATACAAAGTGCGACCTGGCACGTACGTAATTTTAAATGATTGTTTTTATGGAGAAAAAAAAGAAAACTACTCCACTATATGTATAAAAGCAGGAGCCTCCGCTCTTGCTTGCTAGGGTTGCTCTCTTCACACACTCATCCTCTCCAGATCTAAACACAACAGCGGTGGCCACACTCACTCTCTGCTCACCGCTGGTCACAGATCCGGCTGGATCCCCTCCACCGGGGAAGGGGTGAACGTGCAACGTAAACACGGTCCTCATCGGTGACGGAGCAAACCCACTGCCGGCGCGTCCCGATACACGTGCCTTGCCGTTCTCTCCCACACAATGCCGGCTAGGGAGGGCCTTCAACCCAGTCTTCCTCGCTGCTATGGTGTGGGCAGATCCGGCCTCCCGCCGCCCACCTAGCCAAATCCCGACGAACCTCAGGTATAACTTCCTTTGAAACCGGCCTTGATCTACTGCCCCAGGTCCCCACGTCGCTGCATGTCGACCTTTTTCTACTTCTCAGCCCCCTCATAGATAGGCTCAATCGGCTGTTCCAAAGCCACCTAAATTATTACTATTATAGGTAAAGCTACATCATGCAGTCGAATCTACGACTTGGTTTAAAGCGGGAAGAACGAGGGGAAAGTTCTAGCATGACTTGGTTCAAAGAGGAAAGATTGGGGGGTGGGGGGTAGTAGAGACTGGCTACCCAACCGGTCTCTTGGTTGAAAAGGGAAATAAAGGGAAAACACAGTACAAACTGGATATAGACCCGATCTACTGGTTCAGAAAGGAAAGAAAGTGGGGACTGGGGGACAAGTCAACAGAGTATTTCCAACACTAGATCTTTTTTAGAAGAATAGGGCACCGCCCCGGCCCCATTTCCAGCACTAGATTTGCTGCCCTCACATAGTAAAAGGTGGCTATAGTGTACAAAACTGGGAGCAACCCAGATATCCTTTTTTGATGTTTGTTTGCATCACCACTTTATGCATTGGTGGAGGTACATGGTGCTGGTGCGCCAACTGTCCGAAGCCCTTATGGAAATTTTTAGCTGTTGTTAATCTAACACCGCTGGTAAAATGCAGCAATCTCACTGTTCAAGTAAGGTCATGTTTAACCAATGTTGTTTTTAATGTAATGCCCCCAGTAATATGAAGCACTGGCACTGTTTTAATGTCCTGCTATATTTCCCGCTAAGATAAGTAAGTTGCTTCTTTTGGTTAGAAATGCAACTGTCGTGGTCTGCCTACTGTAACATACCCTTATACCAACTCTTTAGCACCTGTTAATCTAATGTAGCTGGTAAAATCAAGCAATGACACCATTAAAGTAATGTCAAATTTAATAGTTGTCATTGTTAATCTTAATGCCCCCGGTAATATGAAGCAATGCTGTAGCTTTAGAAATTGCTACTGTCCTTCTATGATTGCCATTAAGATAATTACGATGCTTCTTTTCATTTGATGTATGTTTCATCACTTGTTATTCACCTGCCTTTCTACCTATTTGTGCAAACAGAGATATATATTTCACCTTGATACTATTGCGACCTTTTGGTGAACTGCACAAAACACTTCTTTTTTGGAAAGAGTGTCTTGTGCAGTTCTACTAAAATGTCACATGGGCGACGTCTCTTGATTTTAGTGGAACCGCACAAAGGGTGATTGGAGTTCCTAACCTTCTCGTGGAACTCTGCGGTTAATCTCCTCCAACAGTTAATTAGCCTTTGCAAGATTAGCCGTCACCGTCACCACAATGGCACTTTGCACATATTTGTGTAACGAACATGGACGCTTGATTTTAGTCTTGAATTCAAAAAAGCATATCCAAATTATAGTTGCACATTCCACGAGCTTGACGACCAACCTTGATGTTGCTCATTTTTAGTGCAACTATTGAAGAAGCTGCCAGCTCATGGGAGCAAGTACTTCTTGCTAACTGCATGATGCAAACATTGCTTCATTTTAGGTGAACTGCACAAAAAGGTCGCATGAATATAATCATCCATGTTGGTGACTGGTGTCAACCCATCTACTATGGCGTTGCCTGCAGATATGGTTCCCATGATGAGGTTTGTTCCTTTTTGGTACTACGCTTTGCCAGAACGATCCTCCATGTTGACTCTGCATGCAGCTAGTGATCTTGTCCTAATATTTTGACACTGCCAGGAGAAAGCAATAATGTTATTATTTCGCACCTTAATCTAATGCCACTAATAATTTGAGGCAATGTTTTGGCACCGCTAGTGCCACTGATAAAATGAAGTAATAATACAGTTAAAATAGAGCTATTGTCTTCGCTATCATTTCATTTCCAATGTACATAATGAAAGTGCTTCTTTTTGTTAGTATATGTTTCGTCAAATAGTTCCGTTCTTGAAGTATTGACACGTTTAAATATTTCTGCAAACAGGGATGCTTAATTTTAGTTGACCTGCACAAAAAAAGTGATTGCAATGATGCAAGGCCCTTCCTGGTTCATCACTGGTAGAAGGTGTATCCGGGAGAATTGAGTCGATGTGCCTTCTTAGGCCTGCCGTTGAGTCCACTTATTCATCAAGCTTTTTCATTATCTGTGCAAACAAGGTTATTCAGCTACATTTTAGTGGAACTGCACAAATGTTCGAATGGAACCCGCATATGCAGAGTGTGAGTCCCACTAGCTAACATAAACGTGGCTTGGAACAACACAGATGTTCGGATGGTTCCACAACTTCTTGGCGACCCGCTTATGCAGAACATGTTAATCTACCGGTGTTTGACATGCATGCCCATAAACTGGACTTGTTTCAATATTGCAGCAAATCCTTGAATCAAATAGCTTACATGAATTAGGTTTATGGTTTGCTGGATATATTGGCACTTTTCCAGGGATTACTCTTTTCTCAGATAAGCATGAATCTTTACATGTACACATTCTCACAACTTTGCTTTAGTTTTAAAGTTAATATTGGCTCTGATCTATGAATCATTGAGATGCATAGGTATCTTTGTTGTACTTATTATGGGAATCTTATGAGTTGGTTGTGAATCTTGGAAGCTGTGAAACACGGCATGATGATGCAGGGAACAGCAACCCTATCATGATGTTCAATACTCCCTCCGTTTCTTTTGACTTTGACCAAATTTATATATAAAAAAATCAACATCTGCAATACCAAAGTTATATGGTATATGAAATTTAATTTCATGATGCATCTAATAATATTGATTTCATATTGTGAATGTTGGTATTTTTTCCTATCAAGTTAGTCCAACATTACAAAGTTTGACTTTGACCAAATTATATATGCAAACTAAAAAGAAAGTTTTAGGGTGGTAGGCATTTATGTAAGCCTTCTGTTGGTCTAGATCTAACGGTAGATAAGGGTTGTACTAGGTACCGTGGGGTCAGTACTCAAGTTTATGTGGGGTCGCTTCGTAAGTGAGGGGTAAATTAGTTATTAGGATGGATCCACTCACAGCGCACCACTGCTCTTGTCCAATCCAAAACTGCCGCCCGCCGCAACTACGAAAGAAGAATTAAGATAAATCTAACCATAGCATGAAACATATGGATCCAAATCAGTCCCTTAAGGAATAGCGCATAAACTAGGGTTTAAGCTTCTGTCACTCTAGCAACCCATCATCTAATTACTACTCCACAATGCCTTCCCTTAGGCCTAAAGATGGTGAAATGTCATGTAGTCGACGTTCACACGACACCACTAAAGGAAGCAACAACATACATATCATCAAAATATCGAACGAATACCAAATTCACATGATTACTTATGACAAGACTTCTCCCATGTCCTCAAGAACAAAAGTAACTACTCACAAAACATAATCATGTTCAAGATCAGAGGGGTATTCAATATCATTAAGGATCTGAACATATAATCTTCCACCAAATAAACCAACTAGCATCAACTACAGAGAGTAATCAACACTACTAGCAACCCACAGGTACCAATATGAGGTCTTGAGACAAAGATTGAATACAAGAGATGAACTAGGGTTTGAGATGAGATGGTGCTGGTGAAGATGTTGATGAAGATTGGTCCTCCCACGATGAGAGGATCATTGGTGATGTCGATGGCTTCGATTTCCCCCTCCCGGAGGGAAGTTTCCCCGGCGGAATCACTCCGCCGGAGAGCAAAAGTGTTCCTGCCCAGGTTCCGCCTCGAGACGGTGGCGCTTCATCCCAAAAGTCTTCTTATGATTTTTTCTAGGGCAAATGGCATCATATAGCAGAAGATGGGCTTCAGAGGCCTGCCAGGGGCCCCACAAGCTCAGGGGGCGCGCCCAGGGGGGTAGGGCGCGCCCCTCGGGCTTGTAGCTACCTGGTGGGTCCCCTTCTGTTGATTCTTTCGCCAGTATTTTTTATATATTCCAAAATAATTCTCCGTAAATTTCCAGGTCATTTGGAGATGTGCAGAATAGCTATCTCTGTTTCACCCCTTTCTGGTCCAGAATTCCAGCTACCGGCAATCTCCCTCTTCCTGTGAAACTTGCAAAATAAGAGAGAAAAGGCATAAGAATTGCATCATAAAGTGAAATAATAATCAAAAACATAATAAATAACAGTAGGAAAACATGATGCAAAATGGACATATCTACTCTCCCAAGCTTAGACCTCGCTTGTCCTCCAGCGAAAAACCGAAATCGATAATCATGACCACATGTTTAGAGAGAGAGGTGTCGATAAAACAAAATACGGACATGAAAGCATCATGATCTTTATTATAACAGCAATATATCATCATAAAATTTCTCATAACAAAGTGACAATTCATCCACAAGTTAAAGTATGAACCATAAACCGTATTGAAAACTAACAAACTATGATCTCAGTCACTGAAGCAATTTCAATTCATCATATTATCAGAAAGAGTCTATGTAAGAGCTTTGTTTAGCAAGTTCACATACTCAACTATCATTTAGTCTTCTATGATTTTTGACACTCACGACATACTTATGGAGCAAAAGTTTCAGTCAGACACATAGAAAGATAGGGGCTTATAGTTTCGCCTCCCAACGTATTTACCTCAAGGGCAATGTCAACAATAATAACTCATGATCACTTATATTCAACGGGATATATGTGCCCAGATCTTTCCCCACCACATGATGCTTGCCAAAAGAGAAAATAAAAATAGAATAAAGGAGAATACTATTGACTCTTGCATGAAAGTAAATACATAAAAGTAAAAGATAGGCCCTTCGCATAGGGAAGCAGAGGTTGTCATGCGCTTTTGTATTTTTGGATGTGCAAGCTCTTAATGTAAAGGAACGTCACTTTATATTGCCCCTTGTGATAGCAACCGTTATTATGCAGTCTGTCGCTTTTATTTCTTCACCATCACAAGTTCGTACAAAGCTTATTTTCCCTTACAATAAAAGATCATACATATTTAAGAGCAATTTTTATTGCTTTTGCACCGATGACAACTTACTTGAAGGATCTTATTCAATGCATAGGTAGATATGGTGGACTCTCATGACATGAAACTAGGTTTAAGAGTTTTTAGATGCACAAGTAGTATCTCTACTTAGTACAGAATTTTGGCTAGCAAAAGATAGGGGGCAAGCACCACATGTTAGTGGTTCTAAAACAATATAACTTCTATGTGAATATAAGCAAACATAACTCATTACGTTGTCTTCCTTGTCCAACGTCAACTATTTGCCATAGAATATTTAATGGGGGCTCACAATCATAAAAGATGTCCAAGATAGTATATTTATATGTGAGACCTCTCTTCCTTTATTACTTTTTTCATGAATTACAACAATGACCAATGCTATGTTTGTTAACTTCCAACAAGTTTTATCAATTATACTTCTTTTATGTGAAGTCATCACTCCCCATGGGATTAGCATATGATCTTTTTCATTCTTTTATTCTTTTTGATTGAAACATAAATGTAAAGAAGCAAAATCAAACTACTCTTTATTATATAACTCTCAAACTTGATTACATAGATAGATAATCACAAAGCAAGCACTCGAAACTAAATCATGCTAAAAATTTATTCTTCTAAATCACGAAATAACTAAGGATCGAACTAAGATAGGTGATGATGATAAAAGTGATGGTGATACGATACCGGGGCACCTCCCCCAAGCTTGGCACAAGCCAAGGGGAGTGCCCATACCCGTGTATTCAAGTGTCTTTCTTCGGTGATGGTGGTGATGATGAGGTGGGCTTGTCCTTCCACTTGAGGACGCGAATTTCTTCCTTTAATTTGTCATTCTCTTTTTTAGGGTCCCAAATTTTGCAACGCAGTTTATCCAAATCTTCCTGCACATGGCGAAAAGGAGTGAATTGAGCTTTAGGAACTTTCACCGTATTGGGCAGGCTGGACCTCTTGAATTCAACATGCATATCCCCTGGCTGAGGTAGAGGGGGATCCTCATCCTCATCGCTGGAGTGATCTTGTTTTTCCTTTAAATTAGTCTCCTCCTCCTCATCAGTTGTCCAACAATAAGGATCAATGTCTCCATAGACTCTAGGGTTCACGATAAGATGCGAAACATAGCTTTCCCCGTCCGAATCCGTACCATATACCTACTCCTTTTCAGGGTTCTGGAGCATTCCGGAAGGTTTCCTCTATGTGTTCTTCCAGTGTCATTGTTTGAATAATATTAGTTTCAACATTAATGGGTGTACCTGAAATATAATGTTTAATTCTTTGCCCATTAACCACTCTTGGATTAGTGCCTTCGGAGTTGTTTATTTTGATGGCTCTAGAGTGATAAACTTCTTCGATGATGTATGGTCCTTCCCATTTAGAGAGAAGCTTCCCTGCAAAGAATCTTAAATGAGAATTGTATAATAAAACATGATGACCTACTTTGAATTCCTGTTTCAGAATTCTTTTATCATGCCATCTTTTAACTTTTTCTTTAAATAACTTGGCATTTTCATAGGCTTGGGTTCTCCATTCATCTAGGGAGCTAATATCAAATAACCTCTTTTCACCGACAAGTTTAAAGTCATAGTTAAGTTCTTTAATTGCCCAATATGCTTTATGTTCTAATTCAAGAGGTAAATGACATGCTTTTCCATAAACCATTTTATAAGGTGACATACCCATAGGATTTTTATAAGCAGTTCTATAAGTCCATAGTGCATCATCAAGTTTCTTAGACCAATTCTTTCTCGATCTATTAACAGTCTTTTGCAAAATTAATTTTATTTCTCTATTAGTTATTTCAACTTGACCACTAGACCGAGGATGATAAGGAGATGCAATTCTATGATTAACATCATATTTAGCAAGTAATTTACGGAAAGCACCATGAATAAAATGTGAACCACCATCAGTCATTAAATATCTAGGGACTCCAAACCTTGGAAATATAACTTCTTTAAGCATTTTAATAGATGTGTTGTGATCAGCACTACTAGTTGGAATAGCTTCTACCCACTTAGTAACGTAATCAATAGCAACTAGAATATGTGTATACCCATTAGAGGAAGGAAAAGGTCCCATATAATCAAAACCCCAAACATCAAATGGTTCAATAACAAGTGAATAATTCATAGGCATTTCCTGACGTCTACCAACATTACCAATTCTTTGACATTCATCACAAGAAAGGACAAACTTACGTGCATCTCTAAAAAGAGTAGGCCAATAAAAACCAGATTGTAATACCTTGTGTGTCGTTCTGTCTCCCGCATGGTGTCCTCCGTATGCCTCGGAGTGACACTTACACAAGATTTGTTCCTATTCATGCTCAGGTACACAACGTCTAATAACACCATCTATTCCTTCTTTATATAGATGTGGGTCATCCCAAAAGTAATGTCTTAAATCAAAGAAGAACTTTTTCTTTTGTTGATAGGTGAAACTAGGTGGGATATATTTAGCAACAATGTAATTAGCATAGTCTGCATACCAAGGAGTGTTACGAGAAGCATTTATAACAGCAAATTGTTCATCAGGAAAATCATCATTAATAGGAAGTGGGTCATCAAGAACATTTTCCATTCTAGACGGATTATCAGCTATGGGATTCTCAGCTCCCTTTCTATCAATAATATGCAAATCAAATTCTTGTAGCAGAAGAACCCACCTAATAAGTCTAGGTTTAGCATCTTTATTTTCCATAAGATATTTAATAGCAGCATGATCGGTGTGAATAGTGACTTTAGAATCAATAATGTAAGACCTGAATTTATCACATGCAAACACAACTGCTAGAAATTCTTTTTCAGTAGTAGCATAATTTCTTTGAGCATTGTCTAAGGTTTTACTAGCGTAATGAATAACATTCAATTTCTTATCAACTCTTTGACCTAGAACAGCACCAACAGCATAATCACTAGCATCACACATAATTTCAAAAGGCAAGTTCCAATCAGGTGGTTAAACAATAGGTGCAGAAATTAAGGCTTTCTTAAGTATTTCAAAGGCTTCTACGCAATCATCATCAAAAACAAATGGAACATCTTTTTGCAAGAGATTAGTAAGAGGCCTAGAAATCGTAGAGAAATCTATTATAAACCTTCTATAAAAACCAGCATGACCAAGGAAACTTCTTATACCTTTGATATCTTTAGGACATGGCATTTTCTCAATTGCGTCAACTTTAGCTTTATCAACTTCAATACCTCTTTCAGAAATTTTATGCCCAAGGACTATACCTTCATTTACCATAAAGTGGCACTTCTCCCAATTCAAGACAAGATTAGTTTCTTCACATCTCTGCAAAACTCGATCAAGGTTGCTTAAGCAATCATCAAAAGAAGTTCCGTATACGGAGAAATCATCCATGAAAACCTCAACAATCTTTTCAAAAAATCAAAGAATATAGCAGCCATACATCTTTGAAAGGTAGCAGGTGCATTACATAAACCAAAAGGCATACGAGGATAAGCATAACTTCCAAAAGGGCAAGTAAAGGTGGTTTTCTCTTGATCTTCTTGTGATACAGGTATTTGAGAAAAACCAGAATATCCATCTAGGAAGCAAAAGTGTGTATGCTTAGATAATCTTTCTAACATTTGATCAATAAAAGGCAAAGGATAACGATCTTTCCTAGTAGCTTTATTTAATTTCCTGAAATCAGTTACCATCCTATAGCCAGTCACAATTCTTTGTGGAATAAGTTCATTTTTATCCTTAGGAACAATGGCAATGCCTCCTTTCTTAGGAACACAATGAACAGGGCTTACCCATCTACTATCAGCTATGGGATAAATTATACTTGCCTCCAGAAGCTTTAATATTTCAGTTCTTACCACATCTTTCATTTTAGGATTCAAGCGACGTTGATGATCAATGACAGGTTTAGCATCTGGCTCCATATTAATCTTATGCTGACATAGAGTGGGACTAATGCCCTTAAGATCATCAAGAGTATATCCAATAACAGCACGGTGCTTCCTCAGAGTTTTAAGTAATCTCTTTTCTTCATGTTCTGAAAGGTTAGCACTAATAATAACAGGATATATCTTCTTTTCATCAAGATAAGCATACTTAAGTGTATCAGGCAGTTGCTTTAATTCAAACACAGGATCACTCTTAGGTGGTGGAGGGTCTCCCAAGGTTTTAACAGGCAAATTATGTTTGAGAATAGGTGCTTGTTTAAAGAATAATTCATCTATTTCATTTCTTTCATTCATATGCATATCATTCTCATGGTCTAGCAAATATTGTTCTAAAGGATCAGTAGGAGGCACAGCAATAGAAGTGTCGGTACTAAAACCGGCAGATCTCGGGTAGGGGGTCTCGAACTATGGATCTTGGAGTCAATGGGTAACAGGGAACGTAGAGACAGCATTTACCCAGGTTCGGGCCCTCTCGAAGAGGTAAAACCCTACATCCTGCTTGATTGTATTGATGTGTTGGTATGACAATTACAGAGTCGATCTACCTCGAGATCAGATGAACTAAACCCTAGATGGGTATGGTGATAATGGTCTTCCCCCTCCACACACTAAACCCTCTAGTTTATATAGACACCAGGGGTACCTAGGGTTACATCTGGTCGGTTGCCACCAGTGGATAAACATGTCGGCCACACTAAACTTTACTTGGAGGAGACGCCAAGTCTTCAGAGGTTTCCTTCAGGAGCCCGGAGTCGCCTGCAGTCCGGCCTGCCTTCGATGAATTAGGAGCAGCCCATCAACACGGCCCACGAGAGACAGGCCGGCGGCGTGAAGACCCCTTAGTCTGGGACACCCTCAGTAGCCCCGGAACTAGTCTTGGAAGCCGAGATATATGCCAAACATTATCGGCTTTGCAGACCAGTTCCTTCCCTTCAGTGGTATTTGTGTTGGGCCCGCAATCCCTCTGAATCAAGTCCTCGAAGGTTGCTCGGCCATTTCCGACCATACGTTTCCTGGATTATACTTCGGTTTCCGAAGTGTGCAAATAACTTAGCCCCCAAGGCTAGTCGCACAAGTGTGAACAATGACCCCGTCTGACAACTTTTGCCGAAGGGTCACAACCTGCCACGACCATGAGCCAGTTAGGAAAACTCGATTCATTGGCACGTCCCATCAATATGGAGATCGTGCCTTGTTTTTAAGGGATATTGTCGTGGTTTTAACACGGCAGATGCCCTTGTGAAAGGACTTAGAGATGAGGCCATCGCACAAATGTGGAAGCTTAACGGGGTTGATGGGGAACGAGAAGACGCCGGGTTACCCAGTTTCGGCCCCTCATGGTGGAGGTAAAAGCCTAAATCCTGCTTGATTATATTGCTGTAGATCTCGATTACAAGGATGCGGATTCGCTAACATAGCTCTCGAGGAGATTGCAACTTAGTCTTTTTCGTATAGGTGATCCCCTTTATATACACAGGTGGAACCCTAGATTACATGAGAGTCCGGGTCATTCTTTGACCCGTCTCCTACTCTGCCCTACTTGTTCTCCAAGTCTGTCTTCTTCCTTACTCATCTTCTGGTGAGCCGGCCCACTGCTTAAGTCGGCCTATCCTCACCAGGCCGCGTTAAGCCGGCCCACATAAAATCCTTCAGCCCCGCAGTGAGTTGACCCGCTAAGCTTTGTGTTATGGCCGGGTTAACCCCCTGCCGGGTCTAAATGCTAGTATACATCCCCAACATTAGCCCTCAGTTTGACTTGAATTTAGTCACATTAAACTTCATCCTGAAAAAACAAAACATTAGCAATATACTCTTCAAATGCTTCCCAAGCCGATCTTTTAGAATGCCGTCCCTGACCGGCTCAATATGCCGGGTTAAGTAGATCGACGAGTCATTCCTTCAGGCTCAGACTTGGCACTTTCAGCTCTTTTCCTCTCATGACATCACAATCCACTTCCACAATATCCTGAGATGACATCATGCCATATCCTTGAGTGGGTTTGAATCATCATGTTAGGCGCGAAAATCGAGGAGCCCGCACCTGAAAATTACTGCGCCGCCTGGGGTTCCACTCCTGCCGTTTTTAATTTTTTACTATGCCTATAAGAGGCCAGCTCACTTCCTATGTCTCTTTTCACCATCTACTCTTCTTCTTCCTTGCGTCGCCACTGTACCTACGCGAGCTCGTCGCCGTCGGTGCCAGTGCTTGCCGTGCTCCCCCTTCGTCGTCGGAGGGAATCTAGTCACTACCAACGCAGCCGCCACCGCCGCCCACTAAGGACTGCAAAACTTCAAACTTCAGATCTGTAAGTCTTCCCCGCCATTGCCGCAGTTCTAGTGCTCTTCTATGTTCTTCATCACGGCCATGGTAGATCTCAATATTCCTTTGGTACCTTTCGGTTTTCACTCCCGCCGCAATCTGCAGCATTTTCCATATTAGTAGTTCCATTGCCCTACCGCAGCAAATCCCATTGCGGTTCATCTCACCATACGAAGAACAAACTTAACCCTTATTTTCTCATTTTTATCCCTTTTGTAGATCTGTAAGATTCTCTCATTTCCAATAAACTAGTTTACGGACTCATAGCCCAAGTCGTGCCTCAACACTTGTAAAAGTGTATAGCCTGCAGTTTCCAGCTTATCTGTGCTAATAAGCTTGACCCGGCAATTTACCTGCATCATCTTGCATAACCAGGCCAAATCTCTTACTCGCCGGCTCGTTTGTATCATTCATATATCATCAAATGCTTTATATTTCCGGCTTATGACATTTTTCCTTCCTTTTTCAGAACATGCCTCCTAAGCCCAAGATCGTCAACTGGGCCAAGTCAAGTATGTCAGAACTGAGTTTACAAACTCTGATAGACACCAGGTTGCTGCCAGCTAAGGAGGTAATCTCATGGCGAGCTCCTGAAGAAGAAATCCATCCGCAACTCGGCGAAAATGAAGTAGTCATATTTGCTGATCATGTCTCAAGGGGTTTTCGTCCTCTCGGCTCAAAGTTTTTCAGAGACGTGCTACATTTGTTCAACATCAGGCCCCAAGACTTGGCCCCCAACTCCATCTTCAATCTTTGCCAATTCCAAGTAATTTGCGAAGTCTATTTGCAGCTCGAGCCGTCTCTTACCCTGTTCCGAGAACTCTTTTATCTAAACCGCCAAACTGAGCACAAGGACGGCCCCAGCACTGAACTCGGCGGATTCTATCCAACACCGAAAGAACATTATATTCCCAAATGCCAAGCCAGCCAGTCATCCGAAGGGGTGGCAGAGGACTTGGTTCTATTGCAAAGACAGCTCTCCCGCAGGTCAGAACCCCTTGCCGGGTTACCGGTCAACCCGGCTTACCAATGCAACCTTCCCGGATCTTGCTCCCCAAGAAGAGAGGGAGAATCTAGAGCCACTATATCCAAAGATGAATGCCTTACTTGCTCACGGCCTCACCGGTGTCGATTTGACCCGGGCTTGGGTCGAATGGAGGATTCAGCCGCTGAGCTCTAGGACCTGGCTGATGCACACCTACACTGGCCATCGTGAAGACCCACTCCGGTTTAGCCGGGTCAACCTCAAGGAGAAGGAGGTTATAAAACTAGCCAAGAAACTGCTTGGCGAGACGATGGAAGACATCAAGACTGTGGGGCTTGCCCTGTTTAGCGCCAACAAGCCAGCCCCTCCAGTAAGCCGTCTTTGCCCTTAAACAGTATCAATACTACATTGTCCTTGTTTTCATTTCGCCAATCTGCCCCGGTGCAGGAAAACGACGACTAGTGGCGGGTCGAGCCTGTAGATCCTAACCCTCCTCGAGAGGACGATGAAGAGGAGCCGGATAACAACGAAGATAATGAGGTAGAACTTGATTCTCTAGGCCGCCTTTTTAATCAGATTGATGATGCCTACTCATCTCAGGAGGAAGCTGAAACTAGTCACCACGCCGAGCCAGAGGTAACTTTGATCTCCTCAGATTCTGATTCCCCAATACCAATTCAAAAGAAAACCCGGGCTGCAATCCGCAAAGTCCGAAGGAAATGTGGCACCCCGGCTCAGAGGAAACCGGAACGCCCCGTATTCCAGCCCAGAGACAAGTCTTCTGGAATACGGCACTGCTGGCATAGAACAAATCAGCTCTTTATTACTAGGGATAAGGTTACAAGGGTACATGGATTACATTGGCACGGCGACACTACGCCTGCCCAGGGTAGCCCTATGCTAGCAGCGGAATAGCCCGAGGAAGCGGAGTAACTCTCGGCAGCGGAACAAAGACGACGGTGATGGACTCGACTCCACAGGGACTCTGGCTGGAACGCGTATCCTAGCTCGCAAACTCGGGATCCTCGACAAGCAGCAATCATAGCATGACCTGCAAACTGGCATGACATGCCAGGTGAGTACTTTGAATGTACTCGCAAGCTCACAACAACCAAAGCAATCAAGACAAGCAACAACATGGCATTTACAGGTTAAGCAGGTGTAAACATGATGATGCTAAAACAATATAGACATGGCATGGCATATGAGCATGATGACACTACATGCAACAGGTTAAAATTATCTTGATGCAACTTACTCTGTTCTGAGGTTACCTCGTAACCATCACATGTAAGAACTTACCATCGAGTGTGCCACATGATAACCTCGGGACCAACCAAACTTGGTATTACAATACCGTAGTGATAACATGATCACAAGGAGCTTGATCTTTACCCGAGATCACCACATAACACCATCAACCAAATCCGGTATCCATGATACCACGGTGATCCTCTCGTGATCACGATCAACCAACATCGGTATCCTCGATACCATGGTGATCCTCTCGCGATCACATAAAGATCAACCAACTTCTTTCTTATCGAGCCGGGTTGTTATAAGCAATTTTATTATACTGTTGACCCATAGTGTGTCCTACTACGAACTGTGCCCATGACCGAGGACGCGGCTATCGATAGATCATACACTCTGCAGAGGTTGCACACTTTACCCACACTATGGAGTTCCTCCCTCATCCAGTCCCTTGGGACTTGTCCCACAGGATCCTTGGAACTCGTCCCATAGGAGTGGACTAGGACATCTCCAACGAAACCTGCCTGACCCGTGACCCCTCCATCGTACCACCGACAATCATACCCTCCCAGGGTCATGTCCTGGGTGGCCCCTGTGTCACCTCGTGACACCTGCCACCGTCGTGGCCAAACAACTGTCCCAAACAGGGACGCCGGCAAAACAAACAACTGGCTCACAAGGTTATCGCCGCCCACCGGGCCAAGGTAGCACGCACGCATAACCTTCCCTAGTTTGGTGGTACCGACAGAAGAGCACAAAGTCAGACCAGTCAAGGCCGTCCCATACCGGCAAATGTGGCTGCACTGGTGAGCTCGATTTGGTGGCGCACTATGACTCAGCCAACATGTGTTCAAGTTCGATTAACATCCGGTTAAACTTGGATGATGATGTGCTGAGTCATGATAACATGATAACGTAACCATGCAAATGAGCACGATAAACATAGACAGGAAGGTATGACATGACCACTAGCATCAGAAATGATTACCATAATAGCACATGATAATCATAGTAGCAAGTAATCACTTAACCAACTAGATGCAAACGATCAGGGTGTAAAGATAAGCATGGATTCACCAGCAGTTATAAAGTAATCACAAAAATATTAACATGCGAATGTATTTAAACATTTAAGTGGAAAACCATGGCTAATGCAAGGCCATCATGCAAGTGGCTATCATGGCTTGCCTGGGGATGAAGGAACCATCGGGAAGAAGTGCGAGAAACTCGCAGAAGGAATCGCCGGAAACAGTTCTCTCTCGGAGGGGGCTGTTTACGGCAAGGGCAAAATGGTTATTTTCACTGTGTGAACACACTATGAAAATGGTACCAACATGACGGGCTCGAAGAGACGAAGACGTGGGCGCTGGAATCACCTCAATCGGAGTCAGGAGCGAAAAGATATTGATGTTGGAAGGGCAGGGACCTCTTTGTAAAATAAATATTCACTGATAGGTCCCTGACTGATTTTCTCTGGAAAAGAATAAATGGCACTGTGCATTTGGGCTGGCCGAATCTGGCTGCTGCACAGCTGCTACTGGGCCGGCCCGCACCACAGCTGCCCATTTTCATTTAAAAAAAACGACGGGCCACTGTGGGCTAGGCCCACCTTATCCTCCCCCCAGCTCCTTCTTCCTCCTCCCGCGCTCACCGGACAGAAGAGGGAGGCGACCCCCGACGGCGACCACCGGAGCTACAGGCCGTCTCCGGCGACGCTCCGCCCATGGATGGACTCAGCGCGGAGAGGCGCATCCAGCGGTGGGCGGCACGGTCGCTGGGGAACATCGGTGCAGTGGCCAAGCTGCTCACGGCGGACGGTGATTCGAGCAGCGACGGCCTCGGGGCTACGGCGCAATCCGGCGAAGGGAAAGGAGGTGGGGAGGATCGCCAGAGAGTGAAGGAGCTACTGGTGGTGGTGGAAGGGAGAATGGGAGGGCGGCTCGCCGGAATTTGACCGGAGCCGAGCGGCGGCCATGGTGATGAATTGAGGCGGAGAGGAGCTCCGGGGCTCGGGAAGATGGCTAGGGAGGGGTAGAGGAGGACGGTGAGGCTGATGGTGGTCTCGGAAGGGCTCGGGGAAGCCAAATTATAGGCGAGCGACGGAAAGGGCCGAGCACCGCCGCGGCGACGCGTGTGCCGGCTTCCCGGAGCTTCGGGAGCTCGCCTGGAGAAGGGAGGAGCTTCCAGAGGGGTCATGGAGGAGCGGAGAGGGCTCGGTCGAGGTCGGGAAGGCTCGGGAGAGCTCCGGCAACCAGACACGTCGGCGACCGCGGCTGCAGGTCACGGGCGCGGCTTCCACACCGCGTATGAAGGGACAGGAGAGGGGGAGACTTATCCAGGGAGGAAGAGGATGATGAGGCGAAGCCCCTAGACACGGCGAGGTGTCGAGGGAGAGGAGGAACTGGACAAGCATAGCGCCGCGGTTTCCAGAGCGCGCTGTTTGGCTTGTCTGCCCCGTGGTCACCGCGTGTGCTTGCTTGGAGGGGACAGGAGAGGCTGGCACACCTTGTCTGGCGTGTTGTCCTTCCAAGCTAGGTTACAACTGAGGTGATCTCTCGAAGAAACACACTGTGGTTAGATGTGAATGATCCTCTGAAGTTTACTGCATCCAACTGTTGCATGAGACTGTGATCAACAGGGAGATGATAACAGCCAAAGGTGATGTCTGGGAGGTTGAGATTAAGAGGGACTACAGTCCTGTGAAGTTTGGAAGGATTTGGACCAAGGTTTAATATAGTTGCTTTGCAACTGACCAATCTGGTCCAGAAAACAAATCTGGATGTGGCACTCACATATCAAATGGGATGGAACTGAATTTTGGAGGAGGCTATTTATTTGGAGATATGGAGATGCTGGAAAAATTTCAGATCATTTGGACATACCAAAATGGTACTTCCTTCACAGAGCTTGGATCTGGACAGGAACTAGATGGAATTTTTGGGGAAATTTGGCTAAACAAAATGATGTGAATTTTTGCATACTCACATCATATAGGGAATATGAGGTCCTGGATTAATTTTAGAATTTTTAAAGCAATATAAAATATAGTTGCTTCACAACCCCAAAATAAATCCAGAAACAAAGATTTGATGTTGTGATAACATAGTTGATTTGATAGGGTTGAAACTTGGTGGAGAGCTATTATATGATCATATGAAGGTGCTTGCAAAATTTCAACTCATTTGGATCAACCAAGCTAGTACTTCCTTCATTAAGCTTCCAGTTGATCAGAAACTGAGGAAATTAGCCAAGGAAGATTTACCAGCCCAATTGAGTTGAATTTTGTCAAGAGGCAATGATATGGATAGGAAAGGGTGCACAAAAAGTTTGAGAGCAAGCAAGCAAATATAAAGGGTACTTGCTTCTCAACCTGACAGCTAGGGCAGAATCGGAAAAGGAATATTTGTGAAATATTTTTGAACATGGCAAGGAAGGATTTTGACATATCTGAGGAAGATATGACCCAAACAATTTATGAGAATTATTTGGGAATTTTTGGAATGATGGAAATGTGGGTTGCTTCACAACCCAGGGCAAACAAGATTATTCCTTAAATAGGAAAAAAAGGAATATTCCCAAGGAAAAGAATATTGGGATTGGTCCCAGATGGAAATAATATGGTCTTGAGATGGTTTTGAGGTTAACAAGCCACTTGGGAGAGGAAACAAGGGTGATCTCTCCAGGTTTCAAGACCACTAAGCCACTGAAAAGCAAATCCAGACCAAAATCAAAAGAAAAAAAATGGGCAAAATCCAGGGTGTTACAGGAAACCCCGGGTTGGCATCCGTAAAGTCCCCTTTTCACACCAAGACGCTCATCTGGATCCCAAATTTGTTTTGAAGAAAACTCAGCAAGCCGGCACCTCCAAACGGAAGACCCGGAGCAGCAAGGGCGAATTGAGTGGCGGTGCTTCAGTATGAGCCGCCATCCTGTACAGCACGGGCAGAGGTGCTTCTCAGTCCAACTCCTTCCTTTCCTCTAGCTGGTTGCTTCAAAGAACCCTTACATTTAAATGACTCGGCATACCAGACGTCCCCCTCCTCGGATGAATCAAGCGCCACTCAGGCACCGGCCTTCAACATCAACCCGGGGTAAGCATACTGATTATACCTTATTTGCACAGCTCTTCATCTTATAACCCTTAACTGAATTAAATCTTTGCTCTTTTCAGTGCCAAGGCCATCAAGAAGAAAACAGCCGCCGGGTCATCTGACCCAGTCATTCCAACTGAGCCGCAAGAATAGGCCATCTTGGTCATCCAGGATGAGCCGGCATTCCAGAACAACCTGCCGCCCCAGGACCCAACAAGCCCGGCTCGTACAACCTCTCATATAGCTCAGGAGAGGGAGAATATAATTGAAGATCAACCCGCACAGCAACCCGAGGCGCCGGCTCAAGAAGAAGTAGTAGTGATGAGCGAGCAGCAAACCGCCGCACCAGAATCATCCACTGCTCTTGCCAAGGTTCCGGTCAAGCCTGAGCCTTCCTCGAAAGACAAGGGAAAAATGGCTCTTGATTTCTCTACTTTTGAAGACCAGGACGCCAGCACTTTGCACCAGGCTCTGTTGACCCGGCTGTCTGAAAGCCGGGACATAGAGATAGCTATGATAACCTCGCTGAAGAGGAAATGTGAGGTAAGTTACACCTTCTTATGAACCATATATATATGTAGCCCCCAAGGGCCGGGTCATTATGAAATGAGGACTCGAGACTTCAAAATTTTGACTTGTAAACAGAACTGCAACTGGCGACCCCAAAGGTCGGCTCGTCATTCATGACGGGCGGGTCTTCACCACTTAGCAGGATAGACCAATTTATGCATTAGCCCCCAAGTGCCATGTAGAGTGCCTGCAGCTGCATGGAACTTGCTTTGCCATTTGTTTTAAGCTCGAAAGCAGGTAGCCCGCATGTGCCGGGCTGTCCTTTAGGGTGGCTCGGGTCATGCATATATGATGTATAATAGACTGCACTGCAGGAAATGCTGGATTAAGCGGAGGCCCAGGCTTCCGCCTTCCGAAAGGAAGCACGAAAGGAGAGAAAATTGCGTAAGGAAGCTGAAGAAGCTGCCGCTGAAGCCAATAAGTCCTTGGCCATTGTGAGGACCACTTTGAAAGAGACGAAAACTGCAAGAGCCGCCCAAGCCACGCGAGCTGAAGAGGCGGAAGCCAAGCTTGAGCCGGTAACTCAAGAGCTGACGACTCTTAAGGGTGAAATTACCGCCATGTGCCGGGCCATCTTTGGTAAGTAAAACTTATGAGAAAGTCAATTGGACCGGCTTGTCATACTAAACCTTCTTAACTGATCGTGGGTACTTGTCCTTTTGAAGGCCGTAAGAACCAAACACTGGTGCAGCAACCACTGGTGAAATTAAAAGGCAGTTTGCACCCTTGTAGAGCAGCTGTACATAGGCGGCTGTCGGTGTATAATGGCCACAAAGAATACTAAGGCGCGGCCACAGCTGATTGCAGATACTTTGAGAGAGCTATCAGTCGTGCCCAGGTGGTTCAAAGATTGGAAAAGGGTGGCTTGTCGTACTAGGGCCCTGATAGCGCTTGCACGAGCCAAGGCCTATGTGCCAGAGCTCGATCTGGCTCAGGTGGCGGGCGGGTATCCAGAGTTCAACATGGACGACTCACCATTTACCAAGAGGGACATCCAGCGCTGTATTAAAGAAACCCGGGTTGCCGCCACCGACATCACAGAAGAGGCAGGCCTGACCCGGTACCAAGCGTCGTACTCAAAGGCAAATGAGAGGATAGAGCCGCCTAACCATGAGACGGTGGCCTTAACCCGCACGTGTAAGCCATCTTTTTCTCCTGAAGTCGACCCTTCCTCCCTGATATCCGATGCTGCTCTATTTGAGGCGTTGCGCTCCATTCAGTGGTCGACCGGCGACTCAAGCCATGAAGTGGAGGATGACGAAGGCCGCGAAGAGCCGGCCCATGGCGCTTCATCGGGCACTGGTGCCAGCGCTGACCCGACGACATAAACGCCGGCTTATCCTTTGTAGGCCAAACTTTTGTAAAAAATTATGTCGAGGCCGTAGTTGATGGGCGGCTTGTAATATGGTAGTATGAAACACTTGATGCTGATGCCAGTGCCGTCATGTACTGAGCTTTGTTTGCCTGTACAAATACTTTGCACTTCTGTGAATCCTCCTTTTGGCCTTGAGAGCCGGTTTTGCAATAGAGTGATTCTGCCGAAACAATAATAATTGCATATAATGGTTATTGATGAAATCATATTGAACGAGTAATCTTTGTTACTGTTTGCAATGAATCAAGTATTTAAATGGAACTAAACTAATGATATGCATGGATGTATGTATGTATGCGGAGATGATACGCATGGATGTATGTATGCATCGATGATATGCATGGACGTATGTATGTAGAATAATTGTAAGTCGGAATATGCTTGAAACGGCTGGCTTATAAAGCACAAGCTGGAATATGCTTTCATGAAGCTGGCACTTTGGCCTGTTGGTTTGTCCTCGCTCTCTGAAAGCCGGCTCTCACACAACCAATCAGTCGTTTTAACTTTGATGAATTCAGGGTCACCTATGTGATTGACTCATCAGGCGTACGCCGGGTCATTTTTTAGGGAGTAGCATCTTGCTAACAGGTAGGTTTAACCAACTTTGTGGCATCTCGCCGGGTTAAAAGGGTTTTGTAAGCTAAACTCGATGAGTTGGAAGCCCCCAAGTAACCATATGATCCTGGAAAAGCTCAGCATAGGATATACAGGAGACAATGCTACTACTGCAAAACATCTGGGGTCCAGATAAGCCGGCTCCAGTCCATTGATCATTATTGAACTGCGCATCGTGGCAGCTAGTCTTCTTTGGTCAACCCTTACTTTTTCGCCAATAAGGCTGGATACCTATGTTTGAACTGCGCATCATGGCAGCTAGTCCTCTTTGGCAACCTGTACCTTTTCGCAAATAAAGCAGCAGTCCCCAAGACCGGGTTGTCTTATATTTGTAAAACCCGGCCAAATCCACCGAGCCACATCTGTGCCGCCCCCAAGTTTTAAGTCGACTCGAGGAGCCGGCTTGAAATTCTTTGTGCTTGGCTGTGGCGTAAACCGGCGTACAGTTGACAGCTGGAAACTGGAATTTATCGGAGCCGGAGGCGATATGGCGAGTCGATGATCTTGCAGGGACGTTTTTGCCCAAGGTAATTTTCGTACGCCTCTTGATCCGGCTCTCCCGGTTCCTCCAGGGCCATTCTCTTTTCTGTTTCTTTGCTACCGGCTTTAGAATTTGCCGGTTTTACCGAGATCGGCTTTGTTCTTCCGGCGCGGGCGCATGAGTCAGCCGCGGCGTTATAAGCCGGAGCGGACACGCGGGTCGGCCGCGGCATTTGTAAGCCGGCGCGAACGAGGGAGTTGCCTGGCGTGTTGATGCAGACTGAACCGCGGAAGCGGTGGCTCACACTCGTGTCTGTCGAGCGGCGTGGCACGGATGAATGCCAATGTAAATGATGCTGGTGCGTGCTCCATATCCGTGTATAACGCCACTTTTGTCCTGCATAAGATATTACAGGCCAGAGTAATTGTTCTCGGATGAATTAATATGTGCTGATAGAACACATAGGAAGGATAACACCTGATGTTTTTTAGACGACATGGTTCCTGACCGGCTTGAGCCAGGTCGGGTCCTGCCTGATTTGGACCAGTACGGCGTGCCGAATCGACGCCGGCGATGTTTCTCCAACCCGGCGGCTGACTCGCCTGACCACGCCGATTAGTGAATCTTGCCAAAGGGGACCCGGCACCCGTACTCTATTGAGCCGGCATCGGGGCCCCCAGTATGAATCGTTGATGTAGAACTTCCCGCGGCGGCTCTTGGTCATCATGCCAACCGCGTACTTCCTGAACCCTGGAAGAGATCCCGCTAAGAACTTAACTCCACCGTGTGTGAGCCCCACGGTGGGCGCCAACTGTCGTGGTTTTAACATGGCAGATGCCCTTGTGAAAGGACTTAGAGATGAGGCCATCGCACAAGTGTGGAAGCTTAACGGGGTTGATCGGGAACGAGAAGATGCCGGGTTACCCAGGTTTGGCCCCTCACGGTGGAGGTAAAAGCCTACGTCCTGCTTGATTATATTGTTGTAGATCTCGATTACAAGGATGCGGATTCACTAACCTAGCTCTCGAGGAGATTGCAACTTAGTCTTTTTCATATAGGTGCTCCCCTTTATATACACAGGTGGAACCCTAGATTACATGAGAGTCCAGGTCGTTCTTTGACCTGTCTCCTACTCTGCCCTACTTGTTCTCCAAGTTTGTCTTCTTCCTTACTCATCTTCTATTGAGCCGGCCCACTGCTTAAGCCGGCCTATCCTCACCAGGCCACGTTAAGCCGGCCCACTTAAAATCCTTCAGCCCCACAGTGAGTTGACCCGCTAAGCTTTGTGTTATGCCTGGGTTAACCCCCTGCCGGGTCTAAATGCTGGTATACATCCCCAACAGATATGATCAATGATTTGTGCTATCCCACGTGCGCATAATGGCACAATTATACGGGGAAATGGTGTGGTCTGCGGCGCAGTAAAAGGACTCTTGGTCTTATGGTAGCCCATAAAAGGGAGGCGGCCACCATTTTCTTCACATGCTTTCGCCCCCACCTGCGCTGTTGCTTTCCCAATCTTCTGAGCTCCAGCGCCCAGATCCGTTTCCCCCCTAAGAACCCCTCCAGCCATCCCCTCAATCCAGTCATGGCTGGCTCTGGGTCCAAGGGCAAGTGAGAGGCTTCCATCGTTATAGAGAGCGCCATCCAGGAGCTGAAGGGTGCGGGTTACCTCCCCGCCAATGTCGCTTACCGAGCTCCAAAGGAGGGCCAGGTCATCCCCACGCCGAAGACCGGCGAGAGGGTAGTGTTCCTCCCCCATTTCATTCGGGGACTAGGTTTTCCCCTCCACCCCTTTGTTAGGGGTTTTGATGTTTTTCTATGGGCTAGATTTTTCATGATCTAGCCCCAAACTCCTTCCTGCACATTTCAGCCTTCATCATCGTCTGCAAGGCCATTCTTCGGATCCAGCCACACTTCGGCTCGTGGTTGAAAGTGTTCAACGTCAAGCCAATGATTATTGATGGCCAGCAGGTAGACTGCGGGGGGGGCGATGGTTAGCAAGCTCCCCCGGGTTGAGTGGTCGGAGGGCACTTTTATTGAAACTGTCAAGATCTGGCAGAAAGAGTGGTTTTACATCACAGAGCTGTGAAACACGGACTGGGCGGCGATTCCTGCCTTCAGATCCGGACCCCCCACGAGGCTTGTCTCATGGACCAAGAAGGGCCTAGACTGGGGGTCAGCCAAGGAGGTGGAGCTGCTGCATAGCCGGATATCCAGGATGATCGAGAAGAAGGTTGAATTGCCCAACGTGGTTCAGATTATGCTCCGCTGCCGCATCCTCCCCTTTCAAGACTGGGCCTCCCCAATGTGGGCCTACAAACCAGAAGACCCTGCCACCGTGCTCAGCTTCTACCGCACTTCCCATGCCCAGCTGTGGAAAGTGCTATTCAAGCCACAGAAGGAGTGGCCGGCCGAGGAGGAAGACATCGGCCTCAACGCCGAAAACCCCCCTCGCGAGGTATGATAAGTTTTACTCTTACGTTCGGATGTCCCTTTTTGACAAAGCACCCAACTCTCTTTTCTCCCATCCACAGAGCTGGCTGAAGAGGGCCGAGCAGATCAACAGCCCGGCCCCGCTGCCCGAGGGCCCCAAAATGGCCTTGCTGACGGCCATGTTGGTACGGCGCCGGAGAAGAAGGAGAAGAAGAAAGAGAAGAAGAAGGAGACCATAGAAGGTCTCCATTCCCGAGGGCCTCCGGACACTAGATCCGGGGACACCCATGCCCCCTCCACCCTTGAGGGGGAGAAGGGATAGGAAGAGGACGGGGAGGAAAGCGACTCCTCCCGAACAAGGAAGAGGGTTGCGTACGAAGACACCGAGGAGAATCAGCCTCCTCCCGCCCCGAAAAGGCGATGCAGGGCCAAGGTGGTCTTCTCCAATAACAGCTCAGCTTCTGCCAAGCACTCTGAGGCCTCCGAAGAGGTTCCCCGGAGGGCCCACAGGGTGAAACCGCGGGCCCAAAGGTATATATCTTAAGATACATCTATCTACTTTTGGCCGAACTAAGCCTACTAATGATTACGCGCTTGCCTTTAATATTGCAGCCCACCGCGCGACCTCCCTACCGACCAGGTCTCGGAAGGGGACTCTCCACCAGCCGCGCTGGCGGAGAGCGGGATCGGATCGCACGCATCACCTCCCCCGGTCATTGAGGAGGCCGAGGAGGTTCTGTCAAGGAGGACCCCTCCTGTGTTGAACACAGAAGGAGGGGCCGATGTTATTATGGCCGGGGTGCATACCTCGGCCGCCCAAGACCAGGAGGGAGGAACCCTTCTAGCGAACGAAGAGGGAGAGCCCGGGCAATCCGAGCTCTCCCCAAAAGTGGTTTCGGAGCCATTAAAGCGCCAGGAGCCGACCATCCCGGTCTCCACAGGGGAAGGGGCCGAAGTACCCCCGCCACCCCCGCCCGCTATAGGGCGAGCCTCGACAGGGTGGCCAGATGAGATGGAGGAAGCTTTAACGAGCTCCTCTATCGCCGAAGAGCACCGTGCCCTGATGGGCACGGTTTTGCAAAGACTTCGGTCCGTGGACAACAGACTGAAGGAGGCCTTCAGCGGCCTTCTGACAGGCTTCAAGGTAAGCCATGTAATGACTTTTCCTTAGAAAATTTCTTTTATATGATAATGCAACTTCATACACAGTAGCCCCCGAGCCCTGTGTGAGTTTGAAAAAACTCAGTCGGGGGTCGAATATCTTTAAGATATAGATGATCGCGAAATGAGCAGTAGCCCCTGAGACTCTGGCTGGATTGAGAAAGCCGGTCAGGGGATCGAAAGTCGATAACTTGGGAATCTAACGTGCTTAGTCTAATGTGCAGGCGTCGTCCTCGGCGGCAGCTGCCAACGCTAAGGAACTGGCTAAGCTGAATCGGAAGCTCAAGAGCTCCGAGGATAACCTTGATCTGCTAAATAAGCAGTGTGACGAGGCGCAAGGCAAGTCCGAGCTAAACTGTTTACTACAACGGTTATTTATTAAAGTTAGGAAACTAATCCAAACGGAATGCAACTGTCATTGCTGCAGCTACCACCGCCGAGGTCAAGAACCTCAAGACCAAGCTTGAGAAAGCTCGGCAGGAAGCCGCGGAGCAGAGGGCTGCAGCCAAAAAGGCAGCCACCGAACTGGCCACGGTGAAAACCGTTAGCCAGAAGCACGAGGCCAGGGTGTCTGAGGTGCAACAAGAGCTCAAGGATGCGATCACAAAGTGTGAGGCCCTCGAGCAAAAGAGTAAGGATCAGGCCACTGAGCTAACCTCACTGAGGTCGGTGGCTCAGGAAGCGCGGACAGAGGCGTGGGGCTACCAAGAGGAACTCCGCCAAGTCAAACTTATTACAGATGGTAAGCCCTACTTACTGCAAAGTGTCTTTGGTGGTAACAGGTTCGCTTTGCTCACGCAAGTATGGCGTTCCCCAGGCGCTTTTGCTGACCTCCCGAGGAGTGCATCAGATGCAGCGAGGTACTTTTCGTCCCAGGAGGGTCATACCGAGCAGAAGCTATTTTGGGCGCAGTTTCAAGCGCCCGAACTCCCTCCCCTCCTCAATAACCAGCTAAAGCAGCTGATGGAGTTGCATCGGATGGCGGAGCCAGCGATGAAGGACCTCTGCGTCAAATTGTGGCCTTCAGAGCCGCTGTCGAGCAGCTACTTTGGCTTGGTGCAGAAGTTGTGCGATGCCGTGCCCCGGATCAATTTCTGGAAGCGCTCCGTATGCATTGAGGGAGCTCGGATGGCCTTCGGCAAGACCATGGTTCACTGGCCGAAGATCAAGCCATTTGAGGTGGCCACCAGACCACCTCCCCCTGGGAAGGAGCACAGGCGCCCCGAGCAGTACTTTCCCGTTGTGATGGATGGTGCTCGGGCGATAGAGGACCAGTGCTCAAAGGATGTAATTTATGAGTGAATTTTATTTTCTTGTATCCAAAGAAGTTGGAACTTTTGTGCTTTACAATGCGACTGGTCGACTTTATATATAATGCCTTGTGTGTTTATTTTGACTCCTGTGCGGCCGTTTTAAACTAAAAGTTACCAGTCGTCGGCTTCAACCCCCTTGCAGATACTGCATGGGGTGTTTTTCCTTAACACCTTAACCCTTAGCCGACGTCTCGGTGCTCGGAGGCGGTTTCTGTGTAAGGAAAACAAGGCAATCAGACTATGCGGCTTTAGTGCTTTCACTTAGCCATAGGAGCTTGACTACGGGAGCTAGTGACTAGCCCCCAGTTTGTGTGATGTTCAGATGTACCGAGGTTGATGCCATTATCACTTGGTTCCCGTGACAGCGAACCCTTCCTTTAACATGGAATAACTTCCATCAATTTTTAGTTTAACACTTGTCATCGGATCGCCGACCAGTTCTCGCTTATTATGACAGTCAGTTTTCGGCTTTCTCTACTGAGGTACTTAACCAGGTGAGCTAGAAGTACAATCGCAGTGGTTCTTCCTTTACCCTCCTAGTCAAACAATGCGGAACGTAAGAGGGCAAACACAGGAGCCGGGCAACCCAACTATTGACCAAAGATATAATTCGGAACTGATTCATATAATGCAATATCCAAGACGCCGAGCACATGTAATGAAATTAGTGTCGGAATGATGCTTGGGGCAAGATTTATCGTCGAGCCCCCAGTCTATTAGCCGATCGCATCTAAAAAAAAGGACGTATCATAATAGTTTACTTCGTCCTATAAGCGGAAAGCAATACGCAACACAAATGACTGCAGTATGACCAGAGAAGAATGGTCTTTATTTCCTTTAAATTCGTGACGTCCAATCGTACAATCCGAACTGCCGAAGCAACTTTTATGGATACTTTAAAAAATAAACTTGTCAGAGGAAAGGTTTACACAGGGCCTCCATAAGTGGTTTGACGTCCCTACTGTGCCCTGTTGCACGTCTGCGCCTTTGCTCTTTATGAAGCTTCCGTAGGTAACGTGCGATTGAAGTCCCCACTTGTATGTACAATGGAAGTGATAGTGTTCGGCGGATGAGCCCTTGAGAGAGGGTTTTCAGAAGTCGCCGCAGGGTATCAGCTTGACGTTGATCAAGCCCTAGATGGTCCCTGTTGTTGATGTTAATCCGAGAACATCTTTGGCCGTGGCTCGGTCGAACCGAGCATGACCCTTGTGACGTTTGCCCCCACAGCTGCCCACGGAATTTTAAGCGCGAAATTATGTACTCGAGGTACGTATTTTGCGGCTGAGGAGACCATGCTATGGGGCACATGTCCCTATTTAGGGTGAGCACGGGAGTGCTCCGGGACTATAGCTCGGGTGCATTTCCATGTGTCCAGCGCCTTGATGGTAGACTGGGCCTTCGATGTTTCTTCGGCGGCCTGGGCTTCGGCCGCCAGAGCCGCTGTATGTTCCTCGGTTCGGAGCGAGCGCTCGGTGTTACCATTGACGGTAATGACACCCCTTGGTCCTGGCATCTTAAGCTTCAGATATGCATAGTGTGGGACGGCATTAAAGCAAGCAAATGCTGTTCGGCCAAGGAGTGCGTGGTAACCGCTGCGGAAAGGAACAATGTCGAAGATTAAATCTTCACTGTGGAAGTTTTCGGGCGAGCCGAATACCACTTCCAAGGTCACGGTTCCCGAGCAGCGTGCCTCAACGCCTGGTGTTGGGGATATTTACTATCATGGAGACCTGGCAGGGTGTTAACCCGGCTATACTGCAAGCTTAGCGGGCCAACTCACTGCGGGACTGAAGATTCTACATGGGCCGGCATAGCGAGGCCTGGTAAGGACGGGCCGGCTTAAGCAGTGGGCCGGCTCACGAGAAGGCAGATGCAAGAAGACCGTCTTGGAGAACAAGTAGGAGACAGGTCGGGTTTGCGACCCGGACTCTCATGTAACCTAGGGTTCCGCTTGTATATATAAAGGGGAGCACCAGTACGAAAAAGACTAAGTTGCAATCTAAAGCTAGGTTAGCAAATCCGCATCCTTGTAATCGAGATCTACAGCAATATAAACAAGCATGACGTAGGCGTCGAGTCAGCGCGCCGTGTTGGTCAGCTCCCGGCAAAACCCGGCCCGTGTCGAGCCGGCCAAGATCACGTCTTTGTGGGCTTCACCCAAGGGGTGGCCCTGTCGGAGAACTCCCTGTCTCAGGACGACACGCTGGTCCAATCTGACGGCGAGTCCTCGATGGGGGAAACTGAGTCAATTCTTCCACTGCATGATGGAGGGCTGGGGCACGCGGACGACGTCTTCCCAGAAAGCCCTGATTTGCCTCGCTTCGCGGCGGTGTACATGGCAGGTAGGCAAGATCCAGCACGAGACCCGGCCAATCCGATGGTGGGACAGAACAACCTCCTGGCTGGCTCAGGAGGTGCCGGCGCCATGGCCTCCGGCCCTCAGAAGACCGGGGCTCAGGCACTCGCGGACTTGATGACTATGCTGGCGACCCTGTTGGCCGAGCCGGTCACTGCAGAGAATGCAGTGGCGCGCAACACAGAGATCACGAAGTGTCGCGAGGAGATGGCCAAGATCCAAGAGGACATCAACGCAGAGAATGCCCGCATGATACAGGAGCAGGCATAGATCGCCGTGGAGAGGCAGCGCCTTGACAAGGAAACACAGTACCTGAGCCGCCGGCAGGCCGAGTCAGAGCTCGTTCACAGGAGGCGTCATCAGAGCCGGCTTCTGGCTAATCTCGAGCCGACTCAGCTGTTCACCACGCCGCCGGCTCCGATGAACCCGGGGGCTGGAGTTATCCCCCCGAGAGAGCCGCCACTACAGCTGCCTATCCAGCAGCGAGAGCCGGCCCGACTTCGTATGCCAGATCAGCAGCAGCAGCTGTCGTCTCACCGATTCCAAACCCCAATTGGACACTACTCCAACCCGGTTGATAACGTGCTGGCAGCAACCCACAACTTGGCTGCCATTCCGATAGAGGGGGACGGCGCAATTCAGACAGAGGCCAGGAACGCCATTGCAATGCTCAAGACGGCAGTTGTGCAGCAAGCCAACTACTCGCATAGCCAGCATCGGCTTCACTCAACCCCTCATCAGAGCCGCTCCAGGAGTCAGCGCCCTGAGTCGCCTGCGGTCTCCAGCAGCGCGCACTGCCGGAGGGCCGCCCAACCACTAGCAGAGCAGCGGCAGCTCAGGATCCCACAGGACGTGGCAGACGCAGCTCGGATTCTGCGAGCGTGGGAGGAAGAAAACGCGCGCGCAGGGCACAACCCGCCGGCGCACGTCAGCACGCCGGCGCGCGTTAACCCGGCGCCAAATGTTAACCCACCTGAAGCGCATCGTTCGCCCGAGGTAACCCAGCTGGACGGTCAGCTTGAGAGTGCTTCGAGCCGCCTGGTCGAGACTCCCTGCCTGGTGCCAGCGCTGTGAGAGGCGCGCATACCCCTAGATTTCAAGGGGCCTCGCAAGGTTCCTAACTATACGGCGAGTTTAGAGCCTACGGAGTGGGTCGAGAGCTATGAGCTGGCAATGAACTTGTTGGGTGCAAGCGTGTCACTCCTGGCGCGTTACCTACCGCTGATGTTGGAGGGCCCTGCACGCACCTGGATGAAAAACTTACCGGCAAATTCCATCAACACCTGGCAGGAGCTGAAGGAGCGTTTCATCAAGAATTTGCAGGGACCTGCAAGAGGCCAACCACAATTGTTGATCTTGAGCGTTGTGTCCAGCGCGAGGATGAGTCGGTGCACCATTGGGCTCGCCGGGTTGCAGAAGTTATACACAGTTCCGATAGCATCTCGGCGGCTCAGGCAGTGCTTGTTCTAGAACGAACATGTAAGTTCCAGCCCCTGGTCCAGAATCTTGGCCGGCTCAAGCGAAAGGTCCAGGACATGGGAGATCTCATGGATGTCTTAACCTGGTACGCAGAGTCAGATAATACCAAGGATCCGTTGTCAGACGAAGAGAAGTCTGATAAGGGGAAGAAAGCTGGCGGAAAGGGTCAGCAGCAGAACAACGGCAATGGTCAGAGCAACAACGGTGGAAAGCGCAAGGGTTACGATGGTAGCTCTGATTTGGTGGCGAACACAACCGCGGAAAACAAAGGTCAGCATTAGAATGACGTTTCCAGAAAGCAGTCCTCCGGCACTCGTCCTCTCACTTACGAGGAAGCCCTCAAAGCTCCTTGTCTGAAACACAGTTATAATGGTAAACCGTCCACTCACTCCTGGGAAAATTGCTATGTGATGCAAGAGTTCGCCAAGTGTATCTTCAAGAACCATCATCAGGGGGGAGGCAACGGCGGTCAACCCGCCAACCCAGGACCCGGCTTCTCAGGGGCCGGCTTGCAGGGACCCTTCCCCAGACCCGGCTTCCAGGGAAATGGTGGCCAAGGCGGCGGGTTCCAGGGGGCTTGTTGGGGATACAACCCTTGGATATAACCCGCCTGGATGTAACCCGCCCGTTTAGGGCCGGGTCATTACATGGCGATTCAAGAGGAAGGCTTTGGCTAAGTGGGCCGTGATGATCCAGAAGACATAAGCCAGAGCATGAGCCACCCTTAGTGGGCCGACTTACGGTCAACCGCCTTGAGCACTTTCCTTGTAAGGCGCCACGAAGAAATTCCCTTACTTGTGTAATAAGATGAGTAGGAGTAAGAGTAGGTCACGGGTCATGTTACGACCCGGACTTTGTTGTAAACTCAGGGCCTCGACCTGTATATAAAGGCAAGCCCCTGAGGCAGAAAGACTTAAGTTACAAGCTCTTGAGTACTAGGTTAGCCAAGTCGCACCCTTGTAATCGAGATCATCAATACAACCAAAGCAGGACGTAGGCTATTACCTCCATCGAGAGGGGCCGAACCTGGGTAAACCCTTGTCTCTCGATTCCGATCAACCCCGTTCGAGTTACCACCTAGCTGCGATGGCCTCATGACTAAGTCCTTTCACGAGGACATCTGCCGTGACAAAACAACGATAGTTGGCGCCCACCGTGGGGCTTTCGCTCGGTGGTGTTGAGTACTCGAAGGGAACTCCCGCAGGGATCGAGGGATACGCGATCGGCCGCATGACCAAGAGTCACCGTGGCAAGCTCTACATCAACGATTCAGGCTGGGGCCCCGAGGCCGACTCAATCGAGTACGGGTACCGGGTCCTCTTCGGCAACATCCACATCTTCATCGGCAAAGCCAGTGGATCTGAACCCGAGCCGGACATCTGCACCGACATTGTCAAGCCGGCTCGGCGCGCGCAACCCGCCCAGGCTCAAGCCGCTCGGAAGCACGTCTTCGTCGGTTTCACCCAGGCGTGGACCTCGCAGATAATTCTGCGTCCGGCGGCGAGACCCTCATCTACTCCGATGGCGAGTCCTCAGTAGGCGAAACTGATTCGATCCTCCCGCTTTACGATGGCGGGCTAGGGGGCTACTCTGACGACCAGCCGGCTTAGTACTCCTTCAACATGCCCCACCGGGTTGCTGTTTATATGGTCGGCTCAGCCCCGGCCCTTAACTCCATGTTGGCTGGCGCAGCGACGGGAACCGGCACCACAGGGGCCGGCTCAGGCATTGACAGAATTGGCAACCGCCCTGGCGACGCTCCTTGCAACACCAAGGACCGCAGAGAACCAGGCGGAACGCAACACGGAGGTAACTAAGCTCCGCGAGCAGATGGCTAAGGTACAGGCAGATATCAACGCTGAAAACACTCGCATGGCGGAGTTGCAGTCTCAAGTCCAAGCCGAGGTAGAGCGCCTGAAAGCCGAAGCCTGGCGCATGGGGCTCCGTCAGAATGCCTCAGAGGCGGTTCATCAGAGGCGCCACATGAGTCGTCTACCGCCCAACTATGAGCCCATGTGATGAGGATATCCCTACTATGGTTCCCTCTCTACCTCATGAAGATAAACAACCTGTTTAACACATGCGTCTATTTAACACGCCGCAGGATGCGCCTATTCAGGGGGCTGGGGCAGGCACCCCAGAAGCTCCATTTGTACCCCCGAGCGGAGGCTGGCAGCCGTCGTCGGGTCAACCACATCGACCGGCTCAGCAGCGCCCGCAAGAGCCGGCCCAGTCGGTTCAGACGCCTCCGCATCGTTTCCTCACACCGGCGGGTCACTTCACCAACCCTTTGGATAACTTGGTGGCAGCAGCGACCAACCTGGCCGCGCTCCCAATCATGGGAAACTCGCCGGTTGAGATTGGGGCCTGGAATTCCATTGAGATGTTAAAAACTGCGGTTGCCAAGCAGGCGAACTACTCCTACAGTCGGCAACGAATTCACTCTACCCTGCTTCCGAGCCGTAGCCGGAGCCGCCATGATGAGTCGCCGGCCATCTCTAGCAGTGCTCGTCGACATCGTGAGCAACCTCATGACCCGCCGCGCCGTGAGCCCCTTCGCGCCCAGGAGATCGTTGACACGGCTCGGGCTCAGCGGGCAGCTGAAGCGGCGAATGCGGCGGCTCAAGCGCCACTTGTCACAACCCGATTGACTTCCAGTAGCAGGACCATCGGGATACCGTGTTTTGTGCCAGCTTTACGCAATGAGCGTATGCCCAAGGACTTCAAAGGCCCTCGTAAGGTTCCGAATTACATGGCTGACCTTGAGTCGGCCGCTTGGATTGAGAGCTACGAGATAGCCATGGATATGTTGGATGTCAGCGACGCTGTCTGCGCCAAGTATCTGACGATGATGTTGGAAGGACCGGCTCGTACATGGTTGAAAAACTTGCCCCCTAACTCTATTAACACCTGGGCGGAGTTGAAGGACCATTTCATCAAGAGCTTCCAGGGAACCTGCAAGCGTCCAATGACGATCGTCGATCTTCAGCACTGCATCCAATGTGAGGGTGAGTTGGCCCATCACTAGACGCGCTGGGTCGTGGACATTATTCACGCCTCTGACAGCATCACGGCGGCTCAGGCAGTGCTGATCCTGGAGAAAAACTGTCACTTCGAGCCCCTCATGCAGAAACTTGGCCGGCTCAAGCGGAAGGTTCAGGATATGGGTGAGCTCATGGATGTCCTCACTAGGTATGCCGAGTCAGACACCACGAAGGATCCTAACCTGGATGATGACCAGACCGGCAAGGGAAAGAAAAACAATGGTGGCAAGAGTAACCAGCAGAACAATTCAGGGAACAATGGAAACCATGGTAATCAAGGCAATGGAGGGAAGCGTAAGTATCAGGAAGGAGGAACAGATTTGGTTGCTAATACCAACACTGGTTACAAATACCCTAAGGGAAATAATTCGGGAAGATCCTATAATGGCAATAAGCCCCGTAATTTTGCAGAAGCCCTCAAAGACCCATGCCCAAAGCACAGCCTCCCTAATAAGCCGTCAACCCACTCTTGGGAGAACTGTCACATAATGCAGGCTTTCGGCGAAGAGTTCTATCAGAACCGTCAAGGCGGCGGCGGAGGCAACCCGGGGCAGCCAGGAGCCGGCTCATCTGGTGGTTTTCATAACCCGGGATTCCACGGCCCGGGCGGCTCAGGAGCGGGTTACCAAGGATCTGGCAACAACGGAGGCAATCAGCATCCGGGGCAAGGAAATCAACAACAGGGCAATCATCAGCATGGCAATCAGTCTGGCTTTCAGAGCAATCCTAAACTGTTGAATAGTGGGCAGTACCATGTGTTCACGACTCATACTAACAAACGAGATCGCAAACTCCAGAAATGAGCCGTCAATGCCGTTGAGCCGGCAGTCCCGGAATATCTACGTTGGTCGGAAGAGCCCATCACATGGAGCAGAGAGCATCACCCTCCCCGGGTTGAGAATCAGGGTTGTCTGGCCCTGGTGGTGGTGCCTCAAGTGGGCGGTTATTCGCTCACAAAAGTGCTCATGGACGGGGGAAGCAGTATAAAGATCTTGTACTATGACACTTTCAGACAGATGAATCTGTCTGAAAAACAGCTCCAGTCGTCTTCCACCGTGTTTCACGGGATTGTTCCCGGAAACTCTGCATATCGTATCGGGCGGATCAAGCTAGACGTCGCGTTTGGCACTGATGATAACTACAGGTGTGAGCCATTGACCTTTGAGGTGGTCAAAATCAAGAGCCCTTATCACGCCCTGTTTGGGCGGCCGGCTTACGCTCGCTTTATGGATCGACCTTGCTATGTCTACCTCAAGCTCAAGATGCCTGGACCAAAGGGCACTATCATAGTTAATGGAGATCGACAGATCGCCCTTGAGTGCGAGGAAGGGGATGCAGCCTACGCTGAGACGGCTTGCGCTGCGGAAGAGTTGAAATATTACACTGCAAATGTTGACCCGGCCGATATGACGCCCTTGAAGAAACCCACCACAGAGTCTGACCCGCCACTCAAGTTTAAGTCGGCCGAGGAGACCAAGCAGGTTGAGTTTGTCCCTGGTGACCCATCCAAAACATTCACTATTGGGACTGGTATGGATCCCAAATAGGAAAGCGCGCTCATCGAGTTCATACGTGAGAATCGGGACATCTTCGCGTGGAAACCTTCTGACATGCTAGGTGTACCGAGAGAACTCGCTGAGCACCACCTTAATGTGGATCCAAAAATGAAGCCTGTTCGACAATTCCTCCGTCGTTTTAACGAGGAGCGACACAAGGTTATCGGGGAAGAAGTAGCCTGGCTCCTAGCTGCCGGGTTTATCATGGAAGTTTTTCACCCTCAGTGGTTGGCTAATCCAGTGCTTGTTATAAAGAAAAATGGCACTTGGCGCATGTGTGTTGACTACACAGATCTCAACAAGGCTTGTCCCAAAGACCCGTTTGCCCTCCCTCGCATTGATCAGATCATTGACACCACGGCGGGTTGTGAGAGTTTGTGTTTCCTGGATGCTTACTCCGGCTATCATCAGATAAAAATGGCCGTCGAGGATCAGGAGAAGACGGCTTTCATCACACCTTTTGGGGCCTTCTGCTATGTCTCTATGCCTTTCGGGCTCAAAAGTGTAGGGGCGACTTATCAGCGCTGTGTCCAGAATTGCTTCCACAAGCAGATTGGGCGCAATGTTCACGCTTACGTGGATGATATCGTGGTCAAGTCATTGAAGAAAGAGACCTTGCTGGATGATCTCAAGGAAACTTTCGCTAATCTTCGGACTTACCAGATGAAACTTAACCCGGATAAATGTGTTTTTGGTGTTCTTGCAGGCAAATTGCTGGGTTTCCTAGTATTGGAGAGAGGCATTGAAGCCAACCCGAATAAAATCAAGGCAATAACCTCACTTGCGAAGCTAGAGAATATCAATGACGTTCAGCGCATGGCGGGTCGTATTGCAGCTCTAAGCCAGTTCATAAGCCGCCTTGGTGAGAAGGCTATCCCCCTGTACCAGATGCTGAAAAAGACTGATGACTTTGTCTGGAGCGATGCAGCTGATGCAGCTTTCGAAGCCCTCAAGAAGCAGTTGGCTGAGCTGCCTGTCCTCGCTGCTCCCATCGCCAAAGAGCCTATGCTCCTGTACATTGCTGCCAATAACAAAGCAGTAAGTGTTGCAGTTGTCGTCGAGAGGAAAGAGGCAGGGAAGGAATATCCAGTGCAGCGGCCAGTCTATTATGTCAGCGAAGTTCTATCTGAGTCTAAGCAGAGGTACCCACATTGGTAGAAACTGGTGTTTGGTGTCTTCATGGCTAGTCGCAAGCTCAGACATTATTTTCTGGAGCACCCCATTACTGTGGTCAGTTCAGCACCCTTGGGAGATATTATCCAGAACAGGGAAGCGACAGGCCAGGTTGCCAAGTGGGCAATTGAGCTTGGCCCACATCATCTTAAATACGTACCTCGCACGGCCATCAAGTCCTAGGCACTTGTCAATTTCATCAATGATTGGACTGAATTCCAAGCTCCGGAAGAGAAGCCTGATAACACATATTGGACTATACATTTTGATGGTTCCAGACAGCTAGAAGGCTCGGGGGCTGGAGTGGTCATTGTAGGAGATATGCCCTAGAGGCAACAATAAATGTTATTATTTATCTCCATGTTCGTAATTAAGTTTATGTTCCATGCTATAACTGATGTGGTTCCCGAGCCCGTATATCCATAAAGGCTCTGAGGAAAACCCATGTGCACGTGTGGGATAATAAACGGTAAAATGTATTCATAGTCATGCCTCTAAGACTAGCTCAAGTGTTGCATGATGATTACGTTTTCCTGATCATGGGCATGTCTATGCCAGCAATTTTGAGGGCACAATGTTGGTAGAACACTTGTGTTGAATCGACCCGAATTGATGTTATGCTATGAGATACATTCGTCACAAGTTAATGGTTAATAACATAGAGAAGTTAATGTTTGCATAATTCCTTAGACCATGAGAGTATCGAGTTTCTTCATACTTGCTTCATGAACTTTGGGGTTTGTTAAACGTCATCCGTAAATGGGTGGCTATTAGGGCGGCTTACGGGTTCATGGAAAAGTGTGTCAAGTAACTTGATAGCTCAAGATTGGGATTTGCTCCTCCGACGATGGAGAGATATTCTCGGGCCCTCTCGGTGTTACGGTATCCATCATCGTCTGGCCAAACACAATGTGATTTGATCACAGGGATGCCGGAACACGGAAACGAGAAAAGAGAACAAAACCAGTAACGAGGTAACTTGCATGGTGGACAAGTTTTTGATCCACGGGGATGTAATAAATCTCACCTCGGGTGTTTGTAACATATCGCGAAGCAACAGGAATAGCACACGGCAACTGGAGGTTCACTCGAATATTCATTCGTGTGGGTATAGGGATCAATATGGGTGTCCACGGCTCCGATGTTGATCATTGATCGGAAAGTGTTCCGGGTCATGCCTATACTTCACCGAACCTATAGCGTCACACGCTTAAGGGTCATCTATCTGCTGAATACTAGACGGGGAGTCTGAAAGAAAATCACCGAAAAAGTTTCGGACGAAACGGAAACTTTCCGGAGAGGATATCGGAATAGTTCCGATGAAACTGAAAAGTTGTTTCAGGGTATTCCATTAAGTCAATTTGGTTTCGGCACATGTCTGGAAATTCTTGGAGGGTGCCAGAATCGTTCTGGTAACTTCCAGGATTTTTCTGGAACAAAAACCGGAAATGTTCCGGAGCTGCCGGAACCACTTTGTCTGCTTTTCGCAGATGAAAATCACTAATCCGGAATTGTTTCGGAACGCGTTGAAAATTATTTTAGTGGGTACTGGAAATGTTCTAGGTTCACATAAATATTTTCGGTTCGAATGGACGCTGAAAAATGTCGTCATGAATAGTGAAATCAGCTTTATGGTTACTTTTTGGAAAGCCACCTTTTTGGGCTTTTGCTCCAAAATATCTTGGAGATGACATGGATGGATGTGGCTGAAATTTCAGCCCCTCCACCCCTCCTTCTCCTATAAATAGAGGTGGAGGGGGTTGCCCAAACTCACTCCTTCTCACATACAAGTGCCATGACATTTCTGGCTTCTCTCTCCCTCCCAGCAAAATAGTTTTGTAGAGCCGAAAGGCTGTCTGGGTTCCGGTAGGAACTAGTTCTGGACGGTGAAGCCCTGCCGGATAGATGACACCGTATGTGTGCAACTCTGTAGAGAGATCATAGTTTCGGTCTTAGTTTGACAGTGCCTCCCGAAGGGCTGTCCGAGTGATCGTCCAAGTTTCGAGGGTCCTCCCGAAGGGCTGTCCGAAGATCCGTCCGGTGGGACTATCTGAGGGGCTGTCCCGAGGCCTCCCAAAGGGCTGCCCGGAGATCCGTCCGGTGAGCTGACGAGGGAGTACATCCTCGTGGTTGGGAGGTTGTAAATCCTAGCTGCGGGGATCTGCACCGCCGATCGTCATCGACTCTTCTTCTGCTGCGCTACGAGTCGGTAACGAAAAAGATCAAACCTTGTATGCAGTCTCCATAGTGGTCCTGGGCTGGTGCGTAGGTCGGAAAAATTTTGTTTTCTGCTGCGTTACCCTACAGTCATATCTTCTCCTCGAGGTGATAAATTTTGTTATGTCCTGAGGATCATGTTTACCTGTACTAACAATGCAGCTGAATACGAGGCTCTCCTCCACGGTCTTCGGATGGCCAAAGAGATGATTCTTAGTCGGGTCAGGTGCTTGGGTGACTCAGATTTAGTCGCACAACAAGTGTCAGGAACATGGGATTCCAAGGACCCACTGATGGCGGCTTATCGGCAGGAGGTAACCACTGTGGCAGGACACTTCAAAGGGTATCAAGTTGATCACATTGATCGGCGGCTCAACGAGGAGGCTGATGCATTGTCGCGACTCGGCTCTCAACGTAAGCCAGTCACTCCTAATGTTTTCCTTGACGTGCTACATCATCCTTCTGTCAAATTGCCTTCCGAGGAAGATCTCGCTATTCCTGACCCGAAGGCACTGTTGGTGGCGGCTCTTCACGCTATTCCGGACTAGACAGTTCCTTATCTGGATTATCTGACTCGAGGCGAGCTGCCTGCCGATGAACTCATGGCTCGTCAGATCATCCGCCGCTCCAAGTCTATGACAATCGTCAATGGCGAGTTACACAGAAGAAGCATCACAGGGGTTTTTCAGCGTTGTGTCTCCCCGGATGAAGGGCGAGAGATTCTCAATGAGATTCATGCTGGCGATTGTGGTCATCATGCCGGCTCAAGATCCTTGTTGGCAAAAGCTTTTCGGCATGGTTTTTACTGGCTTACAGCTCACGCAGATGCTGAGGATATCGTACAAAAGTGTGTTGGTTGCCAGAAGTTTGCACGCCAGGCTCATATTCCGGCTCAAGAGCTCCGGATGATTCCTATCACATGGCCTTTTGCAGTCTGGGGGCTCGAAATGGTTGGCCCGTTTAAGCTGTCCAAGGACAAGAAGACCCATCTTTTGGTTGCTGTTGATAAATTCACCAAGTGGGTTGAGGCCGAGCCAATCAGCAATTGTGATGCAGCCACAGCAGTCAAGTTCTTGAAAAAGTTGATTTTTCGCTTTGGTTATCCACATAGCATCATCACTGATAATGGCACAAATTTGTCAAAGGGAGCTATGAAGCAGTTTTGTCAACGAGAGCATATCCGGCTTGATGTTTCCTCAGTTGCACACCCTCAGTCCAATGGCCAAGCAGAACATGCTAATCAAGAGTTTTTACGTGGTATCAAGCCAAGGCTTATGGTCCCCCTCGAGCGCACGCCGGGTTGCTGGGTTCAAGAGCTTCCTTCTGTCCTTTGGAGCATAAGGACTACCCCTAACAGATCAACAGGCTATACGCCTTTCTTCATGGTCTACGGTGCAGAAGCTATCTTACCTAGCGATATTCGCCATGACTCCCCCCGGGTCACTGCCTACGTTGAAGCAGATAACAAGCAGGCTCGTCAAGATTCTCTCGATGCATTGGAGGAGGAACGGGACTTAGCAGCAGCACGATCTGCAATCTATCAGCAAGACCTACGTCGCTATCACAGCCGTCGGGTTCACAGCCGTACTTTCCAAGAGGGCGACTTAGTACTACGTCTGATTCAAGAACAGGCGGGTATGCACAAGCTTCCCCCCCCTGGGAAGGGCCTTTTGTCATCAGCAAGAATCTCAACAACGGTTCGTATTACCTGATGGATTTATGTGGGCATCATAAGTCCCGTACGTCGGAGGAGGAGACCAACAGGCCTTGGAATATCGCTCATCTCCGTCCTTATTACACTTAGAGCCACCGGCTCAAGGTACTTGTACATACTTTTGTATATATTATGATCAATAAACATAAGCCGGCACCCTCGAAACTCGGGGGGCTTCCAACTCATCGAGTATTGTGCATGAGTCTTTTTGTTTTTGATCATTGGTCACTTGGGGGCTTCCAACTCATCGAGTTTAGCTATCTCACCCTCTTGACCCGGCAATTAACGCCACATTATCTTGGTTAAACCTGCCTGTCTGCTTGATGCTACTCCGATTAGGTGACCCGGTGTACTCTTGACAAGTCAATCATCTCTATGACCCTAAACTTGTCTTGGTTAAAACATCGGATGTCACGTGAGAGCCGGCTTACAGAGAGCGAGGATAAACCATGGGCTATCACGCCAGCTTCATTGAAGCAAGACTCGAGCCTGGAAAGCCGGTCTATATTGTCGTGCCTCAAAAGCCGAGTCAACATTGATATTTATTCATGATTTATGTTCCATTTTTATAGGGGTTACAATTGTTTCCCTTTGGCCATGAGCCGCCGGATCATGGATGAGCCGGGTTAAACAAAAATCCTAACAGGTTATTTCAGACTTGTGCTAACCACAAGCCGGACAACTATTAAGGCGCTCCGGGTTATTTTACGCCTGTGTCCTGCGGTGCAGCATAAGCTACTGCTGGTTCATACAAATATGACTCGCCATACTACTCTTCAACGAAGCAGTTTCTTCAAAAGGAGACTGGGCGGGTTAATATATCATCACACCAGTGTAGGTTTTTCATCCACAATACTGCCAAATTTTTTAAGTGCGCGAAGGCACGTCAGAGCACCCAAGTGTTTTAGCTATCCTATTACAAAAAGCCACAATTGGGCTCCATGATATCAAAGTTTTTTGGAGACCTACTCCTGGGGACCAGTTGCTGTGCCCACCAGGTTATCAGTTCCCGGGTTAGCTCTTTATTGATGTTCGGCGGCGGCTTGGGCGTCCGGGTCATCCTGCTCCGGCTCTGCTCTTCTTCTGATCTGAAGATTGTCCACATCCCAGTCGATCGTGGTCAATGCTAGGAAGACGGCATCCTCTTTCATGATAATAGATGGGTCAACGTCAGGAGCAAAGATATGCTTACGCCGTGCTGGAGTTAAGTCGATGGGCATGTAAGATGGTGGGGTGACCCGCATGTTCTCTTCGTTGTAAGCCGATTGATAGCTCTTAAAGTCCAACTCCTCCACAAGTTGACTCACTAAAACACGGGTTTCCTTCATGCACCGGGTGTAATCTTCTAAAGTGAATTCGCTGCTGTCGGTGTTGAATTCTGGAAACCCGCCAGCCATCTCGGACGGATCCATATCTGGCACATAAGCTTTGGCCCGGCTTAAGACTAACATGGCGCTCGCTCGAGCGGCTGATTTCTTCAACTCTTCAATTTGGGCAGGCACGGTTGAAAGTTGCTTCAACACGTCCCTTATGAAACGTGGCGGCTCTTTGTGACCCATAACAGACATAATGGTGAATAGGCTCCCTGCATACAGTTGCTCCAAGAAAGTGTAATCCGCCTTGAGCTTAACACGGGGGTCTTGACGCAGATTGCTGCTTCTACTACCTGCAAATTTTAGGACACTTGGTTACAGAATTCTCTTTCAAGGTATTACAGATTTTGGGCGAGTTATTACTGACTGGTTGGCGGATCACTTACCAAAGATGGCCTGGGTCATATCAGTAATATAGCGCTTCAAGCCGCTTAATTCATCAGTAACGGGCATGAGCTGGTTCTCTGCTTCTTCAGCACGTTTCAACAGCAATGATTTCTCTTTCTCATGAGAGGCCATCAACGTTCTCAGTTTTTCGGCGATTGTTGACGCTGACTCTTCTAGAGACGCGGCTGCTGACTCGACATCAGATCATAGTTTCTTCTCCGCCTTAAGTTGCTCTTGCAAGCCGGCTGCTCTTGACTTGGCATCATTCAACAGATCCTGTCACAACCACGTCATATCAGTACAATAATATATAATCCTGAAGTTCCAAGCAGTTGCTAGCAATCTACATGGCACTTGGGGGCTAATGCAAGTTCATTTTTTACAAATATCAAGGGAAAGCTCCAACTCATCTCAGTACAATGAGTCGGCCCTTGGCGGCTATCATAGTCAATTTTCTTCTACATACTGAATCAATACTATGCAGACCCGGCTGTTTCACAGAAACAAGCCGGCCCTTGGGGGCTACACATTAGTTTGCTCTATAATTGATGAAGACCCGGCTGTTTCACAGAAACAAGCCGGCCCTTGGGGGCTACATGTCACTTTGTTCTCAATATTATTGAAGACCCAGCTATTTCATAGAAGCAAGCCGGCCCTTGGGGGCTACACGTCACTCTTACAAAGGACAATTGTTGAAGACCCGGCTCATGCTTTTCAGACAGATGTTAAAGAACCGGCTTGTTATATACATAATAACCCTGTCCTTGGGGGCTATAGTTCCGCACCGAAGTATATCAGCCTGAAAGTCTTACACACATTCATGCTGACCTCTGTCTAAGACTTGGCGGCTACAGAAGATATATAAGCATGGAAAGGACGAGATTCTATTTACCTCATATTTCCTTTTCAACATGTTGACCAAGTTGGTTTCCATCTCCTGGCTTGTAGATAGCCGAGTTAGATATAATTCATGAATATCAGCCGCTCTGAGTCCTTCAAGCATTGGGAGTTCAAGTTTGTTTTTTCCTTTCTCAGCCGCCACCGGGTCATCTTTTGATTCAAGTTTGGTCAAAACAGTCGATGGCTCTGGAGCTTTAAAAGACGCCCCTGTGATGGTGACTTCGTCGGTAGGTTGCGGAGATGATAAAGCTATATCTTCAATCGCCTTCCTTGGACTAGAAGGGTGAATAGGACTTGGCGGGTTAAGATCCTCCATCATGTCAGATGCGCCTACTTGAGTATTCACCTCTTCAGTAGTTGGCGGCTCATTTTGTTTGGGCGGATCAACATGTGCACCAGCTTGATCCTTTGCCGTCTCATGTTGTCCTACAGGGGTCACCAAGTTTGGATCTTCCAGTTCAAGGTTCTCTGGGGTCGAAGATGACTCGCCAGTTTTCCTCTTCTTGGCCTTGGCCCTGCAAAAGCACAAGCAGATTCCAATAAATAATACAACAGGTATAACCAAGCATGATTCATCAACAAGCACTTACCCTGGTTTGATGGTCAAGGGTGGCAATTGAGTGGCAGGTGAGTCGCCAGATGATGGCGGTGACTCCTGATAATCCGAATCAGACAGGTTAAGTGGTTGTTTAAAAAGACCGGCAAGCGGGTGAGATGGAGTGGGACTGTGAGGCACCTCATTTCGACGCTTACGGGGGTTTGGCGTATCAGATAAGCCGCCCAAAAGCTCTCCAGAGCCACTTCGCGTATGGCGCCTTATTGATTCAGCATGCTGTGATTTCTTTAAAGAAAATTTTTGGTCTAAGTAAGCAAATGGATGGGAAAAGGGCACTTTCCTCACAGTTTTTCTTAGTTTTTGGGGAACAAAGTTGTCTGAATCGGAAGAGATAGAAATTACCTCAACGTCATCAGCTCGGCTTACATCAACATCGTCCTGGAAATAAGAGGCGTCAGCCAGTTCAACGAAAAGACAGCCAAGGGAGTCAAGTTCTACCTCTGAGTCATCATCAGCCAATGGCGACTGGCCCCTAGCTGCCGTCTCATGTTCGGCGGCCGGCTTGTTCTTTTTCCGAGCCAGCACAGCTTTGGATTTGGCGACTGCCTTCTTCGTCCTCCTGTTCCAGAATGAAGAATTGACCTGCAGTTTAACGAGATCAACAAGTAAGCTTAAGTTATGGATTGATAAGTCAGATGAAAGAATTACAAGGATGCTTACTAGAGGAGCTTGGTTGAGGGCATAAAATGGCTTCAATCCGGTCTTGTTGCATGCTTCTTGAGTTTCCCCGAGTAGCTTTTTCGTAGCCTTATTTATGTCATCAGCTGACATATCAATGGGACTGAACCGTTGTGGGTCAGTTGACTCGCCAGAATAATTACACATTAAGTCGCCTTAGCGGCTTAAGGGCAGGATCTTCCAGGTAAGCCAGCACCGGGTCAAGTCAACACCAGTCAGACCGTTGACTAGCAAAGCCCTCAACCTTGGATATACATGGGCGACTTGCGCACATTCTTCTTGAGAAGCCCAACCAGGAAGTTCAAAAGTTGGGGGAAGGCGTTCAGGTCTATAACCCGGCAGAGGGTTTTCATCAGCTGGAGCTGTGTTCTTGCAGTAGAACCATGTTTTGTTCCAACCTTTAGGGTGACTCGGCAGAACGGCTACAGGAAAAGGGACGTCTCTTCGTCTTTGAATTGAGACCCCGCCAAGTTCTAGGCAGGGGCCATCAGCACACTCAGTTTGCCGGTTGAGATAGAAGAACTCTCTGAAGAGAGGAACGATGGGCTCTATATGCAAATATACCTCACACAAAACTTGAAATTGGCACAGATTGGATACAGAGTTTGGACCAATGTCTTGAGGGTGAAGGTTGAAAAAGTGTAGAACATCCCGGAAGAATTTTGACCCGGGTGGAGAGAAACCCCTGAGAAGATGGTCTATAAAAATCACGACTTCCCCCTCGCGGGGGTGAGGGGTGTCTTCTGCTGCTGAAGGGGCTCGATAGCCAATTACTTCTTGAGCCGGCAGGAAGCCTTGCTCTTTATAATCATTCAGTACAAGATCAGAGACTTGAAAACACGCCCAGTTGCAGACTGTGGTCTTCGCCATAGCAAGTCGCCTAAATATGAATGAGGAATGCAAAAACATAAACGGCAGGATTACTCATGTTCATGATAAGCTCGCATCATATGATCAAAGGTACAGGGGGTGAGTCACCACGTTCAGTAAGTCGCCCGACTGGGATTTCAGCTATGACTATCAAATTTGGGCGGATCATGATAAGTGGACATGAGTCGCCAAGAGTAAAGGCGGCTCATCCTAAGACCATGGTTCGTTGGATTTATCCTAAGTGTTGCAGAAACAAGTTTCGAACAAAAACAACTACTACTATGCATCTACAAAACAGCTTAAAAAGAAAAATATTCACTAAACCGAGTTCATATAGTGGAAGCAGGGTTTGATCTACTCCGGATTTCTAGTGAAGGTATGAGGCTCCTAGATGCAAAATGGTACTACGGATAGCAGAGGAACATCATTGTGAAGAAGGCGTTTAGAGATAAGATCTAAACGGCGGCAATGGTGACGCGGCCTGAGCAAAACACCGACGAACTAGGGTAAAGCTACTGCTACAGATTTAAGGGAGCAATGAATCATACCTGGGCACGGTGAATGGTTTGGAGATGATCCCGAGTAGTTTCGACGATGGCGCGCACGAACAAAGGGATGCGGTTGAGGTCGCCGGCGCTCGTCGGGGTCGTACAACAGCGGAGCTCCTGACACCGGTCGACGCGACGAGAGGAAGAAGACACAGTGAGGCGGTCAAAGTGGAAATGAAGACCCCTTGGGAATATTTATAAGGGAAAGAAAGAAGAGGAAACGGCAAGCGCGAGAATCAAGGCGACGCAGCGATAAAAGGCACCTCGTTTATCGGGCCTATCAGATCCACTCAAGATTTTGAATGACGTCACGCGAGATTTGCGAATGTCAGTTGAAAGGGGTCATAGATTTCAAAGGGAATATATGACAAGTGTGAAGCATGTTATAAGCCGGCAACTATAAGCCGGCCACGACCCAGAAGATCAGTATGGGTTATTCTTATTTTGAAGGTTGACATGAATAATTTCAAATCAACCTGGGGACTAATGTCGGGGATATAACCCTTGGATATAACCCGCCTGGATGTAACCCGCCCGTTTAGGGCCGGGTCATTACATGGCGATTCAAGAGGAAGGCTTTGGCTAAGTGGGCCGTGATGATCTAGAAGACATAAGCCAGAGCATGAGCCGCCCTTAGTGGGCGGACTTATGGTCAACCGCCTTGAGCACTTTCCTTGTAAGGCGCCATGAAGAAATTCCCTTACTTGTGTAATAAGATGAGTAGGAGTAAGAGTAGGTCACGGGTCATGTTATGACCCGGACTTTGTTGTAAACCCAGGGCCTCGACCTGTATATAAAGGCGAGCCCCTGAGGCAGAAAGACTTAAGTTACACACTCTTGAGTACTAGGTTAGCCAAGTCGCACCCTTGTAATCGAGATCATCAATACAACCAAAGCAGGACGTAGGCTATTACCTCCATCGAGAGGGGCCGAACCTGGGTAAACCCTTGTCTCTCGATTCCGATCAACCCCGTTCGAGTTACCACCTAGCTGCGATGGCCTCACGACTAAGTCCTTTCACGAGGACATCTGTCGTGACAAAACCACGACAGGGCTGGAAATCCGGGAGGCGGTAATCAGAGAAACAACCAGGGAAATCAGGATTTCAGAGCAACCCAAAACAGTTAAACAGCGGACAGTATCACGTTTTCACCACTAGCACCTGCAAGCGGGATCGGAAGGTACAGCGATGAGCCACCTGTCGGGGGGATGACCCCCGGGTTGGCCCAAGATGGCAAAACGACACTTCAAACCTTTGCCAGGGAAGCGTCCCCTGGCGACCTGGCAACCTGGCCGGTTCACCACCTGGCAACCCGGCCGGCTCGCCATCCGGCATCCCGTCTGGCTCGTTGCCTGGCGACCTGGCAACCCGGCCGGCTCGCCATCCGGCATCCCGGTCGGCTCGCCACCTGGCAACCTGGCCGGCTCGCTATCTGGCGTCCCGTCTGGCTCGCCGCCTGGCAACCTGGCAACCCGGCCGGCTCACCATCCGGCGTCCCGTCCGGCTCACCGCCTGGCGACCTGGCAACCCGGCCGGCTCGCCACCCGGCGTCCCATCCGGCTCGCCATCTGGCGACCTGGCAACCCGGCCGGCTCGCCGTCTAGCGACCTGGCAACTCGGCCGGCTCACCACCCGGCGTCCCGTCCGGCCCGCCGCCTGGCGACCTGGCAACCCAGCGTCCCGTCCGGCTGGCCACCTGCCAACCCGTCCGGGTAGAGCCATCCGGGTGGAGCCGTCTGGGTGGAGCCGTCCGGGTAGAGCCATCCGTGTGGAGTCGTCCGGGTAGAGCCATCCGGGTGGAGCCGTCCGGGTAGGGCCATCCGGGTGGAGCCGTCCGGGTAGAACCATCCGGGTGGAGTCGTCCGAGTGGAGCCGTCCGCTTACGCGTGGTTCATGGCATGCCCATGTTACGTCTACCTGAAAATGAAGATGCCAGGACCAAGGGGAACCATCATAGTGGAAGGAAACTGGAAAATTGCACTCGAGTGCGAGGAAGGAGATGCAGCTTATGCTGAGACGGCTTGCGCCGCAGAGGAGTTGCGGTATTACAAGGATAATGTTGACCCGGCTGACATGATGTCTCTAAAGAAGCCCACTACAGAGTCTGACCCCCTGCTCAATTTTAAGTCGGCCAGAGATAAGAAGCAAGTTGATTTCACCCCAGGCAATTCTTCGGAGCAGTTCACCATCGGGGCAAATATGGATCCCAAATAGGAAAGCGCGCTCATCGAGTTCATCCGTGAGAATCGGGACATGTTTGCATGGAAACCTTCTGACATGCTAGGTGTACCGAGAGAACTCGCTGAGCACTCCCTCAATGTGGATCCCAAGTTTAAACCAGTTCGCCAGTACCTCCGTCGCTTCAATGAGGAACGGTGGAAAGCTATTGGTGAAGAAGTGGCTCGGCTCCTAGCTGCCGGGTTCATCGTCGAAGTCTTCCATCCTGAGTGGTTGGCTAATCCAGTACTTGTTCTGAAGAAAAATGGGACTTGGCGGATGTGTGTTGATTACACAGACCTGAATAAGGCTTGTCCTAGTGACCCCTTTGCCTTGCCCCGTATTGACCAGATCATCGATGCTACGGCTGGTTGTGAGAGTTTATGTTTCCTGGATGCTTACTCTGGTTATCATCAGATTAAGTTGAGGCCAGAAGACCAGGCAAAGACGGCTTTCATCACACCTTTTGGGGCCTTCTGTTATACAACCATGTCATTTGGTTTGAAGAGCGCCCAGGCGACTTATCAGCGTTGTGTCCAGAACTGTTTCCACAATCAGATCGGGCGGAATATTCATGCTTATGTGGATGACATTGTGGTTAAATCTTGGAAGAAAGAGACTCTGTTGAAGGATCTCAAGGAAACGTTTGACAATCTCCATGTCTACAAGATGAAGCTTAACCCGGAGAAGTGTGTTTTTGGTGTCCCTGCAGGAAAGCTTCTGGGGTTCCTTGTCTCTGAGTGAGGCATTGAAGCTAACCCAGAGAATATCAAGGCAATCACGACCCTGGCTAAGCCGGCCAAGCTAAATGACGTGCAGAAGCTGGCTGGGCGGGTTGCGGCTTTAAGCCGGTTCATAAGCCGGCTTGGCGAAAAAGCAATTCCGTTATATCAGTTGCTCAAGAAATCAGATGACTTCGTCTGGAGTAAGGAGGCAGATCAGGCTTTTGAGGCCCTTAAGAAACAGATGTCTGAGCCGCCGGTCCTTGCTGCCCCTCGCGAGAAGGAGCCGATGCTGTTGTATATTGCTGCTAATAACAGGGCTATAAGCGTGGCGGTCATCGTCGAGCGCAAGGAGGATGGCAAGGAATATCATGTCCAGCATCCTGTGTATTATGTCAGCAAGGTGTTAAGCGAGTCTAAGCAACGATACCCACATTGGCAGAAGTTGTTCTACGGAGTGTTCATGGCTAGCCGCAAACTGAAGCATTACTTCCACGAGCATCCAATCACGGTGGTTAGTTCAGCGCCTCTCGGGGATATAATCCAGAATCGGGAGGCAACAGGCCGGGTTGCTAAGTGGGCTATCGAGCTCGGTCCGCATCATCTCAAGTATGTGCCTCGCACAGCAATCAAATCTCAGGCGTTGGTGGATTTCATTAATGATTGGATGGAGTTGCAGGCTCCCAAAGAGAAACCCTACACAACATACTGGTCCATGCACTTTGACGGCTCAAGGCAGCTTGAAGGCTCAGGGGCTGGAGTGGTGATTACTTCCCCACAAGGGGACAAGTTTTGTTATGTTCTGCGGATCATGTTCACCTGTACTAACAATGCAGCAGAATACGAGGCCTTGCTCCATGGGCTCCGGATGGCCAAGGAGATGAATCTGAGCCAGGTTAGATGTTTGGGTGACTCAGATCTAGTGGCTCAGTAAGTGTCAGGCACATGGGACTCTAAGGACCCTCTTATGGCGGCTTATCGACAGGCAGTCACAAATATTGCTGGGCACTTCAAGGGTTATCAAGTCGACCACATTGATCGCCGGCAGAACGAGGTGGCGGACGCACTCTCTCGCTTGGGTTCTCAGCGCAAGCCAGTGCCACCTAACGTGTTCCTGGATGTTTTGCACAACCCGTTTGTCAAATTGCCAACAGAGGTGGACTTGGCTATTCCTGACCCAGAGGCGGCTTTGGTGGCTGCTATCCATGCTATCCCTGATTGGACGGTCCCCTACTTGGCTTACTTAAGCCGGGGAGAACTGCCAACGGAGGAACTGCTCGCTCGGCAGATCATCAGACGATCTAAATCAATGACTATTGTCAATGGCAAGTTACACAGACGAAGTGTCACTGGTGTCTTTCAACGTTGTGTTTCACCTGAAGAAGGATGCGCAATTCTCCATGAGATTCACTCTGGCGATTGCGGACACCACGCCGGCTCATGACCACTGGTCGCCAAGGCTTTCCGGCATGGTTTTTACTGGCTCACGATGATGCAGAGGACATTGTCCGAAAATGTGACGGTTGCCAAAAATATGCTCGCCAGGCCCATGTGCTGGCTCAAGAGTTGAGGATGATTCCGATTACTTGGCCGTTCGCGGTCTGGGGGCTTGACATGGTGGGACCCTTCAAACGTTCCAAGAACAAACATACACATCTACTGGTGGTTGTGGACAAGTTTACCAAGTGGATAGAAGCAGAGCCGGTCAGCAACTACGACGCGGCTACAGCTGTCAAGTTTCTGAAAAAGCTGATATTCCGATTTGGCTACCCACACAGCATCATCACAGACAATGGGACCAATCTGTCCAAGGGAGCCATGGAATAGTTCTGTCAACAGGAGCATATCCGGCTTGATCTAGCGTCAGTGGCGCATCCTCAGTCCAATAGGCAGGCGGAAAGGGCTAATCAGGAATTGCTCCGCGGTATCAAGCCCCGGCTCCTGGTGCCTTTGCAGCGCACGCCGGGTTGCTGGGAGGAAGAGTTGCCTTCGGTACTTTGGAGCATACGGACTACCCCCAACAGGTCAACAGGCTATACGCCATTTTTCCTAGTCTATGGTGTGGAAGTTGTGCTTCCCACCGATATTCGTCATGACTCCCCTCGCGTGACGGCTTATGTGGAATCAGATAATGAGTTAGCTCGCTAGGACGCACTTGATGCTCTGGAGGAAGAACGAGACCTTGCTGCATCCAGATCTGCACTCTATCAGCAAGACCTACGTTGCTATCACAGCCGTAGAGTTCGAAGCTGCATTTTTCAGGAAAGTGACTTAGTGCTCCGTCTGATACAAGACCAGACAGGCATTCATAAGCTCTCGCCACCTTGGGAAGGGCCCTTTGTGGTCAGCAAGAATCTCAACAATGGGTCATATTACCTGATTGATATACGTGACACAGAAAAATCACACACTTCTGCGGAAGAAACAAGCCGGCCTTGGAATATCGCCCAGCTCCGGCCATACTACACCTAAGTCTTTGACTGGGTCATATCTTTGTACATACCTTTTACCCTGTATAGACCTGTTCTTGATCAAATATAATAACGACCAGCAACACTGTGTAAAGGTGTTGTTCTGCCTCAAAACTTGTGTACTGGATCTTTATTTGTTGATCTTGGTTACTTGGGGGCTTCCAACTCAAAGGGAGTTTAGCTTACAAAACCCTTTTAACCCGGCACGAGATGCCACAACGTTGATTAAACCTGCCTGTTAGCAAGATGCTACTCCCTATAAAAACGACCTGGTGCACGTCTGGTGAGTCAATCACTTCTGTGACCCTGAACTCATCAGCGTTAAAGCGTTCGATTGGTTGTGTGAGAGCCGGCTTTCAGAGAGCGAGGATAAACCAATAGGCCAAAGTGCCAGCTTCGCAACAGCATATTCCGGCTCATGCTTTATAAGTTCGGTTCAGCGGACGGCTTATGCTATTCAAGCCGGCGGTTCATGCATGTTCCGGCTTAAGTGTATGTTTTAAGCTGTCATCTTTGCATACATACATCCGTGCATAGTATTTACCAAAGTTTCTTTTCATATTCTTGATTCATTACAACAGTGACACAGATTGCTTGTTCATATGATATCATCAGCAACCATTACATGCCTTTCTTGTTTCAGTAGCACCGTTCTATTACAGAAGCCGGTTCTCGCGCCCCGACGAGGACTTAAGGGGCAAGGCATTCTTAAGTGTTAAAAGGCTCAGTACGCGATGGCACTGGCATCAGCAAGCGCCAAGTGTTTATACTATCCTATTACAAAGCTACCCACCAATGGCGGCCATGGCAAAAAATTTACAAGTTTGTCTTATGCACGGTTCAGCCGGCTCTCTATGCTGCCGGGTCAGTACTGACACCAGCGCCTGAGGAAGCATCCTGTGCCGGCTCTTCGCGGCCATCGTCATCTTCTGCTTCTTGGCTTGAGTCGTCGGTCGACCACTGAATGGCGCAACACTTCAAATAGAGCATCGTTGGATATCAGTGAGGAAGGCTCGACTTTAGGAGCGAAGGACGGCTTACCCATACGGGTTAGGGCCACCGGCTCATGGTTGGGCGGCTCTATCCGCTCATTCTCTTTGGAGTACGGTGCCTGGTACCGGTGATGACGGCGGCGGCGAAGAGGTTGCGGTCAAGGTCATCGGAGATCTCGAGGGCGGCGACACTTCGGGTGCGTGAAGAGGCGAGCTTAAGATAGAAGACGAGAGGTAAAAAGTAATAATGGGGGTGAGCTGGCCTTTTATAGGTGTAGTAAACGTTAAAACGGCAGGGGTGAAACCCCAGGCGGCGCAGTAATTTTTGGTGGCGTGGCTCCTTGATTTTCGCGCCTGACAAAACGATACGTGCCCATTCAAAGGATCCGGTGTGATGACGGCCCAGATTTTGCGGAAGTGGACTATGACGTCATGGGAAACAAAAGTTGAAAATGTTAAGTTTGAATCTGAGGGGGTGAACCCGTCGATCTGCTAAAACCGGCAAATTGAGCCAGCCCAAGATGGCGACTTAAAAGATTGGTATTACTAATGTTTTTCTTTTTCAGGATGAAGTTTGACATGAATAAATTCAAGCCAAACTGAGGGCTAATGTTGGGGATATTTACCAGCATGGAGACCCGGTAGGGTGTTAACCCGGTTATACTGCAAGCTTAGCGGGCCAACTCACTGCGGGGCTGAAGATTCTACATGGGCCGGCTTAGCGAGGCCTGGTAAGGACGGGCCGGCTTAAGCAGTGGGCCGGCTCACGAGAAGGCAGATGGCAAGAAGACCGTCTTGGAGAACAAGTAGGAGACGGGCCAGGTTTGCGACCCGGACTCTCATGTAACCTAGGGTTCCGCCTGTATATATAAAGGGGAGCACCTATACGAAAAAGACTAAGTTGCAATCTAGAGCTAGGTTAGCGAATCCGCATCCTTGTAATTGAGATCTACAGCAATATAAACAAGCAGGACGTAGGCTTTTACCTCCACCGTGAGGGGCCGAACCAGGGTAACCCGGCGTCTTTTCGTTCCCGCTCAACCCCGCTAAGCTTCCACGTTAGTGCGATGGCTTCATCTCTAAGTCCTTCTGCCAGGACATCTGTCGCGACAAAACCACGACACCTGGGGTTACACCTTTAAAGGTAGTGTTACTGGGTTTGATCCTTGACGGATCAATTCCCATCTTCCTCACTGTATCTGAATAAATCAGATTGAGGTTGCTGCCTCCGTCCATAAGGACTCTGGTGAGGTGGTATCCGTCCATGATGGGGTCAAGTACCAGAGCTGCCGTTCCTCCATGACGGATGCTGGTTGGATGGTCTCACCGGTCAAAGGTGATCAGACAGGCCGACCATGGGTTGTATTTCGGGGCCACCGGCTCTAAGGCGTATACGTCCCGCAGTGCATGCTTCCGCTTCTTCTTGGGTATATGCATGACGTAAGTTCACAGTTTTTACCTCGGGAGGGAACTGCTTTTGGCCTCCATTGTTCAGCCCGCGAGGTTCATCGTTGTCCTCGCTGCGGGGACCCTTGCCCAGTTCCTCGGTGGTAAGCTTGCCGGCCTGCTTGATTACTCAACAGTTACGGTTGGTGTGGTTGGCAGGTTTGTCCGAGGTGCCGTGGATCTGGCAGGGTCTATCTAGGATTTTGTCCAGCGTGGTCGGGCTGTCCCGGTTCCCTTTAGAGGGCTTCTTCTACAGTCCTGATTTTGAGCTGCTGAACCCGGCATTTACTGCCGCGTCATCGGCTTCACTGTCGTTGTCTGTTTGCCGGCGCTTGTTATTCTTGTTGTGCAGAGGTTTCCCGTTCCCGTCCCGGACCTCTGAGGTGCCGGGGTCGTCGGGGTGGTTGCTTCTATGAGCTAACCAACTATATTCACCCGCGCAAAAGTGGGTCATTAAGGAGGTGAGGGCCGACATTGTTCTCGATTTATCTTGGCCGAGCTGGCGAGCGAGCCATTCGTCCCGGATACTGTGCTTGAATGCGGCGATTGCCTCAGCATCCGGACAATCGACAATCTGGTTCTTCTTGGTCAAGAACCGATTCCAGAATTGCCTAGCTGACTCCCCGGGCTGTTGAACAATGTGGCTCAAGTCGTCGGCATCTGGTGGCCGAACATAGGTGCCTTGTAAGTTGGCTCGGAAGGCATCCTCGAGCTCTTCCCAGCTCCCAATGGAGTTTTTGGGTAGGCTGTTCAACCTGTGCCTTGCTGGTCCTTTAAGTTTTAATGGCAGATATTTAATGGCGTGGAGGTCGTCTCCTCAGGCCATGTGAATGTGGAGAAGGAAATCTTCAATCCACACAACTGGGTCAGTTGTCCCATCATACTGTTCTATGTTTACGGGCTTAAACCCCTTGAGGAACTAGTGCTACATCACCTCGTCTGTGAAACACATTGGGTGTGCGGCGCCCCTGACCTGGGCCACTTCGTGCCGGAGATCGGTTGTCATCCGAGCATGATGCTGTTCCCGGGCTCTATCATTCCTGTCGCGCCAAGCTTGGTATCCGTCCTGTCCAGCGGGCGTGTGTCCTCTGGATCCGTAAATGGATCTTGTCTATGCCGCTCTGGCGTTTAAGTTGTGCCGCAGATCGTATGGATCATCTGGTTGTGCTGGCTCCTTGCCCGCCCGGCGGGGGGGCATAGGTGGGTTTTCGGCTTCTCCAGCCATCCTGTCCCGTCCTCGAGGGGGGCGGTCGGGCTGGTTTGCCTGAGTTCGTCTGGGGGGTATGGGTTCAAGGGCCTCGTCGTCAAATGATGGAAGCAAACGTTGCCATGGGTAGCCTTTGTTTTGATCCTGTCGCTGATTGTCGAAGCCCTCTTTGGCTGCTAAGACCAACGTCCACTTGTCATTAAGGGTATCCTGTTCAGCTTTTAGCTGCTGCTTCTTCTTCTTCAGGCTTCGGGCGGTAGCTATGAGTTGCCACTTGAATTTTTCCTGATCCAGAGGGTCCTCGGGGATGATGAACTCCTCGGGTCCGAGACTGTCCTCCTCTTCGGAAGGAGGTAATTGCTGTCCTCAGAATCATCGGGGTCCTCAGGGCTACCCTGGTCCTCAAGCCCTTCAAAAGCATTGCGGTCCTGTTCGGGGGTGGTGTTGTCGCCAAGCTCCTCCATGTTGTCCGAAGTATCATTATCTCCGGTGCCATTTGTGTCTGTATTCATGTTGCTTTCCCTGCCCTTTCCCCGTCCCTTGGATCATTTCGTTGGCGCCGGCGTTTGGTCGGCTCCTCGGCGGGGTCATTGCTACTTGTAGCTTGCATTGGTATTTTCCCCGAAGAGGAAGGGCTGATGCAACACAGTAGAGATAAGTATTTCCCTCAGTTATGAAATCAAGGTTATCGAACCAGTAGGAGAATCATGCAACACCTCGTTAGCAGCACCTGCACACAAACAACAAATCCTTGCACCCAACGCAAACGAGGGGTTGTCAATGCCTCGGCGGTCAATTGCAAGATTAAATTGTATGTGATAGATAGATAGATTGAAACAAAAATACAAAATAAAATAAATAAAAGAAAATGGCAGCAATATTTTTAGGGTTTTAGTAATATGATTTAGATAGACCTGGGGGCCATAGTTTTCACTAGAGGCTTCTCTCGAGAAAATAGCATACAGTGGGTAGACAAATTACTGTTGGGCAATTGATAGAAAAGCAAATAATCATGACGATATCCAAGGCAATGATCATGTATATAGGCATCACGTCCAATATAAGTAGATCGACTCCTGCCTGCATCTACTACTATTACTCCACACATTGACCGCTATCCAGCATGCATCTAGTGTATTAAGTCCATAAAGAATGGAGTAATGCCTCAAGAAAGATGACATGATGTAGACAAGATAAACTCACGCATGAATAAACCCCATCTTTTTACCCTTAATAGCAATGATACATACGTGTCATGTCCCTTTCTGTCACTGGGATTGAGCACCGCAAGATCGAACCCATTACAAAGCACCTCTTCCCATGGCAAGATAAATCAATCTAGTTGGCCAAACCAAATCAATAGATTGGAGAAGAAATACGAAGCTATAATTATCATGCATAAAAGAGATCAGAGAAGACTCAAATAATATTCATGGATAATCTGATCATAAACTCACAATTCATCGAATCCCAACAAACACACCGCAAAAAGTGATTACATCGGATAGAACTCCAAGAACATCGAGGAGAACATTGTATTGAAGATCAAAAAGAGAGAAGAAGCCATCTAGCTACTAACTATGGACCCGAAGGTCTGTGGTAAACTACTCACACATCATCGGAAGGGCAGCAAGGTTGATGTAGAGCCCCTCCGTGATCGATTCCCCCTCCGGCGGAGTACCGGAGAAGGCCTCTAGATGGGATCTCTCGAGAACAGAAACTTGCGGCGGCGGAAAAAGTATTTCATGGAATCCCCTGAGGGTTTCTGAATTTTCCTGAATTTATAGTGGTGGAATTAGGTCAAACGGAGCTCTATGGGCCCCACGAGGTACCAGGGCGCGCCTGCCCCCCCCCCCCAGGCGCGCCCTAGTGCCTCGTGGGCACCTGCTGGGGCTTCTGGCCTCCTCCCAAAGCTTCTAGTGTTTATCTTGTCCAGAAAAAAAATCTCCAAAAAGTTTCGTGGCATTTGGACTTCGTTTGGTATTGATTTTCTGTAAAACAAAAACAGGGCAGAAAAGAACAACTGGCACTGGGCACTAAGTTAATAGGTTAGTCTCCAAAAATGATATAAAATTGCTGTAAATGCATATAAAAACATCCAAGATTGATAATATAACAGCATGGAACAATCAAAAATTATAGATACGTTGGAGACGTATCAGCATCCCCAAGCTTAATTCCTGCTCGTCCTCGAGTAAGTAAATGATAAAAACAGAATTTTTGATGTGGAATGCTGCCTATCATATTCATCACATATTCTTTTCTTTTATAGCATGGACATTGGACTTGAATGATTCAAAGCAATAGTCTATAATTTGACATGAAGATATAAATACTCAAGCATGCTAACAAGCAACCATGTCTTTCAAAATATCAACGCTAAAGAAAGTTATCCCTAGCCCATTATGCTCAATCATTGATCCATTCATGAAACACACTCAAATATTAGCTACATCCAATGCACAAGTATGACAATAGTGCTCTCTAGTTGGTGCTTTTGTAAGAAAAGATGGAGACTCAAATAAAAAATAAAAATTGCATAAAAGTAAATAGATAGGCCCTTCGCAGAGGGAAGCAGAGATTTGTCAAATGTGCCAGAGCTCAAGGCTGAAATTAAAGAGATAAAATGTTTTGAGAGGCATGTTTTTCCTGTCAACGAAAACGACCGAGAATTTCCATTATTTTCCATGCTAGACACATCATAGGTGGTTCCCAAACAGAAAGTAAAGTTCATTTCCTTTCCACCATTCTTTCACAATCCATGGCTAGCCGTATCCACGGGTGCCCTCCATACCAACACTTTCCAAGGAATTTTGTTGTTATTAATTTTTGATTTCATTGTGGGACTGGGCATCCCTATTACCAACCCTTCTCTCATGCAATGACAAGTGAATAAACACTCATCGTGAGAATAACACACCTAGCATGGAAAATAATGGCCACCCCCTGCCGCTTCATGAGCGGTACGGGCACACAAAACAGAAAAATTATTATGAAATTTAGAGTTGGCACACGCAAATTTACTTGGAACAGCATTGAAATACCGCATATAGGTAGATATAGTGGACTCATTTGGCACAACTTGGGTTTAAGGATTTTGGATGCACAAGCAGTATTTCCGCTTAGTTCAAATGAAGGCTAGCAAATAGATTGAGAAGCAACCAACCAAAAAACGAAAACGGTCATAAACATGCATTAAACATAACTAACACGGAATAATGCACCATAAGTAGGATATAACTTCTTTGCATAACTATTGACTTGATGTGCAGGCATAGGGGATCACAAACCTTAACACTAATATTCTTACTAAATCACAATTACTCACTAACATGACTCACATATTATCATTTCCATATCGCAAAACTATTGCAAGGAATCACACTTATCATATCCAATGATCTATATGAAAGTTTTTATTATATCCCTCTTGAATATTCATCACTTTGGGACCAAATTCATATCTTGTGCAAATTACCGTTACTATCATCAACTCTCAAAAAGATTTAAGTGAAGCATGAGAGTGCAAATATTTCTTCAAAATTTCAATCTAATTAATTCTCAAAATAATATAAGTGAAGCATGAGAATTCATTTCTTCAAAATTTTAATCAACTCTCAAAATAATATAAGTGAAGCATGAGAGTTTATTTCTTCAAAATATTGCCACCACCGTGCTCAAAAAGATTTAAGTGAAGCACTAGAGCAACTGCCTAGCTCAAAAAATTTAAGTGAAGCACATAGAGTATTCTATCAAATGATGATGAACATGTGGCTCTCTCAAAATAGGTGTGTTTAGCAAAGATGATTGTGACAAACTAAAAAGCAAACAAAGCAAAGACTCATATAATACAAGACGCTCCAAGCAAGACACATATCATGTGACGAATAAAAATATAGCTCCAAGTAAAATTACCGATGGTTGGTAGAAGAAAGAGGGGATGCCTTCCGGGGCATCCCCAAGCTTAGACGCTTGAGTCTTCCTTGAATATTACCTTGGGGTGCCTCGGGCATCCCCAAGATTAGGCTTTTGCTACTCCTTATTCCTTCATCCACCGTGATCTCACCCAAAACTTGAAAACTTCAATCACACAAAACTCAACAAAACCTTCGTCAGATCCGTTAGCATAACAAAATAAATCACTACTCTAAGTACTGTTGCAAACCCATTCATATTTTATTTTTGCATTATACCTACTGTAATCTAACTTCACCATGGCTGATACCACCCGATACAATCCAAAGATTCATCAAAACAAGCAAGTAGTGCATCAAAAACAGAATCTGTCAAAAGCAGAACAGTCTGTAGCAATCTATTTAAAAGCCATACTTCTGTAACTCCAAAAATTCTGAAAAATTAGGAAAACGTGGTAAATTCATATACCAATACTGTGTAAAAAAATCAGATTTTCTGACGCTCCAGTACAGAAACAAAATTCAGGCTCTGGACGCAAAACTTTCTGTTTTCCAAACAGCATCAATTAAACTATCTTCCAAATCATCCTAAAGGCTTTACTTGGCACAAATACTAATTAAAAACACAAAAACACAATCATAAGAGTATCATAATTGTGAAAACACACAATAACAGAAAAAAAATATTTTATTTATTGGGTTGCCTCCCAACAAGCGCTATCTTTATAGCCATTAAAATAAGTTTCAGATTTTATTGATGCTCACATGAAAGATAATAATTGAAACACAAAGAAAGCATCATGAAGCATGTGAAAAACAAATTTAAGTCTAATATACTTCCTATGCATAGGCATTTTATAAGTAAACAATTTATCAAGACAAACAACATCCAACATATGCAAATAGGAAGAATGAAACGCTAATAATTTCAATATCAAGAAAGGTAATTGAGTAACATAAAATTTTCTACAACCATATTTTCCTCTCTCATAATAATTACATGTAGGATCATAATCAAATTCAACAACATAGCTATCATGTAAAATATTATCTTCATGATCCGCATGCATAAAAGTTGTGTAGTCTTCCAGGTAGTGGGATTAACATCAACTTTAATCAAACTATCTTGGAAAACTATAAAACTTTTAATAGTATTGCGAATAATAGATTCATCATGAGGCTCGAATAAAAGATCACAAGAAGCACCATAGTCATCACCCCAATCATGATCATTGTAATAAGTAGTGGATATAACAAAATTATCATCCCCAAGCTCGTAGTTTTACATATTATTAGCACAATTGGCATTAATATAATTTATAATAACATTATTGCAATCATGCTTTTCATTGAAGGAGCTATCATGAATCAATTTATAAATTTCTTCTTTCAACGCTTCATCACAATTTTCCGGTTCATGATTTACAAGCAAAACATCATAGAGGAAATCAAGTGCACTCAACTCACTAGCAATTGGTTCAACATAATTGGGTCTTTTGAAAAGATTAGCAAGTGGATGAGGATCCATATCAATAGAGTTTTAGCAAGCGTAGATGCAAGCAAATAGAAGACACATGGCAAAACAAGCAAAGATGGCAAACAAGAAAAAGGCAAACGAAAAATATTTTTGTATTTTTGTAAAAACGTTTTAGAAGTGGGGGAGATGAAAACGAGAGGCAAATGGCAAATAAAATAAATGCAAGGAGATGAGAGTTTATGCAAAGGTACTTGATAGATGTTGATGATGTCTCCCCGGCAACGGCGCCAGAAATTCTTCCTGCTACTTGTAGCTTGCGTTGGTATTTTCCCCGAAGAGGAAGGGATGATGCAGCATAGTAGAGATAAGTATTTCCCTCAGTTATGAAACCAAGGTTATCGAACCAGTAGGAGAATAACGCAACACCTCGTTAGCAGCACCTGCACACAAACAGCAAATCCTTGCACCCAACGCAAACGAGGGGTTGTCAATCCCACGGCGGTCAATTGCAAGATTAAATTGTATGTGATAGATAGATAGATTGAAACAAAAATACAAAATAAAATAAATAAAAGAAAATGGCAGCAATATTTTTAGGGTTTTAGTAATATGATTTAGATAGACCCGGAGGCCATAGTTTTCACTAGAGGCTTCTCTCAAGAAAATAGCATACGGTGGGTAGACAAATTACTGTTGGGCAATTGATAGAAAAGCAAATAATCATGATGATATCCAAGGCAATGATCATGTATATAGGAATCACGTCCAATACAAGTAGACCGACTACTGCCTGCATCTACTACTATTACTCGACACATCGACCGCTATCCAGCATGCATCTAGTGTATTAAGTCCATAAAGAACGGAGTAACGCCTTAAGAACGATGACATGATGTAGACAAGATAAACTCACGCATGAATAAACCCCATCTTTTTACCCTTAATAGCAATGATACATACCTGACATATCACTTTCTGTCACTGGGATTGAGCACCGTAAGATCGAACCCATTACAAAGCACCTCTTCCCATGGCAAGATAAATCAATCTAGTTGGCCTAACCAAATCAATAGATCGGAGAAGAAATACGAAGCTATAATAATCATGCATAAAAGAGATCAGAGAAGACTCAAATAATATTCATGGATAATCTGATCATAAACTCACAATTCATCAGATCCCAACAAACACACCGCAAAAAGTGATTACATCGGATAGAACTCCAAGAACATCGAGGAGAACATTGTATTGAAGATCAAAAAGAGAGAAGAAGCCATCTAGCTACTAACTATGGACCTGAAGGTCTGTGGTAAACTACTCACGCATCATCGGATGGGCAACAAGGTTGATGTAGAGCCCCTCCGTGATCGATTCCCCCTCCGGCGGAGTACCGGAGAAGGCCTCCAGATGGGATCTCTTGAGAACAGAAACTTGCGGCAGCGGAAAAAGTATTTCGTGGACTCCCCTGAGGGTTTCTGATTTTTCCTGAATTTATAGTGGTGGAATTAGGTCAAACAGAGCTCTGTGGGCCCCACGAGGTACCAGGGCGCGCCTGCCCCCCAGGCGCGCCCTGGTGCCTCGTGGGCACCTCCTGGGGCTTCTGGCCTCCTCCCGAAGCTTCTAGTGTTTATCTTGTCCAGAAAAAATTCTCCAAAAAGTTTCGTGGCATTTGGATTTCGTTTGGTATTGATTTTCTATAAAACAAAAACAGGGCAGAAAACAGCAACTGGCACTGGGCACTAAGTTAATAGGTTAGTCTCCAAAAATGATATATAATTGCTGTAAATGCGTATAAAAACATCCAAGATTGATAATATAACAGCATGGAACAATCAAAAATTATAGATATGTTGGAGACATATTAGTCATCGCCATCCTTTCTGGGGGTGTCGACCATGTAAACGTCGTAGGTGGAGGTGGCGGTCCAATTTCCAGTGTTGGGAGTGGCAAGGGAGGGAGGAGTGTAAGACATGACGTCGATATCCTCGTCCATGTCGTCAGCCTCCTCGGTGGCGTAGTCTAGCATGTCGGTTAAGTCTTCGACAGTGGCTACTAAGTGGGTGGTGGGTGGGATGTAAAATTCCCTGCGGTTGGCCTCAAGTTTGATCTGGTCATAGACCGTGGATGGGTCATCCACGATACTCATCATCTGGATCTGATCTAGCATCTCGCTTAACAGTGAGAGGTCTGACGGATCCATCCTCTGACATCTTTCGGGTTTAACCTCCGGTATGCATGCGTCGGGGGCAAGCCTAACCCCTGGTCCTCGGATGCTGAGATCGGATCCGAACTCAAAGCCAGATCCGAACTAAGGGCCGACCTAGAGATGGGGTCGGGGAGAAGATCCGAAGTTAAGGCCTCGGGATGACTAGGCCCCTCAGGTAAAGCTGAGAACTCAGTAAAGATCAGATCGCCCCGAGAGTCGGCGACGTACTCTAGGTTACCAAACCTGATTTCCTGCTCAGGGGCAAAATTGTCGATCTGGTCAAGGTGACCGGTCGGGTTGGCGTGTAGCACAACGCTACCAAACGCGAAGAGCTGGCCGGGAACGAAGACGTCCCCGCTGCGAATGCCGTCGCTGATGACTAAGCGAGCCATTGATCCTTGATGATCCTACAGCAGAACTCTCAATGAAAGCACCAATTACGGTACTAAAACCGGCAGATCTCGGGTAGGGGGTCTCGAACTATGGATCTTGGAGTCAATGGGTAACAGGGAATGTAGAGATAGCGTTTACCCAGGTGCTACTTGTGACCTACGTAGGGATTTCCCCGAAGAGGAGGGGATGATGCAGTACAGTAGAGATAAGTATTTCCCTCAGTTATGAAACCAAGGTTACCAATCCAGTAGGAGAATCCTGTAACAACTAATTAGCAGCACCTACACACAAAATAACAAATCCTCGCACCCAACGCGAACAAGGGGTTGTCATTCCCTTGGCGGTTAATTGCAAGACTAAATTGTATGGTGATAGATAGATAGATCAAAAAATAAATACAAAATAAAATAAATAAAGTAAAATTGCCGCAAGGTATTTTTGGGATTTTTAATATATGATAAAAGTAGACCCGGGGGGCATAGTTTTCACTAGAGGCTTCTCTCTTGGAAATAGCATACGGTGGGTAAACAAATTACTGTTCGCCAATTGATAGAAAAGCAAATAATCATGACGATATCCAAGGCAATGATCATGTATATAGGCATCACGTTCGAGACAAGTAGACTGAAACGATTCTGCATCTACTGCTATTACTCCACACATCGACCGATATCCAGCATGCATCTAGAGTACTATGTTCATAAAGAACGGAGTAACGCCTTAAGCAAGATGACATGATGTAGACAAAGTAAACACACGCATGAATAAACCCCATCTTTTTACCCTTAATAGCAACGATACATATGTTTCATGTCCCTTTCTATCACTGGGATTGAGCACCGCAAGATCGAACCCATTACAAAGCACCTCTCCCATTGCAAGATAAATCAATCTAGTTGGCCAAACCAAATCAATAGATCGGAGAGAAATATGAAGCTATAACAATCATGCATAAAAGTGTTCAGAGAAAACTCAAATAATATTCATGGATAATCTGATCATAAACTCACAATTCATCGGATACCAACAAACATACCGCAAAAAGTGATTACATCGGATAGAACTCCAAGAACATCAAGGAGAACATTGTATTGAAGATCAAAAAGAGAGAAGAAGCCATCTAGCTACTTACTATAGACCCGGAGGTCTGTGGTAAACTACTCGCGCATCATTGGAAGGGCAGCAAGGTTGATGGAGAGCCCCTGCGTAATCGAATCCCCCTCCGGCAGAGTGCCGGAAAAGGCTTCCAGATGGGATCTCTCGAGAACAGGAACTTGCGGTGGCAGAAAAAGTATTTTGTGGACTCCTCTGTTGGTTTCCCGATTTTAGAGTATTTATAGAGGTGGAATTAGGTCAAACGGAGCATGCCCTGGTGGCTCATGGCCACCTCCTCTATCTTCTGGCCCTCTCCCGAAGCTTCTAGTGTCTCTTATGTCCAGAAAAAAAATCTCCAAAAAAATTTGTGGCATTTGGACTTCGTTTAGTACTGATATTCTGGAAAACCAAAAACAGGCAAAAAAATAGTAACTGGCACTGCGCACTAATTAAATAGGTTAGTCCCAAAAAATGATATATAATTGCTTGTAAATGTATATAAAACATCCAAGATTGATACTATAATAGCATGGAACAATCAAAAATTATAGATACGTTGGAGACGTATCACCAGGTTCGGGCCCTCTTGAAGAGATAAAACCCTACGTCCTGCTTGATTTTATTGATGTGTTGGTATGACAATTACATAGTCAGTCTACCTCGAGATCAGATGAACTAAACCCTAGATGGGTATGGTGATAATGGTCTCCCCCCTCCACGGACTAAACCCTCTGGTTTATATAGACACCAGGGGTACCTAGGGTTACATATGGTTTGTTGTCACCAGGGGATAAACATGTCGGCCACACTAAAATTTACTTGGAGGAGATGCCAAGTCTTCGGAGGTTTCCTTCTGGAGCCCGGAGTCGCCTGCAGTTCGGCCTGCCTTCGATGAATTAGGAGCGGCCCATAAACACGGCCCACGAGAGATAGGCCGGCGGCGTGAGGACCCCTTAGTCCGGGACACCCTCAAGAAGCAAGACCAATAATTTCATCTTTATTGGGTAATTCTTTATCATGAGGTTGTCTACAAAACTTGGAGAAATTAAATTCATGAGACATATCACCAAAATTAACACTAACAATTTCTTTATTGCAGTCTATCTGAGCATTTACTGTATTCAAGAAAGGTCTACCAAATATAATGGGACAAAAATCATCTCGTGGTGATCCAAGAACAAGAATATCATTAGGGTATTTGATCTGACCACACAAGACTTCAACATCTCTAACAATCCCAAGTGGTGTAATAGTATCCCTATTTGCAAGCTTAATAGTAACATCAATATCTTCAATCTCAATAGGTGCAATATCATTCATGACTTCTTGATAGAGAGTAAAAGGAATAGCACTCACACTAACACCAATATCACACAAACCATGATAGCAATCATCTCCAATTTTAACAGAAATAACAGGCATGCCAACTACGGGTTTATTTTTATCCTTAGTGTCTGGCTTAGCAATTCTAGTTGCTTCATTACAGAAATATATGACATGTCCATCAATGTTATCAACCAAAAGATCTTTAACCATTGCAACATTAGGTTCAACTTTAATTTGTTCAGAAGGTCTAGGTGCTCTTATATTACTTTTATTAACCACAGTTGAAACTTTAGCATGTTCCTTTATGCTAACAGGAAAAGGGGGTTTCTCAATATAAGCAGTAGGCACAACTGGATCAACATGGTAAACAATTGTTTCTTCCTTAACACTAACATGTTCTTCTTTTAATTCAATAGGTGGATGATATTTAAACCATTTCTCTTTAGGGAGATCAACATGAGTAGCAAAAGATTCACAAAAGGTAGCTACTATCTCAGAGTCAAGTCCATATTTAGTACTAAACTTATGAAAGGCATCAGTTTCCATAAAAGACTTAACACAATCAAACTTGATATTTATAAATCTTCAGAGTTACGTTTAATTCTTTCAAGAAGATCCCATTTGAATTCAATAGTCATCTTCATAAAGGAACCGGTAGAAGAAGTATCGAGCATGGATTGATCATTATGAGAAAGCCGAGCATAAAAGTTCTGAATAATTATTTATCTTGAGAGCTCATGATTGGGGCATGGATGCAACATATATTTAAGCCTCCCCCAAGATTGAGCAATACTTTCTCCTTCACGAGGCCAAAAATTATATATATAATTCCGATCACGATGAACCAAACGCATAGGATAAAACTTTTGGTGAAATTCCAGCTTCAACCGGTTCCAATCCCATGTTCCAGTATCATCACATAGCCTATACCATGTCAATGTCTTTCCCTCCAAATATAAAGGGAAAACCTTCTTCTTAACTCCATCTCCGGATAAACCTGCAAGCTTAAACAATCCACAAATTTCCTCCACATATATCAAGTGCATATCAGGATGCATAGTTCCATCTCCTGCATAAGGATTAGCTAGCAGTTTCTCTATCATACCCGAAGGAATTTCATAACAAATATTTTCAGTAGGTTCAGTAGGTTGAGGGGAAACTCTTAATGCTTCTGGTCGAGGTGAAGATACCCCGAACAAACCCCTCAAAGGATTACTTTCCATAGTGACAAGTGACAGTAAATTTCAGCACGTAATATAAATGTTTCCTTAGCAAATTCCACTTACCAAAGGCGCTTGCTTCCCTGGCAACGGCACCAAAAAAGGGTCTTGATGACCCACAAGTATAGGGGATCAATCGTAGTCCTTTCGATAAGTAAGAGTGTTGAACCCAACGAGGAGCAGAAGGAAATGACAAGCGGTTTTCAGCAAGGTATTCTCTGCAAGCACTGAAATTGTAGGTAACAGATAGTTTGATAGCAAGATAATTCGTAACAAGTAACAAGTAGTAACGGTAAAAAAGGTGCAGCAAGGTGGCTCAATCCTTTTTATAGCAAAGGACAAGCCAGAACAAACTCTTATAACAAGTAAAGCGTTCTCGAGGACACATGGGAATTTCATCTAGTCACTTTCATCATGTTTGTTTGATTCGCGTTCACTACTTTGATAATTTGATATGTGGGTGGACCGGTGCTTGGGTGCTGTTCTTACTTGAACAAGCCTCCCACTTATGATTACCCCCTCTCGCAAGAATCCGCAACTACGAAAGAAGAATTAAGATAAATCTAACCATAGCATGAAACATATGGATCCAAATTAGCCCCTTACGGAATAGCGCATAAACTAGGGTTTAAGCTTCTGTCACTCTAGCAACCCATCATCAAATTACTACTCCACAATGCCTTCCCTTAGGCCCAAATATGGTGAAGTGTCATGTAGTCGACGTTCACACGACACCACTAAAGGAAGCAACAACATACATATCATCAAAATATCGAATGAATACCAAATTCACATGATTACTTATGACAAGACTTCTCCCATGTCCTCAAGAACAAAAGTAACTACTCACAAAACATATTCATGTTCAAGATCAGAGGGGTATTCAATATCATTAAGGATCTGAACATATAATCTTCCACCAAATAAACCAACTAGCATCAACTACAGAGAGTAATCAACACTACTAGCAACCCACAGGTACCAATCTGAGGTTTTGAGACAAAGATTGAATACAAGAGATGAACTAGGGTTTGAGATGAGATGGTGCTAGTGAAGATGTTGATGAAGATTGGTCCTCCCACGATGAGAGGATCGCTGGTGATGTCAATGGCTTCGATTTCCCCCTCCCAGAGGGAAGTTTCCCCGGCGGAATCGCTCCGCTGGAGAGCAAAAGTGCTCCTGCCCAGGTTCCGCCTCGAGATGGGCTTCGGAGGCCTGCCCGGGGTCCCACAAGCTTAGGGGGCGCGCCCAGGGGGTAGGGCACGCCCCCCAGGCTTGTGGCTACCTGGTGGGTCCCCTTATGTTGATTCTTTCACCAGTATTTTTTATATATTCCAAAATAATTCTCCGTAAATTTTCTGGTCATTTGGAGATGTGCAGAATAGCTATCTTTGTTTCACCCCTTTTCGGTCCAGAATTCCAGCTGCCGGCAATCTTCCTCTTCATGTGAAACTTGCAAAATAAGAGAGAAAAGGCATAAGAATTGTATCATAAAGTGAAATAATAATCAAAAACATAATAAATAACAGTAGGAAAACATGATGCAAAATGGATGTATCATGTACGTGGAGAGGCTGACAGTGGGGACGCACCAGGTCCATGGACGCACACATGCAACTGCCTCCTTATTACGCGAAAAATAATTATTCCTCCCCCTGACAGCTGGACCCACCAGCTACATTTCGCATGCAAGGAAGTGCCTCCTTATTACGTAGGAAAAAAAATTCATCCCCCTGACAGCTGGGACCCAGCAGCTACATCTTGGCACGCAAGGAAGTGCCTCCTTATTACGGGCAAAAAAAATATTCCTCCTCCTGACAGCTAGGACCCACCAGCTACATCTTCGCACGTAAGGAGGCTGACATGTGGGCCAATATGACGAAGCCTATGGAAGGCGTTGTCAACTTAGTCAACAAATGATTCTGACATCTGTAGTCATTGGATGTACATCCAACGGCCGGCATGCATCTTCAATCTCTCGTCTTCTTCCTCCAGCACCGGCGGGACCTCCTGCTCCTGCCGCCGGCGGCCAGCGGCGCTACTTCGCATGCCTCGCTGCGAAGCGCTACCCCACCGCCGGCCAGGCCATCCCTCCACCCCTCCACCCCTCCTGTTATTCTCTGCCGACTACAGCCCCAGGTCGCACCGAACCAGTCAACCCTCGTACGTCGTACTCCTCTCCGTCTGCGACTCCACTGCTGCATCTTCCCCATCTCCTGGTTGCTCCCGTCCGGGGCCTCGCCGTCGTCCACCGCCTTCGTGCGCTCGGCGTGGCGTGGTCAACAAATGAGTGTCATCGGAAGAGGACTATATGTGGAGAGGCTGACAGCTGAGACCCATGAGGTCCATGGTCGCACGCAAGGAAAGTGCCTCCTTATTTCGTTGGAAAAAAAGTTTCACCCCCCTGACAGCTGGGACCCACCAGCTACATCTTCGCACGCAAGGAAGTGCCTCCTTATTGCGTGAAAAAAATGATTCCTTCCCATGACAGCTGGGACCCACCAGCTATAGCTTCGCACGTAAGGAAGTGCCTCCGTATCCTCCCTGGCAGCTGGGACCCACCCAGTCGAAGCGTACGTAGCGTTGTCTGTCTGGTCGCGAACGTGTATGTACATACTGGTCGATCAGTCTCATGAACCGTGGCCGTGTAAGGAGCGGCACGTGTCATAGTAGAGCCCCATACATAGCAGTTCAGGCAGTCCCGTCAAAGTCATGTACACATACGTATAGCCACGCTGCAAAAAATACGGCCACATCCATACATAAGGGCGGGGTCTCGAACGCGTACTCACGCATACGTACGGCGAGGGCTCGTGTACATGGAGAGTCAACGTACGGCAGCAACGGCCTCCTGTTCATTGGCAGCCAACCGGCTGGGTCAGAATGGCGAAACAACATCGTGTTCATCGGGAGGCAACCGACTGGGTCAGAATGCGTCCTGTTCATCGGGAGCTAACCTGCTTGGACGGAACAGCCGAAACGGGGTCCTGCTCATCGACTCGGGGTGTGGCGTACCGCAAAACGGAGGAAACATCCTTCTGTTCGACCACCTATGGTCGAAACAGGCTCCTGTTCATCGGCTTGGGGTCTGGCGTACCGCAAAACGAAGGAAACGGACTTCTGTTCAACCGCCTACGGTCGAAACGGGGTCCTGTTGATCGGGAGGGCTCTGGCATACCGCAAAACGAAGGAAACGGAGTTCTCCCCAACTGTGTACGGTCGAAATGGAGTCCTGTTCATCGGGAGGGGTGTGGCGTACCGCAAAACGGGACTCCACAGGCTATTGTTCATCCACCGTCGACCTCCTCCAGCGTCCAACACCGGCTACTGTTCATCCAGCCTCCACGAGGTCCTATTCATCCAGCCTGCACCGGCTACTGTTCATCCAGCCTCCACGGGTCCTGTTCATCGACCCCCAACCGGCTGGGGTATGGCGTACCGCGGCACTGCCTCCTCGGGGTCCTGTTCATCCAGCGCCAACCGCCTATGCACGGCCGGGGTCCTGTTCATCCAGTGCCAACCCCCTATGCACGGCCGGGGTCCTGTTCATCCAACCCTCACTGGCTGGGGTGGGGCGTACGAGCGGGCGGTAGCAACGGGAATTGTTCATCCACAGCCAACCAATCGGCTCGATCGATGCGTTTCGACTCGTGTCTACGTGTATCGCGCGCGGCAGCAACGGGCACTGTCCATCGAGAGGCAACCCAACCACCGGCTGGCTACGTCTTGCACGGGGGCTCGATCGGCTTCAGTAAAGCAGTTTCAAGGGATCAATCGGGTTCAGTTAGCAGTGAAGGAATCGCTCGGGTTCAGTTAGGAGTGAAGGGATCGATCGGCTTCAGTTAGCAGCGAAGGGATCGATCGGGTTCAGTACGTAGTGCGAGGGATCGATCACTTGTGTTCAGTACATATAGTGCGAGGGCGATCGATCGCTCGGGTTCAGTAAGTGAACGCCTCGCATCGGGTTTAGTTAGCGAGCGCCTTGCACACACGCGCGCGTACGAGAGAAACGCGCAAACTACACTGCATCGCTTGGCCCCAACCACCCACCGTAACCGGGAACTCCCCGAAAATTTCCTTGCCCTCAGTTCTACCATGATTTTTTATGTCACGGACGGCCCAAAGAATGTCATGCGGGTGCGTCTCCGGCCCGCCCAAGTTAAAAAGCCCATTTTCTGTCATAATTTTTTGTCATAGAAGTAGGAGCCCACCACATCTAAGATGATACGTGTTTTTGTCATGATTATTGTCATAGAAGTGTCACAACCATGACAGAAAAAGTTTTTTTTCGGGCCATAATGTCACATATGTCTTTTTTTTATAGTGCAGCGGGTCCCGCAGCCGGCGGGCCCCACTACCGGCTCTAGACAATGACAGTAGGGCCCCGCCCCCACTTAGATTTACCCTTGTACCCCCAGGGGGTCACCCTATAAGACCCCCCAGGATACCTCCATGTAGGGGGCATTGCATTGCTTTGCTTCTTACCACCACACACACACACACTCACAGGAGAGGCAGAATGGAGAGCTAGCTCCTTCTTCCTCCTCCACCCAACAGCTCCAGGAGCACCATTGTAGCCCTTGTGCTATTCGGCAGGACTAGGGGTGTTACCTCCCTCAGAGGGCCCCGAACCTGGGTACGTCTCGTGTCTCACACTTGCGCGTGCCGATCTCGCCTCCGGAACCCACCGGCGTCCTTACGCTGCCCCCCCCACTCTTAGCCATCCTATGGCATCTGTCGTGATTTCACCACGACACTACACTAGTCAAAGCCGCTGGTATAAGTACTTAATCCTCATGCCTTTGAACTACTAGTTACTCTAACTTGTGCATTGAACTGCCAGATTTGCAACCAATGTCTGTTACTCTTTGCAATTTTATACACAGTTGTCTTAACGTATCACTGCACCTTACAAGGTTTAAAAGAGAGGAATGATATTCTTTTGCTCTTGATCTATAATCTAGTTGCGTGCTGGACTTGCCCACACAATGTTGCAATTGCTTGTTTGTCTGATCTCAGTTGTTTTGTGATATGAATGATTTCATACTATGCTCACAGTATTATAACCTTTGTCTCTTTATCCTTAGCTGTCAATGCAATGTGAAGAGATAGACAATACATTAGCCATGCTACATGGACATATGTTTCGAACCTGGTTTTATTATGTACTTTGCAGTAAAATACAACTAATATGTTACACGGGTTCACCAAAATAAGTTCTGTATATACACCAAAGCTCTTCTGTTTGTTTTTGCTGCCTCATTAATAACTTCTTTTCTAGTACTATTAATGTACAAATTCAACTTTTTAGCAAGCTATGGAACAAATCGTGGAACCACCACAACCTCCTGAAGGTGACGAGGCAACCACAACCACAATGTCACCGCTTGCTGCAGCGGGTCGGTATCTCTCCACAAACAGTGCCAAAAGCACCTTCCTGCGTAATACTTGGTTAGTTGTTAAGGCAACCTCGTCCAAACTGCCTCATGAACAAGATCTTCAAGCTCGACAGAATGATATATCTACGCTCCAGACACAAGTCCAATCCCTAATAGAGACCCTTTGTGAAACAAGAATAGCCATTGTCAGATGTCGTGAAGATATGCATGGTTTTGAAACCAGACTATCAGACATTTGCTACATTGTTCAGGAGCCTAGGAGAAATGAAGGCGAAGGTTGTGGTGCTCCAAGAGACACTACAGCATGAAAATGTACAACTCAGGTCAAATGATCTAAGCTTCTGAACTTCTGATGTTGCATTTATCTGCCTGAGTGTAAACTTTTATGCAACCGGCCTTTTGTTATATGGCTATATTTTATTTTGTTGCGATACAACATTTATTCTTAACGGGCAGCCAACGGCTGTAGAAAATAGCAAGCCATTTTGTATAGTGTAGGTTTATTGTTAGTCAATGTATTTGGTTTCATCTGTCTGGTTGTAGGCGGATAGCATCGTTGGAGGCCAACGGGCCATAATTGGGCCGGCCCCGAACTGTCTGTTGATGTTACGATTATCGAGCTGACAATTATCGGCCCTAATGGGCCAATAGCCAACTGAAAATAACTGGACCAAAACCCAAAAATATCTTGCCATAAACATCGTGGGCCATAACATGGGCACATAGTAACAATGGGCCGTTAACAGGCCGAAATAAGATGTAGGACTTATTTGGCCCATACATGCCACGGGCCCTAAACAGGCCGAAACTCAACTCGGGCCTTAATGGGCCATAAGTTACCCAATGCTTTTAGCAGGGCGAAAGGAAGCTTGGGCCTCAAATGTGCCGTGATGCCCATGGGTCATTAGTAGGTCAAACCCTACCTTAGGCCAGTGTCGGCCCAGTTACATGTTGGGCTGCTAACAGGCCGAATGCCAGCTCGGGCCATAAATGCGCTGACGTAATACACGGGCCTTTGATGAGTGGATTTTATGCATACTTTCTAGAGTATATTCTAGTGTCAAAACCCTCATATCATATCCATCTAGCACTTATTCATGTCCCCAATGCATAGTTTTCAATATTAACTTGTTTTACCAAGTTCGTTGCACACTTTTTATTTTTATTTAGTTTTTATTATTTTTCCTTTGTTTTATGGTCTTTGTACGTGTGTTGACATGTTCATGGACTTGGAACATCAAAAGAACTAAGTTGGGGGTCAAACCGAAGAAGTTCCAGGCACCAGATCAAGGCCCTTTGGAGAGTTTGATGATTTGACATTTATCAAATTGTCCAAAATGAAGATCCAAGGCATCTGACGCATCGGGCTTTTCGCTAGCAATCCAGCGAACCCAAGAACGTCAAAATCGGAGTTCGTATGAAGAAATGGCGACCAAAATATGAAACTTGAGAGAAAGACGGCCTTCCAAACGAGCGGAGCTGCTCATATGGATGGTCGTATGACCTCGTGATAGCTCCGAAAATCAGCAATAACTATGTCGATTGTGCTCCGATTTCGTCCACATTTTTCCCTATGGGATCCTTGATGACCAAGGATTGTTTTGGACGTGGATTTGGCTCCTCTTGAGCTCTTGGATGAAAGGGGGGAGGTTAGATCAACGGAGGACACTTGAGGAGGACTCCTATATGAAGACCTCCAACCCTAGCCGCCGCCTCATTCCATCTCCATCATCCACAAGTTTCATCTTCTACTGCCACACCTCCATTGCAGCAAACTCCACCATAGAGAGAAGGGCCAAGCCAAGGAAGAAGGAAGGGAGGAGGCACCTCCACGCCGGCGCCGGCCGGAGGGCCGGTGCCCTCTTCATCATCGCCGCCATGCCTCCCTCCATCTCCAACTTCGTGTTGGCTTTTAACTCATCCCTCATCTCTATGTACTCCATCACCATGTTTGGGTAATTTAATTAGTTCTTGGGGAAATAAGATGAACTCTAGTGTGTGCTACTACCGATTGTCTTGTGCGATATGATATCCTCTTTACATGTTTATGTTAGTAGTCTTCTTGATGTTCGATGAAGTCGACCATCCAATATATGCAAATTTTGGACGGAAGGTTACTACTGTTGGTGAACCCGCTGGTTATGGAGGTGGGTGATGTGATAGGCCCTATCTCCCTTCGTACCGGATCATTGCAGCAGGGGGTAAAACGAAGACCACTTTGGTTGCGTCCACGGGTACCTTTTTCCCCTTAATCGCCGTTTGGTAACCGGAGTGGGGAAGAACGGTGGTGGCGTATGTGACATGGGACTGCGCGTGTATGCACGTATCTATACCGGCTCCGCCCACAAAGAGAAACATGTAAAGTGGCTTAGTATTCGTAGAACGTACGTGTGGTGATGATTCTGAATACCTCGAGAACGCCCTTATTACTCAAGCGACTCCCCTTTATTTTACCCGTTGTTTTATTATTTATGTTTTTACCTCCGTGTAGTTGTTTAGTTAAAACCATCCTTATTATCGTGTCCGCTAGCAACCGACGAATAGACTATTTCCAAATAACTCTATGGGTGTGAACGTAACCACGTAAGTGACGATGTAGTTGCGGGGTTGGTAGTTACATGTGCAACACCATCGACATACTGTACTTACCGTGAATTGCAATAGTCCTGTGCCCTTGCAGGTCATCAGCCTTTAACAGGCCGAAAGTGAGGGCGCGCCGAAATTGTGACCTGGAGAACATGGGCCGTTAATAGGCTGAATGTCACATCGGACTACAAATGGCCCAAGTGTACTATCAACCATTAACGGGCACAAAGTTACACAGCTCAGGAAAAGGCCCAACTCTTTAACGGGCTGCTAAAAGGGCGAAAGATAGACCTGGCAGAAAACGACCCAATTCCAAAATGGGTCGTTAATAGGCCGCAAACACACCGGGGCGTAATTGGTCCCATATACATAGCGGACTGTTAACGGGCAGGAAGTGCCGATGGGCCGCAATGATGTCGAATGGACAACGGGCCGGTGATGGGCCGAATTGATACCCTCCTTATGGGTCGTGGTTGTAAATGAGCCATGTGCAAGCAGGTCGTTATTGGGCCGGCCTATTTATACTAAAGGGCCACTGTTGGGCCGTGCCATGTGTCGATGTATCATAGGCGCCTCTCATCCATTAGATGGATGACATCTGTCACAATGAAGAGCCGACACATGCTTCCGTTGGTGAATGAGAAATTGACACGTTGAAAATCGTCATTGGTCGGGGCTGTTAACGGGTATCGGATCCAAAATCGACACCGATAGCTTAACGGCAACCCGTTACGATGGATGCCACATGTCGATTACCCTTGACGAAAACACTTCCATGACGCACGATTTATCATCACGGAAGTGTTCTAAATTGAGTATTGTCATGGAAGACTTCCGTGATGGCACGGGTATGACTGTCTTGATTCTGTCATAAAATCATCACGGATGTACATGCGTGATAGAAAACATGACCTACTGTGGCAAACATGTATTACCACGGAAGTGTTTTTTTTGTAGTGTATATAGGTGGATGAGGGGTAGGGTTACATGCGCCAAAGTCGGTTTACATGGCTTGTTGCCCAAGTTGTTTACTAGAGTACATGTGTTGTAGTACAAGTAAGAGGTCTCATTCTAAAGGAGGCCTGCTGTCAGGGCGAGGGGCTTAGGCCATAGCGGGGCCCTGAGGCCGGCCCAGTGTCGGGCTTCCCATTAGGCAGGCCACCCCCGATGTAGTACACCATTATAAGGGGCTTCGGTGAGGTCACACATGCCTTTGCACCAATTTTCACAAGAACTCGGTTGTGCCCATTCAATGTAGCAACATAAAGCTAGGGCGCCTCCTTCATAATTTGACGGCAACCAGAACCTCCTTCCCAATGAGATATATGGGCCTACCTCTCTCCGCTTTTCATCTTAGGAAGGTGGAATTCCATTACATTGGGGATAAAGCGGCCGAAAAGTTGGTCTTTGGATCAAAACATCACAACCATTGGACGCACGGCTTTGTTGAAGTCCGTCATCACCTCCCAGGCGGTATACTTCATCACTCCCCTCGTGGTCCTGCCTAGAACCCTTCATAGCCTCAACAAGATCGAGCAGGCATTTCTCTGGTTCGGGTTAGAGAAGACCACCGGTGCCAAGTGCAAACTTAAATGGGAGACCGTCTGCCGTCAGCTTCAGTATGGTGGCCTGGCAGTGCTCAACACGGATAAATTTGCACGGGTGTTGAGGCTACGTTGGCCTTGGTATGAATGGAAAGAGCTGATCACTGCTAGTCATGATGCTATTCTCGTCGTCATGATGCTGACCCCTGTGTAATGACCTGCAGTAATCCATGATGATTATGCCAAGACACTGTGATTTGCAATGCTTGATCATGTTGGATTAATATCTCATTTCAAATTCCTCCACTGAATTCAATTCAAATTCAAAGTGAAATTTGAAGTTGCTCAAAAATTTGCTGGAAAATAGTTCATCATTTAGCAAAAATTCCAAAACAAATTATTGTTCAGGAAAACAACATCACCATCAAGCTAAATGTGGACTAGGGCAATTATTACAGTGCAAAACAGCAATTTAAATGCCATTTTCATTTTTGAAAAATTCAAATGGATTCCAAAATTGCCCAAACTTTTTGTGGCAGTGCAGAATAATGCAATGTAATTTTGTGGACCAGTTTCACATTTTTACAAATTTATTTGGCAGCTCATTTTCTTTTCAAAACTTTCTGTAAAAGAAAAACAGAAAAATAAAAAGGGAAAGAGCTAAAGGCTACTGTGGACTGGGCCTAAGTCCACAGTGCGGCCCAGCCCACAGCGCACCGTCTCCCTCCTCTCTCTCCTCGCGTGTGTCGGCTTGCCCGTGGCCGCGCCGGCGCGCACCGGCGAACGGCCGACACGGCGACGCCCCAGCCTGGGCGAGGGGATAAGGATGGCCCCCTCGGCCTCCCCGTCGCCCAGATCCACTCGCCTCCCCCTCTCCTCGCTCCACTCGCCCACTCCCACTCGCCGCCGAACGCTTCCGTCGCCGCTCGCCGTAGTTCGCGTGACCACCGTCGACGCCGCCCTTCTTCGTCGTGTCCGGGAGCCTCGCTGTGCTCCGTTACGTCGTCTGCGCCAAAAAACGCACGCCGTCGAGCTCCACTGCATGGATCCACGCCGTCCTCCTCTTCTTCGGGTCACCGGCGTTCGTCGTCGATTCTGGCGACGACTGCGGCTCTTAAGCTTCCACCGGCCTCCGTGTGCCGCGCGGTGAGCTTCTCTCCCTCTCCCCTCTCTTCCTCGCGTTTATCCGCGCCTGTAGCCACCGCGCTCTCTGTGGTCGTACTCGCCGCCATAGCCGAGCTCGTCGCCGTTGACCTCGTCCGAGCTCAGCACGCCCGTAGGAGTCGAACGCCATCGCCCGCTTGCTCTGCCGCGCACCACGTCGCCGTTTCCACCCACACCCGTACGCCGACGTTTGCCGCGCTTCTCGCCGCCATCGCCACAGGCCATCTCCGGCCGTGCCACCACCACAGATCGATGCGGCTCGCTCCGCTCGATCGAATGGGCCAAGCCGCGCGCGAAACGGCCCTGCGTAGCCATTTTCTGGTGCCTCCCGTGGCCCTCCGCCGTGTTTGGAGGTCACCGGCATCAAGCCGCCGGCCGCCGCCGACGTGGCAGCCACGCTGGCACCCCTTGGGTCACTGGCAGTGGACCCAGGGGGCCCAGTTGACTGAGTTGACTTGGTCAACTCGGCTGACTGGGCACACAATGCCACTGACACGCGGGCCCCACTCGCTTAATTAACTAATTAGTTAATTTAATTATTTTGTTTAATTAGTTAGACACTGACATGTGGGGGCCACGTTCTAATTAACCCCCCTAATTAGTTTAATTAGTCTCTGTTTAGCCCTGTGTCACTGACTGGTGGGACCCAGCTGTCAGGTTTGACCTGAAACAGCTGGGGTTGACCACTGACGTCATGCTGACCTCATACGTGCACTGTTCTGGATAATGCGAATTTATTATTTAAAATAATTCTAGAATTTCAAAAAAAGGTTTAAATCTTTGAAAATTCGTAGAAATTCAACCGTAGCTCGGATCGAAAAGTTTTCAACATGAAAGTTGATCAGAAAAACGAGACTAACCCGAATATGCCCTCCATTTACCTGTCACATGCCCACAACCATGCAAACATGGAACCTTCCCCTCTGGTTCAGTATACCGAAAACTGCCTGAGGCCGGGAAAATATCCCAGATATTTTCCCGCTCCACCTACAACGTGTAGCATTGCATTAGGTCACCACCAGCACTACATTTTGCCATGACATGCATTGTGTTGCATTTGCTTTCTTTTATTTATTGTTTCTTCCCCCTCTTCTTATCCGGTAGACCCCGAGACCGACGCAGCTCCGGAGCCCGACTACACCGTTGACGACCCCTTCTTGTCGAAGAGCTTCCAGGCAAGCAAACCCCCTTGAACATGCCTATATCGCCTATTCATTCTCCCTCATGCATGCATTAGAATTGATACAGTTGATGTTCCGAATTACCTATTCTGATGCATAGCCTGTTTTTGTAAACTGCTATTGATACCTTACCTACAATCCTAAATGCTTAGTGTAGGTTAGTAGTGAACCACCTGTGGCCTCATCCTTGTCCTAGTTGACCCGCTCTAGTACCAGTGCCCCGATCGATGTGATCGATGGGCTGAGACCAGCACATCACCGCACACCCCTAATTTGTACGACTCTTCAGAGTTGCCAACGCATGCCGAGGGTGATACCTCTATTCTCACTCCCGATGTTGCCTCTGTATTACAGCTAGTCGGTTGTGGGTTACCGAGGGTGATTCCTCTTTCACCACCTCCGACGCAGCTTCTGTCGTGCAACCCCGCAAGTGTGAATGCCATCGAGGGTGATTCCTCCGGATTCACCTTGACGGTTACATCGAGTGGAAATCCAACAAGAGTGGAAATCCAAAGACGGGTCGGCCCCGAGGGGTACCCACGAGTGATGTGGAGACGGGTTGACCATGAGGGTACCCGCGAGATGAATACGTGGCACGGCCGGGCATTCTTAGCCCTTGCCGTAAGTCCATGAGACGGGGCGACGGGGTCACATGATCGTGAGTCTCTGCTCGTTTCCGCGAGCTCCCAATGCACTAATGGGTTAGGATATGTAATCTGAGTAGGCCACTGGCCTTATCGCACTAACCACCACGCGGGAATAGTATGGGCACTCGGCGTCGTATGTATCAGTTGAAGTTCTTCAGACGTTAGCAGTTGAGTGGCACGCACCCGGGTTGGACCGCGATGGCCTGCGTGTGTATACAGGGTCTAGGTCTGCTCCTGGTCGTCCACGCAACGCGCAGGAGTGCAAAGGGCGATGGGCCCAAGACCCCTGAGCGCTTAGGGTGTAGACCGGCGTGTTGGCCTCTCTGTTGAACCTAGGTGGGGCTACGACGTGTCGATAGACCGAGGCCGGGCATGACCCGAGCAAGTGTGTCCGGCCAGAGTTAATCGAGCGTGTTGGGTAAGTTGGTGCACCCCTGCAGGGAAGTATATCTATTCGAATAGCCGTGTCCACGGTAACAGGACGCTCGAAAAATATCCCGATCTTCTACAACTAGAAATGGTTTGAATATGTTAGCTCCGGGATCGCTTTCTCGCAGAGAGTCGAGGAAGGATCTTTGGGCGTGGCTACAGTTATACTTATTGCTACCATTATATTTATGTACTAATCTACACTCTTCTAATGTTGCAAGACTCTGAAGATGCTAGTCTTCGATAGGCTAGGCCTTTCTCTCTATTCTGGCATTTCTGCAGTTCAGTCCACTAATACAGCCCTTCTTTGATTCCGATGCATAAGTAGAATAGTTCTGACGTAAGTCTTGCGAGTACTTTGGATGAGTACTCACGGTTGCTTTGCTTCCCCTTTTTTCCACAAACCCGATTGCTGTGACCAGATGACGGAGCCCCGGAGCCAGCTGCCCCTGCCGACGACTACTACTACCCCTCTGGTGGAGAGTACTACTACGTGGAGACCACCGATGACCAGGAGTAGATAGGAGGCACCCAGGCAGGAGACCTGCGCCTTTTCGATCTTATGTCGTTGTTTTGCCCCGCCTTCTTAAGGCCTATCTGTTTGACTTTTATATATGTACTCAGATATCTGATGCTTCCGCTGATGCTTGTATGACTCAAGCTTATGTATTCGAGCCCTCGAGGCCCCTGGCTTGTAATATAAAGCTTGTATGACTTTTATTTTTGTTTAGAGTTGTGTTGTGATATCTTCAAGTGAGTCCTTAGGCTTGATCGTGTGCATTTGCGTGTATGATTAGTGCATGATTAAGTCGGGGGCGTCACAAGTTGGTATCAGAGCCGACTGCCTGTAGGAACCCCCCCTTTCCAACTCCTTGGCCAGAGTTGAGTCTAGTCTTTGAAAAACAATTTTACTAACATGGCTGTGTGGCTTACGGGCCCACGTCGCCAATGGGTGGTATTAGGATTTTTTATTCCTCTTCCATACTCTGGGACTCTGATCTCTCTTCTTTTCGAGTTAAATGATTTTGCTAACTCTGACATTAGGTTCATGTAATCACATTCACCCGGAGCGCTGGATTATCTGCAACATTTCTTTCCAACACTATCTTATGTTTCTCACACTGTCATTTGACATCTTGCACTCCTTTGTTTCAGATGCGTCCCGCATGACAGCTCGTACGCCACACGATGGCTCTTGATGTGACTGGGTTCCCTGCTATTTTGGTCGATCTCTTGACCCGGCTGGGATATCGCTGGTACCCCAAGTACATAGTTTACGAGGATTACCGCGAGTTCAACCAGGAGCAGTACCATGTTGTGGTTCGCATCTTTGATCGGCAGAACAACTCCATCATTGAGTTGCACACCTTTCATGGTGTTGGAGTGATTGTTGACATGGCCGTCCATGATGTTGTCTATACTGCCATTGCCCATCTCCGTGGAGAGCACAACAGTCGCTTGGAGGAGACTGCTTTCAGATACATCCCGTATGCCCCCGCTGGGGATGAGAGTGGATATTACACTGCTATCTGTACCCCTTACGTGCTACGTCCTTCTGACCCACAGGTTTTGGTACAGTACACTCTGGCTCTGGACTGCACTGCTCGAGTTCTTGCTGTCGAGTTGTATGCCACTCGTGCTCATCTTTACGATGCTCTGACACAGTTGCTGCCAGCAGTCAGTGCGAGGATGCACCCAGAGTATATCCTTTACCCGCGCAGGACGGAGATGCCACCAGGTCTTGAGTGGCCTGCTGTTGGAGGTTGTACTCCTCCACGTGGTCCTCTTCTTCCAGTTCGGGACCAGGTTCTGCACCAGAGTGTTCACGGAGCACAGGATCCTTACATCGAGGGTACCCTGCGTCGTCACCTGCAGCTGCCTGGCTTCAGTGGTTTTCTCCGACGTTGATGTAGCTATACCTATGTCTCGTTGTTGTATCCCTCCACTGCGTGCCTGCGTGCCGCCTAGTTGTCTAGCTTTCCCTTTTCCTGTTGTAACGCTGGCTTGTAACCGACTCTATGTATGGATCTGTATGTCATGTTGACTATGATGTTGTATCTATTGCACTTCCATTTGTTGTGCGTGTTACTTCATGAATGATTCCATACAACTGCAATACTCATTGCTAAACTACCCCTCTTGACTTTTAGCAGGATGGTTAGACCAGCCGGTCGTGGTCGTGGCCGTGGTGCCAACAATCCACCACCGCCCGACTATAAGGCTGCAATGATGCAACAATTCGAAATGCACCGTTAGTTCATCCAAGGACTTATGGATCAGTTTCCTTGTCCCAATGCCAACCAGCAGCCAGCCGCAATCACTTTGCAAGAGTTTGTGCGCATGAACCCAACCATTTTCCGCAACTCAGTTCAACCGCTTGACGCTGATGACTGGCTCCGCGACATCACTTTCGAGATGGAGTCTGCGAATGTGGCCCCTGCCAACTATGTCACTTTCGCATCCTACTTCCTCAAGGGACCCGCAGCTCAACGGTGGGAAACTCACAGGCAAACCTTAGCTGCTGGAACAATCATCACCTGGGTGGAATTCCAAGCTGCTTTCCATGCCCGTTACATTCCGCAAGGAGTCATGGACCGGAAGAAGAGTGAGTTCCGCAACCTTACTCAGGGCAGCAAGTCTGTGGAAGTTTATCAGCGGGAATTTCTGGAACTATCTTTCTATGCTGAAGAGGACATTGCTATTGATGCGTGCAGACAGGAAAAGTTTCGTGAAGGGCTCAACCCTGACATCAAACTTGCACTGCTAGTCCAAGACTTCGCCGACTTCGCCACCTTGGTGAACAAGGCCATTCAGGTTGAGACAGGTCTGAAGGATCACAAGGACATGCTCAAGCGCACCCGTGAAGCGGGCTCATCTTCCCAGAAGCGCCACATTTGGATCCCTCACAGCATGTATCGTCCGAATGTACCTGTTCCAAGGCCATCCTATGCTGCACCTCGTATGCCTCCTCCACCTCTGAAGCAGCCAAGACCTCAAGTTGCACCGTTCCGAGCTCCTGCTCCTCATCCTGAGGATGGACTGTGTTTCACTTGTGGACGTCCAGGTCACCATGCCAAAGACTGCCGTCAGAACCAGAATCAATTGGCTCTTCCGTCTGCTGGCCGTGGTAATGGCCGTGGCAACAATCAGCCTCGCAACAACAATGCCAGGCCTACTTATGGTCGTGGTCAGGCTTATCATGTTAACATGAATGAAGATCCAGACCAACCAGCTACTATGATGGGTACACTTCCTGTTAATTCAGTACCAGCTTCTGTTTTATTTGATTCAGGAGCATTGCATTCTTTTATATCAGAAGAGTTTGCATTCATGCATGGCATTAAACAAGAAAATTTGCACCAGCCATTAGTGGTTAACACTCCCGCGGGCCATTGTCGAACCTCTATGTTCAGCCCCGATGTTACCATTGAAATCGAAGGGTTGAAATTCCATGCTTTTCCCATTATTTTGCAGTCTTCCAAGGTTGACCTCATTCTGGGAATGGATTGGTTGAAGGCTCACATCGCCTTAATCAATTGTGCAACTAAATCCGTCCAACTTCTGCACCCCTCGGATGAGATAGTAATTACCATGCTCATGTCGTTCAAAATGCCGAGGCTCAGATTTATGCACTGAATGCGTTGAACGCTTCTCCTCTTGAGGGGATCGAAAACGTTCCAGTCATTCACGACTTCCAAGATGTCTTCCCGGAAGAACTTCCAGGAGTACCCCCTGCTAGAGCTATCGAGTTTGTCATCGACCTAAAACCAGGCACAACTCCTATTGCGAAGCGTCCCTACAAGATGCCTTCGCATGAACTTCTTGAGCTTAAGGAGGAACTCGACAAATCACTTCGCAAAGGTTTCATTCGCCCAAGTTCCTCTGCCTGGGGAGCACCTTCTCTCTTTGTCAAGAAGAAAGATGGTACAAACCGATTGGTCCAAGATTACCGCCCTATCAATCAGGCAACCATCCAGAACAAGTATCTACTTCCTCGGATCAATGACCTGTATGATCAACTTGCTGGATCATCAGTGTTCTCTAAACTCGACTTGAGGTTGGGTTATCATCAGATCCGTGTCCGCGAAGAGGATATTCCCAAGACTGCCTTCGTTACTCGCTATGGCTCTTATGAGTACACTGTCATGTCATTTGGCTTAACTAATGCTCCAGCAACGTTCTCCCGCCTGATGAATTATATCTTCATGGATTACCTCAACAAATTCGTCGTGGTTTATCTGGATGATATTCTGGTATATTCCAAGAATAAGGAAGAACATGCGGAATATCTTCGCCTTGTACTGGAAAAGCTTCGAGAGCACCAGCTATATGCCAAATATTCCAAGTGTGAATTCTGGTTATCCAAAGTAACCTACCTTGGTCATGTAATTTCCAAGGATGGCATTGCTGTCAACCCAGAACGGGTTCAGGCTATTCTTGACTGGACTCCCCCGAAGAATGTCAAGCAAGTCAGAAGTTTTCTCGGACTCGCAAGCTATTGCCGCTGTTTTGTCGAGAACTTCTCAAAGATTGCCAAGCCTCTTGACTAATCTGTTGCACAAAGGCGTTAAGTTTGAGTGGACAGACAAATATCAGGAAAGTTTCCAAACCCTCAAGGACAAGCTGACCTCTGCACCAGTGCTTGCTCCTCCGGATTCTCGCAAGGACTTCGTGATCTATTGCGACGCCTCTCGTCGGGGATTAGGCTGTGTCCTGATGCAAGAGCGCAGAGTAATTGCTTATGCCTCGCGATAGTTGCGTACTCATGAAGATAATTATCCAGTGCATGACCTTGAACTTGCTGCAGTGATATATGCATTGAAGCTGTGGCGACATTACCTCCTTGGTAATCGATGTGAGATATATACTGATCACCAAAGTCTAAAGTATTTGTTTACTCAACCGAATCTCAATCTCCGCCAACAGCGATGGTTGGAAACAATTACGGACTATGATTGCGGTATTTCATATACCCCTGGCGAGGCTAATGTGATGGCTGATGCCTTAAGCCGCAAGTCCTATTGCAGCAACCTCATGGTTCAGCGAGCTCAACCTCATCTGTATGAAGAACTGCGCAAGCTGAACCTCCACATCGTTCTGCAGGGTTCTCTTAATACCCTTGTTATACAGCCAGATCTTGAGAAGGCTGTTAAGCATGCGCAAGCAAAGGATGCTGAAGTTGATCAGATGAAAAGAGATCTTAACCTTGAAAAGTACAGATATTTCTCGCTTGCTGAAGATGGAACTTTGTATTTCAGAGATCGCATTGTGGTACCTCGGTTCAAGCTTATGACCGACAAAGTCATGAAGGAGGCACATGATACACCACTGTCTATTCATCCGGGTAGCACCAAGATGTATCATGATCTCCGTCAAAGGTACTGGTGGTCTAAGATGAAGCAGGACATTGCTCGATATGTTGCTGAATGTGACGTTTGCCATCGCGTTAAAGCAGTACATCAGAAGCCTGCTGGAATTCTGCAACCACTCCCTATCCCTGAGTGGAAATGGGACAAAGTGCAAATGGATCTTATCATTGGTCTTCCCAGATCACAAAAGGGTCATGATGCTATTCTCATCGTCATTGATCAACTCTCCAAAGTTGCACACTTTCTGCCAGCCAAGGAGACGATCACTGCAAGTCAGTTAGCAGAGTTATATATCTCTAGAATTGTATCACTCCACGGTATTTCGAAGGAGATCAGTTCAGACCGTGGCAACCTATTCACTTCTAAGTTCTGGGCAAGTTTCCAAGAAGCTATGGGAACTCATATAACCTGGAGCTCAGCTTATCACCCCCAGTCCCAAGGCCAAGTCGAGCGAGTCGATCAAGTGCTTGTAGATATGCTGCGTGCTTGTGTCATCTCATTTGGCAAGAGGTGGGAGGAATCTCTCCCGTATGCCGAATTCTCATACAACAACAGCTATCAAGCTAGCTTGAAAATGGCACCCTTCGAGGTACTTTATGGACGTAAGTGTCGAACCCCTCTGAATTGGTCAGAAACTGGGGAACGACCGCTCATTGGTCCAGATATTATCCAACACGCTGAAGAGCAAGTCCGTATTGTCCGGGAAAATCTCAAGGCGGCCCAGTCTCGCCAGAAGAGCAATTATGATCGTAAACACTGGGGATCGATCTATCAACCTGGTGAGCAAGCTTATCTGCATGTCACTCCTATGAAGGGCACTCATCGCTTTGGAATCAAGGGCAAGTTAGCTCCTCGCTACATTGGCCCCTTCCACATTCTCGCCAGACGTGGACATGTGGCATATAAATTAGAGTTGCCACCGCAATTCTCTCACATCAACGACGTCTTCCATGTGTCGCAACTTTGCCGTTGCTTCAAGGAATCTCCGCACCGAGCAGTGGATCAAGAATTGCTTGATTTGCAGGATGATCTATCTTATAAAGAGCATCCGATCCGCATTCTCGATCAAACTGAACGTCGGACCCGTCAGAAGACAACCAAGTTTCTTAAAGTGCAGTGGTCAAATCATACTGAAGATGAAGCCACCTGGGAATGCGAGGATCGTCTTCGGGAGGAATACCCCGATCTTTTCCCTTCTACCTCCTGAATTTTTGGGACGAGAATTTCTTTTAGAGGAGAATTGTAACACCCCTGTGTAATGAGCTACAGTAATCCATGATGATTATGCCAAGACACTATGATTTGCAATGCTTGATCATGTTGGATTAATATCTCATTTCAAATTCCTCCACTGAATTCAATTCAAATTCAAAGTGAAATTTGAAGTTGCTCAAAAAATTGCTGGAAAATAGTTCATCATTTAGCAAAAATTCCAAAACAAATTATTGTTCAGGAAAACAACATCACCATCAAGCTAAATGTGGACTAGGGCAATTATTACAGTGCAAAACAGCAATTTAAATGCCATTTTCATTTTTGAAAAATTCAAATGATTCCAAAATTGCCCAAACTTTTTGTGGCAGTGCAGAATAATGCAATGTAATTTTGAGGACCAGTTTCACATTTTTACAAATTTATTTGGCAGCTCATTTTCTTTTCAAAACTTTCTGTAAAAGAAAAACAGAAAAATAAAAAGGGAAAAAGCTAAAGGCTACTGTGGACTGGGCCTAAGTCCACAGTGCGGCCCAGCCCACAGCGCACCGTCTCCCTCCTCTCTCTCCTCACGCGTGTCGGCTCGCCCGTGGCCGCGCCGGCGCGCACCGGTGAACGATCGACACGGCGACGCCCTAGCCTGGGCGAGGGGAAAAGGATGGCCCCCTCGGCCTCCCTGTCGCCCAGATCCACTCGCCTCCCCCTCTCCTCGCTCCGCTCGCCCTCTCCCACTCGCCGCCGAACGCTTCCGTCGCCGCTCGCCGTAGTTCGCGTGGCCACCGTCGACGCCGCGCTTCTCCGTCGTGTCCGGGAGCCTCGCCGTGCTCCGCTACGTCGTTTGTGCCGAAAGACGCACGCTGTCGAGCTCCACCACATGGATCCGCGCCGTCCTCCTCTTCTTCGGGTCGCCGGCGTTCGTCGTCGATTACGGCGACGACTGCGGCTCCTAAGCTTCCACCGGCCTCCGTGTGCCGCGTGCTGAGCTTCTCTCCCTCTCCCCTCTCTTCCCCGCGTTTATCCGCGCCTGTAGCCACCGCGCTTGCCATGGCCGTACTCGCCGCCGTAGCCGAGCTCGTCGCCGTCAATGTCGTCGCCGTTGAGCTCGTCCAAGCTCAGCAGCGTGCTCAGCACGCCCGTAGGAGTCGAACGCCGCCGCCCGCTTGCTCTTCCGCGCACCACGTCGCCGTTTCCACCCACACCCGTACGCCGGCGTCCACCGCACTGCTCGCCGCCGTCGCCACAGGCCATCTCCGGCCGTGCCACCACCGCAGATCGATGCGGCTCGCTCCGCTCGATCGAATGGGCCAAGCCGCGCGCGAAATGGCCACGCGTAGCCGTTTTCCGGTGCCTCCCGTGGCCCTCCTCCGCGTTTGGAGGTCACCGGTGTCAAGCCACCGGCCGCCGCCGACGTGGCAGCCACGCTGGCACCCCCTGGGTAACTGCCAGTGGGCCCAGGGGCCCTAGTTGACCGAGTTGACTTGGTCAACTCGGCTGACTGGGCACACAATGCCACTGACACGCGGGCCCCACTCGCTTAATTAACTAATTAGTTAATTTAATTATTTTGTTTAATTAGTTAGACACTGACATGTGGGGCCCACGTTCTAATTAACCCCCCTAATTAGTTTAATTAGTCTCTGTTTAGCCCTGTGTCACTGACTGGTGGGACCCAGCTATCAGGTTTGACCTGGAACAGCTGGGGTTGACCACTGACATCATGCTGACGTCACACATGCACTGTTCTGGATAATGCGAATTTATTATTTAAAATAATTCTAGAATTTCAAAAAAAGGTTTAAATCTTTGAAAAATCGTAGAAATTCAACCGTAGTTCGGATCGAAAAGTTTTCAACATGAAAGTTGATCAGAAAAATGAGACGAACCCGAATACGCCCTCCGTTTACCTGTCACATGCCCACAGCCATGCAAACATGGAACCATCCCCTCCGGTTCAGTATACCGAAAACTGGCTGAGGCCGGGAAAATATCCCACATATTTTCCCGCTCCGCCTGCAACGTGTAGCATTGCATTAGGTCACCACCAACACTACATTTTGCCATGACATGCATTGTGTTGTATTTGCTTGCTTTTATTTATTGTTTCTTCCCCCTCTTCTTATCCGATAGACCCCGAGACCGACGCAGCTCCGGAGTCCGACTACACCGTTGACGACCCCTTCTTTGCCGCAGAGCTTCCAGGCAAGCAAACCCCCTTGAACATGCCTATATCGCCTATTCTTTCACCCTCATACTTGCATTAGAATTGATACAGTTGATGTTCCGAATTACCTATTCTGATGCATAGCCTGTTTTTGTAAACTGCTATTGATACTTTACCTGCAATCCTAAATGCTTAGTGTAGGTTGGTAGTGAACCACCTGTGGCCTCATCCTTGTCCTAGTTGCCCCGCTCTAGTACCAGTGCCCCGATCGATGTGATCGATGGGCTGAGACCAGCACATCACCGCACACCCCTAAGTTGTACGACTCTACAGAGTTACCAACGAGTGCCAAGGGTGATACCTCTATTCTCACTCCCGATGTTGCCTCTATAGTACAGCTAGTCAGTTATGGGTTACCGAGGGTGATTCCTCTTTCACCACCTCCGATGCAGCTTCTGTCGTGCAACCCCGCAAGTGTGAATACCATCGAGGGTGATTCCTCCGGATTCACCTTAACGGTTACATCGAGTGGAAATCCAACGAGGGTGATTCCTCGGATTCCTTCTTGATGTTATGGACACACGGTTACTTTGACTTTATTATAGATACTTGGTAAAGATGGGTCGACCCCGAGGGGTACCCGCGAGTGATGTGGAGACGGGTTGACCATGAGGGTACCCGCGAGATGAATACGTGGCACGGCCGGGCATTCTTAGCCCTTGTCGTAAGTCCACGAGATGGGGCGACGGGGTCACATGATCGTGAGTCTCTGCTCATTTCCGCGAGCTCCCAACGCACTAATGGTTAGGATATGTAATCTGAGTAGGCCTCTGGCCTTATCGCACTAACCACCACGTGGGAATAGTATGGGCACTCGGCGTCGTATGTATCAGCCGAAGTTCTTCAGACGTCAGCAGTTGAGCGGCACGCGCCCGGGTTGGACCGCGATGGCCTGCGTGTGTATACAGGGGCTAGGTCTGCTCCTGGCCGTCCTCGCAACGCGCAGGAGTGCAAAGGGCGATGGGCCCAAGACCCCTGAGCGCTTAGGGTGTAGACCGGCGTGCTGGCCTCTCTGTTGAACCTAGGTGGGGCTACGACGTGTCGATAGACCGAGGTCGGGCATGACCCGAGCAAGTGTGTCCGGCCAGAGTTAATCGAGCGTGTTGGGTAAGTTGGTGCACCCCTGCAGGGAAGTATATCTATTCGAATAGCCGTGTCCACGGTAACAGGACGCTTGAAAAATATTCCGATCTTCTACAACTAGAAATGGTTTGAATATGTTAGCTCCGGGATCGCTTTCTCGCAGGGAGTCGAGGAAGGATCTCTGGGCGTGACTACTATTATACTTATTGCTACCATTATATTTATGTACTAATCTACACTCTTCTAATGCTGCAAGACTCTGAAGATGCTAGTCTTCGATAGGTTAGGCATTTTTCTCTATTCTGGCATTTCTGCAGTTCAGTCCACTAATACAGCCCTTCTTTGATTCCGATGCATAAGTAGAATAGTTCTGATGTAAGTCTTGCGAGTACTTTGGATGAGTACTCACAGTTGCTTTGCTTCCCCTTTTTCCACTTACCCGATTGCTGTGACCAGATGACGGAGCCCCGGAGCCAGCTGCCCCTGCCGACGACTACTACTACCCCTCTGGTGGAGAGTACTACTACGTGGAGACCACCGACGACCAGGAGTAGATAGGAGGCACCCAGGCAGGAGGCCTGCGCCTTTTCGATCTTATGTCGTTGTTTTGCCCCGCCTTCTTAAGGCCTATCTGTTTAACTTTTATGTATATACTCAGATATCTGATACTTCCGCTGATGTTTGTATGACTCAAGCTTATGTATTCGAGCCCTCGAGGACCCTGGCTTGTAATATAAAGCTTGTATGACTTTTATTTGTGTTTAGAGTTGTGTTGTGATATCTTCAAGTGAGTCCTTAGGCTTGATCGTGTGCATTTGCGTGTATGATTAGTGCACGATTAAGTCGGGGGCGTCACACATACCTTTTCTACAAGTGTCGGATCACCATTAGGCTATGGAGGCTTCTTATTGACAAGCTTGTGCATTTGGATCCTTCCGCACATTGAGGATCCCTTGAAGGCTTGGTGGGACCATAGAACATACAACAGCAAACCAGGCAGAAGGCTTTGGCCTCCCTCACCTTGCTTGTCTTGTGGACTGTCTGAAATGAGAGAAACTCGCGCTTCTTCTGCCTCAAGAGCGCCCCACCGCCGGTCTTGCTCCACTCCATATTGGAGGAAGGCACGCTTTGGGTAGCTGCGGGTGCTAAGAATTTAGGAAAATTTGTTCGTGCAAGTAATTGTCATGTCGCGTTTATGGGATACCTGTAAAACTCTCTTCTCTCCTTAATTATTATATGGAGAAAATCTTTTGCCTCCGTTTCAAAAAAAAATAAGCCTTGTCTTCTCTTGTTCCTGGGCCAGCCTTTTTCTTAGCTCCTCTGTCGTAGGTTTGTTTTGCTGCACTGTTTGCTCAGGTGCTGGGTTGGACTTGTTTGGGTCATCTCTGTCAGTAGTTGGAGCCGTGACTGGTTGGGGCGAAGGGGATGCGTCAGTGTTTCTGAATGATTTGAGAATGTGAGACATTGCTGACGGTTGCACATTCAGTGCTGAAACTGCTTCATGTACTCCATTCATAACATCCTGCTTGAGCGTAACAGCATGTACATCTTTGCGAAGGCCTTCAACTTCTTCACGCAGTTCAGCTGTCTCTTAACGAGTCTGAGTACCTCACCTTTCATCACCAAGAGATCTGCGACTTCTACCTCGTCCAAACTCGGCTTCGATCGCCCCATGGTGACTGATTATCTCGGAGAGGAATTTTACTGCCGGCAAGCAGGTAACCCGAACCAAGAGATCAGTCATGCCGCCGCCGTTGATCCGTGCCTCCATGCTCAGCACCACTCGCTGCAGACCTGGGATTTGACACTTGAGCAGTGAGCTCAAGCAACCAGTCGTGCGTCCACAAGCTGCCGACGAATTTGTGTACCGCCACCAGTGCCGCCAGAGTTTCCCGTCGCATATGCCACCGCAGGGTTACCGCCACCGCCACCGCCAAAAAGGGAGGGAAGGGAGGGCAAATCATGAGTGCCTCTCCGATTGGTCGCGCCATCACCGCCGTCCACCATGACCAGCGTCGCCACCGCGTGTGCCTGCTTTTTGCTGTTCGCGATGCGGTGTGGTCCAACCGATGAAGCTCCTAAATCTCTTCTTGAGGTCTTCACCGCCGCCGTAGGACGTGGCATCTGACGCCTACGCCAAGAGCAGCCTGATCTGTACGAGTCGTTGCACTTGCCGCCGGTCCGCCTATTGTTTTTTGCGAAACTAGCGGTTTATCAGATGCCCGTCATTGACAGCGATGTGATTCAGCAGAAATCAAGTCGGCGGCCATGGTAGCGAGGCCAAAATGAATCATCACCCCATCAGCTCTAGTCACTAGATTCACATTCAGACCTCTTTTTTTTACGAGTGTTCAAGAGACTTTATGGAGGGGAGAAAAGAGCACTCATTCTTTTCAAAATAAAATAAAATTAGAGCACTCGAGACTTTCTGGAGAGGAGAAAGAGCATCAAAAGATAAGAAGAAAGAAACCATTGCATAGAAGAACATAACCCTACAAGGTTAATCTTGAAAACTATTGCATAGAAGAACACAATTACTAGAAGGTTAGTCTTGCAACGCTTCAGAAAGCTGAGGATTACAATGTTCTATGAATTGACGTACAGATGGCCCTGCCCCATTGGCTCCCCAGAAAGCTGAGGTGCGGTGCGGTGGTCCATCAACTCCGCGGATTCGGTAATGAAAGAAGATTACGTGCTCTACGGTTTAACATGTTCGGCGGATGGCCCTGGCCGCTTCAGAAAGCTGAGGATTACATGTTATATGGTTCTACGTCGTACACAAGTAACAAAAGAGGCAATCATGTTCAAATTTTCTTTCCACGACATGGCTGTAAGTAATCTGGCTTTATTGGCGATTGTTGTCGCCTCCAAAAAAAGTGAATGTAGTCCCACCATCTCACACTGAAGCAAAGCTGTAACATACACATGCACAGCGTCAATGGTCAACAAAAGGATACTGCAGCAGTCCTAACATGAAGCCAATAATAAACAACATAAAAAGATGATACCGCAAATGTAAATATGAGTATGGTTCAAAGCTAATTCAACATAGAACGGGTTACATACATAAACACTGCCAACTAATACAGAGTGCAGAGTGAATACATTTTAAAAATAGAAATACACAGAGTGATATACATAGATATAAAGGTGACAGAAAGATGATAACAATAAGTATACCATTAACAATATTGAAACAAGTACACAAAGGTAGTTATTGAAGAAGAATGTACAGCACACCCAGTACTTCCGAACCCGTTGTGTTTGAAACATCATTCCACAAAATATAAGCAAATGTTTTGAAGGTACATAGTTAAGTAAACCCTACACACAAGTACCCACCCCTGAATGTACAAAATGCACTCCACCCATCCTTGTTCAAAAATGTGAAACGTCCCAGTCCAAAACAACATTTTGACATAAGAGTTTCTACTGGTACTGACAAATCACAAGCTTCTGTCGTTCACAATTAAGTCTCACCTCATGATTCTAGTTGATTAGAACATGCTACAACAAGGAATTTCAGCTCTGAATTTAAATGTACTGAAACCAACTCTAGTTCAAGTTGAGTATCCTTACAAGCATTAATAACGGAACAAATATCATTATTCATGGCAGTTTGGTCCTTCATAAACTTTAACATAATAATCGTGCTGGTTCTTGTTGTATAGAACAAATTCATTTGAAGATAGGATATCCATTATCACCAATTCACAGTACAAATAAAAGTATGGTTTAAAAATGGAATACATGATCATACAAAAGCATACGATTTAAGAATGGAAGTCAAGCTTAAATAACTATTAGACAATGTCTAAAACAATAGCATAATCATTCATTGTTAAAAATATGATCAACAAAGAACTAGCAAATTCATAAGTAATCTTAGCGACTAATGGATATCACATTTTCAGTTGAGAACTTTCTTACAAGAATCAGCTATCTAGCAACTACAGATAAATACACATAATGGAAATAATTGAAACATTCATTAAAAAAGAATTCATGAAAAAAATTGTAGTGAGAATACACATGGTTGACTAGATTATACCTCTCTAACATGTGAAGTTACAATAGCCTGCTTTCTCAGGTCTGATTCTGCCCATGTCAAGATCATCAAATATACTTTGCTGGAGACATACTTTTACCACCGCTGACGGGTAAAGTGGCATCTTGTAGGTAAGCAGAGATCAGTTGAGACAGGATCAGAGATGGTAGAAACATGCCCTTTCAGGTAAGGGCCAAAGCAATGAACAGTCCCATGCCTATGAACTTTCACTACAGTGCGTCCACACTCTTTTTGATTCCATGTGACCAAGGTAAACTTCTTGCTTTGTGCAAGCCACGAAGCGAAGGCAGGATGCTTATTCTGAATACATGTATGTTGTGTCTACATATGGAACTGCCATCAGCACTTTATTCTGCTTAGTTAAACAGATGGTAGGAAGCAGATCAGATATTAACAACTCGGCCTGCAATCTAAAGCTCATCCTAACCTGTGGGGTAAATGTAGCCGAATGATTGGTTATTATCCGTAGATCAAGCGGACCTGCTTTTTCCATGTATTGGATGAACTCAGTGACATGTTCTGGTAAGTCAGTTCTTAGCAGTCCACCACCAACTGAATAATCCAGCAGCTGGGTGTACAGAGCAGCGGCAGCAGCATAGGGCTCAGCTTTACTAACCTTTCCAGTTTGCTGAGTCATTTCAGTAGAGATAATTTGCAAGCAGCAGTTGGATGGATATATTTGGACATTATCTTCTCTAAGTAGAGGAGCAATGTTTATACCCTCTTGCAGGTTGATCACTACCAAAGAAGCAATCTGATCAGCAAGTGATGTACCGCTCTCAGTCTGCATATACTTGGAAGTGCATGGATCTGAAATGTCATCAGTCCTGATGAGTCCACCAACCACTACTTCATATATGAGTGGGTGGGCTTTCGCATAGTTTTCTGGGGACAAAGCAATCTCCTGGGGATTGGAATACCTATAAGTAATGTGAAAAGAATAACATCATGTTAGTGCTGGATTTTTATATTTTTCTAAATACAAGAATATAAGATACGATTCCTGCCAATCAAAATTTCTGTAATATACTATTCCTGTTCTCAAAGTTAACTCTACTTTACTGCATTAATGTGAACTGTGAAATGTCACTACAGGCACTCTCATGCCAACATTGTTTTTCCTAAGTGAAGGATATGCATGTTGCAACCACTAATTGACACGAAAGCTTAAAAAATACATGAATCTTATCATGATTATAGTGTATCAAACAACCAATACAACTATTTTTGAAGAAACACGGTTCTGATCTAGACTAAAAACTAAACAAGTTGTGACTTAGATGATTTAGCAAAACTAGCGCCCTATCTAAGTAGTATATATAAGTTTTTTATCATGTGCATAAAAACATCTTAAAATCGAAAAATAAAACTTACAATATTTGTGTGATTATATTGCTCCCACTGGAAAAGGATGATGAGTGCAGCTTGCCATGGGAATAGGAGCTGGGAAAAGACGGTGTGTACACGGTAACCTGTATTACCAAAAAATATATAAATAAATACACAAGTAGGTCTTATGTTCTAACTGAACAGCGAGTCAATCTTAGTAAACTATTTAAACAAAGAAATTGCACAAAAAAGATATGCCATTAGGATTATGTTTATTTGTAGAATCCACACTGACTGTATCTGTTGTAGAAGAGTAAACAAAATTGAATACATTTCAAATTAGGATCAATTTTATTTCCTTTGTAGATTTTGTTTCCAAAACTGTTTGCAAAATGAAGCCTTATGTAGACAACCAATGGCATCACGAGGTGGACTGTATGGAATGTTTACCAACATCTAACTTGATTACTACGCCCAAACTGAGTGCTTAACTTGATTACTACGCCCAAACTGAGTGCTTAACTTGATTACTACGCCCAAACTGAGTGCTTAGCGCGTACAAGACAAAGTGAAGTAAAATTTACCAATTGATTACAAAAATCTTTTTCCTACACTTACATACCAAATCAGACATCTCTGAAAATATCATAAGCGGTGTTGCACGACACTACCAGCAATCTACTACTACATTGACATGTTTCCCCCCACTAATTGTATCAATTGCAAACCAAGGGATATTCGATAGTACAATTATGAAATGCCTCTCACCTTTGGACGGGTATGAAAGCCCATCGTGGTGCAGTCTGTGGCAAAAGGAATGGGAGTCGGTTTGACGCCAAGCGTCCCAAGAGGAAGGATCCCGGCAGGAACGTAGTCGTCGAGGTGGGGAGGGCACGAGCCATCAGCGGAATCGAGAGGGGGGAGCTCCCCTGCGCAGTTGGTTGGGAGGCGGTACGAGCCTCTGGCCGCGCTGTACCCGTGGAGGGAGGAGGGCCCGTTGGTGGTAGGGGGCGACCTGATTAGGGACTGCATTCGCGCTTCCACCAGCGACGCTTGGTCGCCGACCTTTGGCCGCACCAGGGCCGCGCCATCGTCCATCACGCCTAGGCTTGTCCTCGCGGCGGCGTCCGTAGATGAAGCAGTAGAAGCGGGGTCCGTCGATGGATACGGAGCAGTAGCGGCGGCGGCGACCGTAGGTGATGATGAAGCAGCTGTCGCGACGGCTCGTCGTCGGATCGCGGAGATGTGGGGCTCAGAAGGAGCTAAATCGCGCAGAAGGGGGACGCGGAGCAGGCGGCGCGAGGCGCGGATAGCGGAGGAAAGAGCAGCCATTCCGGCAGCGGCGCGAGGCGGGGCTAGGTTTTGGAAACCTTCTCCGATGGCGGCGAGCGGCGACACAGGAGTGAGGTGGAAGACAGCAAGCGATGATTTTGGAACGTATCTCGCTTCCTGCCCTATAGGCGACCACCAAATCCGACGTGATTCTCTGTTGCGGGCAGATGGGCCGGGCGGCGGCCCATGCGCGCTACAGAGAAAGGTTTTCTTTAGACTAGCGGGCCAGGCTCTCTTTAGACTACAGAAAAAAAAAACGTGATAAGTTTAATTAAAAACTTATTAGGACATGTCTAGCGGCCAGGCTCTCTTTAGACTACAGAAGAAAAAAAATGAATTAGATTTGACTAGAGTCTCTCTTTTCTGCGGAGAAGTAATATGTATTTGATTCAAGTCCAATGGAACAAACTGATGTGTCCTTGGAAACCATCTTCGTATTCATGGCAAACTTAAGCTTGTCTCCTGTGTTTGATTATGTTCTTATGAGGAGAATACTTTTCTCTATATCTCTAGCAATAGTCTTTTTACAATGTAGCTTACTGATCATTCTGGCACATTTCAAGTGGCAAAGGAGCTAAATGGGATTCTTGATTCATCTGAAGCCGAACCGAGTGATGCTTCCATCTCACATCCGGAGAAAATAATCACTCTGATATGTCAAACCAGGTTGATGGTAGGTTCATCTATTGAAGTTCTATGTTGATTTACTTTTTATTAACTACTAGCAAAAATGCCCGTGCGTTGCAACGGAAGAAAAAATATACTAAAAGAACACAACGTGCAAGGCGCGAAAATCAGGCTTGAAGGTACATATACTCTTATGTCAAACGTGTACCAAATCCTCATGCACATCAGACAACATTGTCTTCTCTATAGCCGTCATCCCAGCTCACGAATTACACAGTTTACTTGATCCACGGTACAATCTCATTGAAATCTCTGTAATTGTGCTAGCCATTGATCAATAATATGGTCAATTGCAGGAAGCAATGCCTTTGTGGCAATAGATCATCTGTCTCTTTCTCTTGTTTTGATGCAGATGGTGAGACATAGCTATCCGGAAAGGGTGGAGGGGAGGCAGAAGGCAACTACGAAGAAATATGTCAGAAGTTTGAGAGTAAATAGCAAATGGTTGACAAGGCAGTTTGATGAATACACTTCCGAGTACAATACAGCAGCAGAAATTGAGAAATATTGTTACTCCCGTTCTTGGGACTAAGGAGTGGTCAAGACATCTCATGTGCCCCCATCTTCCTTTTGTGTGACGGCTGCCATTATGTACCTAGGTAAGTAACAAGAAATAAGTTTTTCTTTCTAAAGTAGGAATGTTTTGCTTAAAAAAGTATACTACCTCCGTTCCAACTTGCAAAGACACATGAGGATGTGATCAATTCGTTTCAACTCCTTCAAGTCAGTTGTTTTCTCATGTGACATTGATTCAGGAGCTGTCCCATCAGACTATGTTCCCTCTTTAAACAACACAAACAAATATTCCAGTTGTGCTAGTACTTTTGTTTGGCAAATCGCAGTAAATAAAAATGTAAAATAAACAGAAGCAACAGAAATTGTGAAGTACAACAGCAGCAAGCCACCAATTTCCTGCAAGTGATCTTGCATAACCAATGCCAACTATCATTATTACAGATTATTAGAATGTCGAGGTAAGGAGTAGTTTAACCACCAAGCTGTACTACGGTACTAAGTTCTATTTTGTTCCAAACAGTGTGTCAGTTCACATGGACTCAAGCTTATATGTGGTAACTTCCAATCGATAAACAAAACAGATATCTTTGGACAATTAAGTAAGCATATAAACTCCCATATCATAGAAAGAGAAGTAAATATAAGAAAACTTGTGTGCAAAAAAAACCATGAAACTATATTCAGATTCATGCTTGAATCTTTAGTCTCAGAAAACCGTAAAATTGCCTACATATAATTTTGTACCTGCACACCCATAATTTTGCAAAATTTGACTTACACCTACATCTCAAATCTTCTTTCCAATCCTAATAAACAGCTGACACACACTGATTAGTGCTCATAGCGGTTGGCAAACCATGTTATAGAAACCAGATCCACCACAATTCTGGAAATCCTATTGGGTAGCAGGATTTCTGACATTAGTTGGTTTTGGAGAATATCATTGCCATTTAATCAAGGCTAGAATCTGAAACTTGACTGAAGAACATAGCAGAGCTGAACTATTTTTGCAGGGTATAGCAGAAATGAACTTGACTAAGTAAATAGATCAACAACTCGTTTGCTGGTAAGTACCCAGATTTTGATATTAACAAAATATAAACCCCAAACCCAGTGATAATGATAGCAGAGTAAGAAATCTTTAGGGAGAAAGGTAAATTGGCTACTTGAAATGTTGTGGCGGAGGTGATGTTTCCCATTCCCGTGCTCCAGCATCACCAGATCAACGCAACCCCGAATAGAATGCCGTTGCTGGCCGTCCCGCCTCCCCTCCTGAACAACATAAAGTCCAATAAAGTAACTCAATTTCTGAAAGTTCTTTCTCATACATGAGTATCAAAGGTGTCATGAATGAAGTTGTTGAGAATGATAATGATGTACTACTCAATCGTAACTGCTTCAGTAAACAGCAATGTCGCACATAGTTCAGTTTTGTAAAAGGAAAGTAACATAATCTCTTGATGTACAGAATGGAATATAGATGCACAACTACCCAAAAAGTGTGTATGAGGAAGGAGATGCGATGTCAGCTCTGATTGCCATGCTTCAATCACTCCAACACACAAAAAATGGTGTGGATGTCGTCTTCGACGGCAAGGTTTCTTCTTCTCCCTTCTGACCTTCTCACTCCCTTTAGGGTGTGTTTGTTTGGGCTGTAACTTCTACAGCTGCAGCTGCAACGGCTCCAGCTGGAAGGAGCGTCTGGAAGGTTGGAGCGGAGATGCAGTCGTTTGGTAATTGTGTTGTAGCAGTTGCGGCTAGTATAGAAATATGTTGAAGTGACTACAATGCCCTCTGATGTTTTGTAAATTGGATTTTAGCGCCAAGTCTATGGCTATTATTATAAATGCCTCGTTTAAAAGCCGTTTTAGCTGCAAATGGCCATTTTCACGTATTTTAACTGATCATTTTCACTGATCATTGTCACAGAATTTGACAAAATTCGTAGTGTTCATATCAACACCACATAGCAGCACACGTTATAGCACATACACATGTACACGTGTTGTACGTGCTTGATGCTGGCTGATGTAGATTCCTCCGTCGCTGATTTTTTCCCTGATGCCTCCCGTCACTGATGCCACTCGAAGACCGCATCAAACTGGTCTCCTGTGTTAGACGGGGATAGAGAGGGATTGGCGGAATATGATGGATTGGATTATTGAGCCTCGAGGGTGAGTATATATTGAGTACAAGACTTGGAGGGCAAGAAGCCTCTCCTGGAGATAAGGTAGGAGACGGATTACAAATCCTAGACTACCAAAATACATGTAACCCAAATATATCTCTAACATCCCCCCGCAGTCGTAGCGGTAGCATTGCGAACAACAGGAGCGTCGCGGACGGTCAGACTGGAGAGAATAGCAACCGATGGACTGACATCCCCCGCAGTCGTAGCGGGAGCGTCGTGGACGGTGTCGCGTCGCGGACGCATGGACTGTAGAGGAAGCCGTCGAGTTGCTCAAGCGAGGTGATAGCCCTTTGTGCCGATGTCGATGTAGCTGAGAGCGTAGGGTGGTGTAGCCGTGGTCGAGGAAGCCGTGCGAGGGACGCCATGGTCAATGTCGAGTCGGGGTGGCCGGTGTCGAGGTAGTCGCCGTGGACCGGGAAGAAGAGCGGCGGCGGCGGCCTGAGGAGGAGGCGGCGGCGGCTAGGTCAGAAGAGCGGCGACGGTGCTCGAAGTAGGCGAGGAAGAACCCGACAGCGTGACGAAGACCGGCGCGGATGGTGGCGTTCCTGTGCCTAGGGAGGAGGCACGACGCATACCACGTAGAAGTCGACGCGCAGGGACGGCGGAGTGGACTGCGCGCCACGACGCTACGACCCGAAGGGGCAACGCAGTGGCAGCGCGCGGGTTGGGGCGACGGTGGGGAAGACCTCAGGGCAGTTGTAGGGACCGTGTGCCACGCTCGCTACGGCCCGACGGGGCGACGCAGCGGCAGCGCGAGGGTCGGTACAGCCTCGGGGATAGCCTGGAGCGGACAGCCTCGGGGCGGCGGTTGACCACGGGTCGCGGCACTATGGCCCGAAGGGGCGACGCAGCGGCAGCGCTGGTTGGTGCAACCACGGGAACGGCCTCAGGGCGGCAGCGGGGACCACGTGCCACGCTCACTACGTCCTGAAGGGGTGACGCAGCAGCGGCGCGGATCGGTGCAGCCACGGGGAGAACCACGGGACGGTGGCGCTGCGGCCCGATGGGGCGATGCAGCGGCAGCCCGTTGCTCGATCGGTGGAGGCGCGCGCTGAACTCGGGGACAGGGCGGTGACGCCCGGCGCAGAGCGACGGGCGAGCAGATGCGCGGATGGTGGCCGTGACAGGCCGTCGCGTCGCACGAAGCTGCCCGGTCGGACAAAAGGCCGGGTGGTCGCGCCGGTGTCGGAGTAGAGGCGCGGGTCGACGGCGGCGGCGGGCGACGCAAACCGATCTTAGATCGGAAAACCAAAAAGAAAACGCCGATCAAGACAAACGTCGAGAGAGAAAAACCCGGAGCAATGGGCTCAGGAAAAAGACTCTCTAGGGCAGCCGGTCAACACGACCGGCGGACGAACCCTAGGTACGGGCGGCACGGCCCCCGGTGGCGGTCATGGAGGCCGACCACCCCAGGGGCGGCGCGCGGGGCGGAAGCGGCGGGCGGCGCTAGGGTTGGATCGGTTAGGCTGATACCATGATAGAAGGGAATAGAGAGGGATTGGCGGAATATGATGAATTGGATTATTGAGCCTCGAGGGCGAGTATATATTGAGTACAAGACTTGGAGGGCAAGAAGCCTCTCTTGGAGATAAGGTAGGAGACGGATTACAAATCCTAGACTACCAAAATACATGTAACCCAAATATATCTCTAACATCCTGCGCCAGTCAATTGAGCAGCATCGACCATGTGCGGTGCCCGCACAAGGCCCGGGAAGGCAAACCGTTTTGCGGCAATATCATTGTATCCTAAAACAAGAACCGCAGCAACCACCCCGCGCGCTCTAAGAGTTTAGCAACATCCGGCCGATCCGTTTCGTTTGCTTGATGGGATCTGGACCGTCGGATCGAGCCACCGGAGGACGCAGGCCGTCGGATCGAACCAGAGACACTATAGGAATGAATAGTTACCTCCAACGGCTCCCACTGAGTGTAATTCCAGCGCCCCGCTGAGGGCATTTTTGTCATTTCACGTACAGGCGTATAAAACGACGGCGGCTCCCGTGACGGAGACCTAGCCGCCTCCTCCTCCCGCACTCGAGCATCCCAGCTCCTTCCTATCACACGATCCTCTCTCTCTCTCTCTATTCCCCACCGCCGCCGCCACCATCGTCGCCTAATTCCGGCCAGCTCCGGCGAAGTCCGTCGCCATCCAGCACATCGACGAGCTCATCTCATGATGCCGCTCCTTCTCCACCATATTGATCGACGCGCCGCTCCTCTACGCGCGGCCCCGGCTAACCCTAGCGCTATGGTCGCCGGTGCAAGGCGTCGCCATGGACGCCGACGCTGCGCCTGCACCTCCGGTTGGTCCTCCCCGACACCGTCCGAGTCCTCCTGCACTGCATCGCCTCCTGGTCACTGTTCCAGGCGTCGCCATCGACTGGAGGAGCACCGGACCGTCGTCCTCGCGTTCATGCACCTCCAGGAAGAAGACTGCTCAAGGTGAGACACCTCAGATCCGTCATGCGATGGCAGAGGTGAGCGCCCTCTCCACTTCCCCCATTTCCTTCCTCTCTCTCTGTTCTGATCCTTTGTTTCTGCAGCTCGACATATAGGTCTGTGTGTGCAGCAGCAGCTCCAGAGGGACGAACGTCGAGGTAGCCACTGCTCCTGTCGAGGCTAGCCTGCCGTAGGTATGAATCAGGTCCCTAGCCCCTTATGAGCCCTACTTTTCATGGAGCAAGGTGCAGCTTGCTGCTTTTGCTTTTGGTAAAAAGGAATCCCTATTGTTATGTTGGTAGCTTCTCTGCAAATTTATTCTTCCCCTTTTGACATTTTTTATTCTATCTTGCTATGCATTGTATCATATTACAGTTGTGTGCTCAAACCAACTAAGCTTAATTCACATATATAAATATTTAAGAATGCGGGGATGATGCCCAATTGGCAAGGTTTGCAATATTGTAGGAATCATTTGGAGATGGGTTGTAGATGTTAAGCTATGTAGGAGATGATTTTGAGGTAAACAAGCCTTCAGCTTGCTTTCTGTTAACCTTTTTATGCATGGGTTTGGTTGTAAGTACCCCCTTTCTATTATAGAAATTTGAAGAGTCGGCAACAAATGTTAGACTGAATGCACACACCCTTGCATTTTAGGATCTGACATGTTTGGTCAGAGGCATCATCGATGTACTTGCCTCATTTAAAAGGCCATATATATTGATTTGTTTTTCTTCTCTTCCATATTCAGTTATTTTGAAATAGCTATGGTAGCTTTTTTAACTGCCTCTATTTTGTTCTTTCAGGCAGGTCATTAATCTAAATTGGTTATTTGACTGCATTTATGGTGGCTGCCAATTATTTCCACTTAAGGTTAGCAATCTTCCCCCATCTTAATCAAGATTTGTGCTTTTTTCCTAGATCTTAATCAAGGTTATAAATTCATGACTGAAATCTGAAAAGAGCTTACCATAATCTGCAATAATAGCATCTCAGTGTACATGTTGATGTTGAATTCTGAAGTAAATTTGAAATTCTGTATTTTTGCTATGTCTAATTCTGACGTATGTATGTCCGGAAGAAGAAGAGCAACCGTGCGTTGTTCTGACTACCTCTTCCTCCTATCACTAAGGTAAGCTATACGCATACACCACACTCACGTAATTGTTTCAAGAGATTCTAGAATTTTCCCTCACAGTGATACTATTTGCATGTTGAAGTTATCCCTCCACAACCCATTTCGTTGTACTTCGTCCAGAAAGATAATATGATCTCCATATAGGATTACTCAGTAGAGTTGTTTTTTTTAATGTTCTCTTATTCAAATATTTAAGGCTCCAAGCTTCAGAAAATCAAACTCAGGTTCACTATACCATTTTTCATATGCTTATGCTTGAATTGGAGGTGAAGTCTCAGTGTATCTCCATATAGTAACAACTCATATAGACGATTGTTTGAGCTATTGGAAAATCATGTTTTGAGCCATCACCAATTAGCCTAGCGTGCCTCTATTATGGTAGTTAATTGCCGCACTTAGTTAGCCTACTAAGTACTAACTAATGCATGTGTTTGTTTTCTTTCCTGTGTTAATCATAATTTGTAATAGGATGTTTTCCGTGAGTTGTTACTATATGCATCTGTTGGTTGTCCTGCTGCACATCTAGGCATTTTTATTGTTCTATTGCTTTTGCTCTGTGTAGGGATGGGTTAGGGTTTGCTGTTGGATCCAACATTTTTCTTATGATGATTGCCGCCTGCTCGTGCTCTTGACTGTCGGACTGCTGGGATCTGCCGTTGCTGTGGTTGTCTCGATAGTTATGATTTTTGCCAATGGTCCTATCGTAGGTGCTTTTCTTTCCTCATTCCTTCATTTATGCCTTTCCATGTATAGTTTCTAATTTAAAATTTATCTTTTAGGCATGGGTTGTGGCTTACCACCTTACCAAGTCTAATGTTTGTGTTGGGTTTTCCTTTTTTTGTGTGGAGCTGGTCAGTTCATATGAAGCAAAAGAAAGGCATGCAGTACCTTACATTGACAGTGTGATTAATCAGGCAGCATGAGTTATTACATATTGTTGTGTAATGTATGAAATGGTAGATTCACTTATTCAGCATATATTTGTCTCACTCCTCCTTCGGCAGTAAACCTTTTGGTTAAGTTTTTGCAGTCATCACCTCATCTTCTGCCTTGCAATATTGTCTCTGTTTGATCAAAGTGCATGAATCTCTAGACACCATAAGCATCTTAGAATCGACAGTGTTGTGCATGACTACACTTTGTTACAAAAATATTCCTGAAATTGATAATAGCTCCATCTGTTTGTTGTTTCCATGTAATTGCAATGCTCTCATTTCGAGCTTCGTTGTTCAGGGATTTATCATTGGTTGTGTTTTTTTTGTGGCTTGGCAGGGGCGTCGTTCTTGGTGGTCGTGCAGGCATCACCGCATCGTGCTCCAGCTCCACCCGCCCTTCGCGCTTCCATCTCCGGAGGCGTAGGTCACCGCCTCCCATGCGCATCGTCTCCTCTGACTCCTCCAAGCGCCTCACCTCCTCCTCGACCGTCGGCGGCGCCAACCCCGACGAGGAGCCCGTCCTGCCCTTCCTCCAGGAACTCATAGTAAGCCACTAATTCTCGTCTGGCTCTTCGTATCTACATTCAGCTAAAAGTTTGGTGAAGTATGTGGATTCAAAGAGGTTCTGATTGCGTTGTTCTGTTGCTAGGATTGCTTGTTGCTCCCGCCCAAATTCTTGTCCCTGCTGCCCCGCGACCTCCGTCTCGATGTAAGCAGTCACTATCCCCTTCTCAACTCCAATTCAAACTCACCCGGTTGCTAAGATTAATTGGGTTATTACCATTTAATAACCACCCACTGGGTACAACCACAGTAAGCATCAGAATCTGATTGGCAAAAGTTACATGTCTCTGATACGTCTTCAACGTATCTATAATTTATGAAGTATTCATGCCATGTTTATAACAATTTCATATGGATTTGGTATGATTTGATTAGAACTAACCCGGACTGACGCTGTTTTCAGCAGAACTACCGTGGTGTCGTTTTTGTGCAGAAATAAAAGTTCTCGAAATGACCCCAAAATTTACGGTGATTTTTATGGACCAGAACAGACCCACGGAGCACCGGAGATGGACCAGGAGGTGGCCGAGGGAGCCACAAGCCTGGGGGGCGTGTCCCCCGAGCTTGTGGGACCCTCGGGCACCCCCCTGACGTGATTCCAGCGCCAAATATTCTTATATATTCTGGAAACCCCGAAAAGAAATCTAGAACTTCGACGCCGCTGCAAGCCTCTGTACCGAAGAAAACTCATCCGGAGCCCTGTTTCGGCACCCTGCCGGAGGGGGAAATCATCACCGGAGGCCATTTTCATCATCCCGGCGGTCTCCATGACGAGGAGAGAGTAGTTCACCCTCGGGGTTGAGGGTATGTACCAGTAGCTATGTGTTTGATCTCTCTCTCGTGTTCTTGATTTGGCACGATCTTGATGTACCGCGAGCTTTGTTAATATAGTTGGATCATATGGTGTTTCTTATCTCTCTATCTTTGTTGTGATGAATCGAATCTTTTCCTTTGAGGTTTCGTTATTATCGGATTGAATACTTTGGATTTGAGAACACTTGATGTATGTCTTGCATGTGGATACCCGTGGTGACAATGGCGTATTCTATTGATTCACTTGATGTATGTTTTGCTAATCAACTCGCGGATTCCCGTGACCTTGGGGAGCCTAGGCATATGGGTTGGTACATGTTTTCATCTTCCTTTCTCTGATAGAAGCTTTGGGGTACTCTTTGAAGTTATTTGTGTGGATTGAATATTATGAATCTGAAGTTGTTTGATGCATATCGAATAATCAACTCACGGATACTTATGGTGACATTGGAGTATCTAGGTGACATTAGAGTTGGTTGATGCGTATCATATGGTGTTATTTTAGTATGAACTCTAGGGCCATTTGTGACAATTATAGTAATGACTCAATAGATTGATCGGAAAGGATAACTTTGAGGTGGTTTGGTACCCTACAATAATTTCTTTCTTATGTTCTCCGCTAATAGGAACTTTGGAGTGATTCTTTGTCGCACGTTGAGGGATTGTTATATGATTCAATTATATTAGCATTGTTGAGAGATTGCACTAGTGAAAGTATGAACCTTAGGCCTTGTTTCTAAGCATTGCAATACCATTTGTGCTCCATTTTATCACTTGTTACCTTGCTATTTTTATTTATTGAGATTATAAAAACCTATTTCTACTATCCATACTACGCTTGTATCACCATCTCTTCGCCGAACTAGTGCACCTATACAATTTACCATTGTATTGGGTGTGTTGGGGACACAAAAGATTTCTTGTATTTGATTGCAGGGTTGTTTGAGAGAGACCATCTTCATCCTATGCCTCCCACGTATTGATAAACCTTAGGTCATCCACTTGAGGGACATTTGCTACTGTCCTACAAAACTCTGCACTTGGAGGCCCAACAACGTCTACAAGAATAAAGTTGCATAGTAGACATCAGTCTTCTGCTGAACTTGAATGATTCACCATTGGTTCTTACTGCTTCATGGCTAAAAAATGCAGAACTTTATTGGGGCTTGCTAATTGATCATGCGATTCAGAATTTTGGCTATGTAATATTGAACTAATATTGTAGCACTGCGGAAATTTTGAATTGTAATTATAACTTCTGGTTTGGTTGATTCCATCCAACAATTTCTTTTCGTTTTTTCTTAAAACTCAATGATGCATGCGGCATTCGATCTATTGAGCCGTTTCTGCTCCGGTGCTCCCCCCTGGACTAAACGCTGAGCGCGAGAAACACCAGGACGGCTGAGATCTTCCTATAGTGTTTCGGAAAGAGGGACACGATGGTCATTTTATGCGTGCGTAGAGCCCTGGACGAGCCCGTACGGCCCGTTTAGTTTGTACGCTGACCGTATACTGGTATTTGTATACATGGGTGTTTTGGTTTCCCGTGCACCGTACCGCGGTCATGGGCGTGCACGTGTCGATGGAAAACGTCCGAAAACGTCCCATCGTATAAAGAGGAGGGGCACGACCACAGGCCGCATCGCCCCCACCATTTCCCCCCAAATCGCCTCCCTTGCCTCATCGTCTCCCTCACCCCCACCGCACCGACTCGCTCACCCCCACCGCCTCCCTCTGTCCAGCCGGTTGTATCCGGCTCCGATGGAGGACGCTCGTGGCGCCGCCGCCGCTGTGGATGGAGATGTGCTAGAGAAGAAGGGCGCGGAGACCGCGCTAGCTGCCGTGCAGGAAGTTGCCTGCGTCCACGGCGGTGCGGGAGATGCCGTGTAGGTCGCTGCTGCGGCGGATCTGGAGGAGAAGGAGGTGGCGGGTTTCGACTCGGCTGTGCCGGAGCTGGAGGTACTTCTTCTCATTCCCCTTTCGTACTTAGTGCTAAGATTTAGAATATAGAGTTAGTTAGTTAGAATCTGATTCCTGTGTTAGTAAAGTTGGTTAGATTAGTTGGTTTGAGAGATAGGGTTTTTTGTATTAGATTTGTGCTTGAATGCTACAGAGATCATAATGAGAGATAGGGTTTTTTGTATTAGATTCTTGCTTGCTGCATGTGCTCAGATTTGTTCACTGCTCAATATATTGCAAGATTGGTTTTTCTACACCAATTAATATCCCCTCATGCTATATAAACAAGCAGTTAGAAATATTTGGAATTGGATTCTGTTACAATTGACTTCATTAATTCACATGGCTAGATTTGTCACTATCATCTTCATTTGCACTCATTTTGGGCATATATTTGTATATCATGCTTTAGTTGATCATAAATTCGAGCATTGAACTTGTGTGGATTTGTCTATAATTGAAAATACCGCTTAACCGGTTGTTTGCTTCAACTTCATCACTCTTAGATTATGTATTTCATATGCCCAAAAGGAATGCATTAATTTGTATGTACCTATCAATTATTTTTTATCATCACAACCCTATTGTTTAAGATCTTACTAGCTTCATTTATAGTCTATCAATTTGTTGTTGAAATTAACATATTACGTCTAACTACTGCACTTTTTTCAAAATAGTTTGGAGCTTTGCTTCATTATCCAAAATCAAAATGTTTAGGTAGCTTTAAATTTTTATTTTCTCTAGGTTTCCTCTAATTATAAAGTTCTCCATCATATATAGTTTTATTAGCTTTGTTGTGAAATCTGTGCACATGCTTATGCAAAATGCAAATAGGTTAATATTATGGATAATATGATCAATGTGACTTTCATGTATATTTGAATTTAATTACTAGTAATGGATGTACTTTTATATTGCAGGAGGAGGATCATGTGGGCAACAAGAGGAAGCTGGCCATGACTGGGTTCAAGGACCAATATGATCCTGACTTTGTTGACGATGACGTCTACGAGGTAAGGCCTACTCGAAATTTTGTTTGTTCATTAAGTTTGTGTGACATGTTTTACTGCATGAATGCATAATGTATTAATGCAATTCATTTTTATGTGCAGTATAACTCTGGAGATGATGTGGACGACGGGAACGTCGAGTCCTTCATAGCGAAGGAAGTCTAGAAGATCAAGGACCAGGGAACGACTGCCTACTACAAGAGAAAGAAGTTCCAGTGCCCCTACTGTACCACTAAGCCAAAGCCCAGGGATGGGCTCTTTGAGCACCTTGTGTCACATGCACGGGATGCATCGAAGAGTGGGGAGGACGACAAGATCAGGGCGCAGCATGCAGCCCTCCTGAAGGCTCTGATTCCCATTTAGTAGCCCTCCATGATCTTGATCATCTGAAGCTGGAAGTGGTACTCATCATCAGTATATGTGATGATGTTTTACTTTTGTTAAAGTGCATGTGGTTGTGAACTGTTGGAAGCTTGTTGTAGTAATGTAGTATGTCTATTACTGTAATATAGTATGTCTCTAAACTGGATCTTGTGCTTAGATGTACTGGATGCTATCTATCATATTAATCTAGAATGCTATCTATATTTGTGTTTCATGGAATTTATTTGTGGTGTATGCTATCTTGTGTTTAGAATATATAATGAAGCATCATATTAAAAAATTGTGTGATTGTTGGAGTGAAAGAAAGGAGTGTACAAAATAACTGTAGGAAAGAAGAGAAAAAAAGGAGTGTTAAAAAGAATGTTAAAGGAGTGTAGCAAATGTATGAAAGAAATAAAAAATAAATATAGAAGAGTAATAAAATAGTAGTTAAAAAAGGTGTGTGCAAAAAACTACATTTGAATTAAGATGTAATGGATTTTTGTATTAAAGGAGTGAAATATAAGAGAAGATATTATCATACTTATTTGAATTTTAAAACTGTTAATAATTAATAAGAACTAAAATAGAAAATGTGAAAAACAAAAAGGAGAAGGATATGCATATAAGATGGGCCAGCACAACCATCTACATGGGCGCGTGGTCCAGCACGCGGGTGAGGCTGGCCTGGGACAGCCCAACTAAATTTGGCCCAACACTGAGCCACACCGGGCAGAGTTGACGGGTGGTGGGAGTTTAGTCCCACCTCGCCAAGCGACAGGCACACATACCAGCTTATATACCCGGCCGAGAGAGCCTGGGCATGAGCCTCTCTCAACCAGACAGCACCTCGTCGATCCAAACTAGCATGAGAAATTCATGCCCCACGGGCCTGCATCCTGGCCCATATGCTGAGCTTCTACTCATATGCAGGCCGTGGAGTGTGAAATTTCCTGTTAGTAGGTGGGCTTTTTTTTACTTTTTTTTGCATATGTCACATGTTTATTTTTGGACCATCTCCAAATCACCCCAAATTTTTTTTACATCGTCACATACATGTAATAAACATGTTTATCAAAGAAATTTCAAAAATAATGAAGTTTACACTGTCCCCTTAAGGTAAAGTCCGAGGTATGTACCTGAGTTTCACTAAGACACTATAAATTATAAAAATTTCTAAAAAAATTGGAAAACCTTCATATTCTGCTATTTTTATGAAAGATATCATGTGTACAAAATTAGAGGTGATTTGGAGATGGTCGAAAAAAATCACCTTCTTAGAAAAACTTGCTTAAGTGAGACCAAACGGTCCGTCCCTAATGAAGTGATTTTTTCGACCATCTCCAAATCACCCCAAATTTGTTTTACATGGTTCCATACATGTAATAAACAGGAATGTCAAAAATAAAATCAAAAAAATTTGAAGTTTACACTGTCCCCTTATGGTAAATTCCATGGTAAGGCAAATGAGGTAGCTCATGACCATAGCCATGGCATACATTGTTGAAATGGCCTCAAATTTGGCACATGGGTGCATCATGAAATGTCAATGAATCTTAAAATTGGGTATTCCTAAAGATGTTGATAAAAAATGGTGATTTTGCTATTTGTAGTGAATACAAGGTTTTTTTTTTGCAAAGGATGTACCAAAAACACTTTACCATTCTTGGACAACCATTGCTGGTGACAAAGTATACCAAACGAGCATCCCAAATCAATAGCTGGTTGAGTGTAAAAGCTTTCTACCTAGTCCACATATCAGTCACAAATCTGCGTTGACCAGAGTTTCACTACGGCACTATTACAAAAAATAAATAAAAAATGTAAAACCTTTGCACACTGCCTTTGTTTGACACCTAGTACCCATGAAAATTATGAAACTTGAGGTACAACAAATAATTCAAATAGCTCTTCACAAAATTGAGCAACAAGGTACAAGGTTCATGGCTTCTAAGGCAAATGAGGTGGCTCATGACCATACAGGAGGTTTTTTTTTGCAAAGAATGTACCAAATATTCTTTACCATTGTTGGTGACAAACTATACCACATGAGCATCCCAAATCAGTTGATGGTTGAGTGTAAAAGCTTTTTTCCTAGTCCATATATGAGGCAGAAATTTGCGTTGACCAAAGTTTGACTAGGGCACTGTAAATAATAAAAAATAAAAAAATGTTTTAGGGTTTTTCCACTGGGAAAACCCTAAAAAATGCATCGAACGTCGGAAATCAACGAAAATTGGCATGCATGCTTGCCATGGTGCTCTGAGGGTGTGGACAAAGTTTGGGCTCATTTGGTTGAGTTGGAAAAAAACGCCTTTCAGACTTGGCCTCCGGCAGACCCGAACGGTCCTGGTTGCACATGGTGTACGTGATGGCATGCATGAAATGACACCAAATTTTGGCAGCATGTGTGCATGCCCAATCTAGACACGCACGCAAGATTTGGACGAATTCGTACACCAAACGCACGTTGCGTCATGTCCGGGCACTGTTTTAGGGTTTTTCCACCGGGAAAACCCTAGAAAATGCATCGAACGTCGGAAATCAACGAAAATTGGAATGCATGCTTGCCATGGTGCTCTGAGGGTGTGGACAAAGTTTGGGCTCATTTGGTTGAGGTAAAAAAAGGCCTTTTAGACTTGGCCTCCGGCAGACCCGAACGGTCCTGGTTGCACATGGTGTACGTGATGGCATGCATGAAATGACCAAATTTTGGCAGCATGTGTGCATGCCCAATCTAGAATCCCACGCAAGATTTGGATGAATTCGGACACCAAACGCATGTTGTGTCACGTCTGGGCAGTGTTTTAGGGTTTTTCCACCGGGAAAACCCTAGAAAATGCATCGAACGTCAGAAATCAACGAAAATTGGCATGCATGCTTGCCATGGTGCTTTGAGGGTGTGGACAAAGTTTGGGCTCATTTGGTTAAGTTGGAAAAAAATGCCTTTCAGACTTGGCCTCCGGCAGACCCGAACGGTCCTGGTTGCACATGGTGTACGTGATGGCATGCATGAAATGACACCAAAATTTGGCAGCATGTGTGCATGCCCAATCTAGACCCCCACGCAAGATTTGGACGAATTCGGACACCAAACGCACGTTGCGTCATGTTCGGGCAGTGTTTTAGGGGTTTTCCTCCGGGAAAACCCTAGAAAATGCATCGAACGTCGGAAATCAACGAAAATTGGCATGCATGCTTGCCATGGTGCTCTGAGGGTGTGGACAAAGTTTGGGCTCATTTGGTTGAGTTGGAAAAAAAACTATGGAACAAACACATGAAATAACGATCGTAGTAGTATGTAATGGCATGCATAAAACCTTTTTTTATTTTAAATACATGTAGTTGAGATTTTCATAAATTTGCATCATTAATTTTTTTTATTTTAAATAAATGTGAAAATTTTGAAATTTGACAAAATTTCAAATACGCAAGTTAGTACTGAATACAGGTTTTTTTTAAAGAATGTACCTAAAATACTTTTGTTTTTTTCGACAATGGATTACAATGGTTCGAATTAAAAATGATTCAGATTTGAAATTGGTTCTAATTTAGGCTGGCCCATCCCGGTAGCTTGCTGGGCTAAAAGTTGAAGTGGCCCATGTCCGGAAGCCCATAGCTGTGGGTATTCCATGCACGTCAATCACGGGAGGAGTTGCCGTTTTGTTACACAAATCCCGGATTGTGATAATACCTATCATGCTAATCCCTCGGATTGAGGTGCACGTACTGCCTCCCGTCAACAAAGGAAAAGAAAGATTGGGGACATACGCTCCCAAGAAGCTACGATGACCTAGGAGATATTCCTCCTATAGAAACTTGACATCCTCGTACATGTCATCTACAACGCCTCCTATCACCGAGTCGACGACAGCTCCGTCCGTCGCATCCGCCCTGCACGTGGTGGCCGCCGTGGACGAACTACATCCACACCGCATCGGCCCCTACTTTCATCTTCATCGACCGTGCAAGTATGTTGGCTGCCATACCCCCTTGATAGCAAAATAGTTTGTGCGTGTATTATCTTGGAGGGCGCTAGGATTAGCAGATCTGTTCAAATTAGATGTGCTCGATTAGATGCATTCCAACCAGATGGCATAGATGAACTAGATTTTTTTGTTTTTTCATAGCATGGTCTGATAATTTTCTTTTCCTATCCGGCTAAATCTACTAGATCTCTCACTCACTTTTAGTTGATATTGGTTATTTGTATGGTTCCCACGTTATTTGTCAACCAGCATGATCCAATTATATTTTCATAGCATGATCCAAAATAATTTTTTTCCTATCCGGCTAAATCAACTAGATATCTCAATCACTTTAACTAAAGATTGGTTATTTTTATGATTCCCACGTAGTTTGGTATTTTCTGGTGCAAATAAAACATTAATGAATTATAGATTAGTTGATGATCAACCTCAAATAGGTAGCATTGATTATATAATTTATGTTACTTGTGATTCTGAAACTAATTGATCACATGCTTGTAAATTTTAAACGCCTTGTATTGTTCTTTTGTTTGCTTTACTATTACCTTTTGTAAGCAAGTCTTTTCTTTTTTTCAATAGGATGGACGAACTCAATGGAGAAATTGTGTGCGCCGTTGAAAAATGGTGCAAACTGATGGCCGCTCTATCTGGCGCTCAACGCGCTAGACTCGCCGAAATGACATTGCGTAGCATGCTGCAGATACCATCGCTTAAGATGCGTACACTTTTGATAAGGTACATGGTTTAGATTTTTGAGCCCACCACGGGAAGATTCATTGTAGAAGACCTGGTTGGCGAGGTGTCTCTCGGTGCCATGGACGTCGAGTGCATCTTCAACTTGGAGAACTAAGGATTGTCGGCTGCAGACATTCTCAGTGAAGAAGGTGAGGATATTAAAGACCGAGTGTCGCCTCAATCTCTAAGTAAGTCTACAGGTAATATTGTGATTGATGATCTGATTGCGGACATCATTAAAAATAAATCCGCCGATGACGATTTCCTTTGGAAAGTAGTCCTTGTCATACTAGGAACAATTATTGCTCCCATGTCAAGCAAGATTGTTCCAAAACAGTATTACGCATTGGTGGATGATGTCAAACGTATTCCGAAGATTAATTGGAATGCGTTCACCCTCTGTGTTCTCCTCGACTGCCTTCGCATTGTGAGGAAAGGCAGACACCTCCGGTAATGGCTGAAAGGCAATTTAGCTCTCTTGCAGGTACACCTCTTAGACTTAATTATAGCATTGTAAAAAAAATTATCATTGCAAATTTATCTGTTGTATATTACTAACTATAAATATTTATATTTATGCAGTACTTGTACTGGGAGAAGGTGCAACCTCTGGAAGGTGATTGCGCTTTCAATCCCAACTTGTCCATACAATCTCTGATGAGAAATTGGACCGAAGCTGCAGCCACTAGGAGAGATCGGTTTGATTATGACAACGGTCGTGGCCGTGGTAACGTCAAGGTAATTCATTGCGTTCTGTCTTTCTTAAATCTTTTGTAACTTAATAATATTAATTTTTTTGTTGATCACATGTACTTTTATTTCACATGCAGATCGAAGATAATATAACCAAAGAATATAGGGCGCAGGAGGCCAAAGTCCCAGAATCTGCGCCTTCACAGAAGCCAAAACCCAAGCCGGCCAGTGCCACCGCAAGGAAGTCCAAGACTGTGTCATCCTCGGATGAGATGATGAAGGCTATAATGAAGCGGTGTATGGAATACATACACAACCAGATGAGGCAAATCCCTGATCTAGTCGCAGAGGTGACACGCCCTACCCCTATTATGTATACAGTATGTTTGCAGTTACAAAACCATGCACGCATTAATAAATTTATATTTGTATGGCAGAGATTGTTGGAGAAGTTGAACAAAGAAGGTGTGATGTACAAGCCGGTGGCTGTGGTGGCATCCAGTAACAATGATGCAGATGAAGAAGTGGCTTCGTTTTAGAATGGTCCGCATGAAAAAAAGGAATTCATGGAGAAGGAAAACAATGACTCTGACGGTTGTGAAGAGCCAATCATTGATCTGATGCAGCCTGAGGAAGTTGTTGCGAACTAGAAAACCGAAGCTGAGGAAGTATGTTTTGATATATTTGTGTTGAATTTTCTTGTTTAACCTTTTTTATTTTGGTAAACTGAACCTATCACATGATTTTTTTGCCAACTAGAAAACCCCAGCTAAGATCAATGTTCAGAATTGTGCTTCACCTACGAAGCCTAATGATGACTATGGTGCAACACCAGAAAACCCTTGGATCATTGGTAATTCTTCTCGAGCACCTTCATCGGACATAGACATTAGTCCAACTTCTGTCAGCAAGTTCATGGCTAAGGCGAAAGCAAAAAAGGCTGCAACAATCGGAAAGGATGATGAAGTTATGTCCGGGAAGCAGAAGCGGACCGTTCCTAAGAAATTTGAATCCCCATATGCACTTGACAAGCCCAGCAGGCGTGCCACCCGCGGTACTAGACCCTCCGGTACTACTACCGCAAGTAGAGGTACCGTTACTAGCTTTCCTACTGCGTTATTTACTACTAATGCATGTAGTCACCATTGTTGACATTCATATTTTTTCAAGTAGCTCTGGTTTATGACAATGACGTGCCAGAGGTTGTGTCAGATGAGTTGATGCCGGAACTAATTGATGCAGCTGTTACATTTGTGGACATAGCTTCTCGGTCCGGGAAGAATAGGACAAAAAGAGTTTACTACAATGCAAGTGGCAACGCTCTGAGTTCGGAAAGGCTTCGACCGGTACTAGACCATACATGGTTGTCGGATGATGTAAGTACTATTTGCATGTCCTGTTATTACATTGAATAATCTATGTGTCAACTTTGAACATAAAATGTCCTTATATTGTATGCATGTTATTGATGCTTATCTGGAACATTTGGCACTGCGTGTTGGTCATGATCAGCAACTTTGTCCAGCATGGAGGTCCAAATACCTTGTAGATCGTGCTATGGCACGGGACAATCCATTGCCGTCGAGCTGCAACATGGATAATGCGATGGCCAAAGCTGGAGTAGTTGGTATAGTTCTGGAAGAGTATATTGTGCGTGATAAGGTACGTTAAGTTCTTACTTGTTCAATACACGACATTTGAAGAAGCATTTCATGTGATACACAATGTTTTGTTACACTGTAGACGTATATCCCGTTGAATATCGGCAATACACACTGGATGACCGTGGTAATGCACATGCGCAAGCAACAATTCCAAGTTCTGGATTCGCTCTATCCTCTCGAGCTGTCAATCGAGACTGTTAAAGCACTGGTACTCTCACCAACATTGCTAGCGTTGTTCCTACAAATTGTTGTATAGTTTTCCATTAACATTTCCCTTTTTACAGCGACTCACTATAGCACATGATATGCTAGAGGCAAACCTTATTACACCTGGGAAATATCTAGACGTGACAAAGTGGCCTATCAAAGAGTACGACATGCCACAACAAGAGGACATGTGAGTTAATGGTACATCATAATAATAATGACACACATGTTCGTATAGACCATGACTAATGTTTGCATATATATCAGGAACTCTTGTGGCCTTTTTGTGATAGAATTTCTGGAGCATTGGGACGGGGACCGAATGACCGGCCATTTTTCCCAGGTTGGTTGTTATCTCTGTTTGTACACTCGGTACTATGGTCGTATAACAACTTCTGTTCATTCAACCTTTATGTAAAAATTTGCAGGACACGATTGAAGCAAGGAGATGACGTTTCATCGCCGAGTTGATTTTTTCACCTACCAACACGCTAGAATGCGTGAAAAACAAAATTCGCAACATCGCAAAGAAAAGCCATGCGTGAAGACTTCATAGAAGATGGAAGATTGAAGTTTGAGTGGTTCGGTTTTAGTCTAGAAGCAGGTTTCTAGGCCATGAATAGCTTTGGTTTTCTATCATTTCTGTAATAAACAGGTTACCTCGAATATTGTGTGTATTTTTTGTAGCTTATGCATACATGTGTATGTGTAATGCTGTGAGACATTACGTTCATACCAATATATATTTTTGCTTCACTTAACAGTTGTTCTTGCTTAATATTTTACGAAATGCGCATTTTCTTTTGTTTCGGAGGTGCTGAGGGTTTTTTTCTAGTGTGAAAGAGCAAGTGCAAGGATGTTATGACCCTTTCGTTTCAAAATTTATGTTATATTTTCATTGTTCAGTTTTTAACTTTAATTGGTATTTTTCTTCTAAGATATTTTGCTGGTAGTCTCAAAATGACAATCATAAGAAAGCCTTTTCAATCTGACAATATCAATTTTCTGTAATGTTATCCGTGTATTACCATGTCTGAAAGACTGGTGGTCCAAGCTGTTAATTTGTTCTCCTAGAGGACATGAATTTTGGCAGAGGGATATGTGGAATATATAAGAGTGGAGGTTTTGTTTTCAAAATCTCATGACGAGAAATAAGATGGTCAGAATTTGATGTGTTCCATAAGTTATCGATTGTATTTTAATTCTTATAGTAGAGCCAAAAACAAATGAAAAGAAGAGACCTTATAGTACATCATTACTATTGCCTCCCTAATCTTGCTCTCCAAGCGGCAACGTATTTGGAGGTTAGCACTGTTGCAGCCAAAGTCATGGCTTCTAAACAAATGATGTACATGAATCATGGAGAAAGGAGAACAAGCTATGCTCCCAACTCCGGTATTTAGGTATTTCCTCATCTCTTGATTAATTCAGAAACTCCGGTATTCAGGGCTTATGAAACATTAGATATAATCATTGCCCTTTTATATATATAAAAATTGTTTAGGAAGTCCTTCAGTTTATTGGACTCATACTCAATTTATTTATTTTTGAGAAAAATGGTGTGAAAAGAAGAATTATGATTAATAATAAATTTTCACCTTCTCAATCTCATGTCACGCAAGAAAATAAAAGGAGTCAAAACGTACTCTTTCATAGATTTAAAAAAAAAATCAATAATTAGCTCTATCACGTGATCCCTAGCTTTTTTTAGGCTGCGTGATCCTGGTTTCTTGCCTCCCGAGCCACGTGCCAGGTACGGCCCATCTAACCATGTGCCGGGCCGGCCCGTGACGGGCCAGGCACGCGGGCTATCGTGCCGGCATGGCTAAACCGGCCCATTTGGCCAGGTTTGGCTCTCTCTTTCCCCTTTCTCGTTTCCCTTTCCAATTCCCTAGCTCTCTCTTTCCCCTTTCCCCTGTTCTAATCTCTACGGTGAAAGCATGAGAGAGAGGTGGGCGTCTGGCGGCGGTGGCGAGAAGAGCGGTGGTGACAGGAAGTTCGGTGGAACCATGGGTGGTGGAAGCAGGCGTGGCGGCTTCAGTGGCAGAGGAGGCAGCGGCGGCGGATCCAATGGAGCAGGGGATGAAGGGTTCCTGGGTGGCGGCGGGCCGGGAGAACCGACCGCTAGGGTCTCTTCAGTGCTTCACTTTGGTGGCAATAAGGTAAGTTCTTGACATCCCAGCAGTTCTGCCCAAAAATCATGAACTGTTTTTCAGTGCTTCACTTCAGTGTTGGGAGGAATTCAATTTTGATAGGATGATCCGCTGCCGGAATTTGATTCTGGGCTTCCAAAATATCAGCATGATCCTGAGTACTGTGGCCCTAAGAAGCTCCATCTTTGTGGTCATCAGGCAACTCCTGCTCGCTGTGTGTGCACAGATGCAGAGAATTTTGGCAGGCGTTTCTTAGGATGTGGGTTTGAGGTTAGTCTAGTGTGCATGATCTTGAAAGGAATACTGCTAATTGTGGTCAAGATGCAAAAAGTTCAATTTGAACTTCACCTTGTGTCAAGTTCAGTTTTAACTTGACTTGAACTATTCATGATTTTTTTACGGTGCTGATACGTCTCCAATGTATCTATAATTTTTTATTATTCCATGCTATTATAGTATCAATCTTGGATGTTTTATATGCAATTATATATCATTTTTTGGGACTAACCTATTAACCTAGTGCCCAGTCCAGTTGCTGTTTTTTGCTTGTTTTTGTCTTTTCAGAAAATCATTATCAAACTGAGTTCAAACAAAGAAAAAACTTTGGATTAATTTTTTCTGGACCAGAAGGGACCCTCGAAGCTTCGGGAGAAGACCAGAAGAGTCACGAGGGAGCGACAAGCTCGGGAGGCGCGCCCTGGGGGGTAGGGCGCACCCCCTGGCTTGTGGGCCCCTCGTGGCACTTCTTGGCCTAATTCCAGCACTATAAATTCCCAAAAATTCCCAATATACCAGAGAGACAGAAGAGAAAACCATTCCGCCTCCGCAAGCCTCTGTTCTTCCGCGATCCCATCTGGAGGCCTTTTTCGATACTCTACCGAAGGGGGAATCGATCACGGAGGGCTTCTACATCAACCTTGCTGCCCTTCCGATGATGTGTGTGTAGTTTACCACAGACCTACGGGTCCATAGCTAGTAGCTAGATGTCTTCTTCTCTCTCTTTGATCTTCAATACCATGTTCTCTTCGATGTTCTTGGAGTTCTATCCGATGTAATCTTCTTTTGCGGTGTGTTTGTTGGGATCCGATGAATTGTGAGTTTATGATCAGATTATTCATGAGAAATATTTGAGTCTTCTCTGAACTCTTTTATGCATGATTGTTATAGCTTTATATTTCTCTCCGATCTATCCGTTTGGTTTGGCCAACTAGATTGATTTATCTTGCAAAGGGAGAGGTGCTTTGTGATGGGTTCAGTCTTGCAGTGCTCAATCCCAGTGACAGAAAGGGACATGACACCTATTTGTATTGTTGCCATTAAGGATAAAAAGATGGGGCTTAATCATATTGCTTGAGTTTACTTTGTCTACATCATGTCATCTTGCTTAAGGCATTACTCTGTTTTATACTTAATACCCTAGATGCATGTTGGATAGCGGTCGATGGGTGGAGTAATAGTAGTAGATGCTGGCAGGAGTCGGTCTACTTGTCTCAGACGTAATGCCTATATACATGATCATAGCCATGAATCCGTCATAATTATTTGCTTTTCTATCAATTGCCCAACTGTAATTTGTTTACCCACCGTATGTTATGTGTTCGAGAGAGAAGCCTCTAGTGAAAATTATGGCCCCCGGGTCTACTTTTATCATATATTAAAATCCAAAAATACCTTGCTGTAATTTATTTACTTTTATTTCCTTTTGCAATTTACTTTATCTATCTATCACTATCAGAATTAATCCTTGCAAATAACCGCTAAGAGGATTGACAACCCTCTTATTTGCGTTGGGTGCAAGTGTTTGCTTTTGTGTGTGTAGGTGCTGCTAACGAGGTTCTGTGTGGTTCTCCTACTGGATTCATAACCTTGGTTCTTAACTGAGGGAAATACTTATCTCTACTATAGTACATCATCCTCTCCTCTTCGAGGAAATCCCCTCGCAGCTCACAACTAGCAGGAAGAATTTCTGGCGCCCTTGCCGGGGAGACATCACCAAAATCTATCAAGTACCTTCGCACAAACTATCATCCACTTGCATTTATTTTATTTTCCTTTTTATTTGCATTTGCCTCTCATTTTCATCCCCCCCACTTCTAAAACAATTTTACAAAAGTACAAAAATATTTTATTTGCTTGTTTGTTTGCTTCACCACTATGGCTAGTTCTTCACTTGTTACTATTACCCCTAAAAATGACGTGATTAATTTTAAACAAAGGGGAGGAGAAAATTTAAAAGATGCTTGGTATAGGATTTGTGATGCTCAAAATAGATCAACTCATAAGCAATCCACCACCGTTATTCTTCGTAATTTTTATGTGGGAATCACTACTTGGTATAGATTTGTGCTAGACACTATTACCGGAGGGAATTTCTTGATGTGTCCCTCTATGGATGCTTTCAATGCTATGGGAAATTTTGTGGGATCACTACCTATCATTATTAATGAAACGGCATTGACTTTGGAACATGTTATGCAAAGGTTAGAAGCTATTGAAAATAAAATGTCTACTATTGAACATCTTGAGAATTTAGACAAAAAGGTCCATAATCATATCACTCAATTTGGTTCTAAGGTGGGAATTGCATTGAAAATCTTAAGGGAAAAGGAATCGATAATTAACGAAAGAATAGAACAAGGTCCCGCTAGAATCGATAAGTTAGAGGAAATTATTAATAATTTGGGTTCCGCTTTTTCCTCTGTCAAAACTATTGATAGGACTCCTCCCAATAAAAATTGCAAGTTTATGTATGTTCCTAATACTAAGGGTGCCACTTCTAGTAAGGGAAACGAGGATCTTAAAATGATTAGCGTGCACCCCAATTTCATCAATATAATAAATGAACCTAGTTATGAAAGTAAATTTTTTAATTTTGTGCCTAGGAGCGTGATGATAAGAAACCTCTATGATAAATCTCCTAGAAAGAGTGGGTGCGTAATTGAGGATTTGGAAATGAAGGATGACAACACTTGAAACTATGCATTATGCCTAGCTAGGGGCATAAAACAATAGCGCTTGTTGGGAGGCAACCCAATAAATAAATAAATAAATAAATTTTTGTTTTATTTTCTGTTTTTGTGTGTTTACACAATTATAGCCTCTGTTATGATTGTGTTTTTATCTTTTTATTAGTGTTTGTGCCAAGTAATGCCTTTGGGATGATTTGGAAGATAGTATGATTGATGCTGTTAGAAAATAGAAACTTTTGCATCCAGTGCTGGAATTTTGGTTTTTTTTCTGGAGTGTGATAAAACACTGAATTTTTTACACAAAATTTTAATATTAATTGCCCATGTTGTCCCCATTTTTCACAATATTTGGAGTCACAGAAGTATGACGTTAATTCAGATCTTTACAGATTGTTCTGTTTAGACAGATTTTGTTTTTGTTGCATAGTTTGCTTATTTTGATGAATCTATGGATCGTATCGGGGGGTATGAGTCATGGAGAAGTTGGAGTACAGTAGCATTATGCCAATATTAAATATGAATCAATTTACAACAGTACCTAAAGTTTAAGATTTATTTGTTATACTAACGGATCTCACGAGGTTTCTGTTGAGTTTTGTGTGCTGAAGTTTTCAAGTTTTGGGTGAGACTACGATGGATAAAGGAATAAGGAGCGGCAAGAGCCTAAGCTTGGGGATGCCCAAGGCACCCCAAGGTAATATTCAAGGATGAATCAAGCGTCCAAGCTTGGGATGCCCCGGATGGCATCCCCTCTTTCGTCTACAATCTATCAGTATATCACTTGGAGCTATATTTTTATTCATCACATGATATGTGTTTTACTTGGAGCGTCTTGTGCTATAGTTTGTTTGCTTTTGTTTTCTTTTTAGTTTGTCACAATCGTGTTTGCTGAACACACCTTTTTGAGAGGGACACACATTATTCGTGATTTGTTAGAATACTCTATGTGCTTCACTTATATCTTTTGAGCTAGGCAGTTGCTCTAGTGCTTCACTTATATCTTTTAGAGTATGGCGGTGGTTATATTTTAAAGAAATAGTTGCACTCTCATGCTTCACTTATATCTTTTTGAGAGTTTAATAAATAGCAATGGTAATATGCATGGGTTATGAATTTGGTCCTAATATGATAGGTATTCAAGAGGGATATAATAAAAACTTTCATGTAGATCACTGAATATGATAAGTTTGATTCCTTGCAATAGTTTTGCGATATTAAGATGGTAATATGTGGGAGGTGCTAGTAGATAATTGTGGTTTAGTAAGAATATTGGTGTTAAGGTTTGTGATTCCCGAAGCATGCACGTATGGTCTGTCGTTATGCTAAGAAGTTGGAGCATGATTTATTATTGATTGTCTACCTTATGAGTGGCGGTCGGGGACGAGTGATGGTCTTTTCCTACCAATCTATCCCCCTAGGGGCATGCGTAGTAGTACTTTGCTTCGAGGGCTAATAAACTTTCACAATAAGTATGTGAGTTCTTTATGACTAATGTGAGTCCATGGATTATACGCACTCTCACCTTTCTGCAATTTGCTAGCCTCTTCGGTATAATGCATTGCCCTTTCTCACATCGAGAGTCGATGCAAACTTCACCGGTGCATCCAAACTCCATGATATGATACGCTCTATAACACATAAGCCTCCTTATATCTTCCTCAAAACAGCCACCATACCTACCTATTATGGCATTTCCATAGCCATTCCAAGATATATTGCCATGCAACTGATACGTCTCCAACATATCTATAATTTTTTATTGTTCCATGCTATTATAGTATCAATCTTGGATGTTTTATATACATTTACAAGCAGTTATATATCAGTTTTTGGGACTAACCTATTAACTTAGTGCCTAGTGCCAGTTGCTGTTTTTGCCTGTTTTTGGTTTTTCAGAATATCAGTACCAAACGAAGTCCAAATGCCACGAAACTTTTTGGAGATTTTTTTCTGGACATAAGAGACACTAGAAGCTTCGAGAGAGGGCCAGAAGACAAGGAGGTGGCCACGAGCCACCAGGGCGTGCCCCAGGGGGTGGCGCGCCCTGGTGCCTCGTGGGCCCACCTCTGCTCTGTTTGACCTCATTCCACCTCTATAAATACTCTAAAATCAGGAAACCAACAGGAGAGTCCATGAAATACTTTTTCCGCCGCCGCAAGTTCCTGTTCTCGAGAGATCCCATCTGGAGGCCTTTTCCGGCACTCTGCCGGAGGGGGATTCGATCACGGAGGGGCTCTCCATCAACCTTGCTGCCCTTCCGATGATGCATGAGTAGTTTACCACAGACCTTCGGGTCCATAGTTAGTAGCTAGATGGCTTCTTCTCTCTTTTTGATCTTCAATACAATATTCTCCTTGATGTTCTTGGAGTTCTATCCGATGTAATCACTTTTTGCGTTGTGTTTGTTGGGACCCGATGAATTGTGAGTTTATGATCAGATTATCCATGAATATTATTTGAGTTTTCTCTGAACTCTTTTATGCATGATTGTTATAGCTTCGTATTTCTCTCCGATCTATTGATTTGGTTTGGCCAACTAGACTGATTTATCTTGCAATGGGAGAGGTGCTTTGTAATGGGTTCGATCTTGCGGTGCTCAATCCCAGTGACAGAAAGGGACATGACACGTATGTATCATTGCTATTAATGGTAAAAAGATGGGGTTTATTCATGCGTGAGTTTACTTTGTCTACATCGTGTCATCTTGCTTAAGGCGTTACTCCGTTCTTTATGAACTTATTACTCTAGATGCATGCTGGATAGCGGTCAATGTGTGGAGTAATAGTAGTAGATGCAGAATCGTTTCAGTCTTCTTGTCTCGGACATGATGCCTATGTACATGATCATTGCCTTGGATATCATCATGATTATTTGCTTTTCTATCAATTGCCCAACAGTAATTTGTTTACCTACCATATGCTATTTTCAAGAGAGAAGCCTCTAGTGAAAACTATGGCCCCCGGGTCTACTTTTATCATATATTTAAAATCCCAAAAATACCTTGCTGCAATTTTACTTTATTTATTTTATTTTGTATTTTTGTTCGATCTATCTATCTATCACCATCCAATTTAATCTTGCAATTAACCGCCAAGAGATTGACAACCCCTTGTTCGCGTTGGGTGCAAGGATTTGTTATTTTGTGTGCAGGTGTTGCTAATGAGTTGTTGCGTGATTGTCCTACTAGATTGATAACCTTGGTTTCATAACTGAGGGAAATACTTATCTCTGCTGTACTGCATCATCCCCTCCTCTTCGGGGAAATCCCAACGCAGCTCACAAGTAGCTGGAAGAATTTCTGGCGCCGTTGCCAGGGAGACATCATCAACATCTATCAAGTACCTACGCATAAACTTTCATCTCCTTGCATTTATTTTATTTGCCTTTGCCTCTCATTTTCATCTCCCCCACTTCTAATTTTTTTATAAAAATACAAAAATGTATTCCGTTTGCCTTTTTCTTGTTTGCTTCTTTGCTTGATTGTTATCTTGATTGCATAGCCACGATGTCTCAAGAAAATACAAAATTATGTGATTTTTCCAATACTAATAATAATGATTTTATTAGTACTCCAATTGCTCCTCCCACCGCTAGTGCGGAGACTTGTAATATTAATGCCGCTTTGCTGAATCTTGTTATGAAAGAACAATTTTCTGGTAGTCCTAATGAAGATGCTGCATCCCATCTTAACACTTTCGTAGAATTGTGTGATATGCAAAAGAAAAAAGATGTGGATAATGATATTGTGAAATTAAAATTATTCCCATTCTCATTGCGGGATCGTGCAAAAATTTGGTTTTCATCTTTACCACGAAATAGTATCAATTCTTGGGATAGGTGTAAAGATGCTTTTATTACCAAGTATTTTCCTCCCGCGAAAATTATTTCCCTTAGAAATCAAATCATGAATTTCAAGCAACTTGATCATGAACATGTTGCCCAATCTTGGGAAAGGATGAAATTAATGATAATAAATTACCCTACTCATGGTTTAAATTTGTGGATGATCATACAAAAAATTTATGCGGGATTAAATTTTGTTTCTAGACATCTTTTAGATTCCGCCGCGGGTGGTACTTTTATGGAGATTACATTGGGAGAAGCTACTAAATTTCTTGATAATATTATGGCAAATTATTCACAATGGCATACTGAAAGAGTTCCTACTAGTAAAAAGGTGAATTCTGTTAAAGAAATTAGTACTTTGAGTGATAAAGTTGATGCGCTTATGAAATTGGTTGCTAGCAAAAATACTCCTATTGATCCTAATGATGAGCCTTTATCCACCTTGATTGAGCAAAATATTGATCCCGTAGATGTGAATTTTGTCTCGTGAAACAATTTTAATAGTAATGCTTATAGAGGTAATTTTAATCCTAGGCCGTTTCCTGGAAATTCCTCTAATAATTATGGCAATTCCTATGGTAATTCTTATAAAAATAATAGGATGCCCTCTGATATTGAAAGTAATATTAAAGAATTTATTAAAGCTCAAAAAGTTTTCAACACTACGATAGAAGAAAAATTGAGTAAACTTGATGGTATGTCTAGGAGTATTGATAGAATTATTCATGATGTGGAAAATCTTAAGACTAATATTTTGCCACCCAAAATTGATATTAATGAATTAATTAAAGCTTTATATGTCTCCATGGATGAGAGTAAGAAAAGAACCGCTATGCTAAAAGCTAAACGAGAATTTTTAGAAAAAGCGATTGCTCCCGGTTTTTATCATAGTAATGATGAGGATATTAAAATGATTGGTGTTTCATCTATTGATTCTTTGTTTAGAAATATAAAACTTGATGAAAAGGGGACTGAATAAGAGTCAACTTTAGCCAAAAGGCGTCCCCATAATTCGGAGGGTGAAAATCTTGATAATTTTTTTTAATAAAAGTGGGTTTGGAGAGGTAAAAACTTTAACTAGTGATGTGCCCACTCTCTTGGATTACAAAGACTTTAATTATGATAGTTGTTCTTTGATTTAATGTATTTATTTGCTACAATCCATGCTAAATTCACCCAACTCTTATGAACAAAATAAGGCTTTTACTAAACACATCGTAGAAGCAATGATGAAAGCGTTAGAAGAAAAGCTAGAACTAGAAATTTCAATTCCTAGAAAATTATATGATGAGTGGGAACCCACCGTTAAAGTTAAAATTAAAAATTATGAGTGCAATGCTTTATGTGATTTGGGTGCTAGCGTTTCCATAATTCCAAAATCTCTATGTGATGTGCTAGGTTTTACCAATATGGATGAATGTTCTCTTAATTTGCACTTGGCGGATTCTACTATTAAAAAGCCTTTGGGTAGAATTAATGATGTTCTTATTATTGCAAATAGGAACTATGTGCCCGCTGATTTTATTGTACTTGACATTGATTGCAATCCGTCTTGCCCCATAATACTTGGTAGACCGTTCTTACGAACTATAGGTGTCGTTATTGACATGAAAGAAGGGAATATAAAATTTCAGTTTCCATTAAAGAAGAGTATGGAACACTTCCCTAGAACTAGAATTAAGCCACCATATGAATCAATCATGGGGGCCACCTATGGAACTAAAACCAAAGATGACAATACTTGAAACTATGCACTATGCCTAGCTAGGGGCATAAAACAATAGCGCTTGTTGGGAGGCAACCCAATGAATAAAATAAATATTTTATTTTTATTTATGTTCTTGTGTGTTTACACAATTATGCTACTGATATGATTGTGTTTTTTATGTTTTAATTAGTGTTTGCCAAGTAATGCCTTTGGGATGATTTGGAAGATAGTATAATTGATGCTGTTCGCAAAACAGAAAGTTTTGCGTCCAGTGCTGGAATTTTAATTCTGTACTGGAGCATCATAAAAATCTGAAATTTTTACAAAGCATTGGTATATGAATTTCCCACGTTTTCTTAATTTTTAAGAATTTTTGGAGTTACAGAAGTATGGATCTTAAATAGATCTCTACTGACTGTTCTGTTTTTGACAGATTCTGTTTTTGATGCATTGTTTTGCTTGTTTTGATGAAACTATGGATTGTATCGGGGGGTATAAGCCATGGAGAAGTTAGAATACAGTAGGTATAATGCAAAAATAAAATATGAATGGGTTTGCAACAGTACTTAAAGTAGTGATTTGTTTGTTATACTAACGGATCTCACGAAGGTTTTGTTGAGTTTTGTGTGATTGAAGTTTTCAAGTTTTGGGTGAGATCACGATGGATGAAGGAATAAGGAGTGGCCAGAGCCTAAGCTTGGGGATGCCCAAGGCACCCCAAGGTAATATTCAAGGAAGACTCAAGCGTCTAAGCTTGGGGATGCCCCGGAAGGCATCCCCTCTTTCTTCTACCAACTATCGGTAATTTTACTTGGAGCTATATTTTTATTCATCACATGATATGTGTTTTACTTGAAGCATCGTGTATTATATGAGTCTTTGCTTTGTTTGCTTTTTATTTTGTCACAATCATCTTTGTTGGACACACCTATTTGAGAGAGCCACACGTTTATCATGATTTGTTAGAATACTCTATGTGCTTCACTTAAATCTTTTGAGCTAGGCAGTTGCTCTAGTGCTTCACTTAAATCTTTTTGAGCACGGCGGTGGCTATATTTTGAAGAAATATTTGAACTATCGTGCCTCACTTGTATTATTTTGAGAGTTGATAAGATTAAATTTTGAAGAAATATTTGCACTCTCATGCTTCACTTATATCTTTTTGAGAGTTGATAATAGTAATGGTAATTTGCACAAGATATGAATTTGGTCCCAAAGTGATGAATATTCAAGAGGGATATAATAAACACTTTCATATAGATCATTGGATATGATAAGTTTGATTCCTTGCAATAGTTTTGCGACATGGAGATGATAATATGTGAGTCATGTTAGTGAGTAATTGTGATTTAGTAAGAATATTGGTGTTAAGGTTTGTGATTCCCTATGCATGCACATAAAGTCAATAGTTATGCAACGAAATTATATCCTACTTATGGTGCATTATTTGGTGTTACTTATGTTCAATGCATATTTATGACCATTTTCGCTTTTTGGTTGGTCGCTTCTCAATCTATTTGCTAGCCTTCATTTGTACTAAGCGGGAATACTGCTTGTGCATCCAACTCCCTAAACCCAAGTTATGCCAAATGAATCCACCATACCTACCTATATGCGGTATTTCCATGCCGTTCCAAGTAAATTTGCATGTGCCAACTCTAATTTTTCAAAATAATTTTCCCTTTTGTGTGCCCGTACCGCTCATGAAGTGGCAGGGGGTGGCCAATATTTTCCATGCTAGGTGTGTTATTCTCACGATGAGTGTTTATTCACTTGTCATTGCACGAGAGTGGCAGGTAATAAGGATGCCCAGTCCCGAAATGAATTTTTTTAATATGGTGATAATAATAAATTCCTTGGAAAGTGTTGGTATGGAAGGCACCCGTGGATACGGCTAGCCATGGATTGTGAAAGAATGGTGGAAAGGAAATAAACTTTATTTTTTGTTTGGGAACCGCCTATAATGTGTCTAGCATGGAAGATATTGGGAATTCTCGGTTGTTTTCGTTGACAGGAAAAGCATGCCTCCCAAAATAATTTTATCTCTCTAATTTAAGCCTTGAGCTCTGGCACATCTGCAAATCTCTGCGAAGGGCCTATCTATTTACTTTTATGCAATTTTTATTTTTATTTTGAGTCTCCATCTTCTTTTACAAAGCACCAACTAGAGAGCACTATTGTCATACTTGTGCATTGTATGTAGCTAATATTGAGTGTGTTTCATGAATGGATCAATGATTGAGCATAATGGGCTAGGGATAGCTTTCTTTAGCATTGATATTTTGAAAGACATGGTTGTTTGTTAGTATGCTTGAGTATTTATGTCTTCATGTCAAATTATAGACTATTGCTTTGAATCATTCAAGTCCAAATGTCCATGCTACAAAAGAAAAGAGTATATGATGAATATGATAGGTAGCATTCCACATCAAAAATTCTGTTTTTATCATTCACCTATTCGAGGACGAGCAGGAATTAAGCTTGGGGATGCTTGATACGTCTCCAACGTATCTATAATTTTTGATTGTTCCATGCTATTATAGTATCAATCTTGGATGTTTTATATACATTTACAAGCAATTATATATCATTTTTTGGGACTAACCTATTAACTTAGACCCAGTGCCAGTTGCTGTTTTTGGTTTTTCAGAATATCAGTACCAAACGAAGTCCAAATGCCACGAAACTTATTAGAGATTTTTTCTGGACATAAGAGACACTAGAAGCTTGGGGAGAGGGTGTAACACCCCTGTGTAATGAGCTACAGTAATCCATGATGATTATGCCAAGACACTGTGATTTGCACTGCTTGATCATGTTGGATTAATATCTCATTTCAAATTCCTCCATTGAATTCAATTCAAATTCAAAGTGAAATTTGAAGTTGCTCAAAAATTGCTGGAAAATAGTTCATGTTGTAGGAAAAATTCCAAAACAAATTAATGTTCAGGAAAACAACAGGGCTAGAGCATTAAAACAGTGCAGAACAACAACTTTAATGCCATTTCCATTTTTGAAAAATTCAAATGGATTCAAAAATTGCCCAATCTTTTTGTGGCAGTGCAGAATAATGCATTGTAATTTTGTGGACTAGTTTCACATTTTTACAAAGGCATTTGGTAGCTCAAAATATTTGCTAATTCTTCTGTAAAGGGAAAAACAGAAAAAGAAAAGCAAAAAGGCCTAACCGGCTGGGCCTCAGTGCACAGTGCGGCCCAGCCCGCTCCCACCGTCTCCCTCCTCTCTCTCTCTCCCCATGTCAGCCTCGCCGTGGCCCCGCGCGTGCTCGCCGGCCAGCGAGCGACACGGCGACGCTCGAGGCCGGGCGAGGGGATAAGAACGCCCGAGGCTAGATCCACTCGCCTCCCCCTCTTCTCGCTCGCTCGTCCTTCTCTCTCCTTCACCCATACGCGCCCGTCGCCGCCGTCGTCGTTCTCGCGGCCACCGTGCTCGGCTACGTCGACCGGTGCCAGCCGTTGGAGTCGGAGAGCTCTGCACATCGAGATCGCCGTCGTCTTCCTCGTTTCGGCCGCCGGCGAGCTCCACCGATTCCGGCGACTCCTGCTGCTCCTAAGCTTATCACCGGCCTCCGTGTGCCGCGCGGTGAGCTCCTCTCCCTCTCCCCTCCTTCTTCTCCCTTTCTTTCGCACCGTAGCCACCGCGCTCGCCATGGCCGCACCTCTCGCCGTCGATGAGCTTGCCGACGTAGCCGTAGTCGCTGTCACGCTCAACCGAGCTCGCAGCCGAGCTCCTGGAGCTCGTAGGAGTTGAACACCGTCGCCCATTTCGTTTGCCGTGCCCTGCATTGCCGGAGCCACCAACGGCCGAACTCTAGCGCCGCCCGCATGCTCGCCGTCGCCGATTCTGGCCACCCCAGCCCGCGCCGTCGCCGTAGCTCGACGCGCCGCGCAACGCACGATTGAATGCGCCAAGTCCCGAGCCAAATGGCCGCCGGAGTGCGTCTTCCGGTGAGGTCCAGTGCGCGCCGCCGCGTTTTGTGGTCGCCGGCGGCTAAACGCCGGCCGCCGCCGACGTGGCTGCCACGTGGGGCTCCCTGGGTCACTGACCAGTGGGCCTAGGGGCCCCAGTTGACCGCGCTGACTGGTCAACGCGCTGACATGGTAGCACTATGCCACTGACATGCGGGCCCCACCCATTTAATTAACCGGTTTTAAAATAAAATTAAACTGTTAATTATATTAGACACTGACATGTGGGGCCCACTCCCTAATTAACCTTGTTTAGTGTAAATTAACCCCTAATTAGTCTCTCTCACTGACTAGTGGGACACAGCTGTCAGGTTTGACCTGGAACAACTGGGGTTGACCGCTGACGTCTTGCTGACGTCATCAATACACTGTTCTGGATAATGCAAATTTAATAATTAAAATAATTCCAGGAATTTCAGAAAAAGGTTTAAATCTTTGAAAATTCGTAGAAATTCAACCGTAGCTCGGATCGAAAAGTTTTCAACTTGAAAGTTGATCAGAAAAACGAGACGAATCTGAATACGTGGTCAAAATGCTTGACCATCACTCCTAACTATCTGAACATGGAACCTTCCCCTCCGGTTTAGTATACCGAAAACTGCCTAACCGCCGGGAAAATATCCCAGATATTTTCCCGCTTCGTCTGCGACATGTAGCATTGCATTAGGTCACCACCAACACTACATATCGTCATGCCATGCATCTATGTTGCTTGTGTTTGCTTTTATTTATTGTTTCTTCCCCCTCTTCTTATCCGGTAGACCCCGAGACCGACGCAGCTCCGGAGTCCGACTACACCGCTGACGACCGCTCCTTTGCCGCGGAGCTTCCAGGCAAGCAACCCCCCTTGAGCATGCCTATATTGCCTACTCTTTCTCCCTCCTACTTGCAATAGAACTGCTACAGTTATTGTTCCGAATACCTATTCTGATGCATAGCCTGTTTTTGTATACTGCCTTTTGATACTTTACCTGATATCCTAAATGCTTAGTGTAGGTTGGTTAGTAAACCATCTGTGGCCCCTCTTCCTTGTTCTTAGTTGCCTCGCTTAGTTACCAGTGCCCCATTCAATGTGATCGACGGCTGAGGCTAGCACATCACCACACACCCCCCTAAGTTGTATGACTCTACAAAGTTACCAATGAGTGCCGAGGGTGATACCTCTTATCTCACTCCCGGTGTTGCCTCTGTAGTACAGCTAGTCAGTCGTGGGTTACCGAGGGTGATTCCTCTTTCGCCACCTCCGATGAAGCTTCTGTCATGCAACCCCGCAAGTGTGAATGCCATCAAGGGTGATTCCTCCAGGTTCACCTTGACGGATACATCGAGTGGGAATCCAACGAGGGTGATTCTTCGGATTCCATCTTGATGTTCTGGACACACGGTTACTTTGGCTTTACTACTGATACTGGATAAAGTCAAGTCGTCCCCGTGAGGTACCCGCGAGTGATGTGGAGACAGGTTGAACATGAGGGTACCTGCGAGTTGAATACGTGGCATGGCCGGGCATTCCTAGCCCTTGCCGTAAGTCCACGAGACGGGGCAACGGGGTCACATGATCGTGAGTCTCTGCTTGTCACCGCGAACTCCCAATGCACTAATGAGTTAGGATATGTAATCTGAGAAGGCCTCTGGCCTGTTCACACTAACCACCACGCGGGAATAAGTATGGGCACTCGGCATCGTATGTATCAGCCGAAGCTCTTCAGACATCAGCAGTTGAGCGGCGCGCGCAGGGTTGGACTGGGAAAGCCTGTGCTTGTATTAAGGGGGCTAGGTCTGCTCACCAGCCACATTCACAATGTGCAGGAGTGCAAAGGGCGATGGGCCCATGCCCCTGAGTGCTTAGGATGTAGACCGGCGTGCTGGCCTCTCTGTTGAGCCTAGGTAGGGCTACGATGTCGATCAGCCGAGGCCAGGCATGGACCGAGTAAGTGTGTCCGGCCATAGTTAATCGAGCGTGTTGGGTAAGTTGGTGCACCCCTGCAGGGAAGTATATCTATTCGAATAGCCGTGTCCACGGTAACAGGACGCTCGGAAAATATCCCGATCTTCTACAACTAGAAATGGTTTGAATATGTTAGCTCCGGGATCGCTTTCTCGCAGGGAGTCGAGGAAGGGTCTCTGGGTGTTGTTACTACTTGTTGCTACTACTATATTTATGTACTAATCTGCACTCTTCTTATGCTGCAAGACGCTAAAGATGCTAGTCTTCGATAGGCTTGGCCTTTCTCTCTATTCTGGCAATTCTGCAGTCCAGTCCACTGATACAACCTTCCCTTTGAAACCAATGCATATGTAGAATAGTTCTGATGTAAGTCTTGCGAGTACTTTGGATGAGTACTCATGGTTGTTTTGCTTCCCCTTTTTCCCCATACCCGATTGCTGCGACCAGATGACGGAGCCCAGGAGACAGCTGCCCCAGCCGACGACTACTACTACTACTACCCCTCGGGTGGGGAGTACTACTACGTGGAGACCGCCGACGAACAGGAGTAGATAGGAGGCACCCAGGCAGGAGGCCTGCGCCTTTCGATCCAGTGTCTTTGTTTTGCCCCGCCTTCTTAAGGCTTATCTGTTTAACTTTTATGTCTGTACTCAGATATCTAATGCTTCCGCTAATGCTTGTATGACTCGAGCTTATGTATTCAAGCCCTCGAGGCCCCTGGCTTGTAATATAAAGCTTGTACGACTTTTATTTGTGTTTAGAGTTGTGTTGTGATATCTTCAAGTGAGTCCTTAGGCTTGACCGTCTGCATTTGCGTGTATGATTAGTGCACGATTAAGTCGGGGGTGTCACAAAGGGCCAGAAGACAGAGGAGGTGGCCACGAGCCACCAGGGCGCGCCCAAGGGGGGGTGGCATGCCCTGGTGCCTCGTGGGCCCACCATTGCTCCGTTTGACCTAATTCCACATCTATAAATACTCTAAAATTGGGAAACCAATAGGAGAGTCCACGAAATACTTTTTCCACCGCCGCAAGTTCCTGTTCTCGAGAGATCCCATCTGGAGGCCTTTTCCGGCACTCCATCAACCTTGCTGCCCTTCCAATGATGCGTGAGTAGTTTACCATAGACCTTTGGGTCCATAGTTAGTAGCTAGATGGCTTCTTCTCTCTTTTTGATCTTCAATACAATGTTCTCCTTGATGTTCTTGGAGTTCTATCCGATGTAATCACTTTTTGCGCTGTGTTTGTTGGGATCCGATGAATTGTGAGTTTATGATCAGATTATCCATGAATATTATTTGAGTTTTCTCTGAACATGCATGATTGTTATAGCTTCGTATTTCTCTCCGATCTATTGATTTGGTTTGGCCAACTAGATTGATTTATCTTGCAATGGGAGAGGTGCTTTGTAATGGGTTCGATCTTCCGGTGCTCAATCCCAGTGACAGAAAGGGACATGACACATATGTATCGTTACTATTAAGGGTAAAAATATGGGGTTTATTCATGCGTGAGTTTACTTTGTCTACATCATGTCATCTTGCTTAAGGCGTTACTCCGTTCTTTATGAACTTAATACTCTAGATGCATGATAGATAGCGGTCGATGTGTGGAGTAATAGTAGTAGATGCAGAATCGTTTTGGTCTACTTGTCTCGGACGTGATGCCTATATACATGATCATTGCCTTGGATATCGTCATGATTATTTGCTTTTCTATCAATTGCCCAACAATAATTTGTTTACCCACCATATGCTATTTTCAAGAGAGAAGCCTCTAGTGAAAACTATGGCCCCCGGGTCTACTTTTATCATATATTAAAAATCCCAAAAATACCTTGCTGCAATTTTACTTTATTTATTTTATTTTGTATTTTTGTTCGGTCTATCTATCTATCTATTACCATACAATTTAATCTTGCAATTAACCACTAAGGGATTGACAACCCCTTGTTCGCGTTGGGTGCGAGGATTTGTTATTTTGTGTGCAGGTGCTGCTAACAAGTTGTTGCGTGATTCTCCTACTGGATTGATAACCTTGGTTTCATAACTGAGGGAAATACTTATCTCTACTGTACTGCATCATCCCCTCCTCTTCGGGGAAATCCCAACGCAGCTCACAAGTAGAAGCAACTTCCACCATTCTTTTTTATATGACACACATCATCATTGTCATATTGCCTTGCATGATCATATAGCTGACATAGTGTTTGTGGCACAGCCACCGTTCATCATTTTTTATACATGTTACGCTAGTATCATTGCACATCCTGGTACACCGCCAGAGGCATTCATATAGAGTCATATTTGTTCTAGTGTTGAGTTGTAATTTTTTGAGTTGTAAGTAAATAGAAGTATTGTGGCACCCCGGCTCAGAGGGACCGGAACGCCCCGTATTCCAGCCCAAAGATAAAGTCTTCTGGAATACGGCACTGCTTGGCATAGAACAAATCAGCTCTTTATTACAAATAACATGGGTACAAGGGTTCTGAAGGCACGAGGGTTACAGGGGCACGGCGCACTTCGCCTGCTCAGATGGTTCTATGCTAGCAGCGGAACAACTCGTAGCGGAATAACTTCTAGCAGCGGATCGACGGCGACGATGATGGACTCCACTCCGCAGGGACTCTGGCTGGGACATATCCTAGAGCGCAACCTCGGAATCCTCGACGAGCAAGCAATCACGGCATGACCGGCAATCTGGCATGACACGCCAGGTGAGTACTTTGAGTGCACTCGCAAGCTCACAGCAACCAAAGCAATCAAGACATACAATAGCATGGCATTTACAGGTTAATCATCAAAGATGAACATGATACTGCTAGAACAACGTGGGCATGGCAACAATATGAGCAGGGCAACAACATGAGCATGGCATGTACATATAACTCATGATATGAACAGGATGATACTAGCACTAGCATGCAAGGGGTCGGCGTTTAAGGTCTCATGGACCAACTTACTCTGCTCGGAGGTTATGTTGTAACCACAAACTTACCATCGTGAGCACCACACGATCACCTCAGGATCAACCAAGCTCGGTATCAACTGTACCATCGTGATCATCACATGACCACACGGAGCTTGATCTCAACCTGTGATCATCGCCTGACCACATAAAGATCAACCCACTTCTTTTCTCATCGAACCTGGGTTGTTATCATTCAGGTTATTATTTCTGTTGACCCATAGTGTGACCTACTACGAACTGTGTCCATGACCGAGGACGCGGCTATCGATAGATCATACACTCTGCAGAGGTTAGTACACTGTACCCACACCACGGAACTCATGGCCTCGTGCTCCCATTCGGGTGGACCAACGATGTTCCGACAAAACCAGTCTATTGCATGACACTCTCCCGGCCACTCCGACAAACTCCCCTTTGGGCTATGTCCTGGGTGACCCCGGTGTTAACACGTGACACCCGCCACCTCTGTGGCTGCCACCGTCGTAGCTAAACATAAACGTTGTCCCACACGGGGACCTCGGTACCATCAAAACTTGGGTCCTCAAGGCTTATGGTAGCCTACCTGATCAGGGTAGCGCGCACACATAACCTTCCCTTGTTGGAGGCACCGACGAGAGGCATGACAATAGACCGCATTAGGGCCTTCCCATAAAGGCAAGTGTGGCTGCACTGGTTAGCTCGATTCGGTGGCACCATGACTCAGCCAACAGAGTTGTTCAAGTTCGATTAATGTCAGGTTCAACTTGAACGGTGATGAGCTGAGTCACATTAACATAAATGAATTAACAGGGCATATGAGCATAATACCAGTGTAACCATGGATGGGCAACATAACCATATAACATTCTAACATGAACAATGATAAATCATGAAGTCTATAAATATAAATGAGCATGGTATAGTGATGATCATGACTATCACAAGCATTTTCATATAAGACAGTAACTACTCATGTGAACATAACATTATCACTAGCATCAAAAATAATTACAAGAATAAAACATGACAAGAATATCCTTAGCAATTAATCATATCATTTACTATATGAAAATGAACATGGCATAAGCATAGACATGGATTCACGAGCATATTCGAAGTATTCACAAAATAATTAAATGCGCAAATGATTATTAAATATTCAAGTGAAAACCATGGCTACTGCAAGGCCATCATGCAAGTGGCTGTTGTGGCTTGCCTGGGGGTGAAGGATACATCGGGGAGAAGTGCGGAGACACCCGCGGAAAAATCGCCGGAAAAGTTTCCCTCCCGGCGGAGTTGTTTTAAGGGCAAGGGAAAAATGGTCATTTTCACAGTGTGACAACATCATGAAAATGGTACCATCGGAACGGGCTCGACGAACAGAGAACGTGGGATTTTGAATCACCTGAATCGGAGTCTCGGTTGAAAAGTTACGGCCGTTCGTTCGATAACCAGAAAAAGAATTGAAATCTGTGCTTTTCTGAGTTTAACCGACGAACGTCCGCTATTTAGAGGTTTCAGCCGGTGGGGTTAAAACAGAAAATGCATTCTGAAGAATACGCTTTCTGGCAAAGGAAAGCGTACTCTCGCCCACAGCCGCGACCAAATGCGCTTTCATTAAGCTAAGACGAACTTCGGAGAATACGTCTCCACTCAAATCCGCGCGGGCCCGGGGTCAACCCCTCTGTTAGACCGACAAGTGGGGCCGAGAGGAGGTGGGACCCACCAGGCTGGGTCAACAACCCCAACCTCCCGCTCGCCCGCAACGCAGAGAGAGGCCATGCTCCGGCGACGAGTCCCAGCGGCACGGGCCACCTCCGGCGAGGCTCCGGCCACCGGCGGACTCAGGACGGAACGCCGCATCGAGAGGGCTGGGTTATGGCTGCTGGGGAGGGCCGAGGCACCCGCAGCTTCGACGCCGGCGGGAGGAGTCGTCGGGCTCGAGTGGGCTTGGGGCTTGGGTGCTCCGGCGAGCGAGAGGATGGGCGCTCGAGCTCTGCCATGGCTAGGGGACTTCGACGGTGAAGTCAGGAGGGAGAGAAAGGCTCGGGCTCGCCGGAATTTAGGTGAGGCCGAGCGGCGGCCGTGGCAGCCATTGGAGAGGAGGGGAGCTCCTCGGGCTCGGGGGAGAGGTCTGGGAGGGCTAGTGGAGGGAGAGGAAGAGCTAGGTGAGGTCGAGGGAGGTCGGGGTGGGCTTAAATAGCCGCGGCGCCAATGCCGTAGCCGGACGACGACGGGAGCTCGTGGACGATGCTCTCTGGCACGTCCGCGTGCACGCGCGCACGCGCGGAGGGGATGGGAGGGCTAGGGGAGGTGTATGCGGTGCGGAGGGAGCTAGTGGGGTGGTAGACGCGGGCGGCGCGGTGCCCGGTCGGCCACCGAGGCCCTGTGCTCCCGCGGGCGCGGTCACCGTGGCGCGAGGAGGGCGAACGCGGAGGGGGCCGGGACGGGGGAGTGATCACGAGGCTGCCACGGTGCTCTGGGACATGCTGGGACATGCGGAGACGGCAAGGAGAGCGGTGCTCGGAGCTAGCCGACGCAGAGCGCGTGGCCAAGGCATGCCAGGCACGCGGTCACCGCGTGGCATGGCACTCTGAGGGCACGCGGAGCTGGCAAAAGGTGTCCACAACGTAGTTCTTCGAAATTATTACCTCTCTGATGTGATATATCGAAGAAATGAACTGTGGACTGAGGGGAGTGATCAACTTTAGTTTGCTGCAGCAACTGTAGGCAAAGTGGTGTGGTCAAATCACTTGGTAAAATGGTAAAAGAAGTTGTCAGATATGTTAAGGGAAGGAAGAACTACCATCTGGTAAAATTTGGAGCCATTTGGACCAGGATAGAGTAGAGTTGCTTCACAACTGCATTTTCTGGTCCAAAAAGAAGATCATGAAGTAGCACTCAGATGGTTGCTAGGATAGGGCTGAAAATTTGTGGAGCATGATGATTTGATCATGTGAAGGTGCCATAAAAATTTCATCCCATTTGGATAAATAAAAATGGTACTTCCTTCACAATGATCTATACTGGACAGAAACTTGGGGGAATTTTTCAGAGAAAATAGCTTGGCAAAATAATGTGTATTTTGGCATGCTCACATTATTTAGGGATATTTAGGTCCTGGATTAATTTCATAATTTTTGAAGCAATAGAAAATATAGTTGCTTCACAAAATGAAATTGTGACCAGAAACCAAGATTTGAAGGTGTGCTCACATAGATCATTGGATGGAGATGAAATTTGGTGGAGAGTCAATATTTGATCATAAGGATGATATCCCAAAATTTCAACTCATTTGGATAAGCCTAGCTAGTACTTCCTTCACAAGGCTTCTCTCTGGACAAAAACTTTGAGAATTTGCTGAGGAAGATTTACTAGGCAAATGAGGCTGAATTTTGGCATGTGGCAATAATTTGGATAGGAAAGAGTGCCCAAAAATTTTGAGGGCAATAAAGAAAATATAATTAGCACTTCCTTCACAAAGTGCCAATCTGGACAGAATGGAAAAGTAATATTCCTGAATTATTTTTGAACTAGGGAAGGATGGATTTTGGCATATTTGTGGAAGATATGATCCAAAGAATTTATGAGAATTTTTTGGGAATTTTTGGAATGGCAGAAAGGTAGGTTGCTTCACAACCTAAGGCAAACAGGGTTATTCCTTTAATAGAAAAAGGAATATTCCCAAGAAATAAAAATTAGGGTTGGGCTAAGATGGAAATGACATGGCCTTGGGATAGATTTGAGAATGACAAGCCACTTGGGAGAGGCAGAAGAGAAAATCTTCCCAGGTTTCAAGACCACATAGCCACGGAAAAAGAAATTCCAAATAAAATTCAAAGAGATCCAAAAGAAAAAGAAAGGGCCAAAAAATCGGGGTGTGACAAACCTACCCCCCTTACGATAAATCTCGTCCTCGAGATTTGGTTGCTCAGGGAACAAGTATGAATATTCTGACTTAAGGAAACCGTTTCCAACTCGGGTATCCTTTACCTTTAAATTGTTCCCACTGAATCACATCTGACTGACTGCCTTGCTTTGGGGTGGTTTGCTTCACCTTATCCAGTATTCTGACAGGTCTTCCTTCATCTGTTCATCCTTACTTTGACTTTCTTTTCTTTTATGTCTGCTGGCTTGTCTGATATTATCATGACCGGGATTTCCATAAGTCCGGGAGTGACTTCCATTCGACGTGACATTCTTTTATCCAGCACTGATAGTATCAATGGAGTTGTGAACAAATTTCCTCGGTGGGCACGCAACCTTTAATCATTGCCTCGGGTTACTCACGTAGGTGCATATCCTTTAGGTTCAAAACAATGCTGAGAATCACAGTCGTTCTCTTGGCAGAGTCTGACTGCTTGAAGGTAGTTCCGAATTACCTTGGCTGGCTCCACTGTCTCGAATCCGTACCGATGATTCGACTATCACCTTGATATGAGGTCCAAACAGAGTAGACCTCTTGGGTATGTGTTCAGGGTGATCAATACGGAATCAGACTGTCTTGAGTATCCGTACCGTGTTGTTCCTGCACTGATTATCATACCTGTATTGCCGTTCTTGCTTCTTCATTATTGTTCTCTTTTATCCGAATCTTTTGCGGAAAGAGCTTGGCCATAGATACCTTTAATTCTTCATGTGACCATAGGTGCTGTCAGGTGCAATATTACAGCAATCATACCTTATCCTTATCCTCAGACGGTGCAACAACATTTAACTGGCAAGTTCATCATCTTACAAGCTCTAACTGTATGGCAATGATCATCCGAACCTTTGCTAGAAATCAGCAAATAAATCAGTAGCCACCAGAATGGTCTTTACAACTCAGATCTGGGACATTACTGAAATAGCTCAACCATGGCTCACGACAGCTGAAAAGCAGCTCAGAGCGTGAGGCAATGTTGATAAGAAGAATGTAGTAGTTCCCTAAGACGGCCGAAGAACAGCTCAGAGCATAGGGTCACTGCTACAAAAAGAAATTCAACAGCTGCCTGAGACGGCTGAAAAACAGCTCAGAACACGGGCCAGTTATTGAAAAGAGAAATATAAAGTTGGCATCCACCCTGAATGGCCAAAAGCAGCTTAGAACACAGGCGTGTTGCCGTTACCAGGAAAAAAAAGTAAGCAAGGGTTCATCAAGATCATATACCCGGTTCACAGTTACTTGCATAGGGCTCACTGCTGTGGTCAATCATGCATGACAATGACAGAGGTTAATGATATCACGTTGTCGGGTGTGAGGAAGCTGGCCTTGATATCCACTGTCAGGATTGTTGTCCCAACCTTGTCTTGCTTCATAGCTTGTCAGACATTGCATCACACTGAGGTATATACTGGCTTTCTTCCTCTTACATAGCTCATGTGGTTGTCAGATTCTCACCATGCTTGCATTATCATTTGAGTGACTCGCATTACCTTGGCATCATGTTCACAATAAATATGGAAGCATGTGTATCTGAGCATTTGATTTCCAAGGCAGACACTTGTGTGCTGGCTGATTCTTGTTTCTGACACACTGTTGTGGATCTGCTTCTTGGGAGGCACTGCCATATACTGCCAAACCACTGTGTAATATCTTGTACCACTGGCGATGGCTGTTTGCAGTGTCGTACTGATGAGGACTGGATAGCTTGTGTTGGAAGCCATCTGAGAGTAGCATGCTGAAGAAGACTGGGAACCGTACCTTAGAAACTTCTCCCTTGGTTGCGTACCAGGGAAGATTCGGTGCCTTACGCCGGAAGCTTTCTGCGGTGGCTTACTGAAGAAGACAGAGTACCTTATGCTGGGGGTCATCCACATATCGTACTGAGGAAGATTGGGGAGCCTTGCGTCGTAAGCTTCCCTGGTAGCGTGCGGAGGAAGGCTGGGTGGCTTACTCCATAAGCTTTTCTCTCTGATATGCGGACTGAATGCCATATATATGCCCTTGATATTTCTCTGACCAGAAATGTACTGTTGTCTTGCACACGAATTGTCTTCCAGCTGGTTTATTACAATTGTTATGGTTGCACACTGAGTCAGTCTTGATGCTGATAGTTATTCCAGAATATCATTTGTAATCAAACCGAATATTCTCCATATAATGCAGTTGGCTGAGAGTTGCATAATGTTTAGCTGAGCTTCCAAATATTTGAATTCCTTACTGATTCTTTGAGTGCGGTGTCGGTTGATGAGCAACTTTCATAAGGGGAATAAGGTAACACCAAAGGCCCAACAAAAGAAACGACTGAACAAAAGCACACACAGCATTAAGATAGCATACAATCAATATCACATTTCACAGATATTCACCTCACTATGCATGCCTACCTAAGCACACAATTCTCGAGGGAACTCCGGTACTACGATCTAATATGCTGTGGTGGTGTGCACGAAAGTAAATCATTGTGTGGAGGGGTTGGTGTAAACAGAGTTACACCAAACGCTGGCTCAGCACCGGTTGCATCTGGACGGGCTTAGCGGTGAAGACGGACTCGGTGATCATGTAGCGAGACACGGATGTCACGACCACATCATCATCAAGCGTACGGAAGGGAACCGTACTCATCCAGAGTAGGATAGCGGTGGAAAGAAGGGCCTGCTGGCATTGCCCTTTTCTGATACAAGGACCAGTAAGGGTTGCCCAAGCGGCGGGTTGGATGGCAAGATTCGGTGTAGAAACATGTCTACCACCGAAACGATAGGTGGCTGGCGGAAAGATAACAGCGTGATACCTGCAAGTGGTGTCTGGAACACTTGGTACCTTGGCGTCACCCTGCTGGGACAGAGATGACACCAAACACCAACTGGCAAGAATGCAACACAGGAGAGTGCAGGTAGTGGATCGAAACCGATGCCACCTACACTCACAAGATCAGATCGTTAGCGACAATATAATAATTCTATATGCATGCTATGAAGCAAACAAATGCAACAATCAATTGCAATAAGCAAACTAGACTCTGAACTACCGGTTTCTAACGCTCGCGCGGACTAGGGCGTCCTACAGCCAGACCTGCTCTGATACCAACAGTTGTGGCACCCCGGCTCAGAGGGACCGGAACGCCCCGTATTCCAGCCCAGAGATCAAGTCTTCTGGAATACGACACTGCTTGGCATAGAACAAATCAGCTCTTTATTACAAATAACACGGGGTACATGGGTTCTGAAGGCACGAAGGTTACAGGGGCACGGTGACACTTCGCCTGCTCAGATGGTTCTATTCTAGCAGCGGAACAACTTGAAGTGGAATAAAATCTCTAGCAGCGTAACGATGGCGACGATGATGGACTCCACTCCTCAGGGACTCTGGCTGGGACGTATCCTAGAGCGCAACCTCGGAATCCTTGACAAGCAATCAATCACGACATCACCTGCAATCTGGCATGACATGCCAGGTGAGTACTTTGAATGTACTCGCAAGCTCACAGCAACCAAAGCAATCAAGACATACAACAGCATGGCATTTACAGGTTAATCATCAAAGATGAACATGATACTACTAGAACATCATGAGAATGGCAACAACATGAGAAGGGCAACAACATGGGCATGTCATGTACATATAACTCATGATATGAACAGGATGATACTAGCACTAGCATGCAAGGGGTTCGACGTTTAAGGTCTCGTGGACAAACTTACTCTGCTCGGAGGTTATCACGTAACCACCAACTTACCATTGTGATCATCGCATGACCACACGGAGCTCGATCTCTACCTGCGATCATCGCATGACCACATAAAGATCAACCAACTTCTTTTCTCATCGAACCTGGGTTGTTATCATTCAGGTTATTATTTCTGTTGACCCATAGTGTGACCTACTACGAACTATGTCCATGACCGAGGGCGCGGCTATCGATAGATCATACACTCTGCAGAGGTTAGTACACTGTACCCACACCACGGAACTCATGGCCTCGTGCTCCCATTCGGGTGGACCAACGATGTTCCGACAAAACCAGTCTATTGCATGACACTCTCCCGGCCACTCCGACAAACTCCCCTTTGGGCTATGTCCTGGGTGACCCCGGTGTTAACACGTGACACCCGCCACCTCTGTGGCTGCCACCGTCGTAGCTAAACATAAACGTTGTCCCACACGGGGACCTCGGTACCATCAAAACTTGGGTCCTCAAGGCTTATGGTAGCCTACCTGATCAGGGTAGCGCGCACACATAACCTTCCCTTGTTGGAGGCACCGACGAGAGGCATGACAATAGACCGCATTAGGGCCTTCCCATAAAGGCAAGTGTGGCTGCACTGGTTAGCTCGATTCGGTGGCACCATGACTCAGCCAACAGAGTTGTTCAAGTTTGATTAATGTCAGGTTCAACTTGAACGGTGATGAGCTGAGTCACATTAACATAAATGAATTAACAGGGCATATGAGCATAATACCAGTGTAACCATGGATGGGCAACATAACCATATAACATTCTAACATGAACAATGATAAATCATGAAGTCTATAAATATAAATGAGCATGGTATAGCGATGATCATGACTATCACAAGCATTTTCATATAAGACAGTAACTACTCATGTGAACATAACATTATCACTAGCATCGAAAATAATTACAAGAATAAAACATGACAAGAATATCCTTAGCAATTAATCATATCATTTACTATTTGAAAATGAACATGGCATAAGCATAGACATGGATTCACGAGCATATTCGAAGTATTCACAAAATAATTAAATGCGCAAATGATTATTAAATATTCAAGTGAAAACCATGGCTACTGCAAGGCCATCATGCAAGTGGCTATTGTGGCTTGCCTGGGGGTGAAGGATACATCGGGGAGAAGTGCGGAGACACCCGCGGAAAAATTGCCGGAAAAGTTTCCCTCCTGGCGGAGTTGTTTTAAGGGCAAGGGAAAAATGGTCATTTTCACAGTGTGACAACATCATTAAAATGGTACCATCGGAACGAGCTCGACGAACAGAGAACGTGGGATTTTGAATCACCTGAATCGGAGTTTCGGTTGAAAAGTTACGGCCGTTCGTTCGATAACCAGAAAAAGAATTGAAATCTGTGCTTTTCTGAGTTTAACCGACGAACGTCCGCTATTTAGAGGTTTCAGCCGGTGGGGTTAAAACAGAAAATGCATTCTGAAGAATACGCTTTCTGGCAAAGGAAAGCGTACTCTCGCCCACAGCCGCGACCAAATGCGCTTTCATTAAGCGAAGACGAACTTCGGAGAATACGTCTCCACTCAAATCTGCGCGGGCTCGGGGTCAACTTCTCTGTTAGACCGACAATTGGGGCCGAGAGGAGGTGGGACCCATCGGGCTAGGTCAACACCCCCAACCTCCCACTCGCCCGCAACGCAGAGAGAGGCCGTGCTCCGGCGACGAGCCCCGGCGGCACGGGCCACCTCCGGCGAGGCTCCGGCCATCGGCGGACTCGGGACGGAACGCCGCATCCAGAGGGCTGGGCTATGGCTGCCGGGAAGGGCCGAGGCGCCCGCAGCTTCGACGCCGGCAGGAGGAGTCATCGGGCTCGAGTGGGCTTGGGGCTAGGGTGCTCCGGCGAGCGAGAGGATGGGCGCTCGAGCTCTGCCGTGGCTAGGGGACTTCGACGGTGAAGTCAGGAGGGAGAGAAAGGCTCGGGCTCGCCGGAATTTAGGTGAGGCTGAGCGGCGGCCGTGGCAGCCATTGGAGAGGAGGGCAGCTCCTCGGGCTCGGGGGAGAGGTCGGGGAGGGCTAGTGGAGGGAGAGGAAGAGCTAGGTGAGGTCGAGGGAGGTCGGGGTGGGCTTAAATAGCCGCGGTGCCGATGCCGTAGCCAGACGAAGACGGGAGCTCGCGGACGATGCTCTCTGGCACGTCTGCGTGCACGCGCGCACGCGTGGAGGGGATGGGAGGGCTAGGGGAGGTGTATGCGGTACGGAGGGAACTAGTGGGGTGGCAGACGCAGGCGGCGCGGTGCCCGGTCGGCCACCGAGACCCTGTGCTCCCGCGGGCGCGGCCACCATACCGTGGCGCGAGGAGGGCGAACGAGGAGGGGGCCGGGACGGGGGAGTGATCACGAGGCTGCCACGGTGCTTTGGGACATGCTGGGACATGCGGAGACAGCAAGGAGAGCGGTGCTCGGAGCTAGCCGACGCAGAGCGCGCGGCCATGGCATGCCAGGCACGCGGTCACCGCGTGGCATGGCACTCTGAGGGCACGCGGAGCTGGCAAAAGGTGTCCACAGCATAGTTCTTCGAAATTATTACCTCTCTGATGTGATATATTGAAGAAATGAACTGTGGACTGAGGGGAGTGATCAACTTTAGTTTGCTGCAGCAACTGTAGGCAAAGTGGTGTGGTCAAATCACTTGGTAAAATGGTAAAAGAAGATGTCAGATATGTTAAGGGAAGGAAGAACTACCATCTGGTAAAATTTGGAGCCATTTGGACCAGGATAGAGTAGAGTTGCTTCACAACTGCATTTTCTGGTCCAAAAAGAAGATCATGAAGTAGCACTCACATGGATGCTAGCATAGGGCTGAAAATTTGTGGAGCATGATGATTTGATCATGTGAAGGTGCCATAAAAATTTCATCCCATTTGGATAAATAAAAATGGTACTTCCTTCACAATGATCTATACTGGACAGAAACTTGGGGGAATTTTTCAGAGAAAATGGCTTGGTAAAATAATGTGAATTTTCGCATGCTCACATTATTTAGGGATATTTAGGTCTTGGATTAATTTCATAATTTTTGAAGCAATAGAAAATATAGTTGCTTCACAAAATGAAATTGTGACCAGAAACCAAGATTTGAAGGTGTGCTCACATAGATCATTGGATGGAGCTGAAATTTGGTGGAGAGTTATTATTTGATCATAAGGATGATCTCCCAAAATTTCAACTCATTTGGATAAGCCTAGCTAGTACTTCCTTCACAAGGCTTCTCTCTGGACAAAAACTTTGAGAATTTGCTGAGGAAGATTTACTCAGCAAATGAGGCTGAATTTTGGCATGTGGCAATAATTTGGACTGGAAAGAGTTCCCAAAAATTTTGAGGGCAATCAAGAAAATATAATTAGCACTTCCTTCACAAAGTGCCAATCTGGACAGAATGGAAAAGGAATATTCCTGAATTATTTTTGAACTAGGGAAGGATGGATTTTGGCATATTTGTGGAAGATATGATCCAAAGAATTTATGAGAATTTTGTGGGAATTTTTGGAATGTCAGAAAGGTAGGTTGCTTCACAACCTAAGGCAAACAGGGTTATTCCTTTAATAGAAAAAGGAATATTCCCAAGAAATAAAAATTAGGGTTGGGCTAAGATGGAAATGACATGGCCTTGGGATATATTTGAGAATGACAAGCCACTTGGGAGAGGCAGAAGAAAAAATCTTCCTAGGTTTCAAGACCACATAACCACGGAAAAAGAAATTCCAAATAAAATTCGAAGAAATCCAAAAGAAAAAGAAAGGGCCAAGAAATCGGGGTGTTACAAGTATGATGATCATCATTATTAGAGCATTGTCCCAGTGAGGAAATAAAAAGAAGAAGAAAAAAGAGGCCAAAAAGAACCCACAATAAAAAGGAAGCAAAAAGGAAAAAAAAGAAAAAAAGAAAAAAAATGAGAGAAAAAGAGAGAAGGGGCAGTGTTACTATCCTTTTCCATACTTGTGCTTCAAAGTAGCACCATGTTTTTCATATAGAGAGTCTCCTGTTTTGTCACTTTCATATACTAGTGGGAATTTTTCATTATAGAACTTGGCTTGTATATTCCGATAATGGGCTTCCTCAAATGCCCAAGGTCTTCATGAGCAAGCAAGTTGGATGCACACCCACTTAGTTTTCATGTTGAGCTTTCATACACTTATATATCTTAGTGCATCCGTTGCATGGCAATCCCTACTCCTCGCATTGACATCAATTGATGGGCATCTCCATAGCCCGTTGATTAGCCGCATTGATGTGAGACTATCTTCTTCTTTTTGACTTCCCCTTATTAATGTCTACCATCATATTCTATTCCACCCATAGTGCTATATCCATGGCTTGCGCTCATGTATTTTGTGGGGGTTGAAAAAGCTGAAGCGCGTTAAAAAGTATGAACCAATTGCTCGGCTTGTCATCGGGGTAGTGCATGATGAATACTTTGTGTTAAGAAGATGGAGCATGACAGGATTATATGATTTTGTAGGGATAACTTTCTTTAGCATTTTTATTTTGGAAGACATGATTGTTTATTAGTATGCCTGAGTATTGATGTCTTTATGTCAAACTATAGACTATTGCTTTGAATCATTCGGATCTTATTATTCATACCGTAAGAGAGATTACATGATGAAACATGTTAGGTAGCATTCCACATCAAAAATTCTGTTTTTATCATTTACCTACTCGAGGACGAGCAGGAATTAAGCTTGGGGATGCTTGATACGTCTCCAACGTATCTATAATTTTTGATTGTTCCATGCTATTATAGTATCAATCTTGGATGTTTTATATGCAATTATATGCCATTATATATCATTTTTTGGGACTAACTGTAACACCCCAAAAATTTAACCATATTTTTATTAAGTAAAGTTTGGCCAGAAATAAAATTTTGATTTATATTAGGTCTTTTAATAATTCCAGAGTCTCTTCTGTTTTCTGTTTTTCAAAATTCTTCCCTCCATATAGAATTTTTTTTTAAAAAAATTATGGGTTTTGGTAGTTTTCTTAAATCAATTCATTTATACTTTAATAACAGTAGGAAATATTTTCATAATAAAATTTTGCCCAAGATAATCATTTTTAATAGCATTTTCAATCTCTGAAATGCTTCGGTTGCACTAAGACTCTTTTAAATAATTATTTAAAAATTCCACAAAAATTATGAGGGGTCATGTGATGCCTATAGATCACTTTTATGCAAAAACCCAACTTGGTCTTGTGAAAATTTTGAGCACAACTTTCTCTTTTCAATTTTGTCCCATTCCTAGGTTATAACTACAACCCTAATTTTCCTTGCTCCATAAATTCTGAAATTATTCCACCTTATAGTCCATCCAACCAAACCCTTAAGTCCAGAAGATCAACTCCATTTGCATCTTGCAAACCCACCAAATAAATCCTCCAAGTTTGGGTCCAGAACTGAATTTCACCAAAACTTGCACTAACAAGTTTTTCTTTTTCCCAAACTAACCCCACCACCATCCTTATCATCTAAGGAGACACCATCCTGGCAATTTTCACACCCAACAAAGATACCTGGCTAGCCCTAGCATTTCATCAAGCACATTATGTGCATGACATAATTTTGCAACCACTCAACCCTGCACTGCACACTTGATCATCTGGCCAAACCTGTATGTCCATCACCCCTCTCATACCCAGAAGCACCATCCTGCTAATTTGTAGCTTGGTTGGGTCCCTGTAGATTCCATTGGCATTTGTTCGAGCACATGGTGCGCGTGTCCAGAGCGTGGCCAGAGCACGCGTATTGCAGCCTCTGGCATCAAGCTGCTGCCGCGCCCCTGCTGCCTCTCCCGCTCGCCCGAGCCCTCCCCTGGATCATCTGGTCCTCCCCAATGCCTGCCGACATCCTTGCTTGGCCCCTAGTGCCGGCCACCACCACCAAAATCGCCGCCCGATTAGTCCCTCCTCGCCACGTCTCTGCCTTGCTTAAATGCCAATGGCCCGAGCTCATCCATTCACCCACCGACCTCCTACTGCCCTTACCGGCCTCCACCAACCCCGCCGACCTCGCCAGCTACCTCAATGGCGCCATGAATGGCCGCCGCCGTCGTATCTTCCTCGGGAAGCCATGAAACCGACCTCTCCCGCCTATTTAAACAACACCCGAGCTCGTTTAGATCATCACCCAGCACCCGTTCACCCTCCAGATGCCACAGAGAGCACCCAACCGGCCATAAGCCCCCTTCTTCTTCATCTCCGATAGCCACTGCCGCCATTGCTTCCTCGTTGATTCCGTTGCAACCACGGACTTCCCACAAAAAACTCCTCCACCACTAGCCTCCTGGAGCTCCCGTCGACCTTTTCCCCCTCTCAATTTTGCTCAGGAGCCACCGTAGACGGAAGCCTCATCCTGCCCGATGCCGCCATCTGCTGAGGACCTCGCCGCCGGTGACTCTGTCCACCCCAGCTACCATGACGGGTACCGGAAGGACCGCCTCACCCTCCTGAGCACGACGGTGGCCTCAGCTCCCCGAACGGCGCCGCCATTCACCGGCGAGCCTCACCGAAGTGCCGCCTCTACTCAGCCTGAGGAGAGGGCGTGCGCGGGCGACTGGTCAAACCTGACCAGTGGGCCAGGCGGGCCCACTGTCAGTGACCCAGCGCCGTGCTAGCTCGACTTAAGTGGAGGCGCATTTTTCCAAAGTATGTCTCCCTCACTGGGAAACGTATTCCACGAATACATCTTCGACGTCATCAGCCCTCCCGCATGGCCGAGCGACTGGGCCTGGCCTAGTGGCGCCAGGCGGCTAAACAGCGCTCAGGGCGCGCTTCTGTCCTTTTCTCTTTTTCTTCTCCAGAAAATTTCAAATAATCCTACAGTGGCCATTTCAAAACCAATTTTGATGATTTCAATTTCCAAGGATCTCTTAAATCATGCTCTATTAATCCAGCTAGGGTGAACATTTTTCCTAAGCTTAGTTTTTGTTGGATCTATTAAATAGTCCATTTCTTCATTTATTTCAGCTTAGAAATTCCCTAGGAAAATCATATGAACTTCAAATCATTTGATTCTTTTTATGATATTCCTCATTTTTCATCTAGTTTATTTTAGTAATTATTTCAAAAATTTCCAAACAACTTTTTTGTACTGTTTTGACTTTATGTGGTAATTGCAATATTTTGAAAATAGGAAAATGGAGGGAAGATGAAAATTTCAAAGTTTTGGAGTACACCCAACTTTTCTACCTGCTCAAGGCAAGCATCTTGAACACTCGATATGGTGAATGCATAGTTGTTTATTTGCAAGAATAATTGGATCACGAATATGTTGAATTCAAATAAAAATTGCATATTGCTAGTTATACATGCATGATCCCTTGATAATATTTTACTTTCATTTAAACATGAGGTATGAGTGAGTATGGTTATTTTCACATGTCACATATGCCTATGTTGGTCCAAACTAATCTGCAGGAAAGAATCAGTCACGAGAAAAGTGACCGTGAGATTGAAATCTCGTTATGACGAGAATGATCAGTGAGGGTATGTTGGGACATAGCAGATGGTGACCCTGTTGGGTACTACCAAGGAAATATATTGTGCTAACCACTGCAGGAAAACTTAAACCTCCTGAGTCGACCGTAGATCGAGTCTTGTTCCGGTAACCCCCATACTTGTTCCATGTTGCCACTTGTTCCTGCCACAGGTAGGGTACAGTCTAGTAAGTTGTTAACCCCTTTCTTTGCACACACCGTACAGAGAGGCCATGGTGAAAGATACCAGAGGCCTCTGGTAGGCATATCACCTGGTCCGGGGGCAAGGGTGTAACCAGCTGGGCCGAGTGGGTAGCACCCCTGTTTGCGCACGTTATAAATATTGTGATCCCATGCTATTGGAGGTGAGAAGCCTTCCCACTTAGAGTTTTACTTTATCATTGCCTTGGGTGATTCCTGGCTTTGGTGAGTTAAAGCTGGTATGTGCTGGTTAGGTCTGTTTTCAACCCAAAGGCCGTAACTGGAATTAGTCAGCGTCTTGGTGTTGGCTAAAAGAAATCCTTTACTTGTGGGTAAAGAGTACACCCTCTGCAGAGTTTTCAAACCTATTCAAATAGCCGTGTCCACGGTTAAGGACTATAGTCAGGGTTGGTCAAGTGTCGGTCTGAGTGTCGGTCTCCGGAGGAAATAGATAAACTTGAGCATGATCTATTTTTGTAGGATAATTATTGTCACCACTGATGCTATCATGAGTATTATTATGAATATCATTGTGGACTAACCTTTTCCTCTTATGTGCAACTCTGAGTATCACTTGGGATGGCTAGACCACCTGGGTACTCAGTTATATTTTCTTTTCTGAGTATCACTTGGGATGGCTAGTCCACCTGGATACTCAGTTTTATTTTCTTTTTTGAGTATGACTTGGGATGGCTAGACCACTTGGGTACTCAACTATATTTTCTTTTCTGAGTATCACTTGGGATGGTTAATCCACCTGGATACGCATTTCTTCAAGACCTCTCGAGGCGTCGCGTTCAGACACCCGTTTGGCATTTATTTTCAAGACCTCTCGAGGCGTCGCTTTCAGACACCTGTTTGGCATTTTTCTTGGAATTCCTCGGGCGTTCCAGCGCCCGATGTTCCATTTAATTTTCTTGGTCTATTACTAAAATAGTATATTTATTCTTCCGCACCGTCTTAATATTTATCATATCATGATTTAATATCGGTCAGCATATGCATATAAGTTAATCCATCATGAGCATATGCACTCTATTGCATTCGGTATATCTTTTGTTCATAATGTTTGCGAGTACATTCAAATGTACTAACTGGCTTGTCCCTGACTATTTAATTGGCCAGGTCAGGACTTCAACGAGGAGTACTACAATGACGTCCATGCGGACTAGGAGCCTAAGGTAGCAGCCACGCGAGATAGGAGTTATCCCGGTCAGTCATTCCTGTGGGATTGGAGCTTCCACCAGTATTGGAGATCCACTGCCCGCTTCCGCCATCCGCTGTTAGAAATGATTGTTATATCATTAGACCTTTATGGTCTTGTATCCAATTTCTTGTAATTGCCTGGTAATCTGTATCAAGGACGTGTCCACTAGTAAAAATGATCTTGGGGCTGGTGGTGACACGAGGGGTTGTTTTTGGGATTTTATGTCCCGGAAATCCGGCCCCGACACTAACCTATTAACCTAGTGCCCAGTGCCAGTTGCTGTTTTTTGCTTATTTTTGTCTTTTCAGAAAATCATTATCAAACAGAGTCCAAACGAAGAAAAAACTTTGGATTAATTTTTTCTGGACCAGAAGGGACCCTTGAAGCTTCGGGAAAAGACCAGAAGAGTCACGAGGGAGTGACAAGCTCGGGAGGCGTGCCCTGGGGGGTAGGGTGCGCCCCCAGGCTTGTGGGCCCCTCGTGGCACTTCCTGCCATAATTCCAGCGCTATAAAATCCCAAATATTCCCAATATACCAAAGAGATAGAAGAGAAAACCTTTTCGCCGTCGCAAGCCTCTGTTCTTCTGCGATCCCATCTGGAGGCCTTTTTCGGTACTCTGTCGGAGGGGGAATCGATCACGGAGGGCTTCTACATCAACCTTGTTGCCCTTCCAATGATGTGTGAGTAGTTTACCATAGACCGTTGGGTCCATAGCTAGTAGCTAGATGGCTTCTTCTCTCTCTTTGATCTTCAATACCATGTTCTCCTCGATGTTCTTGGAGTTCTATCCGATGTAATCTTCTTTTGCGGTGTGTTTGTTGGGATCCGATGAATTGTGAGTTTATGATTAGATTATTCATGAGAAATATTTGAGTCTTCTCTAAACTCTTTTATGCATTATTGTTATAGCTTTGTATTTCTCTCCGATCTATCCGTTTGGTTTGTCCAACTAGATTGATTTATCTTGCAATGGGAGAGGTGCTTTGTGATGGGTTCAATCTTGCGGTGCTCAATCCGAGTGACAGAAAGGGACATGACATGTATTTGTATTGTTGCCATTAAGGATAAAAAGATGGGGTTTAATCATATTGCTTGAGTTTACTTTGTCTACATCATGTCATCTTGCTTAAGGCGTTACTCTGTTTTATACTTAATACCCTAGATGCATGCTGGATAGCGGTTGATGGGTGTAGTAATAGTAGTAGATGCAGGCAGGAGTCAGTCTACTTGTCTCAGATGTGATGCCTATATACATGATCATTGCCATGAATCTGTCATAATTATTTGCTTTTCTATCAATTGCCCAACAGTAATTTGTTTACCCACCGTGTGCTATGTGTTCGAGAGAGAAGCCTCTAGTGAAAACTATGGCCCTCGGGTCTACTTTTATCATATATTAAAATCCAAAAATACCTTGCTGCAATTTATTTACTTTTATTTTCTTTTGCAATTTACTTTATCTATCTGTCACTATCAGAATTAATCCTTGCAAATAACCGCTAAGAGGACTGACAACCCTCTTATTTGCGTTGGCTGCAAGTGTTTGCTTTTGTGTGTGTAGGTGCTGCTAACGAGGTTCTGTGTGGTTCTCCTACTGGATTGATAACCTTGGTTCTTAACTAAGGGAAATAATTATCTCTACTGTACTACATCATCCTCTCCTCTTTGAGGAAATCCCAACGCAGCTCACAAGTAGCAGGTGCTAGCACTTGTGATTATGTTGAGTGGGTTGATGGGGAGTGGGATGGTAGAGCAAAGTTAGTCATTAAGTATCTTGCCATGAAGAACATGAAGCTGGAGACTAAGGTTAAAGAATTTGAAGCAGAAATTAAAAGGAATGAGAAAGAAAAGAGAGCAATGGTTAAGATGCAGAAGGAAATATTGTTCTATAGGGATAGGATGTTAGGATTTGGAGCTCTGCTGTATCTTGGCCCGTTTGCCATTATGATTGGTGCCATAGTTAGCAAGTAGATTGTTTTTAGTTTGTTGAAAAAGTTTGATGTAGTGGACAGTCATGTAGTTGCCATCCTTGTTATTCAGATGATGAAATGATGATGAAATATTTGGTATTCAGTTGATGGAGCATCACTTGGAACAGAATGTTGTTTATTCTTTTAATTATTGCTGTGTTGTTGGCCATTGTTGTTCTGTTCATGCCTAACAAAATTAATCCACCATGAACAGAATAGATGATGGAGTACATTGGACACTAAAACTAATTATATGAAATTGCAGGTAACTTGAATTTGACATAAATTGACTGAAACTATTTATAGTAGAAATGTAGGTAAGTACACACAAAACTTAACATGAGGACATTTTATATTTGGCAGATAGTACTATAGGTAACATGGGCACATTGTAACTGAATGTTTGAAAGATTGCAGTACAATTAACATGGGGACATCATGTTGGCATATTCTATATTTGGCAAAAAGTGCATATTTGGCATATTCTATATTTGTTAAGTCGTGCACATGTGCACATCACCTTGCAGCACTACTGATTTGTGCAGTAGCACTGATCATTGTCCTTTTGCAACATAGGTGCAACATCTAGCAGCACCTAAACCATCAAAGCAACACTGAAGCAAAGCAACACTTGATATTCAACATTCTGAAATTTAACTGAACTTGACAGCATAGGGTTGAACACTAGATATTTAGTTCTTAACTGACAACCAACCGGACCAAACTAAACTGATTACATAGCTTATATGCTTAAATATACCAGCATACCTAACCAACATCAAGCCCAAAATATTTTTAACTTATATGTTGAAACATATAATAGCATACCTAACTACAGATAACTTCAGCAGCTTCCTTCTTCTTCAGTAACTATCCCCATCTTCACTTCTTCAGCAATTTCAGGCGGTCGGAGCGGCGCACTACACCTGCAGGAGTCTTCTTCTGCAGCACCTTCTTCTTCAACACCTGCGCCTCCTGCTCCTGACCCACCTCCTCCACTTCCATCTTCACGATGTCAGGGACATCTGGAAGGAGCTCGACGTCGATGGGCAGAGTCTTGTCACCCTGGACGGCGACCGGCGCAACCATCTGCATGGCGTCCTCCTCGCCGTCTTCCTCGTCGTCAGGGATGACCAGTACCTCATCGACGTTGTCCTCCTCATCATTAAAGACCACCGGCTGGACTGGCGCAGTCATGCGTCGAACCTGGTAGTCCGGGTTGACGGGCACTGGGAGAGTGAGCTTGACGTCGACGCGCTCCGCCCTCGACGTGACGCGCGCAGGATCCGCCTGCTGCGGCATGGTGGTGGAGCGGTACATCCACCACCTTGCACGCTGAACAGGGTCGGCGTTCAGTGTGGCCTCTCGCATTGCCCAGACGAGGAGGAGGGCCAGCGGCACGCCACGGCCTTCGTGGAAGGCGCGCTTCTTCTCGTCGTCGGTGAGCACTTTGACGAGGCCATGCGTGTGGTTGACCATCTTCTGCGTCCTGGTTGCTACTTGTGAGCTGCGTTGGGATTTCCCCGAAGAGGAGGGGATGATGCAGTACAATAGAGATAAGTATTTCCCTCAATTATGAAACCAAGGTTATCAATCCAGTAGGAGAATCACGCAACAACTCGTTAGCAGTACCTGCACACAAAATAACAAATCCTCGCACCCAACGCGAACAAGGGGTTGCCAATCCCTTGGCGGTTAATTGCAAGATTAAATTGTATGGTGATAGATAGATAGATTGAACAAAAATAAAAAATAAAATAAATAAAGTAAAATTGCAGCAAGGTATTTTTGGGATTTTTAATATATGATAAAAGTAGACCCGGGGGCCATAGTTTTCACTAGAGGCTTCTCTCTTGAAAATGGAAAACGGTGGGTAAACAAATTACTGTTGGGCAATTGATAGAAAAGCAAATAATCATGACGACATCCAAGGCAATGATCATGTATATAGGCATCACGTCCGAGACAAGTAGACCGAAACGATTCTGCATCTACTACTATTACTCCACACATCGACCGCTATCCGGCATGCATCTAGAGTATTAAGTTCATAAAGAACGGAGTAACGCCTTAAGCAAGATGACATGATGTAGATAAACTAAACTCATGCATGAATAAACCCCATCTTTTTACCCTTAATAGCAATGATACATACGTGTCATGTCCCTTTCTGTCACTAGGATTGAGCACCGCAAGATCGAACCCATTACAAAGCACCTCTTCCATTGCAAGATAAATCAATCTAGTTGGCCAAACCAAATCAATAGATCGGAGAGAAATACGAAGCTATAACAATCATGCAAAAAAGAGTTCAGAGAAAAATCAAATAATATTCATGGATAATCTGATCATAAACTCACAATTCATTGGATCCCAACAAACACACCACAAAAAGTGATTACATCGGATAGAACTCCAAGAACATCGAGGAGAACATTGTATTGAAGATCAAATAGAGAGAAGAAGCCATCTAGCTTCTAACTATGGAGCCGAAGGTCTATGGTAAACTACTCACACATCATCGGAAGGGCAGCAAGGTTGATGGAGAGCCCCTCCGTGATTGAATCCCCCTCCGTTGGAGTGCCGGAAAAGGCCTCCAGATGGGATCTCTCGAGAACAGGAACTTGCGGCGGCGGAAAAATTATTTCGTGGACTCCTCTATTGGTTTCCCGATTTTAGAGAATTTATAGAGGTGGAATTAGGTCAAACGGAGCAGAGGTGGGCCCATGAGGCACGAGGGCGCGCCACCCCCCTAGGGCGCGTCCTGGTGGCTCGTGGTCACCTCCCCTGTCTTCTGGCCCTCTCCCGAAGCTCCTAGTGTCTCCTATGTCCAGAAAAAAATCTCCAAAAAGTTTCGTGGCATTTGGACTTCGTTTGGTACTGATATTCTGGAAAATCAAAAATAGGCAAAAAAACAGCAACTTGCACTGGGCACTAAGTTAATAGGTTAGTCCCAAAAAATGATATATAATTGCTTGTAAATGTATATAAAACATCCAAGATTGATACTATAATAGCATGGAACAATCAAAAATTATAGATACGTTGGAGACGTATCAAGCCTCCCCAAGCTTAATTCCTGCTCGTCCTCGAGTAGGTAAATGATAAAAACTGAATTTTTGATGTGGAATGCTACCTATCATATTCATCATATACTCTTTTCTTTTATAGCATGGACATTTGGACTTGAATGATTCAAAGCAATAGTCTATAATTTGACATGAAGAAAAATACTCAAGCATACTAACAAGCAACCATGCGTTTCAAAATATCAACACTAAAGAAAGCTATCCCTAGCCCATTATGCTCAATCATTGATCCATTCATGAAACACACTCAATATTAGCCACACACAATGCACAAGTATGACAATAGTGCTCTCTAGTTGGTGCTTTGTAAGAGAAGATGGAGACTCAAAATAAAAATAAAAATTGCATAAAAGTAAATAGATAGGCCCTTCGCAGAGGGAAGCAGAGATTTGCAAATGTGCCAGAGCTCAAGGCTTAAATTAGAGAGATAAAATTATTTTGGGAGGCATGCTTTTCCTGTCAAGGAAAACGACCGAGAATTCCCAATATCTTCCATGCTAGACACATTATAGGCGGTTTCCAAACAGAAAATAAAGTTTGTTTCCTTTGCACCATTCTTTCACAATCCATGGTAGCCGTGTCCACGGGTGCCCTCCATACCAACACTTTCCAAGGAATTTATTATTATCATCATATTAATTTTTTTTCATTTCGGGACTAGGCATCCCTATTACCTGCCACTCTCTCGTGCAATGACAAGTGAATAAACACTCATCGTGAGAATAACACACCTAGCATGGAAAATATTGTCCACCCCCTGCCGCTTCATGAGCGGTACAGGCACACAAAACGGAAAATTATTTTGAAAATTAGAGTTGGCAGATGCAAATTTACTTGGAACGGCATGGAAATACCGCATATAGGTAGGTATGGTGGACTCATTTGGCACAACTTGGGTTTAGGGAGTTGGATGCACAAGCAGTATTCCCGCTTAGTGCAAATGAAGGCTAGCAAATAGATTGATAAGCGACCAACCAAAAAGCGAAAACGGTCATAAACATGCATTGAACATAACTAACACCGAATAATGCACCATAAGTAGGATATAATTTCGTTGCATAACTATTGACTTTATGTGCATGCATAGGGAATCACAAACCTTAATGATGTCTACTACACAACTTATTCTTGTAGACTCGTGTTGGGCCTCCAAGCGTAGAGTTTTGTAGGACAGTAGCAATTTTCCCTCAAGTGGATGACCTAAGGTTTATCAATCCGTGGGAGGCGTAGGATGAAGATGGTATCTCTCAAACAACCCTGCAACCAAATACAAGAAATCTCTTGGGTCACCAACACACCCTATACAATGGTAAATTGTATAGGTGCACTAGTTCGGCGAAGAGATGGTGATACAAGTGTAGTATGGATAGTAGATATAGGTTTTTGTAATCTAAAAATAAAAAAAACAGCAAGGTAGCAAGTGATAAAACGGAGCACAAACAGTATTGCAATGCTTGAAAACACGGCCTAGGGTTCATACTTTCACTAGTGCAATCTCTCAACAGTGCTAACATAATTGAATCATATAATTATCCCTCAATGTGCGACAAAGAATCACTCCAAAGTTCCTATTAGCGGAGAACATAAGATAGAAATTGTTGTAGGGTACGAAACCACCTCAAAGTTATATTTTTTGATCAATCTATTAAGCCATCCCTATAAGTGTCACGAATGGCCCTAGAGTTCGTACTAAAATAACACCATATGATACGCATCAACCAACTCTAATGTCACCTAGATACTCCAATGTCACCACAAGTATCCATGAGTTGATTATTCGATATGCATCAAACAACTTCAGATTCATAATATTCAATCCAACACAAAGAACTTCAAAGAGTGCCCCAAGATTTCTACCGGAGAAAGTAGGACGAAAACGTGCATCAACCCCTATGCATAGATTACCCCAATGTCACCTCGGGAATCTGTGAGTTGAGTGCCAAAACATACATCAAGTGAATCAATATGATACCCCATTATTACCATGGGTATTCATATGCAAGACATACATCAAGTGTTCTCAAATCCATAAAAGTATTCAATCCGATAATAGTGAAACCTCAAAGGTAAAAACTCAATTCATCACAACGAGATAGAGAGGGGAAAAACACCATATGATCCAACTATATTAACAAAGCTCGCGGTACATCAAGATCGTGCCAAATCAAGAACACGAGAGAGAGAGATCAAACACATAGCTACTAGTACATACCCTCAGCCCCGAGGGTGAACTACTCCCTCCTCGTCATGGAGACCGCCAGGATGATGAAGATGGCCTCCGGTGATGATTTCCCCCTCCGGCAGGGTGCTGGAAAAGGGCTCCAGATGGGATCTCCTTGGTACAGAGGCTTGCGGTGGCGGAGTCGAAGTTCTAGGGTTATTTCTAGGGGTTTTGGTATTTATAAGAATTTTTGGCGTTGGAATCACAAGAAGGGTCACAGGGGGCCCACGAGGCACCATGGCATGCCTGGGAGAGGGGGTGGCGCGCCCAGGTGGCTTGTGGGGCCCCTTTGGGTCTTCTGCTGCTCCCCCGAAGCTTCTTGGGTCTGTTTCCTTCTAGAAAAAATCGTCAAAAAGTTTCGCTGCATTTGGACTTCATTTGATATGGATTTTCTGGAAAGCCAAAAACAAGCAGAAAACAGCAACTGGCACTAGGCACTAGGTCAATATGTTAGTCCATGAAAATCATGTAAAATCCATATAAAAGTGCACCAAAATCATACAAAACTATAATAAACATGGCATGAATACTTCATAAATTATAGATACGTTGGAGACGTATCACTTAACACCAATATTCTTACTAAATCACAATTACTTACTAACATGACTCACATATTATCATCTTCATATCACAAAACTATTGCAAGGAATCAAACTTATCATATCCAATGATCTATATGAAAGTTTTTATTATATCCCTCTTGAATATTCATCACTTTGGGACCAAATTCATATCTTGTGCAAATTACCATTACTATTATCAACTCTCAAAAAGATATAAGTGAAGCATGAGAATGCAAATATTTCTTCAAAATTTTATCTTATCAACTCTCAAAATAATATAAGTGAAGCATGAGAGTGCAAATATTTTTTCAAAATATATCCACCGCCGTGCTCAAAAAGATTTAAGTGAAGCACTAGAGCAACTGCCTAGCTCAAAAGATTTAAGTGAAGCACATAGAGTATTCTAACAAATCATGATAAACGTGTGGATCTCTCAAATAGGTGTGTCCAGTAAAGATGATTGTGACAAACTAAAAAGCAAACAAAGCAAAGACTCATATAATACACGACGCTCCAAGTAAAACACATATCATGTGACGAATAAAAATATAGCTCCAAGTAAAATTACCGATGGTTGGTAGAAGAAAGAGGGGATGCCTTCCGGGGCATCCCCAAGCTTAGACGCTTGAGTCTTCCTTGAATATTACCTTGGGGTGCCTTGGGCATCCCCAAGCTTAGGCTCTTGCCACTCCTTATTCCTTCATCCATCGTGATCTCACTCAAAACTTGAAAACTTCAATCACACAAAACTCAACAAAACCTTCGTGAGATCCGTTAGTATAACAAACAAATCACTACAAGTACTGTTGCAAACCCGTTCATATTTTATTTTTGCATTATACCTACTGTATTCTAACTTCTCCATGGCTTATACCCCCCGATACAATCCATAGTTTCATCAAAACAAGCAAAACAATGCATCAAAAACAGAATAGTCTGTAGAGATCTATTTAAAAGCCATACTTCTGTAACTCCAAAAATCCTGAAAAATTAGGAGAACGTGGGAAATTCATATACCAATACTGTGTAAAAATTTCAGATTTTTCTGACGCTCCAGTACAGAATTAAAATTCCAGCACTGGACACAAAACTTTCTGTTTTCCAAACATCATCAATTATACTATATTCCAAATCATCCCAAAGGCATTACTTGGCACAAACACTAATTAAAACATAAAAACACAATCATAACAGTAGAATAATTGTGTAAACATGCAAGAACAGAAATAAAAAGAAAAAGTTTATTTTATTCATTGGGTTGCCTCCCAACAAGCTCTTTCTTTATAGCCATTAAGATAGGCTTGAGATTTCAATGATGCTCACATGAAAGATAATAATTGAAACACAAAGGGAGCATCATGAAACATGTGAAAAACACATTTAAGTCTAACATACTTCCTATGCATAGGCATTTTATAAGCAAACAAATTATCAAGACAAGCAATATCTAGCATATGCCAATAGGAAGAATGGAGCATCAATAATTTCAACATAACGACAGGTAATTTAGTAACATGAAGATTTCTATAACCATATTTTCCTCTCTCATAATAATTACATGTAGGATCATAATCAAATTCAACAATATAGTTATCATATAAAATTTTATCTTCATGATCCACATGCATAAAAGTTTTATAATCTTCCAAGATAGTGGGATTAACATCAACTAAAGTCATGACCTCTCCAAACCCACTTTCATAAAAAAATTCATAAGATTGAACACTCTCCGAATATGTGGATTCTTTTTACTTAAAGTTGACACTCTTCCAAACCCACTTTCAATATTATTGCAATCATTATTATCATCATGAGGCTTAAATAAATTTTCAAGATCATAAGAAGCATCACCCCAATCATGATCATTACAATAAGTAGTGGACATAACAAAATCATCATCCCCAAGCTTGTAGTTTTGCATATTATTAACACAATTGACATTAATAGAATTTATAATAAAATCATTGCATTCATGCATTTCATTCAAGGAGCTATCATGAATCACTATATAAATTTCTTCATAGCAATTTTCAGATTCACGATTTTCAAGCAGAACTTCATAAAGATAATCTAGTGCACTCAACTCACTAGCAATTGGTTCATCATAATTGGATTTTTTGAAAAGATTAGCAAGTGGATGAGGATCCATATCAATAGCTTTTTAGCAAGCAAAGATGCAAGAAAATAGGAAGCACATGGCAAGACAAGCAAACAAACGAGCAAATAAAAATATTTTTGTGTTTTTTGTAAAAAAATTAGAAGTGGGGGAGATGAAAACGAGAGGCAAAGGCAAATAAAATAAATGCAAGAAGATGAAAGTTTATGTGTAGGTACTTGATAGATGTTGATGATGTCTCCCCGGCAACGGCGCTAGAAATTCTTCCAGCTACTTGTGAGCTGCGTCGGGATTTCCCCGAAGAGGAGGGGATGATGCAGTATAGTAGAGATAAGTGATACGTCCATTTTGCATCATGGTTTGCTACTATTATTTATAGTGTTTTTAATCAATATAACACTTTGTGGAGCAATTCTAATGCCTTTTATCTCTTAATATGCAAGATTTACACAAGGAGGGAGAATGCCGGCAGCTGGAATTCTGGACCTGAAAAAGCTATGTCAGAGATACCTATTCTGCACATCTCCAAATGAGCTGAAATTTCACGGAGAATTATTTTGGAATAAATAAAAATACTGGAATAAAGAAGTACCAGAGGGGGTCACCCAGGTGCCCACGAGGCACCAGGGCTTGCCACCCTCCCCCAGGCGCGCCCTGGTACCTCGTGGGGCCCCTGGCCGGCCTCTGGCCCCCATTTTTTGGTATATAAGTCATTTTTCCCTAGAAAAAATATAGAGAAGACTTTCAGGATGGGGCGCCGCCGTCTCGAGGCGAAACTTGGGCAGGAGCACTTTTGCTCTCCGGCGGAGAGATTCGTCCGGGGAAACTTCCCTCCGGGAGGGGGAAATCGTCGCCATCGACATCACCAGCGATCCTCTCATCGTGGGAGGACTAATCTTCATCAATATCTTCACCAGCACCATCTCATCTCAAACCCTAGTTCATCTCTTGTATTCAATCTTTGTCTCAAAACCTCAGATTGGTACTTGTGGGTTGCTAGTAGTGTTGATTACATCTTGTAGTTGATGCTAGTTGGTTTACTTGGTGGAAGATTATATGTTCAGATCCATTATGCTATTCAATACCCCTCTGATCTTGAACATGAACATGATTTTTGAGTAGTTACTTTTGTTCTTGAGGACATGGGAGAAGTCTTGTCATAAGTAATCATGTGAATTTGGCATTCGTTCGATATTTTGATGATATGTACGTTGTTGATTCCCTTAGTGGTGTCGTGTGAACATAAAGCATATTAAATCCTATGGGTATGTCTCCTTATAAAATGGTTTATGGAAAAGCATGTAATTTACCTCTTGAGTTAGAACATAAAGCATATTGGGCAATTAAAGAACTAAATTATGATTTTAAACTTGCCGGTGAAAAGAGGTTATTTGATATTAGATCATTAGATGAATGGAGAACCCAAGCTTATGAAAATGACAAATTGTTTAAAGAAAAAGTTAAAAGATGGCATGATAGACGAATCCAAAAACGGGAATTTAAAGTAGGAGAGCAAGTTCTATTGTACAATTCTCGTTTGAGATTCTTTGAAGGAAAGCTTCTCTCTAAATGGGAAGGACCGTATATCATCGAAGAAGTTTATCGCTCCGGAGCCATCAAAATAAACAACTTCGAAGGCACAAATCCGAGAGTGGTGAATGGGCAAAGAATTAAACACTATATTTCAGGTACTCCTATTAATGTTGAAATTAATATTATTGAAACAATTACACCAGAGGAATACATAAGAGAGACCTTCCAGAACACTCCAGAACCCTGAAAAGGAAGAGGTATGTGATACAGTAAGTAAACCGACTCCAAAAATTCCATAAAAATACTTTCTGTTAGTTTTGGAATATTAGACAAAATACAAAAAATAAGAAACAGCCGAGGGGACCCACCTGGTGCTCACGAGGCACCAGGGCGCGCCACCCCCCCAGGCGTGCCCTGGTGGCTCGTGGGCCCCACGTGAGCCTTCCCGACTCCGTTTACTTCTGGATTACTTGTTTTGCAAGATAAAAAAATCTTTATATATACTCCCATATGTTTTGACCACCGTATCGCAGAAATCTCCTCTGTTCTTGTTTCGTGCTATTTTTCTGACAGATCTAGATCGCTATGGCTCCACCAAGCTCTTCCAAGGACAAGTTCTACGAGAAGGTCATCAACCCCTACTTACCGGAGGTGATGAAACATCCTCAAGCCATCGAGATGCGTGAGGGGGTGCTTCACATCCGGGATGTTCAAGAACCCAAGAAGACCGGGAGCGTGGAGGCCAGGCTGGAAGCGGTGGAGCAGGAGATCTTTAAGTGCCAAGGGATGGTAGAACGCGGACTCAACGCCAACCACTCCATGATCATGGAATTCACCTGTGAACACAAGGTGGATGGCCAATCAATGGGGGACATCATCTTCAAGCTCAACGAATGAATTGACTATCTCCAAGGCCAAATCTATGATCTGCAAAACCAAAATTTTGAGTATGAGGCAAGATTCAAAGGTATGAGTTTAGCTGCAAGTTTCAGGACTCCGGAGACCCGCTCATCCTTTTATGATGGCGAACCTATGCCATGGAAGACAAGCCCACTACTTCATCACCACCATCATCTTCGAAGAAGGAGACTTGAGCACATGGGTATGGGCACTCCCCTTGGCTTGTGCGAAGCTTGGGGGAGGTGCCCCAGTATCGTATCACCATCACTTTTATTATCGTTATCTATTTTTAGTTCGACCCTTAGTTATTTTCGTGATCTAGTTGAATAAAAGTTTAGTATGATCTATTTTCGAGTATTAGCTTCGTGATCTATCTATTCATGTAATCGAGTTGAGAGTTATATAATAAAGAGTAGTTTGAGTTTTTGCTTCTTTACTTTCATGTTCCAATTCTAGCAATGAAAATAATGAAAAAGATCATATGCTAATCCTATGGAAAGTAATGACATTACATAAAGAAAAGTATAAGTGGTAAAATTTATTGGAAGTTAACAAACATAGCATTAGTCAATGATGCAATTCATGAAAGAATTAATAGGGAAGAGAAGATTCACCTGCAAATATACTATCTTGGACATCTTTTATGATTGTGAGCCCCCATTAAGTATTTTATGTCAAATTGTCGACGTTAGACAAGGAAGACAACATAATGAATTATGTTTGTTCATATTCACATATAAGTTATATTGTTATAGATCCTCCAACATGTGGTGCTTGCCCAATATCTTTGCTAGCCAAAAATTCACACCAAGTAGAGATACTACTTGTGCATCCAAAACCCTTGAACCCAGTTTCATGTCATGAGAGTTCACTATATCTACCTATGGATTGAATAAGATCCTTCAAGTAAGTTGTCATGGGTGCAAAAAGCAATAAAAATTGCCTCTAAATATGTCTGAACTTTTATTGTAAGGGAAATAAGCTTTGTACGAACTTGTGAAGGTAAAGGAATAAAAGCGACAGACTGCATAATAAAGGTTGCTATAACAAGAGGCAATATAAAGTGATGTTACTTTGCATTAAGATCTCTTGCATCTAACAACAAAATGTGCATGACAACCTCTGCTTCCCTCTGCGAAGGGCCTATCCTTTACTTTTATGTATTTACTTTTTATGCAAGAGTCAATAGTGTTCTCCTCTACTTCTTTTTATTTTTCTCTTTTGTAAGCATCATGTGGTGGGGAAAGATCTAAGTATATATATCCAGTTGGATATGAGTGATCATGAGTTATTATTGTTGACATCACCCTTGAGCTGAATAAGTTGGGAGGCGAAATCACAAGCCCCTATCTTTCTATGTGTCTGGTTGAAACTTTTTGCTCCATATATATGTCGTGAGTGTTAGCAATCATAGAAGACTAAATGATGGTTGAGTATGTGGACTTGCTAAATAGCTCCTACATGAGACACTTCCTGAAAATATGATGAATTGCAATTGCATTGTTGACTAAGAACATAGTTTGTTAGTTTTCAAGAAAGTTTATGCCTTATACTCCATTGTTGTGATGAATTGTTACTTGCTCATAAGAAGTTTATGATAATAAATATTGCTGTTATAATAATGATCATGATGCTACTATGTCCATATTTTGGTTTTATCGACACCTCTCTCTGTCTAAGCTTGGGGGAGTTGATATGTCCATTTTGCATCATGTTTTGCTACTGTTATTTATAGTGTTTTTAATCAATATAACACTTTGTGGAGCAATTCTAATGCCTTTTCTCTCTTAATATGCTAGATTTACACAAGGAGGGAGAATGCCGGCAGCTGGAATTCTGGACCTGAAAAAGCTTTGTCAGAGATACCTATTCTGCACATCTCCAAATGAGCTAAAATTTCACAGAGAATTATTTTGGAACAAATAAAAAATACTGGAATAAAGAAGTACCAGAGGGGGACCACCCAGGTGCCCACGACGCACCAGGGTGCGCCCCCCCCCCAGGCGCACCCTGGTACCTCGTGGGGCCCCTGGCCGGCCTCGGACCCCCATTTTCTGGTATATAAGTCATTTTACCCTAGAAAAAAATATAGAGAAGACTTTCGGGAAAGGGCGTCGCCGTCTCGAGGCGGAACTTGGGCAGGAGCACTTTTGCTCTCCGGCGGAGAGATTCTGCCGGGGAAACTTCCCTCCGGGAGGGGGAAATCGTCGCCATCGACATCACTAGCGATCCTCTCATTGTGGGAGGACTAATCTTCATCAACATCTTCACCAGCACCATCTCATCTCAAACCCTAGTTCATCTCTTGTATTCAATCTTTGTCTCAAAACCTCAGATTGGTACCTGTGGGTTGCTAGTAGTGTTGATTACATCTTGTAGTTGATGCTAGTTGGTTTACTTGGTGGAAGATTATATGTTCAGATCCATTATGCTATTCAATACCCCTATGATCTTGAACATGAACATGATTTGTGAGTAGTTACTTTTGTTCTTGAGAACATGGGAGAAGTCTTGTCATAAGTAATCATGTGAATTTGGCATTCGTTCGATATTTTGATGATATGTACGTTGTTGATTCCCTTAGTGGTGTCGTGTGAACGTCGACTACATGACACTTGACCATATTTGGGCCTAAGGGAATGCATTGTGGAGTAGTAATTAGATGATGGGTTGCTAGAGTGACAGAAGCTTAAACCCTAGTTTATGCGCTATTCCGTAAGGGGCTGATTTGGATCCATATGTTTAATGCTATGGTTAGAGTTATCTTAATTCTTCTTTCGTAGTTGCGGATGCTTGCGAGAGGGGGTAATCATAAGTGGGAGGCTTGTTCAAGTAAGAACAGCACCCAAGCACCGGTCCACGCACATATCAAATTATCAAAGTAGCGAACGCGAATCAAACAAACATGATGAAAGTGACTAGATGAAATTCCCATGTGTCCTCGAGAACGCTTTACTTACTATAAGAGATCGTTTCGGCTTGTCCTTTGCTACAAAAAGGATTGGTCCAACTTGCTGCACTCTTTGTTACTATTGTTACTTGTCACTTGTTACAAATTATCTTGCTATCAAACTACTCGTTACCGATAATTTCAGTGCTTGCAGAAAACACCTTGCTGAAAACCGCTTGTCATTTTCTTCTGCTCCTCGTTGGGTTCGACACTCTTACTTATCGAAAGGACTACGATTGATCCCCTATACTTGTGGGTCATCAATAAGTATTTCCCTCAGTTATGAAACCAAGGTTATCAATCCAGTAGGAGAATCACGCAACAACTCGTTAGCAGTACCTGCACACAAAATAACAAATCCTCGCACCCAACGCGAACAAGGGGTTGTCAATCCCTTGGCGGTTAATTGCAAGATTAAATTGTATGGTGATAGATAGATAGATCGAACAAAAATACAAAATAAAATAAATAAATTAAAATTGCAGCAAGGTATTGTTGGGATTTTTAATATATGATAAAAGTAGACCCGGGGGCCATAGTTTTCACTAAAGGCTTCTCTCTTGAAAATAGGATACGGTGGGTAGACAAATTACTGTTGGGCAATTGATAGAAAAGCAAATAATCATGACGATATCCAAGGCAATGATCATGTATATAGGCATCACATCTGAGACAAGCAGACCGAAACGATTCTGCATCTACTACTATTAGTCCACACATCGACCGCTATCCAGCATGCATCAAGAGTATTAAGTTCATAAAGAATGGAGTAACACCTTAAGCAAGATGACATGATGTAGACAAAGTAAACTCACACATGAATAAACCCCATCTTTTTACACTTAATAGCAATGATACATACGTGTCATGTCCCTTTCTGTCACTGGGATTGAGCACCGCAAGATCGAACCCATTACAAAGCACCTCTCCCACTGCAAGATAAATCAATCTAGTTGGCCAAACGAAATGAATAGATTGGAGAGAAATATGAAGCTATAATAATAATGCATAAAAGAGTTCAGAGAAAACTCAAATAATATTCATGGATAATCTGATCATAAACTCACAATTCATCGGATCCCAACAAACACACCGCAAAAAGTGATTACATCGGATAGAACTCCAAGAACATCGAGGAGAACATTGTATTGAAGATCAAATAGAGAGAAGAAGCCATCTAGCTACTAACTATGGACCCGAAGATCTATGGTAAACTACTCACGCATCATCGGAAGGGCAGCAAGTTTGATGGAGAGCCCCTCCGTGATCGAATCCCCCTCCGGCGGAGTGTCGAAAAAGGCCTCCAGATGGGATCTCTCGAGAACAGGAACTTGCGGCAGCGGAAAAAGTATTTCGTGGACTCCTCTGTTGGTTTCCCGATTTTAGAGAATTTATAGAGGTGGAATTAGGTCAAACAGAGCAGAGGTGGGCCCACGAGGCACCAGGGCGTGCCTTGGTGGCTCGTGGCCACCTCCTCTATCTTCTGGCTCTCTCCCGAAAGCTTCTAGTGTCTCTTATGTCCGGAAAAAAATCTCCAAAAAGTTTCGTGGCATTTGGACTTCGTTTGGTACTGATATTCTGGAAAACCAAAAACAGGCAAAAAATAGCAACTGGCGCTGGGCACTAAGTTAATAGGTTAGTCCCAAAAAAATGATATATAATTGCTTGTAAATGTATATAAAACATCCAAGATTGAGATACTATAATAGCATGGAACATTCAAAAATTATAGACACGTTGGAGACGTATCACTGGCAAACCACCTGCACACCTCCCTCAACTGCGCACGCCATGCCTCGTCATTGCCGGTGAGGTCCTTCTTAGCTTGCTGCCAGGCCAGGCTTCTCTCCATGGAGGCGGTGGCAGCGGTGGCCGCCAAGTGTTTCTTGATCTAGTGGAAGTGGGGAGCGGAGTTCGAAGCGACATGAGTGGTAAGTGGATGAGTGAGCGAGTGGGCGGTGGGGAGGGGTAGTGACACATGTATATGTATTGAATAGCAGTTAGGTGGGCCATGGGGAGGGGCATTGTACAAGAGAGTTTGTACCTCCTTCTCATCAACAATCTCTACTCATAGCACACTGGCATTGCACTCTACAGTTCTCACATAGGTCTTGGGTTCGAGCCCCAGGCAAAACCTTTTTTTTTGTTTCTTTTTTAATTAATTTTTTGTTTCTTATTTTAATTAATTTTTTGGTTCTCACAACTGAGAGCCAAAGAATTGCTTCCAGGAGGCTATTATTGAGAGGCATTCTGATGGAACTGACTCCAAATATTTTTTCTGGGAATTCATGGTTCAGATTCTTAGTGTTATGGTCTTGGAGTTACACTTTGTTACTTACATGTTTAAGATAGCAAGTATTTTATTGCTCCTTTCCAAAAGTAAAAGGTTGATACACCAACAATGGAGTTCAACCTCACAGTCACAACATCGTACATGCATACAACTGAAGATAGTTGAACCAAAACACACTCGCAGTAAACCAACTGCTGACGAAGTTGCTAAAATATATAGGAACCAAATACGCGAAAGGTCAAACACAGAAGATGCCATAATGTGAAGGCTATACTGCCACCCATTTTCCGTGATTAAAGTCCCTAGTGACCGCCTCCAGTTTAGTACATCTTGATGGTCCTGGCCAGTTCACTCGATTCATCCATAGAAAACTGAATCAAGTCTTCTACTCTTCTTCCTGCACCACATTTCTGCACATGATAACAGAGAGGATAAGTTTATGAATGATAAGGTAAAAAACTTATAATCGACAATGCATGCAAACACGTACTTCTTATTTAGTTTGTGGCACCCCCGGCCCGACCGTGCACTAATCATACACGCAAATGCGCGCGATCAAGCCCATGGACTCACGGGAAGATATCACAACACAACTCTAGACACAAAAAAAATACAAGCTTTATATTACAAGCCAGGGGCCTCGAGGGCTCGAATACATAAGCTCGAGTTACAGAAGAGTCAGTGGAAGCAACAACAGTATCTGAGTACAGACACAAAGTTAAACAAAGGTGCCTTAAGAAGGCGAAAACAAACAACGGCTCTGATTGAAAGAGGCAAGGCCTCCTGCCTGGGAGCCTCCTAAACTACTCCTGGTCGTCGGTCTCCATGTAGAAGTAGGCATCATCGAGGTAGAAGCAGTCGTCGACGGGATCAGCTGGCTCCGGGGCTCCGTCATCTGGTCGCAGCAAACGGGTATGGGGAAAATGGGGAAGCAAAGAAACCGTGAGTACTCATCCAAAGTACTCGCAAGACTTGCATCAGATCTATGCTAAGTATGCATCGGTATCAAATGAAGGGGCTGTATCTGTGGACTGGACTGCAGAATTGCCAGAATAGAGGGGAAGGCCTAGCCTATCGAAGACTAGCATCTTGCAGCGTCTTGCAGCATTAGAAGAGTGCAGATTAGGAGCATAACATAAAGTAACAAGCATGTAGTAGCAAAGCCCAGAGATCCTTCCTCACTCCCTATGAGAAAGCGATCCCGGAGCTTACAATTAATTAACATGTATTCAGTTCAAGTTGTAGTAGATCAGGATACAACACTGAGTGTCCTGTTACCGTGGACACGGCTATTCGAATAGATAACTTCCCTGCACGGCTGCTCTACTGTTACCGAACACGCTCGATTAACTCTGGCCGGACACACTTGCTGGGTAATACCCGGCCTCAGGTAATCGACACGACGTAGTCCTACCTAGGCTCAATAGACAGGTCCCCGCCGGTCTAGATCCTAAGTGGTCAGGGGTCTTGGGCCCATCGCCCTTTGCACTCCGGGTCATTATGCGACGAGCCGGGACGAGCACCACCTCATCCTGGATGGCACTGGCCCGACAGGCCCACAATGCTGAACTGGACATCTGACAGAGCTTTCGACAGATACATACGGCGTAGAGGGTCCCATAACCATTATCCCATGTGGTGGTAGTACGTATGTGGCCAGCGGCCAACTTAGATCAATACCCAAATCCGTTAGTGCATTGGGAGCTCGCGGTGACGATCAGTGCTCCTGTCACCCCGTCTCGAGGAAGTGCAACAAGGGTCAGGCCCATCCCTCTCTAGGGCGGTCTCTGCCTGCCCGGCCGTGCCTCGTAATTATCTTGTCGGTACCCTCCAGGTCAACCCGACTCTCAAGAGATAGTCGGGAACTCAGGTCCACCTCTACCGGGGTGGTACCGCCTATCCATTCAGTCCCACAATAACAGTACAAGGGCGCAACAGTTAAAGGTAACCATGTGTCCGTAACATCAAGGGGGGGGTAATCCGAGGAATCACCCTCGATGGATTCCCACCCGATGCTGCCGTCAAGGTGAACCCGGAGGAATCACCCTCGATGGGTTCACACTTGAGGGGTTGTACGACAGAGGCATCATCGGAGATGGTGAAAGAGGAATCACCCTCGGTAACCCACAACCGACTAGCTACGATACAGAGGTATCATCAGGAGTGAGGTAGGAGGTATCACCCTCGGCACTCGATGGTAACTCTGCAGAGTCGTACAACTAAGGGGGTGTGCGGTGCTGCGTCGGTCTCTGAACATCGATCACATTGATCGAGTCATCCGGTAGCAAAGTAGGGCAACACAGACAAGGGTGCGGGGCCACGGATGGATCACTGACCAACCTATACTAAGCATTTAGGTCAACAGGTAAAGTATCAACAGCAGGTTACAAAATCAGGCTCTGCATTAGAATAGGAGCAATCAATTACAGTAGCAAAATCTAATGCAAGCATGGGAGAAAAAGAATGGGCGATATAGGAATGATCAAGGGGGTTTTGCTTGCCTAGTTGCTCTGCAGGCGAAAAGGAATCTGCAATGGTGTAGTCGATCCCCGGTTCGTCAGCGGTCTCGGAGTCTACCGGAGAGAAGAGGGGGAAGAAACAGTAAATATAAAGCAAACAATGCACACAGATGCTTGGCATGGCAATAGGTTGTGCTAGGGGTGCCCTAACACAGTACTAAGTATTTTAAACGGAGCGGGAAAATATCCGAGAATATTTCCCCAGCTCCGAACACTATTCATTTAGCGGTTTCGGTAGCAAATGTTCAACGTTCAGTATGTTAGAGGCATGTGACAGGTATGTGGAGCGCATATTCGGATTCTTCATATTTTTCATATATAAATTATTTTCATCCGAGTTATGGTTTATTTTATATGATTTTTCAAAGTTTTAATCATTTTTTGGAATTACTGTATTTATTTTTAATTCGAAAATTAAATGATTAAATTGCTACAGGTACCCAGCTGAGTGCACACAGAAATGCACCCAGAGGCTGACAGGTGGGGCCAGCTGACTAAGTCAATTGCCCAGTCAGCACCCAGTTAGCAGAGGCTGACAAGTGGGTCCAGCCTGCTAAGTTGGCAGCACAGTCAGCAGTTGACTGGGTCAACGTTGACTGCATAGTGGGTCTAGTGGGACCCACCTGTCATTGACTGTGGCCAGCCTAGTCAACAGGTTTGACTGGTCAACTGACCAGTGGGGTCCACATGTCATTGACTCAGACATTTAATAGGAGTTTAATTAATCTAATTGCTACAGTAGTCGGGGCCACATGTCAGTGCCTATTAGGGGCGGGTTAGTGCTAATGACTTGACGTGTGGGTCCCGCCGGCGTTTAAACGCCGGCGCGTGCGCCGGTGACCACAGAAAACGGCGGCAACGTGCGGGATTCGTCCACCAGCGACCAAATCGCCGGCAGAGCAGCGCGTTCGAACGAGTGCGGCGAGCCGCATCATGTGATGGTGACTTTTCGGCCAGGGATGGCCGGAAACGGCGCGGGCGACGAGCGGAGGCGGCGGCGGCATTCGGGCTAGCACAGGCGCGCGGCTGCGGGGCATTTGCGGGCTGGCTGAGGGGCTCGCTGGCCTCCTGGGAGGGCCAGGAGTGCGCTGCCACGCTCGGCATCAACGGGCGCGAGCCCTAGCCACGGCAACGACAAGGTGCGACGGCGGAGGAGCTACGGCCATGGCGGGAAGCGTGCAGGAGCTCGAGTCCGAGCTCGAGGGGGAGGCAGAGAGGAGGCACGGCTCACAGCGGTGTCGAGGAGCTGCCGGGGCAGACAGGGGAGGTCGAGGAGGCATGCATCGGCGACAATGGCGATGGCTGCCGTTTGGGGTGGAGCCGCTCGATGCCGTCCTTGTGGTGCTGCCCCCGACGAATGAAGGGTCGAGGAAGAAGAGGTGGTCGATGGCGGTCCTCCAGGACGTGCCCGCGCGGCGTGGGGTGGCCGGTGGCTACAGCGGTGCGGCAGCGCGGCGAGGGCAGCGTTCGGGCGCGAGTTGAACGGAGGGGGAGAGAGGCGAGGGAGAGGTTTAGGGTTTCGGGGAAGTGAGAGAGCAGTTGGGGCTGGCTCTTAACCGACCAGCGACGGCTGTGGTGACGCGCGGTCGTGTAGCGGGAGGGGGGCTGTGCGCGGCGTGCGTGCGCGCGTTGACACGGGAGGAGAGTGGTAGAAGGAGAGTGCGGGTGGGCTGGGCCTCGCTGCTGTAGCACTTGGGCCACGGGCACAGTAGCCTTTTCCCTTTTCTTTAATTTTCTTTTCTGTTTTGTATTTTCTCCCACTGTATTGCATTAAGTAGAGCCACCAAATGATTTTTGTAAATAGTAAAAATTGTCACATAAATACAAAGTAATATTTTGGGCTACCACAAAAAGTTTGGGGTACATTTGAATTCATTTGAAATTTACATAAATAAAAATGGATTTAATAGTGCTGTTTTGTCACTGTTTTTGGATGTTATGGTAAATTTGGGAATTTAAATAATGCTGGGTTTATTTTGATAATTGCTTTGAGATTATTTGCAACATTATGAACTATTTTGTTTAATTATTTGATGAAATTTTTATTTGACTTGCATTTTGAATTTTAAATTGAAGTTGAATTATTTCCTATTGCAATTTAATGAAAAGGATCATGATGACATGGCACATTATTTAGCTTAATGACAGGGTCAAGATCTGGGGTGTTACAAATCTCCCCCATTACAAGAAATCTCGTCCCGAGATTTAAGAGGTGGAGTAAGGGGTATCTTTGGGATCAAGGATGTACAGGAGAGTCAGGTTTTGATCCTGTGGAACTGTGGTTAGTGTGGGTTAAAAGTAGGAAGGGCGGTGACATCTTGCACGGCCATGATAGTAAGGCACGTCAGAGGATAGTTTGTCAGCTATGTTGGCAACAACGTCGGTACCAAGAGCGAGGGACGAAGAGAACAATTTTCCTGCTCGTTAAGACGAGGTGGAATAATAGGCAAAGTTCTCATCCACCGTCGGTTACCTGAATGCCAACAACAATAGTAACATGGTGTCACCGACTGAGTGGTACACCGAGGTGTTTGCATAAGTAGGGAATCATTACAGCTTAGATAAAAGCTAGATTACAAGAAAGGTTAAGCAGACCAATGGAAAGGAAAATGTGATGATCAGATTAAACAGACCAATGAAAAGGAATAATTGCAGACAATCCAGCTCTCCGGTTAGATGTGATCACGAGAACCTAGAGTTAGAGTTAGTAAAATCTTTAACCCAAAAATATGAGAGATCAGAGTCCCAGAGTAAACGAGAGGAATAAAAGATCGTAATCCCATCCGTTAGCAACGTGGGCCCGTAAGCCACACAGCCATGTTAGTAAAATAGTTTTCAAAGACTAGACTCAACTTCGGCCAAGGAGTTGGAGAGGGGCCTCCTGCAGGCAGTTGGCCCTGATACCAGCTTGTGGCGCCCACGGCCCGACCGTGCACTAATCATACACGCAAATGCGCACGATCAAGCCCAGGGACTCACGGGAAGATATCACAACACAACTCTAGACACAAAAAAATACAAGCTTTATATTACAAGCCAGGGGCCTCGAGGGCTCGAATACATAAGCTCGAGTTACACAAGAGTCAGCAGAAGCAACAACAGAATCTGAGTACAGACACAAAGTTAAACAAAGGTTCCTTAAGAAGGAGAAAACAAACAACGGCTCTGATCGAAAGAGGCAAGGCCTCCTGCCTGGGAGCCTCCTAAACTACTCCTGGTCGTCGGTCTCCACGTAGAAGTAGGCATCATCGAGGTAGAAGCAGTCGTCGACGGGATCAGCTGGCTCCGGGGCTCCGTCATCTGGTCGTAGCAAACAGGTATGGGGAAAAAGGGGAAGCAAAGCAACCATGAGTACTCATCCAAAGTACTTGCAAGACTTACATCAGATCTATGCTAAGTATGCATCGGTATCAAATGAAGGGGCTGTATCTATGGACTGGACTGCAGAATTGCCAGAATAGAGGGGAAGCCTAGACTATCGAAGACTAGCATCTTGCAGCGTCTTGCAGCATTAGAAGAGTGCAGATTAGGAGCATAACATAAAGTAACAAGCATGTAGTAGCAAATCCCAGAGATCCTTCCTCGACTCCCTACGAGAAAGCAATCCCGGAGCTTACAATTAATTAACATGTATTCAGTTCAAGTTGTAGTAGATCGGGATACAACACTGAGCGTCCTGTTACCGTGGACACGGCTATTCGAATAGATAACTTCCCTGTAGGGGTGCACTACTGTTACCCAACACGCTCGATTAACTCTGGCCGGACACACTTGCTGGGTAATACCCGGCCTCGGGTAATCGACACGACGTAGTCCTACCTAGGCTCAACAGACAGGCCCCCGCCGGTCTACAACCTAAGTGCTCTGGGGTCTTGGGCCCATCGCCCTTTGCACTCTGGGTCGTTATGCGACGAGCTGGGACGAGCACCACCTCATCCTGGATGTCACTGGCCCGACAGGCCCACAATGCTGAACTGGACATCTGACAGAGCTTTCGGCTGATACATACGACGTAGAGGGTCCCATAACCATTATCCCACGTGGTGGTAGTGCATATATGGCCAGCGGCCAACTCAGATCAATACCCAAATCCGTTAGTGCATTGGGAGCTCGCGGTGACGATCAGTGCTCCTGTCGCCCCGTATCGAGGAAGTGCAACAAGGGTCAGGCCCATCCCTCTCTAGGGCGGTCTCTGCCTATCCGGACGCGCCTTGTAATTATCTCGCGGGTACCCTCCAGGTCAACCCGACTCTCAAGAGACTGTCGGGAACTCAGGTCCACCTTTACCGGGGTGGTACCACCTGTCCCTTCAGTCCCACAATAACAGTACAAGGGGGCAACAGTTAAAGGTAACCGTGTGTCCGTAACATCAAGGGGGGGTAATCCGAGGAGTCACCCTCGATGGATTCCCACCCGATGCTACCGTCAAGGTGAATCCGGAGGAATCACCCTCGATGGGTTCACACTTGAGGGGTTGTACGACAGAGGCATCTTCGGAGACGGTGAAAGAGGAATCACCCTCGGTAACCCACAACCGAGTAGCTACGATACAGAGGTATCATCAGGAGTGAGGTAGGAGGTATCACCCTCGGCACTCGATGGTAACTCTGCAGAGTCGTACAACTAAGGGGGTGTGCGGTGCTGCGTCGGTCTCTGAACATCGATCACATTGATCGAGTCATCCGGTAGCAAAGCAGGGCAACACGAACAAGGGTGCGGGGCCACAGATGGATCACTAACCAACCTATACTAAGCATTTAGGTCAACAGGTAAAGTATCAACAGCAGGTTACAAAATAAGGCTCTGCATCAGAATAGGAGCAATCAATTACAGTAGCTAAATCTAATGCAAGCATGGGAGAAAAAGAATGGGCGATATAGGAATGATCAAGGGGGTTTTGCTTGCCTGGTTGCTCTGCAGGCAAAAAGGAATCTGCAACGGTGTAGTCGATCCCCGGTTCGTCAGCGGTCTCGGAGTCTACCGAAGAGAAGAGGGGGAAGAAACAGTAAATATAAAGCAAACAATGCACAAAGATGCTTGGCATGTCAATAGGCTGTGCTAGGGGTGCCCTAACGCAGTACTAAGTATTTTAAACGGAGCGGGAAAATATCTGGGATTATTTTCCCAGCTCCGAACACTATTCATTTAGCGGTTTCGGTAGCAAATGTTCAACGTTCAGTATGTTAGAGGCATGTGACAGGCATGTGGAGGGCATATTTAGATTCTTCATATTTTTCTGATCATTTTTAATATATAAATTATTTTCATCTGAGTTACGGTTTATTTTATATGATTTTTCAAAGTTTTAATCATTTTGTGGAATTACTGTATTTATTTTTAATTCGAAAATTAAATGATTAAATTGCTACGGGTACCCAGCTGAGTGCACACAGAAATGCACCCAGAGGCTGACAGGTGGGGCCAGTTGACTAAGTCAACTGCCCAGTCAGCACCCAGTCAGCAAAGGCTGACATGTGGGTCCAGCCTGCTGAGTCAGCAGCATAGTCAGCAGTTGACTGGGTCAACATTCACTGGACAGTGGGTCCAATGAGACCCACCTGTCATTGACTGTGGACAGCCCAGTCAGTAGGTTTGACTGGTCAATTGACCAGTGGGGTCCACATGTCATTGACTCAGATAGTTAACAGGAGTTTAATTAATCTAATCGCTACAGTAGTCGGGGCCACATGTCAGTGCTTGTTAGGGGCGGGTTAGTGCTAATGACCTGACGCGTGGGTCCCATCAGCGTTTAAACGCCGGCGTGTGTGCCGGTGACCACAAAGAACGGTGGCGACGCGCGAGATTCGTCCTCCGGCGACCAAATCGCCGGCGGAGCAGCGTGTTCGAATGAGTGCGGCGAGCTGCATCGCGTGGTGGTGACGGTTCGGCCAGGGATGGCCGGAAACCGCGCCGGCGACGAGCGGAGGCGGCGGCAGCGTTCGGGCTAGCACGGGCGCGCGGCTACGGGTCGTTAGCGGGCTCGCTGGCCTCCTGGGAGGGCCAGGAGTGCGCTGCCGCGCTCAACGTCAACGGGCGCGCGCCCTAGCCACGGCAGCAGCAAGGTGTGGCGGCGGCGGAGCTACGGCCATGGCTGGGAGCGTGCAGGAGGTCGAGTCCGAGCTCGAGGGGGAGGCAAAGAGGAGGCGCGGCTCACAGCGGTGTCGAGGAGCTGCCGGGGCAGACAGGGGACGTCGAGGAGGCGTGCATCGGCGACAATGGCGATGGCGGCCGTGGGGGGGGGGTGGAGCCGGTCGATGCCATCCTTGTGGTGCTGCCCCCGACGAATGAAGGGTCGGGGAAGAAGAGGTGGTCGATGGCGGTCCTCCAGGACATGCCCGTATGGCGTGGGGTGGCCGGTGGCTACGGCGGTGCGGCGGCCCGGCGAGGGCAGCGTTCGGGCACGAGCGGAACAGAGGGGGAGAGAGGCGAGGGAGAGGTTTAGGGTTTCGGGGAAGGGAGAGAGCAGCTGGGGCTGGCTCTTAACCGACCAGCGACGGCTGCGGCGACGCCCTGTCGAGCAGCGGGAGGGGGGGCATGCGCGGCGTGCGTGCGCGCGTTGACACGGGAGGAGAGAGGTAGAAGGAGAGTGCGGGTGGGCTGGGCCTCGCTGTTGTAGCACTTGGGCCACGGGCACAGTAGCCTTTTCCCTTTTCTTTAATTTTCTTTTCTGTTTTGTATTTTCTGCCACTGTATTGCATTAAGTAGAGCCACCAAATGATTTTTGTAAATAGTGAAAATTGTCACATAAATACAAAGTAATATTTTGGGCTACCACAAAAAGTTTGGGGTACATTTGAATTCATTTGAAATTTACATAAATAGAAATGGATTTAATAGTGCTGTTTTGTCACTGTTTTTGGATGTTATGGTCAATTTGGGAATTTAAATAATGCTGGCTTTATTTTTATAATTGCTTTGAGATTATTTGCAACATTATGAACTATTTTGTTTAATTATTTGAAGAAGTTTTTATTTGACTTGCATTTTGAATTTTAAGTTGAAGATGAATGATTTCCTATTGTAATTTAATGAAAAGGATCATGATGACATGTGTAACACGCCAAAAATTTAACGATATTTTTATTAAGGGAAATTTCGCTAGAAATAATTTTTTTGAATTATAATTGGTCTTTTATTATTTTCAGAACCTTTTCTTTTTCTGGTTTCAAAATTCTTCCCTCCATATAGAAATTTTTGTAAAATATTGTGGGATTTGGTAGTTGTCTTAAATCAATTCAATTATATTTTAAATAACACAAGGAAATATTTTCATAATAAAATTTTGCCCAAGATAATCATTTTTATAGCATTTTCAATTCTTAAAAATGCTTCTGTTGCACTACAACCATTTTAAATAATTCTTTTAAAATTCCACAAAAAATTACGAGGGGTCAAGGGATTCCTATAGATCACTTTTGTGCAAAAACCCAACTTAGTGTTTGGGAAATTTTGAGTAAAACATCCTCTTCTCAATTCTGTCTCATTCCAAGGATATAACTGCAACCCCAATTTTTATTGTTCCAAAAATTCTGAAATTATTCCACGTTAGAGTCCTTCCAACCAAACCCTTAAGTCCAGGAGATCAGCCCCATTTGCATCATTTTGATCCACCAAATTATTCCCTGTAGTTTCTGTCCAGAACTGAATTCTGGTAAAACTTGCACTATCAAGTTTCTCTTTTTGCCAAACCAACTCCACCATCATATCTACCATCTAAAGAGACATCACCCTGCCAAGTTTCATAACCAGAAAAACTCCCTAGGTCACCTTTTCATTTCATCGAACATCTATTGAGCATGACAGAAATTGGGCATCTCTTTAAGTTATATTTGAGACTTGGTCACCTGACCCAACCAGCATGTCTACCATCACCTCCATCCAGGCATGCATCACCCTGCTAATTTGTAGCTCATTTGGGTCACTCTAGATGCCATTAGCATTTCGTCGAGCACCTAGCGTGCGCACAGGCAGAGCACCCGTTCTGCACCCACAGTAGCACCAAGTCCCAGCCGCCCCGCTACTGCCTCCCTTGGCTTGCTCCGCACCTCTGCTAGCCACCCGCACCAGCCGCAGCCTCCCCCGCACCAGAGGTCGTCGCCTGGCACCGGCCAGCGCCGCCTTGCGCCACCATCCGCCGCAAGTCAATTCGGGGATGGCGCCGCCCAGGCCACCTGGATCTCCTCTGGTCCAACCAGCGCACCTAGGCATAACTGCTAACCACCACCGTCCTCACCGATCACCACCGACCTCAGCTACCCCTCCTCCTGCCGTCAATGGCACCCGCTAGCGTGTTCACCTTCGGGAAGCAACGGAACCGCATTTCCCTCCCTATAAAAGGCTCCTCCGAGCTCACTCAGCTGAGGGAGATCACTCCTCTCCCCTCTGTGAGCCACCCCGAGCAGCCAATCAAGCCGAAGCGGTCTTCTTCACCGTCTTCGGCAGCTACGGTCGCCGCCACCTCGCCAATGGTCCCGACGACTACAGAGCCTCCCCCCTCCTCCATTCCTTCCCAATTAGCTCCCTAGTGACCCCATGAACCCAATCCAGTCACCAATTTCGTCGGAACGAGCCCATAGGCAAAGCCCCCTTCCACCTGAAGCCCTCTTCCGCCATAGATGATGCCCCACTCGAATCCGAGCTCTCTGGTGACCTTCTTTCCCTCCCACGGATGCAGCTCATCCTCACGAACACACCGGTGCAGCCAGTTTTGCGAATGGAGGTCCCTGCCACCAGGGATCGCCGCCAGAGCCTCGCCCCTGTCTCTGTCCAGACGCGCGCGGGAGATAGGAGACGAACCCGACAAGTGGGGCCCGCTCGTCAGCGGCTCAAGCCGCGGACCCCGCCATTTAAGTGGAGACGGGTTTTCTCCAAAGTCGTGTTCGCACGACGAAGGCGTATTCCACCAATACGCCATCAATGTCGACTAACCTATTCGCATGGCCGAACGTCTGGGCTGGCCCAGTGGCGCCTGTCGACTATACCGTGCTAAGGGCGCGCCTCTGCCCTTCTTCCCTTTTCTTTTTCAGCAATATCCCAAATAATTTCCACAGCAACCATTTCAAATCCAAATTTGATGATTCAAATTTCTGAAGACTTATAAAATCATGCTCTATTAGTCTAGCTAGGGTGAACTTTTTCATAAGCTTTATCTCTGCTGGATTTAATAATTAAGTCCAATTCTTTATTTCTTTCAGATTAGAAATTCCCTAAGATAATCATATGAACTCCAAATAAATTGATTCTTTTTCTGTTATTCCTTATTTTTTCTCTAGTTTAGTTTAGGATTTATTTCAAAATTTTCCAGACAACTTTTTAGCACTGTTGTTGCTATATGTGGTAATTTAAATATTTTTGAAAATAGGAAATGGAGGGAAGATAAAAATTTCAAAGTTTTGAAGTGCACCCAACACTTTTACATGCTCAAGGCAAGCATCTTGAACACTGGATATGGTGATTGCATAATTGATTGTTGCTAGAGTAATTGGATCATGCATATGTTGAAATCAAATAAAATTTGTATGCATGTAATGTTGGTAGGTTTCCTCGTACCGTGCAACGTGTGTTTTTCATGACTAACTTGCAGGAGCAGGTATAAGAGAAATACCGTTACCGGCAGAAGGATGATCATGTCGGAGCGTGATCATGCCTTGTTGGTTATGCATGTTGGGACATGCAAGGGCTGTGGCCCTGTTTTGGTGTTACTGTGGAAATAACACTTTATTGTGCTAACCACTGCAGGAAAACTGAAGCCTCCTGAGTCGACCGTAGATCAAGTGTTGTTCCGGTAACCCCCAAAACTTGATCCGTGCTACCACATGTCCCTGCCGCAGGTAGGGTATGGTTCAGTAAGTTGTTAACCCCTTTCCCGCACACACAGTACAGAGAGGCCATAGTGAAAGATACCATTGGCCCATGGTAGGCATGTCACTTGGTCCGGGGGCATGGGTGTAACAGGTCTGGGACCGAGGGGGTAGCACCCCTGTTTGCGCGCCGATATAAATATTGTGATCCCATGCTATTGGAGGCCGTTGAATGAGGCCTTCCCACTTAGAGTTTTACTTTATCATTGCCTTGGGTGATTCCTGGCTCTGGTAAGTTAAAGCTGGTATGTGCTGGTCAGGTGTGTTTTCAACCCAAAGACCATAATGGGAATTAGTCAGCATCTCGATGCTGACTAAAGAAATCCTTTACTTGTGGGTAAAGAGTACACCCTTTGCAGAGTTATACCTATTTGAATAGCCGTGTCCGCGGTTAAGGACTACAGTCTGGGTTGGTCAAGTGTCGGTCTTCGTGTCAGTCTTCGGAGGAAATAATTAGATTGAGCATGAGTTATTTTGCAGGATAAATATTGCCACTGCTGATATTATCATGAATATTATTAATGACATGAATATTATTGTGGACTAACCCATTTCTCTTATTTTATTTTCTGAGTGTCTCAGGGGCTGGCTAGACTACCCCGTGCATTCAGTTTTATTTTCAAGACCTCTCGTGGCGTCGCTTGAGATTTTGGGCAGTCCTGTCTCGCCTGATTCTCTTTTAGACACCCGTTTGGCATTTCTTTTCAAGACCTCTCATGGCATCGCTTGAGTTCTCGGGCGGTCCTGTCTCGCCCGATTCTCTTTTAGACACCCGTTTGGCATTTCTTTTCAAGACCTCTCGTGGCGTCGCTTGAGTTCTCGGGCGGTCCTGTCTCGCCCGATTCTCTTTTAGACACCCGTTTGGCATTTCTCTTCAAGACCTCTCGTGGCGTCGCTTGAGTTCTCGGGCGGTCCTGTCTCGCCCGATTCTCTTTTAGACACCCGTTTGGCATTTCTCTTGGATTCTCGGGCGGTCCTGCCTCACCCGATTCTACACTTTTTATGTTCTTTTGGATTCTCGGGCGGTCCTGTCTCACCCGATTCTCCATTAACTTTCTTTGTTTGTCACTAAAATATTATTTACCAATACTTCTGCACAATTTAATATTTATCATGCCATATTTTAATTTCAGTCATCATATGCATAACATTTAATCCACCATGAGCATATGCATTTGGTATATCTTTGTTTCATAATGTTTGCGAGTACATTCCAACGTACTCACCGGCTTGTCCCTGGCTATTTAATTGGCTAGGTCATGATTTCACCAAGGATTACTTCAACGACGTCCATGTGGAGCCTAAGATAGTAGCCACGTGAGATAGGAATTATCTAGGTCAGCCATTCCTGTGGGAGTGGAGCCTCACTGAAATTGGAGAACCTCGAGTCGCTTCCGTCACCCATCACTGGAGATCATTGTTGTATCATTAGACCTTTATGGTCTTGTATCCAATTCTTGTAATTGCTTGGTAATCTGTAACAAGGAAGTGTCCACCAGTAGCAGTAACCCTGGGGCTGGTGATGACACGAGGGGTTAATTTCTGGGATATTCTGTCCCGGAAATCCGGCCCTGACAACATGGCACATTATTTAGCTTAATGACAGGGTCAAGATCTGGGGATGTTACAATAGTTTGCAGTTCTTGTTGCGTCTAGTGTGTCCTAGCATTTTGCAAGCGCCGCACCGGGTTTTGAGCTCATCGTAAGAAAGTGGTCTACCATTTTAGGACACAGGGCGGTTCTCATCTACCTTTGTTGCATCTTTGCTTGATACTTTAATAGGATCTTGAACTGCAACTACGTTGCCTTCGCCATCTTCTACATATTCAATTGCACACTTACTGAGATTAGACGTTTTCTTACTCAAATTTTCTTGTAGCATATCATACTCATGGCTCTTAGCTATCACGGCCTTCAAACTCTCCTGTAACTGATCACACAAAGCTGGGTGTTTGCATGCCGCATGCATAGCTTCTGATGCTACAACACTGACCTGGCTATATTTCATTCTTTCCCCTGCCCCAATCCGACCAAATCCCAACAGATCGCTTGTGCGCCTCACGGGCAGTCCCAACCTTGCTTCTTTCGTGAACCGAAGAAGAACTAAACACTTTGCTGTTTCAGATATATTCATGTACTTCAGTACATGGAAAATGTGCTTGCAAGGTTGACCCTTTCGTATCATTCTTCTGCAGCTGCACATTATAGTTTCTGCGGAATTTTCTGGTGTATACTCCACCCAAAAATGGCTCTTCCGATTATTCTTCCAGGCCACGATGAACTGCTGTGATTCGTCTCTGAGCATCCTTTCTACAATCTCCATGCCGCCAACTTTTTTAAGATCATCTTGCAACATATAGAAGTTTGCTGGAGTGAAGACGTGAGAAGCAGCTACCTCAAGTGTAGGAGATATGCCCTAGAGGCAATAACAAATGTTATTATTTATCTCCATGTTCATAATTATGTTTATGTTCCATGCTATAACTGCTATGGTTCTCGAGTCTGCAATAACGACAAGGCTCGGAGGAAGACTCATATGCACGTGTGGAATAATAAATGGTAAGATGTATTCCTAGTCATGCCTCTAAGACTCGCTCAAGTGTTGCATGATGGTTCTGTTTTCCTGATCATGGGCATGACTAAGCCGGCAATTTTGAGGGCACAATGTTAGGAGAACACTTGTGTTGAATTGACCCGAATTGATGTTATGCTATGAGATTTATTCGTCACAAGTTAATGGTTAATAACACAGAGGAAGTTAATGTTTGCATAATTCCTTAGACCATGAGAGTGTTGGGTTTCTTCATGCTTGCTTCATGAACTTGGGGTTTGTTAAACGTCATCCGTAAATGGGTGGCTATTACGGCGGCTTACGGGTTCATGGAAACGTGTGTCAAGGGACTTGATAGCTCAAGATTGGGATTTGCTCCTCCGACGATGGAGAGATATTCTCGGGCCCTCTCGGTGTTACGGTATCCATCATCGTCTGGCCAGACACATTGTGATTTGATCACTGGGATGCCGGAACACGGAAACGAGTAAAGAGAACAAAACCTGTAACGAGGTAACTTGCATAGTGGAAGAGTTGTTGATCCACGGGGATGCAATAAATCTCACCTCGGGTTTTTGAAATATATCATGAAGCAACAGGAATAGCACACGGCAACTGGAGGTTCACTGGAATATTCATTCGTGTGGGTATAGGGGTCAGTATGGGTGTCCACGGCTCCGATGTTGATCATTGATCGGAAAGAGTTCCGGTCATGTCTATACTTCACCGAACCTATAGGGTCACACGCTTAAGGGTCATCTATCTGCTGAATACTAGACAGGAAGTCTGAGAGAAAATCACCGAAAAAGTTTCGGACGAAACGGAAACGTTTCGGAGAGGACACCAGAATAGTTCCGGTAAAACTGAAAAGTTGTTTCAGGGTATTCCATTAAGTCAAATTGGTTTCGGCACATGTCTGGAAATTCTTGGAGGGTGCCAGAATCGTTCTGGAAACTTCTGGGATTTTTCCGGAGGAAAAATCGGAAATGTTCCGGAGCAGCCGGAACCGCTATGATAGCTTTTCGCTGAAGAAAACCATTGTTCCGGAATTGTTTCGGAATGCATTCAAAATTGTTTTAGTGGGTACTGGAATTGTTCTAGGCACACAGAAATAATTTGGGATTTAACGGATGCAGAAAAATGTCTTTGTGAATAGTGAAAGTGCTTTATGGATATTTATTTGGAAAGCACCTTTTGGCATATTTCCCAAAAGGTTTCTAGAAGGCTTGGGGGCTAAGAAACCCCCCTTGGGGCGCCCCCAAGAGGGTTGGCCGGCCACATGTGGAGCTCCTCCATGGGGCCCCACTTGCTCCATTAGTTCCCTTTTATGCCCTTGTGGAAGTTTTCCTTCATGGGCATTTTGGGTTTTTTGGAAGTGCCCATCCTACCCCTTGGTTTTCCTATAAATAGAGGTGGAGGGGATGCTCTCCACACTCATCCCTTGCTCTCATACACATGCCATGCTCGTCTGGTTTCTCTCTCCCTCCCAGCGAAATAGTTTCGTAGAGCCGAAAGGCTGTCTGGGTTCCGGTGGGAACTAGTTCTGGACGGCGAAGCCCTGCCGGATAGATGACACCGTATGTGTGCAACTCTGTAGAGAGTTCGTAGTTTTGGTCTTAGTTCGAGAGTGCCTCCCGAAGGGCTGTCCGAGTGACCGTCCGAGTTTCGAGGGTCCTCCCGAAGGGCTGTTCGAGTGACCGTCTGAGTTTCAAAAGTCCTCCCGAAGGGCTGTCCATGACACTGTCCGAGGGACTGTCCGACCGCCTCCTGGAGGGATGTCAGAGGGGCAGATGAGGGAGTACATCCTCGCGGTTGGGAGGTAGTAAATCCTAGCTGCGGGGATCTGCACCGCCGATCGTCATCGACTCTACTTCCGCTGCGCTACGAGTCGGTAACAAAAAAGATCAAACCTTGTATGCAGTCTCCATAATGGTCCTGGGCTGGTGCGTAGGTTGGAATTTTTTTTGTTTTCTGCTGTGTTCCCCATCAGTGGCATCATGAGCCGTGCTATGCGTAGATGCAGGTTGCGATCTAGAATACATAGAGATGTATGGGTGTTGCACAATATAATTTGTAGTAGATGAGTTCTACTACTGATAATTATTTGTGCGGGTAGCAGATGAAATCTGTTACCTGATGTTCTTGTTGCTTCCCTGGAATTTGCATATTTCTGATCTTGATAACAGCATGGTGGAGTTTCAAAGTTCTGGCAATCCGCGATCCTGATTGATCAACGAAGTGCTAACAGTTCTTTGAATTTCACCATAGTTAAAAAGAAAGATGAAATTTCGCAGACGAAAGGGCAATGCAGATATGATCTGCACGGGGGTCATGCGTATGACGAAGTTCAGTATGGGGCTCGAGATTTTATTATCTCATGTTTCATACACCCCGTAAAGTTAATCTAGCGACTTGAATAATCATACTTGATGATGGACGTTGGTAGCTGCGGTTTGTTCGAAACCTTAGAAGCCACGTAAAATGAAATTTTGCATAAACCGATTAGAGGCGTCTAACTTGGTTTTGTAGGATGGTTTGCATGTGCATATGATGTGGTATAGCAGTGCTCATAATAATTGATTATGAATGAGATGACTATATGATGTAAAATTAACATGACCTGCATGTCATGATTCGGCATGATGGCTGGAGCCATATGATTGTCACTTTAATGACCTGCATGTCAACCTTAAGTAATGCACTTATTTTATTAGCTATAGAGATAGCAATATTATCTGGTGCATCAACAAGGTGGTGGCAAACTTCGCGAAGGTGAACACCGACGCGAATGCCGAAGACGAAGAAATACAAGACTTCTCTGTCAGAAAGGGCTATACCATATCATGCTATTATGAATTGCCTGAGATGTTTATCCCTTATGATGCACCCTTCTTGATTGCGCGGTAGTTGCTTTTTATTAGGGTGATCTCTCACTTAAAATATCAAGTAGTTAGTGTTCTCCCAAGTGTAGCACCATCACGGCACCTATCTCTTCGGGGTATCACATGGATGCATGGGTACGAACGATTAGAGAAGTGTGAGGCGGGTGAGTTGAGACCTCGCAGCGAGATCACTTGGTTGTCTTGACGTTCAGGCATGAAAGTCATGAGCTCGGAACACACACATCGAAAGATGAACAAGAGTCACATAGAGATGTGATTGGCAAGTTGGCCTACCGATTGCAATTCTCGTCACTTGAGATGGATGCATCCTTAGCGTTGAATTGAAATATGGATCTTGAATCACTCACAGTCAATTATGAGAGATATTGATTTGAGTGGGAGCGCACTTTAGAATTAACTAGTTTTAATTCTCAGTGCAATTAATTATGAACTTTGTCTAAAGTGAAATTTGCATAATAGTTGTAGAATAATGGCTCGCGTTCCCACCTTCCCTATTAAAATTGAATAGCTGTTATATATCTGGTTAAAACTTTATGATTGGTAACGTAATATGAGGATTGTCCTCAAAAGTGCCGAGAAGGACTTTGTCCTATCGCATGCTTTCAGTATTCTCCCGCTAATGCTATGGATAATGTGACTCTCGTCCTTCGATCCAAAAGCTAGAATTCCATTACGGTCAAGTGCAATATGTTTGCTTCCATGAGACCTGAACTTCAAAAGTTTGGGACAGCTATGTGATATTCATGGAACTGAAAATCATTTTCAGACACAAACAAAGGCTAAAAGATATGTGATATCCAAAGCAATGTTTGTTTTGCAAACTATTAGTAAAAGTGTTTACTATGCATTTGACTAATAACAGAGGGATCCAGTAGAACGCCTGTCATATGATGATGGTGAATAAAACAACAACTTAAAGAGGAAGGAAATGTCCGAAGGGTGTTAGTAAGACTTTCATGCCTAGGAAGTCCGGGGCTAACGCCACTCTTGAGTTGGATGCTTCTTCTGAGAGTAGGGGAATTATTGGAAGTAAAACTATTAGAAGTATAAAGGCAAAAAGAGAGAAGACTGGAATGTCCAGCTCATGTATGAATGTCATACAAGCTATTGATGTATAGAAAGGCTGGTCAAAAGAAATAGTTCTTGGGAATTGTGATTAAATTGTTAGTCACCGATTCTTGGGTATTGTGAGTTGATCACAGAGATACCCGCTCGATTGCATTCTGTTGCAACTCGATGCAAGAACTACTACGGCCTAAAAGACTTGTCGGAGTGAGGTTTAGATATACGCTGAGAACATAGTAAAAGTTGCTATACTCGGTACATTACCTATGTATTTACTTTCATAAATTCATTTTTAGAGTTTTACACACTCTAGCCCATTGCATAAGGCATCTTGCAAGAAGGTTGTTCATAAGAGAACTTTTGATGTTCGATGTTATGAATAACTTAAGGGCCATACTTTCATTATGAATGAGATGTATGTTATGAATATTGATAATAATACATTACCTCTGTATTTACTTTCATAATTCATTTTAGAGTTTTACACACTCTAGCCCATTGCATAAATGTTTGTTGCAAAAGGGTTGTTCATAAAAGAACAATTGTTGTTCAGTGTTATGAATAACATAAGGTCCATACTTTCATCGTGGATGGGATGTATGTTATGAATATTGATGGTAATATGATACATCCATAACACTGACGCTAAATGTCGCAAGACTAAGAGAATACCACACATGTGTGGCACTGCATTTAGTCACATTGGAGAAACCCGCATGGAGAAATTCCATAATGATGGATTTTCAAGTCGTTTGGTTATGAATCATCTCACACTTGCAACTTTCCTCTGAAAAGTGAAGTGACTAAAATACCGTTCACAGGCCATAAGGAATGAGCAACGAACTTATTGGTGCTCATACATTTTGATGTATGTAGTCCGATAAATGTTTTTGCTAGCAGTGGATTTATCTATCTTCAGAAATGACTCAAGTAGATATATGGATATTTACTTGATGAGACGTAAGTCTGGATCTTTTGAAATCATTCATAAGGTTTTCAATATGAAGTAGAAATTATTGTAACAAGAAAATTATGTTTCTGTAATTTGATTGCGGAAAGGAATATTTGAGTTACAAGTTTAGCGAATGTCTGATGAGTTGTGAAAAGAGTTTCATAACTTACACATCCCGGAACTCCACTGTGAGTGGTACGTCCGTGAAGATGTAATCAAACCATTTATGACATGGTAAGATCAAAGATGACATAAATCAATTTGCCATTATCCCTTTTAAAGTAATGCTTTAGAGACTGCGGTTTTTACACTGAAAAGAGCGCCATCAGGTCTGTTGAAATGATGCCATGGTGTGGTACTCCCAACCATGCTTTGTCTTTTCTTAACATTTGGAATTTGGGGCTTGTGTAAAATATTTACAAACCTATTCCAAATCAGACAAGTACTACTTTGTAGGTTATCCCAAGTAATTGGGAATTCCTCCACCACTATACCGAGGCAAAAAGGTTTGCCACCAAGAACGGTATGCTTTTAAAGAGAATGGTTCTTGCAAAAAGGTGAGTGGGAGAATAGTGCAACTCGACGAGATAACAGTACCTTCGTGATCAGATCAAAGGAAAGGAACCTTGGAAGTGATTCCAGATTTTCCTACTACGACTGATACGGAAGCCTCTACATGAGATGTATGGACTTCGGTCGAACTTGCAACTGAACCACGTAGGCAAAACTCATGCAAACCTCTCTGGTGCGCAAGCGAGATATTGTTGTTAGACAATAGTATACCTACGATACACAAGGAAGCATTGATGGGCCCTGACTCCGGAATTGGCTAAATGCCAATATAATCCGAGATAGTCTACATAAATGATTCAAGATTATATCTTGATAAACCCTTCGGATGACTTGGAGTCTAACGAACATTAATGGAACTATAAAATGATGTGGATAAAATGTTTTATCCATAAAGCTCGACTTGTTACAATAACAAGTTCAAGGAGTTAACTACGATGAGGTTGTCTCACCGTAGCGATGCTTAAAGTCAGATCGGGTTAAACTAGCAATTAATACATATTTCATTCTTGAGATATGATACATGGATGCCAAAAGGATTTCCATGTGATGGAAATACAACCTAGGACTTACATGTGGTACAGTCCAAGGTATTTTGTCAGTCCAGAGGATGCTAGTAAGTATGCAAACTTCAGAGTTCCAGCAATGGACAGAAGAGAGCAAAATGGAGTTGGAATATTTGTTTTTGATGAAATAGTCAAAAGAGTTTGATTTCATCAATGGATAATGAAGATGCTAAGTAAGTGGGAGCATAATAATATTTCTTAAAACCTTGTGTGCTTGACACATTGTTGATTGGAAATAGTATAAATTTCTTGACACGAATTAGGACTTCATTGAAAATAGTTTTCGATGAAGTGCTTGGGCTAAATAGCCTTGACATTAGGCATATTTATCTACGAGATATAATTGCCTAATAGGCTAAGCCAAAAATACATATTGACAAGATGCTATAACAATTTAGCATAAGAGCGCCAAGGAGTGATTCTTGCCGGAGTCACATGGAAAGAGTTTTGCAAGACTTGGTGTCCCAAAACACTGATGAGCAAAATACATGATGGAGATTCCACACACTCTTGTGTTTGGATTAATCATGTATTCCATGGTATGTAAAACAACCAGATATGTCCAGTACTCCCAAGGAGTTGCGAGTATAGATACCAAAGTGATCAAAGTACTGATCATGGGACAACAGTGAAAAATGTCATTGAGTTCTAAAGTAGCACTGATGACATGTTTTCTCGTAAGCAGAGATTATGAGGTGCTCGTTGTAAGTAATTACATCGATACAATCTTAATCAATGCTCCATGCGATTTTCAATTTAAGTTAAGGGTTTTGTGTAATACACAATATGGTGGCACGGTGTTTGGAAATTGATCCAAACAGGTTACTGTGGCGAATTCTATTACAAAGGCTAAGTATGTTGCCGCTTTCAAAGCGACATAGAAGATGTTGAATCATACAGTTCGTTCATGAACTTAGTATAATTCCAAGATGGCTTTGGTCAATGGAACACTATTAAAGATAGTTGCTCCATAGCTCAGTCTGAGGAATCAAGGTTTGACCAGTGATTCACATATATACGAAGCCAAGTCCACACAAAATATGAATTTTTTGAAAGCGTGAAAATGCGAGGATATGCAAAAGATACACACGGAACTGAAGTTGTCAGATCCGTTGGACATCAGGCTATACCACATGCGAAGCATTTTTACACCGGTATGCCATAGGTGTAATATGCATTAGCATTGACTAGATTATTGACTCTAGTGCAAGTGGGAGTCTGTAGGAGATATGCCCTAGAGGCAATAACAAATGTTATTATTTATCTCCATGTTCATAATTATGTTTATGTTCCATGCTATAACTGCTATGGTTCTCGAGTCTGCAATAACCACGCGGCTCGGGGAAGACTCATATGCACGTGTGGAATAATAAACGGTAAAATGTATTCCTAGTCATGCCTCTAAGACTAGCTCAAGTGTTGCATGATGGTTCTGTTTTCCTGATCATGGGCATGACTATGCTGGCAATTTTGAGGGCACAATGTTAGGAGAACACTTGTGTTGAATCGACCCGAATTGATGTTATGCTATGAGATTCATTCGTCACAAGTTAATGGTTAAAAACACAGAGGAAGTTAATGTTTGCATAATTCCTTAGACCATGAGAGTGTTGGGTTTCTTCATGCTTGCTTCATGAACTTTGGGGTTTGTTAAACTTCATCCGTAAATGGGTGGCTATTACGGCGGCTTACGGGATCATGGAAAAGTGTGTCAAGGGACTTGATAGCTCAAGATTGGGATTTGCTCCTCCAACGATGGAGAGATATTCTCGGGCCTTCTCGGTGTTACGGTATCCATCATCGTCTGGCCAGACACATTGTGATTTGATCACTGGGATGCCGGAACACGGAAACGAGTAAAGAGAACAAAACCGGTAACGAGGTAACTTGCATAGTGGACAAGCTGTTGATCCACGGGGATGCAATAAATCTCACCTCGAGTTTTTGAAATATATCGTGAAGTAACAGGAATAGCACACGGCAACTGGAGGTTCACTCGAATATTCATTCGTGTGGGTATAGGGGTCAATATGGGTGTCCACGACTCCGATGTTGATGATTGATCGGAAAGAGTTCCGGTCATGTCTATACTTCACCGAACCTATAGGGTCACATGCTTAAGGGTCATCTATCTGCTGAATACTAGACAGGGAGTCTGAGAGAAAATCACCAAAAAAGTTTCGGACGAAATGGAAACGTTCCGGAGAGGACACCAGAATAGTTCCGGCAAAACTGAAAAGTTGTTTTAGGGTATTCCATTAAGTCAAATTGGTTTCGGCACATGTGTGGAAATTCTTGGAGGGTGCCAGAATCGTGTTGGAAACTTCTGGGATTTTTTCGGAGGAAAAACCGGAAATGTTCCGGAGCAGCCGGAACCACTATGATAGCTTTTCGCTGAAGAAAAACATTGTTCCGGAATTGTTTCAGAATGCGTTCAAAATTGTTTTAGTGGTTACTAGAATTGTTCTAGGCACACAGAAATAATTTTGGATTTAACGGACGCAGAAAAATGTCTTTGTGAATAGTGAAAGTGCTTTATGGATATTTTTTTGGAAAGCACCTTTTGGGATATTTCCCAAAAGGTTTCTAGAAGGCTTGGGGGCTAAGAAACCCCTCTTGGGGGCCCCCCAAGAGGGTTGGCCGGCCACATGTGGAGCTCCTCCATGGGGCCCCACTTGCTCCATTAGTTCCCTTTTGTGCCCTTGCGGAAGTTTTCCTTCATGGGCATTTTGGGTTTTTTGGAAGTGCCCATCCTACCCCTTGGTTTTTATATAAATAGTGGTGGAGGGGCTGCTCTCCACACTCATCCCTTGCTCTCATACACATGCCATGCTCGTCTGGCTTCTCTCTCCATCCCAGCGAAATAGTTTCGTAGAGCCGAAAGGCTATCTGGGTTCCGGTGGGAACTAGTTCTGGACGATGAAGCCCTGCCGGATAGATGACACTGTATGTGTGCAACTCTGTAGAGAGATCGTAGTTTCGGTCTTAGTTTGAGAGTGCCTCCCGAAGGGCTGTCCGAGTGATCGTCCGAGTTTCGAGGGTCCTCCCGAAGGGCTGTCCGAGTTACCGTCCGAGTTTCGAAGGTCCTCCCGAAGGGCTGTCCACGACACTGTCCGAGGGAATGTCCGACCGCCTCCCGGAGGGCTATTTGAGGGGCAGATGAGGGAGTACATCCTCGCGGTTGGGAGGTTGTAAATCCTAGCTGCGGGGATCTGCACCGCCGATTGTCATTGACTCTACTTCCGCTGCGCTACGAGTCGGTAACGAAAAGATCAAACCTTGTATGCAGTCTCCATAGTGGTCCTGGGCTGGTGCGTAGGTCGGAAATTTTTTGTTTTCTGCTGCGTTCCCCAACATCAAGTTCCCTAGAGCTAGTAACCGGCACCGGTACAGTCTGTGAGGCTGTGCAGTCATCTCGCGCCTTGTTCTCACGGATACGTACTACGGCGTTCTCATAGTGCAAAATCATATCCACCAGGGTCATTTCACCGTCTAGGTGGAGGTGAAGGAAGGAGTTCAAACTTTCACTCCTCTGGTAGCTTTTCATGCCAAGCCAAAACCCCTCTGTCAGATAAGCTGCGGCCCACAGTCTTCTCTTCTTATACATCTGGCTCATCCAAGTTACTGTTTTTTTCAACTGCCATCTTTTGGCAAATGCGTGCCATCTCTCCTCAAATGTGGCCGTGGACGTGGTGTAGTACAGAAGCATTGGGAACTGGTTCAAGGGCTTGTGAGTGAAGTGAATCTTCATATTTTTTTGTCTATATGCCATGTACATATACGGTGCCACACATCTGGCAAGACTTCACGAATTGCCCTGATCATCGTAGCATCAGCGTCTGTGATTACACTCTTCGGCATCTTTTGACACATTGACCTCAAAAAAGTTTGCAGCAGCCACACATATGTCTCTTCATTTTCATCCGAAACTATGGCACAACCAAAAACAGTAGTCTTCCGGTGATTGTTAAGACCAACAAAAGGTATGAATGGCATACCATAGCGATTCATCTTGTATGTGCTATCAAATAGAACCACGTCCCCGAAGTCCTCATAGTCCCGACGAGACTGGGAGTCACACCAGAACATTCTATTCAGATGTCCTTCTTTATCTAACGTGTACTCGAAAAAGAAGCTAGGATCCCTCTCTTTCCTACTAGCCATGATGCCTATGGCTGTGGCAGCATCACCTTTTGAAAGCAGCTTCCTCTTCTCCTTGGAGCAAAGGTTGTATATATCATGCCTCGTAAACCCAACACCGCCGTACCATACATGCTTGCTGATGAAAGAATCCATAATAGTGTGAGTTCTAATCCCTGCGGCTCCCATTGACAATATCTCAGCTTTCTGGTACTCTTTGATTTTTCTGTGGGACCAAAGAAAAGGTAATTCATCCGGTCTTGCTAACATATGACTATGCTTGTCCTCAAAACTTGCAACATACCAGACCCCACGCTTTTTGTCAAGCTTCACGGTCAGGTGCGCTTCGCAGTTGCAGCGTGACTCGGGTCTGAGCCTACGGCTGCGTCCATCCCCGGTTAGCAACTTGCTGTCACGTTTCCCTTCTCTCGAACAAAGATACCGCCTCAAACACAAATGATTTGACTGATCTTTGCTATACCTGACCTTATCCTTTCTAATGCTGAAACCATTATCTCTAGCATAGCTGTTGTAGAAAATGAACGCAGTTGATTCAGACATAAAAGTCATTTCTCTTATCTTCATGAACATATCCCTCTTATCTTCTGCATGGGTAGTATGTTGGACATTCTCTTTCCCCTCATCTTCTGTCACCTACACAATCAAAACATAGCCATGAAAACAATTTTCTATGGTTTAACATTACTTCCATATATACAACATTGATTACATACATACCTCACTCATGTTGACTGACGACTGCGACTCCCCAAAATCAGGTGCATCTACTGATTTGTCATCAAGGCATGTCTATGTGTCAGATTCACCATAATAGTCGTACGCATTATGAGATCCTGAAATTAGCTGAACAATTCAACACAAAGAGATAGTTATTTATCATATAATAGCATCATCTCATACTTTGCATGCCAACAAAAAATTCCACTTCCGTACTTGACTAATGTAATCTTCATCCGAGACCTCGGAATTGTTATCCTCACTATTATCATCCACGTCCATCTACAAATTTTCAATATAAAACTATAATGTTGTCGGATGCCATAAAAAATACAACATGATAATGCCACTCACATTAACATCTTCCTCTTCGTTCCCATTCTCTGACCAATCTCCGTGATCTAAATTTTCATCATCTGACCAATCATCTATCCAGTCTTTCAGCAGCTCTCCGAACTCCAAATCTAGGTCAATGTCAATTAACCCATTGTCCGCCATTTCCTGCAATAATTAATAAGTATCATCACATGTGCAAACAATTCCAATAATGAAGTAGACAACAGATAGCACGGGATTACCAACGTTAAGTAAACTACCGCAACCGAGGGCGTTCAGATCGTGCACACAACCGACGCCAACGACCTATGAGCACCGATGGATCCTCCCCCGTCTCCAGAGCGGTCGTCGGCGATAAGGTACATGAACCCTAGTAAGGAAGATGCCCACAACACCCGGCGTGATCACTTTGGATCGCGAGGAGCAGCACTACCGAAACTACATCCGTGATAACATGCGCTGCCGGATAGCTAGGTTAGCCACCGCATCAAATAATGATAGTCGTCGTGCACACAACCAACGCCAACCGATGATATGTTAACCCTAGACAGAAGAAACCCACATCAGCCGCCGTGATCACTTTGTATCACGAGGAGCAGCACTACCGGAACAAGATCCGCGATAGCCTGCACCACCGGGTTGCTAAGTTACCCACCCTGCTAGGTTAACCACTACCACGAAAACGGTGGCAGTTCGTTAGATGCTGCCGCGAGCGAGACAAATGGGAGAGGCAGGATGCAGTACCTGGGAGCTCTAGAGGTTCACGACGGTGCCGCTGTCGGACGAGATTCCTGGGGACGAGATCGCCGGTGCTGATATTCGCAAGAACCTCAACTAGGGAACTGCGTGAATGATGGAGCTCGCTTCGGCAGGTCGTACGTGGTCGTGGGGTCGTGCGATCTTTTTTTCTGGGGGAGGGTATTGTACCTATACGTTATGAGTACAATGGGATACAATGGGTTATAAGGGGCTTGGATATGGGCTACGGCGGCCCGGAGAAAAAAACTGGCGGGAGGCAAATATACCCCTTCGAAATTGAGTTAGGAGGGAGCAGGAAAGCAACCCTCCAATTGAACGGGCCTGATCTCAATGAGGTAGGTACGACACACTTCGGTGATTTGTTCCAATAAACATCAGAGTTCTATTTTTGTGCAACTATGTCCAACTCTTGTTATTTGTTTGCTGAGAGACAGTGTGGCCAAGAAGTCCGGGATCTGGATTTTTTTGTTTCTTTGATTTGGATGCAGCCATGGACGAAGAGGACATGGGGTTGGACCTTGAGGGTGAGGTCTTCCACCCCTACCACCATGACTCACTCCCCACACTAGGTCCATCCCTCTCTCTCGGTTGTGAGATTTTTTCCAAGTTATAGTTGCTCCGCTCTAGGTTGCTCTCCTATGACATGCTCTGTTTCAGTTTAGTTAGAACACTAGCTCGTGTACTCCAGGAGCCCAACCACATACATACTCAAGCACACACACAACCAGCTTGATTGATTTCTTTATATACTAGTAGCAGTATGTGTACATGTGTGTCTCCTCTTCTTCCTTCTCTCCATGGATTGATTGATCCCTTTACTTGTTTCTTCATTTCAGAGCAGCAGGAACCCTCCATGGATGAGGACGACCACCGGGACCTCCACAGCGATGTCGACGCCCCACACATGGTTGCACTGGATGGAAGAACAGTGCCTTGGTCACTCGCCGTGGTCGCGGTCGTCTGCACCGGTGTGGTGCAGCCAAGCTGGCCAGCAACCACGTCATGTACAAGGGCCAAATCCACCTCTACAGCTCCTCAGGTAAGCAGCAACCCATGGTCCTTTCAGTTTTTAGAGTTTTTTTGGTTTTTATGGTGCTGATGCCTTCTCTTTTCCATTAAGGATCCTCAACAGGCAAGAAGAAGTGCCATCACCGGTCTGAAACTCATGCCAGGGGAAGGGATTCCATCACTGCCTTTTGAGTAGCAAGTGTAATTGTTGGAAATATGCCCTAGAGGCAATAATAAAATGGTTATTATCATATTTCCTTGTTCATGATAAATGTTTATTATTCATGCTAGAATTGTATTGACCGGAAACTTAAATACATGTGTGAATACATAAACAACACCGTGTCCCTAGTAAGCCTCTACTAGACTAGCTCTTTGATCAAAGATGGTTAAGGTTTCCTAACCATAGACATGAGTTGTCATTTGATAACGGGATCACATCATTAGGACAATGATGTGATGGACAGACCCAACCGTAAGCTTAGCATCAGATCGTATCACTTAGTTTATTTGCTACAACTTTCTTCATGTCAAGTATCTGTTCCTTAGACCATGAGACAATGCCACTCCCGGACACCGGAGGAATACTTTGTGTTCTCTCAAACATCACTTCATAACTGGGTGATCATAAAGGTGCTCTGCAGGTATCTCTTCGAAGGTGTCTGTTGGGTTGCATGGATCGAGACTGGGATTTGTTTCCGTGTGACGGAGAGATATCTCTGGGCCGTCTCGGTAATACAACATCATAAGAAGCTTCATGTGACTAATGAGTTTAGTCACAGGATCTTGTATTACAGAACGAGTAAAGAGACTTGCCAGTAACGAGATTGAACTAGGTATGGAGATACCGACGATCGAATGTCGGGAAAGTAACATATCGCCGGACAAAGGGAATTGCATACGGGATTAACTGAATCCTCGACATCGGGGTTCAACCAATAAAGATCTTCGTGGAATATGTAGGAACCAATATGGGCATCCAGGTCCCGCTATTGGTTATTTACCGGAGAGGTGTCTCGGTCATGTCTACATGATTATCGAACCCGTAGAGTCGCACGCTTAACGTTCGGTAGCGCTAGGGTACTAATGAGATATTAACATTGGTGACTGAAGGTTGTTCGGAGTCCCAGATGAGATCCTGGATGTCATGAGGAGTTCCGGAATGGTCCGGAGGTAAGGATTTATATATGGAAAGTTGTTGTCGGGGTTCCGGGAAAAAGTCCAGTTTTTTCGGTATTGTACCGGGAAGTCACCTCAATGTTCCAGAGGGTTCCGGAGGGGTCCAGAAGTCCTCGGAGGGTTCCACCACGTCCCATACAGTAGCTTGGTCTGTAGGGGGGGTGCCCTGGCCTTAATGGGCCAGGGGCACCAGCCCCTACAAGGCCCATGCGCCTAGGGGTGGACAACCCTAAAGGTGAGGGCCCTCCACTTGGCTTGGAGGGCACTCCTCCTCTCCTTGGCCGCCACCCCATCCCTTGGAGGAGGGGAATGGGCTGGCCATGTCCCTCCCCCTATATAAATAGAGAGGAGGCTCAAGGGACAACCCATCCCTTGACCATGGCGGCTGCCCTCTCCCTGTCCCTCCACTTCTCGTCCGTGTAGCGCTTGGTGAATCCCTGCCGGAGTTCCACTGCCACCAGCACCACCACGCCATCATGTTGGATTAGATCTCATCTACCTCTTCTCCCTCACTTGCTGTATCAAGGAGGAGGAGACGTCACTGAGCCATACGTGCGCTAAACTTGGAGGTGCCACACGTGCGGTGCTTGGATCGGATTGGACCGCGACGCGAGTACGACTACGCCAACCACGATCTCTAGATCGTTAATGCTTTCGGTCTACAAGGGTATGTATACTCACTCCCCTCTTGTAAGTATGCATCTCCTAGATTGATCTTGGGTGTTCGTAGGATTTTTTTTTGATTTTCACGCTTCATTACCCATCAGTGGCATCATGAGCTAGGTCTATGCGTAGATGTATATGCACGAGTAGAACACATAGATGTTGTGGGCGTTGATGTTCAGATTGCCTACCTCCCTTGTCTTATTTGGATTTCGCGGTATTGTGGGATGAAGCGGCTCGGACCAAGCTTACTTGTCCTCTCACAAGAGACCGGTTCCACTGACTGACATGCAACTTGTATTGCATAAAAGTGGCTGGCGGGCGTCTGTCTCTCCCACTTTAGTTGAATCTGATTTGACAATGGCGGTCCTTGTAGAAGGTTAAAAGGCAACTTGTATATCACCATTGTGGTTTTGCGTAGATATGAACAATTCTTATAGTTTGCCCTATAGCAGCCATGTAAAATTTGCAAGAACAAAGTAAAGGACGTCTAACTTGTTTTTGCAGGGCATGTTGTGATGTGGTATGGCCAAAATGTGATGTGATATATGTTGATGTATGAGATGATCATGTTTTGTAATAGGTTCACGACTTGCATGTCGATGAGTATGGCAACTGGCAGGAGCCATAGGGTTGTCTTTAATTTATTGTATGACCTGCGTGTCAATGATTAAACTGCATGTAATTGCTTTACTTTATTGCTATGAGTTAGCAATAGTCATTGGCGGACACAACCACATGATGGCACGATGATGGAGATCATGATGATGGAGATCATGGTGTCATGCCGGTGATGATGGAGATCATGTCGATGCTTTGAAGATGGAGATCAAAAGCACAAGATGATAATGGCCATATCATGTCACATATTGATTTCATGTGATGTTTATCTTTTTATGCATCTTATTTTGCTTAGGACGATGGTAGCATTATAAAATGATCCCTTCACTTAATTTCAAGATAAAAGTGTTCTCCCTAAGTATGCACCGTTGTGAAAGTTTGTCGTTTCGAAGCACCTCGTGATGATCGGGTGTGACAGACTCTTCATTCGCATACAACGGGTGTAAGCCAGTTTTACACATGCGGAATACTTGGCTTAAACTTGACGAGCCTAGCATGTACAGACATGGCCTCGGAACACGGAGGACCGAAAGGTCGAACATGTGTCATATAGTAGATATGATCAACATGGAGATGTTCACCATTGATGACCACCCCATCTCACGTGATGATCGGACATGGGTTAGTTGATTCAGATCATGTAACACTTACGCAACTTGAGGGATGTCGATTTAAGTGGGAGTTCACTAGTAATTTGATTAACTGAACCAATTATCATGAACATAGTCCTAATGTCTTTGCAACTTATGTTGTAGATCAATGACTCGTGTTGTAGCTCCCATGAATTTTAAAGCGTTCCTAGAGAAAGCTAAGTTGAAAGATGATGGAAGCAACTATGCAGACTGGGTCCGTAATCTAAGGATTATCCTCACTGCTACACAGAAGGCTTATGTCCTTGATGCACCGCTAGGTGTACCACCCGCTCCCGCAAACCTAGACGCTATGAACGTCTGGCAGACAAGGAATGATGACTACATGATAGTTCAGTTGCGCAATGCTTTACGGCTTAGAACCGGGGCTCCAAAGACGTTTTGAGCACCACAGAGCATATGCGATGTTCCAGGAGATGAAATTGGTATTTCAGGCTCATGCCCAGGTTGAGAGGTATGACACCTCTGACAAGTTCTTTAGCTGCAAGAAGGAGGAGAACAGCTCCGTTAGTGAGCACGTACTCAAAATGTCTGGGTACTACAACCGCCTGAATCAGTTGGGAGTTAATCTTCCAGATGAAGTAGCGATTAACAGAGTTTTCCAGTCACTGCCACCAAGCTACAAGGGCTTTGTGATGAACTATAATATGCAAGGGATGGAGAAAACGATCCCTGAGCTCTTCACAATGCTTAAGGCCGCGGAAGTAGAAATCAAGAAAGAGCATCAAGTGTTGATGGTCAACAAGACCACCAGTTTCAAGATGAAAGGCAAGGGAAAGAAACGGAAATTCAAGAAGAATGGCAAGCTAGTTGCCGCTCCCGCAAAGAAACCCAAGGCTGGACCCAAACCTGAGACTGAGTGCTTCTATTGCAAGGGGAATTGTCACTAGAAGCGGAACTACCCCAAGTACTTGGCAGATAAGAAGGCTGGCAACATCAACAAAGGTATATTTGATGTACATGTTATTGATGTGTACATTACTAGTGCTCGTAGTAGGGCCTGGGTATTTGATACTGGTTTGGTCGCTAATATTTGTAAGTCGAAACATTAGCTGCGGAATAAACGAAGACTAGCTAAGGACGAGGTGACGATGCGCGTTGGAAATGGCTCCAAGGTTGATGTGATCATGATGACCCACAAGTATAGGGGATCAATCGTAGTCCTTTCGATAAGTAAGAGTGTCGAACCCAACGAGGAGCAGAAGGAAATGACAAGCGGTTTTTAGCAAGGTATTTTCTGCAAGCACTGAAATTATCGGTAATGAGTAGTTTGATAGCAAGATAATTTGTAACAAGTGACAAGTAGCAATAGTAACAAAGAGTGCAGCAAGTTGGCCCAATCCTTTTTATAGCAAAGGACAAGCTGGAACGATCTCTTATAGTAAGTAAAGCGTTCTCGAGGACACATGGGAATTTCATCTAGTCACTTTCATCATGTTTGTTTGATTCGCGTTCGCTACTTTCATAATTTGATATGTGGGTGGACCGGTGCTTGGGTGCTGTTCTTACTTGAACAAACCTCCCACTTATGATTACCCCCTCTCGCAAGCGTCCGTAACTACGAAAGAAGAATTAAGATTTCTCTAACCATAGCATTAAACATATGGATCCAAATCAGCCCCTTACGGAATAGCGCATAAACTAGGGTTTAAGCTTCTGTCACTCTAGCAACCCATCATCTAATTACTACTCCACAATGCATTCCCTTAGGCCCAAAGATGGTGAAGTGTCATGTAGTCGACGTTCACATGACACCACTAAGAGAATCAACAACATACATATCATCAAAATATCGAACGAATACCAAATTCACATGATTACTTATGACAAGACTTCTCCCATGTCCTCAAGAACAAAAGTAACTACTCACAAATCATATTCATGTCCAAGATCAGAGAGGTGTTGAATAGCATAACAGATCTGAACATATAATCTTCCACCAAGTAAACCAACTAGCATCAACTACAAGATGTAATCAACACTACTAGCAACCCACAGGTACCAATTTGAGGTTTTGAGACAAAGATTGAATACAAGAGATGAACTAGGGTTTGAGATGAGATGGTGCTGGTGAAGATGTTGATGAAGATTAGTCCTCCCATGATGAGAGGATCGCTGGTGATGTCGATGGCGACGATTTCCCCCTCCCAGAGGGAAGTATCCCCGGCAGAATCTCTCCGCCGGAGAGCAAAAGTGCTCCGGCCCAAGTTCTGCCTCGAGATGGTGGCGCACCATCCCAAAAGTCTTCTCTATATTTTTTCTAGGCCAAATGGACTTATATACCAGAAAATGGGGTCCAGAGGCTGGCCAGGGCCCCACGAGGTACCAGGGCGCGCCTGGGGGGGTGGCGCACCCTGGTGCCTCGTGGGCACCTGGGTGGCCTCCTCTGGTACTTCTTGCTCCTAGTATTTTTATTTATTCGAAAATAAATCTCCGTAAAATTTCAGCTCATTTGGAGATGTGCAGAATAGGTATCTCTGACATAGCTTTTTCAGGTCAAGAATTCCAGCTGCCGGCAATCTCCCTCCTTGTGTAAATCTTGCATATTAAGAGAGAAAAGGCATTAGAATTGCTCCACAAAGTGTTATATTTATTAAAAACACTATAAATAACAGTAGCAAAACATGATGCAAAATGGACGTATCAAATCCCCCAAGCTTAGACCCCGCTTGTCCTCAAGCAAAAGTCGATATCGATAATCATGTCCACATGTTTAGAGAGAGAGTTATCGATAAAAACAAAATACGGACATAGTAGCATCATGATCATTATTATAACAGTAATATTTATTATCATAAACTTCTCATGAGCAAGTAACAATTCATCTCAACAATGGAGTATAAGGTATAAACTTTCTTGAAAACTAACAAACTATGTTCTCAATCAACAATGCAATTGCAATTCATCATATTTTCAGGAAGGGTCTCATGTAAGAGCTATTTAGCAAGTCCACATACTCAACCATCATTTAGTCTTCTATGATTGCTAACACTCATGACATATATATGGAGCAAAAAGTTTCAGCCAGACACATAGAAAGATAGGGGCTTGTGAGTTCGCCTCCCAACTTATTCACCTCAAGGGTGATGTCAACAATAATAACTCATGATCACTCATATCCAACTGGATATATATGCCTAGATCTTTCCCCACCACATGATGCTTACAAAAGAGAAAAATAAAAAGGAAGTAGAGGAGAACACTATTGACTCGTGCATAAAAAGTAAATACATAAAAGTAAAGGATAGGCCCTTCGCAGAGGGAAGCAAAGGTTGGCATGCGCTTTTTGTTGTTGGATGCAAGAGCTCTTAATGCAAAGGAACGTCACTTTATATTGCCCCTTGTGATAGCAACCTTTATTATGCAGTATGTCGCTTTTATTTCTTTACCATCACAAGTTCGTACAAAGCTTATTTCCCTTACAATAAAAGTTCAAACATGTTTAGAGGCAATTTTTATTGCTTTTTGCACCGATGACAACTTACTTGAAGGATCTTATTCAATACATAGGTAGATATAGTGGACTCTCATGACATGAAACTGGGTTTAAGGGTTTTGGATGCACAAGTAATATCTCTACTTGGTGCAGATTTTGGCTAGCAAAGATATTGGGCAAGCACCACATGTTGGAGGATCTATAACAGTATAACTTCTATGTGAATATAAGCAAACATAATTCATTACATTGTCTTCCTTGTCCAACGTCAACAATTTGACATAAAATCCTTAATGGGGGCTCACAATCATAAAAGATGTCCAAGATAGTGTATTTGCATGTGAATCTTCTCTTCCCTATTAATTCTTTCATGAATTGCATCATTGACTAATGCTATGTTTGTTAACTTTCAATAAATTTTACAACTTATACTTTTCTTTATGTGATGTCACTACTTTCCATAAGATTAGCATATGATCTTTTTCATTATTTTCATTGCTAGGATTGAGACATAAAAGTAAAGAAGCAAAAACTCAAACTAGTCTTTATTATATAACTCTCAACTCGATTACATAGATAGATAGATCATGAAACTAGTACTCGAAAATAAATCATACTAAACTTTTATTCAACTAAATCATGAAATAACTAAGGATCAGACTAAAAGTAGGTAAAGATAGCAAAAGTGATGGTGATACGATACCGGGGCACCTCCCCCAAGCTTGGCACAAGCCAAGGGGAGTACCCATACCCATGTACTCAAGTTTCCTTCTTCGGTGATGGTGGTGATGGTGAAGTGGCGAGCTTGTCCTTTAGCTCAAGCAGATACATCAATCTGCGGTTGATGCTCCGAAGGGCGATGTTTTGCTCTTCCAACAAAATAACTTCACGAGTGAGAGATGTATTCTGAGCACTAACTATTTCAAAGACTCTTAGGGCTTCAATTATGGATGGGGAGAGATGATCATATAAAGGTTGAAGGATATCTCCCTTCTCGGCAGTCTCCTCCATGGGGATGGCTTGCTCTCCTTCCAGAGCCTGGGCTCCTGCAACTTCCTCGACCTTGTCCTCCTTGCCATTGTCTTCCTCTCCTGACGACAACTCGTAGTAAACCTCGCTGTAGGGGCGTTTGCCCGGCGATGGTTGCACAATGCGGTGCTTGGCACGGAGCTTTTGGGGAGCCAGGGTGATCTAGATCTGTCAGAAAAATAGCACGAAACAAGAACAGAAGAGATTTCTGCGATACGGTGGTCAAAATGTCCAGAAGTATATATAAAGAATTTTTATCTTGCAAAACAAGTATTCCAGAAGAAAAACGGAGTCGAGAAGGCTCACGAGGGGCACATGAGCCACCAGGGCGCGCCTGGGGGGGTGGTGCACCCTGGTGACTCGTGGGCACCAGGTGGGTCCCCTCGGCTATTTCTTTTTTTGTATTTTTTATAATATTCCAAAACTGACAGAAAGTATTTTTATGGAATTTTTGGAGTCGGTTTACTTACCGTATCACGTACCTCTTCCTTTTCAGGGTTCTGGAGCGTTCCGAAAGGTCTCTCTTATGTATTCTTCCGGTGTAATTGTTTCAATAATATTAGTTTCAACATTAATGGGGGTACCTAAAATATAGTTCTTGATTCTTTGCCCATTCACCACTCTCGGATTAGTGCCTTCGGAGTTGTTTATTTTGATGGCTCTGGAGCGATAAACTTCTTCGATGATATACGGTCCTTCCCATTTAGAGAGAAGTTTTCCTACAAAGAATCTGAAACGAGAATTGTACAATAGAACTTTCTCACCCACTTTGAATTCCCAGTTTTGAATTGTTCTATCATGCCATGTTTTAACTTTTTCTTTAAAGAATTTGGCATTTTCATACGCTTGGGTTCTCCATTCATCTAATGAGCTAATATCAAATAACCTCTTTTCACCAGCAAGCTTAAAATCATAATTTAGTTCTTTAATTGCCCAATATGCTTTATGTTCTAACTCAAGAGGTGAATGACATGCTTTTCCATAAACCATTTTATAAGGAGACATACCCATAGGATTTTTATAAGCAGTTCTATAAGCCCATAATGCATCATCAAGTTTCTTAGACCAATTCTTTCTAGATCTATTGACGGTTTTTTGCAAAATTAATTTTATTTATCTATTGCTCAATTCTACTTGACCACTAGTTTGAGGGTGATAGGGAGATGCAATTCTATGGTTGACATCATATTTAGCAAGCAATTTACGGAATGCACCATGAATAAAATGTGAACCACCATCAGTCATTAAATATTTTGGGACTCCGAACCTTGGGAAAATAACTTCTTTAAGCATTTTAATAGAAGTGGTATGATCAGCACTACTAGTTGGAATAGCTTCTACCCACTTAGCAACATAATCAACAGCAACTAAAATATGTGTATACCCATTGGATTTAGGAAAAGATCCCATAAAATCAAATCCCCAAACATCAAATGGTTCAACAGCAAGTGAATAATTCATAGGCATTTCCTGACGTCTACCAACATTACCAATTCTTTGATATTCATCACAAGATAATAGAAACTTACGAGCATCCTTGAAAAGAGTAGGCCAATAAAAACTAGATTGCAATACCTTATGTGCAGTTCTGTCTCCCGCATTGTGTCCTCCGTAAGCCTCGGAATGACACTTCCGTAGGATTTGTTCCTGTTCATGCTCAGGTATACAGCGTTTAATAATACCATCTACTCCTTCTTTATAAAGATGTGGGTCAACCCAAAAGTAATGTCTTAAATCAAAGAAGAACTTTTTCTTTTGTTGGTATGTGAAACTAGGTGGTATGTATTTAGCAACAATGTAATTAGCATAGTCTGGATACCATGGAATATTACGAGAAGCATTTATGACAGCTAATTGTTCATCAGGAAAATCATCATTGATAGGTAGTGGGTTATCAAGAACATTTTCCATTCTAGACAAATTATCTGCTACGGGATTCTCAGCTCCCTTCCTATCAGTAATATGCAAGTCAAATTCTTGTAGCAATAAAACCCACCTAATGAGTCTAGGTTTAGCATCTTTCTTTTCCATAATATATTTAATAGCAGCATGATTGGTGTGAACAGTTACTTTAGAATCAACTATGTAAGATTTGAATTTATCACATGCAAACACAACTGCTAGAAATTCTTTTTCAGTAGTAGCATAATTTCTTTGGGTACTGTCTAGAGTTTTACTAGCATAATGGATAACATTTAATTTCTTATCAACTCTCTGTCCTAGAACAGCACCAACAGCATAATCACTAGCATCACACATAATTTCAAAAGGCAGCTTCCAATCAGGTGGTTGGACAATAGGTGCAGTGGTTAAGGCTTTCTTAAGTGTTTCAAAGGCTTCTAGACAATCATCATAAAAAAATGGAACATCTTTTTGCAAAAGATTGGTAAGAGGCCTAGAAATTTTAGAGAAGTCTTTAATAAATCTCCTATAGAAACCAGCATGACCTAGGAAACTTCTTATACCTTTAATATCTTTAGGACATGGCATTTTCTCAATAGCATCAACCTTAGCTTTATCAACTTCAATACCTCTTTCAGAAATTTTATGCCCCAAGACAATGCCTTCATTCACCATAAAGTGGCACTTCTCCCAATTCAAGACAAGATTAGTTTCTTCACATCTCTACAAAACTCGATCAAGGTTGCTTAAGCAATCATCAAAAGAAGTTCCGTAAATGGAAAAATCATCCATGAACACCTCAACAATCTTTTCACAAAAGTCAGAGAATATAGCAGTCATACATCTTTGAAAGGTAGCGGGTGCATTACATAAACCAAAAGGCATACGTCTATAAGCATAAGTTCCAAAAGGACAAGTGAAGGTGGTTTTCTCTTGATCGGGTTGTGATACGGGTATTTGAGAAAAACCAGAATAACCATCTAGAAAACAAAAGTGTGTATGCTTAGACAATCTTTCTAGCATTTGATCAATAAAAGGTAAGGGGTAATGATCTTTTCTAGTAGCTTTGTTTAATTTTCTAAAATCAATTACCATCCTATAACCAGTTACAATTCTTTGTGGAATGAGTTCATTTTTATCACTAGGGACAACGGTAATACCTCCTTTCTTAGGGACACGATGAACGGGACTTACCCATCTACTATCAGCTATGGGATAGATTATACCTGCTTCCAGGAGTTTTTATATTTTGGTTCTTACCACATCTTTCATCTTAGGATTTAATCGTCATTGGTGGTCGACAACTGGTTTAGCATCAGGCTCCATATTAATTTTTTGCTGACATAGAGTGGGACTAATGCCCTTAAGATCATCAAGAGTATATCCAATAGAAGCACGGTGCTTCCTCAGAGTTTTTAGTAATCTCTTTTCTTCATGCGCTGAAAGGTTAGCACTAATAATAACAGGATATATCTTCTTTTCATCAAGATAAGCATATTTCAATGTATCAGGCAATTGCTTCAATTCAAATACAGGATCACCCTTAGGTGGAGGAGGGCCTCTGTCATGGTTTTGTCTCGGCAGATGTCCTTGTGAAAGGACTTAGTCATGAGGCCATCGCAGCTAGGTGGTAACTCGAACGGGGTTGATCGGAATCGAGAGACAAGGATTTACCCAGGTTCGGCCCCTCGCAGTGGAGGTAATAGCCTACGTCCTGCTTTGGCTGTATTGATGATGATCTCGATTACAAGGGTGCAACTTGGCTAACCTAGTACTCGAGAGCTTGGAACCTAGTCTTTCTGCCTTAGGGGCTCGCCTTTATATACAGGTCGAGGCCCTGGGTTTACAACAGAGTCCGGGTCGTAACATGACCCATGATCTAGTCTATTTCCTACTCATCGTCCTCCTCAAGAAAGGAAAACATATCACATCCTTAGATTGTCCGCCGCCTCAAATATTGGGCCCTAACCCGGCCTGCTTTATGAGTCGCCTGATGGGCCTCTTGATCTTTGAATGTTGCGTCCTTTATCCTTTCAGCCTCCAATCGGTAACCGGCGGGTTATATCCCCGACATTAGCCCCCAGAGTGAGGTGGCTTTATTCACATCAATCTCCAGAAGTCACTTTGCCGGGTTATCCTTCCTTTCATCATCTAGGCTCATTCCATGACCGAGTCGCGCGAGTTCACCGGCTCAGTAAACACTGTTACCTTAACATCTCTAATTCCTCCGTGTCATGACATCACCTTCCAGAAATCGCGGGGTTCAAGCGCGACATCATAGTGAATTTTTTGAGTATATCTGTTAAGCCTGAAAATCGAGGCGTCATCTACTCACAAAAGTTACTGCGCTCCTCTATTTTCGCGCCTGCCTCTTCCCCTTCTATTTTTTTTTATAAATACGTCCGAGGGGTTTTTCATTTTCACTTTACCGCTTCAACCGCCCCACTTCTTCTTCCTTGCGACGCGTCCGCCTGTGTCAGGAGCTTTGCGACCGTACGACCCCGACGCGTGCCGGTGGCCTTAACCGCATCCTCTTCTTTATACACGCCGTCGTCGGGACTGCTCAAATCATCTCAGGACCACTCAGCGCATCAAGGTACGCCTCATTGCCCCCGTTAGATTCGTAGCAAACACCCGAGCGTTCTTCGCAGTTCGTCATTATCCGTCCGCTTATCCTGTTCATTGCCGTTTTGGTTCTAGCTTCAAGCGCGTCCGTTGTAGAAAATACCCCGCCGCTCGCTGTAGTACCATTTTGCATCTAGGAACCTCAGTCCTTTACTAGAAACTCGGAGTAGATCAAACTGTGTTTCCATTGTATGAACTAGGTATAGTAAATATTTTCCCTTTTTGCATATTTTGTAGATCCATAATCATAGCCACTTTGCTTGAAATCTGTTCCTGCAACACTTAGCAAAAATCAAAATCTTCAACTTTAAGATGAACCGCCATGTAAATCGTGACCCGCCATTCTTAGGAAGCATGGTTGAATCTCTGTTCGGGCGGCTTGTAATTCATTGACATATTTTGGAAATTGAAAAACTATGTTTGCTCGCCTCTTCATTTTAACCATCTTGTCATACTGGCTTTTCTCCCAATTGCCATGGCAACTTTAGTGATCGTGAAATGACCCGCCATTCTTATTTTTATCCGCAGCCGTTAATTCTGTAGGTGACTTACCATGGCAAAGACCACAGTCTGCAACTGGGTGAGTTCCCAAGTTTCACAACTTGTGCTTAATGATTACAAAGAACAAGGTTTTCTGCCTGCTCAAGAGGTGATTGGCTGGCGGGCTCCTCAAGGCGAAACTGTTCCCCAACCTAGCAAAGGAGAAGTCATGGTGTTTACAGACCATCTTCTTAGGGGTTTCTCTCTGCCCGGGTCAAAAAAATTTCGGGATGCCTTAAGTTTCTTCAACCTTCACCCTCAAGACCTTGGTCCAAATTCTATATCCAACCTATGCCAATTTCAAGTCTTCTGTGAGGCATCTCTGCAAATGGAAGCCACCGTTCCTCTCATTAGGGAGTTTTTCTATATCAACCGCCAAACTAAATGTGCTGATGGCCCCAGTCTAGAACTTGGCGGGGTCTCGATCCAGAGGCGAAGAGACGTTGCTTTCCCTGTAGTCACTCTGCCGAGTCATCCAAAAGGATGGAACAAGACCTGGTTCTATTGTAAGAACACAGCTCCTGCTGATGAGAACCCATTGCCGGGTTACAGACCTGTAACACCCCGATTTTTGGCCCTTTCTTTTTCTTTTGGATTTCTTCGAATTTTTGTTTGGAATTCTTTTTTTTGTGTGGCTATGTGGTCTTGAAATCTGGGAAGATTTTCTTTTCTGCCACTTCCAAGTGGCTTGTCCCCCTCAAATCTATCCCAAGGCCATGTCGTTTCCATCTTAGCCCAACCCTAAACTTTATTTCTAGGGAATATTCCTTTTCTTATTAAAGGAATAGCCCTGTTTGCCTGAGGTTGTGAAGCAACCTACCTTTCTGCTATTCCAAAAATTCCCAAATAAATCCCATAAATTCTTTGGATCATATATCCCACAAATATGTCAAAACCCATCCTTGCCTAGTTCAAAAATAATTCAGGAATATTCATTTTTCATTCTGTCCAGAATGGCACTTTGTGAAGGAAGTGCTATTTATCTTTTCTTAATTACCCTCAAATTTTTTGTGCATCTTCTCATGCTCAAATAATGATCTTATGCAAAAATTAAGCTTTATTTTCCTAGCCAAACTCCCTGAGCAAAATTCCAAAGTTTATGTCCAGTGGAAACCTTTGTGAAGGAAGTACTAGCTAGGAATTTTCAAATGAGCTGAAATTTTGCAAGGTCATTCATATGCTCAAATGATTACTCTACACCAAATTACAGCCCTACCCAGCCATCTATGTGAGCACACCTTCCAATCTTTGGTTCTGGTTAAATTTTCAGTGTATGAAGCAACTACCTTTTATATTGCTTCAAAAATTCTGAAATTAATCCAGGGTCTAAAGGGTCATATATCCGTTCTACATGACAAATCTCACATTATCCTGTCTAGCCATTTGTCCTACAAAATTCTCTCAAGATTTTGTGCAGCAAGGACCTTTGTGAAGGAAGTACCATCTAGGTATTTCCAAATGCTATGAAATTTTCCCAGTATCTTCAGGGTCCCAAATCATCAGCCTATACAAAAATTCAGCTCAAGACCACACTCCAGATGAGTGCATCATCTTGATCTAGTTTCTGCACTGTTTTGGACAGTTGCACTACACCTCCCCTTCAACCTGGTCCGAACCACCTCAAAATTCACAGTAATACAGTTCCTCCTATCCTAAGACCTGGAGACATCCCCTCTGGTCCTATGGGCAAGTGCATTGACCTCACCAGCTAGCTCCAGTTGGATGCAGTGAACTTTCTTTGATGCATCCCCTCTTCCCTCTGCCTCTTTGATCGATCTATCCTATCAGGGGGGCTGTTTGACGAGTGAACGTTGCTGCGGACATAGTGCGCACCGCCTACGTGCCCTTGCCGTGGCCGTGCACGCGGTGACTGTGCCACTAGCATGTCCGGCGCGCGTGCGCTGGCTGCTGTGCGCACGCTCTGCGCCTCGGTCCCGCTCGGCATCCGTCCGAACCCCCTCCGTTCGCCACCTAGCGCTGCCGCAGCTCTTCCCCAGCTCGCCCTCGCCTCTCTGGTTCACCCTCCCCCACTAGGAGCTCGCCAGAACCAGCCAAAGCTCGGGGGCACGCGGAAACAGTGGCCGTGCGTGCCTGACTGCCCCATCCGCGCATGCCCAGCCTCCCCGGCTTTCCCTCGTCGCTGGCCCATAGCTCAGTCCCTCCCCCTTCACCGCACGGCCCGCGCGCGCCCAAGAATCTTGTCGGAGTTCGCCCGTATGGCCGTGGCGGCATCCGGTCGGGCATCTCCTCTCCCGCCTATTTAAGCACATCCCGAGCTCGTTTCTCTTCACCACTGAGCTTGCCTACTCTTCAATCCCAGCCCGAGCAGAGGAATCGAGCCGGCATCCCCTTCTTCTCCCTCTCCGGCCATGGCTCCGCCGTTCGGCCCCCTCCCCCTCGAGCTCACCACAGTGCCCCTCCTCCCAATCCGAGCTCACCATCAAGACCCTCCTCCCTTCCTTGGTCCTCCCCAGCCCCTCTCCCGAGCTGTTGGTCGCCGGAATCTCCAAGCTCGCCGGCACCCGTGGCTCTGCTCCGCCAGAGACGAAGGGCGCGTCCTCATCCGGCCACCATTCACGGAGCTGCGGGTATGGGCGGGTGGGCCTTCGAGCGGTGGATCCATCCCCGACCTCTCCCAGCTCTGTCGACGTCATTACGCCGGTGAACGGTCGCCGGTGAGCCGCCCCCTCTCTGGTTCCCCTCCCCCCTTCTTAAATCCGACAAGGTGACCCCACCCGTCAGCCTCTCCCGCCCCGCCGAAGCATTTTCTTAAGTGGAGGCATATTCCTAAAAGGCGCCTTCGACGTCAGCCTCTCTGAGGTTTTCTGAAATTGATTTTTATTCTAATTTAAATACAGTTTGACCTCAACTTTGACCATGAATATCTTTTAAACTACAAGTCCAAATGAACTGAATCTTTTTGCATTATTTTTATTTTATTCTCCTCTATTTTCTAGTAGAGTTTGGTAATTTTCTCTTCTGTCTAGAATTTCTGGACAGAAGTATTTGCATTATGGTATATTTTTAAATGCTTGCAAATATATTTTTCAGCTTGTTTTGGTGTGTTGGTGGAGACCAGGAGTTTTTCCCCTCTCTGTTGGAGCAAGGCAAGCCACACCTTCCATTTGCATGATTGCAATGCAATGCATGGTTTATTTCAATTAAAACTTGCTTAATATTGCAACATTTAGAAAAGATTTATTCATGGCATTATGTTTGGATTTATGTAAGTTTATTTCTGCCATGATGATGCTTGGATCTTTAGGGCTTACATCTTGAAGAGTTAAGATGATGTGTTACTTTGAGAGTATTAGTAGCAGTAGTTGTGTTTATTCCATAGTTATTTTGAATATGGTACTAATGGTATGGATATATTTTATGCTCTGGATTTTTGGATGGATATTACTATGATTTGAATCACAGGGTGTTATGTAGCCTTGGAGTAACATTTCTATCTCATCTTGGGGACAAATTCTGTCATTTCGTTGGTCAGGTGCCACCGAATCGAGCTAACCAGTGCAGCCACACTTGCCTTTATGGGAGGGCCCTGACTCGGTCTATTGCCATGCCTCTTGCCGGTGCCTCCAACTAGGGAAGGTTATGCGCACGCGCTACCCTGATCAGGTAGGCGGCCGTAAGCCTTGTCCCCGAGTTGTTTGCGCATGGTTGTCCCCGGTAGGGACGAGGTTGTTTTGGGCCACGACGGTGGCAGCCACGAAGGTGGCGGATGTCACGAGGTAACATCGGGGTGACCCAGGACATAGCCCAAAGGGGAGTATGTTAGGAGTGGCCGGGAGAGTGTCATGCAGTAGGCTGGTTTTGTCGGAACATCATTGGTCCACCCAAATGGGAGCACGAGGCCATGAGTTCCGTGGTGTGGGTACAGTGTACTAACCTCTACAGAGTGTATAAACTATCGATAGCCGCGTCCGCGGTCATGGACACAGTTCGTTGTAGGTCACACCGTTCGATCAACACTCACAATGACGGAATGACTTATATTATGATTTATAGTTGTATGCGAGCAAGTAACAGTTTGGCAGGCTTTCGATGATAATGAGGTCGATCAATAGATTATGTGGCGATCATGTGGATGTATCGATCATGAAGTGATCGAGTGGATATGTTGCTTGTCCAGGTAGCCAAGAGTGAGATGGTTCTTTGCAAACCAAGATGATGGTTCCTCAGTGATTCTATCCTTACCTTATCATGAGTTATATTTACTTCCACTTCATAGTAGGTAGTATTAAACCTGTTAATGCTATGTTGTTGTTTTGCCTTGATGCTTTTGGTTGTTGTGAGCTTGCGAGTACATTCAAAGTACTCACCTGGCTTATCATGCCAGTTTGCAGGTGATGCTATGATTGATTGCTTGTCGGGATACCGTTCGTGCGAGCTAGGCCGTGTCCCAGCCAGAGTCCCTGCGAAGTGGAGTTCACCACCGTCGTCATCGTTCCGCTGCTACGAGTTGTCTCGTTGCTAGCATAGAACTACATTAGCAGGTGAGGTGTCACCGTGCTGTTGTTATAGCAGACGTCGCCATGTTGTTGTAATAGTAGATCGTTGTACCTTTATCCCCTGTAATAAAAAGCTGATTTGTTCTATGCCAAGCAGTGCCGTATTCCAGGAGACATTTTTGGGCTGGAATACGGGGCGTTCCGGTCCCTCTGAGCCGGGGTGCCACAACTGTTGGTATCAGAGCAGGTCTGGCTGTAGGACGCCCTAGCCTACGCGAGCATTAGAAACTGGTAGTATAGGCCCCAAATTGCTTGCTTTACTTGATTGCTGCACTTGGTTGTTGCATAGCATGCATATAGTTTCCGTCTTTGTTCTGACCATCTATTCCATGAGTGTAGATGGCCGCCCTTCCTTTTGGGTTCAACACAGCCCCTGCACCACTCAGCTTCGCATCCCTGCTTCGCGATGCATGGCATAGTCTCTGTCCCAATGGAGAACTGCCACGGTACCAAGTTTTTAAGATACAACTTGGAGGCGGATTACTGGAGTTTTATGCCCATGTCTTTCTGGAAGCCAAGATCCCTATCGAAAGATGTACCTACAGATTCCATGGCGGATATGGTGCTACTCCAGATCGCGCAGTTCAACTCGCAGCCCTGGCGGGAATCCCGGGTCTTCGTCATCAAGAGTTGGTGATGCAAGAAAACCGTGCCTACTCCTACTACCCTACCTTAGTCGAGAACCCCAGGCAAATCAGGTTCCCCTCCACTCGCCCTGATGATGATGTGCCCATTCCATCCATGTCTCGCTTCATGGCAGCTGAGTATATGCTGATTGCGGAATTAGTTCGAGACGCGACCCGGTCCAGGAGATTGCTCGGTGTTGCAATAGCTCCTCACCAGTTGCCTCCTTCCTCGACCCCTGCTACTCCTGCATCGACTGCTCCACCCACCCCTCCACCAGCTGCTTCGTCAGCTACCCAGCTTTAGTTTGGTCAGGGTGCTTTAGGACCCGTATTACTCCTGTTGCATCGGATGTAGTAGCATGCATGTTGTGTGGTGTATCGAGTAGTAAGGGATGCCGTGTTATTTATGAAGGCTTGTATGACTGTTATGTGCCATTCTTTTAGATTGAATTGTTTTCTTTGTTGCTTCTTTTGGGCCTTTGGTGTTGCTTTATTTTCCCCTCTTATGAAAGTTGCTCAACCATCACCTTCGGACCCGAAGACGCATTGAGGATCGCAATTATTGGAAGTTCTGATAAACAGCATGGCAATCTCGGTTGACTGCAATATATCGGGAATCTAAACGATATTCCGGATTTATTACCAGCATCAACATCAGTTCTGCAACCGCTACAACAGCAATAGTCCAGCCAGCAGAAAGGCAAGTCAGGCACAAGATCAACAGTATATCATCCATCAAGGGCGTGACGATACAGGAAGTGTTATTTCGATTAAGGGGGGGATTTGAAATATGTTACGCTCCGGGAAGAAATGCAGGAGAGGTCAAGAATTCAACTTTCAGCTAAAAAGACGGTCTGACAATTCTCTTCATGCACATAACCAGCATCAGAAATGTTATGGGTATATATACGGTATTCAGTCCATGGATCACAGTATGAATCTTCTTGGGTAAGGAGTTCAGCCTTCCTCCACACGCAAGCTACCCTGGCAAAAACTTCTGGCATAAGGAAAGGAAGCTTCCTCAGTAAGCAACCAGAGTAGAAGCTTGTCAGACAAGGAACCCAGTCTACTCCAGCACTCTACCTCGACTAAAGCTTTAAAGAGTAAGGTATCTAGCCTTTGGCATCAAGCAACTCAGCACGTAACATTCGTCGTCAGTGGTGCAAGGTATTTCATAGTGATTTGGCAGTATATGGCAGTGTCTCTCAAGAATCAGATCCACAACAATTTTGTCAGAAGCGGGAATTAGTCAGGACACAAGTTGGTCTCAGGACTACAATGCTCAGATACACATGCTTCCATCTAAATATTGTGAACATGATGCCAAGGTCATGCAGGTCACTCGTACGCTGATGCAAGCACGGTGAGAATCTGATAGCCACATGAGCTATGTAAGAGGAAGAAAGCAAGTTACACACCTCAGTGTGATGCAATGTCTGACAAGCTATGAAGCAAGACAATGTGGAACAACAATATTGACAGTGGATATGAAGGCGAGCTTCCTTACACCCGACAGTGATATCATTAACCTCTATCACTGTCATGCAGGATTGACCACAACAGTAAGCCCTATGCAAGAAACTGTGAACCGGGTATATGATCTTGATGAACCCTTGCTTACCTTTTCCTGGTAACGGCACCACGCCTGTGTTCTGAGCTGCCTGCGACCGTCCAGGGTGGATGCCGATTTTATACTTCTCTTTTCAACAACTGGCCCGTGTTGTGAGCTATTTTTCGGCCGTCTCAGGCAGCTGTTGAATTTCTTTTTGTAGCAGCGACCCTATGCTCTGAGCTGTTCTTCGTCCTTCTTAGGGAACTGCTACATTCTTCTTATCAACACTGTCACATGCTCTGAGCTGTTTTTCAGCCGTCTTGAGCTGTGGTTGAGTTATTTCAGTAATGTCCCAGATCTGAGTTGTAAAGACCATTCTGGTGGCTACTGATTTATTTGCCGATTTTATGCAAAGGTTCGGATGATCATTGCCATACAGTTAGAGCTTGTTAGATGATGAACTTGCCAGTTAAAAGTTGCTGCACCGTCTGAGGATAAGGATAAGGTCTGCCTGCCAGAATATTGCACCTGACAGCACCTATGGTCACCCAAAGAATTAAGGACACATGTGGCCAAGCTTTTTTAGCAAAAGATTCAGAAAAAGAGAACAATAATGAAGGAGCAAGACTGGCAATACAGGTATATCAGTGCAGGAACAACCCGGTATGGATACTCAAGGCAGTCTGGTTCCGTATTGATTACCATGACCACACACCCCAGGGGTACACTCTGTTAGTATGGACCTCATATCAAGGTAATTCTCGAATCATCGATACAGACTCGAGACAGTGAAGCCAGCCAAGGTAATTCCGAACTACCTTTAAGCAGTCGGACTCTGCTAACAGAACGGTTATGGTTCTTAACATTGTTTTGAACCAGAAGGACCTGCGTCTACTCTGGTAACCCGATGCAATGATTAAATGATTCATGTCCATCAAGGAAGTTTAAGCACCACTCCATTGATACTATCAGTGCGGGATAAAAGAATGTCATGTCAATCACTTCCGAACTGATAATATCAGACAAGCCAGCCGACATAAAAGAATTGAAGTCAAAGTAAGGATGAACAGATAAAGGCAGACCTATCAGAATACTGGATACGGTGAAGCAAACCACCCCAAAGAAAAGCAGTCAGTCAGATGTGATTTAGAGGGAACATCAAGGAAAAGGATACCCGAGTTGGAAACGGTTTCCTTAAGTCAGAATATTCATACTGGTTCCTGGAGCAACCAAATCTCGAGGATGAGATTTATCGTAAGGGGGGTAGGTTTGTAACACCCCGATTTTTGGCCCTTTCTTTTTCTTTTGGATTTCTTCGAATTTTTGTTTGGAATTCTTTTTTTTCTATGGCTATGTGGTCTTGAAATCTGGGAAGATTTTCTTTTCTGCCACTTCCAAGTGGCTTGTCCCCCTCAAATATATCCCAAGGCCATGTCGTTTCCATCTTAGCCCAACCCTAAACTTTATTTCTAGGGAATATTCCTTTTCTTATTAAAGGAATAGCCCTGTTTGCCTGAGGTTGTGAAGCAACCTACCTTTCTGCTATTCCAAAAATTCCCAAATAAATCCCATAAATTCTTTGGATCATATATCCCACAAATTTGTCAAAACCCATCCTTGCCTAGTTCAAAAATAATTCAGGAATATTCATTTTTCATTCTGTCCAAAATGGCACTTTGTGAAGGAAGTGCTATTTATCTTTTCTTAATTACCCTCAAAATTTTTGTGCATCTTCTCATGCCCAAATAATGATCTTATGGAAAAATTACGCTTTATTTTCCTAGCCAAACTCCCTGAGCAAAATTCCAAAATTTCGGTCCAGTGGAAACCTTTGTGAAGGAAGTACTAGCGAGGAATTTTCAAATGAGCTGAAATTTTGCAAGGTCATTCATATTCTCAAATGATTACTCTACACCAAATTCCAGCCCTACCCAACCAACTATGTGAGCACACCTTCCAATCTTTGGTTCGGGTTAAATTTTCAGTGTATGAAGCAACTACCTTTTATATTGCTTCAAAAATTCTGAAATTAATCCAGGGTCTAAAGGGTCATATATCACTTCTGCATGCCAAATATCACATTATCTTGTCTAGCCATTTGTCCTACAAAATTCTCCCAAGATTCTGTGCAGCAAGGACCTTTGTGAAGGAAGTACCATGTAGGTACTTCCAAATGCCATGAAATTTTCCCAGTATCTTCAGCGTCCCAAATCATCAGCCTATACCAAAATTCAGCTCAAGACCACACTCCAGATGAGTGCATCATCTTGATCTAGTTTCTGCACTGTTTTGGACAGTTGCACTACACCTCCCCTTAAACCTGGTCCGAACCACCTCAAAATTCACAGTAATACAGTTCCTCCTATCCTAAGACCTGGAGACATCCCCTCTGGTCCTATGGGCAAGTGCATTCACCTCACCAGCTAGCTCCAGTTGGATGCAGTGAACTTTCTTTGATGCATCCCCTCTTCCCTCTGCCTCTTTGATCGATCTATCCTATCAGGGGGACTGTTTGACGAGTAAACGTTGTTGCGGCCATAGTGCGCACCGCCTACGTGCCCTCGCCGTGGCCGTCCACGCGGTGACTGTGACACTGGCATGTCCGGCGCACGTGCGCTGGCTGCAGTGCGCGCGCTCTGCGCCTCGGTCCCGCTCGGCCGCCATACGAACCCCCTCCGTTCGCCACCTAGCGCTGCCGCAGCTCTTCCCCAGCTCGCCCTCGCCTCTCTGGTTCACCCTCCCCCACTAGGAGCTCGCCGGAACCAGCCAAAGCTCGGGGCACGTGGAAACAGTGGCCGCGCATGCCTGACTGCCCCATCCGCACGTGCCCAGCCTCCCCGGCTTTCCCTCGTCGCTGGCCCGCAGCTCAGTCCCTCCCCCTTCACCGCACGGCCCGCGCGCGTGCCTGAGAATCTCGCCGGAGTTCGCCCATATGGCCGTGGCGGCATCCGGTCAGGCATCTCCTCTCCCGCCTATTTAAGCACGTCTCGGGCTCGTTTCTCTTCACCATTGAGCTTGCCTCCTCTTCAATCCCACCCCGAGCAGAGGAATCGAGCCGGCATCCCCTTCTTCTCCCTCTCCGGCCACGGCTCCGCCGTTCGGCCCCCTCCCCCTCGAGCTCACCCCAGTGCCCCTCCTCCCAATCCGAGCTCACCATCAAGACCCCCCTCCCTTCCCTGGTCCTCCCTAGCCCCTCTCCCGAGCTGTTGGTCGCTGGAATATCCAAGCTTGCCGGCACCCATGGCTCTACTCCGCCGGAGACGAAGGGCGCGTCCTCATTCGGCCACCATTCACGGAGCTGCGGGTACGGGCGGGTGCGCCTTCGAGCGGTGGATCCATCCCCGACCTCTCCCAGCTCCGTCAACGTCGTTACGCCGGTGAACGGTCGCCGGTGAGCCTCCCCCTCTTTGGTTCCCCTCCCCCCTTCTTAAATCCGACAAGGTGACCCCACCCATCAGCCTCTCCCGACCCGCCGAAGCGTTTTCTTAACTGGAGGCATATTCCTAAAAGGCGCCTTCGACGTCAGCCTCTCTGAGGTTTTCTGAAATTGATTTTTATTCTAATTTAAATACAGTTTGACCTCAACTTTGACCATGAATATCTTTTAAACTACAAGTCCAAATGAACTGAATCTTTTTCCATTATTTTTATTTTATTCTCCTCTATTTTCTGGTAGAGTTTGGTAATTTTCTCTTCTGTCTAGAATTTCTGGACAGAAGTATTTGCATTATGGTATATTTTTAAATGCTTGCAAATATATTTTTCAGCTTGTTTTGGTGTGTTGGTGGAGACCAGGAGTTTTTCCCCTCTCTGTTGGAGCAAGGCAAGCCACACCTTCCATTTGCATGATTGCAATGCAATGCATGGTTTATTTCAATTAAAACTTGCTTAATATTGCAACATTTAGAAAATATTTAGTCATGGCATTATGTTTGGATTTATGTAAGTTTATTTCTTCCATGATGATGCTTGGATCTTTAGGGCTTACATCTTGAAGAGTTAAGATGATGTGTTACTTTGAGAGTATTAGTAGTAGTAGTTGTGTTTATTCCTCAGTTATTTTGAATATGGTACTAATGGTATGGATATATTTTATGATCTGGATTTTTGGAAGGATATTACTATGATTTGAATCACAGGGTGTTATGTAACCTTAGAGTAACAGTTCTATCTCATCTTGGGGACAAATTCCGTCATTTCGTTGGTCAGGTGCCACCAAATCGAGCTAACCAGTGCAGCCACACTTGCCTTTATGGGAGGGCCCTGACTCGGTCTATTGCCATGCCTCTTGCCGGTGCCTCCAACTAGGGAAGGTTATGCGCACGCGCTACCCTGATCAGGTAGGCGGCCGTAAGCCTTGTGCCCGAGTTGTTTGCGCACGGTTGTCCCCGGTGGGGACGAGGTTGTTTTGGGCCACGACGGTGGCAGCCACGAAGGTGGCGGATGTCACGAGGTGACATCGGGGCGACCCAGGACATAGCCCAAAGGGGAGTATGTTAGGAGTGGCCGGGAGAGAGTCATGCAGTAGGCTGGTTTTGTCGGAACGTCGTTGGTCCACCCAAATGGGAGCACGAGGCCATGAGTTCCGTGGTGTGGGTACAGTGTACTAACCTCTGCAGAGTGTATAAACTATCGATAGCCGCGTCCGCGGTCATGGACACAGTTCGTTGTAGGTCACACCGTTCGATCAACACTCACAATGACGGAATGACTTATATTATGATTTATAGTTGTATGTGAGCAAGTAACAGTTTGGCAGGCTTTCGATGATAACGAGGTCGATCAACAAATTATGAGGCGATCATGTGGATGTATCGATCATGAAGTGATCGAGTGGATATGTTGCTTGGCCCGGTAGCCAAGAGTGAGATGGTTCTTTGCAAACCAAGATGATGGTTCCTCAGTGATTCTATCCTTACCTTATCATGAGTTATATTTACTTCCACTTCATAGTAGGTAGTATTAAACCTGTTAATGCTATGTTGTTGTTTTTCCTAGATGCTTTTGGTTGTTGTGAGCTTGCGAGTACATTCAAAGTACTCACCTGGCTTATCATGCCAGTTTGCAGGTGATGCTGTGATTGATTGCTTGCCGGGATACCGTTCCTGCGAGCTAGGCCGTGTCCCAACCACCGTCGTCATCATTCCGCTGCTACGAGTTGTCTCGCTGCTAGCATAGAACTACATTAGCAGGCGAGGCATCGCCGTGCTGTTGTTATAGCAGACGTCGCCATGTTGTTGTAATAGCAGATCGTTGTACCTTTATCCCCTGTAATAAAAGCTGATTTGTTCTATGCCAAGTAGTGCCGTATTCCAGGAGACATTTCTGGGCTGGAATACGGGGTGTTCCGGTCCCTCTGAGCCGGGGTGCCACAAGACCTGACCGTCTTGACTCCACCATTGAACTTCCTAGCTGGGCTCCTCAAGAAGAGCGCGCTCAAGTCGCCCACATATATCCAAAGCTGAGGGCTTTATTAGCCAATGGTTTAACCGGGGTTGATCTAACCCGGTGCTGGATTACTTGGAGGATTCTTCCCTTAAGTCGCTAGGCGGATTTAATGTGCAATTACTCAGGCAAATCAAATGATGCGCAAAGGTGCAGTCCCATTGACCTGTCAGCTGACGAAATAAACAAGATCGTGAAGAAACTGCTTGGGGAGTCACAAGAAAACTGTAACCAGACGGGGCTGAGACCATTCTATGCCCTTAACCAGGCTCCTCCAGTAAGTATTCCTGTGATCACTTGTCCATCTTTATCAACTCTTTAAACTTTACTTGTTGATCTTGTTTAAAACTGTGCAGGCCGACTCTCCATTCTAGAACAAGAAAAAGAAGAAAGTACCCGCATCCAAGCCTAGGGCTGCTAAAGCTGCACCAGCTCAAAAGAAGAATAAACCGGCTATTGAAAGTGAGACGGTAGCTAGAGGCGGGTCACCAGCAGCTGACGACGAATCAGAGGTAAAACTTGACTCCCTTTGGCCGTCTTTTTATTGAACTTGGCTAACGCCTATAATTCTCAGGGCGATGCTGAAAATAGCTGGGCTGATGATGTTGAGGTAATTTCCATCTCCTCCGACTCAGAAAATTTTGTTCCCCAAAGAGCCATAAAAACTGTCAGAAAAGTGCCATTTTCTCATTCGCACGCTTATTTAGACCCACAATTTTCTTTAAAGAAATCGCAGCATGCCGGCTTTGCAAGACGCCACACTCGAAGTGGTTCTGGAGAACTACTAACCGGCTTACCTGATGCTTCAGCCACCTGTAAGTGACGCAATGAGGTGCCTCACAGTCCAACCCCATCTCTTCCACGAGCAGGCCTTTTTAAGCATCCTCTTAACCCGTCTAATTCAAATTACCAGGAGTCGCCACCATCATCTGGCGACTCATCTGCCACTCAACTGCCACCCTTGATCATCAAGCAAGGGTAAGTGCTTCTCTATAAACCGTGCTTCGTTGTAACCATTATGTCACTTATTTGATTTTGCTTATGAATTCATAGGGCAAAGGCTAAGAAGAGGAAAACTGGCGAGTCATCTTTGACACCAGAGAACTTTGAAACAGAAGACCCAAATTTGGAGATCCCTGAAGGTCAACATGAGATGGTAAAGGATCAGCCTGTTGAAAATGTTGATCCACCCAAGCACAACAAACCACCAACAACTGGAAAAGTGGATACTCAAGTCAGCACGGCTGACATGGCAGAGGATCTTAACCCGCCAAGTCCAACTCGCCCTTCTAGTCCAATGAAAGCGACTAAAGATACGGTCGTATCATCTCCCCAAGCCGATGATGATGTTGACATCACAGGGGTATCCTTCAAGACTCGAAAGACATCAAGCATTCTGACCAAGCATGTATCAAAAGATGAGCCGGTCACATCAGGAAAAGGGAAGCTTGAGCTCCCAAACTTTGAAGCTTTCAGCACGGCCGATCTCCATGAGGCATACTTGACCCGACTATCTGTAAGCCGGGAAATGGAAGTAAGCCTAGTCAACATGCTGAAGAAGAAATATGAGGTCAGAAATGTCCCTTCTTTCCATACTGTTTATATCTTATGTAGCCGCCAAGTCTTAGACATAGGTTAGAATGAATATGTGTAAGACTTTCCGTATGATAAACTCGCTTCGGGACTGTAGCCCCCAAGGGCCGGGTTGTTATATATATAACAAAACGAATCTTTAACATCTGTCTTTTAAGAGCAACGTGTAGCCCCCAAGGGCCGACTCATTTTGATAAGATGAGCCGAATCTTCAACAATTGTCCTTTAAAAGTGATGTGTAGCCCCCAAGGGCCGACTCATTTTGATAAGATGAGCCGGATCTTATTCCCCTAGGGATCAACAGAAGAGGAAAAAATGACTTGCATTAGCCCCCAAGTGCCATGTAGATTGCTAACAAACTGCTTGGGACTTTCAGTGAGAAATTGTATCCGTCTCATAGCCCCCATGACCCAGGTTGTGCATTATTGTGGTCTCAATAGTATATAGCATTCCACTAACAAGATTTGGTTATGACAGGATATGCTCAATGATGCCGAGTCAAAGGTGGCCGGCTTACAAGAACAACTCAAAGCTGAGAAGAAGCTTCGTACAGACGCCAAGTCATCTGTCGCAACCTTGCAAAAATCTGTATCAACAGCTGCTGAAAACTTGAAATGTGAGAAGACCTCTCATGAGGAAGAAAAGGCGGCGTTGTTGAAATGTGCTGAAGAAGCAGAGAACCGGCTCAAGCCCATTACTGATGAATTAAGCGGCTTGAAGCGCTATATTACTGATATGACCCAGGCCATCTTTGGTAAGTGAACCGCCAATCAGTCAGGAATGACTCACCCGCAATTAGTGACGTTTGCATGGGAAATGCTGTAAGCGAATGTGTTCAAATTTTGCAGGTAGCAGAAGCAGCAATTACGGCAAGATCCCCGTGTCAAGCTCAAGGCGGTTTACACATTCTTGGAGCAACTGTATGCAGGGAGCCTGTTCACCATTATGTCTGTTATATCTTATGTAGCCGCCACGTTTCATAAGGGACATGTTGAAGCAGCTTTCAACCATTCCTGGTCAAATTGAAGAATTGAAGAAATCAGCCGCCCGAGCGTGCGCCATGTTGTCCTTAAGCCGGGCCAAAGCTTATGTACTAGATATGGATCCTTCCAAGATGGCCGACGGGTTTCTTGAGTTCAAAACTGATGGCAGCGAATTCTCTTCAGCAGATTACACTCGGTGCATGAAGGAAACTCGTGTTTTGGTGAGTCAACTTGTTGAAGAGTTGGACTTGAAGAGGTACCAGCCGGCTTACAATGAAGAGAACGTGCGGGTTACCCTGCCATCTTACACGCCCATGGACCTAACTCTAGCATGACGTAAGCATATTTTTGCTCCTGATGTTGACCCGTCAATTGTCATGCAAGAGGATGCCGTCTTTCAAGCCTTGACAACAATCGACTGGGATCTGGACAATCTTCAGATCGGAAGAAGAGCGGAGCCGGAGCAGGATGACCGAGAAGCCCAAGCCGCCGACGAACACCAGGAAAGAGCTAACCCGGAAACTGACAACCCAAAGGGCACAAAAACTAGTGCCCAGGAGTAGATGTCTCCAAAAAAATTTGATATCACGAAGCCCAGCTGTGGCTGTGTAATAGGATAGTTGAAAACATTTGGGTGCTGGGCGTGCCTTCGCGCACTTGAATATCTGGAAGTATTTTGTAGGAAACAACTGCACTGGTGCGATTGTATGTTAACCCGCCCAGTCTCCTTTGAAGGAATCTATGCTTCGTGGAGTAACAAGGTGGCGAGTATTTGTATGAACCATCAATAGTGTATCCTTCTCTGCATAACACGGGCTTAGAATAACCCGGTGCACTTAATAGCTTTCTGGCTTGTGGTTAGCACTAGTCTGAAATAACCTATTATGATTTTTGTTTAAACCGGCTCATCCATGATCCGGTGGCTCATGGCCAAAAGGAAAACAAAGATAACCCCTATAAAAATTGAACAGAAGTCATGATTAGATATCAATGTTAAGTCGGCTTTTGAGGCACGACAATATAGACCGGCTTTCGAGGCTCGAGTCTTGCTTCAATGAAGCTGGCGTGATAGCCCATGGTTTATCCTCGCTCTCTGTAAGCCGGCTCTCACGTGACATCTGATGTTTTAACCAAGACAAGTTCAGGGTCATAGAGATGATTGACTTGTCAAGAGTACACCGGGTCACCTAGTCGGAGTAGCATCAAGCAGACAGGCAGGTTTAACCAAGATAATGTGGCATTAATTGTCGGGTCAAGAGGGTGAGATAGCTAAACTCGGTGAGTTGGAAGCCCCCAAGTGACCAATGATCAAAAACGAAAAGACTCATGCACAATATTTGAGATGAAACGACAGAGGCCCCGAGGTTTGAGGATGTCGGCTTATGTTTATTGACCATAATATATACAGAGGTATGTACAAGCAACTTGAGCCAGTGGCTCTAAGTATAGTAAGGACGGAGATGAGCGATATTCCAAGGTCTGTTGGTCTCCTCCTCCGACGTATGAGACTTATTGTGCTCACATATATCCATCAGGTAATATGACCCATTGTTGAGATTTTTGCTGATGACAAAAGGCCCTTCCCAGGGAGGGGAAAGCTTGTGCATGCCTGTCTGTTCTTGAATCAAACGGAGCACTAAGTCGCCCTCTTGGAAAGTACGGCTGCGAACCTGACGGCTGTGATAGCGTCGTAGGTCTTGCTGATAGATTGCAGATCATGCTGCTGCTAAGTCCCGTTCCTCCTCCAATGCATTGAGAGAATCTTGACGAGCCTGCTCGTTATCTACTTCGACATAGGCGGTGACCTGGGGGGAATCATGGTGAATGTCGCTGGGTAAAACAGCTTCTGCTCCATAGACCATAAAGAAAGGCGTAAAGCCTGTTGATCTGTTAGGGGTAGTACGTATGCTCCAAAGGACAGAAGGGAGTTCCTCAACCCAGCAACCCGGCGTGCACTCGAGGGGGACCATAAGCCTTGGCTTGATACCGCGTAAAATCTCTTGATTAGCATGTTTTGCTTGGCCATTGGACTGAGGGTGTGCAACTGAGGTAACATCAAGCCGGATATGCTCTCTTTGACAAAACTGCTTCATAACTCCTTTTGATAAATTTGTGCCATTATCAGTGATGATGCTGTGTGGATAACCAAAGCAAAAAATCAACTTTTTCAAGAACTTGACTACTGTGGCTGCATCACAATTGCTAATTGGCTCGGCCTCAACCCACTGGGTGAATTTATCAACAGCAACCAAAAGATGGGTCTTCTTGTCCTTGGACGGTTTAAACGAACCAACCATGTCGAGCCCCCAGATTGCAAAGGGCCAAGTGATTGGAATCATCCAGAGTTCTTGAGCCGAAACATGAGCCTGGCGTGCAAACTTCTGGCAACCATCCCACTTTTGTACGATATCCTCCGCATCAGCATGTGCTGTAAGCCAGTAAAAACCATGGCGAAAGTCTTTTGCCACTAAAGATCTTGAGCCGGCATGATGACCACAATCGCCAGAATGAATCTCATTGAGAATCTCGCGGCCTTCATCAGGGGAGACACAATGCTGGAAAACCCTTGTGATGCTTCTTCTGTGTAACTCGTCATTGACGATAGACATAGACTTGGAGCGGCGGACGATCTGAAAAGCCATGAGTTCATCTGCAGGAAGCTCGCCTTGAGTCAGATAATCCAGATAAGGAACTGTCCAATCCGGAATAGTGTGAAGAGCCGCCACCAACAGTGCCTCCGGGTCAGGAACAGCGAGATCTTCCTTGGAAGGTAGCTTGACAGAAGGGTTATGGAGCACGTCAAGGAACACATTAGGGGGGACCGGCTTACGTTGAGAGCCGAGTCGTGACAATGCGTCAGCCGCCTCGTTAAGTCACCGGTCGATGTGATCGACTTGATATCCTTTGAAGTGTCTAGCCACATTGGTTACTTCTTGCCGATAAGCCGCCATAAGCGGGTCCTTGGAATCCCACTTTCCTGAAACTTGTTGAGCGACCAAATCTGAGTCGCCCAAGCACCTGACCTGGCTGAGATTCATCTCCTTAGCTATCCGAAGCCCGTGGAGGAGAGCCTCATATTCAGCTGCATTGTTAGTACAAGTAAACAGAATCCTTAGGACATAACAAAATTTATCACCTCGAGGGGAAGAGATGACGACTCCAGCCCCCGAGCCTTCTAGCTGTCTGGAACCATCAAAATGTATAGTCCAATATATATTATCAGGCTCCTCTTCTGGAGCTTGGAGTTCAGTCCAATCATTGATGAAATCGACAAGTGCCTGGGACTTGATGGCTGTGCGAGGCATGTATTTAAGATGATGTGGGCCAAGCTCAATCGCCCACTTGGCAACCCGGCCAGTCGCTTCCCTGTTCTGGATGATATCTCCCAAGGCTGCTGAACTGACCACAGTAATGGGGTGCTCCAAGAAATAATGTCTGAGCTTGCGACTAGCCATGAAGACACCAAACACCAGTTTCTGCCAATGTGGGTACCTCTACTTGGACTCGGATAAAACTTCGCTGACATAATAGACTGGCCTCTGGACTGGATATTCTTTCCCTGCCTCTTTCCTCTCGACAACAACTGCAACACTGACCGCTTTGTTATTAGCAGCAATGTACAGGAGCATAGGCTCTTTAGCAATAGGAGCAGCGAGGACAGGCGGCTCAGCCAGCTGCTTCTTGAGGGCTTTGAAAGATGCATCAGCTGCATCACTCCAGACAAAGGTATCAGTCTTCTTCAACATCTGATAAAGGGGAATCGCCTTTTTGCCAAGGCGGCTTATGAACCGGCTCAAAGCAGCGATCCGACCCGCCATCCGTTGAACGTCATTTATATTTTCCAGCTTCGCAAGCGAGGTGACTGCCTTGATCTTGTCCGGGTTGGCTTCCATGCCTCGTTCTGATACTAGGAAACCCAGCAACTTGCCTGCAGGAACACCAAAAACACACTTATCCGGGTTAAGCTTCATCTGGTAGGTCCGAAGATTAGCAAAAGTTTCCTTGAGATCATCCAGCAAAGTCTCCTTCTTCAATGACTTGACCATGATATCATCCACATAAGCATGAACCTTGTGCCTAGTCTACTTATGAAAGCAATTCTGGACACACCGCTGATAAGTCGCCACTGCACTTTTGAGCCCGAAAGGCATAGAGACATAGCAGAAGGCCCCAAAGGGTGTGATGAAAGCCGTCTTCTCCTGATCCTCGACAGCCATCTTTATCTGATGATAGCCGGAGTAAGCATCCAAGAAACACAAACTCTCACAACCCGCCATGGCATCGATGATCTGATCAATGCGAGGGAGGGCAAATGGGTCTTTGGGACAATCCTTGTTGAGATCTGTGTAGTCAACACACATGCGCCAAGTGTCGTTTTTCTTTAGAACAAGCACTGGATTAGCAAACCACTGAGGGTGAAAAACTTCAACGATAAACCCGGCAGCTAGGAGCCGGGCTACTTCTTCCCCAATAACCTTGCGTCTCTCCTCATTAAAACGATGGAAGAATTGTCGAACAGGCTTCATTTTGGGATCAACATTAAGGTGGTGCTCAGCGTGTTCTCTCGGTACACCAGGCATGTCAGAAGGTTTCCACGCGAAGATGTCCCGATTCTCATGGATGAACTCAATGAGCGTGCTTTCCTATTTGGGATCCATACCAGTCCCAATAGTGAACTTCTTGGATGGGTCACCAAGGACAAATTCAACCTGCTTGGTGTCCTCGGCTGACTTAAACTTGAGTGGCGGGTCAGACTCTGCGCTGGGTTTCTTCAAGGGCATCATATCGGCTGGGTCAACATTCGCAGTGTAGAATTTCAACTCTTCCGCAGCGCAAGCTGTCTCGGCATAGGCTGCATCCCCTTCCTCGCACTCAAGGGCAATCTTTCGATCTCCTTTAATTGTGATGGTGCCCTCTAGTCCAGGCATCTTGAGTTTGAGGTAGATGTAGCAGGGTCGAGCCATAAAGCGGGCGTAAGCCGGCCGCCCAAACAGGGCGTGATACGGGCTCTTGATCTTGACCACCTCAAAGGTCAAAGACTCACACCTGTAGTTATCATCAGTGCCAAACGCGACATCCAGCTTGATCCGCCCAATAGGATATGCAGACTTTCCAGGAATAATCCCGTGAAACACTATAGAAGACGACTGGAGCTGTTTTTCGGACAGATTCACTCGTCGGAAAGTGTCGTAGTACAAGATGTTTGTGCTGCTTCCTCCGTCCATGAGCACCTTTGTGAGCGAATAGCCGCCGACCTGAGGTGCCACCACCAGAGCCAAACAACTCGGACTGTCGACCCAGGGAGGGTGGTCCTCTCTGCTCCATGTAATGGGTTGTTCCGACCAACGTAGATATTCCGGGACTGCCGGCTCGACAACACTGACAGCTCGTTTCCGGAGTTTGCGATCTCGCTTGTCAGTATGGGTCATGAACACGTGATACTACCCGCTATTCAACTACTTGGGATTGCTCTAAAAACTAGACTGATTGCCATGTTGGTGATTGCCCTGCTATTGACTTCCTTGCCCCGAATGCTGATTGCCACCGTTGTTGCCAGAACCTTGGTAACCTGCACCTGAGCCGCCCGGGCCATGAAACCCCGGGTTATGAAAACCACCGGACGAGCCGGCACCAGGCTGTCCCGGGTTGCCTCCGCCGCCACCTTGACGGTTCAGAAAGAACTGCTCGCCGAAAGCCTGCATTATATGACAGTTCTCCCAAGAGTGGGTTGATGGCTTATTAGGGAGGCTGTGCTTTGGGCATGGGCCTTTGAGGGCTTCCGTAAAATTACGGGGCTTGTTGCCACTATAGGATCTTCCCGAATTATTCCCCTTCGGGTATTTGTAACCAGTGTTGGTATTAGCAACCAAATCTGATCCTCCTTCCTGATTCTTACGCTTCCCTCCATTGCCATGATTTCCATTGTTCCCTGAATTGTTCTGCTGATTACCCTTGCCACCATTGTTTTTCTTTCCCTTGCCAGTCTGGTCATCGTCTGGGCTGGGATCCTTCGCGGTGTCTCACTCGGCATACCTGGTGAGGACATTCATGAGCTTGCCCATATCCTGAACCTTCCGCTTGAGTCGGGCCAGTTTCTGCACGAGCGGCTCAAAGTGGCAGTTTTTCTCCAAGATCAGAACCGCCTGAGCCGCCGTGATGCTGTCGGAGGCGTGAATAACTTCTGCGACCCAGCACGTCCAGTGATGAGCCGACTCACTCTCACGTTGGATGCAGTGCTAAAGATCGACGATCGTCATTGGGCGCTTGCAGGTTCCCTGGAAGTTCTTGATGAAACGGTCTTTCAACTCCGTCCAGGTGTTAATAGAGTTAGGGGGGCAAGTTTTTCAACCATGTACGAGCCGGCCCTTCCAACATCATCGTCAGGTACTTGGCGCAGACAGCGTCGCTGACATCTAGCATGTCCATGGCTATCTCATAGCTCTCAATCCAGGCGGCCGGCTCAAGGTCAGCCGTGTAATTTGGAACCTTACGAGGGCCTTTGAAGTCCTTGGGCATGCGCTCATTGCGTAAAGCTGGCACCAAACACGGTATCCCGATGGTCCTGCTGCTGGAAGTCAATTGGGTTGTGACAAGCGGCGCTTGAGCCGCCGCATTCGCCGCCTCCGCTGCTCGCTGAGCCCGAGCCGTGTCAACGATCTCCTGGGCATTATGGGGCTCATGGCGCGGCGGGTCATGAGGCTGCTCATGATGTCGATGAGCACTGCTAGAGACGGCCGGTGACTCATCGTGGCGGCTCCTGCTATGGCTTGGAAGCGGGGTAGAGAGGAGTCGCTGTTGATTGTAGGAGTAGTTTGCCTGCTGGGCGACCGCAGTTTTTAACATCTCAATGGAATTTTGGGCTTCAATCTCAACCGGTGAGTTTCCCGTGGTTGGGAGCGCGGCCAGGTTGGTCGCTGCTGCCACCAAGTTGTCCAAAGGGTTGGTGAAGTGACCCACCGGTGTGAGGAAACGATGCGGAGGCGTCTGAACTGCCGGGAGGCGCTGGGCCGGCTCATGCAGGCGCTGCTGAGCCGGTTGATGAGGTTGACCCGGCGACGGCTGCCTGCCTCCGCTCGGGGGTACAAGTGGTGCTTCCGGGGTACCTGCCCCAGCCCCCTGAACGGGCACATCCTGCGGCATGTTAAACAGATGCATGGGCTCGTAGTTGGGCGGTAGACGGCTCATATGGCGCCTCTGATAAACCGCCTCTGAGGCACTCTGACGGAGCCCCATGCACCAGGCTTCAGCTTTCAGGCGCTCTACCTCAGCCTGGACTTGAGACTGCAACTCTGCCATGCGAGTGTTTTCAGCGTTGATATCTGCCTGTACCTTAGCCATCTGCTCGCGGAGCTTAGTTACCTCCGTATTGCGTTCCGCCTGGTTTTCTGCGGTCACCGGTGTCGCAAGGAGCGTCGCCAAGGCGGTTGCCAATTCTGTCAAGGTTTGAGCCGGCAGTATGGCTGAGCCGACCCCTGAGGTGCCGGTTCCCGTCGCTACGCCAGCCACCATGGAGTTAAGGGGCGGGGCTGAGCCGGCCATATAAACAACAGCCCGGGGGGGCGTGTCGAAGGAGTCCTGAGCCGCCAGATCATCGGAATAGCCCCCAAGCCCGCCATCGTAAAGCGGGAGGATCGACTCGGTCTCACCCGCCGAGGACTCGCCATTAGAGTAGACGAGGGTTTCGCCTCCGAACACTGAGTTATCTGCAAGGTCCACCCCCTGGGTGAAACCGATGAGGATGTGCTTCCGGCCGGCTTGAGCCTGGTCGGGTTGCGCGCGCCGAGCCGGCTCGACGATGTCGGTGCAGATGTCTGGCTCGGGTTCAGATCCGCCGGCTTTGCCGATGAAGACGTGGATTTTGGGAAGGGGGCCCGGTACCCGTACTCGATTGAGTCGGCCTCGGGGCCCCCGCCTGAATCGTCAATGTAGAGCTTGCCGCGGCGACTCTTGGTCATGCGGCCGATCGCGTATCCCTCGATCCCTGCGGGAGTTCCCTTCAAGTACTCAACACCACCGAGCGAGGGCCCCATGGTGGGCGCCAACTGTCATGGTTTTTTCGCGGCAGATGTCCTTGTGAAAGGACTTAGTCGTGAGGCAATCGCAGCTAGGTGGTAACTCGAACGGGGTTGATCAGAATCAAGAGACAAGGGTTTACCCAGGTTTGGCCCCTCGCGGTGGAGGTAATAGCCTACGTCCTGCTTTGGCTGTATTGATGATGATCTCGATTACAAGGGTGCAACTTGGCTAACCTAGTGCTCGAGAGCTTGGAACCTAGTCTTTCTGCCTCAGGGGCTCGCCTTTATATACAGGTCGAGGCCCTGGGTTTACAACAGAGTCCGGGTCGTAACATGACCCGTGATCTAGTCTATTTCCTACTCATCGTCCTGCTCAAGAAAGAAAAACATATCACGTCCTTAGATTATTCGCCGCCTCAAATATTGGGCCCTAACCCGGCCTGCTTTATGAGTCGCCTGATGGGCCTCTTGATCTTTGAATGCTGCGTCCTTTATCCTTTAAGCCGCCAATCGGTAACCCGGCCCTAAACGGGCGGGTTATACCGGCGGGTTATATCCCCGACAGCCTCCAAGAGTTTCAATAGGCAAATTATGTTTAAGGATAGGTGGTTGATCAAACAACATCTTATCTATTTCATTTCTTTCATTCATGTGCATATCGTTTTCGTGGTCTAGCAAATACTATTCTAATGGATCAGTAGGAGGTACGGCAATAGATGCAAGACCAATAATTTCATCTTTACTAGGCAATTCTTTATCATGAGGTTGTCTACGAAACTTGGAGAAATTAAACTCATGAGATATATCACCAAACTTAACTCGAACCTTTTCTTTAACACAATCAATTTTAGCATTAACGGTATTCAAGAAAGGCCTACCAAATATAATGGGACAAAAATTATCTTATTGTGAACCAAGTACTAAGAAATCAGTAGGGTATTTGATTTTACCACACAAGACTTCAACATCTCTAACAATCCCAAGTGGTGTAATAGTATCTCTGTTCACTAGGTTAATAGTAACATCAATATCTTCAATTTCAACAGGTGCAATATCATGCATTACTTCTTGATATAAAGAAAATGGGATAGCACTCACACTAGCACCCATGTCACACAAACCATGATAGCAATGATCTCCAATCTTAACAGAAATAATAGGCATGCCAACTACGGGCTTGTTCTTGTCTAACATATCTCGTTCATTTCTAACAGGTTTAGCAATTCTAGCAGCTTCATCACAAAAGTAAATAACATGCCCATCTATATTATCGACTAAGAGAACTTTAACCATAGCAACATCAGGTTCAACTTTAATTTGTTCAGAGGGTCTAGGTGCTCTAATATTACTTTTGTTAACCACAGTTGAAGCTTTAGCATGTTCCTTAATCCTAACAGGAAAAGGTGGTTTCTCAATATAAGCAGTAGGCACAACTGGATCAACATGGTCAACAATTGTTTCTTCTTTAACACTAACAGGTTCCTCAATCTTTTCTTTAACAGGGGGATGATATTTAAACCACTTCTCCTTAGGGAGATCAACATGAGTAGCAAATGATTCACAAAAGGAAGCTACTATCTCAGAGTCAAGTCCATATTTAGTGCTAAACTTATGAAAAGCATCGGTGGCCATAAAAGATTTAACACAATCGAACTCAAGTATTATACCTGACTCATTACCTTTGTCGAGTTCCCAATCTTTAGAGTTGCATTTAATTCTTTCTAGAAGATCCCATCTGAATTCAATAGTTTTCTTCATAAACGAGCCAGTCGAAGAAGAATCAAGCGTAGTCACCGGAAGGTTCTAGAGGGTTCCGGAGGGGTCCAGAAGTCCTCGGAGGGTTCCACCATGTCCCATACAGTAGCATGGGCTGTAGGGGGGTGCCCTGGCCTTAATGGGCCAGGGGCATCAGCCCCTACAAGGCCCATGCGCCTAGGGGTGGACAACCCTAAAGGGGAGGGCCCTCCACTTCGCTTGGAGGGCACTCCTCCTCTCCTTGGCCACCACCCCCTCCCTAGGAGGAGGGGAATGGGCTGGCCATGTCCCTCCCCCTATATAAATAGGGAGGAGGCGCAAGGGACAGCCCATCCCTTGACCACGGCGGCTGCCCTCTCCCCGTCCCTCCAATTCTCGTCCGTGTAGCGCTTGGCGAAGCCCTGCCGGAGTTCCGGTGCCACCAGCACCACCACACCGTCATGTTGGATCAGATCTCATCTACCTCTTCTCCCTAACTTGCTGTATCAAGGAGGAGGAGACTGTGACGCCCCCGGCCCGACCGTGCACTAATCATACACGCAAATGCACACGATCAATGTAACACCCCGATTTTTGGCCCTTTCTTTTTCTTTTGGATTTCTTCAAATTTTTTATTTGGAGTTCTTTTTCCGTGGCTATGTGGTCTTGAAACCCGGGAAGATCTTTTCTCCTGCCACTTCCTAGTGGCTTGTCATTCTCAAACCTATCCCAAGTCCATGTCATTTCCATCTTAGCCCAACCCCAATATTTATTTCTTGGGAATATTCCTTTTTCTATTAACGGAATAACCCTGTTTGCTCTAGGTTGTGAAGCAACCTATATTTCTGCCAGTCTAAAAATTCGCACAAAATTCTCACAAATTGTTTGGATCATATCTTCCACTAATATGTCAAAACCCATCATTGCCTAGTTCAAAAATAATTCAGGAATATTCCTTTTCCATTTTGCCCAGATTGGCACTTTGTGAAGGAAGTGCCATTTATGTTTTCCTGATTGCCCTCAAAACTTTTTAGCACTCTTTTCTATCCAAATAATTGCCTCATACCAAAATTCAGCTTCATTTGCCTAGTAAATCTTCCTCAGCAAATTTCCAAAGTTTCTGTCCAGAGAGAAGCTTTGTAAAGGAAGTACTAGCTAGGTTAATCCAACTGAGTTGAAATTTTAGTATATCATTTATATGACCAAATAATGACTCTCCACCAAATTTCATCTCCATAAAACAATCTATGTGAGCACACCTTCAAATTCTTGTTTCTGGTCACAATTTCACGTTGTGAAGAAACTATATTTTATATTGCTTAATAAAATCTGAAATTAATCCAGGACCTAAATGTCCCTATATCATTTGAGAATGCCAAAATTCACATCATTTTGCTGAGTCATTTTCCCCACAAAATTCACCCAAGTTTCTGCCCAGTGAGGAGCATTGTGAAGGAAGTACCATTTATACTTATCCAAATGGGATGAAATTTTTATGGTGCCTTCATATGCCGAAATCATCACCCTCTACCAAATTTCATCTCAACTCAAGCAACCATGTGAGTGCTACTTCCTGATCTAGCTTCTGGACCAGATTTGGCAGTTGTAAAGCAACTATGTTAAATATTGGTCCAAATCATTTCAAAATCCACAGGATTGTAGTCCATCCTACCCTAAACATCTGTGACATCCTGGTTAGCTCTTATCCCCTCTAATTTGATCACTATTTCATGCCTAAGTTTGCAACAGCAAACTTTCTATGATCACTCCCATCAGCTCATAGTCACTTTGGTCGAGCCATCCCATCAGTGGGGCTGTAGGTTGGAGGGACAACATGCTAGACATCTTTTTGCAGACCCTCATGCCCTCTCCTCGCCATGCCACGTGGTGACCACGCAGGATGGCATGCAATTGGCGCACTCTGAGCGTCGGCTAGCCCAGGGCACTGCCCTCCCGGCCGCTCTCGCTCGTCTTACCTTGTCTACCGCGTCGCCCATAGTCCCCCGCATCCGCTCGTGTCCGGGCCGCCTCCTCCTTCGCCCTCCTCGCGCCACAGTGGCCACGGCCGCATGCGTACAGTGGCTGAGTAGCTGACCGGACACCGCACCGCCCGCGTCTGCCCTCCTCTGCGCCTCCACTAGCCCGCTCTAGTCACCATCCGAGCCATTCAGCCCTCAGCTCCTCTGCGTCAGTGCATCCCCCGAGCGCCCGTGGCGGCATCCGGCGAGGGCATCTTTGCCGCGGCTATATAAGCCCTCCCCGGTGCTGCCTCTCCTCTCCAACCTCTCTCCCTCCCTCCCAGAGCCCCGCCTAGCCACTCCACCGAGCCCGAGGCACTCCCCTGCTCTCCAATGGCCGCCATGGCCGCCAGTCAGCTCTGCCCCAATTCGAGCAATGCGAGGCCCCATTCTCCCTCTAACCTTCCCCAAAGCTCTTCCCTAGCCTCGGAGAACCTCCCCATGGCCTCACTCTCTCCTTCCCGTGGCCATAGTGCTCTGTTCCTCGTCGCCCGCATCGGCCGTCCACCGCGGCTGAAGTCCCGCTCGCTACGGCGCTCCCCGAGAGAGGGAAGCCTCGGGATGGATGCGGCCTAGCCTCCTGAGCTCGTGGGTAGGTCGCACACCACGGGGAATGGCCGGAGTCGCCGGCTATCGCCGTCGGGAGCCGCCTCTCCCTCGGCCGAGCACAGGCACGCGGGGTTGAAGACGCTGACTTGGCATGGGGGCCCCACCTCCCCACGGACCCACCGGTCAGCCACACAAAGAGTTGACTCCGGGCCCGCAGGATTTTAAGTGGAGGCGTATTTCGGAGGAGTACGTCTTCGTTAACTGAAAGCGTATTCTGGTTCTCCTTCGGCCAGGAATACGTTTTCCAGAGGCGAAAACGTATTTTTGAAAATACGCTTTCTATTTTTCAGCCGCCGGCCGAAACAGTTATTTAGCGGATGTTCGTCCGTTAAGGCCAGAAATGAATATTTTTATTTAATTTTCTGCCTAACGAACGAACGGCCGTATCTCCGCGACCGTGACTCCGATTCAAGTGATTCCAAAGCCCACAATCTCAGTTCGTCGAGCCCGTTCCGATGGTATCATTTTCATGAGGTTGTCACACTATGAAAATGACCATTTTGCCCCTGCCCTTAAAACAGCTCCGCCGAGAGGGAAACTTTTCCGACGATTCTTTCCGCGAGTTCATCGCACTTCTCCCCGATGAATCCTTCATCCCCAGGCAAGCCACAACAGCCACTTGCATGATGGCATTGTAGTAGCCATGGTTTCCGCTTAAATATTTAATGATTATTTGCTCATTTAATTATTTTGTGAATAATATATGCTTGTGAATCCATGCTCGTTCTTATGCCATGTTCTTTTGCATCTAGTAAGTTAAATGATTATTTGCTAGTATTATTATCATGTTAGTTCTCGGATTTATTTTTCCGATGCTAGTAATAATGATATGCTCCTATGAATAGTTAGGGTGTATTATGAAAATACTTGTTATATTCATGATCATCGTTATGCTATGCTCATTTGCATCTCGTAGAATAAAAGAATTATCATGGTTGATGTAATGATGTTATATGGTTATGTTGCCCATCCATGGTTACACTGATAGCATGCTCATATGCACTGTTATTTCATTATTACTCAGCTCCTCACCATTCAAGTTGAACCTGACATTAATCGAACTTGAACAAATCTGTTGGCTGAGTCATGGTGCCACCGAATCGAGCTCACCATTGCAACCACACTTGCCTGGATGGGGAGGCCCTAATGCGGTCTATTGTCATGCCTCTCGTCGGAACCTCCAACTAGGGAAGGTTATGGGTGCGCGCTACCCTGATCAGGTAGGCGACCATAAGCCTTGAGTGCCCGAGTTGTATGGATATCCGAGATCCCCGTTTGTGACGATGTTTTGTTTTGGCCACGATGGTGCCGGCCACAAAGGTGGCGGATGTCACAAGTTGGCATCGGGGCAACCCAGGACATAGCCCAATGGGGAGTTTGTCGGAGTGGCCGGGAGAGTGTCATGCAATAGATTGGTTTTGTCGGAATGTCGTTGGTCCACCCGAATGGGTGCACGAGGCCATGAGTTCCGTGGTGTGGGTACAGTGTACTAACCTCTGCAGAGTGTATAATCTATCGAGAGCCGCGTCCTCGGTCATGGACATAGTTCGTAGTACGTCACACTATGGGTCAACAGAAATAATAACCTGAATAATAACAACCCAGGTTCGATGAGAAAAGAAGTTGGTTGATCTTTATGTGGTCACGAGGTGATCATGATGGTATTCATGATGGTGGTTGATCATGAGCTGATCTTGTGATGATCACGCCGGTAAGAAAGATTAATACATATGGTGGTTACGAGATAACCTCCGAGCAGAGTAAGTTGGTCCATGAGACCTTAAACGTCGACCCCCTTGCATGCTAATACCATCCTGTTCATATCATGGATTATATGTACGTGCCATGCTCATGTTGTTGCCATGCTCATGTTGTTGCCATGTTCATGTTGTTGCCATGCTCATGTTGTTCTAGTAGTATCGTGTCCATCTTTGATGATTAACCTGTAAATGCCATGCTGTTGTATGTCTTGATTGCTTTGGTTGCTGTGAGCTTGCGAGTACATTCAAAGTACTCACCTGGCGTGTCATGCCAGATTGCAGGTGATGCCATGATTGCTTGTTTGTTGAGGATCCCGAGGTTGCGCTCTAGGATACATCCTAGCCAGAGTCCCTGTGGAGTGGAGTTCATCACCGTCGTCGTTGTTCCGCTGCTAGAATTTATTCCGCTTCGAGATGTTCCGATGCTAGCATAGAACTACCTTAGCAGGCGAAGTGTCGCCGTGCCCCTGTAACCTTTGTAATATCAGACCCTTGTACCCCATCTATTCGTAATAAAGAGCTGATTTGTTCTATGCCAAGCAGTGCTGTATTCCAGAAGACTTGATCTCTGGGCTGGAATACGGGGTGTTCTGTTTCCTCTAAGCCGGGGTGCCACAATCAAGCCCGGGGACTCACGGAAGATATCACAACACAACTCTAGACACAAAATAAAATAATACAAGCTTTATATTACAAGCCAGGGGCCTTGAGGGCTCGAATACATAAGATCGAGTTACACAAGAGTCAGCGAAAGCATTAGTATCTGAGTACAGACATAAAGTTAAACTAGGATGCCTTAAGAAGGCAAAAACAAACAACGACTCTGATTGAAAGAGGCAAGGCCTCCTGCCTGGGAGCCTCCGAATCTACTCCTGGTCGTCGGTCTCCACGTAGTAGTACGCTCCACCGGAAGTGTAGTAGCAGTCGGCGGCGGGAGCAGCTGACTCCTGGGCTTCGGCATCTGATCGTAGTAAACGGTTATGGGGAAAAAGAGGTAGCAAAGCAACCGTGAGTACTCATCCAAAGTACTCGCAAGATTGACAACAGATCTATACTAATTATGCATTGGTATCAAAGGAGTGGGGCTATATCTTTGGACTGAACTGCAGAAATGCCAGAATAGAGGGGAAGGCCTAGCCTATCGAAGACTAGCATCTTCAGCGTCTTGCAGCATTAGAAAAGTGCAGATTAGCATAATATAAAGTAACAAGCATGTAGAAGCGAAGCCCAGAGATCCTTCCTGGACTCCCTGCGAGAAAGCGATCCCGGAGCTTACAATTAAAGTAACATGTATTCAGTTCAAGTTGTAGTAGATCGGGGTACAACACTGAGCGTCCTGTTACCGTGGACACGGCTATTCGAATAGATAACTTCCATGCAGGGGTGCACTACTGTTACCCAACACGCTCGATTAACTCTGGCAGGACACACTTTTATCAGGTCATGCCTGGCCTCGGCTGATCGACACGACGTAGTCCTACCTAGGCTCAGCAGAGAGGTCCCCGCCGGTCTACATCCTAAGTGCTTAGGGGTCTTGGGCCCATCACCCTTTGCACTCTAGGTCGTTGCGAGCAGGGCGAGTCCAGGTACCACCTCTGTCCTGGATGGCGCCGGCCCAGCCGTGCCGCAATGCTGAACTGGACGTCTGACAAAGCTTTTGGCTGATACATACGGCGTAGAGGGCCCAATTAAACCATTATCCCACGTGGTGGTAGTGCGTATAGGCGAGTGGCCAACTCAGATCAAATACCCAAATCCGTTAGTGTATTGGGAGCTCACGATAAGGATCAGTGCTCCTGTCGTCCCGTCTTGAGGAAGTGCAACACGGGTCAGGCCCATCCCTCTCTAGGGTGGTCTCTGCCTACCCGGCCGCGCCTCGTAATTATCTTGCGGGTACCCTCACGGTCAACCCGACTTCACATCTCTCGCGGGTACCCCTCAGGGCCTACCTGACTTTAACTGTTATCTGTAGTAAAGTCAAAGTAACTGTGTGTTCATATCATCAAGAGGGAATCCGAGGAATCACCCTCGCTGGATTCCTACTCGATGTAATCCGTCAAGGAGAACCAGGAGGAATCACCCTCAATGGTCCACACTTGAGGGGTTACATGACAGAGTCATCATCGGGAAGGGGGAAAGCGAGGAAGCACCCTCTGCAATCACCACCGATGTGCTATACTACAGAGATATCATCGGGAGTGCAGTACGAGGTATTACCCTCGGCACTTGATAATAGACCTGCAGAGTCGTACCACAAGGGTATGTGTGCGGTGATGTGTCGGTCTCTGCACTTCGATCACCTTGATCGAGCATCGGTAGTGAAGGATGGCAACAAGGACAAGGGTGTGGGGCCGTTGATGGATCGCTAACCAACTTATACTAAGCAGTTTAGGATGACAGGTAAAGTAACAACAGCAGGTTACAAAATCAGGCTATGCATCAGAATGGGAGCAATCAATTATAGTAGCAAATTCTAATGCACGCATGGGGGAGAAAGAATAGGCGATATAGGGACGATCAAGGAGGTTTTGCTTGCCTGGAAGCTCTGCTGAAAGGGGCTGGTCGTCAAGGGCATAGTCGTACTCGGCAGCAGCGTCGGTCTCGGGGTCTACCGGAGAGATCGAGGGGGAAGAAACAATAAATACAAGCAACAAATGCAACACATATGCATGGCATGGCAGCACGTTATTCGAGGGGGTGTCCTAATGCAGTACTACGCAAGTTAGACGGAGCGGGAAACCTCTGGATGTGTTTTACCAGCTCCGGGCTATTATCGGACAGATGAATCGGAGGGGAAAGTTCCATGTTCATCATGTTAGAGAGGGCTGGTAGGTATGTGCGTGGCATATTCGGATTCATCATATTTTTCTGATCGTTTTTCATATATAAATTATTTTCATCCGAGTTACGGTTTATTTTCTATGATTTTTCAAAGTTTAAATGATTTTCTGGAATTTCTGGAATTAATTTTAAATATTAAATTCGAATTATCCGAAATAGTGACAGGTGATGTCATCATGTCGTCAGTGTGACGTCAGTGGGTCAAACTCAGCTGACCAGAGTCAAACCTGACGAGTGGGTCCCACTAGTCAGTGTCAAAGAAGTTAATTAGGGATTATTTAAACTAATTATAGATTAATTAGGCGGTGGGGCCTCCTGTCAGTGTCAGACTAGTTAGTTAGTTAACTTAATTAGGATTAACAGATTAATTAGCTTATTATTTATTTAAAAAAATGTTTAAATTAGCGGGTCCCGCATGTCAGTGACACGGGGCCGCCCAGTCAGCAGGTTGACCTAGTCAACCGGGCCACGGGACCACAGTCAGCGGCACAGGGGTGGGCCCCAGTGCCAGGTCAGCGCCGGCCACCGGAGTTGCTCCGGCGAGCCCGAGCGCGGCGGCGAACTCCGGCGAGCCCGGAATTCCGCTGTGGTGGGTCAAAATGGATGCGGCCGGTGCCGTTCGAACGGGCGTCGAGCGCCGCATCCAACGGTGGCGTACTTGCGGGTGGGGGTGGCCGAAATGGTGCGCGACGATGACGGCGGGCGGCGGCGTCTTCGGGTGGAGCTCGGGATCGACGATCCACCGCGCGGGTGAACAAATGTAGCGGCTAGGGAGGATCTACGCGGCGCGGCGAAGCTAACGGGCACAGCCGCGGGGCCCTTTGGTCGCCGGAATGTTGCCGGCGACAGGCTCGTGTGGCAGCGGGTTCGGGCACAACGAGGACGGCATCTATGGGCGGCAAACGGCGGCGAGCGAGGAGGTAAGAAGAGCAGCGGCTCACAATGGTCCTGCAGGTGAGCTTAGTGGGATCGGGGAAGGTTCGGGGCGGCCGGAGATGACGACGAACGGCGGCGGGATCCGAGGAGGAAGAAAGCGGCTTGAAGGCGATGCGATGGCTCCGAGCTTCGGTTGATCGGCGCAGAGGTCGTAGCCGAGGCCAGCGGAGCCCGTTGACACGTCGCGGCGACGATTGGGAGACGGTGGCCGCGAGGTTCACGGGGGTGCGGCCATATCGCCGTTCTGGTGAGGGAGGGGAGCGCGGGAGAGAGAGGGGGAGAGGGTTAGGGTTTGTCCCAGGGGTCGCGCGGGGCCTCCTTATCCGCTCCAGAGGTCCTGTAGTGCCTCGTTGTCGACATCCGCGCGGCGAGCGAGCTGGACGGCGATGCCGTGCTCTGTTTTGAGCGGCGCTGGGAGGAGGACGAAAGGCCAAGCCAGATGGGCTGGGCAGCACTTTACACACTTGAAGCCCAGGCCAGCAGTAGTCCTTTCCCAATTTTCTTTTCTTTTTCTGTTTCTTATTTTCCCTGCTGTTTTGCATTTCCTTTTTGCATCAAATGAGTTTTGTAAAATGTGGAGCTTTACTCATATTTAGCATTGCATTTTTCTGCACTGTCACAAAAAGGTTTGGGTTTATTTGAATTCATTTGATTTTTGTTTAAATGAAAATGGTTTAAATAGGGCGGTTTAGGTACTGTTTTACGATGTTAGAGTCATTTAAATAATCCAATTAATGTTGGGTTTATTTTTATAATTGCTTTGGGATTATTTGCAATATTATGAACTATTTAGTTCTTGGATTTGAACAACTTTTAAATTCACTTTAAATTTGAACTCCCAATTTGAATTGGAATTTGAAATGAGATATGATTCTAATGTGATCAAGCATTGTAATTAATGATGACTTGGCATGATTAGCAGATGATCACTGTGCTTAATACATGGGGATGTTACAATTCTCCTCCTCTAAAAGAAATTCTCGTCCCGAGAATTAAGAGGTAGGCTGAAAGATAGCGGGGTATTCTTACCAAGGAAGCTTGGCATGGGCCCGCGGGAGAATTTCCCATTAACGGATTGTGTAACGGTTCATATCTAATGTCATGCGTGAATGCAAAGGACTTTAGCATAAACTGAATGCGATGTTCCTGAACCAATTAAAATAGGAGGTGGTACTGAGTAAAGTTCACAGTAGCAAGCTGATCTTGAGCTTCATTCAGATCAACATGGTAAGCTTGACCACGACCATAAGAAGGCCTGGCATTATTGTTGCGAGGCTGATTGTTACCTCGGCCAGCAAAGGGAAGTGCAAGCTAATTCTGATTCTGAGGGCATTCTCTGGAACGATTACCTGGACGGCCACACTTGAAGCACAGCCCATCACTGGGACGGGGAGCAGGATCTCGAAGTAGTGGAGTCTGAGGTCTTGGCTGTCCCGGTGGTGGAGGAAGTGCAGCTGGATGGTACATGCTGTGAGGAATCCAGATACGGCACTTCTGCGATGACGAGCCCGAAGATGAGCCAACGTCATGGTGGCACTTGATGGCATTCTTGTGTTCCTTCTGAGCGGTCTCAACCTGGATAGCCTTGTTCACCAGGGTGGCAGTCGGTGAAGTCATGAATAGCAAGTGCAAGCTTGAGGTCTGGGTGGAGTCCATTACGGAATTTCTCCTGTCTGCAAGCATCAGTAGCAATGTCTTCCTCAGCATAGCGAGATAATTCAAGGAATTCCCGCTGATAAGCTTCGACAGTCTTATTGCCCTGAGTGAGGTTGTGAAACTCTGTTTTCTTCCGGTCCATGATTCCCTGAGGAATGTAACGGGCACAGAAAGCAGTCTGAAACTCGATCCAGGTAACGACTGTCCCAGCAGGTAGTGAACGCCTGTGGGTGTCCCACCATTGAGCAGCGGCACCCTTCAAGAAGTAGGATGCGAAGGTAACAAGGTTGGCTGGGGCGACATTGGTAGATTCCATCTCGAAGGCGATGTCGCGAAGCCAATCATCAGCATCTAGTGGCTGCTCAGAGTTGCAAAAAATAGTCGGGCTGAGACGCACAAACTGTTGCAGAGTTATTGGGGCAGGTTGCTGATTCTGAGCATTCTGGTTCTGGTTTGGGAACTGAGCCATGATTCCAACCATAAACTGGCGGTTTAGCTCGAATTGCTGCATCATGGCTGCCATATAGTCTAGCGGGGGTGGATCGTTGGCAGCACGGCCACGACCACGACCACCTGGTCTAACCATCCTACTAAAGATTTAACAGGGGTAGTTTAGTAAAAACAACTGCAAGTGTTTAGAGACAAGCATGATGTAACACGACAGCGAACAAGTAGTGCAATAGATTCATAACAGTAGCCAATTAAGACATACAGATCCATGCATAAAGTCGGTTACATTCGGACAGCATAAGTCCGGGAATTCAAACAGCTAGACATACTAGGCGGCGCGCAGGCACGCGATAGGGAATACAACAACGGGACATAGCAAAGGCTACATCAACGTCGGGGAATACCACTGAAACCAGGTAACTGCAGGTGCTGACGATGAGTGCTCATGGCAGAAAGGTCCTGCGCTCCGTGATTACTCTGATGCAGAACCCGATCTCGAACTGGAAGGAGAGGTCGACATGTGGGGGTGCGACCTCCAACAGCATGCCAATCGATACCCGCAGGCATCTGAGTCCTACGCGGGTAAAGGATGTACTTAGGATGTATCCCTGCCCGAACAACTGGTAGCAACTGTGTCATAGCCTTGTAGAGACATGCGCGAGTGGCAAACAACTCGACGGCAAGAGCCCGGGCAGTGCGATCCAGAGCCTGAGTGCACTAAATCAAAACCTGCGGGTTGTATCGACGTCGCTCGTAAGGGGCACAGACAGCTGTGTAGTATCCGGTGTCATCTCCAGCAGGGGCATATGGGATGTATCGGAACTCGGAGTCATCCAAGCGACTATGCTCGCCATGAAGACGTGCGACAGCAGAATGGGCAGCGTCATGGACTACCATATCAATCATCATGTCGATACCGTGAAAAGTATGCAACTCAGTGTCGGAGTCGTCCCGCTGATCAAAGATACGAAGATCGGCATGGTACTGCTCCTGGTTGAACTCGCGGAAATCCTCATAAACGATGTACTCGGGGTACCGGCGGTAGCCCAATCTGGTCAGTAGGGCGATCAAGATAGCTGGAAAACCAGTCGCATCATGAGCCCAAGTGCGGAGTACCAGCTGCGTCGTGGGACACGGCGGGAACAAATGATCCATCTGAAACAGAGGAAAATTCAAAGTTGTCAAATGATTGTGATTGAATTATTGCATCATGCATTGAAGAAGTAATTTGCAGATAATCAAAGCTCCGAGTGGAGGTGATCACGAGAACCTAGAGTCAGAGTTAGTAAAATTTTAACCCGAATAGAAGAGAGAGTAGAATCCCAGAGTATAGAAGAGGAATAAAAGATCATAACACCACCCATTGGCGATGTGGGCCCGTAAGCCACACATCCATGTTAGTAAAACAGTTTTCAAAGTCTAGACTCAACTTCGGCCAAGGAGTTGGAAAGGGGCTTCCTACAGGCAGTCGGCTCTGATACCAACTTGTGACACCCCCGGCCCAACCGTGCACTAATCATACACGCAAATGCACACGATCAAGCCCAGGGACTCACAAAAGATATCACAACACAACTCTAGACACAAAATAAAATAATACAAGCTTTATATTACAAGCCAGGGGCCTCGAGGGCTCGAATACATAAGCTCGAGTTACACAAGAGTCAGCAAAAGCATTAGTATCTGAGTACAGACATAAAGTTAAACAAGGATGCCTTAAGAAGGCGAAAACAAACAACGGCTCTGATCGAAAGAGGCAAGGCCTCCTGCCTGGGAGCCTCCGAATCTACTCCTGGTCGTCGGTCTCCATGTAGTAGTAGGCTCCACCGGAAATGTAGTAGCAGTCATCGGAGGAGCAGCTGACTCCTGGGCTCCGGCATCTGATTGTAGTAAACGGGTATGGGGAAAAAGAGGTAGCAAAGCAACCATGAGTACTCATCCAAAGTACTCGCAAGACTGACATCAGATCTATACTAATTATGCATTGGTATCAAAGGAATGGGGCTATATCTTTGGACTAAACTGCAGAAATGCCAGAATAGAGGGGAAGGCCTTGCCTATCGAAGACTAGCATCTTCAGCGTCTTGCAGCATTAGAAGAGTGCAGATTAGCATATTATAAAGTAACAAGCATGTAGAAGCGAAGCCCAGAGACCCTTCCTTGACTCCCTACGAGAAACCGATCCCGGAGCTTACAATTAAAGTAACATGTATTCAGTTCAAGTTGTAGTAGATCGGGATACAACACTGAGCGTCCTGTTACCGTGGACACGGCTATTCGAATAGATAACTTCCCTGCAGGGGTGCACTACTGTTACCCAACACGCTCGATTAACTCTAGCCGGACACACTTTTATCGGGTCATGCCGCGCTCGGCTAATCGACATGACATAGTCCTACCTAGGCTCAGCAGAGAGGTCCCCGCCGGTCTACTTCCTAAGTGCTCAGGGGTCTTGGTCCCATCGCCCTTTGCACTCCGGGTTGTTGCGAGCAGGGCGAGTCCAGGAACCACCTCTGTCCTGGATGGCGCCGGCCCAGCCGTGCCGCAATGCTGAACTGGACGTCTGACAAAGCTTTCGGCTGATACATACGGCGTAGAGGGCCCCATTAAACCATTATCCCATGTGCTGGTAGTGCGTATAGGCCAGTGGCCAACTCAGATCTAATACCCAAATCTGTTAGTTCAATGGGAGCTCGCAGTGACGATCAGTGCTCCTGTCGTCCCGTCACGAGGAAGTGCAACAAGGGTCAGGCCCATCCCTCTCTATGGCGGTCTCTACCTACCCGGCTGCGCCTCGTAATTATCTCACGGGTACCCTCACGGTCAACCCGACTTCACATCTCTCGCGGGTACCCCTCGAGGCCTACCCGACTTTAACCGTTATCTATAGTAAAGTCAAAGTAACCGTGTGTTCATATCATCAAGAGGGAATCCGAGGAATCACCCTCGCTGGATTCCTACTCAATGTAATCCATCAAGGAGAACCAGGAGGAATCACCCTCGATGGTCCACACTTGAGGGGTTCCACGACAGAGTCATCATCGGGAAGGGGGAAAGCGAGGAATCACCCTCTACAATCACCACCGATGTGCTATACTACAGAGATATCATTGGGAGTGCAGTACGAGGTATCTCCCTCAGCACTTGATAATAGCCCTGCAAAGTCGTACCACAAGGGGGGTGTGTGCGGTGATGTGTCGGTCTCTGCACTTCGATCACCTTGATCGAGCATCGGTAGTGAAGCATGGCAACAGGGACAAGGGTGTGGGGCCATTGATGGATCGCTAACCAACTTATACTAAGCAGTTTAGGATGACAGGTAAAGTAACAACAACAGGTTACAAAATCAGGCTATGCATCAGAATGGGAGCAATCAATTACAATAGCAAATTCTAATGCAAGCATGGGGGAGAAAGAATAGGCGATATAGGGATGATCAAGGAGGTTTTGCTTGCCTGGAAGCTCTGCTGAAAGGGGCTGGTCATCAAGGGCATCGTACTCGGCAGCAGCGTCGGTCTCGGGGTCTACCAGAGAGAAGGAGGGGAAGAAACAATAAATACAAGCAACAAATGCAACACAAATGCATGGCATGGCATCACGTTATTCACGGGGGTGTCCTAATGCAGTACTACGCAAGTTAGATGGAGCGGGAAACCTCTGGAGGTGTTTTACCAGCTCCGGGCAATTATCGGACAGATGAATCGGAGGGGAAAGTTCCATGTTCATCATGTTAGAGTGGGCTGGCAGGTATGTGGGTGGCATATCCGGATTCGTCATATTTTTCTGGTCGTTTTTCATATATAAATTATTTTCATCCGAGTTACGGTTTATTTTCTATGATTTTTCAAAGTTTAAATGATTTTCTGGAATTTTTGGAATTAATTTTAATTATTAAATTTGAATTATCCAACATAGTGACAAGTGACATCATCATGTTGTCAGTGTGAAGTCAGCGGGTCTAACCCAGCTGACCAGAGTCAAACCTGACCAGTGGGTCCCACTGGTCAGTGTCACAATAGTTAATTAGGGATTATTTAAACTAATTATAGATTAATTAGGCGGTGGGGCCTACTGTCAGTGTCAGACTAGTTAGTTAGTTAAATCAATTAGGATTAACAGATTAATTAGCTTATTATTTATTTAAAAAATGTTTAAATTAGTGGGGCCCGCATGTCAGTGACACGGGGCCGCCCAGTCAGCAGGTTGACCTAGTCAACCGGGCCACGGGACCCACAGTCAGCGGCACAGGGGTGGGCCCCAGTGCCAGGTCAGCGCCGGCCACCAGAGTTGCTCCGGCGAGCCCGAGCGCGGCGGCAAATTCCGGCGAGCCCGGAATTCCGCTGTGGTGGGTCAAAATGGACGCGGCCGGTGCCGTTCGAACGGGCGTCGAGCGCCGCGTCCAACATGGACGGTGTCTACAGGCGGAAAACGGTGGCGAGCGAGGAGGGGAGAAGAGAAGTGGCTCACAGTGGTCCTGCAAGTGGGCTTAGCGGGCTCGGGGAAGGTTCGGGGCGGCCGGAGATGACGACGAACGGCGGCGGGATCTGAGGAGGAAGAAAGCAGCATGGAGGCGATGCGATGGCTCCGAGCTTCGGTTGATCGGCGCAGAGGTCGTAGCCGAGGCCGGCGGCGCCCGTGGACACATCGCGGCGACGAGGGGGAGACGGTGGCCGCGAGGTTCACGGGGGTGCGGCCATGTCGCCGTTCGGGTGAGGGAGGGGAGCGCGGGAGAGAGAGGGGGAGAGGGTTAGGGTTTGTCCCAGGGGTCGCGCGGGGCCTCCTTATCCGCTCTGGAGGTCCTGTAGTGCCTCGTTGTCAACATCCACGCAGCGGGCGAACATGGACGGCGATGCCGTGCTCTGTTTCGAGCGGCGCCGGGAGGAGGACGAAAGGCCAAGCTAGATGGGCTGGGCCGCACTGTACACACTTGAAGCCCAGGCCAGCAGTAGTCCTTTCCCAATTTTCTTTTCTTTTTCTGTTTCTTATTTTCCCTGCTCTTTTGCATTTCCTTTTTGCATCAAATGAGTTTTGTAAAATATGGAGCTTTACTCATAATTAGCATTGCATTTTTCTGCACTGTCACAAAAAGGTTTGGGATTATTTGAATTCATTTGATATTTGTTTAAATGAAAATGGTTTAAATAGGGCTGTTTAGGTACTGTTTTACTATGTTAGAGTCATTTAAATAATCCAATTAATGTTGGGTTTATTTTTATAATTGCTTTGGGATTATTTGCAATATTATGAACTATTTAGTTCTTGTATTTGAACAACTTTTAAATTCACTTTAAATTTGAACTCCCAATTTGAATTGGAATTTGAAATGAGATATGATTCTAATGTGATCTAGCATTGTAATTAATGATGACTTGGCATGATTAGCAGATGATCACTATGCTTAATACATGGGGATGTTACAGAGACGTCACCGAGCCATACATGTGCTAAACTCGGAGGTGCCGCACGTGCGGTGCTTGGATCAGATTGGATCGTGACGCGAGTACGACTACGCCAACCATGATCTCTAGATCGTTAACGCTTTCGGTCTACAAGGGTATGTAGACTCACTCCCCTCTCGTAAGTATGCATCTCCTAGATTGATCTTGGGTGTTCGTAGGATATTTTTTGATTTTCACGCTTCATTACCCATCAGTGGCATCATTAGCTAGGTCTATGCGTAGATGTATATGCACGAGCTAGGGCTACCCAGGAGGGCGTCTCCACTTATGCTGACGTGGCGGCCTTCCTCTCACTTACGAGTGGGCCCGGGCCCCACACGTTAGGGCTCTCTCACTCTCTCCCTCTTCTTCTCCCTGCTTCGTCCTCAAGCCCCGACAGAGAGACAGGGGAGGCACCGGCCGCCGGGGTTCCGGCTGCTCCGTCGCGCGAGGGGCCAAACGGACGGCCGGAGCAGATGCCTCGCTCCACGCCGCACCCGTCGGTGGTCATCTCAGCCACGGGGACCGCCGGAGGCGAGCGGCGCGATGGCAGGGCAGATGGCGGCTACGGCGATCTTGGGGCTCGGGCTACGGTCTGTCCCGGGAGGAAATGGAGGTGGGGAGGGCCTGAGGGAGGTGGTGAGGGTCGGTGGTGGTGGTTAGACGGAGAGGAGAGAGACCACCGAGCTCGAATTTGAGCGGAGGGCCGGCGCGGTAGAGCACCGATGCTCGAGCTGCTGAGCTTGGGGAATACCAGAGAGGGAGAGGGCAGTGGGATGAGCTCGAGGGAGGCTGGGCAGGGGCTATAAATAGCCGGCGACGGGAATTGGATGAGCACGGCCGCCGCGGCGCTCCTATCGGCTCACTGGAGCTCGAGGGCGACGGCTCAGGCGAGTGGCTGGCGTCGGGGAGTGGCACGGGCAGGCAGGGGAGCTGCACTGGCTTGCTCGAGAGGCTTCGGGACAGAAGGGGACAGGGAGGAAGACGACGCCAGCGCGGTCACGGGTGAACAGAGCTCCGGCGAGCTTTGTCACGGCGCGAGGAGGAAGCGGACGGAGGGGGAGATGACCGGAGAGGAGGAAGTGGACGATGGGGAAGCTGTTGGACATGACCAAACGACCGGGGCCAGCCAGAGGTGAGCTGCCCGACGAGGTCCATCGCACAGAGCGCTGCTTTGGCGTGGACTCTGCGTGGTCACCATGGTGCCACGCGCCCTGGTGTTTTCCTGGATGCCACATCTTGTCCAACAGGTAAGGCACTGGTCAAATAGACAGAATGTGACAATGGATGGGCTAGGACGGCTCTGGAGTGATCAAGATGATCCAGAACAATTTCTGGTCAGAAACTTGGGGAAGAAATAGTGGTCAGATGGATGTGCCAATGGGCTGGCCAAGTTGTCACAGAGAAATTTGGTAGGAAGGACTAGATGATTGCCAAATTTCAGGCCATTTGGACAAGATTTGAATGCACTTCCTTTGCAATGCATAAATCTGGTCCAGAGGCTAAACTTTGAAGCTGCACTCAAATGGCTGAGTGAAATGAGCTGATTGTTGGTGGATGGAGGTGATTTGGAGATATGGAGGTTCTGGAAAAATTTCAGATCAATTGGAAATACCAAAGTGGTACTTCCTTCACAGAGCTTCAATCTGGACAGAAAACAGATGGAATTTTTGGGGAAATTTGGCTAAACAAAATGATGTGAATTTTTGCATACTCACATCATATAGGGAATATGAGGTCCTGGATTAATTTGAGAATTTTTAAAGCAATATAAGATATAGTTGCTTCACACCCCAAAATTGATCCAGAAACAAGAATTGGATGATTTGCTCAAAAGTTGAACTGTGGAACTTGAGATCTTGATGGAAATAGTGAAGATATGGATAATAGAAACTCCACAATTTATTTGGGATTTTTCCTGGCTACCAAAATAGTAGCTCCTTTGGAAAGTGCCCAAAATGCAATTTTGGCTTTAAATAGGAAAAGGCAATTTCCCTTATTTAATTGTGGCCAATATTTTTATTGGAGCTCAATATGATCACAGAGAATATCTCCACAAGTTTTTATGGACTTTGGAGATGGATAGATATTTTCCTGGATTTAATTCCCTTAACTGGCAGAAAAAGGAATAAATTTTAAATGACAAATATTGCAAATGACTTGGCAATATTTTTGCATATCCAGGGTTTATAGATAAGGGATGATCACTGGGAAAAGTTTGGGAGGCAACAGATCAAAGGAAATTGGGGTTCCTTTGTAATGGAAGGAATTAGGGTTTCCCTTCCGGTACACCGGAGAGTAGGGTTTCGGCGGCAAAACCCTGAGAATAAATCTGGGTGGCAAGGTTGAACTGGAGAGAATCTCTGGTCAGAAAGGGATGGCAAGGCTAAATGACCATGTTCGTATACCCAAAGGCAAGAGAAATCCGATAACACCAGGAAAAAAAACGGGAGTCAAATCCCGCGAAGGATATAATCGAGGAGCGAAAACCAGGGTGTCACAGCGACGAGGACTACAGTGGCGGCCGGAGTACGCGCACGTGAGGGGCGGCAGCTACGGGGCACGGAGACGAGAGGAGAGAGGCTAGGGGGAAGCATGGAGCTCACAGGGGAGCCGCAGGTGAGCTTGGGGAGGCCGGGGCGCGTCAGAGGCGGCGGATCAAGCGACGGCGATCGGCGGATGCGGTCGGAGGAAACGATGATGGCGATGGCTTGGCGGCGTCCCAACTCGAACCGGTGCTTGTCGTCGATGAAGAAGAGGACGGCGATGCTTCTGGACAACTCACGGAGCTCGAGGTGGCCTCTGGCCGCGACGACGGCGAGGCGCGACGGCGGCTGCGCGGGCGTTCGCAGAGGGGAGGTGCGCGAGTGAGGGGGTGAGGGGAGAGCATCTAGGGTTCGGCTAGGGTCGCACGGGCTCTTATCCGGCGTTGGGGATCGCGGGATGGACGACAGCGAGCGCATCCGGCGTTCGGACGGCGTGGAGTGCTCGGCCTGCGCCATGGCCTCTCTGCCTAGCCAAAGGTAAGGGAAGGCCCTTCCGGGCTGGGCCGGATACACTGTAGAACTAATAGCCCATCTACACAGTAGCGGCTTAGTCCTTTTCTTTTCTATTTTTCTGTTTTATTTATAGCTCCTGTTTTACTAATTGTTTGGCCACTAGATGACTTTTATAAAATGTGTAACCTTGACAAATAATTACTATGCATTATTAGGTAATGCCATAAAAAGGTTTGGAGGCAAGATAATTTCATTTCAATTTTGTTTTAATTAAATTGGATTAAATAAAGCTGTTTGGTCTCTGTTTTAATTAATTAAGGTCATTTAAATACTTCAATTAATGTACCTACTAATTATTTGCAAAATTAGGAACACTTTAGTTTTGCAGTTTGAAGAAATATTAATTTGACTTGCATTTTAAATTTGAATTTGAGTTTGAATATTTCTTTAATTGTATTTTAATTATGATGATCATGATGACATGGCACAATAGGGGGAGGTTACTGTAGCAATGGCACTGGGGATGTTACAAATCTCCTCCACTGCAAGGAATCTCGTCCCGAGATTTAAGAGGTGGAGTAAGGGGGAAAAGGTTTGGTTACGGAATTCTAACGAGTCTTCTCGATCTTCGTTGCACTTCTCGAAGAGTTTGATCCATTATATTTGAAGTCTCCATTTCTCTATACCATTGCTTCGTGATGAGGTTATCGTTCTCCCTTCCGGATCTTTATCGTACTTACGAAAAGGATAAGGGGTAACTTGGCATCGATGGGGTTTCACAAGGGGAAATCAACTGGGGTTATCTCATGAATGAAACACATAGATATCTCTCGAGTTTCGAAACTTAGGGAATTCATCAAGAGCGAAATAGGCAGGTAGAAAAGTTTCAAATGGGTAGGCAATCGTTCGATGCCTAATCAGAAGTAAAAGGGGTTCAGAGCAACGAGGTTAGCTATTGCGTCTGATACCGGATAGGACATGTTAGGGAAGATGGCTCGTGAAATACGATCGAAGCCAAGCATGAGGAATAACTTTGGAAACAGGGGGTGCACAGGAGAGTCAGGTTTCGGTCCTGTGGAACTGTGGTTAGTGTGAGTTAAAAGTAGGAACGGCGCTGACATCTTGCACGGTCACGACAACAAGGTATGTCAGAGGATAGCTTGTCAGCTACGTCAGCAACAATGTCGGTACCAAGGGCAGGGGACGAAGAGAACCACTCTCCTGCTCGCAAGGCGAGGTGGACCAATAGGCAAAGTTCTCGTCCACCAGTGTTACTGGAATGTCATCAACAATAGTAACAGGGTCTTACTGACAGAGTTGCACACCGAGGTGTTTACATAAGCAGTGAATTATTACTGCTTAGATCATATAGATCACAAGAAAGGTTAAACAAACCAATGGAAAGGAAAATGTGTTTAAGCACAAATATTAGAGTATACCTTTCCCAGATCAAGCGGAGCATGATATCCATGGCAGGATAGCAAATAGATACCCCTTTAGGTAAAGGAACGAGGAAATTCATGATGTTACCCAAACAACGGTGTCTGGATAATGATCAAGAAACATTTAGCATCACGTTTCCAATGTTCTTGCTGATACTAGGAGTACCACAATCATGCTTCAGGGTAGCAATGACCTAATGTTTTAAGCAAGGGCTGGGTTTGAAGATCACAAGAAAACACATGGAATATTTTCAAGATAGCAAGGAACTTAAGGTATAGCCCAAAACATGACCAAGTCTGTGCTGGAAGGAAAAGCAAGGATGTTGTCATTGATAATACAAATTATCGAGGGGCAAGGATGGTATTTCTCAACATGAGTCCAACCCACGACTTTTAAAGAAATCAAAAGGTTAATGATGATCATGACTCATTTTGTTGGGAGGTTTCATGAAGATGTAATCAATCAGCGACGGCATCAAGCAAGGGAATGATGAAGGGGAAAAATCATGGGAACAACAAATAAGATGCAAGCTCGAAATCGGAGTTGCATTTTCAAGACAAACAACAGGATGTTGAAAACTTGACGTAAGCTTTGCTCACAGTCTGAAGAATTTGTGCATCAAAGATGGACGAGGGAGCACGGTCTAAGGTAGCAAGATAAGGATTTAGCCGGCAGGCTAGGAATGACACGTTTGAGTATTAAGCTTCCCAGCAACAAATTACTAGTAGTAATGAACCATAGGGTGGCTTCGATTCACTTATCAGTGTTCTCTGTTGACAAACAACCCAGAACCCGTGGAATGGCTAAAACGGTGAGAAGTATTACTACAACAAGAATTCATAAGAGGTAGGGCAAAGGCACGATATCCTCGAGATACCAGAGGTAATACTCGAAGGTAGAATGGAATAGAAGCTGAGCTGGATCGTTGATTTGTAGAAGACAAGTGCTCTATCTTGTTTGAGAAATGGAATCAAAGGAGAACATCATGGTCAGAACCATGATCGCAAGGGACCAATCATAGATGCAAGATGAATTTATACCAAGGGGATAATTATTTTTACGGGAAGCTTTCATGATAAGTTCTACATCGTATCCCTGGGCATGAACACAAAGGTTTAGGGTCGACTCCCACTTCTCCAATGCATAACCTTTCATTCACTTCTCACTCTCAAAGAAGTTGTAGTGCTGAAATCTTATCTGACAGAACGCCAGTAGAGTATAACCCGTAGAAGTTTATGGGTTCACACAGATGGTTGAATCATAGATACAACCTATCGGGACATTTTTACGAATCTATACAACAAACCACAGAAGCAAGGGATACAAGTTTGAAAGCAGATGGCTGATGACATGGAGTACATGATACCATTCGCTAGAGGCATCTTGTATCAGGGGATGAACTCATGAAGGGTTCAGATTTATGAAGGAACTATCGGGTAATAACCCACCAACGGGATCATATCGGTTAAACAATGGCTCCACATTAGAGTCCATCGAGAGAGGAAAAGAGGCAAAGACATCGGGTTATGGAAACATCAGAATAACCCAAAGTATAAAATACGAAGGAGTTGCAAATTCCATAACGGGGATCAGAAGCAGACGCTTTGATGAAAGAAGGAATAAGTTGAAAAGAGTCAAATGGACAATCGATCAAGGCTTGAATTGTCAAGAACCAGCTCATGTCCGGAATGACGCCTAAGCCGGAAAGATAATTCCTAATGATCAACTGATTATTGCGTGCATTCACACACATGATGAATCAATAGAATAAGAATGACATTCACAGAGGATTATATCAAAGATTGTCGAACACCTGGATTTTATCACAAGTGTAAGTAAGCAAAAAGGAATTTCAACGGCGGTAGGTCATATAGGCTTCTCGAAAAATCGGAGAGTATCTTAGGTTATCTTGGAATGACAGGAACAACTAGGGATAAATGTATGAATGACAAGTGTAGCTAGTTATCCTTAAGGATTTATCGGTGGTAGGGAATTGCAAAAGCGGTGGGCACAAGGGCCTTGGGGATTCATCGGAGAGTGTCTTCCTAACCATCTGGTACTTCAAGAGTAACGGGAACATCTGTATCAAATGGCTCCTCGGGAGAAAATGGTTACGAGAACCTAGCCTCAGAGTTAATAAATTTTTAACCCGAATAGAAGAGAGAGTAGAATCCCAGAGTAAGGAAGAGGAATAAAAGATCCTAATCCCATCCATGTGCGACGTGGGCCCATAAGCCACACAGCACTGTTAGTAAAATAGTTTTTCAAAGACTAGACTCAACTTCGACCAAGGAATCGGAAGGGGGCTTCCTACAGGCAGTCGGCTCTGATACCAGCTTGTGGCGCCCCTGCTCAATTGTGCACTAATCATACACGCAAACGTGCACGCTCGAGATCAGAGACTCACGGGAAGATATCACAACATAACTCTAAACTCAAATTTAAACATAAATCATCATATTACAACCCATGGATCACGAGGACCCGAATACATAAGTCATACAACCAAAATATCTGAGTACAGACATAGTTAGTCAAGTTTGCCTTAAGAAGGCTAGCACAAACAACGACACGAATCGAAAAGGCATAGGCCTCCTGCCTGGGAGCCTCCGAACTACTCCTGGTCGGCTGGCTCAACCCAGTAGTACGTGCCTCCGGGACTCTCCTGGTAGTAGTCTCCTGCAGCGGCATCTGGCTCATGGGCTCCGTCATCTGGTCGCAAGTATCGGGTATGGGGGAAAAGAATAGCAAAGCAACCGTGAGTACTCATCTAAAGTACTCACAAGACTGACATCAGAACTATACTAAAATGCATTGTATCAAAGGAGTGGGGCTATATCTTTGGACTGAACTGCAGAATGCTAGAATAAGGGGGAGAAGCCTAGCCTATCGAAGACTAGCATCTTGAAGCAATCTTGCAGCATCAGAAGAGAATAGAGCAAGATAATATATAATCAAACATATTTAGTAAAACCCTGAGATCCTTTCTCAAATACCCTGCGAGAAAGTGATCCCAAGAGCAGTCGTAGCAGTTTAGTATTGTGACAGTATCTAGTTGTAGTTGTAGCAGATCAAGATACAACTCTAAGCGTCCTGTTACCATGGACACGGCTATTTGATTAGATAACTTCCCTACAGGGGTGCACTACTGTTACCCAACACGCTCGATCACATCTGGCCGGACACACTTGCTGGGTAATGCCCGGCCTCGGGAGATCGACACGACGCAGTCCTACCTAGGCTCAGTAGAGAGGTCAGCACACCGGTCTAAATCCTAAGCACGAAGGGGTCTTGGGCCATCGCCCTTCGCACTCCTGCACATTGCGTGACTGGCCGGGGCCCAAGCGCAACTGTGGAAGCACCACAGACGTAACCAGCTCACCCCAACAATCAGCCCGCATCTCTGAGCTATGACGTCTGAAGAACTTTTGGCTGATACATACGATGTAGAGGGCCCCATTAAACCATTATCCCACGTGGTGGTAGTGCGTATAGGCACGTAGCCAACTCAGATCAAATACCCAAATCCGTTAAGCACGTTTAGTAACTCGCAGAGACGAACAGGGTTCCTGTCGCTCCGACTTGGTGATACATGACACGCGGGTGCTCTTGGAGCCGACCCGTCTTTATGTTATTCTCTCGCGGGCACCCTTGGGGCCAGCCCGACTTTAACAGTTTAAGTATTGCAGTAATGTAAACATTTCCGTGATCCTCACCCAGAGTGACCACGACCCGATATCAAGCATGGCATACGGACAAGGGTGATGGGCCACCGATGAAGCATTAGCATAGCTGACTAAGCAATATGGGACAGCTGGTAAGGTAGCAGTAGCAGGCGACAAAAACAGGCTATGCATTAGAATATGAGCTATCAGAACAGTAGCAGGGGCAATTCTAATGCAAGAATAAGAGAGAAGGAATGGGTGATATCTGATGATCAAGGGGGTTTTGCTTGCCTGGAAGCTCAGCTGAAGGGGTCTGGTCGTCGGCGATGTCGTCGTACACGGCAGTGTCATCGGCAGTCTCGGGGGCTATCGGGAGAGAAGGAGGGGGAAGAAACAATAAATACACGGCAATAATGCAACAGTGATGCATGACATGTCTAAATGATATGCAGAGGGGTTATACTGCCTATCTAAATGATTTAGTTAATTTAGGAATTTATTTGGATTTATTTTATTAAAGTTATGCACTATTCATTTACCGCATTCGGGCAAAATGTGCCATGTTCGGTTTGTTAGAGGGGTGTGGTAGGTATGTGGGTGGCATATTCGGATTCTACATATTTTTCTAATCATTTTTCATATATAAATTATTTTCATCCGAGTTACGGTTTAATTTATATGATTTTTCAAAGTTTTAATCATTTTCTAGAATTTCTGAAATTATTTAAATTAGAATTATCCGAAACAGTGCCCAGTGACGTCAGTAATACGTCTTGATGACGTCAGCAGTCAACCTGACAGGTGGGGCCCATCTGTCATAGACTCACATTTTAACAAGGGTAATTAGCTGATTTTAATTAAGTTAATTAGGCGTGGGTCCCACGTGTCAGTGTAATTAACTTAATTAATCGCTACAATGTTGAGGACCCACATGTCAGTGGCACGTATACTAATTGAAGGGTTATTTGAGGTGGGGCCCTTCTGTCAGTGAGTGTTTAACACTAAAACGTAATTAGTAGTTAATCTAATGGCCTGGGGCCCAGTAGTCAGAGGGGTTAGGGGGTTAGTTAGCACCTATTCGGCTGACGGGTAGGTCCCGCTTGCGTTTTAAATGCCGGCGCGTGCCGGTGAGTACAGAAGACGGCGGCGACGTGCAGGAGGCCAACGGGATTTGCCGTCCGGCGTCGAAATCATGCACGGACGGTGGCGTTCGAAAGCACACACCGAGCCGCATCCAATGGTGGTACGCGCGCGGGCTGAGGCGGTCGGTATCGCCGGCGACGAGGACTACAGCGGAGGCCGGAGTACGCGCACGCAAGGGGCGGCAGCTACGGGACACGGAGACGAGAGGAGAGAGGCCAGGGGAAGCATGGAGCTCACAGGGGAGCCGCAGGTGAGCTTGGGGAGGCCGGGGCGCGTCGCAGGCGGTGGATCGAGCGACGGCGATCGGCGGATGCAGTCGGAGGAAACGACGATGGCGATGGCTTGGCGGCGTCCCGACTCGAACCGGTGCCTGTCGTCGATGAAGAAGAGGACGACGGTGCTTCTAGACAACTCGCGGAGCTCGAGGTGGCCTCTGGCCGCGACGACGGTGAGACGCGGCGGCGGCTGCGCGGGCGTTCGCAGAAGGGAGGTGCGCGAGTGAGGGGGTGAGGGGAGAGCATCTAGGGTTCGGCTGGGGTCGCATGGGCTCTTATCCGGCATTGGGGATCGCGGGATGGACGACAGCGAGCGCATCCGGCGTTCGGACGACGTGGAGTGCTCGTCCTGCGCCATGGCCTCTCTTCCTAGCCAAAGGTAAGGGAAGGCCCTTCCGGGCTGGGCCGGATACACTGTAGAACTAATAGCCCATCTACACAGTAGCGGCTTAGTCCTTTTCTTTTCTATTTTCTGTTTTATTTACAGCTCCTGTTTTACTAATTGTTTGGCCACCAGATGACTTTTATAAAATGTGTAACCTTGACAAATAATTACTATGCATTATTAGGTAATGCCATAAAAAGGTTTGGAGGCAAGATAATTTCATTTCAATTTTGTTTTAATGAAATTGGATTAAATAAAGCTGTTTGGTCTTTCTTTTAATTAATTAAGGTTATTTAAATACTTCAATTAATGTTGGTCCCTATTTTACAATTACCTACTGATTATTTGCAAAATTAGGAACACTTTAGTTTTGCAGTTTGAAGAAATATTAATTTGTCTTGCATTTTAAATTTGAATTTGAGTTTGATTATTTATTTAATTGCATTTTAATTATGATGATCATGATGACATGGCTCAATAGGGGGAGGTTACTGTAGCAATGGCACTGGGGATGTTACACCATCTTGAGTGCCCCTCTCTAGGCCCTCACTCTAAATTGTTTTGGTTTTAAGTAAGGAAACACTCTATATGCATCTAAAAAAATTCCAAGTTATAGCCGCTCTGCTATGACACAGTTTCTATCTCTTGTTCATAGTGTTTGAGTTTACATACTCTCGATGTTCACTGAATAATATGAGAGGATTGATTGATGCTATATATACAGCAAAGTTTCTACACACTTGCATCAGTTTGTAGATATTTCCAGTTAAAAGATTGTGCTCTGCTCTGCTCTGAGCTGGGCATTCTATTTCTCTATAAAAAAATTGCTTGCTCTGTTTGTCAACCCTTGCTTATTTATTTTTTTGTTCGATTTGGATGCAGTAGGTGCCCTCCCTACATGGACGAGGAGGACATCGACCTGGACCTTGACGGCGATGTCGTCCACCCCACACAAGATCGCTCCCACCCAAGAAGCTTTTTTTCTTCTTCCATTCCAAGTTACCGCTGCTCTGTTTCTGCAATCCACTCGTTGTTCACTAGCCATAGATCCCTATGCTACTGTTGGTGGTGGCTGGTGAGGCGACGCAGGAAAGCACGGAGGCGTCGTCGACGAATAAGAGAAAAAGAGGAGGACACACCGTACACCTGCCCACCGCTGCTCACCTCGATGGCTCAACCGCCTCTGCTGTACTGACGACGACATATGGGGAGGGCAAGGTGAACAGGCTTGCGTGGGAAGAGGACCAGTGATGGGGTCGATGGTGCTCACCCCGGCCCCCTTGGGATCTAGGGGAAGGGGCTATGGCGGCGGTGGCGTCAATGGGAGAGGCAGCGGCGATGGTGGTGATACATCTCCAACGTATCTATAATTTTTGATTATTCCATGCTATTATAGTATCAATCTTGGATGTTTTATATGCAATTATATGCTATTTTATATCATTTTTGGGACTAACCTATTAACCTAGTGCCCAGTGCCAGTTGCTATTTTCTGCTTGTTTTTTGGTTTTTCAGAAAATCAGTACCAAACGGAGTCCAAACGCTACGAAACTTTTTGACAATTTTTTCTGGACAAAAGAGACCCTAGAAGCTTCGGGAGGAGACCAGAAGCCTCACGAGGAGGTGAGAAGGCAACCCCACGCGCCCCGGGGGGCGCGTCAAGATGCCTTGTGGGCCCCTAGTGGCTCCTTTTGACTTAATTCCACTTCTATAAATTCTCAAATATTGGGAAACCAACAGAGAGTCACCCCGAATAACTTTTCTGCCGCTGCAAGCTTCTGTTCTTCCACGATCCCATCTGGAGGCCTTTTCCAGTACTCTGTCAGAGGGGGAATCGATCAAGGAGGGCTTCTACATCAACCTTGCTGCCCTACTGATGATGTGTGAGTAGTTTACCACTGACCTATGGGTCCATAGCTAGTACCTAGATGGCTTCTTCTCTCTCTTTGATCTTCAATACGATGTTCTCCTTGATCTCCTTGGAGTTCTATTCGATGTAATCTTCTTTTACGGTGTGTTTGTTGGGATCCGATGAGTTGTGGGTTTATGATCAGATTATTCATGAGAAATATTTGAGACTTTTTTGAATTATTTTATGCATGATTTTTATAGCTTTGTATTTCTCTCCGATCTATCCGTTTGGTTTGGCCAACTAGATTGATTTATCTTCAGTGGGAGAGGTGCTTTGTAATGGGTTCAATCTTGCGGTGTTCTATATCCCAGTGACAGAAAGGGACAAGACACGTATTTGTATTGTTGCCATTAAGGGTAAAATGACAGGGTTTATTCATATTGATTGGGCTTACTTTGTCTACATCATGTCATCTTGCTTAAGGCGTTACTCCATTTTCATTAACTTAATACCCTAGATGCATGCTAGATAGCGGTCGATGGGTGGAGTAATAGAAGTAGATGCAGGCAGGAATCGGTCTACTTGTCTCAGACATGATGCCTATATACATGATCATTGCCTTGAATATCGTCATAACTATGCTCTTTTCGATAAATTGCCCAATAGTAATTTGTCTACACACCGTATGCTATGTGTTCGAGAGAGAAGCCTCTAGTGAAAACTATGGCCCCCGGGTCTACTTTAATCATATAAAAATAAAACCTAAAAATACTTTCTGAAATTTATTTACTTTTATTTTCTTTTGCAATTTATCTATCTACCACAACAAGATTTAATCCTTGCAAATAACGAGTTCAAGGGGATTGACAAACCCTCTTGCCCATGTTGGGTGCAAGTATTTCTTTTGTGTGTGCAGGTGCTGCTCACGAGGTTTTGTGTGATTCTCCTACTGGATTGACACCTTGGTTCTCACAGAGGGAAATACTTATCTCTACTATACTGCATCTCCCTCCTCTTTGGGGAAATCCCAATGCAGCTTACAAGTTGCAGGAAGAATTTTTGGCGCCGTTGCCGGGGAGACATCATGAAAACCTATCAAGTACCTTCGCACAAACTATCATCTACTTGCTCTACTTTTAGTTGCCTTTTTATTTGCATTTGCCTCTCGTTTTCATCTCCCCCACTTCTCATAAAAAAATACAAAAACACAAAAATATTTTATTTGCTTGTTTTCTCATTTGCTTGCTTTGTCGCTATGTCTCAAGAAAACACCAAGTTGTGTGACTTTTCAAACATTAATAATAATGATTTTATTAGTACTCCAATTGCTCCTCCCGCCACTAGTGTGGAGTCTTATGATATTAGTGCTGCTTTGTTAAATCTTGTTATGAAAGAACAATTTTCTGAAACTCCTAATGAGCAAGCTGCTTCCCATCTTAATACTTTCCTTGAATTATGTGATATGCAAAAGAAAAAAGATGTGGATAATGATGTTATTAAGTTGAAATTCTTTCCGTTCTCACTAAGAGATCGTGCTAAAACTTGGTTTTCATCCTTGCCTCGCAATAGTATTGATTCTTGGGAAAAGTGTAAGGATGCTTTTATTGCCAAGTATTTTCCTCCCGCTAAGATTATTTCTTTAAGAAATCAAATAATGAATTTTAAGCAACTTGAGCAAGAACATGTTGCACAAGCATGGGAGAGAATGAAATTAATGATTAGAAATTGTTGCACTCATGGTTTAAGCTTATGGATGATTATACAAAGTTTCTATGCGGGACTAAACTTTATTTCTAGAAATCTTCTAGACTCTGCTGTAGGAGGTACTTTTATGGAAATTACATGGGGAGAAGCTACAAAACTCCTTGATAATATTATGACAAATTATTCTCAATGGCATACTGAAAGAGCTCCAACTGGTAAGAAGGTAAATTCTGTCGAGGAAATCTCTACTTTGGGTGATAAAATGGATGCTATTATGAAAATGCTTGCTGTAAAAATGGTCATGTTGATCCTAATGATGTTCCACTATCAACTTTGATTGAGCAAAATAATGATGCCATTGATGTGACTTTCGTTTCTAGAAATAATTTCAACAACAATGCTTATAGAGGGAATTCCAATCCTAGACCATTCACCGGAAATTCCTCTAATATTATGGTAATTCATATAATAATAATAATAGGAAACCTACTGATCTTGAGAACAATATTAAAGAATTTATAAATTCTCAAAAGATTTTCAATGATATGGTAGAAGAAAAATTGAATAAAGTTGATGATATGGCTAGGAACAAGGATAGAATTGCTCATAATGTAGAAAATCTTAAAATTAAAACTTTCCCACCCAAGCATGATATTAATGAGTCTATTAAAGCCATCCATGTTTCCATTAATGGAAGTAAAGAGAGAACCTCTAGGTTAAGAGCTAAGAGAGAATTCCTAGAAAAAGCTATTCCACCCGGTTTTTATCATAGTAATGATGAAGATATTAAAATGATTGGTGTCTCACCTATTGAATCTTTATTTAGTAATATAAAACTTGATGAAAAAGGGACTGAAGATGAGTCAACTTCAGTTAGAAGGCATCCCAATTGTTCGGAGGGTGATGATCTTAATGATAAAAATTATAAAAGTGGGTTTGAAGATGTCAAGACTTTAAATAGTGATGTGCCCACTACTTTGGATTACAAGGACTTTAATTATGATAATTGTTCTTTAGTTGAATGTATTTCCTTGTTGCAATCCATGATAAATTCACCAAATGCGTATGAACAAAATAAAGCTTTTACTAAACATATTGTAGAAGCTATGATAAAAGCCCATGAAGAAAAACTAGAGTTGGAAGTTTCAATACCTAGAAAATTACATGATGAATGGGAACCTACAATTAAAGTTAAAATTAAAGATTATGAATGTAATGCTTTGTGTGATCTAGGTGCTAGTGTCTCTACTATACCAAAATCTTTGTGACGTGCTAAGTCTCACCGATATGGATGCTTGTTCCCTTAATTTACATTTAGCGGATTCAACTATTAAGAAACCATTGGGTATAATAAATGATGTTCTCATACTTGCAAATAAGAATTATGTACCCGTGGATTTTATTGTGCTTGATATTGAATGCAATCATACGTCCAATTTTCATCATGATTTTCTACTGTTATTTATAATGTATTTGGTCATTATTTCACTTTATAATGCAATTCTTATGCCTTTTCTCTCTTAATTTGCAAGTTTTATATGAAGAGGGAGAATACCGACAGTTGGAATTCTGGACCTGAAATAGCTACATCAGAGATACCTATTCTACAGACATCCAAATGACCTGAAATTTCACAAGGATTTTTTATTGAATATATAAAAAATATTGGACAAAAGAAAGAGCAGAGGGGACCCACCAGTTGCCCACAAGGCAACAGGGCGCGGCCCCCATGGGGTGCGCCAAGTTGCCTTGTGGGGCCCACAGCTGGCCTCTGCCCCCCTCCTTCTGCTATATGAAGCCATTTACCCTAAAAAAAATAGGAAGACTTTCGGGATGAAGCGTCGCCGTCTCGAGGCGGAACTTGGGCAGGAGCACTTTTGCCCTCTGGTAGAGCGAATCCACCAGGGATACTTCCCTCCGGGAGGGGGAAATCGAAGCCATCGACATCACCAACGATCCTCTCATCATGGGAGGACCAATCTTCATCAACATCTTCACCATCACCATCTTATCTCAAACCCTAGTTCATCTCTTGTATTCAATCTTTGTCTCAAAACCTCAGATTGGTACCTGTGGGTTGCTGTAGTGTTGATTACATCGTGTAGTTGATGCTAGTTGGTTTATTTGGTGGAAGATTATATGTTCAGATCCTTAATGAACAATACCCCTCTGATCTTGAACATGAATATGATTTGTGAGTAGTTATGTTTGTTCTTGAGGACATGGGAGAAGTCTTGTTATAAGTAATCATGTGAATTTGGTATTTGTTCGATATTTTGATGATATGTATGTTGTTGCTTCCTTTAGTGGTGTCATGTGAACGTCGACTACATGACACTTCACCATACTTGGGCCTAACGGAAGGCATTGTGGAGTAATAAGTAGATGATGGGTTGCTAGAGTGACAGAAGCTTAAACCCTAGTTTATGCGTTATTCCGTAAGGGGCTGATTTGGATCCATATATTTCATGCTATGGTTAGATTTATCTTAATTCTTCTTTCGTAGTTGCCGATGCTTGCGAGAGGGGGTAATCATAAGAGGGTTGCTTGTTCAAGTAAGAACAGCTCCCTAGCACCGGTCCACCCACATATCAAATTATCAAAGTAGCGAACATGAATCAGATAAACATGATGAAAGTGACTAGATGATAATTCCCATGTGTCCTCGAGAACGCTTTGCTTTATATAAGAGACTGTTCTGGCTTATCCTTTGCTATAAAAAGGATTGGGCCACCTTGCTACACTTTGTTACTATTGTTACTTGCTACTCGTTACAAATTATCTTGCTACGAAACTATCAGTTACCGCTGCTTTCAGTGCTCTCAGAAAACACCTTGCTGAAAACCGCTTATCATTTCCTTCTGCTCCTCGTTGGGTTCGACACTCTTACTTATCAAAAGGACTATGATTGATCCCCTATACTTGTGGGTCATCAATACTCTTTTCTGGCGCCGTTGCCGGGGAGTGAAGCGCCTTTGGTAAGTGGAATTTGGTAAGGAAACAATTTTATTACGTTCTGAAATTTACTGTCACTTGTCACTATGCAAAGTAATCCTTTGAGGGGTTTGTTCGGGGTATCTTCACCTCGACCGGAAGCAATAAGAGTTGCCCCTCAACCTACTGAACCTAATGAAAATATTTATTTTGAAATTCCTTCGTGTATGTTAGAGAAACTGCTAGCTAATCCTTATGCAGGAGATGGAACAATACATCATGATATGCACTTGATCTATGTGGATGAAATTTGCGGATTGTTGAAGCTTGCAGATTTATCTGAGGATGGAGTTAAGAATAAGGTATTCCCTTTACTTTGGAGGGAAAGGAATTGACATGGTATAGGCTATTGGATGATATTGGAACATGGGATTGGAACCAGTTGAAGCTAGAATTTCACCAGAAATTTTATCCTATGCATTTGGTTCATTGTGATCGGAATTATATATATAATTTTTGGCCTCGTGAAGGAGAAAGTATCACTCAAGCTTGGGGGAGACTTAAGTATATGATGCACACATGTCCCAATCATGAGCTCTCAAGAGAAATAATTATACAAAACTTTTATGCTCGGCTTTCTCGTAATGATCAATCCATGCTCGATACTTCTTCTACTGGTTCCTTTATGAAGAGAGCTATTGAATTCAAATGGGATCTCCTGGAAAGAATTAAATGCAAGTCCGAATATTGGGAAATCGACAAAGGTAAAGAGTCAGGTATAAATCTTGAGTTTGATTGTGTTAAATCTTTTATGGAAACTGATGCTTTTCATAAGTTTAGTACTAAATATGGACTTGACTCTAAGATAGTAGCTACTTTTTGTGAATCATTTGCTGCTCATGTTGATCTCCCTAAGGAGAAACGGTTTAAGTTTCATCCACCTATTGAATTAAAGGAAGAGACTATTATAGCTAAAGAGGAAATAATTATTTACAATGTTGATCCAGTTGTGCCTACTGCTTATATTGAGAAACCTACTTTCCCTGTTAGGATTAAGGAACATGCTAAAGCTTCAACTATGGTTAATAAGAGTAATATTAAACCAATTAAACCCTCTGAACAAATTGAAGTTGAACCTAATATTGCAATGGTTAAAGATCTTTTGGTTGACAACATTGATTGACATGTCATATATTTCTATGATGAAGCAACTAGAATTGCTAAGCCAGATCCACGAGATAAAAGTTAACCTGTAATTGGCATGCCTGTTGTTTCTGGTAAAATTGGAGATCATTGCTATCATGGTTTATGTGATATTGGTGCTAGTGTGAGTGCTATTCCATTTTCTCTTTATCAAGAAATCATGAATGATATTGCACGTGTTGACATTGAAGATATTGACGTTACTATTAAGCTTGCAAACAGAGATACTATTACACCCCTTGGGATTGTTAGAGATGTTGAAGTCTTGTGTGCTAAGATCAAATACCCTATTGATTTCTTAGTCCTTAGATCACCACAAGATGATTTTTGTCCCATTATATTTGGTAGACCTTTCTTGAATATAGTTAATGCTAAAATTGATTGCAATAAAGAAACAGTCAGTGTTAATTTTGGTGATGTATCTCATGAGTTTAATTTCTCTAAGTTTCGTGGACAACCTCATGCTAAAGAATTACCTAATAAAGATGAAATTATTGGGCTTGCTTCTATTGTTGTTCCTCCTACTGATCCTTTAGAGCAATACTTGTTAGACCATGAAAATGATATGCATATGAATGAAAGAAATGAAATAGATGAGATAATTCTTTAAACAAGCACCTATTCTTAAACATAATTTGCCTGTTGAAACTTTGGGAGATCCTCTTCCACCTAAGAGTGATCATGTGTTTGAATTAAAGAAACCACCTGATACACTTAAATATGCTTACCTTGATGAAAAGAAGATATATCCTATTATTTTCAGTGCTAACCTTTCAGAGCATGAAGAAAAGAGATTACTTAAAACTCTGAGGAAGCACTGTGCAGCTATTGGATATATGCTACTTGTAGCTTGCGTTGGTATTTCCCCGAAGAGGAAGGGATGATGCAGCACAATAGAGATAAGTATTTCCCTCAGTTATGAAACCAAGGTTATCGAACCAGTAGGAGAATCACACAACACCTCGTTAGCAGCACCTGCACACAAACAACAAATCCTTGCACCCAACGCAAACGAGAGGTTGTCAATCTCTCGGCGGTAAATTGCAAGATTAAATTGTATGTGATAGATAGATAGATTGATTGAAACAAAAATACAAAATAAAATAATTAAAAATAAATGGAAGCAATATTTTTAGGGTTTTAGTAATATGATTTTCATAGACCCGAGGGCCATAGGTTTCACTAGAGGCTTCTCTCGAGAAAATAGCATACGGTGGGTAGACAAATTAATGTTGGGCAATTGATAGAAAAGCAAATAATCATGATGATATCCAAGGCAATGATCATGTATATAGGCATCACGTCCTAGATTAGTAGACCGACTCCTGCCTACATCTACTACTATTACTCCACACATCGACCACTATCCAGCATGCATCTAGTGTATTAAGTCCATAAGAACGGAGTAATGCCTTAAGAACGATGGCATGATGTAGACAAGATAAACTCACGTATGAATAAACCCCATCTTTTTACCCTTAGTAGCAATGATACATACGTGTCATGTCCCTTTCTGTCACTGGGATTGAGCACCGCAAGATCGAACCCTCTACAAAGCACCTCTTCCCATGGCAAGATAAATCAATCTAGTTGGCCAAACCAAATCAATCGATCGGAGAAGAAATACGAGGCTATAATAATCATGCATAAAAGAGTGTAGCAAAGACTCAAATAATTTCATGGATAATTTGATCATAAACTCACAATTCATTGGATCCCAAGAAACACACCACAAAACGTGATTACATCGGATAGAACTCCAAGAACATCGAGGAGAACATTGTATTGAAGATCAAAAAGAGAGAAGAAGCCATCTAGCTACTGCCTATGGACCCGAAGGTCTGTGGTAAACTACTCACGCATCATCGGAAGGGCAGCAAGGTTGATGTAGAACCCCTCCATGATTGATTCCCCCTCCGGCGGAGTACCGGAGAAAGCCTCCAGATGGGATCTCTCTAGAACATAAACTTGCGGTGGCGGAAAAAGTATTTCGTGGACACCCCTAAGGGTTTCTGATTTTTTCTGAATTTATAGTGCTAGAATTAGGTCAAATAGAGCTGAGTGGGCCCCATGAGGTACCAGGGTCCGCCACCCCCCTAGGGCGCGCCCTGGTGCCTCGTGGCCCACTCCTTCATCTTTTGGCCCTCTCCCGAAGCTTCCAATGTTTATCTTGTCCAATAAAAAATCTCCAAAAAGTTTCATGGCATTTGGACTTCGTTTGGTATTGATTTTCTATAAAACAAAAACAGGGCAGAAAATAGCAACTGGCACTGGGCACTAAGTTAATAGGTTAGTCTCCAAAAATGATATATAATTGTTGTAAATGATTATAAAAACATCCAAGATTGATATTATAATAGCATGGAACAATCAAAAATTATAGATACGTTGGAGACGTATCAGCATCCCCAAGCTTAATTCTTGCTCGTCCTCGAGTAGGTAAATGATAAAAACAGAATTTTTGATGTGGAATGTTGCCTAACATATTCATCACATATTCTTTTCTTTTGTACCATGGACATTGGACTTGAATGATTCAAAGCAATAGTCTATAATTTGACATGAAGATATAAATACTCAAGCATGCTAACAAGCAACCATGTCTTTCAAACTATCAACGCTAAAGAAAGTTATCCCTAGCCCATTATGCTCAATCATTGATCCATTCATGAAACTCACTCAAATATTAGCTACATCCAATGCACAAGAATGACAATAGTGCTCTCTAGTTGGTGCTTTTGTAAGAGAATATGGAGACTCAAATAAAAATAAAAATTGCATAAAAGTAAATAGATAGGCCCTTCGCAGAGGGAAGCAGAGATTTGTCAAATGTGCTAGAGCTCAAAGCTGAAATTAAAGAGATAAAAACATTTTGAGAGGCATGCTTTTCCTGTCAACGAAAACGACCGAGAATTCCAAATATTTTCCATGCTAGACACATCATAGGTGGTTCCCAAATAGAAAGTAAAGTTCATTTCCTTTCCACCATTCTTTCACAATCCATAGCTAGCCGTATCCACGGGTGCCCTCCATACCAACACTTTCCAAGGAATTTTGTTGTTATTAATTTGATTTCATTGTGGGACTGGGCATCCCTATTACCAACCATTCTCTAGTGCAATGACAAGTGAATAAACACTCATCGTCAGAATAACACACCTAGCATGGAAAATAATGGCCACCCCCTGCTACTTCATGAGCGGTACGGGCACACAAAACAGAAAAATTATATTGAAAATTAGAGTTGGCACACGCAAATTTACTTGGAACGGCATTAAAATACCGCATATAGGTAGATATAGTGGACTCATTTGGCACAACTTGGGTTTAAGGAGTTTGGATGCACAAGCAGTATTTCCACTTAGTACAAATGAAGGCTAGCAAAAGATTGAGAAGCAACCAACCAAAAAACGAAAACAGTCATAAACATGCATTGAACACAACTAACACCGAATAATGCACCATAAGTAGGATATAATTTCATTGCATAACTATTGACTCAACGTGCATGCATAGGGAATCACAAACCTTAACACTAATATTATTACTAAATCACAATTACTCACCAACATGGCTCACATATTATCATTTCCATATCGCAAAACTATTGCAAGGAATCACACTTATCATATCCTATGATCTATATGAAAGTTTTTATTTATATCCCTCTTGAATATTCATTACTTTGGGACCAATTTCATATCTTGTGCAAATTACCGTTACTATTATCAACTCTCAAAAAGATTTAAGTGAAGCATGAGAGTGCAAATATTTCTTCAAAATTTTAATCTTATCAATTCTCAAAATAATATAAGTGAAGCATGAGAATTCATTTCTTCAAAATTCTAGTCTTGTCAATTCTCAAAATAATATAAGTGAAGCATGAGAATTCATTTCTTCAAAATTTTAGTCAACTCTCAAAATAATATAAGTGAAGCATCAGAGTTCATTTCTTCAAAATATAGCCACCACCGTGCTCAGAAAGATTTAAGTGAAGCACTAGAGCATCTGCCTAGCTCAAAAAATTTAAGTGAAGCACATAGAGTATTCTAACAAATGATGATAAACGTGTGGCTCTCTCAAGATAGGTGTGTTCAGCAAAGATGATTGTGACAAACTAAAAATCAAACAAAGCAAAGACTCATATAATACAAGACGCTCCAACCAAAACTCATATCATGTGACGAATAAAAATATAGCTCCAAGTAAAATTACCGATGGTTGGTAGAACAAAGAGGGGATGCCTTCCGGGGCATCCCCAAGCTTAGACGCTTGAGTCTTCCTAGAATATTACCTTGGGGTGCCTCGGGCATCCCCAAGCTTAGGCTTTTGCTACTCCTTATTCCTGCATCCATCGTGATCTCACCCAAAACGTGAAAACTTCAATCACACAAAACTCAACAAAACCTTCATGAGATCCGTTAGTATAACAAAATAAATCACTACTATAAGTACTGTTGCAAACCCATTCATATTTTATTTTTGCATTATACCTACTGCACTCTAACTTCACCATGGCTTATACCCCCCCGATACAATCCATAGATTCATCAAAACAAGCAAGTAGTGCATCAAAAACAGAATCTGTCAAAAACAGAACAGTCTGTATAAATCTGAATTATGGTCATACTTCTGTAAATCCAAAAATTCTTAAAAATTAGGACGACATGGGCAATTCATATATCAATATTTTGTAAAAAATTCAGAAGGTTCTGACATTCCAAAAAAAAACCAAAATTCCAGCACTGGACGCAAAACTTTCTGTTTTCAAACAGCATCAATTATACTATCTTCCAAATCACCCCAATGGCTTTACTTGGCACAAACACTAATTAAAAACACAAAAACACAATCATACCAGTAGCATGACAGTGAAAACACACAATAACAGAAAAAAAAATATTTTATTCATTGGGTTGCCTCCCAACAAGCGCTATTATTTTATGCCCCTAACTAGGCATAATGCATAGTTTCAAGTGTTGTCATCTTTCATGTTGATTCCATAGGTGGCCCTCATAATTGATTCATATGGTGCTTTAATTCTTTTCCTAGGGAAATGCTCCATACCCTTCTTTAATGGAAACTAAAATTTTATATTCCCTTCTTTCATATCAATAACGACACCTATAGTTCGTAAGAACGGTCTACCAAGTATTATGGGGCAAGAAGAGTTGCATTCAATATCGAGAACAATAAAATCAACGGGCACATAATTTCTATTTGCAAGAATGAGAACATAATTAATTCTACCCATTCTTTTTACTAGTAGGAGTTCTTTCAGTATGCCATTGTGAATATTTTGCCATAATATTATCAAGCAATTTAGTAGCTTCACCCAAAGTAATTTCCATAAAAGTACCACCCGCGGTGAAATCTAAAAGATATCTAGAAACAAAATTCAATCCCGCATAAAATTTTTGTATGATCATCCATAAATTTAAACCATGTGTAGGGCAATTTCTTATCATTAATTTCATCCTCTCCCAAGATTGGGCAACATGTTCATGATCAAGTTGCTTGAAATTCATAATTTGATTTCTAAGAGAAATAATTTTCACGGGAGGAAAATACTTGGTAATAAAAGCATCTTTACACCTATCCCAAGAATCGATACTATTTCATGGTAAAGATGAAAACCAAAATTTTGCACGATCTTGTCATGAGAATGGGAATAATTTTAATTTCACAATATCATTATCCACATCTTTTTTCCTTTTGCATGTCACACAATTCTACGAAAGTGTTAAGATGGGATGCGGCATCTTCATTAGGACTACCGGAAAATTGATCTTTCATGACAAGATTTAGCAAAGCGGCATTAAAATCACAAGTCTCCGCACTAGCGACGGGAGGAGCAATCGGAGTACTAATAAAATCATTATTATTAGTATTAGAGAAATCACACAATTTTGTATTTTCTTGAGATATCGTGACTATGCAAACAAGATAGCAAACAAGCAAACTAGAAAAGGCAAACGAAAAAAATAATATTTTTGTATTTTTTGTAAAATGTTTTAGAAGTGGGGGAGATGAAAACGAGAGGCAAATGGCAAATAAAGTAAATGCAAGGAGATGAGAGTTTATGCAAAGGTACTTGATAGATGTTGATGATGTCTCCCCGGCAACGGCGCCAGAAATTCTTCCTGCTACTTGTAGCTTGCGTTGGTATTTCCCCGAAGAGGAAGGGATGATGCAGCACACTAGAGATAAGTATTTCCCTCGGTTATGAAACCAAGCTCATCGAACCAGTAGGAGAATCACACAACACCTCGTTAGCAGCACCTCCACACAAACAACAAATCCTTGCACCCAACGCAAACGAGAGGTTGTCAATCTCTCGGCGGTAAATTGCAAGATTAAATTGTATGTGATAGATAGATAGATTGAAACAAAAATACAAAATAAAATAAATAAAAAGAAATGGCAGCAATATTTTTAGGGTTTTAGTAATATGATTTTGATAGACCCGGGGGCCATAGGTTTCACTAGAGGCTTCTCTCGAGAAAATAGCATACGGTGGGTAGACAAATTACTGTTGGGCATTTGATAGAAAAGCAAATAATCATGATGATATACAAGGCAATGATCATGTATATAGGCATCACGTCCAAGATTAGTAGACCGACTCCTGCCTGCATCTACTACTATTACTCCACACATCGACCGCTATCCAGCATGCATCTAGTGTATTAAGTCCATAAGAACGGAGTAATGCCTTAAGAACGATGACATGATGTAGACAAGATAAACTCACATATGAATAAACCCCATCTTTTTACCCTTAGTAGCAACGATACATACGTGCCATGTCCCTTTCTGTCACTGGGATTGAGCACCGCAAGATCGAACCCACTACAAAGCACCTCTTCCCATGGCAAGATAAATCAATCTAGTTGGCCAAACCAAATCAATCAATCGGAGAAGAAATATGAGGTTATAATAATCATGCATCAAAGAGTGTAGCAAAGACTCAAATAATTTCATGGATAATCTGATCATAAACTCACAATTCATTGGATCCCAACAAACACACCGCAAAAAGTGATTACATCGGATAGAACTCCAAGAACATCGAGGAGAACATTGTATTGAAGATCAAAAAGAGAGAAGAAGCCATATAGCTACTGCCTATGGACCCAAAGGTCTGTGGTAAACTACTCACGCATCATCGGAAGGGCAGCAAGGTTGATGTAGAACCCCTCCGTGATCGATTCGCCCTCCGGCGGAGTACCGGAGAAAGCCTCCAGATGGGATCTCTTTGGAACAGAAACTTGCGGCAGCGCAAAAAGTATTTCGTGGACTCCCCTGAGGGTTTCTATTTTTTCTGAATTTATAGTGCTGGAATTAGGTCAAATGGAGCTGGGTGGGCCCCACGAGGTACCAGGGCGCGCCACCCCCTGGGGCACGCCCTGGTGCCTCGTGGCCCACTCCTTCATCTTCTGGCACTCTCCCAAAGCTTCCAGTGTTTATCTTGTCCAATAAAAAAATCTCCAAAAAGTTTCATGGAATTTGGACTTCGTTTGGTATTGATTTTCTGTGAAACAAAAACAGGGTAGAAAACAGCAACTGGCACTGGGCACTAAGTTAATAGGTTAGTCTCCAAAAATGATATATAATTGATGTAAATGATTATAAAAACATCCAAGATTGATATTATAACAGCATGGAACAATCAAAAATTATAGATAGGTTGGAGACGTATCAATATACTCTTGATGATCTTAAGGGCATTTGTCCCACTCTATGTCAGCACAAAATTCATATGGAGCCAGATGCTAAACCAGTTGTTGATCATCAAAGACGTCTAAATCCTAAAATGAAGGATGTGGTAAGAACTGAAATATTTAAGCTTCTGGAGGCAGGTATAATTTATCCTGTAGCTGATAGTAGATGGGTAAGTCCTGCTCATTGTGTTCCTAAGAAAGGAGGCATCACCGTTGTTCCAAATGATAAAAATGAATTCATTCCACAAAGAATTGTAACTAGGTATAGGATGGTAATTGATTTCAAAAAATTAAATAAAGCTACTAGGAAAGATCATCACCCCTTGCCTTTTAACGATCAAATGTTAGAAATATTATCTAAACATACACACTTTTGTTTCCTAGATGGATATTCTGGTTTTTCTCAAATACCTGTGCCAAAAGAAGATCAAGAGAAAACCACTTTTACTTGTCCTTTTGGAACTTATGCTTATAGGCGTATGCCTTTTGTTTATGCAATGCACCTGCTCCCTTTCAAAGATGTATGACTGCTATATGCTCTGACTTTTGTGAAAAGATTGTTGAGGTATTCATGGATGATTTTTCCGTTTATGGAACTTCTTTTGATGATTGCTTAAGCAACCTTGATCGAGTTTTGCAGAGATGTGAAGAAACTAATCTTGTCTTGAATTGGGAGAAGTGCCACTTTATGGTGAATGAAGGTATAGTCCTTGGGCATAAAATTTCTGAAAGAGGTATTGAAGTGGACAAAGCTAAAGTGGATACAATTGAGAAAATGCCATGTCCTAAAGATATCAAAGGTATAAGAAGTTTCCTAGGTCATGCTGGTTTCTATAGAAGGTGTATAAAAGACTTCTCTAAGATTTCTAGGCCTCTTACTAATCTCTTACAAAAAGATGTTCCATTTGTTTTTTATGATGATTGTGTAGAAGCCTTTGAAATACTTAAGAAAGCCTTAATATCTGCACCTATTGTTCAACCACCTGATTGGAACTTACCGATTGAAATTATGTGTGATGCTAGTGATTATGTTATTGGTGTTGTTCTAGGGCAAAGAGTTGATAAGAAATTAAATGTTATTCATGATGCTAGTAAAACTCTAGACAGTGCTCAAAGAAATTATGCTACTACTGAGAAAGAATTTTTACCAGTTGTGTTTGCATGTGATAAGTTTAGATCTTATATTGTTGATTCTAAAGTAATTGTTCACACTGATCATGCTGCTATTAAGTACCTTATGGAAAAGAAAGATGCTAAACCTAGACTTATTAGGTGGGTACTTTCATTACAAGAATTTGATTTGCATATTCTTGATAGAAAGGGAGCTGAAAATCCAGTAGCGGATAATTTTTCTAGGATGGAAAATGTTCTTGATGACCCACTGCCTATTAATGATAATTTTCCTGATGAGCAATTAGATGTGGTAAATGCTTCTCGCACTAGTCCTTGGTGTGTGATACGTCTCCAACGTATGTATAATTTTTGATTGTTCCATGCTATTATAGTATCAATCTTGGATGTTTTATATACACTTACAAGCAATTACATATCATTTTTTGGGACTAACCTATTAACTTAGTGCCCAGTGCCAGTTGCTGTTTTTTGCCTGTCTTTGGTTTTTCAGAATATCAGCAACAAACGAAGTCCACATGCCATGAAACTTTTTGGAGATTTTTTTTCTGGACATAAGAGACACTAGAAGCTTCAGGAGAGGGCCAGAAGACAGAGGAGGTGGCCACAAGTCACCAGGGCACGCCCCAGGGGGGTGGCGCGCCTTGGTGCCTCATGGGTGCACCTCTCCTCCATTTGATCTAATTCCACCTCTATAAATTCTCTAAAATCGGGAAACCAATAGGGGAGTCCACAAAATACTTTTTCCGCCGCCGCAAGTTCCTGTTATCGGGAGATCCCATCTGGAGGCCTTTTCGGCACTCCACCGGAGGGGGATTCGATCACGGAGGGGCTCTCCATCAACCTTACTGTCCTTCCGATGATGCGTGATTAGCTTACCACAGACCTTCAGGTCCATAGTTAGTAGCTATATGGCTTCTTCTCTCTTTTTGATCTTCAATACAATGTTCTCCTCGATGTTTTGGAGTTCTATCCGATGTAATCACTTTTTGCGCTGTGTTTGTTGGGATCCGATGAATTATGAGTTTATGATCAGATTATCCATTAATATTATTTGAGTTTTCTTTGAACCCTTTTATGCATGATTGTTATAGCTTCGTATTTCTCTCTGATATATTGATTTGGTTTGGCCAACTAGATTGATTTATCTTGAAATGGGAGAGGTGCTTTGTAATGGGTTCGATCTTGCGGTGCTCAATCCCAGTGACAGAAAGGGACATGACACGTATGTATCGTTGCTATTAAGGGTAAAAAGATGGGGTTTATTCATGCATGAGTTTACTTTGTCTACATCATGTCATCTTGCTTAAGGCGTTACTCCGTACTTTATGACCTTAATACTCTAGATGCATGCTGGATAGCGGTCGATGTGTGGAGTAATAGTAGTAGATGCAGAATCGTTTTGGTCTACTTGTCTCGGACGTGATGCCTATATACATGATCATTGCCTTGGATATCATCATGATTATTTGCTTTTCTATCAATTGCCCAACAGTAATTTGTTTACCCACTGTATGTTATTTTCAAGAGAGAAGCCTCTAGTGAAAACTATGGCCCCCGGGTCTACCTTTATCATATATTAAAAATCCCAAAAATACCTTGCTACAATTTTACTTTATTTATTTTATTTTGTGTTTTTGTTTGATCTATCTATCTATACAATTTAATCTTGCAATTAACCGCCAAGGGATTGACAACCCTTGTTCGCGTTGGGTGCGAGGATTTGTTATTTTGTGTCAGGTACTGCTAACGAGTTGTTGCATGATTCTCCTACTGGATTGATAACCTTGGTTTAATAACTGAGGGAAATACTTATCTCTGTTGTACTGCATCATCCCCTCCTCTTCGAGGAAATCCGAACGCAGCTCACAAGTAGCAGGAAGAATTTCTGGCGCCGTTGCCGGGGAGACATCATCAACATCTATCAAATACCTACGCATAAAACTTCATCTCCTTGCATTTATTTTATTTGGATTTGCCTCTCGTTTTCATCTCCCCCACTTCTAAAACAATTTTACAAAAAAAATATACAAAAATATTTTGTGTGCTATCTTTGCTTGTGTTGCCATGTGCCTTCTATTTGCTTGCATTTTCGCTTGATAAAAATCTATTGATATGAATCCTCATCCACTAGCTAATCTTTTCAAAAGATCCAATCATGATGAACAAATTTCTAGTGAGTTGAATGCACTTGATTATCTCTATGAAGTTTTGCTTGAAAATCATGAATCTGAAAATTGTGATGAAGTGTTGAAAGAAGAAATTTATAAAGTGATTCATGATAGTTCCTTGAATGAAAAGCATGATTGCAATGATGTTATTATAAATTCTGTTAATGTCAATTGTGTTAATGATATGCAAAACTACAAGCTTGGGATGATGATTTCGTTATGTCCACTACTCATTGTAAGGATCATGATTGGGGTGATGCTTCTTATGATCTTGAAAATTTATTTAAGCCTCATGATGAATATGATATTGATAATAATGCTTGCAATAATATTGACAGTGGGTTTGGAAGAGTTTCAACTTTAGGTAAAAATAATCCCACATATTCGGAGAGTGTTCAATCTTATGAGTTTTTTGATAAAAGTGGGTTTGGAGAGGTCATGACTTTAGTTGATGTTAATCCCACTATTTTGGAAGAGTATAAAACTTTTATGCATGCAGATCATGAAGAGAATATTTTATATGATAGCTATATTTTTGAATTTGATTGTGATCCTACATGTAATTATTATGAGAGAGGAAAATACGGTTATAGAAATCTTCATGTCACTAAATTACTTCTCTTTGTGCTGAAATTAATAATGCTCTATTATTCCTATTTGCATATGCTAGATATTTCTTGTCTTGATAAATTGTTTGCTCATAAAATTCCTATGCATAGGAAGTATGTTGGACTTAAATATGTTTCTTACATGCTATATGATGCTCTCTTTGTGCTTCAATTCTTATCTTTTATGTGAGCATCATTAAAATCTTGAAGCATATCTTAATGGCTATAAAGAAAGAGCTTGTTGGGAGACAACCCAATACCTTCTGTTTTCTTGTGTGCACACAATTATTCTACTGTTATGATTGTGTTTTTATGTTTTAATTAGTGTTTGTGCCAAGTAATGCCTTTGGGATGATTTGGGAGATAGTATAATTGATGCTGTTTGGAAAACAGAAAGTTTTGCATCCAGTACTGGAATTTTAATTCTGTACTGGAGTGTCAGAAAAATCTGAAATTTTTACACAGTATTGGTATGTGAATTTCCCACGTTTTCCTAATTTTTCAGAATTTTTAGAGTTACAAAAGTATGGTTTTTAAATAGATTTCTACAGACTCTTCTGTTTTTGACAGATTATGTTTTTTATGCATTGTTTTGCTTGTTTTAATGAAACTATGGATAGTCTCGGGGGGTATAAGCCATGGAGAAGTTAGAATACAGTAGGTATAATTCAAAAATAAAATATTAATGGGTTTGCAACAGTACTTAAAGTAGTGATTTGTTTGTTATACTAACGGACCTCACGAAGGTTTTGTTGAGTTTTGTGTGATTGAAGTTTTAAAGTTTTGGGTGAGATCACGATGGATGAAGGAATAAGGAGTGGAAAGAGCCTAAGCTTGGGTATGCCAAAGGCACCCCAAGGTAATATTCAAGGAAGACTCAAGCGTCTAAGCTTGGGGGCATCGGTAATTTTACTTGGAGCTATATTTTTATTCGTCACATATCATGAGTTTTACTTGGAGCATCGTGTATTATATGAGTCTTTGCTTTGTTTGCTTTTTAGTTTGTCACAATCATCTTTGCTGGACACACCTATTTGAGAGAGCCACACGTTTATCATGATTTGTTAGAATACTCTATGTTCTTCACTTAAATCTTTTGAGCTAGGCAGTTGCTCTAGTGCTTCACTAAATCTTTTTGAGCATGGCAGTGGCTATATTTTGAAGAAATATTTGCACAATCATGCTTCACTTATATTATTTTGAGAGTTGATAAGATTAAATTTTGAAGAAATATTCGCACTCTCACGCTTCACTTATATCTTTTTGAGAGATGACAATAGTAATGGTAATTTGCACAAGATATGAATTTGGTCCCAAAGTGATGAATATTCAAGAGGGATATAATAAAAACTTTCATATAGATCATTGGATATGATAAGTTTGATTCCTTGCAATAGTTTTGCGATATGGAGATGATAATATGTGAGTCATGTTAGTGAGTAATTATGATTTAGTAAGAATATTGGTGTTAAGGTTCGTGATTCCCTATGCATGCACATAAAGTCAATAGTTATGCAACGAAATTATATCCTACTTATGGTGCATTATTCGGTGTTAGTTATGTTTAATGCATGTTTATGACCGTTTTCGCTTTTTGGTTGGTCGCTTCTCAATCTATTTGCTAGCCTTCATTTGTACTAAGCGGGAATACTGCTTGTGCATCCAAGTCCTTTAAACCCAAGTTGTGCCAAATGAGTCCACCATACCTACCTATATGCGGTATTTCCATGCCGTTCCAAGTAAATTTGCATGTGCCAACTCTAATTTTTCAAAATAATTTTCCGTTTTGTGTGCTCGTACCGCTCATGAAGCGGCAGGGGGTGGCCAATATTTTCCATGCTAGGTGAGTTATTCTCACGATGAGTGTTTATTCACTTGTCATTGCACGAGAGAGTGGCAGGTAATAGGGATGCCCAGTCCCAAAATGAAAAAAAATTAATATGATGATAATAATAAATTCCTTGTAAAGTGTTGGTATGGAAGGCACCCGTGGATACGGCTAGCCATGGATTGTGAAAGAATGGTGGAAAGGAAATAAACTTTATTTTCTGTTTCGGAACCGCCTATAATGTGTCTAGCATGGAAGATATTGGGAATTCTCGGTCGTTTTCATTGACAGGAAAAGCATGCCTCCCAAAATAATTTTATCTCTCTAATTTAAGCCTTGAGCTCTGGCACCTCTGCAAATCTATGCTTCCCTCTGCGAAGGGCCTATCTATTTACTTTTATGCAATTTTTATTTTTATTTTGAGTCTCCATCTTCTCTTACGAAGCACCAACTAGAGAGCACTATTGTCATACTTGTGCATTGTGTGTAGCTAATATTGAGTGTGTTTCATGAATGGATCAATGATTGAGCATAATGGGCTAGGGATAGCTTTCTTTAGCATTGATATTTTGAAAGGCATGGTTGCTTGTTAGTATGCTTGAGTATTTATGTCTTCATGAAAAATTATAGACTATTGCTTTGAATCACTCAAGTCCAAATGTCCATGCTATAAAAAAAAGAGTATGATGAATATGATAGGTAGCATTCCACATCAAAAATTCTGTTTTTATCATTTACCTACTCGAGGACGAGCAGGAATTAAGCTTGGGGATGCTTGATACGTCTCCAACGTATCTATAATTTTTGATTGTTCCATGCTATTATAGTATCAATCTTGGTTGTTTTATATACACTTACAAGCAATTATATATCATTTTTTGGGACTAACCTATTAACTTAGTGCCCAGTGCCGGTTGTTGTTTTTTCCCTGTTTTTGGTTTTTCAGAATATCAGTACCAAACGAAGTCCAAATGCCATGAAATTTTGTGGAGGTTTTTTTCTGGACATAAGAGACACTAGAAGCTTCTGGAGAGGGCCATAAGACAGAGGAGGTGGCCACGAGCCACCAGGGCGTGCCCCGGGGGGTGGCGCACCCTGGTGCCTCATGGGCCCACCTCTGCTCCGTTTGACCTAATTCCACCTCTATAAATTCTCTAAAAGCGGGAAACCAACAGGGGAGTCCATGAAATACTTTTTCCGCCGCCGCAAGTTCCTGTTCTCGAGAGATCCCATCTGGAGGCCTTTTCCGGCACTCCACCGGAGGGGGATTCGATCACGGAGGGGCTCTCCATCAACCTTGCTGCCCTTCCGATGATGCGTGAGTGGTTTACCACAGACCTTCAGGTTCATAGTTAGTAGCTAGATGGCTTCTTCTCTCTTTTTTATCTTCAATACAATGTTCTCCTCGCTGTTCTTGGAGTTCTATCCGATGTAATCACTTTTTGCGGTGTGTTTGTTGGGATCCGATGAATTGTGAGTTTATGATCAGATTATCCATGAATATTATTTGAGTTTTCTCTGAACTCTTTTATGCATGATTGTCATAGCTTCGTATTTCTCTCTGATATATTGATTTGGTTTGGCCAACTAGATTGATTTATCTTGCAATGGGAGAGGTGCTTTGTAATGGGTTCGATCTTGCGGTGCTCAATCCCAGTGACAGAAAGGGACATGACACGTATGTATCATTGCTATTAAGGGTAAAAAGATGCGGTTTATTCATGCGTGAGTTTACTTTGTCTACATCATGTCATCTTGCTTAAGGCGTTACGCCATTCTTTATGAACTTAATACTCTAGATGCATGCTGGATAGCGGTCGATGTGTGGAGTAATAGTAGTAGATGCAGAATCGTTTCGGTCTACTTGTCTCGGACGTGATGCCTATATACATGATCATTGCCTTGGATATCGTCATGATTATTTGCTTTTCTATCAATTGCCCAACAGTAATTTGTTTACCCACCGTATGCTATTTTTAAGAGAGAAGCCTCTAGTGAAAACTATGGCCCCCGGGTCTACCTTTATCATATATTAAAAATCCCAAAAATACCTTTCTGCAATTTTACTTTATTTATTTTATTTTGTATTTTTGTTCGATCTATCTATCTATCTATCTATCACCATACAATTTAATCTTGCAATTAACCGCCAAGGGATTGGCAACCCCTTGTTCGCGTTGGCTGCGAGGATTTGTTATTTTGTGTGCAGGTACTGCTAAGGAGTTGTTGCGTGATTCTCCTACTGGATTGATAACCTTGGTTTCATAACTGAGGGAAATACTTATCTCTGTTGTACTGCATCATCCCCTCCTCTTCAGGGAAATCCCAACGCAGCTCACAAGTAGTAGTATCCAGACTATGCTAATTACATTGTTGCTAAATATATCCCACCTAGTTTTACCTGCCAATAAAAGCAAAGTGCTTCTTTGATTTAAGATATTACTTTTGGGATGACCCACATTTATATAAAGAAGGAGTAGATGGTATTATTAGACACTGTATACCTGAGCATGAATAGGAACAAGTCATACGGAAGTGTCACTCCGAGGCATACAGAGGACACCATGCGGGAGACAGAACTGCACATAAGGTATTACAGTCTGGTTTTTATTGGCCTTCTCTTTTCAAAGACGCACGTAAGTTTGTCCTTTCTTGTGATGAATGTCAAAGAATTGGTAATTTTGGTAGACGTCAGGAAATGCCTATGAATTATTCACTTGTTATTAAACTATTTGATGTTTGGGGTTTTGATTATATGGGACCTTTTCCTAAATCCAATGGGTATACACATATTCTTGTTGCTGTTGATTATGTTACCAAGTGGGTAGAAGCTATTCCAACTAGTAGTGCTGATCACAACACCTCTATTAAAATGCTTAAGGAAGTTATATTCCCTAGGTTTGGAGTCCCTAGATACTTGATGACTGATGGTGGTTCACATTTTATTCATGGTGCTTTCCGTAAACTTCTTGCTAAATATGATGTTAACAATAGATTTGCTTCTCCTTATCACCCTCAGTCCAGTGGTCAAGTAGAATTGAGTAATAGAGAAATAAAGTTAATATTGCAAAAGACCGTTAATAGATCAAGGATGAATTGGTCTAAGAAACTTGATGATGCATTATGGGCTTACAGAACTGCTTATAAAAATCCTATGGGTATGTCTCCATATAAAATGGTCTATGTAAAAGCATGTCATTTACCTGTTGAACTAGAACATAAGGTATATTGGGCAATTAAAGAACTTAATTATGATTTCAAACTTGCCGGTGAAAAGAGGTTGTTTGATATTAGCTCTTTAGAAGAATGGAGAACCCAAGCCTATGAAAATGCCAAGTTATTTAAAGAAAAAGTCAAGAGATGGCATGATAAAAGAATTCAAAATGGGAATTTAAAGTTGGTGAGTGTGTTCTATTGTACAACCCTCATTTCAGATTCTTTGCAGGAAAACTTCTCTCTAAATGGAAGGGTCATATATCATCGAAGAAGTTTATCGCTCCAGAGCTATCAAGATCAACAACTTCAAGGGCACTAATCCGAGAGTGGTTAATGGTCAAAGAATTAAGCATTATGTCTCAGGTATGCCCATTAATGTTGAAGCTAATATTATTCAAACTATGACACCGGAGGAACACATAAAAGAGTTCTTCCGGAATGCTCCATAACCCTGAAAAGGGGTAGGTATGTGATACGGTAAGTAAACCGACTCCAAAAATTCCATCAAAATTATTTCTGTCCATTTTGGAATATTAGAGAAAATACAAAAATAAGAAACAGCCGAGGGGACCCACGAGGAGGTCACAAGGCAACAGGGCGTGACCCCCCTGGGGCGCGCCGGGTTGCCTTGTGGGCCCCTCGTGTGCCCTCCTGACTCCCTTTTCCTCTTGTATACTTGTTTTGGAAGATAAAAATTCTTTATATATACTCCTGTATGTTTGACCATCGTATCGCAAGTTTCTCCTCTGTTCTTGTTTCGGGCTGTTTTTCTGACAGATCTAGATCGCCATCGCGCTCCCAAGTTCGTCCAAGGACAAGTTCTTCGAGAAGGTCATCAATCCTTACCTACCGGAGGTGACGAAGCACCCTTAAGCCATTGAGATGCGTGAGGGGGTGCTCCACATCCGGGACATTCAAGGACCTAAGAAGACCGGAAGCGAGAAGGCCAGGCTTGAAGCAGTCGAACAGGAGATCTTCAAGTGCCAGGGGATGGTGGAGCGTGGACTTAATGCCAACCACTCCATGATCACGAAATTCATCCGTGAACACAAAGTGGATAGCAAGGATATTGGGGACATCATCTTCAAGTTCAATGACCGGATTGATCATCTTCAGGCCCAAATTTATGACTTACAAAACCAAAATTGTGAGTATGAAGCCAGGTTTAAAGGTATGAGTTTAGCCTATGCCGTGGAAGACGTAGGACAAGCCCATCACTTCATCACCACCATCACCGAAGAAAGACACTTGAGTACACAGGTATGGGCACCACCCTTGGCTTGCTCCAAGCTTGGGGGAGGTGCCCCGGTATCGTATCACCATCACCTTCTTATCATCACTATCTATCTTAGTTCGATCCTTAGTTATTTCATGATTTAGAATAATAAAGTTTTAGTACGATCTAGTTTCAAGTGCTTGTTTCGTGATCTATCTATCTTTGTAATTGTGCGTGAGAGTTATATAATAAAGAGTAGTTTGAGTTTTCTCTTCTTTACTTTTATGTTTCAATCTAAGCAATAAAAGAATGAAAAGATCATATGCTAATTCCTTGGGGAGTAATGACTTTACATGAAGAAAAGTATAGTTGATAAAATTTATTGGAAATGAACAAACATAGCATTGGTCATTGATGCAATTCATGAAAAAGTTAAAAAAGGAGGATTCACATATAAATATATTACCTTGGACATCTTTTATGATTGTGAGCCCCCATAAAATATTCTATGCCAAATAGTTGACATTGGACAAGGAAGACAACGTAATGAGTTATGTTGGCTTATATTCACATAGAAGTTATATTGTCATAGATCCTCTAACATGTGGTGCTTGCTCACTATCTTTTGCTAGCCAAAAATCCGCACTAAGTAGAGATACTACTTGTGCATCCAAAATCCTTAAACCCAGTTTCATGTCATGAGAGTCCACTATATCTACCTATGGATTGAATAAGATCCTTCAAGTAAGTTGTCATCGGTGCATAAAGCAATAAAAATTTCCTCTAAATATGTATGAACTTTTATTGTAAGGGAAAATAAGCTTTGTACAATCTTGTGATGGTGAAGAAATAAAAGCGATAGACTGCATAATAAAGGTTGCTATCACAAGGGGAAATATAAAGTGATGTTCCTTTACATTAAGAGTTTGCACATCCAAAAACAAAAAGCGCATGACAACCTGTGAAGGGCCTATATTTTACTTTTCTGTATTTACTTTTGTGCAAGAGTCAATAGTGTTCTTCTCTATTCCGTTTTTATTTTTCTCTTGGCAAGCATCATGTGGTGGGGAAAGATCTAGGCACATATATCCAGTTGGATCTAAGTGATCATGAATTATTATTGTTGACATTACCCTTGAGGTAAATTTTTGGGAGGTGAAACTATAAACCCCCATCTTTCTATGTGTCTGATTGAAGCTTTTGCTCCATAAAAATATGCCGTGAGTGTCAGCAATCATAGAAGACTAAATGATAGTTGAGTATGTGGACTTGCTAAACAAAAGCTCTTACATAGACTCTTCCTGAAAATATGATGAATTGTAATTGTTTCGGTGACTAAGAACATAGTTTGTTAGCTTTCAAGAAAGTTTATGCTTTATACTTCAATATTGTGATGAATTATTACTTGTCCATGGGAAGCTTTATGATAATATATTGCTGTTATGAAATTTATCATGATGCTATCATGTCCGTATTTTATTTTATCGACGCCTCTCTCTCTCTCTCTCTCTCTAAATATGTGGTCATGATTATCGATTTCGGCTTTCGCTTGAGGACAAGCGAGGTCTAAGCTTGGGGGAGTTGATACGTCCAATTTGCATCATGATTTCCTACTGTTATTTATAATGTATTTGGTCATTATTTCACTTTATAATGCAATTCTTATGCCTTTCCTCTCTTAATTTGCAAGATTTATATGAAGAGGGAGAATACCAGCAGCTGGAATTTTGGACCTGAAATAGTTACAGTAGAGATACCTATTCTATAGAGCTCCAAATGACCTGAAATTTCATGAGGATTTTTATTAAATATATAAAAAATAATGGAGAAAAGAAAGAACAGAGGGGACCCACCAGTTGCCCACAAGGCAACAGGGCGCTCCCCCCCCCTCGGGCATGTCAAGTTACCTTGTGGGGCCCACAGCTTGCCTCTGGCCCCCTCCTTCTGTGATATGAAGCCATTTACCCTAAAAAAATTAATAAGAAGACTTTTGGGACGAAGCGCCGCCGTCTCGAGGCGGAACTTGGGAAGGAGCACTTTTGCCCTCCGACGGAGCGATTCCGCCGGGGATACTTCCCTCTGGGAGGGCGAAATCAAAGCCATCGACATCACCAACGATCCTCTCATCGTGGGAGGACCAATCTTCATCAACATCTTCACCAGCACCATCTCATATCAAACCCTAGTTCATCTCTTGTATTCAATCTTTGTCTCAAAACCTCAGATTGGTACCTATGGGTTGCTAGTAGTGTTGATTACATCTTGTAGTTGATGCTAGTTGGTTTATTTGGTGGAAGATTATATGTTCAGATCCTTAATGATATTCAATACCCCTCTGATCTTGAACATGAATATGATTTGTGAGTAGTTACGTTTGTTCCTGAGGACATGGGAGAAGTCTTGTTATAAGTAATCATGTGAATTTGGTATTCGTTTGATATTTTGATGATATGTATGTTGTTGCTTCCTTTAGTGGTGTCATGTGAACGTCGACTACATGACACTTCACCATACTTGGGTCTAAGGCAAGGCATTGTGGAGTAATAAGTAGATGGTGGGTTGCTAGAGTGACAGAAGCTTAAACCCTAGTTTATGCGTTATTCCGTAAGGGGTTGATTTGGATCCATATGTTTCATGCTATGGTTAGATTTATCTTAATTCTTCTTTCATAGTTGCGGATGCTTGCGAGAGGGGGTAATCATAAGAGGGTTGCTTGTTCAAGTAAGAACAGCGCCCTAGCACCGGTCCACCCACATATCAAATTATCAAAGTAGCGAACGCGAATCAAATAAACATGATGAAAGTGACTAGATGATAATTCCCATGTGTCCTCGAGAATGCTTTTCTTTATATAAGAGACCATTCCGGCTTGTCCTTTGCTATAAAAAGGATTGGGGCACCTTGCTGCACTTTGTTACTATTGATACCTGCTACTCGTTACGAATTATTTGCTACAAAACTATCAGTTACCGCTACTTTCAGTGCTTGCAGAAAACACCTTGCTGAAAACCGCTTATCATTTCCTTCTGCTCCTCGTTGGGTTTGACACTCTTACTTATCGAAAGGACTACAATTGATCCCCTATACTTGTGGCTCATCAGTCCTATAATACTTGGTAGGCCTTTCCCACGAACCATCGGTGCTATTATTGATATGAAAGAAGGTAATATAAGATTTCAATTTCCATTAAATAAAGGGATGGAACACTTCCCTAGAAAGAGAATTAAGCCACCATATGAATCTATTATGAGGGCCACCTATGGAATTAATTTGAAAGATGATAATACTTGAAACAATGCATTATGCCTAGCTAGGGGCATAAAACAATAGCGCTTGTTGGGAGGCAAACCAATATTTATCTTTATTGCAATTTTTATTTTCTTGTGTTAAAAAATTGTAGCTACTGTTATGATTGTGTTTTTATCTTTTAATTAGTGTTTGTGCCAAGTAATGCCTTTGGGATGATTTGGATGATAGTATAATTAATGCTGTTCAAAAAATAGAAAGTTTTGCACCCAGTTTTGGAATTTATATTCTGTACTGAAAACTGATAAAATCCTGAATTTTTTACACAGTATTGGTATATGAATTTTTTACATTTTCCTAATTTTTCAGAATTTTTGAAGTTACAGAAGTATGATTATTATTCAGATCTTTACAGACTGTTCTGTTTTAGACAGATTCTGTTTTCTATTGCATAGTTTGCTTATTTTAATGATGCTATGGATTATATCGGGGGTTATAAGTCATGGAGAAGTTAGAGTACAGTAGCATTATGCAAGAATTAAATATTAATCAATTTATGACAGTACCTAAAGTTTAAGATTTGTTTGTTATACTAACGGATCTCACGAGGTTTCTGTTGAGTTTTGTGTGCTGAAGTTTTCAAGTTTTGGGTGAGACCACGATGGATGAAGGAATAAGGAGCGCAAGACCCTAAGCTTGGGGATGCCCAAGACACCCCAAGGTAATATTCAAGGAAGACCCAAGCGTCTAAGCTTGGGAATGCCCTGGATGGCATCCCCTCTTTCGTCTACAATCTATCGGTATATCACTTGGAGCTATATTTTTATTCATCACATGATATGTGTTTTACTTGGAGCGTCTTGTACCATAGTTTTATTTTCTTTCTTTGATTTTTAGTTTGCCACAATCATCTTTTGAACACACCTTTTTGAGAGGGACACACATTTATCGTGATTTGTTAGAATACTCTATGTGCTTCACTTATATCTTTTGAGCTAGGCAGTTGCTCTAGTGCTTCACTTATATTTTTTAGAGCACGGTGGTGGTTATATTTTAAAGAAATAGTTGCACTCTCATGCTCCACTTAAATCTTTTTGAGAGTCTAATAAATAGTAATGGCAATTTGCACGGGTTATAAGATGGGTCCATAAAGGATAGGTATTTAAGGGGGGTATAATAAAAACTTTCATGTAGATCACTAAATATGATAAGTTTGATTCCTTGCATTAGTTTTGCGATGTTAAGATGGTAATATGTGGATGTACTAGTGAATGATTGTGGTTTAGTAAGAATATTGGTGTTAAGGTTTGTGATTCCTGAAGCATGCACGTATAGTCCCTAGTTGTGTGATGAAGTTGGAGCACGATTTATTACTGAGTGTCTACCTTATGAGTGGCGGTCGGGGATGAGCGATGGTCTTTTCCTACCACTATCCCCCTAGGGGCATGCATAGTAGTACTTTGCTTTGAGGGCTAATAGACTTTTGCAATAAGTATGTGAGTTCTTTATGACTAATGTGAGTCCATGGATTATACGCACTCTTACCTTTCCGCAATTTGCTAGCCTCTTCAGTACCGTGCATTGCCCTTTCTCACCTCAAGAGTCGGTGCAAACTTCGCCAGTGCATCCAAACCCCGTGATATGATACGCTCTATCACACATAAGCCTCTTTATATCTTGCTCAAAACAGTCACCATACCTACCTATTATGGCATTTCCATAGCCATTCCGAGATATATTGCCATGTAACTTCCACCGTTCCTTTTATATGACACACATCTTCATTGTCATATTGTTGTGCATGATCATATAGCTGACATAGTATTTGTGGCTCAGCCATCGTTCATCATTTTTTATACATGTTATGCTAGATCATTGCACATCCTGGTACACTGCCAGAGGCATTCATATAGAGTCATATTGTTCTAGTATCGAGTTGTAATATTGAGTTGTAAGTAAATAAAAGTGTGATGATCATCATTATTAGAGCATTGTCCCAGTGAGGAAAGGATAATGGAGATTGTGATTCCCCCACAAGTCGGGATGAGGCTCCGGAATACATACATATATATATACATACATATATATATACATACATATATATATATACATACATATATATACATACATACATATATATATATATACATACATATATATATAGCACTATTCTGATCCCAGGATCAGAATAACTATTATAATCCCGATCGCCCTATATAGGGCCCTGTCGGGCCCTCTCGAACTCCCAAAAATCAGGCCCGACCAGGCACAAACGACCAGGTGCCGAGATTTCCGGCGAACCTGATCCCGATCCTGATCCCCGCCTCCCCTGCCCCTCTCGTCCCCTTGAGCACCGGCCGGCCGTCGCCTCCGCCGCGATTCGCCGTCGTCGACCGCCGGGATCTCCCCTCCCATCCCTTCTACCACCGTCTCGACCGGATACAGTGCCCTCCCCTCCGTCTCCACCTCCGGTCCGACCGCCGGCGCGGGTGAGCGAGTGACGGCGGACGCCGACGTGAGGGAGCCCGCGGCGGCTGGAGGCGGCGAAGCCGCCGGAGTTTCTGCGGGCGCCATGGACAACCGGAGGCCTCCTCCTTCCCTCCTGACCTCCTACCTACGGCTCAGCAAAGCTAACGACGGCGAAGGCACCAGGTATGGTGAATGGCATGGCCAAGGGAGCAAGGTTGGCCGCATGTCAGCGGCGGAGCCTTTTGATCTAACGGCGGAGCCTTCTGATCTAGCATGGCCACAGGTACCTGAACTTCCTGCCTCTTCCTGCATACTCCTTCAACCATACTGTACCTCAACTTCTTGCTGCAAGCAGATGAACTTCGCGCCATCTACAAGCCATGGAATGCCATGGGATTCCTCTCCCAACTCTCCGGCGCATTGCTCTCAAGGTGGCCTATCTACTGCTAGAAAAAGGCTGGCCGAACTTCTAGCCAAGGTATGGTTTAACTTCCTGCTGTTGTTTTTCTGTTATTTTCTTTCCGCCATGTGAAGTTCGGCTAGTGTGTGAGCCTCAGCCCAGGCTGCAAAATAAAAATATCTGCCTGCCTACATATGTCAAAATAATAATAATAAATGTGGGAGGGGAAACACCATGTGAAGTTCAACTAGTAAATGAGCCAGAGTTCAGGTTGGTATGTTTCTGATTGTGTGCAAAAAAGGAAAATAAAACAAACATGTGAAAACACAATAAACTGAACTTCAGACATGAAACAAACATGAAACAAGCAGTTCAAGTTGTTATGTAGTTGTAAGTTCAACCATGCAATCACATGAAGGTCAGGTTTAACTGTAGACAGGAGTATAGCTGTGACTCTTGTTCAAATATCATTTAACCTTCCCCCTTTGCAAACCAGAAGTTCAGACTGTGAAGAATGCTCAGTTCAGCTACAGAAAAGTTGTGACTCTTTCCCTTGCAAAATGTTTTATTATAACAACACTTTTATGGGAAGTTCAGACTGTGAAGAATGCTCAGTTCAGCTACACCAGTATAGGCAGATGTGACTCGTGCTAACACATTTTTTTTCATGCCAGCAGGATGAGAGACACAGAAAGAAGGTTAAAACTTCCCAGCAGCAAGTATACAACCCTAAGCCTATACGCGTTGCGCCGTCCCCTGAATGGGTCACACCTCAAACACACCATCAGCATTCCCAATCTGCTCCACACCAAAATTGGGTGACACCCGAAAACCTAGCAAACTTCCAAGATGCTGGGTCACACCTTGATCCGCACCATTTTGCGCCTCCACCTAATTGGGTGACGCCGAAAATCCCTCGTGGATTCTTTGTATCCACTAGCAGACTTCCAAGCACACCGATGGAGGAGGGTGTTAGCTCAGATTCTGCGTATAACTCTGGAGGTTATCCTGGTGTGGCTCGTCAATGTGAAAGAGCAGCAAGTAAACCAGATGCCAGGACAATTCCAACAGTAACACACTCACGGAGAAAGTGCTCTGCACACTACCGCCGAGGGATGCTGATGCTGCTGCTACAACTCATGATCGTACGGGACATGAGGTTGATGGATTGTTTCATAGAACAAAAGAGCAAACAAAAACCAGGATTGCCATACCTCCACAACCACCACAAGCCAAAAGGACACAAACAAGAGAGAGGCCATCTTGAACCCTCCTACCTCCTCCTGATCCACTCCTGCACCCTGCTATGGTAACTCCGCCCTGCCCCATCCCAGCGGGCCAGCAGCAGACTCCGGTGGAGTTGCAATCATACACACACGTAAGTGAACAAAAATTTAAGTACTTATATATGCATCTGTTCTGATCTGCCATTTTTCTGCACCACTAGGATAACATATTTATAAACTGCATTTTAACGTACCATTTGATTTTTTTTTCTTTTTCTGCAGATGCCAGATCTCCCATATTATCTAATACCAATACCAAAGATGCCATTCAAGAATGTAGAAAAAGCCTGGGAATTTTACAACCGATACGCCAGGCACGTTGGTTTTGGCATCAAGAAGATGGGGGGAAATGATAATCACAAGTACTTTGTTTGCGCGTTCCAAGGGAAACACAATCCTACTGTTTCAGAAGCTGACAGGAAGATAAACAAAACATCGCAGAGGACAGGCTGCAATGCAAGAATGAGGGTGAAGGTGCAAGAGGATAACACATGTGTGGTGGTGGACATTGAATACAATCATAATCACACCTCATCCAAACTGCTGACATGTTGGTATTCTTGCACTCACACAAGAATTATGACCCCACTATTTTGGAGTACGTAAAGCTCTTGCAGTACCATGATGTCAAACATACAACAATTATGTCCATGCTATCAGAAAATGAAGATGGAAGCTACTTCCTGAGCATGACCGTACGAGACCTACTAAACTAGTAAGTATTGAAAAATGCACATACTGCAATGTACATAGCATCCTAAGTCAGCACCCTTGCTAGCAAAATAACAAATGCATGTTTGTATATATTTTGCAGGAAAGCTAAGAATGCAAGGAAAGATGACTTGGATGATGTACTGAAACTTGTATCTTTCTTTAAAGACATGAAGGCAATCAATGATGAGTTGTTCTATGACATACAAGTAGACATCGACAATGCAATAAAAAACATTTTCTGGTCCAATGCAAGCTGCCGGGGAGCATACCAAGACTTTGGCGATTGCGTAACATTCGACACAACTTACAAGACTAACAGATTTCATATGCCTCTGGGAGTGTTTGTTGGAACATACCACCATTTGCAGTCAATGATATTTGCTGTTGCCCTGATCAGAGACGAAGATGCAAAATCATTCAAGTGGCTCTTCGATACATTTGTACGGTGCATGAACAACAAACACCCAACTTGCATTCTCACAAGCAAATTCAAAAAAACACTACAAGTTTCATCATCTTTTTATTTCTGGGTGTATATTGGGTATATTGGTTGAAATTGAAAAGAAAGTAAACCATGCAGTTCAAACACTGGTAGCACAGAAGTCTAACAACAGTACAAGAAGCAAAAATATATGTGACATGATTAAATAAATATAGTGCTGGCTGTGAAGTTCAAATACAGGAATCATAGAAGTTCAACAACACTGCAATATGAAAAATATATGTGACATGTTTAGAAAAATATAGTTCTGGCTGTGAAGTTCAAGCACTGGTAGCACAGAAGTTCAACAACACTGCAATAAGAAAAATATATGTCACATGATTAGATAGACCTACTGCTGGCTGTGAAGTTCAAGTAATTGTATCACAGAAGTTCACCATCAGTGCAAGAAGCAATTTACATTTTACATGATTAGATAGATCAATGAAGTTCAATAAAAACTGCATATCCTGATTTTTTATTCATGCAGACAAGTGCCCATCAATGGCAAAAGCAATACCACAAGCGTTCCCAAATACCGTCCACAAGCTATGCCGTTGGCACATCCTCGAGAAGTTCAAGGAATACCTCGCGTTGCTGTACAAAAAGTATACAACATTCAAAGAGGAGTTCACGCCTATCTTAAACTGGCCGCTAATGCCAACAGAGTTTGAAGCTGCCTGGGCTGCACTCGTGCAGAAGTACAACCTGCAGAACGACCCGATGATGATGTGTTGGGGAACGTTGCATGGAAAACAAAAAAAATTCTACGCACACGCAAGATCTATCCATGGAGATGCATAGCTACGAGAGGGGGAGTGTGTCTATGTACCCTCGTAGACTGTAAGCGGAAGCGTTAGAACAACGCGGTTGATGTCGTCGAACAACTTCACGATCCAACCGACCGAGTACCAAACGTACGGCACCTCCGCGTTCAGCACACGTTCAGCTCGGTGACATCCTAGACTTCTTGATCCAGCAAGATGGCGAGGTAGTGGATGAGTTCTGGCAGCACGACGGTGTGGTGACGGTGATGGTAATGCTATCTCCGCAGGGCTTCGCCCAAGCACTGCGAAAATATGACCGAGGGACGGAACTGTGGAGGGGGGCGCCGCACACAGCTAAGACAATGTAGTATCTCCTTTGGGGCGCCCCCTCTCCTCTATTTATATATGTGTAGGGGCTTGGAGTAGAAGGAATAGTCCCACGTGAACAGTAACTATGAATAGTACACACGTGGACTTGGACTCCAAAGTCCAATCCTATTCCTACTAGGACTCTCCCTTTTTTCCTTCCCTAGCTGCGTGGGCTTTTGAGGACTTGGTGCGCCTGGCCCAATAAGGCCAGGGCGCCTCCCCTTAGCCCATGCCAGCCCTTGTGACATGGTGGACCCACTTGTGGACTTCCGGACCCCTCCGGAATCCTCCGGAACCTTCTGGAAGCTTCCCGGTACAATACCGAAAAAACTGCACTTTTTCCGGAACCCAAAATATGACTTCCCATATAGAAATCTTTACCTCTCGACCATTCCGAGACTCCTCGTGACGTCCGGGATCTCATCCGGGACTCCGAACAATATTCGGTTACCAATTCACATAACTCATATAACACTATATCATCAACGAACATTAAGCGTGTGGACCCTACGGGTTAGGGAATGATGTAGACATGACCGAGACGCCTCTCCGATCAATAACCAATAGCGGAACTTGGATGCCCATATTGGTTCCTACATATTCCACAAAGATCTTATCGGTCAAACCGCAATGACAACATACGTAATTCCCTTTATCCGTCGGTATGTTACTTGCCCGAGATTCGATCGTCGGTATCTCCATACCTATTTCAATCTCGTTACCGGCAAGTCTCTTTAATCGTTCCGTAATACATCATCCCGGTACTAACTTCTTAGTCACTTTGCTTGCAAGCTTCTTATGATGTGCATTACCGAGAGGGCCCACAGATACCTCTCCGAAACTCGGAGTGACAAATCCCAGTCTCGATCCATGCCAACTCAACGGAAACTTTTGGAGATACCTGTAGAGCATCTTTATGATCACCCAGTTACGTTGTGACGTTTGATAGCACACAAGGTATTCCTCCGGTATCCGGGAGTTGCATGATCTCATGGTCTGAGGAACATGTATTTGACATTCAAGAAAGGAGTAGCAATAAACAGAACGATCATATGCTAAGCTAACGGATGGGTCTTGTCCATCACATCATTCTCCTAATGATGTGATCCCGTTATCAAATGACAACTCATGTCTATGATTAGGAAACCTTAACCATCTTTGATCAACGAGCTAGTCTAGTAGAGGCTCACTAGGGACACGGTATATTTTTTTGTATTCACACATGTATTTAAGTTTCCGGTCAATACAATTCTAGCATGAATAATAAACCTTTATCATGAACAAGGAAATATAAAATAATAACAACTTTATTATTGCCTCTAAGGCATATTTCCATCAGTCTCCCACTTGCACTAGAGTCAATAATCTAGATTACATAGTAATGAATCTAACACCGATGGAGTCTTGGTGCTGATCATGTTTTGCTCGTGGAAGAGGCTTAGTCAACGGGTCTGTCGCATTCAGATCCGTGTGTACTTTGCAAATTTCTATGTCTCCATCCTTGACATATTCACGAATGGAGTTGAAGCGTCTCTTGATGTGTTTGGTCTTCTTGTGAAACCTGGGCTCCTTGGCTATGGCAATTGCTCCAGTGTTGTCACAAAAGATTGTCATTGGACCCGATGCACTAGGTATTACACCTAGATCGGATATGAACTCCTTCATGTGCTGCTTCCGAAGCAGCTATGTATTCCGCTCCACACGTAGATCCCGCCACGACGCTCTTCTTGGAACTGCACCAACTGACAGCTCCACCATTTAATATAAATATGTATCCGGTTTGTGACTTAGAGTCATCTGGATCAGTGTCGAAGCTTGCATCGACGTAACCCTTTACGACGATCTCTTTGTCACCTCCATAAACGAGAAACATGTCCTTGGTCCTTTTCAGGTACTTCAGGATATTCTTGACCGCTGTCCAGTGATCCACTCCTGGATTACTCTGGTACCTCCCTGCCAAACTTATGGCAAGGCACACATTAGGTCTGGTACACAGCATGGCATACATAATAGAACCTATGGCTGAGGCATAGGGAATGACTTTCATTTTCTCTATATCTTCTGCCGTGGTCGGGCATTGAGTCTGACTCAACTTCACACCTTGCAAGACAGGAAAGAACCCTTTCTTTGACTGATCCATTTTGAACTTCTTCAAAACTTTGTCAAGGTATGTGCTTTGTGAAAGTCCTATCAAGCGTCTTGATCTATCCCTATAGATCTTGATGCCAAATATATAAGCAACTTCACCGAGGTCTTTCATTGAAAAATTCTTATTCAAGTATCCCTTTATGCCATCCAGAAATTCTATATCATTTCCAATCAACAATATGTCATCCACATATAATATTAGAAATGCTACAGAGCTCCCACTCACTTTCTTGTAAATACAGGCTTCACCGTAAGTCTGTACAAAACCATATGCTTTGATCACCTCATCAAAGCGTATATTCCAACTCCGAGATGCTTGCACCAGTCCATAGATGGATCGCTGGAGCTTGCACACTTTGTTAGCATCCTTAGGATCGACAAAACCTTCTGGTTGCATCATATACAACTCCTCTTTGAGAAAACCATTAAGGAATGCAGTTTTGACATCCATTTGCCAGATTTCATAATCATAAAATGCGGCAATTGCTAACATGATTCGGACAGACTTAAGCATCGCTACGGGTGAGAAAGTCTCATCGTAGTCAACCCCTTGAACTTGTCAAAAACCTTTCGCGACAAGTCGAGCTTTGTAGACAGTGATATTACCATCAGCATCTGTCTTCCTCTTAAAAATCCATTTATTCTCAATGGCTTGCCGATCATCGGGCAAGTCCACCAAAGTCCACACTTTGTTCTCATACATGGATCCTATCTCAGATTTCATGGCCTCAAGCCATTAGTCAGAATCCGGGCTTATCATAGCTTCTTCATAGTTCGTAGGTTCGCTGTTGTCTAACAACATAACTTCTAGAACAGGATTACCATACCACTCTGGTGCGGAACGTACTCTGGTCGACCTATGAAGTTCAGTAGTAACTTGATCTGAAGTTTCATGATCTTTATCATTATCTTCCTCTCTTATTGGTGTAGGCATCACGAGAACGGTTTTCTCTGATGAGCTACTTTCCAATTCGAGAGAAGGTACAATTACCTCATCAAGTTCTACTTTCCTCCCACTCACTTCTTTCGAGAGAAACTCCTTCTCTAGAAAGGACCCATTTTTGGCAACAAAGACCTTGCCTTCGGATCTGTGGTAGAAGGTGTACCCAATTGTTTCTTTAGGGTATCCTATGAAGACGCACTTCTCCGCTTTGGGTTCGAGCTTATCAGGTTGAAGCCTTTTCACATAAGCATCGCATCCCCAAATTTTAAGAAACGACAGCTTAGGTTTCTTGCCAAACCATAGTTCATACGGTGTCGTCTCAACGGATTTAGACGGTGCCCTATATAATGTGAATGCAGTTGTCTCTAATGCATAACCCCAAAACGATAGTGGCAAATCGGTAAGAGACATCATAGAACGCACCATATCCAATAAAGTACGGTTACGACGTTCGGACACACCATTACGTTGTGGTGTTCCAGGTGGCATGAGTTGTGAAACAATTCCACATTTTCTTAAATGAAGGCCAAACTCGTAACTCAAATATTTGCCTCCGCGATCAGATCGTAGAAACTTTATTTTCTTGTTATGGTGATTCTCTACTTCACTCTGAAATTCTTTGAACTTTTCAAATGTTTCAGACTTGTGTTTCATCAAGTAGATATACCCATATCTGCTCAAATCATCTGTGAAGGTTAGAAAATAACGATACCCGCCGCGTGCTTCAACATTCATCAGACCGCATACATCGGTATGTATTATTTCCAACAAATCAGTAGCTCGCTCCATTGTTCCAGAGAACGGAGTTTTAGTCATCTTGCCCATGAGGCATGGTTCGCAAGTATCAAATGATTCATAATCAAGAGATTCCAAAAGTCCATCCGCATGGAGTTTCTTGATGCGCTTTACACCAATATGACCTAAACGGCAGTGCCACAAGTATGTTGCACTATCATTATCAACTTTGCATCTTTTGGCATCAATATTAAGAATATGTGTATTACTACGATCGAGATTCAACAAGAATAGACCATTCACAAAAGGTGCGTGACCATAAAAGATGTTACTCATATAAATAGAACAACCATTATTCTCTGACTTAAATGAATAACCGTCTCGCAATAAACAAGATCCAGATATAATGTTCATGCTCAACGCTGGCACCAAATAACAATTATTCAGGTCTAAAACTAATCCCGAAGGTAGATGTAGAGGTAGCGTGCCGACGGCGATCACATCAACCTTGGAACCATTCCCGACGCGCATCGTCACCTCGTCCTTAGCCAATCTTCGCTTATTTCGTAGCTCCTGTTTCGAGTTACAAATATGAGCAACCGAACCAGTATCAAATACCCAGGCGCTACTGTGAGCATTAGTGAGGAACACATCAATAACATGTATATCAAATATACCTTTGCTCACTTTGCCATCCTTCTTATCCGCCAAATACTTGGGGCAGTTCCGCTTCCAGTGACCAGTCCCTTTGCAGTAGAAGCACTCTATTTCAGGCCTGGGTCCAGCTTTGGGTTTCTTCATGGGAGCGGCAACTTGCTTGCCGTTCTTCTTGAAGTTCCCCTTCTTTCCCTTGCCCTTTTTCTTGAAACTAGTGGTCTTGTTAACGATCAACACTTGATGCTCCTTCTTGATTTCTACCTCCGCTGATTTCAGCATCGCGAAGAGCTCGGGAATTGTCTTCTCCATCCCTTGCATATTATAGTTCATCACGAAGCCTTTATAGCTTGGTGGCAGTGACTGAAGAACTCTGTCAATAACACTCTCAACCGGAAGATCAATTCCCAGCTAAGTCAAGTGGTTGTGGTACCCAGACATTCTGAGTATGTGTTCACTGACAGAACTGTTCTCCTCCATCTTACAGCTGAAGAACTTGTTGGAGACTTCATATCTCTCAACCCGGGCATTAGCTTGAAATATCAATTCCAGCTCTTGGAACATCTCATATGCTCCATGGCGTTCAAAACGCTTTTGTAGTCCCGGTTCTAAGCCGTAGAGCATGGCACACTGAACTATCGAGTAGTCATCAGATCGAGCCTACCAGGCGTTCACAACGTCTGTAGCAGCTCCTGCAACAGGTCCATCACCTAGCGGTGCATCAAGGACATAATTCTTCTGTGCAGGAATGAGGATAATCCTCAAGTTACGGACCCAGTCCGTGTAGTTGCTACCATCATCTTTCAACTTAGCTTTCTCTAGGAATGCATTAAAATTCAACGAAACAGTAGCACGGGCCATTTATCTACAACATAGATATGCAAAAACTATCAACACTAAGTTCATGATAAATTAAGTTCAATTAATCAAATTACTAATGAACTCCCACTTAAATTAACATCCCTCAAGTTAACTAAGTGATACATGATCCAAATCAACTAGCCCATGTCCGATCATCACGTGAGATGGGATAGTCATCAATGGTGAACATCTCCATGTTGATCATATCTACTATATGACTCATGTTCGACCTTTCGGTCTCTAGTGTTCCGAGACCATGTCTGTACATGCTAGGCTCGTCAAGTTTAACCCAAGTATTCTGCTTGTGTAAAACTGGCTTACACCCGTTGTATGTGAACATAGAATCTATCACACCCGATCATCACGAGGTGCTTCGAAACGACGAACTTTAGCAACGGTGCATACTCGGGGAGAACACTTTTATCTTGAAATTTAGTGAAGGGATCATATTATAATGCTACCGTCGTTCTAAGCAAAATAAGATGCATAAAGGATAAACATCACATGCAATCAAAATATGTGACATGATATGGCCATCATCTTGTGCTTTTGATCTCCATCTCCAAAGCATTGTCATGATCTCCATCGTTACCGGCTCGACACCTTGATCTCCATCGTTGCGTCGTGGTCGTCTCGCCAACTATTGCTTCTACAACTATTGCTAACGCATAGCGATAAAGTAAAGCAATTATGTAACACCCCAAAAATTTAACTATATTTTTATTAAATAAAATTCGGCCAGAATTAAAATTTTGAATTATAATAGGTCTTTTATTCATTTTTAGAGTATTTTCTGATTCTGTTTTCCAAAAATTCTTCCCTCCATTTAGAATTTTTTTTCTAATACTGTGGGATTGGTAGTTGTCTTAAATTATTTTAATTATATTTTTATAATAGTAGGAATTATTTTCATAATAAAATTTTGCCCAAGTTAATTCTTTTAAAGGCATTTTTAGTATTTTAAATGATTCTGTTGCACTACCACTATTTTAAATAATTCTTTAAAAATTCCATCAAAATTATGAGAGGTCATGTGATGCCTAGAGATCACTTTTATGCAAAAACCCAGCTTGCTGTTTTGAAAATTTTGAGTGAAACATCCTCTTTTCTTTTCTGGTCCAGATTCAGCTTTGAACTACAACCCTATTTCTCCTTGGTCCAAAAATTCTGAGATTATTCCCACCTCTAGTCCTTCCTAAGAAACCCTTAAGTCCAAAATTTTAGCTCCATTGGAATCTTTTTAGTGCACCAAATTAGTCTCTGAATTTTCAGTCCAGAACTGAATTTCCTTATAACTTGCACTAGCAAGTATCCTCTTTTGCCAAACCAACTCCAGCATCATCTCTATCATATAAAGAGACCCCACCCTGCCAAAAACTAGACCATTTGGATCACCCTAGGGCACCATGGCATTTCATCAAGCACCATGTGTGCATGGCAGTAATCTTGCCTCTTTCTGAACCACGTTGAGCAGCTGGTCGTTTGGCCAAACCAACATGTCTACCAACTCTCTCATACCCAGGTGCATGACCCTGTCAATCATCAGTTGCATCAGAACCCTCTAGGGCCCTCTGGCATTGCGTCGAATACCTGGTGTGCATGCACAGAGCACGAGCAGAGCGCTCGTTTGACAGGCGTCGGCACCGCCGTGCATGCCCCCCTGCTCCCTCCCTGGTCCTCGCAACAACCTGGGTGGCGCCGCCTTAACTCCACCAACCTCGCCGACACCCTCCCCCGTCCGCTAGCGCCGGCCACCGCCATCCTTGCCATCCACCGCCGCCGCCCGACGAATTCCCCTCCGCCACGTCTCTGCCTCCTTGAATGCCAACGCCCCGAGCTTATCCGCGGACGGCCACAGTTCTCGCCAACCCAGCCAACCCCTTCCACCAACCTCACCGGCCATACCAACCTTCGCGGCGCCGTAATGGCGAAGCCGCCATGGTTATCCTCGGGAGCCCGCGGAACCGACTCCACCACGCTATATATGGGCGACCCAAGCTCTCCTCGGTCGTCATATCCACTCCACCATCCTCCAGAGACCCCCTGGAATGACCACAGCGGCCGTAGGTGGACACCTTCTTCGTCTCCGGAGAAATCCACCACCGCTTCGGTTCAGTCGATTCCGAGCTAACCCGAGCCCTTCCATCCCCAATCTCCCCACCACCAGTCTCGTGGATCACCCGCCAGCTCATCCCAGCCACCAATTTCCCCTAACGGAGCTTGAGGCCAGAGTTCCCCTTCTACCCGACGACCCCTTCCGCCATGGCCGAAGCCCTGCTCAACTCCGAGCACTCCGGCGACTCCTTTCCCATCCTACGGATGCGGTCCATCCTCCTGAGCACGTGGATGTGTCGAACAATGGAAACGACGCCTCCAAGCGCCGGCAATCGACGCCGGAGCACGGCTCTGTCCCTGTCCAGGCACGCGAGGGGGAGAAGACAAACCCGACAGGTGGGTTCCACCTGTCGGTGAGTCCCCGAGAGGCGCGTCTCTTCGGGTGTGCTTTCCCTGCGGGGGAAACGTACTCAAAGGAGTACGCCTTCGACGTTGCCCCTTCGCCAGCGCGGCTGAGCAGCCGGGCCGGCCCAAAAGCACTACGCGGTTAAACAACGCTCAGGGCGCAGCTCTATTCCTTTCCTTTTTCTTTTCTGGATAACTCAAATATTTCCACAGCAACCGTTTCAAATCCAAATTTGATGATTCAAATTTCTAAATACTCATAAAATCTTGCTCTATTATTTCAGCTAGGGTGAACATTTTTACTAGGCTCTGTTTCTGTAATATTTATTAAATAGTTCATTTAGTCATTTCCTCCACTTTAGAAAATCCCTAAGTAATTCAAATGGACTCCAAATAAAATGATTCCTTTTCTGGTATTCCTTATATTTCATCTAGTTTATTTTAAGATTTATTTTAAAATTTTCTAAACAACTTTTTAGTACTATTATTAAATTAAGTAGTAATTTATATATTTTTGAAAATAGGAAATGGAGGGAAGATAAAATTTTCAAACTTTTGGAGTGCACCCAATATTTCTGCATGATCAAGGCAAGCATCTTGAACACTTGATATGGTGGTTGCATGGTTAATTGTTTGCTAGAATAATTGAATCGTGCATATGTTAAATTCAAATAAAAATTTGCATGCATGAAGTGTTGGCATGTTTTCTCGTACCGTGCAACGTGCGCCTGTCAGGACTAACTTGCAGGAGCTGGTATAAGAGAAACACCGTTACCGACAGAGGGATGATCACGTTGGAGCGTGATCATGCCTTGATGGTTATGCATGTTGGGACATGCAAGGGCTGTGGCCCTGTTTGGTGTTACTGTTAAGGAACGCTATATTGTGCTAACCACTGCAGGAAAACATAAGCCTCCTGAGTCGACCATAGATCGAGTCTTGTTCCGGTAACCCCCATACTTGATCCGTGCTACCACTTGTCCCTGCCGCAGGTAGGGTATGGTTCAGTAAGTTGATAACCCCTTTCTTGCACACACCGTACAGAGAGGCCATAGTGAATGATACCACCGGCCCTGCTAGTCATGTCACTTGGTCCGGGGGCATGAGTGGCCGGTCTGGGACCGAAGCTAAACGCTCATGCTATTGGAGGCCGTTGTGTGAGAGGCCTTCCCACTTAGAGTTTTATTTTACTGCTGCTTTGGGTGATTCCTGGCCAGGGAAAAAATTAAGGCTGGTATGTGCGGGTTAGGTGTGTTTTCAACCCAAAGACCATAATGGGAATTAGTCAGCATCTCGGTGATGGCTAAAGAAATCCTTTACTTGTGGGTAAAGAGTACACCCTCTGCAGAGTTATACCTATTCGAATAGCCGTGTCTGCGGTTAAGGACTACAGTCTGGGTTGGTCAAGTGTCGGTCTTAGAGTCGGTCTCCGGAGGAAATAATTAATTGGAGCATGAAATAATTTTGCAGGATTATTATTATCATCTCTAATACTTCAAGGGTAAATGGTTAACATAGTTGTGAATATTATTGTTGTCATGAATATTATTGTTATTATTATGGACTAACCGCTTCTCTTATTTTTATTTTCTGAGTGTCTCATGGGCTGGCTAGTCTACCCGGGCACTCCATTATTTTCAAGACCTTTCGTGGCGTCGCTTGAGTTTCGGGCGGTCTGTCTCGCCCTTCTCTTTTAGACACCCGACTGGCATTTCTTTTCAAGACCTTTCGAGGCGTTGCTTGAGTTTCGGGCGCTCTGTCTCGCCCTTCTCTTTTAGACACCCGACTGGCATTTCTTTTCAAGACCTTTCGTGGCGTCCCTTGAGTTTCGGGCGGTCTGTCTCGCCCTTCTCTTTTAGACACCCGACTGGCATTTCTTTTCAAGACCTTTCGAGGCGTCGCTTGAGTTTCGGGCAGTCTGTCTCGCCCTTCTCTTTTAGACACCCGTTTGGCATTACTTTTCAAGACCGACCGTGGTGTCACTATTAGACATCCGACTGGCATTTCTTTTCAAGACCTCTCGTGGCGTCGCTTGAGTTTCGGGCGGTCTGTCTCGCCCTTCTCTTTTAGACACCCGTTTGGCATTTCTTTTGGATTCTCGGGCGGTCCAGTCTCGCCTGATTGTCCACTTTTAATTCCCTTGGATTGTCACTGACATTTTAATTTCTGCACATGCTAATATTTATTTTGCCATGTTTTAAATATCAGTCAACATGAGCATATCATTTAATCCATCAGGAGCATATGCATTCAACACCGTAATAATATTCATCATACCATGCTTTAAATTTTATTCTGCATATGCATATAATTTAACCCATCATGATCATATGCATTTGGTATATCTTGTGTTCATTATGTTTGTGAGTACATTCAAACGTACTCACTGGCTTGTCCCTGGTTATTTAATTAGCCAGGTCAGGATTTCTACAAGGAGTATTACCATGACGTCCATGCGGAGCCTAGGATAACAGCCACGCGAGATAGGAATTATCCTGGTCAACCGTTCCTGTGGGAATGGAGCCCCATCATCATTGGAGAACCACAAGTCACTTCCGTCATTCCTCACTAGAAATCATTGATGTATCATTAGACCTTTATGGTCTTGTATCCAATTCATGTAATTTCTTGGTAATCTGTAACAAGGACGTGTCCACCAGTAACAGTAACCCTGGGCTGGTGACGACACGAGGGGTTAATTTCTGGGTTATCATGTCCCGGAAATCCGGCCCCGACAAATTCCATGGCGCTTGCATTTCATACAATAAAGAGACAACCATAAGGCTCCTGTCGGTTGCCGATAAATTACAAAACATGATCATCTCATACAATAATGTATATCACATAATGTCTTGACCATATCACATCACAGCATACCCTGCAAAAACAAGTTAGACGTCCTCTACTTTGTTGTAGCAAGTTTTACGTGGCTGCTACAGGCTTCTAGCAAGAACCATTCTTACCTATGGCACAAAACCACAACGGTGATTTATCAAGTTTGCTATTTTAACCTTCAACAAGGACTGGCCGCAGTCAAATTCGATTCAACTAAAGTAGGAGAAACAGACACCCGCCAGCCACCTTTATGCAAAACAAGTTGCATGTCTGTCGGTGGAACCGGTCTCATGTACGTGGACATGTAAGATTGGTCCGGGCCGCTTCATCTTACAATACCGCCGAATCAAAATAAGACGTTGGTGGTAAGCAGTATGACGATCACCGCCCACAACTCTTTGTGTTCTACTCGTGCATATCATCGACGCATAGACCTGGCTCATGATGCCACTGTTGGGGAACGTTGCATGGAAAACAAAAAAAAATCTACGCACACACAAGATCTATCCATGGAGATGCATAGCTACGAGAGGGGGAGTGTGTCTACGTACCCTCGTAGACCGTAAGCGGAAGCGTTAGAACAACGCGGTTGATGTCGTCGAACAACTTCACGATCCAACCGACCGAGTACCGAACGTACGGCACCTCTGCGTTCAGCACACGTTCAGCTCGGTGACGTCCTCGACTTCTTGATCCAGTAAGATGGCAAGGTACTGGATGAGTTCTGGTAGCACGACGGCGTGGTGACGGTGATGGTAATGCTATCTCCGCAGGGCTTCGCCCAAGCACTGCGAAAATATGACCGAGGGACGGAACTGTGGAGGGGGGCGCCGCACACGGCTAAGACAATGTTGTATCTCCTTTGGGGCACCCCCTCTCCTCTATTTATATATGTGTAGGGGCTTGGAGTAGAAGGAATAGTGCTACGTGAACAGTAACCATGAATTGTACACACGTGGACTTGGACTCCAAAGTCCAATCCTATTCCTACTAGGACTCTCCCTTTTTTCCTTCCCTAGCTGCGTGGGCTTTTGAGGACTTGGTGCGCCTGGCCCAATAAGGCCAGGGCGCCTCCCCTTAGCCCATGCCAGCCCTTGGGATGTGGTGGACCCACTTGTGGACTTCCGGACCCCTCCGGAATCCCCCGGAACCTTCTGGAAGCTTCCCGGTACAATACCGAAAAAACTGCACTTTTTTCCGGAACCCAAAATATGACTTCCCATATATAAATCTTTACCTCTCGACCATTCCGAGACTCCTCGTGACGTCCGGGATCTCATACGGGACTCCGAACAATATTCGGTTACCAATTCACATAACTCATATAACACTATATCGTCAACGAACGTTAAGCGTGAGGACCCTACGGGTTCGGGAATGATGTAGACATGACCGAGACGCCTCTCCGGTCAATAACCAATAGCGGAACTTGGATGCCCATATTGGTTCCTACATATTCCACAAAGATCTTATCGGTCGAACCGCAATGACAACATACGTAATTCCCTTTGTCCGTCGGTATGTTACTTGCCCGAGATTCGATCATCGGTATCTCCATACCTAGTTCAATCTCGTTACCGGCAAGTCTCTTTACTCGTTTCGTAATACATCATCCCGGTACTAACTCCTTAGTCACTTTGCTTGCAAGCTTCTTATGATGTGCATTACCGAGAGGGCACAGAGATACCTCTCCGAAACTCAGAGTGACAAATCCCAGTCTCGATCCATGCCAACTCAACGGACACTTTCGGAGATACCTATAGAGCATCTTTATGATCACCCAGTTACGTTGTGACGTTTGATAGCACACAAGGTATTCCTCCGGTATCCGGGAGTTGCATGATCTCATGGTCTGAGGAACATGTATTTGACATTCAAGAAAGGAGTAGCAATAAACAGAACGATCATATGCTAAGCTAACGGATGGGTCTTGTCCATCACATCATTCTCCTAATGATGTGATCCCGTTATCAAATGACAACTCATGTCTATGATTAGGAAACCTTAACCATCTTTGATCAACGAGCTAGTCTAGTAGAGGCTCACTAGGGACATGGTATTTGTTTATGTATTCACACATGTATTTAAGTTTCTGGTCAATACAATTCTAGCATGAATAATAAACCTTTATCATGAACAAGGAAATATAAAATAATAACAACTTTATTATTGCCTCTAGGGCATATTTCCATCATGATGCAGCTATGGAGTGATAGGAAAATGTGGATATCAGCATATTACAAGAACATTTTCTGTGCTAGAATGACTTCGACACAACGAAGCGAGAGCATGAATCACGTGCTCAAGAGAGGGTTTGTCAAGGGGACATAGAACCTACACAAGTTTGCTAGGCGGGTAAATGCTTGCATACAAACTCGGCTGCAGAAGGAGAACGAGCAAACGATGGCCAGCATGGTATTAAGACAAAAAACACCCTCTTATTCAAATACTTCAAGATGTGCACTTTCTATATAAATAAAAATCGATCACTCTGCTCGACTAATCTCTTACTTTTGACATATGCAGAATAATCCAGAGACAAAAACAAAATACGGCTATGAGGAAGACATGGCTATCAAGTACACGAGAGCCGTATACAGCGACATGAGGGATAGGATGAGAAAGAGCATGTTGTTCCGTGCAAAGAAAACAGCAGAGAAAAATAAGTAACCTGTGTACTACAATAATAGAGGAAACCATGAGGAAAAAGTGTTTGCCAGGTCAAAGCATGAATTCCAGGTTGTAGCTGACCCAGAGAATAAAATATATGAGTGTGAATACAAGCTTTGGACCCAAATAGGTGAGCGCAAAAAAGGAAGAAATAAATAAATAAACAGCTGAACTACTACTATGATATCACAATATGGTAACTCATTGCTGGCTCACAAACAATGAATTCTGCATTTATCTCATTGTAGGTCTGTTCTGCCTTCACATCATGAACATTCTGGACTACCTGAGGGCTGACGAGTTTCCGGACAAATATATCCTGAAACAGTACACCAAGACTGCTAAATCGCACCCCACATTTGATACAAGGGACTACAATACAATAGCGTCAGATGGCAGCTCAAAACTCTCCAAGCAAGACATCATGCTGCAGCTAAATTTGACGGTTAACAAGAAAGCAATGAGATGTGACCAACAATACGATAGAGCCTTCTATGTTCTCAAGCGGCTCGTAGAAGAACTTGACGCCATACATTCAGCAAATCAAACAGATGCTGACGAAAGAATGGCTGAAGAGGATGCTGAAATAGCTGATGACCTTGCTTATTATGAAGCTGAAATGCTCCAGACCGCTGCTCAAGCCGATCAATGCAAGGAGGGTGTGGGCCAATTAATGCAGCAGCATAACCAACAACACCAGCAGCAAGGGATGATGAAACTGCCGGTGTACTCTGAAACAAAGGGTAGGAAGAAACTTTCTGCAGCAAAGAAAAGTGACCAGAGAGCTCAAATAAAGGCACCATCTGCATATAGAGTGGTCAAGCTGGATGAGAATGGAGTGCCACTTGGACAAAGGCAATGTAGTGTATGCAAACTGGTTGTAGCACAACAAACTGACTTGTCCAGCACTTTTAGAAAGAAACGATGCTGAGGAGGTCAAGCAACCCAAAGTTCAAAAACAGCAACCCAAAGTCCAAAAACAAAACAAGGGACCACACCCAGAGAAAGCTAGCAGCAGGCTTTGTAGCATATGTAAGGAATATGCTCCACACAATGCACGAACATGTCCAAAGCGCGGAGAAGAAGCTGAAAAGAGAAGTCAAAAGCCAGAAAAGAAACAGAAAGAAAAACCTAGAGCCAGCATCAAGAAAGTGGTGGAAGATGAAGATGAGCAAGACTTTGAACACGAGGATGAGGAAGAAGAAGATGAAGACATCATCAAAGAAGAGGAAGACGAAGAGGAAGATGAAGAGGAAGAGGAAGAGGTACATGTCAAACATAAACCACAAGCAGCAAAGCCTAGGAGGAGCGCAAGGCTGATGAACAATTAGACTAGGTCGATTAAACAAAGCAAAGTTATGTCATGTCAGTATCTATTATGTTATTCCACTATTGAACAGTATGTTTGGAGAAGTTCAAAGTAAGCACACTGTAGAATTTTAAAAGTAATTATACTGTAGAAGTTCAAGTAAGCTTACTGTAGAAGTTCTGATAAATTATGAGAGGAGGTGTTGGTGCTGTATTTCATAAAACACCAAGCAGGAATAAAAAATAAACTATGAAGTTCAAGTAAGCTTCTGTAAAAGTTCTGGTATAATATGAGAGGAGGTGTTGGTGCTGTATTACAAAAAAGAGCAAGCAGGAATAAAGAATAAACTATGAAGTTCAAGTAAGCTTACTGTAGAAGTTTCGGCATAATAATCGAATAATCAATGTAGCAAAAATATGCTTGACAAATAAGTATTGCCATATAAACTAAGTTAGTAAGCCAAAGGCGACGCGTGCAGTTATGAAGTTCTATTTGGATACCTGGAGAAGTTCACCTAGAACGCCGACAAGATAAAGAAACGTAAAGGAGTGTATGAGAATATTTTTACATGAAGTTCTAGCTGAAAACTATTCGCAGTTCAAGAATTACAAAAGAAAGGACATATAGCTTCTATGCAAAAGGCTACATTTTGAATGAGTTGAAAAATAATAAATACATTTTACAACACAAAAAATCTCTCCATCTTAAACCAACAGTTCAGCCAGATCTCAAGCAGAAGTTCAAGTGCATATGGTTGGGCAAAACAAAACAACACTAGATTCAGTGGACAAAAAACTCTCTCCACATTAAACCAACAGTTCAGCCAGAACACAGGCAGAAGTTCAAGTTCATATGTTGGGGCAAAAGAAACCACACTGGATTATTGAAACCATACATTGAAATTCACAAACCAAACATACTTGATTACAGATACATTTGTCCTCAATAACATAAAAATAGTGCTGCAGCTATAGATACACAAATTACTAAACCATTCTTACACAGCTCATGCAACTAAATCGTTCCAATTATTATCAAACCAAATCTTTACAAAATCAAATCTACACTAAACCAATGTTTCTACGCGCAGAATTCACGGGCCCAAGGACTGGATCTCAGCTGGAAGCTCTCCACGCACAATTTCATTCTTCTCGCTAAAGACTAGAGTGTGCATGTACTCGGCCTTCCAGTCATCTACAGCAGCCTGCAAACAAAAGAATGAAGAATCAAAAAAAGAGTAAAGGATAAAAGTAAGAACACAAACTAAAGCACAGCAGGAGCGTGTCGGCAAAAACAAAATAAAACATGAAAAGATGATGAGGCAAGAATAAGAAGAAAACATACTTCCACATCACCAAAATCTTCGACAAGCTCATCGCCATCATATATAGAGCAGAACTTCACGCAGAAGAAACCACACTCATTATTCCCTTGCTTTGGAACTTCAACAAAAGTTGGCCTCTTTGCAATAGTCGGCCAGTTTGGCTGCTTGCTCGCTTTGTACTCAGCCTTGCCGTGCACCTCCTCCAGCAACCCAACGAATCTCTTGAACTGCCAGACATGACAAATATGATAAAATCAAAAACATCTTAAACAAATAGCTAAGTTCAGGTACATAAATTGACACTTGCATAAAATCCAACTAAAAGATATCAGAAGTACAACTGTCAAATGATAATCAGTTCAAGCACACAACTTTGAAGCAGTATTACCAACCATAGATAAAAATGTTTGTCAAAGGAAGGCAGAATAAAATTCAGGACAAAAAAGCCTATGATGGGAGGTTTAGACTAAGAAAACTCACGATATTTGTGCAGTCTCCGTGGAAACTTTTTCGTGAAAGTCCCTGGAAGTGAATCAAGGATGTCAATGCTCCCACGATATCTATTCAGCACATACACACTGTAGTGTGCTAATTTATTAATGGGCTTGAATAATGGCATAAAAACCTGCGAAGATTGAAAAAATTGTGAACAGAAACTATAAACCATAAGTAATGAACAACTGAGATGAACAAAAACTTCTTGAAAAACTCAGCAAAAGGATATACATAATTAAAAAGCAAGAGTTATGAAAACCTAACTAGCTTTGCATTAAGAAGGTCTTCTTCCTCACGAACAAACATTCGGAACATTCCAGCCGATTTTTTTGCATCGAATTTTGGAATTGATGCACTGAAAAAATTATACTCCAGGCAGTACTGCATCACAAACACACCATCAACAAAATTAAGAACTCAAAAATCATGACAAATAAAAACACCTCACAATACCACTTAACCAAAACTAGCGCAAAATAGGGAGATAGGGTTAAAAGAACAAAAACCTGTATGAAGTAGGGACTCAGAACAATCCTGTCAGCACAAGAGAAGATCTTAGAGGTCTCCGGCTTATCCTTCCACTGGTTTATGAGAAAGTCCATTACGTCTCCTTCCATCTGCTGCCCTTCACCGAAAAGAGTATGAAGGACACGTCCGGTGAGGTCAATCACATTGCTAGGGAGACTAAACATGCAGTAGGTTGTCCTGCAGAATAAAAGGATGGGAAAATATTAGAAGCGCAACTACAAGAGAAAGAGAAGAGAAAGAAAATGAAGAGAAATTCAGATACTATCACAACAGAAGTTCACATAAGAGCATGTCAGGGAGCAAACAGAAGAAGAAAACTCACTCAAAATACTTCTTTAGACCATCTTCACTAAGCACAAACTCTTTCAACCTCCGGGCCTCAGATAGGTGAGGGTAACTGTATTTCTTTAGGGGACGGACAGCAGAACGCCACTTCATAGGCAATCTTGCTGCTCTCTTTGAGGAAGTTATGTTTCCAGACTCAAGTGTCGGATTCCTCCTGGCAATGACAGCATTCTTCCCACCTCTCCCAACAACAGTAGCAGCAGTAGATTTACCCTTCCTCATGCTAGCGATCTTCTCAAAATCATCATCCGATGAAATCTCTTCAGCTTGGACTGCATCCACCTTCCCAGTGCAAGGGGTCTTTGGAGCGGCACTCCCTGGGTCTTTAGACACTCCAATACCGACAGGTTGCTTGCCCACCTTGGAAGGAACAAGGGTTCGAGCACTCTCATCAGGTTTTGGACTTGTACTCACCGATTCCTCCTTAGGCTGGTATTCCTGTGTCCCAAGGAATGCGTAATGGTAGTCGGTCAAGTCCAACTGCTCCATTGTCATAAAACAAAGACCATTAAAAAAACTGAAGTTCAGGTACAACACAATGTATAGTCCAACAAATATAGATGACATGATTACTACTCAAGTTCAGCTACCAAAAATAAAGATCTTCAGCTCAAAAGAATGTGTTGCATTTAAAAACTAATGAAGTTCATGTACAACCCAAGGCACAGTTCTAGATAAACTGATGACATGAAAACCACTCAAGTTCAGCTACCAAAACATAAGAATGTATAATCTCTAAAGTTCATGTACAATAAAAGCTTGAATTGCAAGAGGATCTTTCTTATCGAGAGTATCCGATCCGCATTCTTCATCAAACTGAGCGTCGAACCCGTCAGAAGTCAACCAAGTTCCTTAAAGTTCAGTGGTCGAATCATTCTGAAGATGAAGCCACTTGGGAACGCGAGGATCGTCTTCGCGAAGAATACCCCTCTCTCTTTCAGCCTACCTCTTAATTCTCGGGACGAGAATTTCTTTAAGAGGAGGAGAGTTGTGACATCCCCATGTAATCACTACAGTGATCCCCTATTAACAGTGCCATGTCATCATGTTTATTAGTGCATAAGCATCATTAGCATCAAAGCTCATTTCAAATTCAAACTCAAATTGCAATTCAAATTTAAAGTGAAAATAAAAGTTGTTCAAAAACATAAACTAAAATGTTCATCTAATAGCACATAATTCAGAGGCAATACTAAAATTACAACCAATATTAATTAAGATGTTTAAATGACCCTACCAAGTAGAAACAGTAACCAGCAGCAGCAATGTAACTCATATTTATTTATTTAAAATTTAAATGAAAACATTTTAACACCAAACCAATTTTCTGTGGTAGAGAATAATGCACTGGAATATTTGGGACATGCCTCATATTTTACTAAAGTCATTTAGTACCTAAACTAATTGCAAACAGAAAAGAAAAGAAGAAACAGAGAAGAAAAGAGAAAAAGAAGAAAACGGCCCAGTCGAGTGGGCCGAAGTCAGCCCAGCCCGCCTGGCGTCGTCCCCTACCTCACTGCTCACCCCCCCTCCCTCGCTGTCGAACGGACAGCGCGCACGCGCGCGCACGCCCTGGCCCCCCCTCCTCTCCGATCGACAACGGCCCTCGCGCCCCCCCCACGCTCGCCTTAACCCTCCCGCGACCCCCTGGACACGCCCCGGTCGCTCCACTCTCTCTCACTCGCTTGCCCCTCTCCTTCCCCCTCTACCCGAGCGCCGTCGTGGGCGTTCGTCGCCGATCCCGCGGCGACAGAGCCCCGATCACCGCTCCGACGTGCCCTACGCCATCACCGTGGTCGACTCCGTCATCTCCGCCAACCAACCCGAGCCGAGGAGCACGAACGCCGCCGCCATTCATCATCTTCCTCCTCGGATCGCCGCCGTACGTCGCCGCCGATTCGTCGCCGTCAAGCCCTCCCCGCGCTCACTTAGCTCGCCTACAGAACCGCGGTGAGCAGCCGTGTCATCCCCCCTCTCTCCACCGAGCTCCCGCGCCCTCTAGCCGTACCCCCACCGCACCCGAGCTCGCTCCGCCGCCTGCCTCGTCGCCGGCGTGGTTCCGGCGACCAAACGGCCCCACGCCCGTGCTCATCTTACTCGTGGCATCGCATAGAGCGTCCCCGTCCCTTTGGTTCGAGCCGTAGCACCCCGCAACCCCGAGCTTGTCGTCACCCGATCGCCGCCATCCGCCATCGCCGTCGTAGGGCTCGACTCCGGCCATCCCAGCCGGCGAGACCGCCACCAAACGACGCGGCATCTTCCCCCCTTTCGAACCAGCCCGAAAACACATCAAACGGTGGCATGTGCTGCAATCCCGAGCAACTCCGGTGCTCGGCCGTCGCGGACGAGCTCGCCGGAGCTGCTCCGGCTCGTCGCCGGCACCCCGCCGACGTGGCCACGACCCCACGGGTCAGTGTCACTGACCACGGGTCCCACTAGGTCCCGTTGACCCGGGTCAAAGCTGACGTGGCCCCCCTGTGTCTATGACATACGGGCCCCACTGCGGTTAAAACGATTTATATAAATAAATAATCGGTTAATTAAACTAATTAATCTAATTAGTCTCTAATGAGTCACTGACATGTGGGTCCAGATGATAATTAAACCGGTTTTAATTAAAATAACCCCCCTGGATTAAGCCTCTGTCTATGACAGGTGGGCCCCACCTGTCATATTGACCAGTCAACCGTCACTGTGCATGCTAACGTCACCCCTATGTCATGCTGACATCATACGACACTGTTTCGGATAATGTTTGATTTAATAATTTCAGAAAAATCCAGAAAATCAATAAAACTTTAGAAATTCATATCTTTTAAACCGTAACTCGGATTGAAATAATTTATATATGTAATATTATCAAAAAAATGTGTAGAATTTGAATATGCAATAAAAATGACTGTCCAACACTCCTAGCTAGATGGACATGCAACTTTTTGACTGATTTCCATAAATGAATAGGGCATCACTTTAATAAAATAAATCCAAATAAATTCCTAAATTAACTAAATCATTTCATTAGGCAATAAAACACCTCTGCGCATCATTTAGACATGTCATGCATCCATGTTGCATTATTGCCATGTATTTACTGTTTCTTCTCCCCCCTTCTCTCCCGATAGCCCCCGAGCCCACCGACGACCCTGCTGTCTTCGACGACGTCGCTGACGACCAGGCCCCTTCAGCAGAGCTGCCAGGCAAGCAAAACCACCTTGATCAACAGATATCACCTATTCCCCTCTCTCTTATGCTTGCATTAGAATTGCCCCTGCTACTGTCCCGATAGCACCTAATCCGATGCATAGCCTGATTTTGTTGTCTGTTATTGATACCCCACCTATTGTCCCATAATACTTAGCTATGCTGCTTCTTCATCGGTGCCCCATCACCTTTGTCCGTATGCCTAGCTTATACCGGGCCGTGATCACTCTGGGTGATGATCGCGGAAATCTTTACCTTTCTGCAAATACTTAAACTGTTAAAGTCGGGCTGGCCCCAAGGGTGCCCGCGAGTAAACATCATTAAAGACGGGTCGGCTCCAAGAGCACCCGCGCGTTATGTTTCACCAAGTCGGAGTGACAGGAATCCTGTTCGTCTCTGCGAGTTACTAAATGTGCTTAACAGAACTGGGTATTTGATCTGAGTGGGTCGTTGACCCTAAACGCACTACCACCACGTGGGATAATGGGTATGGGCCCCTCTGCGTTGTACGTTTCTTCCGAAAGCTCTTTAGACGTCGCAGTTCAGAATTGCGGGCTGATTGTTGGGGTTGGGCTGGTTACGTCACTGGGTTGTTCAGTGTCGCGCCTACGCCCCGACCAGTCTCGCAACGTGCAAGAGTGCGAAGGGCGATGGCCCAAGACCCCTTCGTGCTTAGGATTTAGACCGGCGTGTTGACCTCTTTGCTGAGCTTAGGTAGGACGCTGCTTCGTGTTGATCACCCGAGGCCGGGCATCACCCAGCAAGTGTGTGCGGCCAGATGTGATCGAACGTGTTGGGTAACAGTAGTGCACCCCTGCAGGGAAGTTATCTATTCGAATAGCCGTGTCCACGGTAACAGGACGCTCAGAGTTATATCTTGATCTGCTACAACTACACATGGATACTGTCATTTGATTAAATTGCTACTACTGCTTTCGGGATCACTTTCTCGCAGGGTAGTCGAGGAAGTATCTCAGGGAGTTACTAAACTATGTTTGATATATATTACCTTGCTCTTATCTCTTCTGATGCTGCAAGAACTGCTTCAAGATGCTAGTCTACGATAGGCTAGGCTTCTCCCCCTTATTCCCGCATTCTGCAGTACAGTCCACTGATACAGCCCCACTCCTTTGATACAATGCATTTAGTATAGTTCTGATGTCAGTCTTGCGAGTACTTTGGATGAGTACTCACGGTTGCTTTGCTATTCTTTTTCCCCCATACCCGCATGATAAATTCAGTCGATGGAGTCCAGGAGCCAGATGCCACCGCAGATGACTACTACCAGGAGAGCCCCGGAGGCCACTACTACTGGGTTAAGCCCGACGACCAGGAGTAGTTTGGAGGTTCCCAGGCTGGAGGCCTGCGCCTTTCGATCGTGTATTTTGTTTGTGCTAGCCTTCTTAAGGCAAAACTTGAGACTGGTAGTGCCCATACAGGGCAACCTCGGCGACAGAAGATCGAAGCATTCCGCCAGAAGAAAAAGACGATACGACATCTTCAACAGTAGCTTCACACTCATTGTTTCGGAACATAACCTTTGATCTAAAACAGAAAACAATGGCATTATATTCTATGTGTGCTTTAATAACAACTAGAGAGTACAAACAAAAGAAAGTCAAGAAGTTCAGCATTAGAAAGTCAAGAAGTTCAGCTACATAACCACAGGCAGTACATAAGTTAGATGCACATAAATTCTGACCGACTGGACTCACCTCTTAGAACGATCATTCTTAAGCCTAGTTACACAGAAATAAAAGTCATCAACCTTCTTTCTGACGACAGCACGTTCACTATCTGCTCAGCAAAAGAATAGAAAATAAGAGCAAGATACAAAACATACATATATATAAACGATTTCTGGTATGGGAAAAGCAATACAACACATAGACACAAGTGTTCCCTCAAAAATAAGGGATTCCCATGCACACAACTAACAAAAATCAGATTCAAACACATAGATCATGACAGGTGCTACAAACTACACAAACACATCTCAACTGCTACACCAAAAGAGAACCCACAGGATTAAAAACATCACAACCCAGGCAGTACACACCTTCCCCCCACATAAAAAAAACTGCACTTCACTTTATTTACAATCACATGACAAATGACAAACCAGAAGTTCAACTTGTACCACACAGACAGTACATAGGGATATCAAACAGGCAAACCAAAAACAAAAGGGATGGGGATGGTGAAAGAAGAGAGAAGCACGCTCCTCTCTTTATTGATTCTTGCCTAAACTAGTAGCAGCACTGGAAAGATCATCCTCCTTTCCCAAACTATCACTTTCAGTTTCTGAATCATCGCCATCTCTAGTAGACATTGCAATATCGTCTTCAAGTACACCAGTAGCAGCTGGAGAATCTGAAACAACAAAAACGGTTGGTTGTGCTGCAGTAGGAGGAGCCGGAGAATCAGCATCAACAACCACTGATGGCTCGGCTGCAGGAGACTTCACCGGCCCTGCATGGGCACTACCAGTCTCAACAGCAGCCTCGATAGAATCTTTCTCAGAAATGCTAGCTCCAGCTGACTTGCCCTGCTCAGAATCAGAAACCCCATCACCAATGGACGACTGAGGTTCAGTTCGATCCAGCCCATCGGAGCAGCCAATGCCTGATACATCCTTGTTTGCAAGCTTCTCTAAAGCAACACTAACATCGTCATTTTGCAGCAAGAACAAAACTCAATAAAAATGGGCACATAGCAAAAAAAATACAAGCAGTAAAAGAAAAAGGAAACAAATGGACAAGAAAAATGATACCTTAGGATCACTGCCATGAACCACATCAACAAAGAAATCACTTGCAGGAGCAGATTCATGCAGAGGGACAGTTGCACTTTCAGGTAAAATATCATCATCATCCCTAACACCATCAACAACAGCCTACAAAAATCATAGAAAACATAAGAATAAAAAGACTTGATAGGCTACATACAACAATGTGTAATTAGGAGAAGTTCACATTAACTAAATAAAGAAGGTCAGCTATGACCACTGACACATGAAGGAAGTCCAAAGACAGTAAACATAGAAGGTCGGATAACAAACACTAACATACAAAGGAAAAAGTCTAGTTATGGAAAACAAAGAAGTTCAGATACTGTAGCCATAGAAGTTCAGATTCTGTAAACAAAGAAGGTCAGCTATGAAACACTAATACTGAAAAAAGAAGTTCAGAATACATGAAATCAAGAAGGGTCACCTATGACAAAACAATAATAACTGAAAGCTAACACTGAACATTAATTCAAAGAACTATCAAAGTCAACAAAACAAACCTCTTCAGTACGCTCCTCGTTGCCTCCTTCACGACCCAAACGAACAGAATCTTGCCTCTCAATCGGACTCACGTAAACACTAGCCTCATCTTCAAAAGGCTTGCAATGTGCATCCTGCATTTCCTTGAACAGTCCAAAGCTAGTCCGGAGGTGGACCGTGCTCTAACGAAGCTCAGCAAGAATTTTAGCTTCAATTGACAAAGCCTCCTTCGAAGACTCCGCATCAAAACCATGACCGGAAGGAAGAATCCCGTCGACACGACTAAGACGCTCAACAATTGTCGGAACACATGCAATCTCCCCACAAACAGTGTCCAGAAGACCATCAATCCTACCAAGGGAAACACTGGCAGCAACAAAGAAACCCTTAGCAGACTCAGAAGAAATGCCAGTTGTAGCATTCACATGGGCAGAAGAACCTCCAGGATCTACAGGGGGAGCACCAGTGTTGACATCCTAGGAGCATTCAATTCTTGGGGCAGCTTCACTCCCAATACCGGTGGCACGAGGCATAGTAAGAACAGGACGTCCGATATGCCTAAAGAACACAACCTCAGCTGTGTCTCCCACTACACGCAAATAAAAGTCAACGGGTCAAAAAATAATGAAGGGACATGAAACAATAGTTAAGACAATAGCAGAAGTTCAAGTTAAACTATACATGAAAGAATGATGCATAATAAGACTCACAGGCAGTTTCCCAAACACCCAGTTGGCTGGGTCATCATCACCCTTCTTAACCAAGTCAGCCTGCAGCAATCTCAGATAGCTTGGCCTGGTCCATGAAATTCATGTGTGGAGTTCTCAAATCAACAACAGGCTTCTTGCCAAGGATAAGGCAGTCCAGATACATAAGAAGCGGCGCAATGCCACAGCCTGTAACAGCTTTTCCCCTACTAGTACCTTCTTGATACCTAATTACAGCCCTTCGAAGATCATCAACAAGCAACTGGCAATAGTCCATATTTGCCATATCTTCAGAAACAAGATTCTCAGCCATTGCTGCCTCCCTGGAAACCCGTGTAGACGTACCAGGAATAACAACCTTCATGAAAAAAAATCAGGCAAAACACCTGCAGAGCCAAATCATCTTTCTTGTCATCCTTCACAAGATCCTCGAGGATCTTCCGCAGATCCTTTATCTTGATATCATCACTCCTCTTATAGCCAAGTTTGGCCTTCAGCCTCATAACCACGTCATCGAATCCATCCTCTGAGGGCCTAGGAGGGGTACGATCACCTTGAGGGAAACCAAAAAGTCGGTGAACAGCATCACTTGTAATACGCAAATTCTTATTTGCCTCGCCCATGTCTAGAATCATAGTTGAAGGGTCAATCTTGGTGTAGATGTGGCCCATCAAGGGACGAGAAATGTTCGAATCAATCTTCCAATCAAAAACAACACCAAAACCATGCTTGAGAATCCTTTCCTTGTGCCTAGGTTGTAGCAATTCTGCGCACACCTTCACCTCTTTCAGTGATCAGTGAACAGTCTTGTTAAAACGTTTTGCATCGTCTTCTCCTTCAACAGCTCCTTCCACTGCTTTGCTTCCTCTTTTCCTTCTCATAGGCCTCTTCACTAGCTCATACTGCAAAAAATGCAATAGAAGAAAACATGGCAGAACAATGTGTTAAACAAAATAAACCAGAAGTTCAGTAATGCTGAACAAGGAAGAACTACATAAGCAAATAGAGCATGGCCAAAAAAAAGTATAGCAATGTATATAGCAGAAGTTCAACCATGTATAACAAGGCAGTTCAATCATGTATATCCAGCAGTTCAGCTCTTTTTCCATGTTAACAATAATATACCAGAAGTTCAACAATGTAAAACTAGGCAGTACAACCATGTATAACCAGAAGTTCAACTGTTTTTACATGTTAACAATAATATACCAGAAGTTCAACAATGTAAAACAAGGCAGTGCAAACCATGTATAACCAGAAGTTCAACAATGTAGAACTTCTGGTTGCATATACCAGAAGTTCAACAATGCAGAACAAGGCAGTTCAAGCATGTATAACCAGAAGTTCAACTGTTCCCCATGTTAACAATAATATACCAGAAATTCAACAATGTAGGACAAGGCAGTACTACATACACAAATATAGAGCATGCAGACAAAACAACTAAAGAAAAATAAAAATATTAACATAAGGAACAAAAAACAACAATAAAATATAACAGATTCATACCTGGTCAGCACCTTCATCATCAGCGTCGAAATCAACATCATCCTGGCCATCTGCATTAACACGAGAACTCTTCTTGCAACTCTTGTTAACCTTTGCCGGCCCACCCTTGCGCTTAATGCCACATTTCTTGCCCTTCCCAGATACACCAGCACCAAGCGGAGACGGTGTAGGCTTCGCACAGCCAAGAACACGAGGACTATGACGTGGGGTAACACCAGCAGCTTGACCACTAAAATCAAGAAGTTCAACTACACTTGGGCTTGCAACCTTAGAAACACATGGGCTCCTCCGAGGAGTAACTTCACCAACGAGATGCTTCTTCACTACGGTCCGCTTGAATTTCTCCTTCATAGGAACAACCATGTTATCACTGGCATACGCCATGTCTTCTTCAGCACCAGACACATGCCCAAGCGTGGGCTCAGCAACATCACCAGATTCAGAAACATTAGAACCTTTCTCTAGGCGGGCCGCCTTCTTCCTCTCGAAGGCTTCCAGCTTTTTTCTCTTGCGTTCATCCTCTAGAAGAAGCTGCAGAGGCACATCATCAGCTCGTGTGACAGGTTCAGTGCCATCAATGGATTGGGACTGCGTCTCTGACAACTGAAGAGAGCACAAAGGCTCCTCAATGGGATTGCAATCTTTAGCTGATGGAGCCACCTACTCAGCCTCAGCAGTCTTCTCAGCACCACTCAAGTCAGATAGAACTGACAACTGAAGAGAGCACAAAGGCTCCTGACTGGGATTGCAATCTTCAGCTAATGGAGTCACCTGCTCAGCCTCACCAATCTTGTCAGCACCACCCAAGTCAGATAGAACATCGTTGATGGTATTAACAGCTTCTTCACTGGCTGCATCTGCAAAAACACAAAAACAAAGCAAAGGAAAAGAGTCAGGAACAAATACAAAAGACATGATAGGAACAAGTTCAAAAACATGGCTCTAGAATTAAAAAAATAAAAAGGAGTTGCACATACTAGGTGAAGCAAGAGCTGTAGAAGCAAGATCTGTGAGGTTTAAATTTTTCTCAAGACTGCAAGCAACCTCAGCAATTACACTCAAAGGGACAACAGGTGATTTAGCTGCACCAGATTTTGGAACATCAGCATTAACTTCTGAAGCTCCATCTTGATCACAGGCAGTTTTTTCAGAATTATTAAATTCATCACCAACTACAAAAAGTTAAAAAAAAGGCAGCTGAGTTTTAATTCAACACAGAAAATGGCCTTAGAAATGAAAACACAAAGCCTAAGATACATACAAAAAATAAAACAATGTAGACCAAAAGGCAGTACTACATAAACAAGATGGAGCATGAGATAAACAATACATAACAATGAATATACAAAAGTTCAACAATACCTAACAAAGCAGTAAAACAATGCACAAACAGAAGTTCAACTAAATTTCATGATAAATAAATAAATAAAACCAGAAGTTCAACTTTGTGACCCAAGGCAGTACTACATAAAAAAGATGGAGCATGAGCAAAACAATATATGCCACTCAATAGCCACACGTTCAGCAATGTATAACAATGTACAACCGCAAAGCCAAACTACTTTTCATTACCATGAAAATGATAACACAAATACAAAGATATACACTAAACATAAAACATTGGGAAGTCCAAACACACTTGATGAGATAGTTCATTGGTAATTCCAAAAAAAATCCACTAAGGCACACTCTGCTAACTTCAACTAAGAGTAAAATGCATACACATCAACTATGTAAGAAGTTCACACTGTCAAACATGGGCAGTTCAACATGACAACCAAGTGAAGATCAAGGCAGCCATATAAAAGAAAACTCCTATTTATAAGACAAGATGCATATACATATACATACCTGAAGAAGGTCCTGAATCCATCACAACACCACTCCCTGATGTAAGATAGTCCAAACCTTAGATCCACCTACAAAAACAAACACAAAAAACAGGGAAAAAATACATCTTAATAGCAAGTAGAAAATCAAACCACAGTTCAAAAGCAACTAAATCAAACCATAGAATATAACAACTAAATCGCAGCAACAACTATGAAGATGAACAGCAGCACATCAAGGCAAGCACAGCAACAAACAGAACTCAGAAACTTACTAGTATGAGACACAAACTAGACTGCCAAATCAATACGAGGAAAGGACGAAGCTACATCAGATCCAGCAGCAACCACCACACCACACCCTGCTTACATACATCTCACAGGTAAAAATACCCACGGGGAAATGGAATCCACACAAGACTAAAGGCTAAAATAGCACACAGACACGAAATCGAAGCATCTACCCACCACCTGCAGAAGAACCCTACCTACCCTTGCATCCAACCATCAGAAGAAAGGGGGGAGGCGGATGCGAGAGTGCACAGAAGAAACAAATAGCACGCGCTAGATCTGGCGAATCCTAAGAGCGAGCGTTGGGGGGAGGCAGCATTTGTACCTCTCCAGACGACGCTGATGCATGAATCCGCGGCAGTTCTTCCACCCAACGACGCCACGTGCAACTTCAAACCGCAGAGACGGTTGCCGGCTTCGCTACAAACCAGAAGAGAGCGGCCCGAGGGAGGGAGAGCGGGGCGTGGGGCAGAAATAGGAGCAGGGCATGCGCGCCGGTTACTCCACCCACGAGCACAGGAGAATGCGGCCACGAATTTGGGGGAAGTTGGAGGAAGAGAGCGAGCGACAGAGAGGGAGAAGAGAGCGAGCGAGAGGGGGGGTTTCTGACAAGGTGGGCGAGCGGCGGGGGAGTTAATGACAGCTTTCTGACAGATGGTGGAGAGGCAGGGGATAATTACACAATAACCCATCCACTACAAAATAAATGCATCTATTCAAATATAAATGCTCCATTTCAACACCACTACAATAAAAATGTAGAATTTCAACACTCAATAAATAAAAATAAAAATAGAATATAGATGATGCATGCATGTAATAAGAAAATATTAAATAACAATCAGTACAAGTAAAAACACAAAAACACAAAATAATAAATGTTGGCAACCCTTAGAAACCAAAAACAAAAGAAAAACAGACGTTCAAATACACTAACAAAGGAAGTCCATATATAAATTAACACAACCTCAGTTTAACAAAGGGGAAGTTCAAATACACAAACAAAGGAAGTCCATCTATAACTAAATACACAACTTAGAAACAAAGGAGAAGTTCAAATTCACCGACACGCTAAGTCCAATTTTCAATAGAAAGCAAATTATATAACGGACTCGCCTCCGCATGCGACGACGCGGCACGCCGCGTCGTCCCCTGCTCCGGCTCGTTCCTGCCTCGGCCGCACCGGGGGGTCCCCGCGGACTCGCATCCACTTGCCGCAGGGCCCCCCGGCTCGGCCTCGCGCTAACGCGGCAGTGCGCGCTTGGTTGTGTAACACCCCGATTTTTGGCCCTTTCTTTTTCTTTTGGATTTCTTCGAATTTTTATTTGGATTTCTTTTTCAGTGGCTATGTGGTCTTGAAACCTGGGAAGATTTTCTCTTCTGCCTCTCCCAAGTGGCTTGTCATTCTCAAATCTATCCCAAGGCCATGTCATTTCCATCTTAGCCCAACCTTAATTTTTATTTCTTGGGAATATTCCTTTTTCTATTAAAGGAATAACCCTGTTTGCTTGAGGTTGTGAAGCAACCTACCTTTCTGCCATTCCAAAAATTCCCAAAATATTCTCTTAAATTCTTTGGATCATATATTCCACAAATATGTCAAAATCCATACTTGCCTAGTTCAAAAATGATTCAGGAATATTCCTTTTCCATTCTGTCCAGATTGGCACTTTGTTAAGGAAGTGCCAATTATATTTTCCTGATTGCCCTCATAATTTTTGTGCACTCTTTCCTATACAAATTATTCCCACATGCCAAAATTCAGCTTCATTTGCTTAGTAAATCTTTCTCTGCAAATTCCCAAAGTTTCTGACCAGAGGGAAGCTTTGTGAAGGAAGTACCAGCTAGGCTAATTCAAATGAGTTGAAATTTTGGGAGATCATCCTTATGGTCAAATCATGACTCTCCACCAAATTTGAGTTCCATCCAACAAACTATGTGAGCACACCTTCAAATCTTGGTTTCTGGTCACAATTTCATTTTGTGAAGCAACTATATTTTATATTGCTTCATAAATTATGAAATTAATCCAGCACCTAAATATCCCTAAATAATGTGAGCATGCCAAAATTCACATTATTTTTCCAAGCTATTGTCTCTGGAAAATTCCCCTAAGTTTCTGCCCAGCATAGATCATTGTGAAGGTAGTACCATTTTTATTTATCCAAATGGGATGAAATTTTTATGGTACCTTCATATGCCCAAATGATCATGCTCCACAAATTTTCAGCCCTAGGAAAGCAACTATGTGAGTGCTACTTCCTAATCCTCTTTCTAGATCAGAATGTGTGGTTGTGAAGCAACCATGACAAATATTGGTCCAAATCCCCTAAAAATCCACAGGATGGTAGTTCTTCCTACCCCTAACCTCTGTGACATCTTGTTTCCCCCTTTTACTCATCCTTTTTACCTCAGCCTCTAGATCAAGTTTGCAACAGCAAACTTCACTCGATCATTCCCATCAGTCCACAGAAACTTTCTTCGAAGCATCACCTCAGGGGGACTGTGTGTTGGAAGGACAACACGGTAGACAACTTTTTGCAGTCCAGCGTGCCCTCTTCTCGCCATGCCACGGGGTGACCACGCCGTCGGCGTGCGTTTGGCACGCTCTGCGCGACGGCTAGCTTCGGGCACCTTCCCCCTCGTCGTTCCCGCGCGTCCCTCCGTGTCCTCCGCGTCGCCCACAGTCCTCCTCACCCTCTCATGCCCTGGCCTCCAACTCGTTCGCCCTCCTCACGCCACGGTGGCCGCGACCGCGTGCGCACAGTGGCTCGGTGGCCGACCGAGCACCGCGCCACCCGCGTCTGCCCGCGTATGCATCTCCCCTAGCTCTCCCGTCGCCCTCAACCCCCTGTGCATGCGCACGCGCACGCGGGGCATCAGTGCATCCCCCCCCCCGAGCGCCCTTGGCGGCACCCGAGCGCGGCATCCCCGCCGCGGCTATATAAGGCCACCCCGGTGCTCTCCGTCCTCACCATCCTCCTCTCCTCACTCCCAGAAGCATCCCCGACCACTCCCTTGAGCTCGTAGATGCCCCCTGCCCTCCCAATGCCGCCATGGCCGCCGGCGATGCTTGCTCAAATTCGAGCTACGCAAGCTCTCTCTCTCCCTCTAACCTTCACCAATGACCTCTCCTGGACGCGGTGAGCCACCCCATACCCTCACTTCCTCCTCGGAGTGCTCGTAGGCGTAACTGCAAAACTGGCCGCCGGCCTCCGCCACGGGCAATCCAAGCCGCCACCGCACCACTCCTCCTCGGCATCCGTGTCCGGGCAGGATGGACGCGACTTGGTATCCTCGGCACGCCGGTATGCTGGGTGCCTCAAATGGTAGCCCAAAGCGCCGACGGCCGTCGCCGGAGTTTGTCTCTGTTCCGTTGCGGGCGCCTGTGCCGCCACCGCTTCAACCTTCCCCAGCGCGCGTGGAGCCTCTGGACGGGTGCGGCACTCCGCCCCGAGGCCGCCAGTGCTCTCTCCTTGACCGGAGTCGGCCGGAATCACCGGGGCCAGTGCCGGCCGCGGCCGGCCTCGCTCTCCTCTGCTCGACCGGAAAGAAGAAGAAGAAGACAGGAGGAGAGAGAGAAGCTGGGTGGGCCCCGCGTGTCATAGACACAGTGAAGGGGTATGTGTCGCCGACAGCCGGGCCCGGTCTCTTTTAAGTGGAAGCGTATTCAGTGTAATACGTTTTCCATTTCTAAAAGCGTACGCTGATCCTCCTTTGAGCTAAAATACGTTTCCGCTTCTGGAAAGCGCATTTCTCCAAATACGCTTTCTGTAAACCCAGTCAGCCGAAACAGTTATATTACGAACGTTCGTCTGTTAAGGCCAGAAATGGATATTTTTATTTAAATTTCTGCCTAACGAACGAACGGCCGTATCTCGGCGACCGTAACTCCGATTCAGGTGATTCCAAAGCCCACATTTTCGTCTCGTCGAACCCGTTCTGTTGGTACCATTTTCATAATATTTTCACACTGTGAAAATGACCATTTTGCCCTTGCCCCAAATCAGCCCCTTCAGGCAAACTTTTCTGGTGATTTTTCCGCGAGTGTCTCCGCACCTCTCCCCGGTGTACCCTTCATCCCCAGGCAATCCACAACAGCCACTTGCATGATGGCATTGCAATAGCCATGGTTTCCACTGAATATTTAATAATTGTTTGCGCATTTAATTATTTTGTGAATACTTCGAATATGCTTGTGAATCCATGTCTATGCTTAGGCCATGTGCATTTTCCCTCTAGTAAGTGATATGATTAATTGCTAAGGATATTCTTACCATGTGTTATTCTTGTACTTATTTCCGATGCTAATGATAATGTTATGTTCACATGAGTAGTTACTGTTTGATATGGTAATACTTGTGATAGTCATGATCATCGCTATGCCATGCTCATTCATATTCCGTAGACTTCATGATTTACCATTGTTGATGTTATGATGTTATATGGTGATGTTGCCCATCCGTGGTTACGCTGGTATCATGCTCATATGAATTATCATGTTATTTTTATTATGACTCAGCTCATCACCGTTCAAGTTGAACCTGACATTTATCGAACTTGAACAACTCTGTTGGCTGAGTCATGGTGCCACCGAATCGAGCTAACCAGTGCAGCCACACTTGCCGTTATGGGAGGCCCTAATGCGGTCCATTGTCATGCCTCTCGCCGGTGCCTCCAACGAGGGAAGGTTATGGGTGCACGCTACCCTGATCAGGTAGGCTACCATAGCCTTGAGGACCCGAGTTTTGATGGTACCGAGGTCCTCGCGGGGGACAATGTTTATGTTTGGCCACGACGGTGGCAGCCACAGAGGTGGTGGGTGTCACGTGTTGACACCGGGGTCACCCAGGACATAGCCCAAAGGGGAGTTTGTCAGAGTGGCCGGGAGAGTGTCATGCAATAGACTGGTTTTGTCGGAACGTCGTTGGTCCACCCGAATGGGAGCACGAGGCCATGAGTTCCGTGGTGTGGGTACAGTGTACTAACCTTTGCAGAGTGTATGATCTATCGATAGCCGCGTCCTCGGTCATGGACACAGTTCGTAGTAGGTCACACTATGGGTCAACAGAAATAATAACCTGAATAATAACAACCCCGGTTCGATGAGAAAGAAGTTGGTTGATCTTTATGTGGTCACGGAAGGATCACGATGGTATTCTTGTTAATGAAGATGTGATCTTGTTAGGATCACGATGGTATTCTTGATAATGAAGATGTGATCTTGTGAGGATCACAAGGGTATTCTTGATAATGATTAAGTGATCCCGTGACCACGACGGTAAGTAAGAACGGCATATTTATGGTGGTTACGAGGTAACCTCCGAACAGAGTAAGTTGTCCATGAGACCTTATCTGTCGAACCCCTTGCATGCTAGTGCTAGTATCATCCTATTCATATCATGAGTTATATGTACATGACCTTCCCATGTTGTTGCCCTGCTCATGTTGTTGCCATGCTCATGATGTGCTAGTAGTATCATGTTCATCTTTGATGATTAACCTGTAAACGCCATGCTGTTGTATGTCTTGATTGCTTTGGTTGTTGTGAGCTTGCGAGTACATTCAAAGTACTCACCTGGCATGTCATGCCAGATTGCAGGTCAAGCCATGATTGATTGCTCATCGAGGATTCCGAGGTTGCGCTCTAGGATACGTCCCAGCCAGAGTCCCTGCGGAGTGGAGTCCATCACCGTCGCCGTCGTTCCGCTGCTAGAAGTTATTCCGCTACGAGTTGTTCCACTGCTAGCATAGAACCGCCTGGGCAGGCGAAGTGTCGCCGTACCCCTGTAACCTTTGTGCCTTCCGAACCTTTGTACCCATGTTATTTGTAATTAAGAGCTGATTTGTTCTATGCCAAGCAGTGCCGTATTCCAGAAGACATTATCTTTGGGCTGGAATACGGGGCGTTCCGGTCCCTCTGAGCCGGGGTGCCACAACTGTTGGTATCAGAGCAGGTCTGGCTGTAGGACGCCCTAGTCCGCGCGAGCATTAGAAACCGGTAGTTCAGAGTCTAGTTTGCTTATTGCATTTGATTGCTGCATTTGTTTGTCGCATAGCATGCATATAGACTCATTATTTTGTCACTAACGATTTGATCTTGTGAGTGTAGGTGGCATCGGTTTTGATCCACTACCTGCACTCTCCTGTGTTGCATTCTTGCCAGTTGGTGTTTGGTGTCATCTCTGTCCCAGCAGGGTGACGCCAAGGTACCAAGTGTTCCAGACACCACTTGCAGGTATCGCGCTAATATCTTTCGGCCAGCCACCTATCGTTTCGGTGGTAGACATGTTTCTACCCCGAATCTTGCCATCCAACCCGCTGGTTGGCAACCCTTACTGGTCTTTGTTACTAGCAAAGGGCAATGCCAGCAAACCCTATTTCCACCGCTATCCTACTCTGGACGAGTACGGTTCCCTTCCGTACGCTTGACGATGATGTGGTCGTGACATCCGTGTCTCGCTACATGATCACCAAGTCCGTCCTCACCGCTAAGCCCGTCCAGATGCACTGGTGCCGAGCCAGCGTTTGGTGTAGCTCTATTTACACCAACCTCTCCACACGCTGATCCATTTTCGTGCACACCGCCACAGCATGTTAGATCGTAGTACCGGAGTTCCCTCGAGAATTGTGTGCTTAAGTAGGCATGCATAGTGAGGTGAATATCTATGAAATGTGATATTGATTGTATGCTATCTTATTGCTGTGTGTGCTTTTGTTCAGTCGTTTCTTTTGCTTCTTTCTTTGGGCCTTCGGTGTTACCTTATTTCCCCTCATGAAAGTTGCTCATCAACCGACACCGGACTCGAAGAATCAGTAAAGAGTTTAAATATTTGGAAGCTCAGCTAAACATTATGGAATTCTCAGCCGACTGCATTATATTGAGAATATTCGATTTGAATACAAATGATATTCTGGAATAACTATCAGCATCAAGACTGACACAGTGTGCAATCATCACAATTGTAATAAACCAGCTGGAAGACAATTTGTGTGCAAGACAACAGTACATTTCCAGTCAGAGAAATATCAAGGGCATATATATGGCATTCAGTCCGCATATCACAGAGAAAAGCTTTTGGAGTAAGCAACCCAGTCTTCCTCCGCACGCTACCAGGGAAGCTTACGACACAAGGTTCCGCCGTCTTCCTCAGTACGATATGTGGATAGCTTCCAGCATAAGGTACTCCGCCTTCTTCTGTAAGCCACCGCAGAAAACTTCCGGCATAAGGCATCGAATCTTTCTCAGCAAGCAACCAGAGGAGAAGCTTCTGAGGTACGATACCCAGTCTTGTTCAGCACGCTATCCCGGCAAAAGCTTCGAGTGCAAGGTATCCAGTCTACTTCAGCACGCTACTCTCAGATAGCGTCCAACACAAGCTATCCAGTCCTCGTCAGTACAACACCGCAAACAGCCATCGCCAGTGGTACAAGATATTTCACAGTGATTTGGCAGTATATGGCAGTGCCTCTCAAGAAGCAGATCCACAACAGTGTGTCAAAAGCAAGAATAAGTCAAGACACAAGTGTCTACCTCGGGAATCAAATGCCCAGATACACATGCTTCCATATATATATTGTGAGCATACTGCCAAGGTCATTCAAGTCACTCGAACAATGCTACAAGCATGGTGAGAATCTCATAGCCACATGAGCTATGTAAGAGGAAGAAAGCAAGTTATACACCTCAGTGTGATGCAATGTCTGACAAGCTATGAAGCAAGACAATACTGGGATAACAATCAGTGGATATCAAGGCCAGCTTCCTCGCACCAGATAAAGTGATATCATTAACCTCTGTCACTGTCATGTATGATTGACCACAGCAGTGAGTTCTACACAAGTAACTGTGAACCGGGTATATGATCTTGATGAACCCTTGCTTATCTTTTCCTGGTAACGGCACCACACCTGTGTTCTGAGCTGCTTTCGGCCATCCAGGGTGGATGCCGACTTTATATTTCTCTTTTCAACAACTGACCCGTGTTCTGAGCTATCTTTCGGCCGTCTCGGGCAGCTGTTGAATATCTTTTTGTAGCAGCGACCCTATGCTCTGAGCTGTTCTTCGGCCGTCTTAGGGAACTGCTACATTCTTCTTATCAACCCTGTCTCATGCTCTGAGCTGCTTTTCAGCTGTCGTGAGCCATGGTTGAGCTATTTTAGTAATGTCCTAGATCTGAGTTTTAAAGACCGTTCTGGTGGCTACTGATTTATTTTCCGATTTCAAGCAAAGGTTCGGATGATCATTGCCCAACAGTTAGAGCTTGAGAGATGATAAACTTGCCAGTTAAATGTTGATGCACCGTCTGAGGATAAGGATAAGGTATGACTGCAGGAATATTGCACCCGACAGCACGTATGGTCACATGAAGAATTAAAGATATTTATGGCCAAGCCCTTTCAGCAAAAGATTCAGACAAAAGAGAACAATTATGAAGGAGCAAGACCGGCACTACAGGTATGATAATCAGTGCAGGAACAACACGGTACAGATACTCAAGACAGACTGATTCCGTATTGATCACCATGAACACACACCCAAGGGGCCTACTCTGATCGTAAGGACCTCATATCAAGGTAACAGTTGAATCATCGGTACGGATTCGAGACAGTGGAGCCAGCCAAGGTAATTCAGAACAACCTTCAAGCAGTCAGACTCAGCCAAGAGAGCGATTATGATTCACATCATTGTTTTGAACATGGAGGATATGCACCGACTTGAGTAACCCGAGGCAATGATTAAAGGTTTCATGCCCACCGAGGAAATTTGTTCACAACTCCATTGATACTATCGGTGCAGGATAAAAGAATGTCATGTCAATCACTTCCGAACTGATAATAATAGATAAGCCAGCAAACATAAAAGAAAGTCAGAGTGAGGATGAACAGATGAAGGAAGACTTGTCAAAACACTGGATACGGTGAAGCAAACCACCCTAAATTAAGGCAGGCAGTCAGATGCAATTCAGTGGGAACAATTTAAAGGAAAAGGATACCCGAGTTGGAAACGGTTTCCTTAAGTCAGAATATTCATACTTGTTCCCTGAGCAACCAAATCTCGAGGACGAGATTTATCGTAAGGGGGGTAGGTCTGTAACACCCCAATTTTTGGCCCTTTCTTTTTCTTTTGGATTTCTTCGAATTTTTATTTGGATTTCTTTTTCAGTGGCTATGTGGTCTTGAAACCTGGGAAGATTTTCTCTTCTGCCTCTCCCAAGTGGCTTGTCATTCTAATCTATCCCAAGGCCATGTCATTTCCATCTTAGCCCAACCCTAATTTTTATTTCTTGGGAATATTCCTTTTTCTATTAAAGGAATAACCCTGTTTGCCTAAGGTTGTGAAGCAACCTACCTTTCTGCCATTCCAAAAATTCCCACAATATTCTCATAAATTCTTTAGATCATATATTCCACAAATATGTCAAAATCCATCCTTGCCTAGTTGAAAAATGATTCAGGAATATTCCTTTTCCATTCTGTCCAGATTGGCACTTTGTGAAGGAAGTGCCAATTATATTTTCCTGGTTGCCCTCATAATTTTTGTGCACTCTTTCCTATCCAAATTATTACCACATGCCACAATTCAGCTTCATTTACCTAGTAAATCTTTCTCTGCAAATTCCCAAAGTTTCTGACCATAGGGAAGCTTTGTGAAGGAAGTACCAGCTAGGCTAATTCAAATGAGTTGAAATTTTAGGAGATCATCCTTATGGTCAAATCATGACTCTCCACCAAATTTGAGTTCCATCCAACAAACTATGTGAGCACACCTTCAAATCTTGGTTTCTGGTCACAATTTCATTTTGTGAAGCAACTATATTTTAGATTGCTTCAAAAATTATGAAATTAATCCAGGACCTAAATATCCCTAAATAATGTGAGCATGTCAAAATTTACATTATTTTGCCAAGCCATTTTTTCTGGAAAATTCCCCCAAGTTTCTGCCCAGCATAGATCATTGTGAAGGAAGTACCATTTTTATTTATCCAAATGGGATGAAATTTTTATGGTACCTTCATATGCCCAAATGATCATGCTCCACAAATTCTCAGCCCTAGGAAAGCATCTATGTGAGTGCTACTTCCTGATCCTCTTTCTGGACCAGAATGTGTGGTTGTGAAGCAACCATGACAAATATCGGTCCAAATCCCCTAAAAATCCATAGGATGGTAGTTCTTCCTACCCCTAACCTCTATGACATCTTGTTTCCCCCTTTTACTCATCCTTTTTTACCTCAGCCTCTGGATCAAGTTTGCAATAGCAAACTTCACTCGATCATTCCCATCAGTCCACAGAAACTTTCTTCGAACCATCACCTCAGGGGGACTGTGTGTTGGAAGGACAACATGGTAGACAACTTTTTGCAGTCCAGCGTGCCCTCTTCTCGCCATGCCACAGGGTGACCACGCCGTCGGCGTGCGTTTGGCACGCTCTGTGCGACGACTAGCTTCGGGAACCTTCCCCCTCGTCGTTCCCGCGCGTCCCTCCGTGTCCTCCGCGTCGCCCACAATCCTCCTCACCCTCTCATGCCCTGGCCCCCTCCTCGTTCGCCCTCCTCGCGCCACGGTTGCCGCGACCGCGTGCGCACAGTGGCTCGGTGGCCGACCGAGCACCACGCCGCCCGCGTCTGCCCGCATATGCATCTCCCATAGCTCTCCCGTCGCCCTCAACCCCCTGTGCATGCGCACGCGCACGCGGGGCGTCAGTTCGTCCCCCCTGAGCGCCCTTGGCGTCACCCGAGCGCGGCATCCCCGCCGTGGCTATATAAGGCCACCCCGGTGCTCTCCGTCCTCACCATCCTCCTCTCCTCACTCCCAGAAGCATCCCCGACCACTCCTTTGATCTCGAAGATGCCCCCTGCCCTACCAATGCCGCCATGGCCGCCGGCGATGCTTGCTCAAATTCGAGCTGCGCAAGCTCTCTCTCTCTCCCTCTAACCCTCACCAATGACCTCCCCTGGACGCGGCGAGCCACCCCATACCCTCACTTCCTCCTCGGAGTGCTTGTAGGCGTGACTGCAAAACTGGCCGCCGGCCTCCGCCACGGGCAATCCAAGCCGCCACCGCACCACTCCTCCTCGGCATCCGAGTCCGGGCAGGATGGACGCGACTTGGTATCCTCAGCACGCCGGTATGCTGGGTGCCTCAAATGGTGGCCACAGCGCCGACGGCCGTCGCCGGAGTTTATCTCTATTCCGTCGCGGGCGCCTGTGCCGCCACCGCTTCAACCTTCCCCAGCGCGCGTGGAGTCTCTGGACGGGTGCGGCGCTCCGCCCCGAGGCCGCCAGTGCCCTCTCCTTGACCGGAGTCGGCCGGAGTCGCCGGGGACAGTGCCGGCCGCGGCCGGCCTCGCTCTCCTCTGCTCGACCGGAAAGAAGAAGAAGAAGACAGGAGGAGAGAGAGAAGCTGGGTGGGCCCCGCATGTCATAGACACAGCGAAGGGGTATGTGTCGCCGACAGCCGGGCCCGGTCTCTTTTTAGTGGAAGCGTATTCAGTGTAATACGTTTTCCATTTCTAAAAGCGTACTCTGGTCCTACTTTGAGCTAAAATACGTTTCCGCTTCTGGAAAGCGCATTTCTCCAAATACGCTTTCTGTAAACCCAGTCAGCCGAAACAGTTATATTACGAACGTTCGTCTGTTAAGGCCAGAAATGGATATTTTTATTTAAATTTCTGCCTAACGAACGAACGGCCGTATCTCGGCGACCGTAACTCCGATTCAGGTGATTCCAAAGCCCACATTTTTGTCTCGTCGAACCCGTTTTGTTGGTACAATTTTCAATATATTTTCACACTGCGAAAATGACCATTTTGCCCTTTCCCAAAATCAGCCCCCTCAGGGAAACTTTTCCGGTGATTTTTCCGCGAGTGTCTCCGCACCTCTCCCCGGTGTACCCTTCATCCCCAGGAAAGCCACAACAACCACTTGCATGATGGCATTGCAACAGCCATGGTTTCCACTGAATATTTAATAATTGTTTGCTCATTTAATTATTTTGTGAATACTTCGAATATGCTTGTAAATCCATGTCTATGCTTAGGCCATGTTCATTTTCCCTCTAGTAAGTGATATGATTAATTGCTAAGGATATTCTTACCATGTGTTATTCTTGTACTTATTTCCGATGCTAGTGATAATGTTATGTTCACATGAGTAGTTACTATTTGATATGGTAATACTTGTGATAGTCATGATCATCGCTATGCCATGCTCATTCATATTCCGTAGACTTTATGATTTACCATTGTTGATGTTATGATGTTATATGGTGATGTTGCCCGTCCGTGGTTACGCTGGTATCATGCTCATATGAATTATCATGTTATTTTTATTATGACTCAGCTCATCACCGTTCAAGTTGAACCTGACATTTATCGAACTTGAACAACTCTGTTGGCTGAGTCATGGTGCCACCGAATCGAGCTAACCAGTGCAGCCACACTTGCCGTTATGGGAGGCCCTAATGCGGTCCATTGTCATGCCTCTCGCCGGTGCCTCCAACGAGGGAAGGTTATGGGTGCGCGCTACCCTGATCAGGTAGGCTACCATAGCCTTGAGGACCCGAGTTTTGATGGTACTGAGGTCCCCGCGGGGGACAATGTTTATGTTTGGCCACGACGGTGGCAGCCACAGAGGTGGCGGGTGTCACGTGTTGACACCGGGGTCACCCAGGACATAGCCCAAAGGGGAGTTTGTCGGAGTGGCCGGGAGAGTGTCATGCAATAGACTGGTTTTGTTGGAACGTCGTTGGTCCACCCGAATGGGAGCACGAGGCCATGAGTTCCGTGGTGTGGGTACAGTGTACTAACCTCTGCAGAATGTATGATCTATCGATAGCTGCGTCCTCGGTCATGGACACAGTTCGTAGTAGGTCACACTATGGGTGAACAAAAATAATAACCTGAATAATAACAACCCCGGTTCGATGAGAAAGAAGTTGGTTGATCTTTATGTGGTCACGGAAGGATCACGATGGTATTCTTGTTAATGAAGATGTGATCTTGTTAGGATCATGATGGTATTCTTGATAATGAAGATGTGATCTTGTTAGGATCACAAGGGTATTCTTGATAATGATTAAGTGATCCCGTGACCACGACGGTAAGTAACAACGGCATATTTATGGTGGTTACGAGGTAATCTCCGAACAGAGTAAGTTGGTCCACGAGACCTTATCTGTCGAACCCCTTGCATGCTAGTGCTAGTATCATCCTGTTCATATCATGAGTTATATGTACATGACCTGCCCATCTTGTTGCCCTGCTCATGTTGTTGCCATGCTCATGATGTGCTAGTAGTATCATGTTCATCTTTGATGATTAACCTGTAAACGCCATGCTGTTGTATGTCTTGATTGCTTTGGTTGCTGTGAGCTTGCGAGTACATTCAAAGTACTCACCTGGCGTGTCATGCTAGATTGCAGGTCATGTCGTGATTGATTGCTCGTCGAGGATTCCGAGGTTGCGCTCTAGGATACGTCCCAGCCAGAGTCCCTGCGGAGTGGAGTCCATCACCGTCGCCGTCGTTCCGCTGCTAGAAGTTATTCCGCTACGAGCTGTTCCATTGCTAGCATAGAACCGCCTGGGCAGGCGAAGTGTCGCCGTACCCCTGTAACCTTCGTGCCTTCAGAACCTTTGTACCCGTGTTATTTGTAATTAAGAGCTGATTTGTTCTATGCCAAGCAGTGCCGTATTCCAGAAGACATTATCTCTGGGCTGGAATACGGGGCGTTTCGGTCCCTCTGAGTGGCCACACCTACAACATGGGCTACTACCTTGCGGATGGCATCTATTCGAAGTGGTCTACATTTGTGAAGCCAATTCAAGCCCCCAAGGTAAGAAGGAACTCCAATTCCATAATGCTCAAGCGGCGGCTAGGAAAGATGTGGAGCGAGCATTTGGGATTTTGCAAGCACAATTTGCTATTGTGAGAGGACCGGAAAGGTTTTGGGATCAAAAGATCCTTTTGTACATCATGCAAGCGTGCGTGATCATGCATAACATGATCATTGAGAATGAGCGTGGGAAGAATGAGGTGTATGGTGACTATGACTTGATGGGTCAACCGGTGCGGCCACGTAGGGGTGGAGATTGAGTGCAGCACTTTGTCGAGGCGTACCATAACATTCAAGATTCGAATGTGCACGAGGATCTTCAGAAGGATCTCATCGAGGAGTGGTGGAGGTGGAATGGCGAACAAACCCGGTAGATTTATCTCTATCTCTCATGTTGTTGTATGTGCGAACTCTATGTTGTTTGTGTGTTGATTCGTGTGCTACTTGATGAACCATTTGATGAACTATTTGTGTTGTGATGTAATAATTAAGTACTATTTGTATTGTGAAGTTTCATAGAATTTGTTTCACATATATGCAAGCAATTGTAGAGGTGGTTGTGTGGCGGCCGTGCCCTATTATACATCACCTGCTATGGAACAGGTGCCCCAAAATACATCATCTGGAAAAGCAGAAACTGCACAGGTGATGTAAAACCCCCTTTTTGGTGATGTATAATTTTTACATCACCTGTTTTGGGTGCCCTATAATACATCATCTATTAGAGTTGCTCTTACAGAGGGCAGTTCAGGTCGAACAACTCAGGAAGTTCAACCAAGGATCAGAATATTATTCTCATCCCGTGATCAGAATAGTGTTTATATATATAGGGTGGGTCTATTCTCATAACACCCTTAAGAGTTTTATTCTCCTAACACGTAACACCTAGCTTATTCTGCTAACACCCCGTCAAAAACAAACCGCGGCACGACCGAACCGCACGCAGCCAACGAGCACAAAAAATGGCACCCACCTACCCCTCGTCCCCGCACCCACTCCCCCATCCCTCCCACCTTCTTCCTCCACTGCTCGAGCCCCGCATGATCCCCACCCACACCATGGCCCTACCTCCTGGCTTCTCCCCGGCCATGCCATGGCCCTGCCTTCCCGTGCCTCACCGGCGCCGCAACCACGCCGCCACCCAGGAGCAGCCTTCAAAATCACCGCATCCCCCGTCGCCGTGCTCCATGGCACACCCACCACCTCCCTCACCGCCGATAGCCTGGATCCGCCTCACACCAGTCAGACCTGAGCGCGCCGTCCCCGCGAGGCCCTGCAGCCCCACCCATCGCCCGGGAGCGCTACCCGGCATCGCGCCGCCACGCGCCACCCAGCGCCGCGCCACCCAATCCCCGGCTACCCTCCCCTCAAGACGTGCCTGATCCCTGCCATCGCACCACATTCCTCTTCGTGCCAGGCCGCGATGTAACGCCGCCCAGCCCCTCAATATCGCCCCTCCCAGCGTCGACGTGTCGCCGTGGCCGTCACCCGCGTCGAATCCCTTATGCCCCATGGCCGACCATGGCCTGTGACGCCACCACTGGAGCCCGCGGTGCTTGACTCGACCTCCGGCGGTGCTCTTCCCAATCAGCAGGTGCAAGGTGCCCAGATCCATCGCCTCCATGGCCAGATCCAACAGAGCTCGTCTCACTGGTCCTCCTCCTTGTCCTCTTCGGAGGTGGTAGCGTGGCGGGGCTCTCTAGAGGTCGGAACTGGTAATTTTGCCTTCTTCTGCCCTCCCTCCTCCACGTCTGTCCCTCCCCTATCTACGGCAGTGTAGCTCGCACCCATCATGATTTGCAGTCCAGAATTCCCTCTACGTGTTCAAATTTTGTTTTTGCAGTTCAGAGGCAAGCTGTTGCAGTGCGCGAGTGGATCCACCGCGGTAGCGAAATGCAGTCCACCAGCGGAAGAAAAATACCATTCGTTGTAGGCGGTACTGTGGTTGCGGTGCACTGTGTTTCCACGCGCAGTTTCTGTATGTGTGTGAACCTCAAAAGTGAAGTGCAGTTCCATTTTTCAAGTTTTTGTGATGCACAGAAAAATGCAGTTTTGGCGCAGCTCTATGCTTTTCTTTTGAGTTCATAGCTTTCTAGCCAAGGCGAAAGTGTGCAGTTCACTTTGTGTGTGTGAAAAATTAAAGTTAAAAGTGCGGTTCGTTTGATTTTTGTGCTTTCAGTTCACTCAGTAAAAAAGAACAAGAGAAAACCCAAGCACGGTGGCGTGTGTAGTTCGCTACTGTGGGTTTTGTTGTTGTTGGAAATGTGTGTAATTGTTTGTTGAGAAGTTCATTTTAACATTTTCATTAAAAAAATTGTCATGATGCAGCCCACTTCGAGGAGCCCCGCGGTTCACTTTGTTCTCTGCAAAAGTGCGGTTCACTAGTTAATAAATTTTCTAGTAAAAAGAAAATATAAAATGTTGTTCACTGATGTCGTTTACTTTGGGAAACTGAAATTGCAGTCCACTTGTCTCATCCCCATGGTTCATTTTCGGGTAAAACAGAAATAAAAAAACAACTTTGTTGATTTTGTAGAAAAAAACCGTGCAGTTCCCTATATTAGATGTAGTTCACTCGCTCAGTCCTTGCGGTCCACTCGCCCGGTCTACACGCATAAAAAATATATGAAAAAAGACAACAAAAAACTAATGTGGTTCACTTTCGGTAGTGTTGCGGTTCACTTTCGGTAGTGTCATGGTTCGCTTACTCCCAATGTGAAGTGCAGAAAAAATGTTACGGAAGCGACAGAAAAAGTAATGCGGTTCACTTCTAGATGGTGTTTGCGGTTCACTTACGCCCGATGTGAAGCGTAGTCCACTTCTTCGTTTCGGAAAAATTTACATTTCAAAAAAAACCATGAAGTTCGCTTACCCGTTTGATGTAGTGCGTTTTTCGTCTGAAGCAGTGCATTTTTCTATCTGATGCAGTTCCTTCGTCGATTTTGGTGATGCGAAAAACAGAGTGTCCGCATTTCGGTAAAATTAAAACTGCTCTTAAACCGTAAAGAATTAGAAAAAGTGTTCTACATGAAAAAGTTGCGCCTCGTCGATATCTTTCAAATGGCGTATCATTTGAATCATTCTGACAAGTGGTTTCTAAAAATTCGCGAAAAAACGGTCGCTGCCACTCGTTGTCCGCCGCACCATTTTCAAAATTAATTTAAAACCGTAAGAAATCTCAAAAAACAATCTATATATGAAAGTTGCGCCTCATCCGTCGCTATCCAACGGCATATCATACACCTCGTTTCGACAAACGGTTAAAAAACTGGAGTGAAAACAGTACCGAAAAATTGCAAAAATTTGAAAAACTAAATTCAGCGATTTAGTAAATTTGAAACTGCTCTTAAACCGTAACGAATTAGAGAAATAAATATATATGAAAAAGTTGCGCATTGATGATATCTTTCCAACGGCGTATCATTTGCTTCATTCCGTCGAGCGGTTTAGAAAAAATCGTGAAAATACGCTCGCTGCCACTCGTCGTGCGCCGCACCGTTTTCGAAACTGCTCTTAAACCGTGAGGAATCTCAAAAAAAAAATCTACATGGCGAAATTGCGCCTAATCCATAGCTTTCCAACGGTATATTACACGCCTCGTTCCGACAAATGGTTTAAAAACTGGAGCAAAAACAGTACCGAGAATGGCGCGTGCAGTTTTTTGCGACGGGATGTTCACTCGCATCATTACTGCAGTGCTCTTGCTTCAACAATGGCGTGCACTTGCGTTGAGCATGCAGTTCGAAAGTGTTAGCAGAATAACTATTCTCCTAATATTAGGAGAATGGACCGGCTATATATTCTCCTAATGTTAGGATGCATTTTCCCTATATAGGACAAATGTTTCCTACTACCAGGTGTAGTTACTCCCACTTTTGTTTTGCATGTTCTATGCAGTATCTATCAAATCGGAGAGTATGTACGTGTAGTATGTAGTATATAAGAATGTTTAGGTAGTATATATAATACTTTTTAGGTAGTATGTATCGTTTTTTGAGTATACTTCTTTTTACGTACAAATATATATGTATTTCATAAATATAACAAAAACCGTGGGCTCACTTGCAATTTTTTCATATGACTCACTTTGGAGTATCTTAGATATAATATATGAACATACTCCAAATGATAAAGTAGTATATATAGTACCACATGGTAGTATATAAGACATGGGTGTAACTACACCCGGTAGTAGGATGCATTTTCCCTATATATATATATATACAGAGAGAGAGAGAGAGAGCGCAGTAAAAAAAGTGAGAGAAAAAGAGAGAAGGGACAATGTTACTACCCTTTTCCACATTTGTGCTTCAGAGTAGCACCATGTTTTTCATAGAGAGAGTCTCCTGAGTTGTCACTTTCATATACTAGTGGGAATTTTTCATTATAGAACTTGGCTTGTTTATTCCGATGATGGGCTTCCTCAAATGCCCGAGGTCTTCATGAGCAAGCAAGTTGGATGCACACCCACTTAGTTTCAGTTTGAGCTTTCATACACTTATAACTCTTAGTGCATCCGTTGCATGGCAATCCCTACTCCTCGCATTGATATCAATTGATGGGCATCTCCATAGCCCGTTGATTAGCCGCGTCAATGCGAGACTATCTTCCTTTTTGACTTCCCCTTATTAATCCCCATCACCACATTCTGTTCCACCCATAGTGCTATGTCCATGGCTCGCACTCATGTATTGCGTGAGAGTTGAAAAAGTTGAAGCGCGATAAAAAGTATGAACTAATTGCTCGGCCTGTCATCGAGGTAGTTCATGATTAATACTTTGTGTTAGGAAGACTAAGCATGACGGGCTATATGATTTTGTAGGGATAGCATTCTTTAGCATTTCTATTTTGAAAGGCATGATTGTTTGTTGGTATGCCTGAGTATTGATGTCTTTATATCAAATTATAGACTATTGCTTTGAATCACTCGTTTCTTAATATTCATACCGTAAAAGAGATTACATGATAAACATGTTAGGTAGCATTCCACATCAAAAATTCTGTTTTTATCATTTACCTACTCGAGGACGAGCAGGGATTAAGCTTGGGGATGCTAATACGTCTCCAACCTATCTATACTTTTTGATTGTTCCATGCTATTATAGTATCGATCTTGGATGTTTTATATGCAATTATATGCTATTTTATATCATTTTTGGGACTAACCTATTAAGCTAGTGCCTAGTGCCAGTTGCTGTTTTCTGCTTATTTTTGGTTTTTCAGAAAATCAGTACCAAACAGAGTCCAAACGCTTCGAAACTTTTTGACAATTTTTTTCTGGACAAAAGAGACCCTAGAAGCTTCGGGAGGTGACCAGAAGCCTCATGAGGAGGTGACAAGGCAACCCCACGCGCCCCCAGGGGGGCGCGCCAAGATGCCTTGTGGGCCCCTCATGGCTCCTTTTGACCTAATTCAACTTCTATATATTCTCAAATATTGGGAAACCAACAGAGAGCCACCCCGAATAACTTTTCCGCCGCCGCAAGCTTCTGTTCTTCCGCGATCCCATCTGGAGGCCTTTTTCAGTACTCTGCCGGAGGGGGAATCGATCACAGAGGGCTTCTACATCAACCTTGCTGCCCTACCGATGATGTGTGAGTAGTTTACCACAGACCTACGGGTCCATAGCAGGTAGCTAGATGGCTTATTCTCTCTCTTTGATCTTCAATACAATGCTCTCCTCGATCTCCTTGGAGTTCTATTCGATGTAATCTTCTTTTGCGGTGTGTTTGTTGGGATCCGATGAATTGTGGGTTTATGATCAGATTATTCATGAGAAATATTTGAGTCTTTTCTGAATTCTTTTATGCATGATTGTTATAGCTTTGCATTTCTCTCCAATCTATCCGTTTGGTTTGGCCAACTAGATTGATTTATCTTCAGTGGGAGAGGTGCTTTGTAATGGGTTCAATCTTGCGGTGTTCTATATCCCAGTGACAGAAAGGGACAAGACACGTATTTGTATTGTTGCCATTAAGGGTAAAATGACGGGGTTTATTCATATTGATTGGGTGTACTTTGTCTGCATTATGTCATCTTGCTTAAGGTGTTACTCCATTTTCATTAACTTAATACCCTAGATGCATGTTAGATAGCAGTCGATGGGTGGAGTAATAGTAGTAGATGCAGGCAGGAGTCGGTCTACTTGTCTCGGACATGATGCCTATATACATGATCATTGCCTTGAATATTGTCATAACTATGCGCTTTTCTATCAATTCCCCAACAGTAATTTGTCTACCCACCGTATGCTATGTGTTCGAGAGAGAAGCCTCTAGTGAAAACTATGGCCCCCGGTTCTACTTTAATCATATAAAAAGAAAACCTAAAAATACTTTGTGAAATTTATTTACTTTTATTTTCTTTTGCAATTTATCTATCTACCACTACAAGATTTAATCCTTGCAAATAACGAGTTCAAGGGGATTGACAACCCTCTTGCCCGCGTTTGGTGCAAGTATTTTCTTTTGTGTGTGCAGGTGCTACTCATGAGGTTTTGCGTGGTTCTCCTACTGGATTGATACCTTGGTTCTCACTGAGGGAAATACTTATCTCTACTGTACTGCATCTCCCCTCCTCTTCGGGGAAAATCAGAACATAGCTTACAAGTAGCAGGCAGCGGCGCAACATCCGCCGGTGGCCTCCTCCGTCGCTCCCTGTTTGATCTGGCTCTTGCATGGTATTTTGAAGAACTCTTTTAATGGGGTTGTGACGCCCCCAACTCGACCATGCACTAATCATACACGCAAATGCACACGATCAAGCCTAGGGACTCACTTGAAGATATCACAACACAACTCTAAACACAAAAAAAATAATACAAGCTTTATATTACAAGCCAGGGGCCTCGAGGGCTCGAATACATAAGCTTGAGTCATACAAGCATCAGCGGAAGCATCAGATATCTGGGTACAGATATAAAAATAAAACAGATAAGCCTAAGAAGGCGGGGCAAAACACGACACCGATCGAAAAGGCGCAGGCTCCTGACTGGGAGCCTCCTATCTACTCCTGGTCGTCGGCGGCCTCCACGTAGTAGTAAGCACCGTCGGGGTAGTAGTAGTCGTCGACTGGGATAGCTAGCTCCGGGGCTCCGTCATCTGGTCACAGCAATCGAGTATGGGGAAAAAGAGGTAGCAAAGCAACCATGAGTACTCATCCAAAGTACTCGCAAGACTTACATCAGATCTATTCTATTTATGCATCGGTATCAAAGGGGAGGGTGTAACTGTGGACTAGACTGCAGAAATGCCAGAATAGAGAGAAAGGCCTAGTCTATCGAAGACTAGCATCTTCAGCGTCTTGCAGCATTAGAAGAGTGTAGATAAGCATTTAAAACGTAATAGTATCAACAAGTATATTAGTAGCCAAGCCCAGACATCCTTCCTCGACTCCCTGCGAGAAAGCAATCCTGGAGCATACAATTAATTAATATGTATCCAGTTCAAGTTGTAGTAGATCAGGATACAACACTGAGCGTCCTGTTACTGTGGACACAGCTATTCGAATAGATAATCTTCCCTGCAGGGGTGCACTACTGTTACCCAACACGCTCGATTAACTCTGGCCGGACACACTTTTCTCGGTCATGCCCGGCCTCGGCTGATCGACACGACGTAGTCCTACCTAGGCTCCGCAGAAAGGTCCCCGCCGGTCTACATCCTAAGTGTTCAGGGGTCTTGGGCCCATCGCCCTTCGCACTCCGGTCGTTGTGTGCAGGGTGAATACCAGCACCACCTTTGCCTGGATGGCGCGATCTGACCGTGCCACAATGCTGAACTGGACATCTGACAAAGCTTTCGGCTGATACATACGGCGCCGAGGGTCCCATATACCATTATCCCGCGTGGTGGTAGTGCGTATAGGCCAGAGGCCAACTTAGATCAATACCCAAATCCGTTAGTGCATTATTAATTTTAGTGACGGCTGTCGGGACAAGTCCGGAGCTACCACCACAACCTGTGTGGTACCGCTAAATAGCCAGCCGCCACAGTAACTCTTGCGGGTGCTCTCTGGGCCCGCCCGAATTTCTATTGTGTCTCTCGCGGGTACCCCTCGGGGTCGACCCGACTTCAACAAAGGGCTGAGGTAATTGTCAAAGTACTCATGTGTCCATAACATCAAGATGGAATCCGAGGAGTCACTCTCGTTGGTTTCCCACTCGATGTACCTGTCAATCTGAACCCGGAGGAATCACCCTCGATGGTATTCACACTTGCGGGGTTGCACGACAGAAGCTTCATCGGAGGTGGTGAAAGAGGAATCACCCTCGGTAACCCACAACCGACTAGCTACGCCAGAGAGCTATCATCAGGAGTGAGTTAGGAGGTATCACCCTCGGCACTCTATAGTAACTCTGCCGAGTCGAGCAACTTAGGGGTGCGCAGTGATGTGCTGGTCTCAGCCCGTCGATCACCTCGATCAGGGCACTGGTAACTAAGCGGGGCAACTAGGACAAGTATGAGGGGCCACAGATGGATTACTACCAACATACCCTAAGCATTTAGGATAACATGGTAAGGTATCAAGCAGTTTAGGCTATGCATCAGAATAGGATCAATCAAAAGCAATATTTATAATGCAAGCAGGAGGGGGAAAGAATAGGTGATATAGACATGCTCAAGGGGGGTTTGCTTGCCTGGTTGCTCTGCGGCAAAAGACGGGTCTTCGACACAGTAGCAGTCCTGCGGGGCGACGTCGGTCTCGGTGTCTAACGGAGGAGAAGAGGGGGAAGAAACGATAAATAAAAGCAATCAATTGTAACACAGTGCAAGGCATGGCAAAATGCAGTGCCGGTGTGACCTAATGCAATGCTACACGTATCAGATGATGCGGGAAAATATCTGGGATATTTTCCCGGCGTTTAGGCGGATTTCGGAATACTGAACCGGAGGGGAAGGTTCCATGTTCAGGTAGATAGGAGTGATGGTCAAGCATTTTGACCACATATTCGGATTCGTCTCGTTTTTCTGATCAACTTTCATGTAGAAAACTTTTCGATCTGAGCTACGGTTTATTTTCTATGATTTTTCAAATATTTAAACTATTTTCTGAAATTTCTGGAATTATTTTAATTATTATAAATTCAAATTATCCGAAACAGTAGCACATGAAGCCAGAGTGACGTCAGCGGGTCAACTCAGCTGGCCAGGTCAAACCTGACCAGTGGGTCCTTTTCTTGTTTATCTTTTTACAGAAGGTTTAGAAAAATAAAAGAGCTGCCAAATTGCATTTTGTAAAATGTGAAATTGATCCACAAAAATACAATGCATCATGCTGCTCTGCCACAAAAAGTTTGGGAAATTTTGGGATCCATTTGAATTTTTCAAAAATGGAAATGGCATTAAAGTTGCTGTTTTTGCACTGTTTTAATGCTCTAGCCCATTTTAGGAAAATAGGTGATGTTGTTTTCCTGAACATTAATTTGTTTTGGAATATTTGCGACAACATGAACTATTTTCTAGCAATTTTTGAGCAACTTCAAATTTCACTTTGAATTTGAATTGAATTCAGTGGAGAAATTTGAAATGAGATATTAATCCACATTGATTAAACATTGCAAATCACAGTGTCTTAGCATAATCATCATGGACTACTGTAGCTCATTACACAGGGGTGTTACAATTCTCCTTCTCTAAAAGAAATTCTCGTCCCGAGAATTCAGGAGGTAGAAGGGAAAAGGTCAGGGTATTCCTCGCGTTCCCAAGTGGGTTCATCTTCAGAATGATTTGACCACTGAACTTTAAGGAACTTGATTGACTTCTGACGGGTTCAACATTCAGCTTGATCAAGAATACAGATCGGACATTCCTTATAAGACAGGTCATCCTGTAATTCAAGCACTTCATGATCCACTGCTCGGATCGGATCCTTGAAACAGCGGCGGAGTTGCGACACATGGAAAACATCGTGAACCTGAGAAAGGTTCGATGGCAATTCCAATTGATATGCCACTTCTCCATGTCTTGCGAGAATGCGGAAGGGGCCAATGTAGCAAGGAGCTAGCTTGCCCTTGATTCCGAAACGGTGAGTGCCCTTCATCGGAGTAACACGAAGGTGTGCTTGTTCGCCAGGTTGATAAACCATTACCTTGTGTTTACGGTCATAATTGCTCTTCTGACGAGGCTGAGCAGTCTTCAGATGTTCGCGAACAATACGAACTTGCTCTTCAGCGTGTTGGATAATGTTCGGACCGAAGAGTGGTCGTTTTCCAGTTTCTGACCAATTCAGAGGAGTTCGGCACTTACGTCCATAAAGAACTTCAAATGGTGCCATCTTCAGACTAGCTTGGTAGCTATTGTTGTAAGAGAATTCAGCATACGGAAGAGATTCCTCCCATTTCTTGCCAAAGGAGATGACACATGCGCGAAGCATATCTTCTAGCACTTGGTTGACTCATTCAACTTGACCCTGGGACTGGGGGTGAAAAGTGGTGCTAAAGGACAGATGAGTTCCCACAGCTTCTTGAAAACTTATCCAGAACCTTGAGGTAAAGAGGCTGCCACGGTCTGAACTGATCTCCAACGGAACACCGTGGAGTCACACAATTCGGGAAACATATAAGTCTGCTAACTGACTAGCAGTGATTGTCTCCTTGACTGGCAGAAAATGAGCAACCTTGGAGAATCGGTCAATGACGACAAAAATAGCATCATGACCCTTCTGTGATCTGGGAAATCCAGTGACGAAATCCATCTCAACTTTGTCCCATTTCCATTCGGGAATAGCAAGTGGTTGCAGAGTTCCAGCAGGTCTTTGATGTTCTGCTTTGATGCGACGGCAAACGTCACACTCAGCAACATAACGAGCAATATCTCGCTTCATATCAGGCCACCAGTAATGCTTTCGAATGTCTTGGTACATCTTGGTACTACCCAGATGAATAGACAAAGGTGTGTCATGTGCTTCTCTCATGACATCCGAGCGCGAGTCTAGATTGTGCTTTCTGGGGACCACTAGGCGACCTATGAAGAACAAGGCACCATCATCATCAACAGTGAAGAACGATGAATTTCCTTTGGAGTGATAGCTCTTGATTTTCTCGACTTCGGAGTCATACTTCTGCCTTGTCTTGATGTTGTGTTTGAGATCTAGTTCAACAACCAAGGTATTTAGAAATCCTTGAGGAACTATCTCGAGGTTCAGCTTTCGAAGCTCTTCATACAGAAGTGGTTGCTGTAGCTGGACCTCAAGTTCACAACAGTAGGATTTACGGCTCAAGGCATCAGCCATTACATTAGCCTTGCCAGGGGTATAAGAGATACCCAAGTCATAGTCTGTAATGGCCTCCATCCATCTTTGCTGACGGAGGTTCAGAGATGGCTGAGTGAACAAGTACTTCAGACTTTGATGATCTGTGTAGATCTCGCAACGATTACCGAGTAGGTAATGTCGCCACAACTTCAATGCATAAATAACTATTGCGAGTTCGAGATCATGCGTTGGATAGTTCTCTTCATGAGGACGCAGCTGTCGAGAGCCATATGCAATCACCTTGCGCTCTTGCATTAGGACACAGCCTAATCCTTGACAGGATGCGTCACAATAAATCACGAAGTCCTTGCGAGAATCTGGAGGAGCAAGCACTGGGTCAGCTGTCAGCTTGTCTTTGAGTGTCTGAAAACTTTCTTGACATTTGTCTGTCCACTCAAACTTAACGCCCTTGTGAAGCAGATCAGTCAGGGGCTTGGAAATCTTGGAGAAGTTCTCGACAAAACGGCGGCAATAGCTGGTGAGTCCGAGAAAACTTCTGACTTGTTTGACATTCTTCGGTGGAGTCCATTCAAGAATAGCCTGAACTCGTTCTGGGTTAACAGCAATGCCATCTTTGGAAATCACGTGGCCGAGATATGTCACTTCAGACAAACATAATTCACACTTGGAATACTTGGCATACAGTTGATGTTCACGCAGCTTCTCCAGTACGAGCCAAAGATGTTCGGCATGTTCTTCTTCATTCTTCGAATATACAAGGATATCATCCAGATAAACCACGACAAATTTGTCGAGGTAATCCATGAAGATGTAGTTCATTAACCTGGAGAAGGTTGCTGGAGCGTTGGTTAAGCCAAAGGACATGACAGTGTACTCGTAAGAACCATAGCGAGTAACGAAGGCTGTCTTCAGAATATCCTCTTTGTGAACTCTGATCTGATGGTATCCCAATCTCAAATCAAGTTTAGAGAATACTGAGGAACCAGCAAGTTGATCATATAGATCGTTGATTCTGGGGAGCGGATACTTGTTCTGAATTGTTGCTTGGTTGATAGGGCGATAATCTTGAACCAACCGATTCATTCCATCCTTCTTCTTAACAAAGAGAGAAGGTGCTCCCCAAGCAGAAGAACTGGGGCGGATGAAACCCTTTTGAAGTGACTTGTCGATTTCCTCCTTAAGTTCAGGGAGTTCATGCGGCGGCATCTTGTATGGGCGCTTGGCAATAGGAGTGTGTGGCACCCCGGCTCAGAGGGACCGGAACGCCCCGTATTCCAGCCCAGAGATAATGTCTTTTGGAATACGGCACTGCTTGGCATAGAACAAATCAGCTCTTTATTACAAATAACACGGGTACAAAGGTTCTGAAGGCACGAGGGTTACAGGGGCACAGCAACACTTTGCCTGATCAGATGGTTCTATGCTAGCAGCGGACCAACTCGTAGCGGAATAAATTTCTAGCAGCGGAACGATGGCGACGATGATGGACTCCACTCCGCAGGGACTCTGGCTGGGACGTATCCTAGAGCGCAACCTCGGAATCCTCGATGAGCAAGCAATCACGGCATGACCTGCAATCTGGCATGACACGCCAGGTGAGTACTTTGAATGTACTCGCAAGCTCACAACAACCAAAGCAATCAAGACATACAACAGCATGGCATTAACAGGTTAATCATTAATCCTGAACATCATACTACTAGAACAATGTGGGCATGGCAACAACATGAGTATGGCAACAACATGAGCATGGCAACAACATGAGCATGGCATGTACATATAATTTATGATATGAACAGGATGATACTAGCACTAGCATGCAAGGGGTCGGCGTTTAAGGTCTCATGGACCAACTTACTCTGCTCGGAGGTTATGTTGTAACCACAAACTTACAATCGTGATCACCACACGATCACCTCAGGATCAACCAAGCTCGGTATCGACTGTACCATCGTGATCATCACATGACCACATGGAGCTTGATCTCTACCTGTGATCATCGCCTGACCACATAAAGATCAACCAACTTCTGTTCTCATCGAACCGGGGTTGTTATTATTCAGGTTATTATTACTGTTGACCCATAGTGTGACCTACTACGAACTATGTCCATGACCGAGGATGCGGCTATCGATAGATTATACACTCTGCAGAGGTTAGTACACTGTACCCACACCACGGAACTCATGGCCTCGTGCTCCCATTCGGGTGGACCAACGACGTTCCCACAAAACCAGTCTATTGCATGACACTCTCCCGGCCACTCCAACAAACTCCCCTTTGGGCTATGTCATGGGTGACCCCGGTGTCAACACGTGACACCCGCCACCTCTGTGGCTGTCACCGTCGTGGCTAAACATAAACATTGTCCCCAGCGGGGACCTCGGTACCATCAAAACTTGGGTCCTCAAGGCTATGGTAGCCTACCTGATCAGGGTAGCGCGCACCCATAACCTTCCCTCGTTGGAGGCACCGGCGAGAGGCATGACAATAGACCGCATTAGGGCCTCCCATAACGGCAAGTGTGGCTGCACTGGTTAGCTCGATTCGGTGGCACCATGACTCAGCCAACAGAGTTGTTCAAGTTCGATTAATGTCAGGTTCAACTTGAACGGTGATGAGCTGAGTCACAATAAAATAACATGATAACGCATATGAGCATGATACCAGTGTAACCATGGATGGGCAACATAACAATATAACATCATAACGTCAACAATGATAAATCATGAAGTCTACGGAATATAAATGAGCATGGCATAGCGATGATCATGACTATCACAAGTATTTTCATATCAGACAGTAACTACTCATGTGAGCATAACATGATTACTAGCATCCAAAATAATTACAAGAATAAAATATGGTAAGAATATCCTTAGCAATTAATCATATCATTTACTATATGAAAAATGAACATGGCATAAGCATAGACATGGATTCACAAGCATATTCGAAATATTCACAAAATAATTAAATGCGCAAACGATTATTAAATATTCAGTGGAAACCATGGCTACTGCAATGCCATCATGGAAGTGTCTGTTGTGGCTTGCCTGGGGAGGAAGGGTACACCGGGGAGAGGTGCGGAGACGCTCGCAGAAAAATCGCCGGAAAAGATTTGTCTCCCGGAGGGGCTGATTTGGGGCAAGGGCAAAAGGGTCATTTTCACAGTGTGAAAATTTTATGAAAATGGTAGCAACAGAACAGGTTCAACGAGACGAAAATGTGGGCTTTGGAATCACCTCATTTGGAGTTAGGAGCAAAAAGTTACGGCCGTTCGTTCGATAGCCCGAAAAGAATTAAAAATCTGTGCTTTTCTAAGCTTAACCGACGAACGTCCACAAAATAAAGGTTTCAGCGCCGGCTGGAAACTGAAAGCGCCTTCTATGAAATACGCCTTCGCAGAAGGGAAAACGTATTGTGGTCTGAAGGCATGGCAAAGTACGCTTTCAGAAGAGGAAAACGTATTTTACGAAAAGACGTCTCCACTTATCCAGCTGGACCGTCGCCTGGGTCGCTTACACGTGGGTCCCGCCCGCTCCTTCTCTCTCCTCGTCAGCTCGTCTTCCACCTCCCATGCGCGCCTGTGGTGGAGAACAGGGGCGCCGTCATTCGGCGATTCCCGGCGCCACAGGACGTCTCTGGCGATGCTCCGCCTACCCACCTGCTCAAAACGCCAAGGCGCATCCATCCAGGCAGGTAGCGGACCTCGGGGAGGGCGGGCACGAAAGCACCCTTGGCCATAGCGGACGCCCGGCGTCGGGTGAAGATGGGCAGGGCACTGAGGGGCCCCAGCAGAGGAGATGAAGGGCGGGAGAGCTCCGTAGGTCATCGTGGAGGCTTCTAGTGGCGGTAGACGAGAGGAGGGAGCTCAGTCTAGCTCGGATTTGAGCAGAAGACCCGCGGCCGGGCTTCGGCCATGGGAGGACGTGGGAGTCCCTCGAGCTAAATTGAGGACTAGGGCGCGGCATAGGGAAGGAGAGGAGGAGAGTGAGGCACAAGGGAGGGCTCGGGGCTAGCTAAATATGCAGGGGAGGGAGATGTCGCGCCGGGTGCCGCCACGGGCACTCGGGGGGGTGCACTGACTCGCCCGTGTGCGCGTGCTCGTGCACAGCGAGGTTTACAGCGACGGGGGAGAGGTAGGGGAGGTGCATTCGGCACTGGAATGCTTCGGGAAGGAAGAAGACAACGGCAAAGCGACGGTGGCCGCGGGCATCCCGGGACGGCGTGCTCGCCGGAGAGGAAAGAAGAGAGGGGGAGGGGTCCATAGAGGACGCACGGACGAAGGAGAGTGGGAGAAATGCTGTGGACATGCTGCGGTGACGCTACGACGAGGTTTGGACGGCGGCAGAGGGCCCCGACGGCCAGAGCGCGCTTACGGCGTGCCAGGTCGCGTGGTCACCGCGTGCATAGGTGCACTCGGTGCACCCTGGTCATCAACAGGGTGTCTAGCGTGTTGTCCCTCCATCCAATAGTCCCACAGAGGTGATGGATCGAAGAAATGAACTGTGGACTGAGGGGAGTGATCAACTTTAGTTTGCTGCAGCAACTGTTGGCAAAGTGGTGTGGTTAAATCACTTGGTAAAATGGTAAAAGGAGTTGTCAGCTATGATAAGGGAAGGAAGAACTACCATCTGGTAAAATATGGAGTCATTTGGACCAGGATAGAGTAGAGTTGCTTCACAGCTGCATTTTCTGGTCCAAAATCAGGATCAAGAAGTTGCACTCCCATAAAATGTTGTATGGATCTGAAAATTTGCGGAGAAACATTATTTGATCATATGAAGGTGCCATAAAAGTTTAATCCCATTAGGATAAATAAAAATGGTACTTCCTTCACAATGATCTGTACTGGACAGAAACTTGGAGGAATTTTTTAGAGAAAATGGCTTGGCAAAATAATGTGATTTTTGGCATTCTCACATTATTTAGGGATATTTAGGTCCTGGATTAATTTCAGAATTTGTAAAGAAATATAAAATATAGTTGCTTCACAAACTGAAATTGTGACCAGAAACCAAGATTTGAAGGTGTGCTCACATATATTCTTGTATGGGACTCAAATTTGGTGGAGAGTCATGATTTGACAATAAGGATGATCTCCCAAAAAAAATCATTTGGATAATCCTAGCTAGTACTTCCTTCAAAAAGCTTCCCTCTAGTCAGAAACTTTGGGAATTTGCAGAGGAAGATTTACTAGGCAAATGGAGATGAATTTTGGCATGTAGCAATAATTTGCATAGGAAAGAGTGCCCAAAAATTTTGAGGGCAATCAAGAAAACATAATTAGCACTTCCTTCACAAAGTGCCATTCTGGACAGAATGGAAAATGAATATTCCTGAATTATTTTTGAACTAGGCAAGGATGGATTTTGACATATTGGTGGGAGATATGATCCAAAGAATTTATGAGAATTTTGTGGGAATTTTTTGGAAGGCAGAAATATAGGTTGCTTCACAACCTAAGGCAAACAGGGTTATTCCTTTAATAGAAAAAGGAATATTCCCAAGAAATAAAAATTAGGGTTCGGCTAAGATGGAAATGACATGGCCTTGGGATAGATTTGAGAATGACAAGCCACTAGGGAGAGGCAGAAGAGAAAATTTTCCCAGGTTTCAAGACCACATAGCCACGGAAAAAGAAATCCAAATAAAAATTCGAAGAAATCCGAAAGAAAAAGAAAGGGCCAAAAATCGGGGTGTTACAAACCTACCCCCCTTACGATAAATCTCGTCCTCGAGATTTGGTTGCTCAGGGAACAAGTATGAATATTCTGACTTAAGGAAACCGTTTCCAACTCGGGTATCCTTTTCCTTGATGTTCCCTATGAATCACATCTGACTGACTGCCTTGCTTTGGGGTGGTTTGCTTCACCGTATCCAGTATTCGGACAAGTCTTCCTTCATCTGTTCATCCTTACTCTGACTTTCTTTTCTTTTATGTCTGCTAGCTTGTCTGATATTATCATGAACGGGATTTCCATAAGTCCGGGAGTGACTTCCATTCGACGTGACATTCTTCTATAAAGCACTGATAGTATCAATGGAGTTGTGAACAAATTTCCTCATGAAACATTTATTCCTTGCGTCGGGTTACTCGAGTAGATGCATGTCCTCCGGGTTCAAAACAATGTTGAGAATCATAGCCGTTCTTTTGGCAGAGTCTGACTGCTTGAAGGTAGTTATGAATTACCTTGGCTGGCTCCACTATCTCGAATCCGTACCGATGACTGTCACCTTTATATGAGGTCCTTCAAAACAGAGTAGGCCCCTTGGGTGTGTGTTCATGGTGATTAATATGGAATCAGACTGTCTTGAGTATCCGTACCGTGTTGTTCAGGCAAAAATTATCATACCTGTATTGCCGGTCTTGCTTCTTCATTATTGTTCTCTTATGTCCGAATCTTTTGCGGAAAGAGCTTGGCCATAAATATCTTTAATTCTTCATGTGACCATATGTGCTGTCAGGTGCAATATTCTGGCAGGCATACCTTATCTTTATCCTCAGAGGTGCAGCAACATTTAACTGGCAAGTTCATCATCTTACAAGCTCTAACTGTATGGCAATGATCATCCGAACCTTTGCAAGAAATCGGCAAATAAATCAGTAGCCACCAGAACGGTCTTTACAACTCAGATCTGGGACATTACTAAAATAACTCAACCATGGCCCACGACGGCTGAAAAGCAGCTCAGAGCATGAGGTAGGGTTGATAAGAAGAATGTAGTAGTTCCCTAAGACGGCTGAAGAACAGCTCAGAGCATAGGGTCGCTGCTACAAAAAGAAATTCAACAGCTACCTGAGACGGCCTAAAAACAGCTCAGAACACAGGCCAGTTGTTGAAGAGAGAAATATAAAATTGGCATCCACCCTGGACGGCCGCAAGCAGCTCAGAACACAGGCGTGGTGCCGTTACCAGGAAAAAGGTAAGCAAGGGTTCATCAAGATCATATACCCGGTTCACAGTTTCTTATATAGAGCTCACTGATGTGGTTAATCATACATGACAGTGACCGAAGTTAATGATATCACTGTCGAGTGTGAGGAAGCTGGCCTTGATATCCACTATCAAGATTGTTGTCCCAACATTTTCTTGCTTCATAGCTTGTCAGACATTGCATCACACGGAGGTGTATAACTTGCTTTCTTCCTCTTACATAGCTCATGTGGTTGTCAGATTCTCACCGTGCTTGCATCAGCGTACGAGTGACTTGAATGACCTTGGTAGCATGCTCACAATATATATATAGAAGCATGTGTATCTGGGCATTTGATTCCTGAGACCAACTTGTGTCATGACTGATTCCTGCTTCTGACAAACTATTGCGGATCTGATTCTTGAGAGGCACTGCCAAATCACTGTGAAATATCTTGTATCACTGGCGATGGCTGTTTGCGGTGTCGTACTGATGAGGACTGGATAGCTTGTGTTGGACGCTATCTGAGAGTAGCGTGCTGAAAAAGATTGGATACCTTGCACTTGAAGCTTTTGCTGGGATAGCATGCTGAAGAAGACTGGGTACTGTGCCTCAGAAACTTCTCCCTCGGTTGCGTACCGGGGAAGATTCGGTGCCTTACGCCGGAAGCTTTCTGCGGTGGCTTACAGAAGAAGGCGGAGTACCTTACACTGTAAGCTATCCACATATCGTACTGAGGAAGACTGCGGAACCTTGCATTGTAAGCTTCGCTGGTCGTGTGTGGAGGAAGACTGGGTGGCTTACTCCATAAGCTTCTCCCTACGGTGTGCGGACTGAATGCCATATATACATATGCCCTTGATCTTCCTCTGACCAGAAATGTACTGTTGTCTTGCACACAAATTGTCTTCCAGCTGGTTCATTATTGCTGTGAAGGTTGTTCCACTGATGTAAATCTTGATGCTGATAGTCGATCCAGAATATCATTTGTATTCTAACCAGATATTCCCCATATAATGCAGTCGGCTGAGAATTCCATAATGTTTAGCTGAGCTTCCAAATATTTGAATTCCTTACTGATTCTTCGAGTCCGGTGTCGGTTGATGAGCAACTTTCATAAGGGGAAATAAGGTAACACCGAAGGCCCAAAGAAAGAAGCAAAAGAAATGACTGAACAAAAACACACACAACATTAAGATAGCATATAATCAACATCACATTTCACAGATATTCACCTCACTATGCATGCCTACTTAAGCACACAATTCTCGAGGGAACTCCGGTACTACGATCTAATATGTTGTGGCGGTGTGCACGAAAGTAAATCATCGTGTGGAGGGGTTGGTGTAAAAAGAGCTACACCAAGTGCTGGCTCAGCACCGGTTGCATCTGGACGGGCTTAGCGGTGAGGACGGACTCGGTGATCATGTAGCGAGACACGGATGTCACGACCACATCATCATCAAGCGTATGGAAGGGAACCGTACTCGTCCAGAGTAGGATAGCGGTGGAAACAGGGTCTGCTGGCATTGCCCTTTTCTGATACAAGGACCAGTAAGGGTTGCCCAAGCGGCGGGTTGGATGGCCAGATCCGGGGTAGAAACATGTCTACCACCGAAACAATAGGTGGCTGGCGGAAAGATATTGGTGTGATACCTGTGCATCAATCCTGCAAGAGATCGACACCACTAGGTACCTCGGCATCACTCCGCTAGGACAGAGATGACACCAAACACCAACTGGCAAGTATGCAAAGCTGGAGGGTGCAGGTAGTGGATCAAAACCGATGCCACCTACACTCACAAGATCAGATCGTTAGCGACAATATAATAATTCTATATGCTTGCTATGCAGCAAACAAATGCAACAATCAGATGCAATAAGCAAACTAGACTCTGAACTACCGGTTTCTAACGCTCGCGCTAACTAGGGCGTCCTACAGCCAGACCGGCTCTGATACCAAGCGTTGTGGCACCCCGGCTTAGAGGGACCGGAATGCCCCGTATTCCAGCCTAGAGATAATGTCTTCTGGAATACGGCACTGCTTGGCATAGAACAAATCAGCTCTTTATTACAAATAACACGGGTACAAAGGTTCTGAAGGCATGAGGGTTACAGGGGCACGGCGACACTTCGCCTGCTCAGATGGTTCTATGCTAGCAGCGGACCAACTCGTAGTGGAATAAATTTCTAGCAGCAGAACGACGGCGACGATGATGGACTCCACTCCGCAGGGACTCTGGCTGGGACGTATCCTAGAGCGCAACCTCGGAATCCTCGACGAGCAAGCAATCACGGCATGACCTGCAATCTGGTATGACACGTCAGGTGAGTACTTTGAATGTACTCGCAAGCTCACAGCAACCAAAGCAATCAAGACATACAACAGCATGGCATTAACAGGTTAATCATTAATCATGAACATGATACTACTAGAACAACGTGGGCATGGCAACAACATGAGTATGGCAACAACATGAGCATGCCAACAACATGAGCATGGCATGTACATATAATTTATGATATGAACAGGATGATACTAGCACTAGCATGCAAGGGGTCGGCGTTTAAGGTCTCATGGACCAACTTACTCTGCTCGGAGGTTATGTTGTAACCACAAACTTACCATCATGATCACCACACGATCACCTCAGGATCAACCAAGCTCGGTATCGACTATACCATCGTGATCATCACATGACCACACGGAGCTTGATCTCTACCTGTGATCATCGCCTGACCACATAAAGATCAACCAACTTCTGTTCTCATCGAACCGGGGTTGTTATTATTCAGGTTATTATTACTGTTGACCCATAGTGTGACCTACTACGAACTGTGTCCATGACCGAGGACGCGGCTATAGATAGATTATACACTCTGCAGAGGTTAATACACTGTACCCACACCACGGAACTCATGGCCTCGTGCTCCCATTCGGGTGGACCAGCGACGTTCCGACAAAACCAGTCTATTGCATGACACTCTCCCGGCTACTCCGACAAACTCCCCTTTGGGCTATGTCCTGGGTGACCCCGGTGTCAACACGTGACACCCGCCACCTCTGTGGCTGCCACTGTCATGGCCAAACATAATCATCATCCCCAGCGGGGACCTCGGTACCATCAAAACTTGGGTCCTCAAGGCAATGGTAGCCTACCTGATCAGGGTAGCGCGCACCCATAACCTTCCCTCGTTGGAGGCACCGGCGAGAGGCATGACAATAGACCGCATTAGGCTTCCCTTAACAGCAAGTGTGGCTGCACTGGTTAGCTCGATTCGGTGGCACCATGACTCAGCCAACAGAGTTGTTCAAGTTCGATTAATGTCAGGTTCAACTTGAACGGTGATGAGCTGAGTCACAATAAAATAACATGATAACGCATATGAGCATGATACCAGTGTAACCATGGATGGGCAACATAACCATATAACATCATAATGTCAACAATGATAAATCATGAAGTCTACGGAATATAAATGAGCATGGCATAGCGATGATCATGACTATCACAAGTATTTGCATATCAGACAGTAACTACTCATGTGAGCATAACATGATCACTAGCATCGGAAATTATTACAAGAATAAAATATGGTAAGAATATCCTTAGCAATTAATCATATCATTTACTATATGAAAAATGAACATGGCATAAGCATAGACATGGATTCACAAGCATATTCAAAGTATTCACAAAATAATTAAATGCGCAAACGATTATTAAATATTCAGTGGAAACCATGGCTACTGAAATGCCATCATGCAAGTGGCTGTTGTGGCTTGCCTGGGGAGGAAGGGTACACCGGGGAGAGGTGCGAAGACGCTCGCAGAAAAATCACCGGAAAAGGTTTGTCTCCCGGAGGGGCTGATTTGCAGCAAGGGCAAAAGGGTCTTTTTCACAGTGTGAAAATATTATGAAAATGGTACCAACAGAACAGGTTCGACGAGACAAAAATGTGGGCTTTGGAATCACCTCATTTGGAGTTAGGAGCAAAAAGTTAAGGCCGTTCGTTCGATAGCCCGAAAAGAATTAAAAATCTGTGCTTTTCTGAGCTTAACCGACGAACGTCCGCAAAATAAAGGTTTCGGCGCCGGCTGGAAACTGAAAGCGCCTTCTGTGAAATATGCCTTCGCAGAAGGGAAAACGTATTCTGGGCTGAAGGCATGGCAAAGTACGCTTTCAGAAGAGGAAAACGTATTTGACGAAAAGATGTCTCCACTTATCCAGTTGGACCGTCGCCTGGGTCGCTTACACGTGGGTCCCGCCCGCTCCTTCTCTCTCCTCGTCAGCTCGTCTTCCACCTCCCATGCGCGCCTGCGGTGGAGAACAGGGGCGCCGTCCTCCGGCGATTCCCGGCGCCACAGGACGTCTCTGGCGATGCTTCGCCTACCCACCTGCTCAAAACGCCAAGGCGCATCCATCCAGGCATGTAGCGGACCTCGGGGAGGGCGGGCGCGAGAGCACCCTTGGCCATAGCGGACGGTCGGCGTCGGGTGAAGATGGGCAGGGCACTGAGGGGCCCCAGCAGAGGAGATGAAGGGCGGGAGAGCTCCGCAGGTCGTCGTGGAGGCTTCTAGTGGCGGTAGACAAGAGGAGGGAGCTCGGTCTAGCTCGGATTTGAGCAGAAGACCCGTGGCCTGGCTTCGGCCATGGGAGGACGTGGGAGTCCCTCGAGCTAAATTGAGGACTAGGGCGCGACATAGGGAAGGAGAGGAGGAGACTGAGGCACAAGGGAGGGCTCGGGGCTGGCTAAATATGCAAGGGAGGGAGATGCTGCGCCGGGTGCCGCCACGGGCACTCGGGGGGGTGCACTGACGCGCCCGCATGCGCGTGCTCGTGCACAGCGAGGTTGAGAGCGACGGGGGAGAGGTAGGGGAGGTGCATTCGGCGCTGGAATGCTTCGGGGAGGAAGAAGACAACAGCAAAGCGACGGCGGCCGCGGGCATCCCGGGACGGCGTGCTCACCGGAGAGGAAAGAAGAGAGGGGGAGGGGTCCAGAGAGGACGCGCGGACGAAGGAGAGTGGGAGCAATGCTGTGGACATGATGCGGTGGCGCTACGACGAGGTTTGGACGGCGGCAGAGGGCCCCGACGGCCAGAGCGTGCTTACGGCGTGCCAGGCCGCGTGGTCACCGCGTGCACAGGCGCACGCGGTGCACCCTGGTCATCAACAGGGTGTCTAGCGTGTTGTCCCTCCATCCAATAGTCCCACAGAGGTGATGGATCGAAGAAATGAACTGTGGACTGAGGGGAGTGATCAACTTTAGTTTGCTGCAGCAACTGTTGGCAAAGTGGTGTGGTCAAATCACTTGGTAAAATGGTAAAAGGAGTTGTCAGCTATGATAAGGGAGGGGAAGAACTACCATCTGGTAAAATATGGAGTCATTTGGACCAGGATAGAGTAGAGTTGCTTCACAACTGCATTTTCTGGTCCAAAATCAGGATCAAGAAGTGGCACTCCCATAGAATGTTGTAGGGATCTGAAAATTGGTGGAGCACGATTATTTGATCATATGAAGGTGCCATAAAAGTTTCATCCCATTAGGATAAATAAAAATGGTACTTCCTTCACAATGATCTATACTGGACAGAAACTTGGGAGAATTTTTCAGGGAAAATGGCTTGGCAAAATAATGTGATTTTTGGCATTCTCACATTATTTAGCGATATTTAGGTCCTGGATTAATTTCAGAATTTTTAAAGCAATATAAAATATAGTTGCTTCACAAACTGAAATTGTGACCAGAAACCAAGATTTGAAGGTGTGCTCACATATATTGTTAGATGGGACTCAAATTTGGTGGCGAGTCATGATTTGACAATAAGGATGATCTCCCAAAATTTCAACTTATTTGGATAATCCTAGCTAGTACTTCCTTCAAAAAGCTTCCCTCTAGTCAGAAACTTTGGGAATTTGCAGAGGAAGATTTACTAGGCAAATGGAGATGAATTTTGGCATGTAGCAATAATTTGCATAGGAAAGAGTGCCCAAAAATTTTGAGGGCAATCAAGAAAACATAATTAGCACTTCCTTCACAAAGTGCCATTCTGGACAGAATGGAAAATGAATATTCCTGAATTATTTTTGAACTAGGCAAGGATGGATTTTGACATATTGGTGGGAGATATGATCCAAAGAATTTATGAGAATTTTGTGGGAATTTTTTGGAAGGCAGAAATATAGGTTGCTTCACAACCTAAGGCAAACAGGGTTATTCCTTTAATAGAAAAAGGAATATTCCCAAGAAATAAAAATTAGGGTTCGGCTAAGATGGAAATGACATGGCCTTGGGATAGATTTGAGAATGACAAGCCACTAGGGAGAGGCAGAAGAGAAAATTTTCCCAGGTTTCAAGACCACATAGCCACGGAAAAAGAAATCCAAATAAAATTTGAAGAAATCCGAAAGAAAAAGAAAGGGCCAAAAATCGGGGTGTTATAGAGTGGTGCCTGGTTTCAGGTCGATAACAAATTCGACAGCTCTAGTAGGTGGTACTCCTGGAAGTTCCTCTGGGAAGACATCTTGAAAATCACGGCCAACTGGAACGTTCTCGATGCCTTCAAGAGGTGAAGCATTCAATGCATTCAGAGCATATATCTGGCTCTCGGCATTCTGGATTAACTGGGCTGAGTAGTTGATCACCTGGCCAGAAGGGTGTGTGAGCTGAACTGTCTTGGCGGCACAGTCGATCAAAGCATTATAGGCTGCCAACCATTCCATACCAAGAATGATGTCTATGTTGGAAGGTCCGAGCACAGTGAGAGAAGCCGGAAAAAGTAATCCTCCAATTTTGATTTGGTTGCGAGGGCTTACCATTGTGGTTTGCCACTTAAACCCTGGAGATTGAACCGCTAAAGGAGTGGCTAAATTTTCAATATCTAACCCATGCAACTGAGCAAATTGCTGAGACACAAAGGCATGCGGCGCTCCCGAATCAAATAGAACAGAAGCTGACACTGAATTAACACGAAGAGTTCCCAATGCAATTTTTGGGGCCTCCCGAGTTTCCTCAATCTTGACATGGGTGACTTGACCACAACTCATAGCGGACGGCCTGGCATTATAGCTTCTGAAATGACGGTTTTGTCTGCTCTTCTTACGACTAACAGGAGGACGTGGTGCATCCCGAGACTGATCTTGGCGACAGTTGAGAGCAAGATGTCCTGGCTGCCCACACTTGTGGCATAAGCCATCATTGGGTATAGGAGCCATAGCATTGGGCTGTCCATTTGGGATATTCAGTTGTCTTGGTGGTGGAGGCAGTCGAGGTGCAACATAAGACGGCCTTGGTGTTGGAGCAGGTCGGTGATAAACATTGTGTGGGATCCAGACTTGACGTTTATGAGCAAGCTGTCCTGAGGATGAGCCAACATCATGAGTACGCTTGAGCGACTCCTGGTACTCATTCAGACCAGTTTCAGTTCGGAAAGCTTGGCTGACCAGCATTGCAAAGTCTGCGCAATCATGGGTAACAAGTGCGAGCTTTATATCAGGACGCAGTCCTTCATGGAATTTCTCCTGCTTGCGAGCGTCAGCGCAGACGTCATCCTCAGCATAGCGGGATAAATCAAGGAATGTCCTCTGATATTCATCCACAGACATTTTGCCTTGTGTGAGTTTGCGGAATTCCTTCTTCTTCTGGTCCATCAGACCTTGAGGAATATGTCGTGCACGAAAGGCTGACTGAAATTCTTGCCAACTGATTAGAGTTCTAGAAGGTAGCATACACCTATGGCTTTTCCACCATTGAGCAGCTGAACCCCTCAGGTGATACGTCACATAGGTGATGTAACTATCAGGGGTAACATTAGCTGGCTTCATCTGAAAGGCGATGTCACGGAGCCAATCGTCAGCATCCATAGGATCAGATGAGTTGCGGAAAGTGGACGGATTGAGGCGCATGAATTCTTGCAGAGTTATTGGGGCAGACTATTGTTGAGCATTCTGAGTTGGAAATTGGGTCATTACCCCAGTCATAAACTGACGATTCAGCTCAAACTGTTGCATCATTGCGGCAATATAGGGTGGAGGTGGAGGATTGTCAGCCATCCTGCCAAATCAATAGGGGCAGTTTAGCAAGAACAACTGCATGGGTAAGAGGTCATTCATGATGTAGCATGAGCAATGAACAAGAAGGGCATTAGATACATATTAGTAGTCATTAAAGACATACAGATTCATGCACATAGTTGGGTACAAACGGCAGTAGGAGTTCGGAAACACTCGCAACTAGACAAACTAGGCGGCACGCAGCACGCGGTGGAGAGATACAACAATGGGACATAGCAAAGGCTACATCACATCGGAGAAAACTACTGGAGCGAGGAATCTGCAAGAGACAAAGCAAGGTGCCCTCGATAAAAGGATCCTGCGGTCCGTGATTACTGTGAAGCAGAACCTGGCCCATAATTCAAAGGAGGGTTGATTCAAATCTCTGGGTGGATGTGATCACGAGAACCTAGAGTTAGAGTCAGTAAAATCTTTAACCCGAAAGGAAGAGAGATCAGAATCCCAGAGTAAAGAAGAGAAATAAAAGATCCTAATACCACCCATTGGCGACGTGGGCCCGTAAGCCACAGAGCCATGTTAGTAAAACAGTTTTTGGAGACTAGGTTCAACTTCGGCCAAAGAGTTGGAAAGGGGGTTCCTACAGGCAGTCGGCTCTGATACCAACTTGTGACGCCCCTGACTCGACCGTGCACTAATCATACACGCAAATGCACATGATCAAGTCTAGGGACTCACTTGAAGATATCACAACACAACTCTAAACACAAATAAAATAATACAAGCTTTATATTACAAGCCAGGGCCTCGAGGGGCTCGAATACATAAGCTTGAGTCATACAAGCATCAGCAGAAGCATCAGATATCTGGGTACAGATATAAAAATAAAACAGATAAGCCTAAGAAGGCGGGGCAAAATACGACACCGATAGAAAAGGCGCAGGCCTCCTGCCTGGGAGCCTCCTATCTACTCCTGGTCGGCGGCGGCCTCCACGTAGTAGTAAGCACCGTCGGGGTAGTAGTAGTCGTCGACTGGGATAGCTGGCTCCGGGGCTCCGTCATCTGGTCGCAGCAATCGAGTATGGGGAAAAAGAGGTAGCAAAGTAACTGTGAGTACTCATCCAAAGTACTCGCAAGACTTACATCAGATCTATTCTATTTATGCATCGGTATCAAAGGGGAGGCTGTAACTGTGGACTAGACTGCAGAAATGCCAAAATAGAGAGAAAGGCCTAGCCTATCGAAGGCTAGCATCTTCAGCGTCTTGCAGCATTAGAAGAGTGCAAATTAGCATTTAAAACATAATAGTATCAACAAGTATATTAGTAGCTAATCACAGAGTTCCTTCCTCGACTCCCTGCGAGAAAGCAATCCCGGAGCTTACAATTAATTAACATGTATCTAGTTGAAGTTGTAGTAGATCGGGATACAACACTGAGCATCCTGTTACCGTGGACACGGCTATTCGCATAGATAATCTTCCCTGCAGGGTTGCACTACTGTTACCCAACACGCTCGATTAACTCTGGCCGGACACACTTTTCTCGGTCATGCCCGGCCTCGGCTGATCGACACGATGTAGTCCTACCTAGGCTCCACAGAGAGGTCCCCGCTGGTCTACATCCTAAGTGCTCAGGGGTCTTGGGCCCATCGCCCTTCGCACTCCGGGTCGTTGTGCGCAGGGTGAATACCAGCGCCACCTCTGCCTGGATGGCGCGATCCGACCATGCCACAATGCTGATCTGGACTTCTGACAGAGCTGTCGACTGATACATACGGCGCCGAGGGTCCCATATACCATTATCCCGCGTGGTGGTAGTGCGTATAGGCCAGTGGCCAACTCAGATCAATACCCAAATCCGTTAGTGCATTATTAATTTTAGTGACGGCTGTTGGGACAAGTCCGGAGCTACCACCACAACCTGGGTGGTACCGCTAAACAGCCAGCCGCCACAGTAACTCTCGCGGGTGCTCTTCGGGCCCGCCCGACTTTCTATTGCATCTCTCGCGGGTACCCCTCGGGGTCGACCCGACTTCAACAAAGGATTGAGGTAATTGTCAAAGTACTCGTGTGTCCATAACATCAAGATGGAATCCGAGGAATCACCCTCGTTGGATTCCCACTCGATGTACCCGTCAAGGTGAACCCGGAGGAATCACCCTCGATGGTATTCACACTTGCAGGGTTGCACGACAGAAGCTTCATCGGAGGTGGTGAAAGAGGAATCACCCTCGGTAACCCACAACCGACTAGCTACGCCACAGAGCTATCATCAGGAGTGAGTTAGGAGGTATCACCCTCGGCACTCGATAGTAACTCTGCCGAGTCGAGCAACTTAGGTGTGTGCAGTGATGTGCTGGTCTCAGCCCGTCGATCACCTCAATCGGGGCACTGGTAACTAAGCGGGGCAACTAGGACAAGTATGAGGGGCCACAGATAGATTACTACCAACTTACACTAAGCATTTAGGATAACAGGTAAGGTATCAAGGAGTTTACAAAAACAGGCTATGCATCAAAATAGGATCAATCAAAAGCAGTAGCAATTTCTAATGCAAGCAGGAGGGAGAAAGAATAAGTGATATAGACATGCTCAAGGGGGGTTTGCTTGCCTGGTTGCTCTGCGGCAAAAGAGGGGTCTTCGACGGAGTAGCAGTCCTGCGGGGCGACATCGGTCTCGATGTCTAACGGAGGAGAAGAGGGGGAAGAAACGATAAATAAAAGCAATCAAATGTAACACAGTGCAAGGCATGGCAAAATGCAGTGCTGGTGTGACCTAATGCAATGCTACACGAATCAGACGATGCGGGAAAATATCTGGGATATTTTCCCGGCGTTTAGGCGGATTTCGGAATACTAAACCGGAGGGGAAGGTTCCATGTTCAGGTAGATAGGAGTGATGGTCAAGCATTTTGACCACATATTCGGATTCGCCTCATTTTTCTGATCAACTTTCATGTAGAAAACTTTTCGATCCGAGCTACGGTTTATTTTTTATGATTTTTCAAAGATTTAAACTATTTTCTAAAATTTCTGGAATTATTTTAATTATTTTAAATTCGAATTATCCGAAACAGTAGCACATGACGTCATCATGACGCCAGAGTGACGTCAGCGGGTCAACTGAGCTGGCCAGGTCAAACCTGACCAGTGGGTCCCACTGGTCAGTTACAGAGTACTAATTAGAGTTAGTTTAATCTAAACAAAAACTAATTAACTCGTAGGCCCCACATGTCAGTGACTAATTAGGTTAATTAATTAAGTTTATTTAGAAAACAGTTTAATTAGACTAATTAACGGAGGGGGCCCACTGGTCAGTAAATGGACCAGCCCAGTCAGCCAGTTGACTTGGTCAACTGGTCAACTGGGCCCGTGGGGCCCAGTTGACAGCGACCCAGGCGGTGCCACATGGGCGGCCAGGTCAGCGCCGGCGCCGGAGAGAGCTCCAGCGAGCTCTCCTGCGGCGGTTCTTCGCCGGCGAGGCTCGGATTTGCTCTACTGGGGGCCGTTTTGCACGATTCTTGCTGCGTTCGATCAGCTACTCCACCCCGCGTCGATCTATGGCGTCGGAACGGGCGGAGGTGGCCGGCAGGCACGCCGGCGTCGAGCCGTGGCGGCAGTGATCTACGGGCGAGTACGGCGGCACGGCTGGGGTGCGTTTTCGCACGCGCAAGCTAGCTGGCGAGAAGCAACGGGCCAGCAGAAGCTCTTAGGAGCTACTGGTTCGAGCCGAGCGGCTCTGGGAGCGCTGCGCGTGCAACTCCGGCGGCGACCAGAGCACGGCCATGGCGCGCGGCGTCGGTAGCTGGCTACGGGGAGAGAGCGAGCGGCCAGTGGAAGGGGGAGTGAGGAGGAGCTCACCGAGTGGCTACGGAAAGCCGGCGACAGTTTTGTAGCGCAGAGGGAGGCCGGGAACGACGACGGTCGCCGGAGATGTCGAAGAAGGGGGCGGCTCGATCCCGACGAGGTAGGGCTCCCCGGCCCCAACGACTTGGTGCAGGCGACGTAGTCGAGCACGGCGGAGACGGCGGGCACGGTGAAGCTGCGAGGGAGGCACGGTGGCCACGGCAACGGTGAGGGCACGGCGGTGGGAGTGCTCGGGTGAGCTCCCGAACGAGAGGAAGAGAGCGAGGGGAGGAAGGAGGAGTGGTCAGGGAGAGGGCTCGGGGCAGGTGAGCTCGGCCTTATCCGTCCCGGCGTCCCTGCAGCTCCACGCGGCGAGAAGCAGCGGCGCGGCGAGCTCTTGGCCATGGCGACGCCGATAGCGAGGCGGGAGCAGGTGAACGAAGAGGTAAGCGGGCTGGGCTGGCCACTGTAGCTCTTGGGTCATTAGCACAGTAGGTTTTCCCTTTTTCTTAATTCCTTTTCTGTTTATGTTTTTACAGAAGCTTTAGAAAAATAAAAGAGCTGCCAAATTGCATTTTGTAAAATGTGAAATTAATCCACAAAAATACAATGCATCATGCTGCTCTGCCACAAAAAGTTTGGGAAATTTTGGGATCCATTTGAATTTTTCAAAAATAGAAATGACATTAAAGTTGCTGTTTTTGCATTGTTTTAATGCTCTAGCCCATTTTAGGAAAATAGGTGATGTTGTTTTCCTGAACATTAATTTGTTTTGGAATATTTGCTACAACATGAACTATTTTCCAGCAATTTTTGAGCAACTTCAAATTTCACTTTGAATTTGAATTGAATTCAGTGGAGGAATTTGAAATGAGATATTAATCCACATTGATTAAACATTGCAAATCACAGTGTCTTAGCATAATCATCATGGACTATTGTAGCTCATTACACAGGGGTGTTACAGGGGCATTGTATGATGTGCTATGGAAGTAAAGGATTAAGTTTGAGGCCTCCCCTTATATCTAGGGAAAAAATCATTGTTATGCATTATTTTTAGTGGCCATGCTTCTGCAAATCAACTTATTCTAGATGCTGGTGTCGTGATGGTGGTTCACCTCTTACACGTTGGATAATTCTATATTTTCTAGAAAGAATAAAAAGATTTTATGGATCTGTTTAGGTACTATAAATTAATCTTGAGTTTGATTAGGTACTCTCTTAATCTATTTATTGTCTTGCTGGTCTAGAGGAAGCTGCCAAGCCAGGCACAAGCAGAGAGCTCCGTATCACTCATCCATATGAAGCTGGTAATGGAAAATCTCAGTGGTGCGCCATTTGAGGTATTATCGACCAACACATATGTCTAACATTGTACATATCCCCTTTTCCGTAATAAGAAATGGTCTTTCCTTCTGAGAGAGAGACGTGTGCCCACTTTATCTCTGATTCTTGGTTTGGTCACCAGGAGAGAGGGTGATCACTCTTTTTGTTTGCTCTGCCATGTGTTTCAGAGAAGCCAATTCTGTAGTAAGATTGCTTATGTATATCTTTTTACCATTGCCTAGAAACAATAAAATTAGGGAAGAACTCTCTTCAAATGTAGCTTCACGAGTAACGTAAAAGTTGAAATTTCAGTTGTTAATTCATGACTGAAATCTGAAAAGAGATTACCGTAATCTGCAATCACAACATCTCAGTATACATGTTGATGTCGAATTCTGAAGTGAATTCGAAACTCTTTATTTGTGCTATGTCAAATTCTAACATATCTATGTCTGGATAATAGATTAATTGTTTGAGCCGTTGGAAAAAACATGTTTTGAGCCACCACCAATTAGCCTAGCATGCCTCTGTTTTTATAGTTAATTGCCGCACTACTTAAGTACTAATTAATGCATGTGTCTGTTTTCTCCAAGTTTACCTCAAGGTGTACTGTGTGATGGAATGAGTATGCATGCAGCACAACTACCAAACTTATGTGCCCCTTTTTTGTGAGTGGTGTAAATTTGCATTCGTTTCTAAAAATTGGTAGGCTACCTACAAGGCTAAGAGGTTGTCTATCAGTTTCCGGTTAAATTGCTTTACTATGGCCTGTAGATTTCAGTTGTTCCAATACATTTGTTATTTCTATTTTTTTCACTTATATCTGCAGAGTAGAAATATGGAGCTTGGAAGCATCATATTGGATTTGGATCTCACTGATAATGCACCAGATATGCAGTTGTTTTATTGTGAAGTGGGGTATGTGATGTCTTTGATGCCATTTTTGTTTACCTTAATCTTGCCAGTCGTGCTTGAATAGAGTCAAGGTTGAGGTCCAAACAAAATGATGTATTGTAGGTTCTCTTACTTTATAGGGCAATGCATTAGAACATTGTTGTTGTGCATATCTGACTGCAATTTGTATTTTTGTCATATCTATCATTCCTGTACCCATGTTTGAAACCAATTTAAGTGGTCCTTTGGAGGGTTTTTCAGTTTAATTATGTAACACCCATGTGCTGGTATATTTCAGTCCCTTGTGAAATGCATCGTTTATGTGTATGAAAGCTTTTAGAATATCATAAAAATGTTCAGTTTTAGTGTCCAGTTTACTGCCGATTCTCTTCCTGCTTTTGTCGCGACCATGCAAATCAATTATCCTGTGAATTGACTATGCCTTGCTTACCTTCCATGTCTTAATGGGACTCATGAGTCTGACCGATGTGTTATATGTTTCTAATGGACTGTTTCAGGTCCAAGTGTTCTATTTTCTTTGTTTGTTTGTAGCACACATGTGAAATCGATCAACAGGAAGCAAGATTAGTCATGCACCCTAATTTTTTTCTCTTCTACTTCGATTTTACAGGAAATTGCTGATATCAAAGAGGGGCAAGGAAAGATCGATGAGGCTATTGAAATCATGCAGAAAGTTGTTGTAAGTTGCATCCGCACTGGAATTCTTGATGAACTGTTCACCAATGTCTATAAAATAATAATATCTCCATGAGATGTGCAATGAAACACTAATATAGCCTCCTGTGACATTTTAAGATTACTTGGTGATACAGAAGTGCACGTCCTATCTTATAAATACTGGTTGGCTGTGCTAGAAACATGACTTCTACATTGCATTGGTCTTTGACTTTTAAAACCTTTGTGCATGTTCTCATAACAGTGATGTGATGTGTGAAAATTGTTTTGAGTTTTGTATGATTAACTCTTAAGGGAGCATCACCCTACGAAAAAGTCAACTGTTCGAGCTATCCACGTTGTGAAAGGGGCGAGCAACCACAACCCAATGTACATCAGCGATGACAAAGGTATGTCTATATGCAATGTGTAGCAGCGCTGTTGTCGCAAACTTCCTATTACAGCTCGATGCAAGTTCGTATAACCCTACTGCATCTCGGGCTTTCTTTTGTTCTCTTATGTTCCTGCTCTTAGCATTGAACTTAATGTCGTTTGATTAACTTTTGTAGTCTCATGACCCTACTGAACTCGATGCTATCTTGATTTTTGCATGGACTAAATGTTTCTTCTTTGTCTTGAACCTGGGAACAGCTATTTTTTCCCTTTTAGTTAGCCTCTCTGATGCTATGGGCCGACCCATCTGATTTCCCATTTTGCTATGACCAGTGGGCATTTTCTATAGGCTTTTGTTCGCTTATTGAGTTGCTCGGCTTTATTGTATTATTTTTTAGCACTGATAATGTCCATAGTACGCTATGCATTTCGGACATAATTTTTCCTTGTGTGTTGACGCGATTATGGTGTCCTTTACGAGATAATTTTATGTACTGGCCATTCTCTTAGGAGATTTTTTTTGTTTCATTGTGTTGGTAGACCATTCTCTTAGATCATTTTTTGTTTTGTTTTGGTGATCATTCTTTTTTCTGACCACTGATGTAGCTCTGTGGTACTCTCTCTCTCTCTCTCTCTCTCTCTCTCTCTCTCTCTCCCTCTCTCTCTCCCTCTCTCTCTCTCTCTCTCTCTCGGACCACTACTTCTCTCATTGTCTTGGATTGCAGGCCACCACCATCACGGGGCGGGATGAGGTATGTGCAGTAGCTTGGATGGGATCCCTTTTGATTTATCTGCTTCGCTGCTGTAAATGGAGGCTCTTATATCTGACATATTAATCTCATGCATTAGTTTTGCTTTTGGTCTCTTATGTTCCTGCTCTAAGTGTTGAACTTAATGTCGTCTAATTAGCATTTGTAATCTCGTGACCATACCAAACTCGATGCTGCCTTGCTTATGGGACGGACTAAATGCAATTAGCTATTGTAATCTTATGACCGTGTTGAACTCGATGATGCCTTGCTTCTGGTACAAGACTGGATGTTTCTTTTTCTCTTGAACCTAACAATCAGTTGTTCTGTTAAACTTGCCTTCCTACTAATGCAACATGTGTTTTATCTTTATCTGCTTGGACAAGTCGTTGGGACCGGCACCTGTGATTTATCTTTGTTCTTATATAATATTTTGTCGTATATGTCATCTGTGATTTATCTTTGTTCTTATATGACTGACTTGCAAAAAATCATAGGTAAACCAAAAAAATAGCCTTAGTTGATATCAAAGATAAGCTAAAGTGAAAGTGGGTATTTTTGTTCGATATTCTTGAACCAACTCGCTGATCCTTTTTTCATCGTGGTTCTGTTTTGCAGTTTGAAATAAGGAATTGGAACTCCAATATCCTGAAATACTTGACAAACTATAGGAAGAAACATCAAGAACTTGCTCCCCATGAAACAACTGCACAATATCATTGTCACATGCTGTTTTATTTGCTATGAGCATAGAGATCCTCGCGATTGACCCAGAGGAAGTAACTTTAGCAAAGCTTGCCCTTTACCCTACTAAAGAGTTACTGTCTTTTTGTAACAGGAGTTTCCCATTTTTATTGCTCAGCATACCACTTTTGAGACGTTAAGTGATAATGATAGTGGTTGATAAGTTGTATTGAGTTTCGCCTTACCTGTCCACCCTAAAACGTGTTATCAGCCAATGTGTAAGTGTATATATTGCAATGTAAAGCTCATTGTGGTGTAAGTATATACATGCAATGGCAGACTCATTGTGGCTGTTATAGTCGTTATTAATAGTATTTCACCCACATGTATTATCGTTTCGGCGGGCTGGATATGACGGGATCAGGTTGGGTGCGGTAAGCCACACTTCCTGTTGAGTGGGTGCGCTTTTGGTTTCGAACTTCCTGTCGAGTGGTCTTATGGACGCACTGAAATTGATTCTGCCTTATACTCTCATGCCGATATTGAGCATCACCATGTTTCGCTCCTGTCACAATTGAATGTTTCTTCTTCGTTGTATTGTTATCTTGTATGAATGCATATGCTAAACCTGAATTACTACTGACTTAGCATTACCTGCTTGACCAAAACGTTGGGACCGGCACCCTCGCGCCAAGGCGCGATCCCGATCTAGCTAGTAACACTAGTGTATCTTGCTTGGCTCTCTGGGTAAGTCTAGAACTGATACACACGTTTGGTCGTTACTTTGGTTACACGCCAGTGAGTAAAAACAGCACTTACTTACTGGATTTGTGTTGGATTTGAAGAAGCAAGGCAGATGGTTCATTCCAACACACACACACACACACACACATTTGGTCGTTCATTTTTGTGGTTGCGTGTCAGTAAAAACCTTAGGAGCACCAGCAGAGTGACAGCTCAAAATCAATTTGTGCGTATTAGCGGACTAGGCTACGAAACGACATCGAGTAAAAGGAAACCGCGGGGGAGTTAGCTGGCTGGCTAAGATTAGCTGCTAACATACATAGGCGGCCGCATCAACCATGCTGTGGCCAGTGAGTGGGCAGTGGCGAGCAACGCGCAGTGGGACGGGATGATCCTCACCTCAACACCTGGTAATGGCGATCGTGTTCTTGCCCTTGGCTACGCAGCTAGCTAGCTCACGCGTGCGCGCTGCGTTACCGTCCACGTTCGTCCACTGCCTGCCTGCTCGCGGTAGAATGGCCTCAGGTATCTGAATCTGCACGTCGACGTCGATTTGGCGTGGATGCAAATGAACCACTGGAGCGATCGTCGTGAGTGGAGTTCAGACTTGGAAACTCAGTGGCCCCACGGGCCGAGAGCCCACGTCTAGAGCATCACATCATCGTCTTGTGCTGGGCTTGGTAAAGGCGTGAACGCGTGGCGTCGTGGAGAGTGCCACCCATTTGGAGCTCTGCCTTTCCCTAAAAAAGAATAGCTTTGCAATTAGGAAAGGCAGAGTACAATTTATTTTTATTTTATCCTTTCTTGCGAAAAGGCCAAAGTCATATTAAGTAGCAGAAACCTTTACAAAATACATCCAAATCCTTGGGGGGTCCTCTTCCTCCTGTAGCCGTCGGCGGCACACCGTGAGCAAAGCTCATTGCCGTCTCTGTGCCTCTGTCTCAGCGGAGCAAACTTGTTTAAACCTTGGAGCTTGTAGAAGCAGCCGTCGGGAAGTCGTCGATATAGACTAGAAGATGTCGACGGTCACGATCTGCATAGCACATCGCCACCCCGAAGAAGAAAACGACGAAGAGAACCTGTAGAATTCCTGTCCTGGACATACGGAGTCGGGGAACACAAACCTCACAGGCTTTCCGACAAAGACTAAGTCTGACCAACCTTCGTCGATCAGAACTGGAGCCAGAGGACCAAGACATATAATCATCCGCAGGGCAGCGTGAACAAGACAAACCTGCAGAAAAAACGCCGGACCTGAAGAACAAGATCTGAGGACACACCATCTTTCATAGGCACCCGACGATATGAGGAAGCATCACCGGAACGAGGACGAGGCAGAGTACAATTACACGGTTTTTTTCCTATTATGACCTATAGAAATCCATTAAACTGATAATAAGTTAGACAAAACATCGGTTAGAAAAATAATTACAAGAGTTGGACATTTTTATATTAAAAGACGTGTGAAGTAATTTCCACACTGACTCACAACAAACAAGCAAATGAGATAAGACCAAATAAAAAAATGAAAGTCAAAGTCCTCGTATTTAGCAACCCGGAACTCTTGGATTCCCATTACGTCGGCGTAGGACATGTGGTCTGCTTGAAATCCAACACTTAAGAGTTTGTCATGAGCGGGAACGAAAAAACATTGTGGGTCGTGGACATAACTCTGCATTGACGTTGTTTTCGCTCACCACAGGATGCCCGGCCAATGTCAGCATCGAAGAAGCCCTCTCTGCATTAACGCTGGTCATGGACGCCGGCAATAGCCTAGCCAACCAAGAAACGTTGGTGTTGGCGTCGCTAATATCGGGTAGCTGCCCACCCCAAAACATCCTCGCTTGGTTGAGGTTGATGTTTTTGTTGGTGTTAGTGCGGACATCCATCTCGAGAAAACCCGCTCCTCAGGCGTAAAGGAAGAAGGAAGACCGCAATGTTACTAATCAAAATCGAGTCGGGGCAAACTTGAACTAATGCAGTTTATACTTAATTTTTATACTTCAATATAACTTATTTTTATCATTGTGTAGTATTAACGAGTATGGTTTACTTAGTTGATGTAGTTAAGCATATTAAACTACTAATAAATATTATATATAGTGTTATTTGTTATACAACCGTAATAATATCAATTGCAAAACCATTTGTGTTTTGCTCAATTTAAACCGATTTTGAAAAACAAAAAATATCCATAATTTATTTTTGACAATGCACATTAACTATAGTGTGAATTGTGTGTTTGTTGTTTGTGTGTGTGAGCGTGTGTGTGTGTGTGTGTGTTTTTGTGTTTGTGTGTGTTTGTGTGTGTGTTAATATTTCTAAAATTTAAATATCATGGTAGAGATATTTTAAACGTATGGTTAAACTATCTTTATTGTAGTTTCCCATATATGACTAGGTAGCATCTTTTATCGAAGCTTCCAGACCGGTAGAATTGGTTTTTGTAGCGTTGTTTTTGTGGTCTATTGAAATCCTATACTCAAGGAGTCTGTCATATGAGGGGGAACCTTAAAAAAATCTTCTCGCATGGGCAAGGCATCGCCCCGACCATGGCTGAGAGGATCCATTGTCACTGTCATGAAAACTAGGACCCAGGATCGACATGACACAAACTCCACATCCTGATCGACACCAGTTGGAGGCAAGGCCCTCATGTTAAAGGAGAAGGATGGCAATCATTTTGCAAGACATTGTTGTCGTTGTCATAGTCGAGACAAAAAGCAATGGCAGACTTATAGGAACAATGTAAACAGAGAAGAAACCAAGAACTAGTGTATCCTTCCCTATCCCTCGACGGCTAGGGCAAACTCTTCCCTCCAGGTTTCATCGGTGAGTCTGTGGATTTTCCTCCCTTTGCCTGCCGCTCCGACAACCGGTGGAGGGGAGGGGAATCCGGTGCCTCCGCCCCGATTAGTAGTTTAGGTTAGAATTTTTTTAGTTCTTGCAGGTGCTACGCTTGGGTGGATGGCGGCGCTTCTTCTTTGAGTTTGTCTTTCAGGCTCCGATCCTACTCAAGTTTGTCCTTCTGGACGTAGATGACGGAGCTCCGGCGTAGATTCCTGTCGTCTCTTTGAAGCGGTGAGGTTAGGGTTTTTTGTTGCATGGTGATATTTGCTGCCAGGTGCTTCAGAATTATTCAATGGTTCAGCCACAATGACTGCGGCTCCAGGGCGTTGTGTCTTGCCGCCCCTTTAACTAATATGAAGGTCATTGCGCTTTGTTTAATTTCCCCCACTCGACTATAAATTGTTTCAAGCAAACATGCAGATGTATCGGGTCAGGTCTGGTTTACAAAAGCTCATTCTCAAATAGGCTCGAGCCTGGCCTGAAGCCCGAAAAGAACTTTGTTCTCAAGCCCAAGCCTAGCCCGAAACCCGATTATTATTTTCAAGCCTGAAGTACGAATGCTAATTTTTTAGTACTTAAGCGTGAAAGCCCGGTCAAACGTTGATTTATGGTACTTAAGCGTAAAAGCGCCACCCCAAACTATGACTTTTAGTACTTAAGTGTGAAAACCGACCTAAAAGCCCAAAAAATAGAAGCTCAAGCTCGACTCGATGACAATATGCTGAACAACGAAAGTCTGCCCCGCACGCTGATTTTCAGTACTTAAGTATGAAAGCCTAGTCCAAAACCCTGAAAATAGAAGCCCGAGTATGGCCGAACTGTCTTTTAGGCTTCAAAAACAAGCTTCAAGCCCAGCATGAGTGGCAAGCCCAACTCGGTAACACCCTTTTTCGGCCGAGCTCGGGTCTTATCATCGGGTTGGGCTTCGCATGCCCAAGTCTAGTGTCATGAATGGGTTGGTTTTAAAACAAAGAGAGAGAAACATAATTACTCTTGAAGCAAAATGTTTTGTTTGCTGATGACCGCCAGATGCCTGTATTTTCTATTTGGCGCTTAACGTGCCAAATAGCACCCACGAGTGAAGCTTTCGCTCTGTTTAGATGGGTCCGCCCATGTAGGACTTCTTTTTGCACTAGTTTTAGGCTGTTTCAAGAAGTTTTCAGAAATTTTTCTTTTTCCATTTTTCTTTTTCTTTTTTATTTTAAAATTCATCAAAAAATATTTCAAATTTCCAAGCATTTTTTAAATCCACACATAATTTTCTAATTTGTGAAAAAAATCAAATTCATGATTTCTTTTTTAATCCATAGACATTTTACAAATCTTTGACCATTTTGTTCGAATCCACGAATGTTTTAAAATTTGTGAACATTCAGTTTTTTTCTGAACAAACAAAACAATTTTCTAATTTGCCAACAATTTTTCAAATTCATGATTTTCTAAAATTCTGGCACATTTTCAAATCCATGAATATTTATCAAATTATGAACATTTTTTATTCTCATTAATATTTTTAAAATTCATGATTTTCTTTAAATTTATCTTTTTAAAATTGCATGATTTTTTAAATTCTGAATATACGAGATTTTTAATCTATTAAAAACAGATTTTTTTTATTACTTTTTGCCTAAACTAGTACGCTGCGTGCTACCGACGGAGCAAGCTTCTCAACGCTGGGCGAGCTAGCGAAAAGCAGCTGTGGGAGCTAAGCTTCAAACAAAAAAAACAGCTGTGAGAGATATTTAGGTAGAGGCCCATTAGGGCCTGTGTGAGTGTTAACTACTCCCATCTTAAGGCGAGAGTGAGAGCTCCTAAACGGGAGCTCCTATCTGCCGCATTAAGCGGCAGAATGGCGGGGCTTCGCACAGGCACTCACCCGCCTGGGCCAGCCCACAAGGGAGCAGGCAGCGGTGAAAAAATAGCAAAAATTGCCGCATGCCAGCCAAGAATCGAACTCACGAACTCGCTCTGGTGGACACGCACAGCTAGCCTGGAGCTAGTCAGTGCTCGCGACGACTATGCAGCGCGAATTCTTTAGAACTACAGATATTCGCCCCCTGTTTCTTTTTCTTTTTGTTTTTTCTTTCTTTTTCATTTTTTTGTTTTCCCTTTTTCGTTTCTTTTTTATTTTTCAATTTTATTTTTCTTTCAAAAAAATGTTCGTGCTTTCAAAATTTTGTTTAAAATTTCAAAAAATGTTCATTTTTTCAAAATTTGTTCATAAATTAAAAAAATCGCATTTTCAAAAATTGGACGAGAATATCAAAAAAATGTTTATGTCTTTAAAAATTTGTTCAGAATGTCAAAGCGCGAACATTTTTTGAAAAAGCACCAACAAAATTTTGAAACTAACATTTTTTGAAAAACACAAATATAATTTGGAATTTCAATCATTTTTCAAAAAAGACAAAGAAAATTTTGAAACAACAAAAGTATTTTGAATTTCCCCGAACATTTTTTGAATTTGTGAACAAAAAATTTAAAAACGGGAACATTTCTGAAATTTTGAACAAATTTTGAAAGCACGAACATTATTTGAAACTCCCCGAACATTTTTTGAATTTGTGAACAAATTTTGAAAAAAGGGAATATTTTATGAATTTGTGAACAAATTTTGAAAACGAGAACATTTTTTGAAATTGTGAACAAAAATTGAAAAAAAGGGAACATTTTTTGTTTCTATGAACAAATTTTGAAAACGGGAACATTTTTTGAAATTGTGAACAAAAATTGAAAAAAAAGGGAACATTTTTTGTATCTGTGAACAAATTTTGAAAACAGGAACATTTTTTGAAATTGTGAACAAAATTTTGAAACCACGAACATTTTTTGAAATTCCTGATTTTTTTTTAAACGCGAACATTTGTTGAATTTGTGAACAAATTTTGAAAACAAGAACATATTGTGAAATTCCGAACAAAATTTGAAATTTTCGAATAAGTTTAAAAAAAAGAAAAAGAAAAGAAAAATGATAATTTTAAAAAGAAACAGAAAAAAGAAAAAAAGAAAAAGAAAAACTAAAAACTAAAAATCCAGAAAAACCGGTTCAGGAACCTTCTGGAAGGTTCCCAAAACCAGTCAGGAACCTTCCAGAAGGTTCCCAAAACCGGATTCTATAGAACGCATGCACCGGTCGCTGCTCGCTTCTAAATGGGCCGGCCCAGTTTGATCGGTCGCTCGAACCCCTGTGCGAAACGGCGACAGTCTGTCGCAATGAGCGTCCGTTAGGATTTTCCGGTCCTATTTGTCGCATTTTGCGACATATTGCCGCCAAATCGCAAAGGGGGGCCACCGAGTGGGCCGGCCCATTAGCAGCACAGCAGCGAGTGAACAACGCGCTGTAGCAAAAAATTGAGCGCCCCCGCGGGGGATCGACCTCGCGACCTCTGGCTGCTGAATGCCTGTCGCTAGCCAGTCGAGCTGATGGCGCGTTCGTGATTGCTACACACCGTGAAAAATTAAAAGAACTATGGGGAGGGGCAGATCAAACATGTACTGTAGCGACCAGACCGTGTACTATAGCGACACGAACAAGGCAATGTAGAGTGTTTTTAGAAGCTCCATATCTTATTTTTTAAAACATGAACATTTTTTGAAAACCCCAAACAAAATTTGGAATTTCAAACATTTTTCAAAAAGATAAACAAAAATTAGAAACCACAAAAGTATTTTGAATTTGTGAATAAATTTTTTGAAAACGGGAACATTTTTAAAATTCCAAACAAATTTTGAAAGTGCGAACATTATTTGAAACTCCTCGAACAATTTTTGAATTTATGAACAAATTTTGAAAATGAGAACATTTTTCGAAATTGACATAATTTTGAAACCACAAACATTTTTTGAAATTCTGAACATTTTTTGAAACACGAATATTTTTTAAATTTGTTAAATTTCAAAACGAAAACATTTTTTTAAATTCCAAACAATATTTGAAATTTTTGAACAAGTTCGAAAAGAAAAATAAACTTGAAAAAGAAAAAAGAAAACAAAAGAAGAAATTGTCGAGAAATTCATGAACATTTTTTGAAATTGCGAACAATTTTTGAAACAGAAATTTTTTTTGAAATCCCAAACATTTTTTAAAAAGTTGTCAAAATTTTGAACAAAAACATTCTGAACAATTTTTTTTAAAACACAAATATTTTTTGAAATTCCCGAACAATTTTTGAAAAATGCATACATTTTTTGAATGTATGAACATAATTTGAAAACACGAACATTGTTAAAAAAATTGAACATTTTTTTAAAAGCACGAACATATTTTGAAAAAGAAAAATAAACTTGAAAAGCAAAAAAGGAAAAAGAAAAAAAAGAAAAAGAAACAATAAACAAAAAAGAAAAGAAAAACAAAACAGAAATAAAAAAGAAAAAGAAAGAAAAATAAAAAAACCGGTTCAGGAACCTTTCTAGAAGGTTCCCAAAACTAGAAAAAAAAACCGGGACGTGAAAGATTTACGTGATGGGCCGGCCCAAATTGCGATTTAGTAAATTTGAAACTGCTCTTAAACCGTAACGAATTAGAGAAAGAAATATACATGAAAAAGTTGCGCATTGATGATATCTTTCCAACGGCGTATCAATGATCCTATAGGGAGAGAGAGAGAGAGATATATATATATATATCGACATTTTCCCTATACATTGGCCCTATAGAGAGAGAGAGAGAGAGAGAGAGAGAGAGAGAGAGAGAGCAGTAAAAAAAGTGAGAGAAAAAGAGAGAAGGGCCAATGTTACTACCCTTTTCCACATTTGTGCTTCAGAGTAGCACCATGTTTTTCATAGAGAGAGTCTCCTGAGTTGTCACTTTCATATACTAGTGGGAATTTTTCATTATAGAACTTGGCTTGTTTATTCTGATGATGGGCTTCCTCAAATGCCCGAGGTCTTCATGAGCAAGCAAGTTGGATGCACACTCACTTAGTTTCAGTTTGAGCTTTCATACACTTATAACTCTTAGTGCATCCGTTGCATGGCAATCCCTACTCCTCGCATTGATATCAATTGATGGGCATCTCTATAGCCCGTTGATTAGCCGCGTCAATGCGAGACTATCTTCCTTTTTGACTTCCCCTTATTAATCCCCATCACCACATTCTGTTCCACCCATAGTGCTATGTCCATGGCTCACGCTCATGTATTGCGTGAGAGTTGAAAAAGTTGAAGCGCGTTAAAAAGTATGAACTAATTGCTCGGCCTGTCATCGAGGTAGTTCATGATTAATACTTTGTGTTAGGAAGACTAAGCATGACGGGCTTTATGATTTTGTAGGGATAGCGTTCTTTAGCATTTCTATTTTGAAAGGCATGATTGTTTGTTGGTATGCCTGAGTATTGATGTCTTTATATAAAATTATAGACTATTGCTTTGAATCACTCGTTTCTTAATATTCATACCGTAAAAGAGATTACATGATAAACATGTTAGGTAGCATTCCACATCAAAAATTCAGTTTTTATCATTTACCTACTCGAGGACGAGCAGGAATTAAGCTTGGGGATGTTGATACGTCTCCAACCTATCTATACTTTTTGATTGTTCCATGCTATTATAGTATCGATCTTGGATGTTTTATATGCAATTATATGCTATTTTATATCATTTTTGGGACTAACCTATTAAGCTAGTGCCCAGTGCCAGTTGCTGTTTTCTGCTTATTTTTGGTTTTTCAGAAAATCAGTACCAAACAGAGTCCAAACGCTACGAAACTTGTTGACAATTTTTTTTCTGGACAAAAGAGACCCTAGAAGCTTCGGGAGGAGATCAGAAGCCTCATGAGGAGGTGACAAGGCAACCCCACGCGCCCCCAGGGGGCGCGCCAAGATGCCTTGTGGGCCCCTCATGGCTCCTTTTGACCTAATTCAACTTTTATAAATTCTCAAATATTGGGAAACCAACAGAGAGCCACCCCGAATAACTTTTCTGCCGCCGCAAGCTTCTGTTCTTCCGTGATCCCATCTGGAGGCCTTTTTCAGTACTCTGCCGGAGGGGGAATCGATCACGGAGGGCTTCTACATCAACCTTGCTGCCCTACCGATGATGTGTGAGTAGTTTACCACAGACCTACGGGTCCATAGCTAGTAGCTAGATGGCTTATTCTCTCTCTTTGATCTTCAATACAATGTTCTCCTCGATCTCTTTGGAGTTCTATTCGATGTAATCTTATTTTGCGGTGTGTTTGTTGGGATCCGATGAATTGTGGGTTTATGATCAGATTATTCATGAGAAATATTTGAGTCTTTTCTGAATTCTTTTATGCACGATTGTTATAGCTTTGTATTTCTCTCTGATCTATCCGTTTGGTTTGGCCAACTAGATTGATTTATCTTCAGTGGGAGAGGTGCTTTGTAATGGGTTCAATCTTGCGGTGTTCTATATCCCAGTGACAGAAAGGGACAAGACACGTATTTGTATTGTTGCCATTAAGGGTAAAATGACGGGGTTTATTCATATTGATTGGGTGTACTTTGTCTGCATTATGTCATCTTGCTTAAGGCGTTACTCCATTTTCATTAACTTAATACCCTAGATGCATGTTAGATAGCGGTCGAGGGTGGAGTAATAGTAGTAGATGCAAGCAGGAGTCGGTTTACTTGTCTCGGACGTGATGTCTATATACATGATCATTGCCTTGAATATCGTCATAACTATGCGCTTTTCTATCAATTCCCCAACAGTAATTTGTCTACCCACCGTATGCTATGTGTTCGAGAGAGAAGCCTCTAGTGAAAACTATGGCCCCCGGTTCTACTTTAATCATATAAAAAGAAAACCTAAAAATACTTTCTGAAATTTATTTACTTTTATTTTCTTTTGCAATTTATCTATCTACCACTACAAGATTTAATCCTTGCAAATAACGAGTTCAAGGGGATTGACAACCCTCTTGCCCGCGTTGGGTGCAAGTATTTTCTTTTGTGTGTGCAGGTGCTGCTCATGAGGTTTTGCGTGGTTCTCCTACTGGATTGATACCTTGGTTCTCACTGAGGGAAATACTTATCTCTACTGTACTGCATCTCCCCTCCTCTTCGGGGAAAATCAAAACGTAGCTTACAAGTAGCAGGCAGCGGCGCAACATCCGCCGGTGGCCTCCTCCGTCGCTCTCTATTTGATCTGGCTCTTGCATGGTATTTCGAAGAACTCTTTTAATGGGGCTGTGACGCCCCCGACTCGACCGTGCACTAATCATACACGCAAATGCACACGATCAAGCCAAGGGACTCACTTGAAGATATCACAACACAACTCTAAACACAAATAAAATAATACAAGCTTTATATTACAAGCCAGGGGCCTCGAGGGCTCGAATACATAAGCTTGAGTCATACAAGCATCAGTGGAAGCATCAGATATCTGGGTACAGATATAAAAATAAAACAGATAAGCCTAAAAAGGCGGGGCAAAACACGACACCGATCAAAAAGGCGCAGGCCTCCTGCCTGGGAGCCTCCTATCTACTCCTGGTCGTCGTCGGCCTCCACGTAGTAGTAAGCACCGTCGGGGTAGTAGTAGTCGTCGACTGGGACAGCTGGCTCCAGGGCTCCGTCATCTGGTCACAGCAATCGAGTATGGGGAAAATGTTGGGGAACGCTGCATGGGAAACAAAAAATTTCCTACGCGCACACAAGATCTATCCATGGTGATGAGCATCTACGAGAGGGAGAGTGAATCTACATACCCTTGTAGATCGCTAAGCGGAAGCGTTAAGAAACGCGGTTGATGTAGTCGAACGTCTCCGCGATCCAAATCGCAAGTCGTCCCTCGATCTGATCACGAACTAGTGCCAAACGGACGGCACCTCCGCGTTCAACACACGTACGGCTTGATGACGCCTTCACCTCCTCGATCCAGCGAGCGGTGATGAAGTAGTAGATGAGTTCCGGCAGCACGACGGCGTGGTGATGGTGGTGAGGAACAATCTCTGCAGGGCTTCGCCAAGCACTACGGAGATTATGACGGGAGAACTAGAGGGTTAGGGTTGCCGACACACGGCTTGGGAAATCTTGATGTGTCCCGTGTGCTAGCCCTGCCCCTCTATTTATATGTTGAGCCTTGGGGTCTAAACTTGGAGTAAAAGCCTCCTCCAGGTCGGTTTTGCCCGCACAAGGTCGGTTTGGCCCGCAGGGAAAGAGTCCAACTCGGATCCCTGCAGTACCGTGCACAAGCGGTAGTACCGCTCACGAGCGGTAGTACCGCTTGAGCGGTAGTACCGCTTCACCCAAGCGGTAGTACCGCTTATGCGGTAGTACCGCTTTACACAAGCGGTAGTACCGCTTACGCGGTAGTACTGCCTTACCAGCGGTAGTACCGCTTAAGGCAGCAGCAAAACTTCCTTTTGCACTTTCCAATACCTCATGGGCTTTACCCCTTTGGCTCATATAAAGTGTTGCTGCACCCGAACACTTCGGTAAACATCCGGAACCCCTTCCGGTGAATTCCGGAACTCTTCCGGAGATTAAAACACTATTATCACACATATATCAATCTTTACCTCCGGACTCTTCCGGAGATCCTCGTCATGTCCGGGATCTTATCCGGGACTCCGAACAACCTTTGGTCACCAACAAAATAACTCAACTATACTAATCGTCACCAAACGTTAAGTGTGTAGACCCTGCGGGTTCGAGAACTATGTAGACATGACCGAGACACCTCTACGGCCAATAACCAATAGCGGGACCTGGATGCCCATATTGGCTCCTACATATTCTACGAAGATCTTTATCGGTCGAACCTCTATGTCAAGGATTCAGTTAATCCCGTATGCTGTTCCCTTTGTTCTTCGGTATGTTACTTGCCCGAGATTCGATCGTCGGTATCTCTATACCTAGTTCAATCTCGTTACCGGAAGTCTCTTTACTCGTTCCGTAATACAAGATCTCGTGGCTAACACTTTAGTCACATTGCTTGCAAGGCTCATTGTGATGTTGTATTACCGAGTGGGCCCTGAGATACCTCTCCGTCACACGGAGTAACAAATCCCAGTCTTGATCCATGCCAACCCAACAGACACCCTCGGAGATACCTGTAGAGCACCTTTATAGTCACCCAGTTACGTTGCGACGTTTGATACACACAAGGTACTCCTCCGATGTCAGGGAGTTGCATGATCTCATGGTCATAGGAACAGATACTTGACATGCAGAAAACAATAGCAATAAACTGACACGATCATATGCTACGTTCGTAGTTTGGGTCTTGTCCATCACATCATTCTCCTAATGATGTGATCCTGTTATCAAATGACATCTCATGTCTATGGCTAGGAAACCTTCACCATCTTTTGATCAACGAGCTAGTCAACTAGAGGCTTACTAGGGACACAGTGTTGTCTATGTACCCACACATGTATTTGAGTTTCCAATCAATACAATTATAGCATGGATAATAAACGATTATCATGAACAAGGAAATATAATAATAACTAATTTATTATTGCCTCTAGGGCATATTTCCAACAGAAAAAGAGGTAGCAAAGCAACCATGAGTACTCATCCAAAGTACTCGCAAGACTTACATCAGATCTATTCTATTTATGCATCGGTATCAAAGGGGAGGCTGTAACTGTGGACTAGACTGCAGAAATGCCAGAATAGAGACAAAGGCCTAGCCTATCGAAGACTAGCATCTTCAGCGTCTTGCAGCATTAGAAGAGTGTAGATTAACATTTAAAACGTAATAGTATCAACAAGTATATTAGTAGCCAAGCCTAGAGATCCTTCCTCGACTCCCTGCGAGAAAGCAATCCTGGAGCTTGCAATTAATTAACATGTATCCAGTTCAAGTTGTAGTAGATCAGGATACAACACTGAGCGTCCTGTTACTGTGGACACGGCTATTCGAATAGATAATCTTCCCTGCAGGGGTGCACTACTGTTACCCAACACGCTCGATTAACTCTGGCCGGACACACTTTTCTCGGTCATGCCCGGCCTCGGCTGATCGACACGACGTAGTCCTACCTAGGCTCCGCAGAGAGGTCCCCGCCGGTCTACATCCTAAGTGCTCAGGGGTCTTGGGCCCATCGCCCTTCGCACTCCGGGTCGTTGTGCGCAGGGTGAATACCAGCACCACCTTTGCCTGGATGGCGCGATCCGACCGTGCCACAATGCTGAACTGGACATCTGACAGAGCTTTCGGCTGATACATACGGCGCCGAGGGTCCCATATACCATTATCCCGCGTGGTGGTAGTGCGTATAGGCCAGTGGCCAACTCAGATCAATACCCAAATCTGTTAGTGCATTATTAATTTTAGTGACGGCTCTCGGGACAAGTCCGGAGCTACCACCACAACCTGTGTGGTACCGCTAAACAGCCAGCCGCCACAGTAACTCTTGCGGGTGCTCTCTGGGCCTGCCCGAATTTCTATTGTGTCTCTCGCGGGTACCCCTCGGGGTCGACCCGACTTCAACAAAGGACTGAGGTAATTGTCAAAGTACTCATGTGTCCATAACATCAAGATGGAATCCGAGGAATCACTCTCGTTGGTTTCCCACTCGATGTACCCATCAATGTGAACCCGGAGGAATCACCGTCGATGGTATTCACACTTGCGGGGTTGCACGACAGAAGCTTCATCGGAGGTGGTGAAAGAGGAATCACCCTCGGTAACCCACAACTGACTAGCTACGCCAGAGAGCTATCATCAGGAGTGAGTTAGGAGGTATCACACTCAGCACTCGATAGTAACTCTGCCGAGTCGAGCAACTTAGGGGTGCGCAGTGATGTGCTGGTCTCAGCCCGTCGATCACCTCGATCGGGGCACTGGTAACTAAGCGGGGCAACTAGGACAAGTATGAGGGGCCACAGATGGATTACTACCAACATACACTAAGCATTTAGGATAACAGGTAAGGTATCAAGCAGTTTACAAAAATAGGCTATGCATCAGAATAGGATCAATCAAAAGCAGTAGCAATTTCTAATGCAAGCAGGAGGGGGAAAGAATAGGTGATATAGACATGCTCAAGGGGGGTTTGCTTGCCTGGTTGCTCTGCGGCAAAAGAGGGGTCTTCGATGGAGTAGCAGTCCTGCGGGGCGACGTCGATCTCGGTGTCTAACGGAGAAGAAGAGGGGGAAGAAATGATAAATAAAAGCAATCAAATGTAACACAGTGCAAGGCATGGCAAAATGCAGTGTCGGTGTGACCTAATACAATGCTACACGTATCAGACGATGCGGGAAAATATCTGGGATATTTTCCCGGCGTTTAGGCGGATTTCAGAATACTGAACCGGAGCGGAAGGTTCCATGTTCAGGTAGATAGGAGTGATGGTCAAGCATTTTGACCACATATTCAGATTCGTCTCGTTTTTCTGATCAACTTTCATGTAGAAAACTTTTCGATCTGAGCTACGGTTTATTTTCTATGATTTTTCAAATATTTAAACTATTTTTTGAAATTTCTGGAATTATTTTAATTATTTTAAATTCGAATTATCCGAAACAGTAGCACATGACATCATCATGACGCCAGAGTGACGTCAGCGGGTCAACTCAGCTGGCCAGGTCAAACCTGACCAGTGGGTCCTTTTCTGTTTATCTTTTTACAGAAGGTTTAGAAAAATAAAAGAGCTGCCAAATTGCATTTTGTAAAATGTGAAATTGATCCACAAAAATACAATGCATCATGCTGCTCTGCCACAAAAAGTTTGGGAAATTTTGGGATCCATTTGAATTTTTCAAAAATGGAAATGGCATTAAAGTTGCTGTTTTTGCACTGTTTTAATGCTCTAGCCCATTTTAGGAAAATAGGTGATGTTGTTTTCCTGAACATTAATTTGTTTTGGAATATTTGCTACAACATGAACTATTTTCCAGCAATTTTTGAGCAACTTCAAATTTCACTTTGAATTTGAATTGAATTCAGTGGAGGAATTTGAAATGACATATTACTCCACATTGATTAAACATTGCAAATCACAGTGTCTTAGCATAATCGTCATGGACTACTATAGCTCATTACACAGGGGTGTTACAATTCTCCTTCTCTAAAAGAAATTCTCGTCCCGAGAATTCAGGAGGTAGAAGGGAAAAGGTCGGGGTATTCCTCGCGTTCCCAAGTGGCTTCATCTTCAGAATGATTTGACCACTGAACTTTAAGGAACTTGATTGACTTGTGACGGGTTCGACATTTAGCTTGATCAAGAATACAGATCGGACGTTCCTTATAAGACAGGTCATCCTGTAATTCAAGCACTTCATGATCCACTGCTCGGATCGGATCCTTGAAACAGCGGCGGAGTTGCGACACATGGAAAACATCATGAACCTGAGAAAGGTTCGATGGCAATTCCAATTGATATGCCACTTCTCCACGTCTTGCAAGAATGCGGAAGGGGCCAATGTAGCGAGGAGCTAGCTTGCCCTTGATTCCGAAACGGTGAGTGCCCTTCATCGGAGTAACACGAAGGTATGCTTGTTCGCCAGGTTGATAAACCATTACCTTGTGTTTACGGTCATAATTGCTCTTCTGACGAGACTGAGCAGTCTTCAGATGTTCGCGAACAATACGAACTTGCTCTTCATCATGTTGGATAATGTTCGGACCGAAGAGTGGCCGTTTCCCTATTTCTGACCAATTCAGAGGAGTTCGGCACTTACGTCCATAAAGAACTTCAAATGGTGCCATCTTCAGACTAGCTTGGTAGCTATTGTTGTAAGAGAATTCATCATATGGAAGAGATTCCTCCCATTTCTTGCCAAAGGAGATGACACATGCGCGAAGCATATCTTCTAGCACTTGGTTGACTCGTTCAACTTGACCCTGGGACTGGGGGTGAAAAGTGGTGCTAAAGGACAGATGAGTTCCCATAGCTTCTTGGAAACTTATCCAGAACCTTGAGGTAAAGAGGCTGCCACGGTCTGAACTGATCTCCAACAGAACACCGTGGAGTGACACAATTCAGGAAACATATAAGTCTGCTAACTGACTAGCAGTGATTGTCTCCTTGACTGGCAGGAAATGAGCAACCTTGGAGAATCGGTCAATGACGACAAAAATAGCATCATGACCCTTCTGTGATCTGGGAAATCCAGTGATGAAATCCATCTCAACTTTGTCCCATTTCCATTCGGGAATAGCAAGTGGTTGCAGAGTTCCAGCAGGTCTTTGATGTTCTGCTTTGATGCGACGGCAAACGTCACACTCAGCAACATAACGAGCAATATCTCGCTTCATATCAGGCCACCAGTAATGTTGTCGAATGTCTTGGTACATCTTGGTACTACCCAGATGAATAGACAAAGGTGTGTCATGTGCTTCTCTCATGACATCCGAGCGCGAGTCCAGATTGTGCTTTCTGGGGACCACTAGGCGGCCTCTGAAGAACAAGGCACCATCATCATCAACAGTGAAGAACGATGAATTTCCTTTGGAGTGATAGCTCTTGATTTTCTCGACTTCGGAGTCATACTTCTGCCTTGTCTTGATGTTGTGTTCGAGATCTGGTTCAACAACCAAGGTATTTAGATATCCTTGAGGAACTATCTCGAGGTTCAGCTTTTGAAGCTCTTCATACAGAAGTGGTTGCTGTAGCTGGACCTCAAGTTCACAACAGTAGGATTTATGGCTCAAGGCATCAGCCATTACATTAGCCTTGCCAGGGGTATAAGAGATACCCAAGTCATAGTCTATAATGGCCTCCATCCATCTTTGCTGACGGAGGTTCAGAGATGGCTGAGTGAACAAGTACTTCAGACTTTGATGATCTGTGTAGATCTCGCAACGATTACCGAGTAGGTAATGTCGCCACAACTTCAATGCATAAATAACTGCTGCGAGTTCGAGATCATGCATTGGATAGTTCTCTTCATGAGGACGCAGCTGTCGAGAGCCATATGCAATCACCTTGCGCTCTTGCATTAGGACACAGCCTAATCCTTGACGGGATGCGTCACAATAAATCACGAAGTCCTTGCGAGAATCTGGAGGAGCAAGCACTGGGGCAGCTGTCAGCTTGTCTTTGAGTGTCTGAAAACTTTCTTGACATTTGTCTGTCCACTCAAACTTAACGCCCTTGTGAAGCAGATTAGTCAGGGGCTTGGCAATCTTGGAGAAGTTCTGACTTGTTTGACATTCTTCGATGGAGTCCATTCAAGAATAGCCTGAACTCGTTCTGGGTTAAGAGCAATGCCATCTTTGGAAATCACGTGGCCGAGATATGTAACTTCAGACAAACATAATTCACACTTGGAATACTTGGCATACAGTTGATGTTCACGCAGCTTCTCCAGTACGAGCCGAAGATGTTCGGCATGTCCTTCTTCATTCTTCGAATATACAAGGATATCATCCAGATAAACCACGAAAAATTTGTCGAGGTAATCCATGAAGATGTAGTTCATTAACCGGTAGAAGGTTGCTGGAGCGTTGGTTAAGCCAAAGGACATGACAGTGTACTCGTAAGAACCATAGCGAGTAACGAAGGCTGTCTTCGGAATATCCTCTTTGCGAACTCTAATCTGATGGTATCCCAATCTCAAATCAAGTTTAGAGAATACTGAGGAACCAGCAAGTTGATCATATAGATCGTTGATTCTGGGGAGCGGATACTTGTTCTGAATTGTTGCTTGGTCGATAGGGCGATAATCTTGAACCAACCGATTCATTCCATCCTTCTTCTTAACAAAGAGAGAAGGTGCTCCCGAAGCAGAAGAACTGGGGCGGATGAAACCCTTTTCAAGTGACTTGTCGATTTCCTCCTTAAGTTCAAGGAGTTCATGCGGCGGCATCTTGTATGGGCGCTTGGCAATAGGAGTGGTGCCTAGTTTCAGGTCGATAACAAATTCGACAGCTCTAGCAGGTGGTACTCCTGGAAGTTCCTCTGGGAAGACATCTTGAAAATCATGGACAACTGGAACGTTCTCGATGCCTTCAAGAGGTGAAGCATTCAATGCATTCAGAGCATATATCTGGCTCTCGGCATTCTGGATTAACTGGGTTGAGTAGTTGATCACCTGGCCAGAAGGGTGTGTGAGCTGAACTGTCTTGGCGGCACAGTCGATCAAAGCATTATAGGCTGCCAACCATTCCATACCAAGAATGATGTCTATGTTGGAAGGTCCGAGCACAGTGAGAGAAGCCGGAAAAAGTAATCCTCCAATTTTGATTTGGTTGCGAGGGCTTACCATTGTGGTTTGCCACTTGGACCCTGGAGATTGAACCAATAAAGGAGTGGCCAAATTTTCCATATCTAACCCATGCAACTGAGCAAATTGTTGAGACACAAAGGCATGCGGCGCTCCCGAATCAAATAGAACAGAAGCTGACACTGAATTAACACGAAGAGTTCCCAATGCAATTTTTGGGGCCTCACGAGCTTCCTCAATCTTGACATGGGTGACTTGACCACAACTCATAGCGGACGGCCTGGCATTATAGCTTCTGAAATGACGGTTTTGTCTGCTCTTCTTACGACCAACAGGAGGACGTGGTGCATCCCGAGACTGATCTTGGCGATAGTTGAGAGCAAGATGTCCTGGCTGCCCACACTTGTGGCATAAGCCATCATTGGGTATAGGAGCCATAGCATTGGGCTGTCCACTTGGGATATTCAGTTGTCTTGGTGGTGGAGGCAGTCGAGGTGCAACATAAGACGGCCTTGGTGTTGGAGCAGGTCGGTGATAAACATTGTGCGGGATCCAGACTTGATGTTTATGAGCATGCTGTCCTGAGGATGAGCCAACATCATGAGTACGCTTGAGGGACTCCTGGTACTCATTCAGACCAGTTTCAGTTCGGAAAGCTTGGCTGACCAGCATTGCAAAGTCTACGCAATCATGGCCAACAAGTGCGAGCTTTATATCAGGACGTAGTCCTTCACGGAATTTCTCCTGCTTGCGAGCGTCAGTGCAGACGTCATCCTCAGCATAGCGGGATAAATCAAGGAATTTCCTCTGATATTCATCCACAGACATTTTTCCCTGTGTGAGTTTGCGGAATTCCTTCTTCTTCTGGTCCATCAGACCTTGAGGAATATGTCGTGCACGAAAGGCTGACTGAAATTCTTGCCAACTGATTACAGTTCCAGCAGGTAGCATACACCTATGGCTTTCCCACCATTGAGCAGCTGAACCCCTCAGGTGATACGTCGCATAGGTGATGTAACTATTAGGGGTAACATTAGCTGACTTCATCTGAAAGGCGATGTCACGGAGCCAATCATCAGCATCCATAGGATCAGATGAGTTGCGGAAAGTGGACGGATTGAGGCGCACGAATTCTTGCAGAGTTATTGGGGCAGACTGTTGCTGAGCATTCTGAGTTGGAAATTGGGCCATTACCCCAGTCATAAACTGACGATTCAGCTCAAACTGTTGCATCATTGCGGCAATATAGGGTGGAGGTGGAGGATTGTCAGCCATCCTGCCAAATCAATAGGGGCAGTTTAGCAAGAACAACTGCATGGGTAAGAGGTCATTCATGATGTAGCATGAGCAATGAACAAGAAGGGCATTAGATACATATTAGTAGTCATTAAAGACATACAGATTCATGCACAGAGTTGGGTACAAACGGCAGTAGGAGTTCGGAAACACTCGCAACTAGACAAACTAGGCGGCACGCAGCACGCGGTGGAGAGATACAACAATGGGACATAGCAAAGGCTACATCACATCGGAGAAAACTACTGGAGCAAGGAATCTGCAAGAGACAACGCAGGGTGCCCTCGATAAAAGGATCCTGCGGTCCGTGATTACTGTGAAGCAGAACCTGGCCCATAATTCAAAGGAGGGTTGATTCAAATCTCTGGGTGGATGTGATCATGAGAACCTAGAGTTAGAGTCAGTAAAATCTTTAACTCGAAAGGAAGAGAGATCAGAATCCTAGAGTAAAGAAGAGAAATAAAAGATCCTAATACCACCCATTGGCGACGTGGGCCCGTAAGCCACAGAGCCATGTTAGTCAAACAGTTTTTGGAGACTAGATTCAACTTCGGCCAAAGAGTTGGAAAGGGGGTTCCTACAGGCAGTCGGCTCTGATACCAACTTGTGACGCCCCTGACTCGACCATGCACTAATCATACACGCAAATGCACACGATCAAGCCTAGGGACTCACTTGAAGATATCACAACACAACTCTAAACACAAATAAAATAATACAAGCTTTATATTACAAGCCAGGGGCCTCGAGGGCTCGAATACATAAGCTTGAGTCATACAAGCATCAGCGGAAGCATCAGATATCTGGGTACAGATATAAAAATAAAACAGATAAGCCTAAGAAGGCGGGGCAAAACACGACACCGATCGAAAAGGCGCAGGCCTCCTGCCTGGGAGCCTCCTATCTACTCCTGGTCGTCGGCGGCCTCCATGTAGTAGTAAGCACCGTCGGGGTAGTAGTAGTCGTCGACTGGGACAGCTGGCTCCGGGGCTCCGTCATCTGGTCGCAGCAATCGAGTATGGGGAAAAAGAGGTATCAAAGCAACTGTGAGTACTCATGCAAAGTACTCGCAAGACATACATCAGATCTATTCTATTTATGCATCAGTATCAAAGGGGAGGCTGTAACTGTGGACTAGACTGCAGAAATGCCAGAATAGAGAGAAAGGCCTAGCCTATCAAAGACTAGCATCTTCAGCGTCTTGCAGCATTAGAAGAGTGCAAATTAGCATTTAAAACATAATAGTATCAACAAGTATATTAGTAGCCAATCCTAGAGATCCTTCCTCGACTCCCTGCGAGAAAGCAATCCCGGAGCTTACAATTAATTAACATGTATCCAGTTCAAGTTGTAGTAGATCGGGATACAACACTGAGGGTCCTGTTACCGTGGACACGGCTATTCGCATAGATAATCTTCCCTACAGGGGTGCACTACTGTTACCCAACACGCTCGATTAACTCTGGCCGGACACACTTTTCTCGGTCATGCCCGGCCTCGGCTGATCGACACGACGTAGTCCTACCTAGGTTCCACAGAGAGGTCCCCGCTGGTCTACATCCTAAGTGCTCAGGGGTCTTGGGCCCATCGCCCTTCGCACTCCGGGGCGTTGTGCGCAGGGTGAATACCAGCGCCACCTCTGCCTGGAAGGCGCGATCTGACCGTGCCACAATGCTGAACTGGACATCTGACAGAGCTGTCGACTGATACATACGGCGCCGAGGGTCCCATATACCATTATCCCGCGTGGTGGTAGTGCGTATAGGCCAGTGGACAACTCAGATCAATACCCAAATCCATTAGTGCATTATTAATTTTAGTGACGGCTGTTGGGACAAGTCCGGAGCTACCACCACAACCTGGGTGGTACCGCTAAACAGCCAGCCGCCACAGTAACTCTCGCGGGTGCTCTCCGGGCCCGCCCGACTTTCTATTGTATCTCTCGTGGGTACCCCTCGGGGTCGACCCGACTTCAACAAAGGATTGAGGTAATTGTCAAAGTACTCGTGTGTCCATAACATCAAGATGGAATCCGAGGAATCACCCTCGTTGGATTCCCACTCGATGTACCCGTCAAGGTGAACCCGGAGGAATCACCCTCGATGGTATTCACACTTGCGAGGTTGCACGACAGAAGCTTCATCGGAGGTGGTGAAAGAGGAATCACCCTCGGTAACCCACAACCGACTAGCTACGCCACAGAGCTATCATCAGGAGTGAGTTAGGAGGTATCACCTGCGGCACTCGATAGTAACTCTGCCGAGTCGAGCAACTTAGGGGTGTGTGGTGATGTGCTGGTCTCAGCCCATCGATCACCTCGATCGGGGCACTGGTAACTAAGTGGGGCAACTAGGACAAGTATGAGAAGCCATAGATGGATTACTACCAACTTACACTAAGCATTTAGGATAACAGGTAAGGTATCAAGCAGTTTACAAAAACAAGCTATGCATCAAAATAGGATCAATCAAAAGTAGTAGCAATTTCTAATGCAAGCCTGGGAGAAAGAATAGGTGATATAGACATGCTCAAGTGGGGTTTGCTTGCCTGGTTGCTCTGCGGCAAAAGAGGGGTCTTCGACGGAGTAGCAGTCCTGTGGGGCGACGTCGGTCTCGGTGTCTAACGGAGGAGAAGAGGGGGAAGAAACGATAAATAAAAGCAATCAAATGTAACACAGTGCAAGGCATGGCAAAATGCAGTGCCGGTGTGACCTAATGCAATGCTACACGTATCAGACGATGCAGGAAAATATCTGGGATATTTTCCCAGCGTTTAGGCGGATTTCGGAATACTGAACAGGAGGGGAAGGTTCCATGTTCAGGTAGATAGGAGTGATGGTCAAGCATTTTGACCACATATTCGGATTCGTCTCATTTTTCTGATCAACTTTCATGTAGAAAACTTTTCGATCCGAGCTACGGTTTATTTTTTTATGATTTTTAAAGATTTAAACTATTTTCTAAAATTTCTGGAATTATTTTAATTATTTTAAATTCGAATTATCCGAAACAGTAGCACATCATGTCATCATGATGCCAGAGTGACGTCAGCGGGTCAACTGAGCTGGCCAGGTCAAACCTGACTAGTGGGTCCCACTGGTCAGTGACAGTGTACTAATTAGAGTTAGTTTAATCTAAACAGAAACTAATTAAATCGTAGGCCCCACATGTCAGTGACTAATTAGGTTAATTAATTAAGTTTATTTAGAAAACAGTTTAATTAGACTAATTAACGGAGGGGGCCCACTGGTCAGTGACTGGACCAGCCCAGTCAGCCAGTTGACTTGGTCAACTGGTCAACTGGGCCCGCGAGGCCCAGTTGACAGCGACCCAGGCGGTGCCACGTGGGCGGCCAGGTCAGCGCCGGCGCCGGAGAGAGCTCCGGCGAGCTCTCCTGCGGCGGTTCTTCGCCGGCGAGGCTCGGATTTGCTCTACAGGGGCCGTTTTGCGCGATTCTTGCTGCGTTCGATCGGCTACTCCACCCCGCGTCGATCTATGGCGTCGGAACGGGCGGAGGTGGCCGGCAGGCACGCCGGCGTCGAGCCGTGGCGGCGGTGATCTACGGGCGAGTACGGCGGCATTGCTGTGGTGCGTTTTCGCGCGCGCAAGCTAGCTGGCGAGGAGCAACGGGCCACCAGAAGCTCTTAGGAACTACTGGTTCGAGCCGAGCGGCTCTGGGAGCGCTGCGTGTGCAACTCCGGCGGCGACCAGAGCACGGCCACGGCGCGCGGCGTCGGTAGCTGGCTACGGGAAGAGAGCGAGCGGCCAGAGGAAGGGGGAGTGAGGAGGAGCTCATCGAGTGGCTACGGAAAGCCGGCGACAATTTTGTAGCGCAGAGGGAGCGCAGAGGGAGGCTAGGAACGACGACGGTCGCCGGAGATGTCGAAGAAGGGGGCGGCTCGATCCCGACGAGGAAGGGCTCCCCAGCTCCAACGACTTGGTGCATGCGACGTAGTCGAGCACGGTGGAGACGGCGGGAACGGTGAAGCTGCGAGGGAGGCACAGTGGCCACGGCAACGGTGAGGGCACGGCGGTGGGAGTGCTCGGGTGAGCTCCCGAACGAGAGGAAGAGAGCGAGGGGAGGAAGGAGGAGTGGTCAGGGGGAGGGCTCGGGGCAGGTGAGCTCGGCCTTATCCGTCCCGGCGTCCCTGCAGCTCCACGCGGCGAGAAGCAGCGGCGCGGCGAGCTCCTGGCCATGGCGACGCCGACAGCGAGGCGGGAGCAGGTGAACGAAGAGGTAAGCGGGCTGGGCTGGCCACTGTAGCTCTTGGGCCATTAGCACAGTAGGTTTTCCCTTTTTCTTAATTCCTTTTCTGTTTATCTTTTTACAGAAGGTTTAGAAAAATAAAAGAGCTGCCAAATTGCATTTTGTAAAATGTGAAATTAATCCATAAAAATACAATGCATCATGCTGCTCTGCCACAAAAAGTTTGGGAAATTTTGGGATCCATTTGAATTTTTCAAAAATGGAAATGGCATTAAAGTTGCTGTTTTTGCACTGTTTTAATGCTCTAGCCCATTTTAGGAAAATAGGTGATGTTGTTTTCCTGAACATTAATTTGTTTTGGAATATTTGCTACAACATGAACTATTTTCCAGCAATTTTTGAGCAACTTCAAATTTCACTTTGAATTTGAATTGAATTCAGTGGAGGAATTTGAAATGAGATATTAATCCACATTGATTAAACATTGCAAATCACAGTGTCTTAGCATAATCATCATGGACTATTGTAGCTCATTACACAGGGGTGTTACAGGGGCATTGTATGATGTGCTATGGAAGTAAAGGATTAAGTTTGAGGCCTCCCCTTATATCTAGGGAAAAAATCATTGTTATGCATTATTTTTAGTGGCCATGCTTCTGCAAATCAACTTATTCTAGATGCTGGTGTCGTGATGGTGGTTCACCTCTTACACGTTGGATAATTCTATATTTTCTAGAAAGAATAAAAAGATTTTATGGATCTGTTTAGGTACTATAAATTAATCTTGAGTTTGATGAGGTACTCTCTTAATCTATTTATTGTCTTGCTGGTCTAGAGGAAGCTGCCAAGCCAGGCACAAGCAGAGAGCTCCGTATCACTCATCCATATGAAGCTGGTAATGGAAAATCTCAGTGGTGCGCCATTTGAGGTATTATCGACCAACACATATGTCTAACATTGTACATATCCCCTTTTCCGTAATAAGAAATGGTCTTTCCTTCTGAGAGAGAGACGTGTGCCCACTTTATCTCTGATTCTTGGTTTGGTCACCAGGAGAGAGGGTGATCACTCTTTTTGTTTGCTCTGCCATGTGTTTCAGAGAAGCCATCTCTGTAGTAAGATTGCTTATGTATATCTTTTTACCATTGCCTAGAAACAATAAAATTAGGGAAGAACTCTCTTCAAATGTAGCTTCACGAGTAACGTAAAAGTTGAAATTTCAGTTGTTAATTCATGACTGAAATCTGAAAAGAGATTACCGTAATCTGCAATCACAACATCTCAGTATACATGTTGATGTCGAATTCTGAAGTGAATTCGAAACTCTTTATTTGTGCTATGTCAAATTCTAACATATCTATGTCTGGATAATAGATTAATTGTTTGAGCCGTTGGAAAAATCATGTTTTGAGCCACCACCAATTAGCCTAGCATGCCTCTGTTTTTATAGTTAATTGCCGCACTACTTAAGTACTAACTAATGCATGTGTCTGTTTTCTCCAAGTTTACCTCAAGGTGTACTGTGTGATGGAATGAGTATGCATGCAGCACAACTACCAAACTTATGTGCCCCTTTTTTGTGAGTGGTGTAAATTTGCATTCGTTTCTAAAAATTGGTAGGCTACCTACAAGGCTAAGAGGTTGTCTATCAGTTTCCGGTTAAATTGCTTTACTATGGCCTGTAGATTTCAGTTGTTCCAATACATTTGTTATTTCTATTTTTTTCACTTATATCTGCAGAGTAGAAATATGGAGCTTGGAAGCATCATATTGGATTTGGATCTCACTGATAATGCACCAGATATGCAGTTGTTTTATTGTGAAGTGGGGTATGTGATGTCTTTGATGCCAATTTAAGTGGTCCTTTGGAGGGTTTTTCAGTTTAATTATGTAACACCCATGTGCTGGTATATTTCAGTCCCTTGTGAAATGCATCGTTTATGTGTATGAAAGCTTTTAGAATATCATAAAAATGTTCAGTTTTAGTGTCCAGTTTACTGCCGATTCTCTTCCTGCTTTTGTCGCGACCATGCAAATCAATTATCCTGTGAATTGACTATGCCTTGCTTACCTTCCATGTCTTAATGGGACTCATGAGTCTGACCGATGTGTTATATGTTTCTAATGGACTGTTTCAGGTCAAGTGTTCTATTTTATTTGTTTGTTTGTAGCACACATGTGAAATCGATCAACAGGAAGCAAGATTAGTCATGCACCCTAATTTTTTTCTCTTCTACTTCGATTTTACAGGAAATTGCTGATATCAAAGAGGGGCAAGGAAAGATCGATGAGGCTATTGAAATCATGCAGAAAGTTGTTGTAAGTTGCATCCGCACTGGAATTCTTGATGAACTGTTCACCATTGTCTATAAAATAATAATATCTCCATGAGATGTGCAATGAAACACTAATATAGCCTCCTGTGACATTTTAAGATTACTTGGTGATACAGAAGTGCACGTCCTATCTTATAAATACTGGTTGGCTGTGCTAGAAACATGACTTCTACATTGCATTGGTCTTTGACTTTTAAAACCTTTGTGCATGTTCTCATAACAATGATGTGATGTGTGAAAATTGTTTTGAGTTTTGTATGATTAACTCTTAAGGGAGCATCACCCTATGAAAAAGTCAACTGTTCGAGCTATCCACGTTGTGAAAGGGGCGAGCAACCACAACCCAATGTACATCAGCGATGACAAAGGTATGTCTATATGCAATGTGTAGCAGCGCTGTTGTCGCAAACTTCCTATTACAGCTCGATGCAAGTTCGTATAACCCTACTGCATCTCTGGCTTTCTTTTGTTCTCTTATGTTCCTGCTCTTAGCATTGAACTTAATGTCGTTTGATTAACTTTTGTAGTCTCATGACCCTACTGAACTCGATGCTATCTTGATTTTTGCATGGACTAAATATTTCTTCTTTGTCTTGAACCTGGGAACGGCTATTTTTTCCCTTTTAGTTAGCCTCTCTGATGCTATGGGCCGACCCATCTGATTTCCCATTTTGCTATGACCAGTGGGCATTTTCTATAGGCTTTTGTTCGCTTATTGAGTTGCTCGGCTTTGTTGTATTATTTTTTAGCACTGATAATGTCCATAGTACGCTATGCATTTCGGACATAATTTTTCCTTGTGTGTTGATGCGGTTATGGTGTCCTTTACGAGATAATTTTATGTACTGGCCATTCTCTTAGGAGATTTTTTGTTTCATTATGTTGGTAGACCATTCTCTTAGATCATTTTTTGTTTTGTTTTGGTGATCATTCTTTTTGATGACCACTGATGTAGCTCTGTGATACTCTCTCTCTCTCTCTCTCTCTCTCTCTCTCTCTCTCTCTCTCTCTCTCTCTCTCTCTCTCTCTCTCTCTCTCTCTCTCTCTCTCTCTCTCTGACCGCTACTTGTCTTGGATTGCAGGTCACCACCATCACGGGGCAGGATGAGGTATGTGCAGTAGCTTGGATGGGATCCCCTCTGATTTATCTGCTTCGCTGCTGTAAATGGAGGCTCTTATATCTGACATATTAATCTCATGCATTAGTTTTGCTTTTGGTCTCTTATGTTCCTGCTCTAAGTGTTGAACTTAATGTCGTCTAATTAGCATTTGTAATCTCGTGACCATACCAAACTCGATGCTGCCTTGCTTATGGGACGGACTAAATGCAATTAGCTATTGTAATCTTATGACCGTGTTGAACTCGATGATGCCTTGCTTCTGGTACAAGACTGGATGTTTCTTTTTCTCTTGAACCTAACAATCAGTTGTTCTGTTAAACATGCCTTCCTACTAATGCAACATGTGTTTTATCTTTATCTGCTTGGCCAAGTCGTTGGGACCGGCACGTGTGATTTATCTTTGTTCTTATATAATATTTTGTCGTATATGTCATCTGTGATTTATCTTTGTTCTTATATGACTGACTTGCAAAAAATCATAGGTAAACCAAAAAACTAGCCTTAGTTGATATCAAAGATAAGGTAAAGTGAAAGTGGGTATTTTTGTTCGATATTCTTGAACCAACTCGCTGATCCTTTTTTCATCGTGGTTCTGTTTTGCAGTTTGAAATAAGGAATTGGAACTCCAATATCCTGAAATACTTGACAAACTATAGGAAGAAACATCAAGAACTTGCTCCCCATGAAACAACTTCACAATATCATTGTCACATGTTGTTTTATTTGCTATGAGCATAGAGATCCTCGCGATTGACCCAGAGGAAGTAACTTTAGCAAAGCTTGCCCTTTACCCTACTAAAGAGTTACTGTCTTTTTGTAACAAGAGTTTCCCATTTTTATTGCTCAGCATACCACTTTTGAGACGTTAAGTGATAATGATAGTGGTTGATAAGTTGTATTGAGTTTCGCGTTACCTGTCCACCCTAAAACGTGTTATCAGCCAATGTGTAAGTGTATATATTGCAATGTAAAGCTCATTGTGGTGTAAGTATATACATGCAATGGCAGACTCATTGTGGCTGTTATAGTCGTTATTAATAGTATTTCACCCACATGTATTATCGTTTCGGCGGGCTGGATATGACGGGGTCAGGTTGGGTGCGGTAAGCCACACTTCCTGTTGAGTGGGTGCGCTTTTGGTTTCGAACTTCCTGTCGAGTGGTCTTATGAACGCACTGAAATTGATTCTGCCTTATACTCTCATGCCGATATTGAGCATCACCATGTTTCGCTCCTGTCACAATTGAATGTTTCTTCTTCGTTGTATTGTTATCTTGTATGAATGCATATGCTAAACCTGAATTACTACTGACTTAGCATTACCTGCTTGACCAAAACGTTGGGACCGGCACCCTCGCGCCAAGGCGCGATCCCGATCTAGCTAGTAACACTAGTGTATCTTGCTTGGCTCTCTGGGTAAGTCTAGAACTGATACACACGTTTGGTCGTTACTTTGGTTACACGCCAGTGAGTAAAAACAGCACTTACTTACTGGATTTGTGTTGGATTTGAAGAAGCAAGGCAGATGGTTCATTCCAACACACACACACACACACATTTGGTCGTTCATTTTTGTGGTTGCGTGTCAGTAAAAACCTTAGGAGCACCAGCAGTGACAGCTCAAAATCAATTTGTGCGTATTAGCGGACTAGGCTACGAAACGACATCGAGCAAAAGGAAACCGCGGGGGAGTTAGCTGGCTGGCTAAGATTAGCTGCTAACATACATAGGCGGCCGCATCAACCAAGCTGTGGCCAGTGAGTGGGCAGTGGCGAGCAACGCGCAGTGGGACGGGATGATCCTCACCTCAACACCTGGTAATGGCGATCGTGTTCTTGCCCTTGGCTACGCAGCTAGCTAGCTCACGCGTGCGCGCTGCGTTACCGTCCACGTTCGTCCACTGCCTGCCTGCTCGCGGTAGAATGGCCTCAGGTATCTGAATCTGCACGTCGACGTCGATTTGGCGTGGATGCAAATGAACCACTGGAGCGATCGTCGTGAGTGGAGTTCAGACTTGGAAACTCAGTGGCCCCACGGGCCGAGAGCCCACGTCTAGAGCATCACACCATCGTCTTGTGCTGGGCTTGGTAAAGGCGTGAACGCGTGGCGTCGTGGAGAGTGCCACCCATTTGGAGCTCTGCCTTTCCCTAAAAAAGAATAGCTTTGCAATTAGGAAAGGCAGAGTACAATTTATTTTTATTTTATCCTTTCTTGCGAAAAGGCCAAAGTCATATTAAGTAGCAGAAACCTTTACAAAATACATCCAAATCCTTGGGGGTCCTCTTCCTCCTGTAGCCGTCGGCGGCACACCGTGAGCAAAGCTCATTGCCGTCTCTGTGCCTCTGTCTCAGCGGTGCAAACTTGTTTAAACCTTGGAGCTTGTAGAAACAGCCGTCGGGAAGTCGTCGATATAGACTAGAAGATGTCGACGGTCACGATCTGCATAGCACATCGCCGCCCCGAAGAAGAAAACGACGAAGAGAGCCTGTAGAATTCCTGTCCTAGACATACGGAGTCGGGGAACACAAACCTCACATGCTTTCCGACAGAGACTAAGTCTGACCAACCTTCGTCGATCAGAACTGGAGCCAGAGGACCAAGACATATAATCATCCGCAGGGCAGCGTGAACAAGACAAACCTGCAGAAAAAACGCCGGACCTGAAGAACAAGATCTGAGGACACACCATCTTTCATAGGCACACGATGATATGAGGAAGCATCACCGGAACGAGGACGAGGCAGAGTACAATTACACGTTTTTTTTTCTATTATGACCTATAGAAATCCATTAAACTGATAATAAATTAGACAAAACATCGGTTAGAAAAATAATTACAAGAGTTGGACATTTTTATATTAAAAGACATGTGAAGTAATTTCCACACTGACTCACAACAAACAAGCAAATGAGATAAGACCAAACAAACAAATGAAAGTCAAAATCCTCGTATTTAGCAACCCGGAACTCTTGGTTTATGCTAGAGGCAATAACAAATGTTATTATTTATCTCCATGTTCATAATTATGTTTATGTTCCATGCTATAACTGCTATGGTTCTCGAGTCTACAATAACCACGAGGCTCGAAGGAAGACTCATATGCACGTGTGGAATAATAAACAGTAAAATGTATTCCTAGTCTTGCCTCTAAGACTGGCTCAAGTATTGCATGATGATCCTGTTTTCCTGATCATGGGCATGTCTATGTTGGCAATTTTGAGGGCACAATGTTAGTAGAACACTTGTGTTGAATCGACCCGGATTGATGTTATGCTATGAGATTCATTCGTCACAAGTTATGATTAATAACACAGAGAAGTTAATGTTTGCATAATTCCTTAGACCATGAGAGTGTCGAGTTTCTTCATGCTTGCTTCATGAACTTTGGGGTTTGTTAAACGTCATCCGTAAATGGGTGGCTATTACGGCGGCTTACGGGTTCATGGAAAAGTATGTTAAGTAACTTGATAGCTCAAGATTGGGATTTGCTCCTCCGACGATGGAGAGATATCTCTGGGCCCTCTCGGTGTTACGGTATCCATCATCGTCTGGCCAGACACTTTGTGATTTGATCACGGGGATGCCGGAACACGGAACGAGAAAAGAGAACAATACCGGTAACGAGGTAACTTGCATAGTGGACAAATTGTTGATCCACGGGGATGTATTAAATCTCACCTCGGGTATTTATAAATATATCGTGAAGCAACAGGAATAGCACACGGCAACTGGAGGTTCACTCGAATATTCATTCGTGTGGGTATAGGGGGCAATATGGGTGTCCACGGCTCCGATGTTGATCATTGATCGGAAAGTGTTCCGGGTCATGTCTATACTTCACCGAACCTATAGGGTCACACGCTTAAGGGTCATCTATCTGCTGAATACTAGACAGGGAGTCTGAGAGAAAGTTTTCGAAAAAAGTTTTCGGAGGCAGCGGAAAAGTTCCGAGGAAAGAGGTCACCGGATGAGTTCCGGTGAAACTGAAAAGTTGTTTCAGAGGATACCAAAAAGTCAAATTGGTTTTGGCACATGCCTGATAATTCTTGGAGGGTGCCAGAATCGTTCTGGAAACTTCTGGAAATTTTCTGGAATAAAAAACGGAAATGTTCCGGAGCTGCCGGAACCACTTCAGATGCTTTTCGCAGATGAAAATCACTAATCCGGAATTGTTTCGGAACGCGTTGAAAATTATTTTCGTGGGTACTGGAAATGTTCTAAGCCCACATAAATATTTTCAGTTCGAACGGACGCTGAAAAATGTCGTCGTGAATAGTGAAAGTGCTTTTTGGATTACTTTATTGGAAAGCCACATTTTTGGGCTTTTGCTTAAAAGATCTTGGGGTATGACATGGATGGATATGATCCCCCTTGGGGGGGACCCACTAGGGGTGGCCGGCCACATGAGGGCTCCTTCCTTGGAGCCCCTCTTGTTTCTTGGTTTCACCTTTATGCCCTTGTGGAAGGACTTCATTCATGTGGGCTTTGCGTTTTATTGTAAAACCACCCTACCCCTTGGTTTTCCTATAAATAGAGGTGGAGGGGCTGCCTCCACACTCTCTCCTTCTCACATACAAAGCCATGCATGATCTGGCATTCTTCTCTCCCTCCCAGCAAAATAGTTTTGTAGAGCCGAAAGGCTGTCTGGGTTCCGGTGGGAACTAGTTCTGGACGGCGAAGCCCTGCCGGATAGATGACACCGTATGTGTGCAACTCTGTAGAGAGATCGTAGTTTCGGTCTTAGTTCGAGAGTGCCTCCCGAAGGGCTGTCCAAGTGTTTGTCAAAGTTTCGAGGGTCCTCCCGAAGGGCTGTCCGAGTGACCGTTCGAGTTTCGAAGGTCCTCCCGGAGGGCTGTCCGCGACACCGTCCGAGGGACTGTCCGACTGCCTCCTGGAGGGCTGTCCGAGGGGCAAATGAAGGAGTACATCCTCACGGTTGGTAGGTTGTAAATCCTAGCTGCGGGGATCTGCACCGCCGATCGTCATCGACTCTACTTCCGCTGCGCTACGAGTCGGTAACGAAAAAGATCAAACCTTGTATGCAGTCTCCATAGTGGTCCTGGGCTGGTGCGTAGGTAGGAAATTTTTTGTTTTCTGCTGCGTTACCCTACAGTGGCATCATGAGCCGTGCTATGCGTAGATGCAGGTTGCGATCTAGAATACATGGAGATGTATGGGTATTGCATAATATAATTAGGTAGTAGATGAGATCTATTGCTGAAAATTATTTATGCAGGTAGCAGATGGAGATCTGTTACCCGATGTTCTTGTTGCTTCCCTGGAATTTGCATATTTCTGATCTTGATAACGGTATGGTGGAGTTTCAAAGTTCTGGCAATCCGCGATCCTGATTGATCAACGAAGTGCTTCAGTTCTTTGGATTCCATCATAGTTAAAAAGAAAGATGAAATTTCGCAAACGAAAGGGTAATGCATATATGATTTGCACGGGGGTCATGCGTATGACGAAGTCTAGTATGGGGCTCGAGATTTTATTATCTCGTGTTTCATACACCCCGCGATGTTAATCTAGCGACTTGAATAATCATACTTGATGATAATACGTAGGTAGCTTCGGTTTGTTTCGAAACCTTAGAAGCCATGTAAAATGAAATAATGCATAAACCGATTAGAGGCGTCTAACTTGGTTTTGCAGGATGGTTTGCATGTGCATATGATGTGGTATAGCAGTGCTCATATTAATTTGATTATGTATGAGATGACTATATGATGTAAATTAACATGACCTGCGTGTCATGATTCGGCATGATGGCTGGAGCCATATGATTGTCACTTTAATGACCTGCGTGTCAACCTTAAGTAATGCACTTATTTTATTAGCTATAGAGATAGCAATATTATCTGGTGCACCGACAAGGTGGTGGCAATCTTCGCAAAGGTGAACACCGACACGAATGCCGAAGACGAAGAATACTTGACTTCTCCGTCAGAAAGGGCTATACCATATCATGCTATTATGAATTGCCTGAGATGTTTATCCCTTATGATGCACCCTTCTTGATTGCGCGGTAGTCGCTTTTATTAGGGTGATCTCTCACAAAAATATCAAGTAGTTAGTGTTCTCCCAAGTGTAGCACCGTCACGGCACCTAACTTTTCGGGGCATCACATGATCTCCATGGGTGCGAACGATTAGAGAAGTGTGAGGCGGGTGAGTTGAGAGCTCGCAGCGAGATCACTTGGTTGTCTTGACGTTCAGGCAGGACAGTCCTGAGCTCGGAACACTCACATCGAAAGATGAACAAGAATCACATAGAGATGTGATCGGCAAGTCTGCCTACCGGTTGAAGTTCGCGCCATTTGAGTTCATCTCGAACCGTGGCGTTGAATGGAAATGCGGGTCTTGAATCACTCACAATCAATTATGAGAGATATTGATTTGAGTGGGAGCGCACTATAGAATTAACTTATTTAATTCTCGGTGCAATTAATTATGAACTTTGTCTAAAGTAAAATTTGCATAATAGTTGTAGAATAATGGCTCGCGTTTCCACCTTCCCTGTTAAAATTGAATAAGCTGTTAAATATCTGGTTAAAACTTTATGGTTGGTAACGTAAATGTGAGGATTGTCCTCAAGAGTGCCGAGAAGGACTTTGTCCTATCGCATGCTTTTAGTATTCTCCCGCTAAAGCTATGGATAATGTGACTCTCGTCCTTCGATCCAAAAGCAAGAATTCCGTTACGGTCAAGTGCAATATGTTTGCTTCCATGAGACCCAGACTTCAAATGTTTGGGATAGCTATGTGATAATTCATGGAACTGAAAATCATTTTCAGACACAAACAAAGGCTAGAAGATATGGGATATCCAAAGCAATGTTTGTTTTGCAAACTGTTAGTAAAAGTGTTTACTATGCATTTGACTAATAACAGAGGGATCCAGTAGAACGCCTGTCATATGATGAAGGTGAATAAAACAACAACTTAAAGGAAGTGTCCAAACGGTGTTAGTATGACTTACACACCTAGGAAGTCCGGGGCTAAACGCCACTCTTAAGTTGAATGCTTTTTCTGAGAGTAGAAGAAATACTGAAAGTTAAACTGTTAGAAGTATAAAGGCAAAAAGAGTGAAGACTGGAATATCCAGCTCATGTATGAAAGTCATACAAGTTATTGATGTATGGAAGGCTGGTCAGAAGAAATAGTTCTTGAGAATTATGATTAAATTGTTAGTCCATAATTCTTGGGTATTGTGAGTTAATCACAAAGATACCCGCTCGATCGCATTCTGCTGCGACTCGATGCAAGAACTACTACGGCCTAAAAGGACTTGCCGGAGTGAGGTTTAGATACGCACTGGGAATATAGTAAATGTTACTATACCTTCCAACGGTGTGTTTCTGTCTATATTTATTTTCATAATTCATTTAGAGTTTTTACACACTCTAGCCCATTGCATAAGGTATCTTGCAAGGAGGTTGTTCATAAGAGAACTTTTGATGTTCGATGTTATGAATAACTTAAGGGGCCATACTTTCATTATGAATGAGATGTATGTTATGAATATTGATAATAATACATTACCTCTGTATTTACTTTCATAAATCATTTTAGAGTTTTATACACTCTAGCCCATTTGCATAAATGCTTGTTGCAAGAATGTTGTTCATGAAAGAACAGTTGTTGTTCGGAATCATGAATAACATAAGGGCCATGCTTCCATTGTGGATGGAACGTATGTTATGAATATTGATGGTAATATGATACATCCATAACACTGACGCTAAATGTCGCAAGACTAAAAAGAATACCACACATGTGTGGCACTGCATTTGGTCACATTGGAGAAACCCGCATGGAAAATTCCATTATGATGGATTTTGAAGTCATTTGATTTTGAATCATCTGACACTTGCAACTTTCCTCCGAAAAGTGAAGTGACTGAAATACCGTTCATAGGCCATAAGGAACGAGCAACATACTTATTAGTGATCATACATTTTGATGTATGCAGTCCGATAAATGTTGTTGCTTGCAGTGGATTTATCTATCTTCAAAAATGACTCAAGTAGATATATGGATATTTACTTGATGATACGTAAGTCTGGATCTTTTGAAATCATTCATAAGGTTTTCAATATGAAGTAGAAATTATTGTAACAAGAAAATTATGTTTCTGCAATTTGATTGCGGAAAGGAATATTTGAGTTACAAGTTTAGCGAATGTCTGATGAGCTGTGAAAAGAGTTTCATAACTTACACCTCCCGGAACACCACTGTAAGTGGAATGTCTGTGAAGATGTATTCAAACCATTTATGACATGGTAAGATCAAAGATGACATAAATCAATTTGCCATTATTCCTTTTAAAGTAATGCTTTAGAGACTACGGCTTTTACACTGAATAGAGCACCATCAGGTCTGTTGAAATGACGCCATGGTGTGGTACGCCCAACCATGCTTTGTCCTTCCTTAACATTTGGAATATGGGGCTTGTGTAAGATATTTACAAACCTATTCCAAATCAGACAAGTACTACTTTGTAGGTTATCCCAAGTAATTGGGAATTCCTCCACCACTATACCGAGGCAAAGGTTTGCCACCAAGAACGGTATGATTTTGAAAGAAAATGTTTCTTGCAAAAAGGTGAGTGGGAGAACAGTGCAACTCGGCGAGATAACAATATCTTCGTCATCAGGTCAAAGGAAAGAAACCTTGGAAGTAATTCCAGAGTTTCCTACTGCGACTGATACGAAAGTCTCTACAATAAAATGTATGGACTTCGGTCGAACTTGCAGCTGAACCACGTAGGCAAAGCTCGTGCAAACCTCTCAGGTGCGCAAGCAAGATACTGTTGTTAGACAACAGTATACCTACGATACACAAGGAAGCGTTGATGGGCCCTGACTCCGGAATTGGCTAAATGCCAATACAATCCGAGATAGTTTCCATAAATGATTCGAGATTAAAATCTTGATACACCTTTTCGGAAGACTTAGAGTCTAACGAACATTAATGGAACTATAAACTGATGTGGATAAAAATGTTTTATCCATAAAGCTCGACTTGTTGAAATAACAAGTTCAAGGAGTTGACTACAATGATATTGTCTCACCGTAGCGATGCTTAAAGTCAGATCGGGTTAAACTAGCAATTAATACATATTTCAATCTTGAGATTGTTGGGGAACGTTGCATGGGAAACAAAAATTTTCCTACGCACACACAAGATCTATCCATGGTGATGAGCATCTACGAGAGGGAGAGTGAATCTACATACCCTTGTAGATCGCTAAGCGGAAGCGTTAATAAACGCGGTTGATGTAGTCGAACGTCTTCGCGATCCAAATCGCCGAGCGTCCCGCGATCCAATCACGATCCTTCCGATCTAGTGCCGAACGGACGGCACCTCCGCGTTCAACACACGTACGGCTTGATGACGCCTTCATCTCCTCGATCCAGCGAGCGATGGTGAAGTAGTGGTTGAGTTCCAGCAGCACGACGGCGTGGTGATGGTGGTGAGGAACAATCTCTGCAGGGCTTCGCCAAGCGCTACGGAGATTATGACGGAGGAACTAAAGGGTTAGGGTTGCCGCACACGGCTTGGGGAAATCTTGATGTGTCCCGTGTGCTAGCCCTGCCCCTCTATTTATATGTTGAGCCTTGGGGTCTAAACTTGGAGTAAAAGCCTCCTCCGGGTCGGTTTTGCCCGCACAAGGTCGGTTTGGCCCGCAGGAAAAGAGTCCAACTCGGATCCCTGCCGAACCGTGCACAGCCGCGCACAAGCGGTAGTACCGCTTCACACAAGCGGTAGTACCGCTTGGGCGGTAGTACCGCTTCACACAAGCGGTAGTACCGCTCCGGCGGTAGTACCGCTTCACACAAGCGGTAGTACCGCTTACGCGGCAGCAAAACTACTTTTGCGCTTTCCAATACCTCGTGGGCTTTATCCCTTTGGCCCATATAAAGTGTTGCTGCACCCGAACACTTCGGTAAACATCCGGAACCCATTCCGGTGAACTCTGGAACTCTTCCGGAGATCGAAACACTATTATCACATATATCAATCTTTACCTCCGGACTCTTCCGGAGATCCTCGTCATGTCCGGGATCTTATCCGGGACTCCGAACAACTTTCGGTCACCAACATAATAACTCAATTATACTAATCGTCACCAAACGTTAAGTGTGTAGACCCTGCGGGTTCGAGAACTATGTAGACATGACCGAGACACCTCTACGGCCAATAACCAATAGCGGGACCTGGATGCCCATATTGGCTCCTACATATTCTACGAAGATCTTTATCGGTCGAACCTCTATGTCAAGGATTCAGTTAATCCCGTATGCTGTTCCCTTTGTTCTTCGGTATGTTACTTGCCCGAGATTCGATCGTCGGTATCACTATACCTAGTTCAATCTCGTTACCGGCAAGTCTCTTTACTCGTTCCGTAATACAAGATCTCGTGGCTAACACTTTAGTCACATTGCTTGCAAGGCTCAATGTGATGTTGTATTTGTTGGGGAACGTTGCATGGGAAACAAAAATTTTCCTACGCACACATAAGATCTATCCATGGTGATGAGCATCTACGAGAGGGAGAGTGAATCTACATACCCTTGTAGATCGCTAAGCGGAAGCGTTAATAAACGCGGTTGATGTAGTCGAACGTCTTCGCGATCCAAATCGCCGAGCGTCCCGCGATCCAATCACGATCCTTCCGATCTAGTGCCGAACGGACGGCACCTCCGCGTTCAACACACGTACGGCTTGATGACGCCTTCACCTCCTCGATCCAGCGAGCGATGATGAAGTAGTGGTTGAGTTCCAGCAGCACGACGGCGTGGTGATGGTGGTGAGGAACAATCTCTGCAGGGCTTCGCCAAGCACTACGGAGATTATGACGGAGGAACTAGAGGGTTAGGGTTGCCGCACACGGCTTGGGGAAATCTTGATGTGTCCCGTGTGCTAGCCCTGCCCCTCTATTTATATGTTGAGCCTTGGGGTCCAAACTTGGAGTAAAAGGCTCTTCCAAGTCGGTTTTGCCCGCACAAGGTCGGTTTGGCCCGCAGGGAAAGAGTCCAACTCGGATCCCTGCCGAACCGTGCACAGCCGCACACAAGCGGTAGTACCGCTTCACACAAGCGGTAGTACCGCTTGGGCGGTAGTACCGCTTCACACAAGCGGTAGTACCGCTCGGGCGGTAGTACCGCTTCACACAAGCGGTAGTACCGCTTACGCGGCAGCAAAACTACTTTTGCGCTTTCCAATACCTCGTGGGCTTTATCCCTTTGGCCCATATAAAGTGTTGCTGCACCCGAACACTTCGGTAAACATCCGGAACCCATTCCGGTGAACTCTGGAACTCTTCCGGAGATCGAAACACTATTATCACATATATCAATCTTTACCTCCGGACTCTTCCGGAGATCCTCGTCATGTCCGGGATCTTATCCGGGACTCCGAACAACTTTCGGTCACCAACATAATAACTCAATTATACTAATCGTCACCAAACGTTAAGTGTGTAGACCCTGCGGGTTCGAGAACTATGTAGACATGACCGAGACACCTCTACGGCCAATAACCAATAGCGGGACCTGGATGCCCATATTGGCTCCTACATATTCTACGAAGATCTTTATCGGTCGAACCTCTATGTCAAGGATTCAGTTAATCCCGTATGCTGTTCCCTTTGTTCTTCGGTATGTTACTTGCCCGAGATTCGATCGTCGGTATCACTATACCTAGTTCAATCTCGTTACCGGCAAGTCTCTTTACTCGTTCCGTAATACAAGATCCTGTGGCTAACTCTTTAGTCACTTTGCTTGCAAGGCTCAATGTGATGTTGTATTACCGAGTGGGCCCTGAGATACCTCTCCGTCATACGGAGTAACAAATCCCAGTCTTGATCCATGCCAACCCAACAGACACCCTCGGAGATACCTGTAGAGCACCTTTATAGTCACCCAGTTACGTTGCGACGTTTGATACACACAAGGTATTCCTCCGGTGTCAGTGAGTTGCATGATCTCATGGTCAAAGGAACAGATACTTGACATGCAGAAAACAATAGCAATAAACTGACACGATCAAATGCTACGTTTACAGTTTGGGTCTTGTCCATCACATCATTCTCCTAATGATGTGATCCCGTTATCAAATGACATCTCATGTCCATGGCTAGGAAACCTTAACCATCTTTGATCAACAAGCTAGTCAACTAGAGGCTTACTAGGGACACAGTGTTGTCTATGTACCCACACATGTATTTCAGTTTCCAATCAATACAATTATAGCATGGATAATAAACGATTATCATGAACAAGGAAATATAATAATAACCAATTTATTATTGCCTCTAGGGCATATTTCCAACAGTCTCCCACTTGCACTAGAGTCAATAATCTAGTTCACATCACTATGTGATTTACATTGTAATGAATCGAACACCCATGCAGTTCTGGTGTTGTTCATGTTTAGCCCTTGGAAGAGGTTTAGTCATCGGATCTGCAACATTTAGATCCGTGTGTACTTTGCAAATATTTATGTCGTCCTCCTTGATGTAATCGCGGATGGAATTGAAACGTCGCTTTATGTGTCTGGTCCTCTTGTGAAATCTTGGTTCCTTGGCTAGAGCAATGGCACCAGTATTATCACAAAACAGAGTCATTGGGTTAAGTGCACTAGGCACTACTCCAAGATCTGTCATGAACTCCTTCATCCAGACACCTTCCTTCGCCGCCTCCGAGGCAGCGATGTACTCCGCTTCGCATGTAGAATCTGCTACCACGCTTTGCTTGGAACTGCACCAGCTAACCGCACCCCCATTAAGAATAAATACGTATCCGGTTTGCGACTTAGAGTCATCCGGATCAGTGTCAAAGCTTGCATCGACGTAACCCTTTACGACGAGCTCTTGATCACCTCCATAAACGAGAAACATGTCCTTAGTCCTTTTCAGGTACTTCAGGATATTCTTGACCGCCGTCCAGTGTTCCATTCCTGGATCACTTTGAAACCTTCCGACCATACTTATGGCAAGGCTGACATCGGGTCTTGTGCACAGCATTGCATACATGATAGAGCCTATGGCCGAAGCATAGGGGATGACACTCATCTTTTCTCTATCTTCTGCAGTCACTGGGCATTGAGTCTTACTCAACTTCACACCTTGCAAAACAGGCAAGAACCCCTTCTTGGACTGATCCATTTTGAACTTCTTCAAAATCTTATCAAGGTATGTGCTTTGTGAAAGTCCTATTAAGCGTCTTGATCTATCTCTATAGATCTTGATGCCTAATATGAAAGCAGCTTCTCCTAGGTCCTTCATTGAAAAACTCTTGTTCAAATATTCCTTTACGCTTTCCAGCATTTCTATATTGTTTCCAATCAGCAATATGTCATCCACATATAATATTAGAAACGCTATAGAGCTCCCACTCACTTTCTTGTAAATACAAGCTTCTCCGTAAACTTGTATAAACTCGAACGCTTTGATCACCTCATCAAAACGAAGATTCCAACTCCGAGATGCTTGCACCAGTCCATAAATGGATCGCTGGAGTTTGCAAACTTTGTCAGCATTCTCTGGATCGACAAAACCTTCTGGTTGTATCATATACAACTCTTCCTTAAGGTAACCGTTAAGGAACGCTGTTTTGACATCCATCTGCCAAATTTCATAATCGAAAAAGGCAGCTATTGCTAACATGATTCTGACGGACTTAAGCATCGCTACGGGTGAGAAGGTCTCATCGTAGTCAACTCCTTGAACTTGTGAAAAACCCTTTGCCACAAGTCGAGCTTTATAGACGGTGACATTACCGTCCGCGTCCGTCTTCCTCTTAAAGATCCATTTGTTCTGAATGGCCTTACGCCCTTCAGGTAATACTTCCAAAGTCCATACTTTGTTTTCATACATGGATCCCATCTCGGATTTCATGGCCTCTAACCACTTCTCGGAATCCGGGCCCATCATCGCTTCTCCATAGCTCGTAGGTTCATCGTTGTTTAACAACATGACCTCTAAGACAGGGTTGCCGTACCACTCAGGAGCAGTACGCGTCCTTGTCGACCTAAGAGGTTCGATAGCAACTTGATCCAAAGCTTCATGATCATCATCATTAACTTCCTCTTCAGCTAATGTAGGCTCGACAGAAACAACTTTCTGCGTTGCGCTACTCTTAGGTTGAAGTAAAGGTTCAATAACCTCATCAAGTTCTATCTTCCTCCCACTCAATTCTTTCGAGAGAAACTCTTTCTCAAGAAATGTTCCGTTTTTAGCGACAAACACTTTGCCCTCGGATCTGAGGTAGAAGGTATACCCAACTGTCTCTTTTGGGTATCCTATGAAGACGCATTTCTCCGCTTTGGGTTCCAGCTTTTCAGGCTGAAGCTTTTTGACATAAGCATCACATCCCCAAACTTTAAGAAACGACAGCTTTGGCTTCTTGCCAAACCAAAGTTCATATGGCGTCGTCTCAACGGATTTCGATGGTGCCCTATTTAAAGTGAATGCAGCTGTCTCTAATGCATAACCCCAAAACGATAGTGGCAAATCGGCAAGAGACATCATAGATCGCACCATATCCAATAAAGTTCGATTACGACGTTCGGACACACCATTACGCTGTGGTGTTCCAGGCGGTGTCAATTGTGAAACAATTCCACACTGTCTTAAGTGACTGCCAAACTCATAACTCAGATATTCTCCTCCTCGATCAGATCGTAGGAATTTAATCTTCTTGTTACGATGATTCTCAACTTCACTCTGAAATTGTTTGAACTTTTCAAATGTTTCAGACTTGTGTTTCATTAAGTAAATATACCCATATCTACTTAAGTCATCAGTGAAGGTGAGAAAGTAACGATAACCACTGCGCGCTTCAATACTCATCGGACCGCACACATCAGTATGTATGATTTCCAATAAGTCACTTGCCCGTTCCATTGTTCCAGAGAACGGCGTTTTAGTCATCTTGCCCATGAGGCATGGCTCACATGTGTCAAGTGATTCAAAATCAAGTGACTCCAAAAGTCCATCAGCATGGAGCTTCTTCATGCGTTTTACGCCAATATGACCTAAACGGCAGTGCCACAAGAAAGTGGTATTATCATTATCAATTCTACATCTTTTGGCATCAATGTTATGAACATGTGTATCATTACTATCGAGATTCAATAAGAATAAACCCCTCACATCGGGTGCATGACCATAAAAGATATTACTCATATAAATAGAACAACCATTATTCTCTGATTTAAATGAGTAACCGTCTCGCAATAAACAAGATCCAGATATAATGTTCATGCTTAACGCAGGCACCAAATAACACTTATTTAGGTTCATCACTAATCCCGACGGTAATCGAAGAGCGAGCGTGCCAACGGCGATCACATCAACCTTGGAACCATTTCCCACGCGCATCGTCACTTCGTCCTTTGCCAGCCTCCGTCTATTCCGCAGTTCCTGTTTTGAGTTGCAAATATGAGCAACCGCACCGGTATCAAATACCCAGGCACTACAACGAGAGTTGGTAAGGTACACATCAATAACATGTATATCATATATACCTTGTTTGTTGTTGGCCGCCTTCTTGTTAGCCAAATACTTGGGGCAATTCCGCTTCCAGTGTCCAGTTCCCTTGCAATGAAAACACACAGTTTCTGGTTTGGGTCCAGCCTTGGGTTTCTTCACGAGAGGAGCAACTGCTTTGCCACTCTGCTTGGAGTTACCCTTCTTACCCTTGCCATTTTTCTTGAAACTAGTGGTTTTATTGACCATCAACACTTGATGCTCCTTCTGAATTTCAGACTCAGCGGCTTTCAGCATCGCAAACAGCTCGGCGACTGACTTGTTCATCCCGTGCATGTTATAGTTCAACACGAAGCTCTTGTAGCTAGGTGGCAATGATTGAAGAACTCTGTCAGTGATAGCCTCTGGCGGAAGGGGCATCCCTAACTCAGCCAGACGGGTGGAGTACCCAGACATTCTGAGCACGTGATCACTGATAGACCCGTTCTCCTCCATCTTGCAAGCATAGAACTTATCGGAGATCTCATATCTCTCGATCCGGGCATTCTTCTGAAAGATAAACTTCAACTCCTGGAACATCTCATATGCTCCATGACGTTCAAAACGTCTTTGAAGTCCCGGTTCTAAGCCATACAACATTGCACATTGAACTATTGAGTAATCATCAGAACGAGCCTGCCAGGCGTTCACAACGTCTAGAGACTCAACTGGAGCGGGTGGATCACCAAGCGGTGCATCAAGGACATAAGCCTTCTGGGAAGCCGTAAGGATAATCCTTAGATTACGGGCCCAGTCCACAAAGTTACTTCCATCATCTTTCAACTTAGCTTTCTCTAGGAACGCATTAAAATTCAGGGGTGCTACTGCGCGAGCCATGATCTACAACATAAATATAGCAAAGACAACTTAGACTATTGTTCTTAGATAATGAGTTTAGTTAATCATATTTTAAAAAAACTCCCACTCAAATTGACATCCCTCCGATCATTCGAGTGTAACATGATCCAAATCCACCAACTCAAGTCCGATCATCACGTGAGTTGAGGTGGTTTCAATGGTGAACATCTTCATGTTGATCATATCTACTATATGACTCATGTTCGACCTTTCGGTCTCTTGTGTTCCGAGGCCATGTCTGTACATGCTAGGCTCGTCAAGTTTAACCCGAGTGTTCCGCACGTGCAACATGGCTTGCACCCGTTGTATGCGAACGTAGAGTCTATCACACCCGATCATCACGGCGTGTCTCGAAACGACGAACTTTCGCAACGGTGCACACTTGGGGAGAACACAATTTATCTTGAAATTTAAGTGAGGGATCACCTTATAATGCTACCGTCGTCCTAAGCAAAATAAGATGCATAAAAGGATTAACATCACATGCAAATCATAAGTGACATGATATGGCCATGAACTTGTGCTTTTGATCTCCATCTCCAAAGCACCGGCATGATCTCCATCGTCACCGGCATGACACCATGATCTCCATCATCTTGATCTCCATCAACGTGTCGCCATAAGGTTGTCGCGCCGACTGTTGCTTCCACGACTATAGCTAACGTTTAGCGATAAAGTAAAGCATTACATAGCGCTTAATGATTGACACGCAGGTCATACAATAATTAAAGACAACTCTATGGCTCCTGCCAGTTGCCGTACTCATCGACATGCAAGTCGTGATATTCTATACAAAACATGATCATCTCATACATCACATATATCTCATCATGTAATTGGCCATATCACATCACAACATACCCTGCAAAAACAAGTTAGACGTCCTCTAATTGTTGTTGCAAATTTTACGTGGCTGCTACGGGTTTGCAAGAACCGTTCTTACCTACGCAAAACCACAACGTGGTGTAGTGATTGCTTTTTGATCTTCTAAAAGAACCCTCTTCATTGAAATCGATTCAACTAAAGTGAGAGAGACAGACACCCGCTAGCCATCTTTATGCAACGAAGTTACATGTCAGTTGAAGGAACCTGTCTCGCGTAAGTGTACGCGTAATGTCGGTCCGGGCCGCTTCATCTCACAGTACCGCCGAATCAAATATCAACTAGTAACGGCAAGCAATATGTATACATCCACGCCCACAACTCGTTTGTGTTCTACTCGAGATCTCATCTACGCATAGACCTAGCTCATGATGCCACTGTTGGGGAACGTTGCATGGGAAACAAAAAATTTCCTACGCACACATAAGATCTATCCATGGTGATGAGCATCTACGAGAGGGAGAGTGAATCTACATACCCTTGTAGATCGCTAAGCGGAAGCGTTAATAAACGCGGTTGATGTAGTCGAACGTCTTCGCGATCCAAATCGCCGAGCGTCCCGCGATCCAATCACGATCCTTCCGATCTAGTGCCGAACGGACGGCACCTCCGCGTTCAACACACGTACGGCTTGATGACGCCTTCACCTCCTCGATCCAGCGAGCGATGATGAAGTAGTGGTTGAGTTCCAGCAGCACGACGGCGTGGTGATGGTGGTGAGGAACAATCTCTGCAGGGCTTCGCCAAGCACTACGGAGATTATGACGGAGGAACTAGAGGGTTAGGGTTGCCGCACACGGCTTGGGGAAATCTTGATGTGTCCCGTGTGCTAGCCCTGCCCCTCTATTTATATGTTGAGCCTTGGGGTCCAAACTTGGAGTAAAAGGCTCTTCCAAGTCGGTTTTGCCCGCACAAGGTCGGTTTGGCCCGCAGGGAAAGAGTCCAACTCGGATCCCTGCCGAACCGTGCACAGCCGCACACAAGCGGTAGTACCGCTTCACACAAGCGGTAGTACCGCTTGGGCGGTAGTACCGCTTCACACAAGCGGTAGTACCGCTCGGGCGGTAGTACCGCTTCACAGAAGCGGTAGTACCGCTTACGCGGCAGCAAAACTACTTTTGCGCTTTCCAATACCTCGTGGGCTTTATCCCTTTGGCCCATATAAAGTGTTGCTGCACCCGAACACTTCGGTAAACATCCGGAACCCATTCCGGTGAACTCTGGAACTCTTCCGGAGATCGAAACACTATTATCACATATATCAATCTTTACCTCCGGACTCTTCCGGAGATCCTCGTCATGTCCGGGATCTTATCCGGGACTCCGAACAACTTTCGGTCACCAACATAATAACTCAATTATACTAATCGTCACCAAACGTTAAGTGTGTAGACCCTGCGGGTTCGAGAACTATGTAGACATGACCGAGACACCTCTACGGCCAATAACCAATAGCGGGACCTGGATGCCCATATTGGCTCCTACATATTCTACGAAGATCTTTATCGGTCGAACCTCTATGTCAAGGATTCAGTTAATCCCGTATGCTGTTCCCTTTGTTCTTCGGTATGTTACTTGCCCGAGATTCGATCGTCGGTATCACTATACCTAGTTCAATCTCGTTACCGGCAAGTCTCTTTACTCGTTCCGTAATACAAGATCCTGTGGCTAACTCTTTAGTCACTTTGCTTGCAAGGCTCAATGTGATGTTGTATTACCGAGTGGGCCCTGAGATACCTCTCCGTCATACGGAGTAACAAATCCCAGTCTTGATCCATGCCAACCCAACAGACACCCTCGGAGATACCTGTAGAGCACCTTTATAGTCACCCAGTTACGTTGCGACGTTTGATACACACAAGGTATTCCTCCGGTGTCAGTGAGTTGCATGATCTCATGGTCAAAGGAACAGATACTTGACATGCAGAAAACAATAGCAATAAACTGACACGATCAAATGCTACGTTTACAGTTTGGGTCTTGTCCATCACATCATTCTCCTAATGATGTGATCCCGTTATCAAATGACATCTCATGTCCATGGCTAGGAAACCTTAACCATCTTTGATCAACAAGCTAGTCAACTAGAGGCTTACTAGGGACACAGTGTTGTCTATGTACCCACACATGTATTTCAGTTTCCAATCAATACAATTATAGCATGGATAATAAACGATTATCATGAACAAGGAAATATAATAATAACCAATTTATTATTGCCTCTAGGGCATATTTCCAACAGTATTACCGAGTGGGCCCTGAGATACCTCTCCGTCACACGGAGTAACAAATCCCAGTCTTGATCCATGCCAACCCAACAGACACCCTCGGAGATACCTGTAGAGCACCTTTATAGTCACCCAGTTACGTTGCGACGTTTGATACACACAAGGTATTCCTCCGGTGTCAGTGAGTTGCATGATCTCATGGTCAAAGGAACAGATACTTGACATGCAGAAAACAATAGCAATAAACTGACACGATCAAATGCTACGTTTACAGTTTGGGTCTTGTCCATCACATCATTCTCCTAATGATGTGATCCCGTTATCAAATGACATCTCATGTCCATGGCTAGGAAACCTTAACCATCTTTGATCAACAAGCTAGTCAACTAGAGGCTTACTAGGGACACAGTGTTGTCTATGTACCCACACATGTATTTGAGTTTCCAATCAATACAATTATAGCATGGATAATAAACAATTATCATTAACAAGGAAATATAATAATAACCAATTTATTATTGCCTCTAGGGCATATTTCCAACAGTCTCCCACTTGCACTAGAGTCAATAATCTAGTTCACATCACTATGTGATTTACATTGTAATGAATCGAACACCCATGCAGTTCTGGTGTTGTTCATGTTTAGCCTTTGGAAGAGGTTTAGTCATCGGATCTGCAACATTTAGATCCGTGTGTACTTTGCAAATATTTATGTCGTCCTCCTTGATGTAATCGCGGATGGAATTGAAACGTCGCTTTATGTGTCTGGTCCTCTTGTGAAATCTTGGTTCCTTGGCTAGAGCAATGGCACCAGTATTATCACAAAACAGAGTCATTGGGTTAAGTGCACTAGGCACTACTCCAAGATCTGTCATGAACTCCTTCATCCAGACACCTTCCTTCGCCGCCTCCGAGGCAGCGATGTACTCCGCTTCGCATGTAGAATCTGCTACCACGCTTTGCTTGGAACTGCACCAGCTAACCGCACCCCCATTAAGAATAAATACGTATCCGGTTTGCGACTTAGAGTCATCCGGATCAGTGTCAAAGCTTGCATCGACGTAACCCTTTACGACGAGCTCTTGATCACCTCCATAAACGAGAAACATGTCCTTAGTCCTTTTCAGGTACTTCAGGATATTCTTGACCGCCGTCCAGTGTTCCATTCCTGGATCACTTTGAAACCTTCCGACCATACTTATGGCAAGGCTGACATCGGGTCTTGTGCACAGCATTGCATACAAGATAGAGCCTATGGCCGAAGCATAGGGGATGACACTCATCTTTTCTCTATCTTCTGCAGTCACTGGGCATTGAGTCTTACTCAACTTCACACCTTGCAAAACAGGCAAGAACCCCTTCTTGGACTGATCCATTTTGAACTTCTTCAAAATCTTATCAAGGTATGTGCTTTGTGAAAGTCCTATTAAGCGTCTTGATCTATCTCTATAGATCTTGATGCCTAATATGAAAGCAGCTTCTCCTAGGTCCTTCATTGAAAAACTCTTGTTCAAATATTCCTTTACGCTTTCCAGCATTTCTATATTGTTTCCAATCAGCAATATGCCATCCACATATAATATTAGAAACGCTATAGAGCTCCCACTCACTTTCTTGTAAATACAAGCTTCTCCGTAAACTTGTATAAACTCGAACGCTTTGATCACATCATCAAAACGAAGATTCCAACTCCGAGATGCTTGCACCAGTCCATAAATGGATCGCTGGAGTTTGCAAACTTTGTCAGCATTCTCTGGATCGACAAAACCTTCTGGTTGCATCATATACAACTCTTCCTTAAGGTAACCGTTAAGGAACGCTGTTTTGACATCCATCTGCCAAATTTCATAATCGAAAAAGGCAGCTATTGCTAACATGATTCTGACGGACTTAAGCATCGCTACGGGTGAGAAGGTCTCATCGTAGTCAACTCCTTGAACTTGTGAAAAACCCTTTGCCACAAGTCGAGCTTTATAGACGGTGACATTACCGTCCGCGTCCGTCTTCCTCTTAAAGATCCATTTGTTCTGAATGGCCTTACGCCCTTCAGGTAATACTTCCAAAGTCCATACTTTGTTTTCATACATGGATCCCATCTCGGATTTCATGGCCTCTAACCACTTCTCGGAATCCGGGCCCATCATCGCTTCTCCATAGCTCGTAGGTTCATCGTTGTTTAACAACATGACCTCTAAGACAGGGTTGCCGTACCACTCAGGAGCAGTACGCGTCCTTGTCGACCTACGAGGTTCGATAGCAACTTGATCCAAAGCTTCATGATCATCATCATTAACTTCCTCTTCAGCTAATGTAGGCTCGACAGAAACAACTTTCTGCGTTGCGCTACTCTTAGGTTGAAGTAAAGGTTCAATAACCTCATCAAGTTCTATCTTCCTCCCACTCAATTCTTTCGAGAGAAACTCTTTCTCAAGAAATGTTCCGTTTTTAGCGACAAACACTTTGCCTTCGGATCTGAGGTAGAAGGTATACCCAACTGTCTCTTTTGGGTATCCTATGAAGACGCATTTCTCCGCTTTGGGTTCCAGCTTTTCAGGCTGAAGCTTTTTGACATAAGCATCACATCCCCAAACTTTAAGAAACGACAGCTTTGGCTTCTTGCCAAACCAAAGTTCATATGGCGTCGTCTCAACGGATTTCGATGGTGCCCTATTTAAAGTGAATGCAGCTGTCTCTAATGCATAACCCCAAAACGATAGTGGCAAATCGGCAAGAGACATCATAGATCGCACCATATCCAATAAAGTTCGATTACGACGTTCGGACACACCATTACGCTGTGGTGTTCCAGGCGGTGTCAATTGTGAAACAATTCCACACTGTCTTAAGTGACTGCCAAACTCATAACTCAGATATTCTCCTCCTCGATCAGATCGTAGGAATTTAATCTTCTTGTTACGATGATTCTCAACTTCACTCTGAAATTGTTTGAACTTTTCAAATGTTTCAGACTTGTGTTTCATTAAGTAAATATACCCATATCTACTTAAGTCATCAGTGAAGGTGAGAAAGTAACGATAACCACTGCGCGCTTCAATACTCATCGGACCGCACACATCAGTATGTATGATTTCCAATAAGTCACTTGCCCGTTCCATTGTTCCAGAGAACGGCGTTTTAGTCATCTTGCCCATGAGGCATGGCTCACATGTGTCAAGTGATTCAAAATCAAGTGACTCCAAAAGTCCATCAGCATGGAGCTTCTTCATGCGTTTTACGCCAATATGACCTAAACGGCAGTGCCACAAGAAAGTGGTATTATCATTATCAATTCTATATCTTTTGGCATCAATGTTATGAACATGTGTATCATTATTATCGAGATTCAACAAGAATAAACCCCTCACATTGGGTGCATGACCATAAAAGATATTACTCATATAAATAGAACAACCATTATTCTCTGATTTAAATGAGTAACCGTCTCGCAATAAACAAGATCCAGATATAATGTTCATGCTTAACGCAGGCACCAAATAACACTTATTTAGGTTCATCACTAATCCCGACGGTAATCGAAGAGCGAGCGTGCCAACGGCGATCACATCAACCTTGGAACCATTTCCCACGCGCATCGTCACTTCGTCCTTTGCCAGCCTCCGTCTATTCCGCAGTTCCTGTTTTGAGTTGCAAATATGAGCAACCGCACCGGTATCAAATACCCAGGCACTACAACGAGAGTTGGTAAGGTACACATCAATAACATGTATATCATATATACCTTGTTTGTTGTTGGCCGCCTTCTTGTCAGCCAAATACTTGGGGCAATTCCGCTTCCAGTGTCCAGTTCCCTTGCAATGAAAACACACAGTTTCTGGTTTGGGTCCAGCCTTGGGTTTCTTCACGAGAGGAGCAACTGCTTTGCCACTCTGCTTGGAGTTACCCTTCTTACCCTTGCCATTTTTCTTGAAACTAGTGGTTTTATTGACCATCAACACTTGATGCTCCTTCTGAATTTCAGACTCAGCGGCTTTCAGCATCGCAAACAGCTCGGCGACTGACTTGTTCATCCCGTGCATGTTATAGTTCAACACGAAGCTCTTGTAGCTAGGTGGCAATGATTGAAGAACTCTGTCAGTGATAGCCTCTGGCGGAAGGGGCATCCCTAACTCAGCCAGACGGGTGGAGTACCCAGACATTCTGAGCACGTGATCACTGATAGACCCGTTCTCCTCCATCTTGCAAGCATAGAACTTATCGGAGATCTCATATCTCTCGATCCGGGCATTCTTCTGAAAGATAAACTTCAACTCCTGGAACATCTCATATGCTCCATGACGTTCAAAACGTCTTTGAAGTCCCGGTTCTAAGCCATACAACATTGCACATTGAACTATTGAGTAATCATCAGAACGAGCCTGCCAGGCGTTCACAACGTCTAGAGACTCAACTGGAGCGGGTGGATCACCAAGCGGTGCATCAAGGACATAAGCCTTCTGGGAAGCCGTAAGGATAATCCTTAGATTACGGGCCCAGTCCACAAAGTTACTTCCATCATCTTTCAACTTAGCTTTCTCTAGGAACGCATTAAAATTCAGGGGTGCTACTGCGCGAGCCATGATCTACAACATAAATATAGCAAAGACAACTTAGACTATTGTTCTTAGATAATGAGTTTAGTTAATCATATTTTAAAAAACTCCCACTCAAATTGACATCCCTCCGATCATTCGAGTGTAACATGATCCAAATCCACCAACTCAAGTCCGATCATCACGTGAGTTGAGGTGGTTTCAATGGTGAACATCTTCATGTTGATCATATCTACTATATGACTCATGTTCGACCTTTCGGTCTCTTGTGTTCCGAGGCCATGTCTGTACATGCTAGGCTCGTCAAGTTTAACCCGAGTGTTCCGCACGTGTAACATGGCTTACACCCGTTGTATGCGAACGTAGAGTCTATCACACCCGATCGTCACGGCGTGTCTCGAAACGACGAACTTTCGCAACGGTGCACACTTGGGGAGAACACAATTTTATCTTGAAATTTAAGTGAGGGATCACCTTATAATGCTACCGTCGTCCTAAGCAAAATAAGATGCATAAAAGGATTAACATCACATGCAAATCATAAGTGACATGATATGGCCATGAACTTGTGCTTTTGATCTCCATCTCCAAAGCACCGGCATGATCTCCATCGTCACCGGCATGACACCATGATCTCCATCATCTTGATCTCCATCAACGTGTCGCCATAAGGTTGTCGCGCCGACTGTTGCTTCCACGACTATTGCTAACGTTTAGCGATAAAGTAAAGCATTACATAGCGCTTAATGATTGACACGCAGGTCATACAATAATTAAAGACAACTCTATGGCTCCTGCCAGTTGCCATATTCATCGACATGCAAGTCGTGATATTCTATACAACACATGATCATCTCATACATCACATATATCTCATCATGTAATTGGCCATATCACATCACAACATACCCTGCAAAAACAAGTTAGACGTCCTCTAATTGTTGTTGCAAATTTTACGTGGCTGCTATGGGTTTGCAAGAACCGTTCTTACCTACGCAAAACCACAACGTGGTGTAGTGATTGCTTTTTGATCTTCTAAAAGAACCCTCTTCATTGAAATCGATTCAACTAAAGTGAGAGAGACAGACACCCGCTAGCCATCTTTATGCAACGAAGTTACATGTTAGTTGAAGGAACCTGTCTCGCGTAAGTGTACGCGTAATGTCGGTCCGGGCCGCTTCATCTCACAGTACCGCCGAATCAAATATCAACTAGTAACGGCAAGCAATATGTATACACCCACGCCCACAACTCGTTTGTGTTCTACTCGAGATCTCATCTACGCATAGACCTAGCTCATGATGCCACTGTTGGGGAACGTTGCATGGGAAACAAAAATTTTCCTACGCACACACAAGATCTATCCATGGTGATGAGCATCTACGAGAGGGAGAGTGAATCTACATACCCTTGTAGATCGCTAAGCGGAAGCGTTAATAAACGCGGTTGATGTAGTCGAACGTCTTCGCGATCCAAATCGCCGAGCGTCCCGCGATCCAATCACGATCCTTCCGATCTAGTGCCGAACGGACGGCACCTCCGCGTTCAACACACGTACGGCTTGATGACGCCTTCACCTCCTCGATCCAGCGAGCGATGGTGAAGTAGTGGTTGAGTTCCAGCAGCACGACGGCGTGGTGATGGTGGTGAGGAACAATCTCTGCAGGGCTTCGCCAAGCGCTACGGAGATTATGACGGAGGAACTAGAGGGTTAGGGTTGCCGCACACGGCTTGGGGAAATCTTGATGTGTCCCGTGTGCTAGCCCTGCCCCTCTATTTATATGTTGAGCCTTGGGGTCTAAACTTGGAGTAAAAGCCTCCTCCGGGTCGGTTTTGCCCGCACAAGGTCGGTTTGGCCCGCAGGAAAAGAGTCCAACTCGGATCCCTGCCGAACCGTGCACAGCCGCGCACAAGCGGTAGTACCGCTTCACACAAGCGGTAGTACCGCTTGGGCGGTAGTACCGCTTCACACAAGCGGTAGTACCGCTCCGGCGGTAGTACCGCTTCACACAAGCGGTAGTACCGCTTACGTGGCAGCAAAACTACTTTTGCGCTTTCCAATACCTCGTGGGCTTTATCCCTTTGGCCCATATAAAGTGTTGCTTCACCCGAACACTTCGGTAAACATCCGGAACCCATTCCGGTGAACTCTGGAACTCTTCCGGAGATCGAAACACTATTATCACATATATCAATCTTTACCTCCGGACTCTTCCGGAGATCCTCGTCATGTCCGGGATCTTATCCGGGACTCCGAACAACTTTCGGTCACCAACATAATAACTCAATTATATTAATCGTCACCAAACGTTAAGTGTGTAGACCCTGCGGGTTCGAGAACTATGTAGACATGACCGAGACACCTCTACGGCCAATAACCAATAGCGGGACCTGGATGCCCATATTGGCTCCTACATATTCTACGAAGATCTTTATCGGTCGAACCTCTATGTCAAGGATTCAGTTAATCCCGTATGCTGTTCCCTTTGTTCTTCGGTATGTTACTTGCCCGAGATTCGATCGTCGGTATCACTATACCTAGTTCAATCTCGTTACCGGCAAGTCTCTTTACTCGTTCCGTAATACAAGATCTCGTGGCTAACACTTTAGTCACATTGCTTGCAAGGCTCAATGTGATGTTGTATTACCGAGTGGGCCCTGAGATACCTCTCCGTCACACGGAGTAACAAATCCCAGTCTTGATCCATGCCAACCCAACAGACACCCTCGGAGATACCTGTAGAGCACCTTTATAGTCACCCAGTTACGTTGCGACGTTTGATACACACAAGGTATTCCTCCGGTGTCAGTGAGTTGCATGATCTCATGGTCAAAGGAACAGATACTTGACATGCAGAAAACAATAGCAATAAACTGACACGATCAAATGCTACGTTTACAGTTTGGGTCTTGTCCATCACATCATTCTCCTAATGATGTGATCCCGTTATCAAATGACATCTCATGTCCATGGCTAGGAAACCTTAACCATCTTTGATCAACAAGCTAGTCAACTAGAGGCTTACTAGGGACACAGTGTTGTCTATGTACCCACACATGTATTTGAGTTTCCAATCAATACAATTATAGCATGGATAATAAACAATTATCATTAACAAGGAAATATAATAATAACCAATTTATTATTGCCTCTAGGGCATATTTCCAACAGAGATATGATACATGGATGCCAAAAGGATTTCCATATGATGGAAATACAACCTAGGACTTGTATGTGGTACAGTCCGAAGTATTTTGTCAATCCAGAGGATGCTAGTAAGTATGCAAACTTCAAAGTTCCAGCAATGGACAGAAGAGAGCAAAATGGAGTTGGAATCTTCGTTTTTGATGAAATAGTCAAAAGAGTTTGATTTCATCAATGGGTAACGAAGATGCTTGTGGTTTCAAGAAAGTAAGTGGGAGCATAATTCTAAAAACTTTGTGTGTTTGACACATTGTTGATTAGAAATTTCTTGACACGAATTAGGACTTCATTAAAAATAGTTTTTCGATGAAGTGCTTGGGCTAAATAGCCTTGACATTAGGCATATTTATCTACGAGATAGAATTGCCTAATAGGCTAAAGCCAAAGATACATATTGACAAGATGCTAAAAACAGTTTAGCATTAAAACGCCAAGGAGTGATTCTTGCCGAAGTCACATGGAAAGAGTTTTGCAAGACTCGGTGTCCCAAAACACTGATGAGCAAAATACATGATGGAGATTCCTCACACTCTTGTGTTTGGATTAATCATGTATTCCATGGTATGTATAACAACCAGATATGTCCGATACTCCCAAAGTTGTTGCGAGTATAGATACCAAAGTGATCAAAGTACTGATCATGGGACAACAGTGAAAAATGTCATTGAGTACTAAAGTAGCACTGATGACATGTTTTCTCGCAAGCTGAGATTATGAAGTGCTCTTTGTAAGTAATTACATTGATACAGTCTTCATCAATGCTCCATGCGATTTTCGATTTAAATTAAGGGTTTTGTGTAAAACATAACATGGTGGCACAGTAGTTGGAAATTGTTCCAAACAGGATACTGTGGCGAATTCTATAACAAATGGCTGAGTATGTTGCCGCTTTCAAAGCGACAAAGAAGATTTTGAATCATATAGTTCATTCATGACCTTAGTATGGTTCCAAGATGGCTTTTGTCAATGGGACACTACTGCAGGTAGTTGCTCCATAACTCAGTCTGAGGAATCCAGGTTCGACCTGTGATTCACATATATACAAAGCCAAGTCCACACAAAATATGAATTTTGTCAAAGCGTGAAAACGCGAGGACATGCAAAGATACACACGGAACTGAAGTTGTCAGATCCGTTGGACATCAGGCTATACCACATGCGAAGCATTTTTACACCGGTATGCCACAGGTGTAATGTGCATTAGCATTGACTAGATTATTGACTCTAGTGCAAGTGGGAGTCTGTAGGAGATATGCCCTAGAGGCAATAACAAATGTTATTATTTATCTCCATGTTCATAATTATGTTTATGTTCCATGCTATAACTGCTATGGTTCTCGAGTCTACAATAACCACGAGGCTCGAAGGAAGACTCATATGCACGTGTGGAATAATAAACAGTAAAATGTATTCCTAGTCTTGCCTCTAAGACTGGCTCAAGTATTGCATGATGATCCTGTTTTCCTGATCATGGGCATGTCTATGCTGGCAATTTTGAGGGCACAATGTTAGTAGAACACTTGTGTTGAATCGACCCGGATTGATGTTATGCTATGAGATTCATTCGTCACAAGTTATGATTAATAACACAGAGAAGTTAATGTTTGCATAATTCCTTAGACCATGAGAGTGTCGAGTTTCTTCATGCTTGCTTCATGAACTTTGGGGTTTGTTAAACGTCATCCGTAAATGGGTGGCTATTACGGCGGGTTACGGGTTCATGGAAAAGTATGTTAAGTAACTTGATAGCTCAAGATTGGGATTTGCTCCTCCGACGATGGAGGGATATCTCTGGGCCCTCTCGGTGTTACGGTATCCATCATCGTCTGGCCAGACACTTTGTGATTTGATCACGGGGATGCCGGAACACGGAACGAGAAAAGAGAACAATACCGGTAACGAGGTAACTTGCATAGTGGACAAATTGTTGATCCACGGGGATGTATTAAATCTCACCTCAAGTATTTATAAATATATCGTGAAGCAACAGGAATAGCACACGGCAACTGGAGGTTCACTCGAATATTCATTCGTGTGGGTATAGGGGTCAATATGGGTGTCCACGGCTCCGATGTTGATCATTGATCGGAAAGTGTTCCGGGTCATGTCTATACTTCACCGAACCTATAGGGTCACACGCTTAAGGGTCATCTATCTGCTGAATACTAGACAGGGAGTCTGAGAGAAAGTTTTCGAAAAAAGTTTTCGGAGACAGCGGAAAAGTTCCGAGGAAAGAGGTCACCGGATGAGTTCCGGTGAAACTGAAAAGTTGTTTCAGAGGATACCAAAAAGTCAAATTGGTTTTGGCACATGCCTGATAATTCTTGGAGGGTGCCAGAATCGTTCTGGAAACTTCTGGAAATTTTCTGGAATAAAAAACGGAAATGTTCCGGAGCTGCCGGAACCACTTCAGATGCTTTTCGCAGATGAAAATCACTAATCCGGAATTGTTTTGGAACGCGTTGAAAATTATTTTAGTGGGTACTGGAAATGTTCTAAGCCCACATAAATATTTTTAGTTCGAACGGACGCTGAAAAATGTCGTCGTGAATAGTGAAAGTGCTTTTTGGATTACTTTATTGGAAAGCCACCTTTTTGGGCTTTTGCTTAAAAGATCTTGGGGTATGACATGGATGGATAGGATCCCCATTGGGGGGAACCCACTAGGGGTGGCCGGCCACATGAGGGCTCCTTCCTTGGAGCCCCTCTTGTTTCTTGGTTTCACCTTTATGCCCTTGTGGAAGGACTTCATTCATGTGGGCTTTGGGTTTTATTGTAAAACCTGTAGGGGAACGCAGCAGAAAACAAAAAATTTCCGACCTACGTACCAGCCCAGGATCACTATGGAGACTGCATACAAGGTTTGATCTGTTTCATTACCGACTCGTAGCGCAGCGGAAGTAGAGTCGATGACGAACGGCGGTGCAGATCCCCGCAGCTAGGATTTTACAACCTCCCAACCGCGAGGATGTATACCCTCATCCGCCCCACGGACAGCCCTCCGGGAGGCGGTCAGACAGTCCCCCGGACGGTGTCGCGGACAGCCCTTCGGGAGGACCTCCAAAACTTGGACTGTCACTCGGACAGCCCTTCGGGAGGACCTTCGAAACTCGGACGGTCACACGGACAGCCCTTCGGGAGGCACTCTCGAACTAAGACCGAAACTACGATCTCTCTACAGAGTTGCACACATACGGTGTCATCTATCCGGCAGGGCTTCGCCGTCCAGAACTAGTTCCCACCGGAACCCAGACAGCCTTTCGGCTCTACGAAACTATTTCGCTGGGAGGGAGAGAGAAGCCAGAAATGTCATGGCATTTGTATGTGAGAAGGAGTGAGTGTGGAGGCAGCCCATCCACCTCTATTTATAGGAAATCCAAGGGGTAGGGTTGCTTGGCCCCCAAGCCTTCTAGAAACCTTTTGGGAAAATATCCCAAAAGGTGACTTTTCCATAAATATCCCAAAAAGCACTTTCACTATTCACGACGACATTTTTCAGCGTCTGATCGAACTGAAAATATTCATGTGGGCTTAGAACATTTCCAGTACCCACCAAAATAATTTTCAACGCGAGCCGGAACAATTCCGGTTTAGTGATTTTCATCTGCGAAAAGCATCTGAAGCGGTTTCGGCAGCTCCGGAACATTTCCGGTTTTCATTCCGGAAAATTTCAGAAAGTTTCCAGAATGATTCTGGCACCCTCCAAGAATTATCAGGCATGTGCCGAAACCAATTTGACTTTATGGTGTACTCCGAAACAACTTTTCGGTTTAGTGATTTTCATCTGTGAAAAGCAACTAAAGCGGTTCCGGCAGTCCGGAACATTTCCGGTTTTTGTCTCTGAAAAATCTCAGAAGTTACCGGAACAATTCTGGTACCTTCCAATAATTTCCAGGCATGTGCCGAAACCAATTTGACTTTATGGAATACCCTGAAACAACTTTTCAGTTTCACCGGAACTATTCCGATATCCTCTCCGGAACGTTTCCGTTTCGTCCGAAACTTTTTCGGTGATTTTCTCTTAGACTCCCCGTCTAGTATTCAGCAGATAGATGACCCTTAAGCGTGTGACCCTATAGGTTCGGTGAAGTATAGACATGACCCGGAACCCCTTCCGATCAATGATCAACACCGGAGCCGTGGACACCCATATTGACCCCTATACCCACACGAATGAATATTCGAGTGAACCTCCAGTTGCCGTGTGCTATTCCTGTTGCTTCGCGATATGTTACAAATACCCGAGGTGAGACATGTTGGCATCCCCGCGGATCAACAACTTGTCTACTATGCCAGTTACCTCGTTACCGGTATTGTTCTCTTTTCTCGTTCCCGTGTTCCGGCATCCCCGTGATCAAATCACAAAGTGTCTGGCCAGACGATGATGGATACCGTAACACCGAGAGGGCCCAGAGATATCTCTCCATCGTCGGAGGAGCAAATCCCAATCTTGAGCTATCAAGTTACTTGACATACTTTTCCATGAACCCGTAAGCCGCCGTAATAGCCACCCATTTACGGATGACGTTTAACAAACCCCAAAGTTCATGAAGCAAGCATGAAGAAACTCGATACTCTCATGGTCTAAGGAATTATGCAAACGTTAACCATCTCTGTGTTATTAACCATTAACTAGTGACAAATGTATCTCATAGCATAACATCAATTCGGGTCGATTCAACACAAATGTTCTACTAACATTGTGCCCTCAAAATTGCCGGCATAGCCATGCCCATGATCAGGAAAACAGGATCATCATGCAATACTTGAGCCAGTCTTAGAGGCCAGACTAGGAATACATTTTACCGTTTATTATTCCACACGTGCATATGAGTCTTCCTCCGAGCCTCGTGGTTATTGTAGACTCGAGAACCATAGCAGTTATAGCATGGAACATAAACCTAATTATGAACAGGGAGATAATCAATAACATATATTATTGCCTCTAGGGCATATCTCCTACAGACTCCCACTTGCACTAGAGTCAATAATCTAGTCAATGCTAATGCATTTTACACCTGTGGCATACCGGTGTAAAATATGCTTCGCATGTGGTATAGCCTGATGTCCAACGGATCTGACGACTTCAGCTCCGTGTATAACTTTGCATATCCTCGCGTTTTCACGCTTTCACAAAATTCATATTTTGTGTGGACTTGGCTTTGCATATGTGTGAATCATTGGTCGAAACCTGATTCCTCAGACTGAGCTATGGAGCAACTATCTGCAATAGTGTCCCATAGACCAAAGCCATCTTGGAACCATACTAAGTTCATGAATGAACTATATGATTCAACAACTTCTTTGTCGCTTCTTAAGCGTCAACATACTTAGCCTTTGTTATAGAATTCGCCACAGTATCTTGTTTGGAACAATTTCCAACTACCGTGCCACCATATTGTGTATTACACAAAACCCTTAACTTAAAACGAAAATCGCATGGAGCATTGATGAAGACTGTATCGATGTAATTACTTACAACGAGCACTTCATAATCTCTGCTTGCGAGAAAGCATGTCATTAGTACTGCTCTAGTACTCAATGACATCTTTCACTGTTGTCCCATGATCAGTACTTTGATCACTTTGGTATCTATACTCGCAACAACTTTGGAGTATTGGACATATCTGGTTGTTTTACATACCATGGAATACATGATTAATCCAAACACAAGAGTGTGTGGAATCACCATCATGTATTTTGCTCATCAGTGTTTTGGGACACCAAGTCTTGCAAAAACTCTTTCCATGTGACTTCGGCAAGAATCACTCCTTGACGGTTTTTCAATGCTAAAAGGTTTTAGCATCTTGTCAATATATATTCATAGCTTAGCCCCATTAGGTAAATCTATCTCCATAGATCATCATGCCTAATATTGAGGCTATTTAGCCTAAGCACTTCATCGAAAAACTATTTTCAAATGAAGTCCTAATTCGTGTCAAGAAATTTATTTCCAATTAACAATGTGTCAAGTACACAAGGTTTTTAGAAATATTATTATGCTCCCACTTACTTTCTTGAATCACAAGCATCTTCGATACCCATTTGATGAAGTCAAACCCCTTTGACCATTCCATCAAAAATGAAGATTCCAACTCCACTTTGCTCTCTTCTGTTCATCGCTGGAACTCTGAAGTTTGCATACTTACTAGCATCCTCTGGATCGACAAATTACTTTGGACTATATCACATACAAGTCCTAGGTTTCATTTCCATCAGATGGAAATCCTTTTGTCATCCATGTTTCATATCTCATGATTGAAATATGTATTAATTGCTAGTTCAACCCGAACCGACTTTAAGCATCGCTATGGTGAGACAATATCATCGTAGTCAACTCCTTGAACTTGTTATTGCAACAAGTCGAGCTTTATGGATAAATCATTTTATCCGTATCAGTTTTTAGTTTCATAAATATTCGTTAGACTCTAAGTCTTCCGAAAGGTGTATCAAGATTTTAATCTCGAATCACTTATATGAAAACTATCTCGAATTGTATTGGCATTTAGCCAATTCCGGAGTCAGGGCCCATCAACGCTTCCTTGTGTATTGTAGGTATACTGTTGTCTAACAACAATATCTCGTTTGCGCACCTGATAGGTTTGCACGAGCTTTGCCTACGTGGTTCAGCTGCAAGTTCGACCGAAGTCCATACATTTTATTGTAGAGACTTCCGTATCAGTCGCAGTAGGAAACTCCGGAATCACTTCCAAGGTTTCTTTCCTTTGAACTGATGACGAAGATACTGGTTATCTCGTCGAGTTGCACTGTCCTCCCACTCACCTTTTGTAAGAACTATTCTCTTTAAAAGCATACCGTTTTGTGGCAAAAAACCTTTGCCTCGGTATAGTGGTGGGGGAATACCCAATGACTTGGGATAACCTACAAAGTAGCACTTGTCTGACTTGGAGTAGGTTTGTAACCTTTTACACAAGCCCCATATTCCAAATGTTAAGAAAAGATATAACATGGTTGGGCGTACCATACCATGGCGTCATTTCAACAGACCTGATGGATCTCTTTTCAGTGTAAAAGCCACAGTCTCTAAAGCATTACTCTTTAAAAGGGATAATGGCAAATCTATTTATGTCATCTTTGATCTTACCATGTCATAAATGGTTCGATTACATCTTCACAGACTTTCCACTTGCAGTGGTGTTCCGGGAGGTGCAAGTTATGAAACCCCTTTCACAACTCATCAGACATTCGCTAAACTTGTAACTCAAATATTCCTTTCTGCAATCAAATTGTAGAAACATAATTTTCTTGTTACAATATTTTTCTTCTTCATTTTGAAAACCTTTCGAATGATTTCAAAAGATCCAGACTCACATCTCATCAAGTAAATATCCATATATCTACTTGAGTCATTTCTGAAGATAGATAAATCCACTACTTGCAATAACATTTATTGGACTACACACATCATAATGTATGATCACCAACATGTTCTATGCTCGTTCCTTATGGCCTGTGAATGGTATTTCAGTCACTTCACTTTTCAGAGGAAAGTTGCAAGTGTCAGATGATTCAAAATCAAACGACTTCAAAATCCATCATAATGGAATTTTCCATGCGGGTTTCTCCAATGTGACCAAATGCAGTGCCACACTTGTGTGGTATTCTTTTAGTCTTGCGACATTTAGCGTCAGTGTTATGGATGTATCATATTTCCATCAATATTCATAACATACATCCCATCTAGGATGGAAGCATGGCCCTTCATGTTATTCATAATACTGAACAACAATTGTTGTTTTATGAACAACTCTTTTGCAACAAACATTGTGCAATGGGCTAGAGTGTATGAAACTCTAAAATGAATTATGAAAGTAAACCCAGAGGTAATGTATTATTATCAATATTCATAACATACGTCTCATTCATAATGAAAGTATGGCCCTTATGTTTATTCATAACACCGAACATCAAAAGTTCTCTTATGAACAATCTTCTTGCAAGATACCTTATGCAAAGGGCTAGAGTGTGAAACTCTAAAATGAATTATGAAAGTAAATACATAGGGAATACACCTATGGAAGGCATAGTAACATTTACTATGTTCCCTGCGTGTATCTAAACCTCATTCCTGGCTAGTCTTTCAGGCCATAGTAGTTCTTACATCGAGTTGCAACAGAATGCAATCGAGCGGGTATCTTTGTGATTAACTCACAATACCCAAGAATTAGTGATTAACATGTTTAACCATAATTCCCAAGAACTATATCTTTGACCAGCCTTCTATACATCAAAAACATGTATAACATTCATACATGAGCTGGATATTCCAGTCTTCTTTCCTTTTGCCTTTATACTTCTAACAGTTTAACTTTTAGTATTTCTCCTACTCTCAGAAGAAGCATCCAACTTAAGAGTGGCATTAGCCCCAGACTTCCTAGGCGTGCAAGTCTCACTAACACCCTTCGGATACTTCCTTTCTCTTTAAGTTGTTGTTTTATTCACCTTTCATCATATGACAGGCGTTCTTCTGGATCCCTCTCTTATCAGTCTAATGCATAGTAAACTCCTTTACTAATAGTTTGCAAACAAACATTGCTTTGGATATCTTATATCTTTTAGCCTTTGTCTGTCTCTGAAAATGATTTTCAGATTCCATGAATATCACATAACTATCCAAACTTTCGAAGTTCGGGTCTCATGGAAGCAAACGTATTGCACTTGACTGAAAACGGAATTCTACTTTTTGGATCGAAGGACGAGAGTCACATGATCCATAGCATTAGCGGGAGAATACCGAAAGCATGCGATAGGACAAAGTCCTTGGCACACTTGAGGACAATCCTCACATTACGTTACCAACCGTAAAGATTTAACCAGATATTTAACAGCTATTCAATTTTAATAGGGAAGGTAGAAACGCGAGCCATTATTCTACAACTATTATGCAAATCACACTTAGACAGTGTTCAAAATTAATTGCACTGAGAATTAAAAGAATTAATTCTACAGTGCGCTCCCACTCAAATCAATATCTCTCATAATTTATTGTGAGTGATACAAGATCCACATTTCAATTCAACGCCATTGATGTGGACATCACTGATGACGAGAATTTCAATTGGTGGGCAAACATGCCGATCACATCTCTATGTGACTCCTGTTCATCTTTCGATGGGCGTGTTCCGAGCTCAGGACGATCAAGCCAGAACGTCAAGACAACCAAGTGATCTCGCTGCGAGGTCTGACCTCACCCGCCTCACACTTCTCTAATCGTTCGTACCCATGTGGACATGGCGCACCCCGAAAAGTTAGGTGCCGTGACGGTGCTACACTTGGGAGAACACTAACTACTTGATATTTTTGTGAGAGATCACCCTAATAAAAGCGACTACCGCGCAATCAAGAAGGGTGCATCATAAGGGATAAACATCTCAGGCAATTCATAATAGCATGATATGGTATAGCCCTTTCTGACGGAGAAGTCTTTCATTTCTTCGTCTCCGGTCATTCGCGTCGGTGTTCACCTTCGTGAAGATTGCCACCACCTTGTCGATGCACCAGATAATATTGCTATCTCTATAGCTAATAAAATAAGTGCATTACATAAGGTTGACACGCAGGTCATTAAAGTGCAATCATATGGCTCCAGCCATCATGCCGAATCATGACACGCAGGTCATGTTAATCAATTTACATCATATAGTCATCTCATACATAATCAAATTATTATGAACACTGCTATACCACATCACATGCACATGCAAACCATCCTGCAAAACCAAGTTAGACGCCTCTAATCGGTTTATGCAAATTTTCATTTTACGTGGCTTCTAAGGTTTCGAACAAACCGCAGCTACCAACGTTTTATCATCAAGTATGATAATTCAAGTCGCTAGATTAACATCGCGGGTTGTATGAAACACGAGATAATTAAATCTCGAGCCCCATACTAAACTTCGTCATACGCATGACCCCCGTGCAGATCATATCTGCATTGCCCTTTCGTCTGCGAAATTTCATCTTTCTTTTTAACTACGGTGGAATTCAAAGAACTGTTAGCACTTCGTTGATCAATCAGGATCGCGGATTGCCAGAACTTTGAAACTCCACCATACCGTTATCAAGATCAGAAATATGCAAATTCCAGGGAAGCAACAAGAACATCGGGTAACAGATTTCATCTGCTACCCGCACAAATAATTTTCAGCAATAGAACTCATCTACTACCTAATTATATTGTGCAACACCCATACATCTCTATGTATTCTAGATCGCAACCTGCATCTACGCATAGCACGGCTCTTGATGCCACTGTAGGGGAACGCAGCAGAAAACAAAAAAATTCCGACCTACGTACCAGCCCAGGATCACTATGGAGACTGCATACAAGGTTTGATCTGTTTCGTTACCGACTCGTAGCGCAGCGGAAGTAGAGTCGATGACGAACGGCGGTGCAGATCCCCGCAGCTAGGATTTTACAACCTCCCAACCGCGAGGATGTATACCCTCATCCGCCCCACGGACAGCCCTCCGGGAGGCGGTCAGACAGTCCCCCGGACGGTGTCGCGGACAGCCCTTCGGGAGGACCTCCAAAACTTGGACTGTCACTCGGACAGCCCTTCGGGAGGACCTTCGAAACTCGGACGGTCACACGGACAGCCCTTCGGGAGGCACTCTCGAACTAAGACCGAAACTACGATCTCTCTACAGAGTTGCACACATACGGTGTCATCTATCCGGTAGGGCTTCGCCATCCAGAACTAGTTCCCACCGAAACCCAGACAGCCTTTCGGCTCTACGAAACTATTTCGCTGGGAGGGAGAGAGAAGCCAGAAATGTCATGGCATTTGTATGTGAGAAGGAGTGAGTGTGGAGGCAGCCCCTCCACCTCTATTTATAGGAAATCCAAGGGGTAGGGTTGCTTGGCCCCCAAGCCTTCTAGAAACCTTTTGGGAAAATATCCCAAAAGGTGACTTTTCCATAAATATCCCAAAAAGCACTTTCACTATTCACGATGACATTTTTCAGCGTCTGATCGAACTGAAAATATTCATGTGGGCTTAGAACATTTCCAGTACCCACCAAAATAATTTTCAACGCGAGCCGGAACAATTCCGGTTTTGTGATTTTCATCTGCGAAAAGCATCTGAAGCGGTTTCGGCAGCTCCGGAACATTTCCGGTTTTCATTCCGGAAAATTCCAGAAAGTTTCCAGAATGATTCTGGCACCCTCCAAGAATTATCAGGCATGTGCCGAAACCAATTTGACTTTATGGTGTACTCCGAAACAACTTTTCGGTTTAGTGATTTTCATCTGTGAAAAGCAACTAAAGCGGTTCCGGCAGTCCGGAACATTTCCGGTTTTTGTCTCTGAAAAATCTCAGAAGTTACCGGAACAATTCTGGTACCTTCCAATAATTTCCAGGCATGTGCCGAAACCAATTTGACTTTATGGAATACCCTGAAACAACTTTTCAGTTTCACCGGAACTATTCCGATATCCTCTCCGGAACGTTTCCGTTTCGTCCGAAACTTTTTCGGTGATTTTCTCTCAGACTCCCCGTCTAGTATTCAGCAGATAGATGACCCTTAAGCGTGTGACCCTATAGGTTCGGTGAAGTATAGACATGACCCGGAACCCCTTCCGATCAATGATCAACATCGGAGCCGTGGACACCCATATTGACCCCTATACCCACACGAATGAATATTCGAGTGAACCTCCAGTTGCCGTGTGCTATTCCTGTTGCTTCGCGATATGTTACAAATACCCGAGGTGAGACATGTTGGCATCCCCGCGGATCAACAACTTGTCTACTATGCCAGTTACCTCGTTACCGGTATTGTTCTCTTTTCTCGTTCCCGTGTTCCGGCATCCCCGTGATCAAATCACAAAGTGTCTGGCCAGACGATGATGGATACCGTAACACCGAGAGGGCCCAGAGATATCTCTCCATCGTCAGAGGAGCAAATCCCAATCTTGAGCTATCAAGTTACTTGACATACTTTTCGATGAACCCGTAAGCCGCCGTAATAGCCACCCATTTACGAATGACGTTTAACAAACCCCAAAGTTCATGAAGCAAGCATGAAGAAACTCGATACTCTCATGGTCTAAGGAATTATGCAAACGTTAACCATCTCTGTGTTATTAACCATTAACTAGTGACAAATGTATCTCATAGCATAACATCAATTCGGGTCGATTCAACACAAATGTTCTACTAACATTGTGCCCTCAAAATTGCCGGCATAGCCACGCCCATGATCAGGAAAACAGGATCATCATGCAATACTTGAGCCAGTCTTAGAGGCCAGACTAGGAATACATTTTACCGTTTATTATTCCACACGTGCATATGAGTCTTCCTCCGAGCCTCGTGGTTATTGTAGACTCGAGAACCATAGCAGTTATAGCATGGAACATAAACCTAATTATGAACAGGGAGATAATCAATAACATATATTATTGCCTCTAGGGCATATCTCCTACAAAACCACCCTACCCCTTGGTTTTCCTATAAATAGAGGTGGAGGGGCTGCCTCCACACTCTCTCCTTCTCACATACAAAGCCATGCATGATCTGGCATTCTTCTCTCCCTCCCAGCAAAATAGTTTTGTAGAGCCGAAAGGCTGTCTGGGTTCCGGTGGGAACTAGTTCTGGACGGCGAAGCCCTGCCGGATAGATGACACCGTATGTGTGCAACTCTGTAGAGAGATCGTAGTTTCGGTCTTAGTTCGAGAGTGCCTCCCGAAGGGCTGTCCAAGTGTTTGTCAGAGTTTCGAGGGTCCTCCCGAAGGGCTGTCCGAGTGACCGTTCGAGTTTCGAAGGTCCTCCCGGAGGGCTGTCCGCGACACCGTCCGAGGGACTGTCCGACTACCTCCTGGAGGGCTGTCCGAGGGGCAAATGAAGGAGTACATCCTCGCGGTTGGGAGGTTGTAAATCCTAGCTGCGGGGATCTGCACCGCCGATCGTCATCGACTCTACTTCCGTTGCGCTACAAGTCGGTAACGAAAAAGATCAAACCTTGTATGCAGTCTCCATAGTGGTCCTGGGCTGGTGCGTAGGTAGGAAAATTTTTGTTTTCTGCTGCGTTACCCTACAGTTAGTGCGGACATCCATCTCGAGAAAACCCGCTCCTCAGGCGTAAAGGAAGAAGGAAGACCGCAATGTTACTAATCAAAATCGAGTCGGGGCAAACTTGAACTAATGCAGTTTATACTTAATTTTTATACTTCAATATAACTTATTTTTATCATTGTGTAGTATTAACGAGTATGGTTTACTTAGTTGATGTAGTTAAGCATATTAAACTATTAATAAATATTATATATAGTGTTATTTGTTATACAACCGTAATAATATCAATTGCAAAACCATTTGTGTTTTGCTCAATTTAAACCGATTTTGAAAAACAAAAAATATCCATAATTTATTTTTGACAATGCACATTAACTATAGTGTGAATTGTGTGTTTGTTGTGTGTGTGTGTGAGCGTGTGTGTGTGTGTGTGTGTGTGTGTGTGTGTTTTTTGTGTGTGTGTGTGTGTGTTAATATTTCTAAAATTTAAATATCATGGTAGAGATATTTTAAACGTATGGTTAAACTATCTTTATTGTAGTTTCCCATATATGACTAGGTAGCATCTTTTATCGAAGCTTCCAGACCGGTAGAATTGGTTTTTGTAGCGTTGTTTTTGTGGTCTATTGAAATCCTATACTCAAGGAGTCTGTCATATGAGGGGGAACCTTAAAAAAATCTTCTCACATGGGCAAGGCATCGCCCCGACCATGGCTGAGAGGATCCATTGTCACTGTCGTGAAAACTAGGACCCAGGATCGACATGACACAAACTCCACATCCTGATCGACACCAGTTGGAGGCAAGGCCCTCATGTTAAAGGAGAAGGATGGCAATCATTTTGCAAGACATTGTTGTCGTTGTCATAGTCGAGATAAAAAGCAATGGCAGACTTAAAGGAACAATGTAAACAGAGATGAAACCTAGAACTAGTGTATCCTTCCCTATCCCTCGACGGCTAGGGCAAACTCTTCCCTCCAGGTTTCATCGGTGAGTCTGTGGATTTTCCTCCCTTTGCCTGCCGCTCCGACAACCGGTGGAGGGGAGGGGAATCCGGTGCCTCCGCCCCGATTAGTAGTTTAGGTTAGAATTTTTTTAGTACTTGCAGGTACTACGCTTGGGTGGATGGCGGCGCTTCTTCTTTGAGTTTGTCTTTCAGGCTCCGATCCTACTCGAGTTTGTCCTTCTGGACGTAGATGACGGAGCTCCGGCGTAGATTCCTGTCGTCTCTTTGAAGCGGTGAGGTTAGGGTTTTTTGTTGCATGGTGAGATTTGCTGCCAGGTGCTTCAGAATTATTCAATGGTTCAGCCACAATGACTGCGGCTCCACGGCGTTGTGTCTTGCCACCCCTTTAACTAATATGAAGGTCATTGCGCTTTGTTTAATTTCCCCCACTCGACTATAAATTGTTTCAAGCAAACATGCAGATGTATCGGGTCAGGTCTGGTTTACAAAAGCTCATTCTCAAATAGGCTCGAGCCTGGCCTGAAGCCCGAAAAGAACTTTGTTCTCAAGCCCAAGCCTCGCCCGAAACCCGATTATTATTTTCAAGCCTGAAGTACGAACGCTAATTTTTTAGTACTTAAGCGTGAAAGCCCGGTCAAATGTTGATTTATGGTACTTAAGCGTAAAAGCCCACCCCAAACTATGACTTTTAGTACTTAAGTGTGAAAACTGACCTAAAAGCCCAAAAAATAGAAGCTCAAGCTCGACTCGATGACAATATGCTGAACAACGAAAGTCCGGCCCGCACGCTGATTTTCAGTACTTAAGTATGAAAGCCTAGTCCAAAACCCTGAAAATAGAAGCCCGAGTATGGCCGAACTGTCTTTTAGGCTGCAAAAACAAGCTTCAAGCCCAGCCTGAGTGGCAAGCCCAACTCGGTAACACCCTTTTTTGGCCGAGCTCGGGTCTTATCATCGGGTTGGGCTTCGCATGCCCAAGTCTAGTGTCATGAATGGGTTGGTTTTAAAACAAAGAGAGAGAAACATAATTACTCTTGAAGCAAAATGTTTTGTTTGCTGATGACCGCCAGATGCCTGTATTTTCTATTTGGCGCTTAACGTGCCAAATAGCACCCACGAGTGAAGCTTTCGCTCTGTTTAGATGGGTCCGCCCATGTAGGACTTCTTTTTGCACTAGTTTTAGGCCGTTTCAAGAAGTTTTCAGAAGTTTTTCTTTTTCCATTTTTCTTTTTATTTTTTATTTTAAAATTCATCAAATATTTTTTCAAATTTCCAACCATTTTTTAAATCCACACATAATTTTCTAATTTGTGAAAAAAATTCAAATTCATGATTTCTTTTTTAATCCATAGATATTTTACAAATCTTTGACCATTTTGTTCGAATCCACGAATGTTTCAAAATTTGTGAACATTCAGTTTTTTCTGAACAAACAAAACAATTTTCTAATTTGCCAACAATTTTTCAAATTCATGATTTTCTAAAATTCAGGCACATTTTCAAATCCATGAATATTTATCAAATTATGAACATTTTTTATTCTCATTAATATTTTTAAAATTCATGAATTTCTTTAAATTTATCTTTTTAAAATTGCATGATTTTTAAAATTCTGAATATACAAGATTTTTAATCTATTAAAAACAGATGTTTTTATTACTTTTTGCCTAAACTAGTACGCTGGGTGCTACCGACGGAGCAAGCTTGTCAACGCTGGGCGAGCTAGCGAAAAGCGGCTTGTGGGAGCTAAGCTTCAAACAAAAAAAACAGCTGTGAGAGATATCTAGGTAGAGGCCCGTTAGGGCCTGTGTGAGTGCCAACTACTCCCGTCTTAAGGCGAGAGTGAGAGCTCCTAAACGGGAGCTCCTATCTGCCGCAATAAGCGGCAGAATGGCGGGGCTTCGCACAGGCACTCACCCGCCCGGGCCAGCCCACAAGGGAGCAGCCAGTGGTGAAAAAATAGCAAAAACTGCCGCGTGCCAGCCAGGAATCGAACGCACGAACTCACTCTGGTGGACGCGCACAGCTATCCACTGGAGCTAGTGAGTGCTCGTGACGACTATGCAGCGCGAATTCTTTAGAACTACATATATTCGCCCCCTGTTTCTTTTTCTTTTTGTTTTTTCTTTCTTTTTCATTTTTTTTGTTTTTCCTTTTTCGTTTCTTTTTTATTTTTCAATTTTATTTTTCTTTCAAAAAAATGTTTGTGCTTTTAAAATTTTGTTTAAAATTTCAAAAAATGTTCATTTTTTCAAAATTTGTTCATAAATTAAAAAAATAGCATTTTCAAAAATAGGACGAGAATATCAAAAAAATGTTTGTGTCTTTAAAATTTTGTTCAGAATGTCAAAACGCGAACATTTTTTGAAAAAGCACCAACAAAATTTTGAAATGAACGTTTTTTGAAAAACAAAAATATAATTTGGAATTTCAAACATTTTTCAAAAAAGACAAAGAAAAATTTGAAACAACAAAAGTATTTTGAATTTCCCCGAACATTTTTTGAATTTGTGAACAAAAAATTTGAAAATGGGAACATTTCTGAAATTTTGAACAAATTTTGAAAGCACGAACATTATTTGAAACTCCCCGAATATTTTTTGAATTTGTGAACAAATTTTTAAAAAACTGAATATATTATGAATTTGTGAACAAATTTTGAAAACGGGAACATTTTTTGAAATTGTGAACAAAAATTGAAAAAAAGGGAACATTTTTTGTTTCTATGAACAAATTTTGAAAACGGGAACATTTTTTGAAATGGTGAACAAAAATTCAAAAAAAGGGAACATTTTTTGTATCTGTGAACAAATTTTGAAAACACAAACATTTTTTGAAATTCCTGAATTTTTTTTAAACGCGAACATTTGTTGAATTTGTGAACAAATTTTGAAAACAAGAACATTTTGTGAAATTTCGAACAAAATTTGAAATTTTCGAATAAGTTTGAAAAAAAAAGAAAAAGAAAAGAAAAATGATAATTTTAAAAAGAAACAGAAAAAAGAAAAAAAAAGAAAACAGAAAAAAAGAAAAAGAAAAACTAAAAACTAAAAATCCAGAAAAACCGGTTCAGGAACCTTCTGGAAGGTTCCCAAAACCAGTCAGGAACCTTCCAGAAGGTTCCCAAAACCGGATTCTATAGAACGCACGCACCGGTCGCTGCTCGCTTCTAAATGGGCCGGCCCAGTTTGATCGGTCGCTCGAACCCCTGTGCGAAACGGCGACAGTCTGTCGCAATGAGCGTCCGTTAGGATTTTCCGGTCCTATGTGTCGCATTTTGCGACATATTGCCGCCGAATCGCAAAGGGGGGCCACCGAGTGGGCCGGCCCATTAGCAGCACAGCAGCGAGTGAACAACGCGCTGTAGCAAAAAATTGAGCGCCCCCGCGGGGGATCGACCTCGCGCCCTCTGGCTGCTGAATGCCTGTTGCTAGCCACTCGAGCTGATGGCGCGTTCGTGATTGCTACACACCGTGAAAAATTAAAAGAACTATGGGGAGGGGCAGATCAAACATGTACTGTAGCGACCGGACCGTGTACTATAGCGACACGAACAAGGCAATGTAGAGTGTTTTTAGAAGCTCCATATCTTTTTTTCAAAACATGAACATTTTTTGAAAACACAAACAAAATTTGGAATTTCAAACATTTTTCAAAAAGACGAACAAAAATTAGAAACCACAAAAGTATTTTGAATTTGTGAACAAATTTTTTGAAAACGGGAACATTTTTGAATTCCAAACAAAATTTGAAAGCACGAACATTATTTGAAACTCCTCGAACAATTTTTGAATTTCTGAACAAATTTTGAAAATGAGAACATTTTTTGAAATTGACATAATTTTGAAACCACAAACATTTTTTGAAATTCTGAACATTTTTTGAAACACAAATATTTTTTAAATTTGTGAACAAATTTCAAAATGAAAACATTTTTTTAAATTCCGAACAATATTTGAAATTTTTGAACAAGTTCGAAAAGAAAAATAAACTTGAAAAAGAAAAAAGAAAACAAAAGAAGAAAATGTCAAGAAATTCATGAACATTTTTTGAAATTGCGAACAATTTTTGAAACAGAAACATTTTTCGAAATCCCGAACATTTTTTAAAAAGTTGTCAAAATTTTGAACAAAAACATTCTGAACAATTTTTTTTAAAACAAAAATATTTTTTGAAATTCCCGAACAATTTTGGAAAAATGCATACATTTTTTGAATGTATGAACATAATTTGAAAACATGAACATTTTAAAAAAATTGTACATTTTTTTAAAAGCACGAACATTTTTTGAAAAAGAAAAATAAACTTGAAAAAGAAAAAAGAAAAAAGAAAAAAAAGAAAAAGAAACAATAAACAAAAAAGAAAAGAAAAACGAAACAGAAATAAAAAAAGAAAAAGAAAGGAAAATAAAAAAAACCGGTTCAGGAACCTTCTAGAAGGTTCCCAAAACCAGAAAAAAAAACCGGGACGTGAAAGATTTACGTGATGGGCCGGTCCAAATCGCTCGGTCGGGTCGCTCGTACGTGCGTTCGCTCGACAGTTTGACGCAGAGAGCGTCATAGGAAATTCCCTCCTAAACGGCGCCTTAAACGCCACTTGCCGAGTTGGCGCTCACGCGCCTGGTCTGTTGGGCCGGCTCATCAAGCACGAGCGATTGCTTGATCGATTACTGGACCCACAGCTCGCTTGAGAGGCCTCGCTCGATGTTGCTTCGCTCGGTCGTCTGTTTGACCTTGACCACTGACGTTTGACCATTGACATTTCAAAAATTTAACCAAGTTCATGAATGTGAAAAAAATCAGGAATAATTTCACGAATTTAAAAAAAATCGCGCATTAGAAAAAGTTCATGAATTTGGAAAAAATATTCATGAATCTCAAAAAATTTCATCAATTTGAAAAGCAAATCACGAATTTGAAAAACTTCGTGCATTAGAAGAAGTTCATAATTTTGAAATGTTCACAAATTTCAAAAAAAATCACAAATTTGGAAAAAAAAATCACGAATGTGGAAAAAGTTCATGCATTAGAAATAGTGTGCGAATTTGAAAAAATTCCATCAATTTTAAAAAATCATGAATTTGACACAAAGTACATGGATTTGGAAAAAAAATGGCAAGAATGAAAAAAAGTAAATAAAGAGGAAAAAAGGAAAGGAAAATAAAATAAAAAGATAGAGCCAAAAGGAAAACCAAAAAAACATGAGCGGAACATTATGGAATGTTCACAAAACTGGGTGGAAAAGAAGCTGAACACTATCTCCTACATGGGTTGGCCAAGTATGTAAGTTATGCTGGGGCGTATCTTACAGTCCCCGTGCACTCTCAGCGCAAAGATTTTGAAGGCAAGATATTTGCCTTCATCTGATTTTCTAGAGGCACAGCTAGGCAACCAACCCTCTCAGATTTGGAGAGCTATAATGGAGGGAATCAGGGAAAGGAGGTATTCACAAACGGTTTGATCCGTCGAGTTGGAGATGCCAAGCACAATGACATTTGACAGCAGAACTGGTTACCTAGAGCACATGGCATGCGGCCTATCGCTTGCTTGGTTGCTGACCGCCCACAAATGGCTAGCGAGCTGATTGTCGAGACTGCAGCAAGGTGGTATGAGTAAAAGGTCAGGGAAGTGTTTCTTCCTTTTTCACGCAGATTTGATCCTAAATATTCCTTTAAGTACACGTTACATGCATGATTTCTGGGCGTGGGGGCATGACAAGAAAGGAGTTTTTTCAGTACAATCCGCCTATAAAATGCTGGTGACAACCAAAATTAGTACAGAAGCATGGCTTGAGGGTCGTGCTAACACTTCCGGCAATGGAAGAGAACAGAAGAGTTGGACCAAACTTTGGAAAACTAATGTCCTATCCAAACTAAAGGTGTTCTTATGGAGATTAGCTCAATGCTCTTTGCCTAAAATGATGTTAGAAATCATAGAAATATGTCGATGACATCTTGATGTGCTATATGTGGCAACTAAGACTGGTGGATGCATTCATTGTTACTTGGCACTATGGTGCGAGGTGTGTGTGGTCTCTGTCAAATCGTGAGTTAGTGGAGCACATGATGTCATCAGCTGAGTCTAATGCAAAAAAGTTGGTTTTTTTCCATGTTGGATTCACTATCGCATGCATAATGTACTAAGATGATGGTGACCCTCTGGGCTATATGGACTTCTCGTCGGAAATTAATTCATGAAGGTGATCATCAAAGCCCCGTGTCAACACATATGTTCATCAAAATGTTTCTCTCAGACCTTGAGTTGGCGATGCCACCTCAATCCCAACATAGCGTTAGGATGATCCCTGCTCAGCCACGGAGATGGATCTCTCCTTCGACTGGTGTGTTTAAGATAAACTAGAAAGATGCCCGTGCTACGCCACGGTACCACATGAAATGTGTTGGAATAACAAGCACAGAGCCAAAAGTATTACTCAGATCAACAAGAAAAATAACAAGAGTTCATATTATGCAAATATTATATCTGAAAATAAAAAAAGAAGATTAAGCTTCACATTATCTCAAATACAATAGTCCATCAATGCTTCATCCACTTCTTGAGTCAAAAGACTTCACACAATGACTCGTCTTTTTTAACATAAGAGCCAACTCTTGTCATCTTTCCTGCAAGTTCACGTCTTGCTTCTTGCACTGCCTTTGAGTGCCCGCACAAAATCAACAACAATATATCAAAGTGCGCCATCAAAAGGCTTAGTTATTTATACAAAAGACTCCAACTGCAGCCCACACTACTCACCATCTTCCTCCTAAACCACGGAGAGACTTATCTATTTAAGTTCGTTGCTGATCCTAAAAAATACCATGGTAACAAATTAACGATACATACTTGTCATCCATCAAAAGAACACGCATAACTGCGATTCATCTAGGGTAGAGACCGTCCACAATTAAAAAAACCGTATCTCCAATTTGAGCATATCATTAGTTTCCTACTATACATAGTCTGACCCAAATTTTTAGTCACTTGAGAGTGTCTTTCACATCTATGAACCTTGTACCATTAGTTCTATCATGACATTTTTTGCAATATTCGTTGTGCATAATATAAATAAATTTTAGAATCATTGTAGTACTATATATCCCATGAGGGCACACACAATACTTACAAGGCTATAACACTACAAAAAAAATGCTGACATACCAGAGACATAAGAGAAAAGTGGAGTCACCCTTTGCGCAAACAGTGCATGTGCAAACCAAAGAGCATTGTACATGGTATTATCTCGCGGTCTAGAGGTAGTTATTCCACATTGACTTTCAGTGTTACTCATAAAAGAATCTAGCATAATTCAAAACGAAATTAGAACCATAGAGTAAAAACACAATTGAGGAGTTTTTTTTTCATACACAAGTATCCCGCATCAGTTTTATCTGTCTGGCCTTTTTGTTCAGCCCAACTCAAATTCAATAAATATCATGTGTAGGATGATAAAGTAGCATACTGATGATAGTTTCTAACCTGCATTCATGAAGCATGAGTATAGGACTTAAAAGTTTGTAAGAATTAAGAGAATAGAAAAGATAAAACAACATAATGCCAGAATCAACTGAATAAGATAATGCCCAAGTTTCAGTCGTGTAGCATGGTTTTAAGTCCATCTAACCGTACAATTTTAAAATTTAAGAAAGAGTTATATACAAATCTAATATGTCAAAGTAGTCTACCATGGGTATCCCTTCCCTAGTACTCTGATCAGACGTGCAAACAGAACAAGATATGTAGTAGCTTTACCTTCTATACAAAAAAAATCTTCAATCAACGCAGTCTTGCATCCAGCATATAAGTGGTTCTCCTTCTATGACCATTGTAAACATACACACACCAGCAAGATCCAGTAAAAAAAACTTTTATTTCTGCAAGAATTCACTACCTCTTAAGTGTTCATCCCAATTCTTTGAACACTAATCAAACAAGACATGGACTCAAGTGTTGCATGCCGCAGGCAAAAACATCCACGAATTCTGAACACCGTGGAAGAAAATTAGAATCCAAGAGTCATTCCTCGTGCATGGTGAACCCCATGAAGTTCATTAAATTACAATATAACTAGTACAAATGCCCGTGCGTTGCAACGGGCAAAAAATATCGTAAAACCTGCTCTGTGTGACAGTACGCGCCATTTCTTATATCCAATTCCGATAAACATCGGTAATAAGTTTATAATGTTATCGCTTTTAGGAGTATGATGCGTGGAGGTAAAGAAGCCACCCCAACATCTTTCATCTGATGGAAAAGTAGTGGTGCATGGAATAGTCTAGTACTCGGTTTTACTTTTTACTTTTCGGAAAACACAAATATTTCTTTATTTAAAAATAATTAAAGAATTTTGAAAGCTTTAATCTTTTTATTATAATTGAAACATGTTTTGAAGATCAACATTCGAACACATGGAATAGTGGTGCATTGTCTAATCATGATGTTTGTTTCTTTTTAGTTTTCGCGTCCTAGTAGCCAATCAGTATGAGTTTGCGAGGGACGCAAATAAAGTCAAATTCGACCTTTAAAAAAAATGTAGCACCAATCTGGCAAGTGTGCATAGTATGGAGGTTTTTATCGGTTCGTGAAGATCAACTAACACGTCCGTGAGATGGAGATTTTTACCGGTCCGTGAAGATCCAAACTGCACCTTGCCTCCATTGCAAATATGCCCGTGCGTTGCAACGAAAATAAAAATATCACACTCCTCTAGACAATAGACACCCACATCAATTTTTCTAAAACATGATACTGGTTTTGGAGAGTTAATCTAAAGCTTATATGTGGTTCTCAACTTTTTCCTGGTTCATTTCTCCTTCGCCGGACTCCGCTGAGTTCTTAGCCCGAAGCTTATTGTATTTGCTCCATTCAATTCCACCTTTTTAGGATCTTCGGTAGCAAGAAAAGTTTAGTCTACTATCGAGAATCGTCTATTCAGAAAAAAATGTAGAAGTCAAAATTCGGTCGTTCTTTAAATTTATCTGATCAATACAAAAAATTGTGATGTGTGCAAATGAACAATACATGTTATAATCTTCCTAAAATACGGTGAGGTGCAAAGTAAGTATAGAAGAATTGTCTTCTAACAAATTGTATAGTCGTGTCTGTAGTGTACATCCCTGTACAGAAGAAGGTTCATAGTTACAAAGACCATATATTTAATTCTGCCCTTTTTTGTATGTGGGAACATTTCAGCTCCAAACTCGGTTCCACGATTACAGAAAATGGTTTTGACATGCACCTGGTTGAATATGTGGCCTGCTCGGTATGCTTCAGAGCTTTGTTGAATATATGGTCTGCTCCGTACACTTCCAAGAACAATTATGCAAAGCACAATGGGAACATGTTGGATATATTATCCCACGGAGGGCCGCAGTTTTTTGATTTCTCCCAGCAAGATCCATACTTAGTCCAGCATTACAACACCTAGTTGACTCTAGTTGTTCCTACAACTGTTGATAATCATAATTTGTTTCATCTCGAAACATACTTTCATACTCTACAAACCTTTCTCAGTACAGGTACAACACAACTATATGTCCAGTCAAGGTTTCTGCTCCTCTTTTTTTGCGAAACTGGACTTTCACTGATTAACTAGGGCTGTTTACAATCCAAATTTCAGAGAGATTGAATTTCAGTCAAGGTTTCTGCTCCTTTCCTATGAACTATAATATTTAATTTATTTCTGAGATCGCAGTCACATGAATATAAGCATATGTATAAGCATATGGCTTACTAAGTTGGAACGGTTGCCATCAGAGTGCAAGTGTGCCAACTCGGTACAGTCAAATAATCGTGCTAATGTGAGGAGGGTGGGGGAAGCAAAAGGAGTTCAATCACAGGGCGCATAAATCCAACGGATGAGCACCCAAAAAATTTGTAATCGATGGTGCTAACACGCATAGCATCCAGCAGCTTCCAGTCGGTGCATCTAGCAACAACAAATGACTACACATCCCCACCGAGCGCCCACTGCGTGCCCTCTTCTATGCTTTATCCACATAGCCATTCCTCCTCACCCAGCGCCTCTCCGCCTCCATCGTCCTCCTCCTGCAACCTCATCACCAAGCGCTGCTCCTCAGCGTCTTCTCCATCCCACCAAGTTCTCCTCCTACCGACGCCTGGCCGTGCTCCAACTCCACAACAGCCGCCCCCGTGCTACGCCGACGATGCACTCCACTCCTGGAGTGCGCGGCCGCGGTGGCTGGCCAGAGCCACTTCCCGGCTGCCAAAGGTGGGGCAGAGCGTCGGCGTGTGCGTTTGCTGCTGCGGCTGGGGCCTGCTCGTCGGCGCACGGGGGCCTGACGATGCACTCCACTCCTGGAGTGCGCGGCCGCGGTGGCTGGCCAGAGCCACTTCCCGGCTGCTGGGGCAGAGCGTCGGCGTGTGCGTTTGTTGCTGCGGCTGGGGCGGCGGCGGCCTGCTCGTCGGAGCATGGGGGGGCTGCCCATGCCGTGGTGGTGGAGCCCCTCCCGGTGAGTGGCTGGTGGCGACCGGGGGGGGGGGCTGCGGGGCCGTTGTGCAGTGGCGGCTCAGTTGCTCGCCAGATCTGGTGGTGCTGCTCGTCTGCCGGTGGACCAAGGGATTCTCTGGGGCGGCTCGGGTGAAGGCCCCCAGTTTTCTCTTCTATGTATCATCTTCAGAGTCTCTTTTTCTGGCTGCTCCCATGCGCCGCCATGGCCGTGCCTTGCCTCCTCCTCTTTGCCGCGCACCGCTCGCCCAGCAAGCGCCGCTGCCTCGTCCGGCCTCCTCTGCTCCCAGATTCCCTCTGCAGGATTAATTCCTTCATTCTTTTCCCCTCGTACGCTTGTTGATTTCTGATGCGGCAAAGTCGCCTGCGTATATAAATTGATTGGATTGGATGCAAAGGAGCGAAGTGGGACTAAATCACGACACGGGAGATTGAAAAGGTTCAGGCAGAGGAGGCCGGAGAGGACTGGCGGCGGCGGACAGGCCACAGGGATCGCTCATTATTCAGTTAGGCTGTAGCGGTGTGAGAAAATTAGATTAAACAATAACGAATTGGTTCAGGACTCACAACATCGTGTACCTTGATGAGACGCACAGAAAAACTGAGCGGGGGCGATGCGCCCAGAGGACGAAATCACTGTTTTGACCTTTTGTGCTAACAAATTCCCGAACTGACCTCGATTGCAAAAAAATTTCGAATCTGACCTTTTTAGGTGACGCCAACATCCCTGGCGTTCAGTTTGCACGGGTGACGCCAAGGACCCTGGCGTCTGGTCCCTGGCCCGCATGACCCCCCCGGCCCGTTGACCTGCTGACGTGGCAAAGGGCCAGACGCCAGAGACCCTGGCGTCCGGTACCAGACGCCAGAGACCCTGGCGTCCGGTACCAGACGCCAGAGACCCTGGCGTCTGGTCCTCTGGTCCTCTATGCAGGCTATCTGTCCTTCCCGCCTCACCTCATATCATATGAGGCTTGCACCAAGCACGCTCTGCATGGTGTTGTCATGTCACTAGGTCTTACAGTAGCTACAGCTTGCACTCATCACGCATGCCCTACATTTCCACAGCGCCACACACCAATTGTTTAGTCAAATAAATAAGTCAAAGTTTTAGCACAGCTGACATGCATACAGGCCGAAAAAAATGTGCAAGTGCAAGTTTGTCTACAGACAGCACACAGGGATCTGTGTGCTGTCTGTAGACAAACTTGCACTTGCACATTTTTTCCGGCCTGTATGCATGTCAGCTGTGCTAAAACTTTGACTTATTTATTTGACTAAACAATTGGTGTGTGGCGCTGTGGAAATGTAGGGCATGCGTGATGAGTGCAAGCTGTAGCTACTGTAAGACCTAGTGACATGACAACACCATGCAGAGCGTGCTTGGTGCAAGCCTCATATGATATGAGGTGAGGCGGGAAGGACAGATAGCCTGCATAGAGGACCAGAGGACCAGACGCCAGGGTCTCTGGCGTCTGGTACCGGACGCCAGGGTCTCTGGCGTCTGGCCCTTTGCCACGTCAGCAGGTCAACGGGCCGGGGGGGTCATGCGGGCCAGGGACCAGACGCCAGGGTCCTTGGCGTCACCCGTGCAAACTGAACGCCAGGGATGTTGGCGTCACCTAAAAAGGTCAGATTCGAAATTTTTTTGCAATCGAGGTCAGTTCGGGAATTTGTTAGCACAAAAGGTCAAAACAGTGATTTCGTCCGCGCCCGGATGGAAGCGAGTGGTCCACTTGTTTGTCGACGTGGCCTGATGCTACGCTCGTGCGGACGCCATACAGTTCCGGAGCCAGCTCGGCCGCAGGGGCTGGAACCTGCATGTGGTCTGGCGAGGTAGAGCGGGCGTGCCGGAGGGGTTGCGGCCTCCACGCGTTCCTGGCGAAGCCGAGCGAACGCGCGGGCAGGCGGTGCGGCTTGGTGACGGTGAGCGAGCAGCGCTGGCGGCTGGCGAGCTGGGCGGCGGAGGAAAGAAAAACATGGCGAGGGAGAAGGATGGAGAGCCAGGGAAGAATTAGCCGGCACATCAGGGCATTTTTTTTAAAACCCCTCGCTCAAAGGGGGTTGGGATTGGGGGAGGGATGCGGCAAGAGAGAGGGGATTGGGGGAGGAATGCGGCGAGAGAGACGGGATTGGGGGAGGCCATGAGCAGGCTACGACAGGAGGTAGGGGTGAAGGGTCGTGGGGAAAAAAAAGGATCTCTTGGCGTGTTGTCTCTGTCAAGCTTTGCTGGCTCACTTGTCAGGATGGAGAGGGAAGGGGCGAGGGCTATTGGAAGTGAACGGACGACCACCAACTCAAAACTTTAGAAGTAGGAAAAATGTTGATGGGCCTGTTAGTGAGGCGAACCAAATTGGTGTTATCAGCTCAGTATGCCGTGATGAGGTAGGTCTTTATATAGGGTCACCAACTCTAGTTCTTCATGGAATGACAGATCCTGCAGTGCTTGAAACGCTTGCTTGTCATGAGACACTCTCGTTTGGTAAAGATCTTAATCTTCAGAATATACAGGTCGCATCCGATTGCCAGGGAGCTGTCACAGACATTTACAATGACACGGATGGAATCCCTAGCTCGGTGGTAAAAGAAATCAAAGACACAATGACGGATTTTGCTTCTGCTACTTTTGTGCATGAAGGACGTCTATCCAATATGAAAGCATACAATCTAGCTAAACATGTTTTACATCTAGCTAAGGGTTACAATCTAGCTAAACATGCTTTACATCTAGCTAAGGGTAGATTTGTGGCTTATAAACCCTCATGATAATTTAACCATTCCTGTAAAATTGAGTTTTGAATAAAGTAAAGCATGTTTACGCCTAAAAAAGGCGTCAAATAGGTACCGTTGTAGGGCATCTCCAACACGGACCCTCAAACCGGCCGCAATCGGTCCAAACACATTTTGCCATCCAACGCGGCACCCCATCGATCCGCGCACTGGTCCGGCTGTCCGCTTTCCCGCAAACCGGAAGCAAACATGGGCCCTTTGCGGGAGTCCAGACATCTGCATGACGTATCGAAAGCCACCACGTCTCCTCTCTATTTGGATGGCGGAAGACCGCTGCTAAGTTTTTTTTTTCTGTTTGACGGAAGGCTACTAGCATTTGACGGAAGCACTATTGTTTTACTTCCTTTTTCTTCAAGTGCTACACTTTTTTTTTTTAACTAGAACAATGCCCGTGCGTTGCAACGGGATATAAATCTTCTAGTACGTCGTCTTGTGATTTACCTGTCTATAATAATGCGATTGTGTAAATAAATGATCATCAAATTCTGCCCATGAATTATCTTATATTTTGATCCGAAGTTTGATAAGTAAATTAAAGTGGAACTGGTTTAGAAGGTAAGTAAATTAAGTTGATTTATTATCATACAAGAAAGGTTGGACGAAGGGGTGGTGGGAAGAAAGGTGAAATGGGAACCTTACGTTCTTTTTAAGTAATAGAGATAGAGATTTATTATCATACAAGAAAGGTTGGACGAAGGGGTGGTGGGAAGAAAGATGAAATGAGAACCTTACGTTCTTTTTAAGTAGTAGAGATAGAGATTTATTATCATACAAGGAAGGTTGGACGAAGGGGTGGTGGAAAGAAAAGTGAAATGGGAACCTTACGTTCTTTTTAAGTAGTAGAGAAGTGCTCACAATGGCGGAAGGCCTTTAGCCAATGGCGGAAGGCACTAATTTTTTCAAGTCACAATGGTGGAAATCACTATTGTTTCATTCTTTTTTCTTCAAATGCTACTTTCTTTTCTTTTTTTCAAACGCCCACACTAGTCCAAGCGAATTTTTTTGTTTAAATTTGTTTTCAAATGGAGTCAGGACAGACAGGTGGGCCTGGCCGACCGGTACGCTGGTGAAACTACCGCTCCCGTCGCCGCGCTGGAGTCGAATCCCCACAGCCCCCGGCTCCGACACGGTCACACCGCCTCACCACGAGCTCCCTCGATATCCCCTCCGTCTCCTCCTCCAACCCCTCTGCCCTTCTCGCCTCCATCCCAACGACGACCCCTGATTCGGCGAGGTTTCGATTCGGCCGGCGACCCGGATCTCGGCGGGGGGACTGCAGTGGCCATCCGTCAGGACTCGCACGCCATGGCCGCCGCCGCCGCCGCCGCCGTCTCCGCTGCCGACTCCGCCGATCCCGCCGTCGCCACCTCCACCTGCGCGCACTGGTAACCTTCCGGCCTCTCACGGCGCCGTCGCTCGTCTGTTTCTCACTATTTGCTGCTGGGCTACGAGTTGCCAAACAATAGTAGTATTGCTTTCCTCATTCCGTCCAGCAAATATTTTTACTAGTTCATCAGTCAGTAGCCTTTTCCCCCCCTCTTTACGATGGCAATTCATCAGCGAGTAGTCGCATCGCATGCACTGCTTACATAGATAGTGCTTGCGGGCATGTCTTAGGCTTGTGGATTACTGACCATAGTTCTCTGCGAAATTTCTTCAGTAACCGAGAGATTCCGTCTCCGAACATCGCGCTGCATTCTGCACACTGTGCTCGCAACCTTCACTTGAAGTGTGAGCATTGTGGAGATATGGTCCCAAAGAAGCACATGGATAAGCACTACAATGATAACCATGCTCCGGTACGTTCCGAATTCTAATCGTATCCAGAATGAGAATGTATGCGTAGTTGTCTGCACATGTTTTCATTCTCCTCATGGTGTTCTTCGCATAGCCTGTGATGCTGCTCAATCCAGCATCTTGCATAAAATTAATCACATAAACCTGCATTACTGTTCAGTGTGCTTCCAACATAATGTAACTGCAGCACCATGGTAACACGTATGTTGTAACCACTAACTAGCATGCCACAATGATCTGACCATCATGTCGGTGTCTTCTTATGCTTGCAATGGAAAATGCTCCTTTAATTAACCATAGATAGGTTAAAAAGATGGCAACAGATGTACTCCCTCCGTTCACAAATATAAGATGTTCTAACTTTTTTGTGATGAATCGGGTGTGTATACACACGTTTTAGTGTGTTTGTTCACTCATTTCAGTCCGTATGTAGTCATATTAAAATATCGAAAACATATTATATTTGTGAACGGAGGGAGTACATCTTACTGGATTTATGTGCTGCCTGTATTACTAATCTTAACACCACTAATCATATACCTATATTACGGATACAGGTGAATTGCCCACGATGCGAACAAACTGTAGAGCATGAGCTGTGGGATCTTCACAAACGTATACAGTGCCCACAAAGGATGCTTGCGTGCCAATATTGCAAGTTCGAACTACCTGCAGCTGACATTTTTGAGCATCAGGTATGAATGTATTCATCATGTTAAGTTGTTACTCAAAAAACTGGACAACATTCTTTTCCTTAAAACATTAAGCCACACAGATATAGTCCATCTCTGTCTAACTATATCAGTTATGCTAAACAGGATGTATGTGGAAATCGAACAAAATATTGTCAACCTTGCAACAAGGACATCAGACTTCGCGAATGGATTGGACACGAGCTCCTACTCCATTCAAAAACAAATGTCGCTGCAGAATCTTCAAGGTAAAAGCATGGGAATCTTATATTGATGCATGTGACTCGTTTATGTAGACATGATTCAGTATAAGTTTCAGTTAGAACAATGCTGCTTAGCATTTTCAGTTGCAGTTTTTATACAAAGATAAGCCGACTATATGTTTCAGTTAGAACAGTGCTGCTTAGCATCTTCAGTTGCTGTTTTTAGATAAAAATCCTTTCATACAGTGTATTTCTATCGTCACAGCTAATTCAATTTGAGCCTGCCTTCTGATATAACTCAAATTCCAGTGACAGATCCATGCTGGAAAAAGAAGAGGGTGGTCGTCACAAGCAAGTACGCCCCGCTTTTGGTTTAAAACACAAGCAACTGCTCCTCACAATTGCAATAACCGGACTTGCTGTACTGATTGGATCCATTCTGTTCCAAAGAAGGATTGGAAGTTCCGAAGCCCAGTAAAGTTGTAATGATGTTCACCGCAAGAATGTAGATCAGTTTTTTTTGTGCCTTCTAAATCGTAATGCACAAGTTCTTCCATAATCAATAGCAGAGTTTATTCAATAGCAGAGTTTATTCCTTGAGTTAATGTTCAGAACACAAACCATGTAGAATATCAGAAATCACCTGATCGATAAATGTACTGTGCCTCACAATGTATGCCAATATGATACTTCCTGATGGCAAGAAAGTATTACAGATTACCTTACAAGGGTTCATATCTGTTTCTTTTCTTGCTTTCATCAATCTGGTGTTAATGATAGCTCCTTTTCGGTTTTGTTGCTCAAATGTTACTTATCTCATCAATCATTTTGACAAATTGCACTCCTTAGTCTTTATGCAAGATGTTTGAAGCAGCTGATAACACATTAGCTCGTTCTGAAACGCTACAAACTAAAAACTTGTAGGACTCTGTTCCCCTAAAATATGAGATGCATTCATGAAGGGGAAAATATGCTACAGACTTGCTGCTTACTAGAACAGCCAGCAACTACAACAACCCCAGAATTCTTTTAGGTTGTAAGTTGATTTTGGCAGGGCCCCTTTCACAAACGAAAGAAAGGCTCTATTTCCTAACTAACTGATGTTGCTTCTTTAAATAGCTTGCAGTAAATAGCCCGTATGTGGACGGATCCATCTCAGCGATCTTCCCAAATTGCTTGTCATAGAAGCCCCATAGCTCGAACCTGTTACAAATCAAAACATCAAGGAATAGTGTCAGTATGTCAAACGTATGGCATACTAAACACCAGTGTCAGAAAAAAGACATACCAGTATGCTAAGAACTGAAATGGAGCACACTTTCCGTAGATTTTATCCAATTCCATATGAACAGATTTTATGGTGCTTGCAATTTTATGACACTGCAGGAAATTCCATACATAGATGACACACTGAAAAGGCGAAAACTTATGAACACTGAAGCAAGGTTGTAGAGGAAAAAAGCACCTGCTTTAAATGCCTAATTGTCTCGGTATCAGCTGGGATCATGTGGAAAAATCCCATGCACATGAGCACATTGGCACGAGTGAAAGGGCCAAATCCAGAGATAGTAGATAACTCGTCATTCAGTCTTTCGTAGGTAGGCAGGATAGTAGAAAGCTCTTTTGTAGCTGGTGAAGACATTTTGCACATCTCTTCAAGATTTTGTGGGCATACCTTTCCTTCCACAATGCTGCGTGCAAGCAACACAATCCGCTCCGCTCGATATCCAAGGTTACAGCGCTTCGCTAAAAAGCCTTCATCAAGATTCGCCAATTCTTCCGGAGTAGGAAAATCTCCAATACAACCTTCCAAGATGAGCTCTGGAGAATCAAAGGACTGACATGCACTGCCTGTTTCAGGCGCAACTGGGGGCAAGCTAGCCAAATTTTCATCCGTTTCCAAATGTGTTATGACATTGCTAGTACCAGTTGCTACTCTTGCATCCTCCGCAGTTTCTACTCTTTGATCCTCCAAGCACTCCAACTCGGTAAATTTTGTTTCTAGCTTGACACGGACGCTCTGATTTTTGCTGCGCTTCCTTTTAAGCTCCCTGATTGGAGGTGTCCTTAACTCGAGATCTTCAGTACCAGATGAATGTCTCAACTCCAACTGAAGCTCGCACAGCGCAGTAGCCATTGACAATGTTCTTGTCCATCTGCAGGTCAATAACGTGGCAATATAAGATACTCCCTCGGCCCCATAATATGAGATTGTTTTTCATGGTATGTTAGCTTGAAAAACGATCTTATATTGTGGGACGGAGGGAGTATTTTGCAAATGCAGTTAAAGATACTGCAAAACTGTGCACTTCTGAATTCTGATGCTCAATTGCACAGCTGCATTTTGTTTTCGAATGCTTATTATGACCACGAGAACACCACACATCCCAAAATTCGCACGCACATACAGAGGAAAACGAAAGGAAATGAAGACCTAGACGTACTGGCAATTGCAGAGGAGGATGCACTTGACCATGTCCTCGAACAGCGTGGGGGAGCGGAAGATGCGGCCGAACCCCGCCTCCCTCGCGGCGGCGTGCATCGCCTGGAACTCCGCCACCACCCTGTCGTCCTCCTCCGACAGCCGCAGCATCCGCCGCACTTGCTCCTGCCAACCAAAACCAAGAAGCCATCAGCCTGACTGCCTGCCGAGCCAACGCGAACTTCCTTTCTTTTCTGGGAGCAGACGCCCCATCGAAGGCGCCTACTTACGAGGATGCAGTCCTGGTCGAGCGGGGAGAGGGCGTCGGCGCCGAGGAGGGAGACGAGGAGGGAGGTGCGGGCGGAGTGGCGGGAGACGCGGGCGAGCAGGGACTTGGAGCGGTCGGAGGCGAGGCGGAGCGGGCGGAGGAGCGCGCGGGAGGCCGGGTCCCAGCGGTTGGGCGCCATCATGAACAGCCCGTGGCTGCACACGGCCGCCTCCAGGTCGAACGGCGCCGCGCCGAGCGGCAGCTCCAGCTCCACGCACACGCGGGGCCCCGGCGCCGCGGCGGCGGGGCCGCCCTCTGGGGTCGTCGGCATGGCCGTTTCCTGGGTGCCGGGGAGCACGCGGGCGGCGGGGATTCAGGAGCGGCAGCAGCCCCGGGAACGGTCGAATCTGGTCAGTATGCCGGAATACGTGCGGGCTAGGGTAGTGATTAGTAACAGTGTGCAGCCTTTCGGTCTTCTTTTTTTGCGAGGGTGAGTGCAATTGCACACAGCTTGTAAGATTTAATTAATTTTGAGTTTCAAAAATATATATTAATAATAGATTTTGTATTGATCAACGCGACTTTTTGCTGCCTTAGGCTGCCCGTAAGAGAAGTACAATAGTAGGCTTATAACCCGCTTACATGACAATTTTGCCTATGTGAAGAAGAAAGACATAAAAAAGTAAGGGGAGTGTGCTCTCATGCAAGAGCAATAAACGTGAAGAAAGAGATAGAAAGAAGATGAGAAAAAAATACTAATTTTATAGCCAACCTTATAGCTAACTTTGTTGTATGAGTGACTATATGTGTTGGCTATAGATGATATGTCATCATCTTATAACCAGCAGTTGGATGTATTATTAACCATGCTCTAATAAGAGTATCATAGGTATCATGCATGCCAACTAGGCAATTTTGATGAGGTGGCATAGAATTAAATGGAGAAAAAAAGAGTTGAGTATTATATGAAATGACTTGTTACTATGTGTCATGCACGGCAATAAATAAAATTATCTATGAAACATATGATACTATATACTACATATGATACTAGTGAGGCAGTCAAGTTCTTTTCTGACGTGATCGAGCTCGCTAGACTAATCATTTGCAACAAGTATTATAGGCAAGAGTAGATGCACACGGCAAGTGGAGATTGGAGAAGGTATGAGAGTTAGGGCATGTTCAAAAGCCTCCAACTCCAAGCTTCAAAAACTCCACAGATGAATTTAAGCCAAACGTTTGGGCTTCAAGAAGCTGAATTCTCGAAGCTCGCTTAGCCCGCAGTGTAAAATCTAGAAGCGAGGAAAGCCCAACTCCACCCAAACGAGAAGGGGTTCGCAGTATTTATAGCTAGTTGCCACCGCCAAGAAAACGGATCGGCCGCTCGATTCCCTCGCCGGACGCTAAGTGCACTGGCTAGCGTCTGGCTTGAACTGGGCTGCCACCAGCCGCCCCAAAGTGGCTCCTAGCAGGCCAGTAGCCTCCCAGCTGTGCTGCAGCGATGGGAGAAGCTAGCATTGCTGCATAACGGTTGGCCGCTGTGTGGAGTGAGAAGCGACGCTGGGAAGCTGGATTTGTGGATTTTGAATTGAAGAGTTTGGAGGACTTCAGAACAATCATATAAAGAAGGGTTGGACGCGCTTTGTTGTGCCGTTAGTATTGTTGGATTTTCAATTATTTTACTCTCTCTGTTTCAAAATATAAGGTGCATTAGTTTTTAAAAAATCTTAAGTTTGACTAAATTTGTAGATAAATATATGAATATACATAATATCAAATTGGTATCATTAGCTTCATGAAATGAATTTTCATATTTTATTTATTTAGTATTGTGGATGTCGATATTTTTAGCTCTAAACTTGGTCAAAGTTTTAAAAAATTGTCTTTTGAAAAAACGAATACACCTTATATTTTAAAACTGGGCAAGTATTTGGTTTGGTGAGTGGGGGAGACGATGGAGTGTTTTATTTATTTATAATGCGGTATGGTGGGCCTTTCATTGTATGATTCCATGTTACCTGCTAATCAACTTATACTTATGTGTGAAAAATTTCTGCGTCGGTGGCTGCATGTACTATATTTGTACTAGTCACATGTTGACACTTTTTTCCCTAGGTTGTGAGAGGGTGCACGGGATTGATATGTTTTTATAAGCCGGTTATTGTCGATTTATTTGAACAATTGTTGACCCGGTCAAAATCGTGAACCAAATCTAAAATTAAATACCTCAATCGAATGGGAGAGCTTCAAAATTAGGAAGCATAGTGAATTAAAAGAATTTAATAAGAGAGCTCCTTGAGAAAATGTTGACGGGTCAAAATCGTGAACCAAGACCAAAATTGAATGGGAGAGCTTAAATATAACGCCCCGGACACACTCGCCGGTGGTCGTTACTCCTGGCGGGATCTAGACTGGCCCCACAGATCAATACTAGTCTTTCCTGCGCACTTTGTCCTCACTCGTGCGCACCCGGGAGCAACTTCCCGGTCGGTCACCCATCCTGAAATTACTCCAAGCTGAGCATGCTTAACTTTGGAGTTCTTTCCGAATGGGCTCCCGGAAAAAAAGAATTCCTTATTGATATGAGTAGTCTATCATCGCTATTAAGCCAGGCTATCACATACACCCCCACTCAGAGGAACCGACGTCCTCGTCGGGCCACAGGAACGTTTCCTCTTGGCACATACGTCTGTGCATCCAGTCCGGCACATGTGCCATGCCGTGTGCCACGACGGGTCACAAACGTCATGCACAACATGACCGCGCACCTGTCCACAAACATCCGTGTAACCGCGAGGGTCGGCTCAGATACCAACTTATAACGCCCCGGACACACTCGCCGGTGGTCGTTACTCCTGGCGGGATCTAGACTGGCCCCACAGATCAATACTAGTCTTTCCTGCGCACTTCGTCCTCACTCGTGAGCACCCGGGAGCAACTTCCCGGTCGGTCACCCATCCTGAAATTACTCCAAGCTGAGCATGCTTAACTTTGGAGTTCTTTCTGAATGGGCTCCCGGAAAAGAAGGAATTCCTTATTGATATGAGTAGTCTATCATCGCTATTAAGCCAGGCTATCACATTAAAGTTAGGAAGCATAGTGAATTAAAAGAATTTAATAAGAGAACTCCTTGAAAATTTGTTGACCCAGTCAAAATAGGGTGACCCAATTTCAAATTGAAGACCTCAATTGATTGTGTGGCCTTAAAAATTAGGGAGCATAGTGCAATAGGGAGCATAGTGAATTAAAGGAATTTAATAAGGGAGCTTCTTAAGAAATTGTTGACCCGGTCAAAATTGGGTGTGACCCAATTTCAAATTGAAGACCTCAATTGATTGTAAGGCCTTAAAGATTAGGGAGCATAGTATGATTCGGTGTTATCTGCTAATCATCCCATACTTATGTGTGGAAATTTTCTTCGTCGGTGGCTGCATGTACTATATTGCTGCTACAGCATCACACTTTGGCACTTATTTACTAGGTAGTGAGAGGCTGCACGGGGTTGATACGTTTTTATAGGCCGGTTGCTACCGATTGATTTGAAAAATTGTTGACCCGTTGAAAATTGTGAACCCCAAAATTGAATACCTCAATAGAATGGGAAAGATTCAAAATTAGGAAGCATAGTGAATTAAAAGAATTTAATAAGAGAGCTCCTTGAGAAATTGTTGACCCGGTCAAAATCGGGTGACCCAATTCCAAATCGAAGACCTCAATTGATTGTGTGGCCTTAAAAATTAGGGAGCATAGTGCAATTAGGGAGCATAGTGAATTAAAAGAATTTAATAAAAGAGCTTATTGAGAAATTATTGACCCGGTCAAAATCTTGTGGCCCAATTCCAAATTCAAGACCTCAATTGATTGTGCGGCCTTAAAAATTAGGAAGCATTGTGTATTTATAGATAGAAGAAGGCTCTCGGCCCGCACAAAAAGACTAAACATGAGATTAAAAAAGGAAGCAAGAAAAGCCAAGCTAAGCAGAAGAACTAAAGAAGCTTGCTTGATCCTGACAATAAGCACAAATCTTCGTAGAGCGCCTCGACCCACCTCGTCTAGCGGGATACCTTATCCAAGGCGCACACCTGGCGAGGGCCAGATGGTACAGAAAAGCAACAATTTGAAGGAGGAGGGGCAAATAAAACGATGTCTCGAAGAAGAAAACGGCGTCCATGGACGTAGTCGCCGTCATCATATGAGCAAGGCCATGCAAGGCTTTCCTCATGTCCCAACCTCCAACCCTAGAGACCACCGTAGGGAACTATCGATCACATCAATGGACCTTGGCAAGTGGATGAAACCTCCAGCGACCCTTATGGCATGACAACAATCCCAGCACCCCCTGGTTCGGTATGGCCTTCCCAACCAGGAGGCATGCTGTCTACAAGAAGCCAAGAACACATGATCCCTACATATAAGTTGTTGTATAGACGAATAGTGTTGCATAGATAAATCCTGAAGCATGAAATGAAGGAAAATTGTAACATCCCAAAAATTTAACCATATTTTCATTAAGTAAAATTTGGTCAGAAATAAAATTTTGGATTACACTAGGTCTTTTATTAATTTCAGAATCTTTTCTGTTTTCTGTTTTCCAAAATTCTTCCCTCCATATAGATTTTTTTTTTGGAAAATGTCATGAGCTTTTGTAGTTTTCTTAAAACTTTTTATTTATATTTTAAACAATAGTAGGAATTATTTTCATAATAAAATTTGCCCAGGAATAATTCTTTTAATAGCAATTTCAATCTTTGAAATGCTTCTGTTGCACTATAATTATTTTAAATAATTCTCCTAAAATTCCACAAAAATTATGAGGGGTCATGAGATGCCTATAGATCACTTTTATGCAAAAACCCATCAAGCCCATTTGAAAATTTTGAGCACAACTTCCTCTTTTCAATTCTGTCACATTCTTAGGTTATAACTACAACCCTAATTTTCCTTGCTCCAAAAATTCTGAAATTATTCCACCTTATAGTCCTTCCAACCAAACCCTTAAGTCCAGGAGCTCACCCCCAATCTCATCATTTTAGCACACCAAATAATTCCTTGTCGTTTCTGTCCAGAACTTAATTTCTCCAAAGCTTGCACTAACAAGTTTTTATTTTTGCCAAACCAACTCCACCATCTTATCCATCTAATGAGACATCATCCTGCTAAAATCTCACAGCCAAAAAAATCACCTAAATACCCCTAGCATTCTGAAGAACACCTTGAGTCCATGACAGAATATTTCAACTCTCTGAAACATCATGTGGCACTAGCTTCTCTGGCCAAACTAACATGTCCACCATTCCTTTCATACATTGGATCAACACCACACAAAGTTTCAGGTGCAACAAATCCCTCTTGGGTCCTCTGGCATTTTGTCAAGCACCTGGCGTGCGTGCTCTGGGCATGGCCAGAGCGCGCCAATGGCCGTGCCGACGCCCGAGCCCTGCCGCCTCTCTGCTGCTTTCCCCTCTCGTCCTGGTCCTTCCCTGGATCACCGGATCAACCTCGAGGCTTGCCGACATACTTTCCTGGCCGTTGGCGCCGACCATCACCGTCCAGAGTCGCCGCCATCGTCGTCCACACGGGCACGGAACCGCCCGCTGCACCTGGACCTATCCGAAGCCGCCAGCTCGTCCCCAGCCTTAACCACCACCTACCCAAGCCCATCCGTTGCACCGGCCTCCCCACCGACCATGGCCACCGCCCACAACCACCTTGCCGGCGCAGTAATGGCCGCCGTCGCCGCATCTATCCTCGGGTACCCATGGAACCGACCTTCCCCGCCTATAAAAGGCCACCGCGAGCTCGTCCCCGACAACACCGCATCCCCTCCCCCCCTGTGAAGCCACCCAGAGCAGCATCATGACCGGAGTTGGTCGTCCTCATCGTCTCCGGCAACCACCACCACCGCGGCTCTCTGGTTGAATCCGTCGCAACCACAGCCTCCCCGCCAAAACTCTCTCATCAGGAGCCTCTTCTGCTCATCGCGAAGCCGTTCCGATGCTCAATTTGGCTCGGGATCGATCGTAGGCGAAATCCCCTTCTTACCCGACGCCGTCGTCCGCTGGGATGCTCGTCGCCGGCGATGCCGGGACCTCCGGTGGCCAAGGCGTGGCTCTCCAGGATCGTCTCGATGAGTGGAGCACGCTCGCATGCTCAGTTCATCGAGCAGCACCGCCGTCCGCCGGCGCAGACCGCCGAAGGCCGCGCTCCGTTCGGCCGAAGGGAAGAGAAGGAGAAGGCGCGCGGCTGACCGGTCAAACCTGACCAGTGGGCCAGGTGGGGCCCACTGTCAGCGACCGAGACCGCGCCGAGCCGGCCGTAAGTGGAGACGGGCTTCCGTAAAGACGCCTTCGCGCGGGGAAAAACGTATTCTATGAATACGTCTACAACGTCGTCAGCCTCCCGCGTGGCCGAGCGACTGGGCCAGGCCCAGTGGTGCCAGGCGGCTATACAGCGCTCAGGGCGCGCTTCTACCCTTTCCTCTTTTCTTTTTCAGCAAATTTCAAATAGTTCTGCAGTGACCATTTCACAACCAAATTTGATGATTCAAATTTCTTCATACTCCTAAAATCATGCCCTATTAATCCAGCTAGGGTGAACATTTTTTCTAAGCTTAGTTTTTGTTGGATCTATTAAATAGTCCATTTAGTCATTTATTTCAGCTTAGAAATCCCCTAGGAAAATCATATGAACTCCAAATCATTTGATTCTTTTTTTGATATTCCTTATTTTGTCTTTAGTTTATTTTAGTATTTATTTTAAAATTTTCCAAACAACTTTTTTGTACTGTTTTCAAATTATGTGGTAATTTCAATATTTTGAAAATATGAAAAATGGAGGGAAGAGAATTTTCAAAACTTTTGGAGTACACCCAACACTTCTGCATGCTCAAGGCAAGCATTCTTGAACACTGGATATGATGATAGTATGGTTGTTTGCTTGCTAGTAGTAATTTGCATGAATATAGGTTGATTCCGAAATTAACCGTGGCAAGATTCGCGTGCATATAGTATGACTAGTAGTCTCGGTTATAGGAAAGCATGTGATCATAATGTTGGCATGGTTTCTTTGCACTGTGGTGCTTGTCACAACTAACTTGCAGGAACAGGAACCAAATAAGTCATGTTGTTGCGTGGCCGGCAGGAGGGTGATCATGCCTCAATTATTGTGCATGTTGGGACATGCTCGGGCTGTGGCCCTGTTTTGGTGTTACTGTTGAGATGAAACTATACTGTGCTAATCACTGCAGGAAACATAAGCCTCCTGAGTCGACCGTAGATCGAGTCTTGTCACCGGTAACCCCCATACTTGATTCGTGCTACCACTTGTCCCTGCCACAGGTAGGGTACGGTTCAGTAAGTTGTTAACCCCTTTCCCTGCACACACCATACAGAGAGGCCGCGATGAAGGTTTCCAGGTACCGGCTATAATGCCAGTCATCGGGTCAGGGGGCATGGGTGTATCCGGCTGGGCCGAGAGGGGGCATCCCTTGTAATCCGCGCGTATTAATAGTGATCCCATGCTATTCGAGACAATGGTCTCCCCGTCTTAGAGTTTTTCTTGAACGATGCTTTGGGTGATTCCTGGCATCCGGAAAGTTAATCTGGTGTGTGCTGGTCAGGTGTGTTTTCAACCCAAAGACCGTAACGGGAATTAGTCAGCGTCTCGGTGTTGGCTAAAGAAATCCTATACACGTGGGTAAAGAGTACACCCTCTGCAGAGTTAAACCTATTCGAATAGCCGTGTCCGCGGTTAACGACTACAGTCTGGGTTGGTCAAGTGTCGGTCTTAGCGTCGGTCTTCGGAGGAAATAATTAAAATTGAGCATGATTCATTTTTGCAGGATGATTATTGTCACTACTGATGCCAGCATGAATATTATTGTTAATATGAATATTATTGTTACTAACCTTTTTCTTCTATGTGCAACCTTGAGTATCACTTGGGATGGCTAGTCCACCTGGATACTCATTTCTATTTTTCTGGGTATCACTTGGGATGGCTAGTCCACCTAGATACTCATTTCTATTTTTATGGGTATCACTTGGGATGGTTAGTCCACCTGGATACTCATTTCTATTTTTCTGGGTATCACTTGGGATGGCTAGTCCACCTTGATACTCATTTCTATTTTTCTGGGTATCACTTGGGATGGCTAGTCCACCTTGATACTCATTTCTATTTTTCTGGGTATCACTTGGGATGGCTAGTCCACCTGGATACTCATTTATATTTTTCCGGGTATCACTTGAGATGGCTAGTCCACCTGGATACTCATTTCTTTTCAAGACCTCTCGAGGCGTCGCATTCAGACACCCGTTTGGCATTTTTCTTGGAATTCCCTCAGGCGGTCCAGCGCCCGATGTTCCATTTTATTTTCTTGGTTTATTAATAAAGTAACCTATTAATTCATCTGCACCGTATTAATATCATACCATGCTTTAATTTTCGATCAGCATATGCATGTAATTTAATCCATCATGAACATATGCATTCGGTATATCTTTTGTCCATAATGTTTGCAAGTACATTGCAACGTACTCACAGGCTTGTCCCTGGCTATTTAATTGGCCAGGTCAGGATTTCAACGAGGAGAGCACTACGAAGGCACACCCCGCAACCTAGGGATCGGAGATAGCAGCCACGCGAGATAGGAGTTAACCAGGTCAGCCATTCCTGTGGAAATGGTGCCCCACCAGAGATGGAGATCCGCTACCCGCTTCCGCCATCCGCTGTTAGAAATCATTGTTGTATCATTAGACCTTTATGGTCTTGTATTCAATTCTTGTAATTGCTTGGTAATCTGTATCAAGGACGTGTCCACCAGCAAAAATGATCTTGGGGCTGGTGGTGACACGAGGGGTCAGTTGCTGGGATTGTATGTCCCGGAGAACCGGCCCCGACAAAAATTCTCCTTGAAGATGTCAACGAGTCTATTTAAACATATTTTTGGTTTCAGACGGAGAGAAAATCTACGAACTGGATCAAAGGGGCACAAAAAATATGCTAAAAATGCATTATTCGTACATATAAGTTGTTGTATGTGACTCATAGTACTGCACAGACCACTCCCTATGCCTGAAATGAAGTAGATGCCTCCTGGAATATGTCAATGAGTATGTTTAAACAAGTTTTCAGTTTCAGACGGAAGGTAAACCCACGACATCACGAGGGCCCTAGAGCGAATCTTGGCATTGCTGCACACACAAGGGCACCACACAGAGGGCACCAAGGAAGGGCGACCCCAACAAAGGCGAGGTTATAGGAAGACCTAGAGAGGAAGTGCACGGAAGCAACGCCTTGAAGGAGGAGAACAACGTCGTCGTCGTTTTCCGCAGTATCCAAGGCCTTGCGCAACTTTTGTTGGTGTCCCCTCCTCCGTAGGCACCGACACGCGACATCGTGAATGTCTAGGGAAGTGTCAAGCATGCCACTCCAAGAAAACCTCAGTCCCTGCAAGCCCAACAACAAACCTCGCAAGTGAGGAGCACGCCACGGGAGCGTGGAGCCCCTCTCCGGCAACCCAGCAACCGCCGACACCTACCCGGCCACCGTCGGAGGCTCCAGATCCGGACCAGTGGCTCAACACGCACCCGAGCACCCACGGTAGCAAAGTCGCACCCACCAACCAGACGAATGGAACCGCCACCGGCCTCTAGGTCGTTGGATCCGAAGCTGGCCATGGCCACAACCATCCGGGACAGCCACCACTAGTGACCAAAAAAGGGGAAGCCACCGGAGCAGAAGGAGACGGCGAGATGCCGGTTGGTGGAGAGGGTGGGGATGGACGTTCCTCACGACGGGGAGCTCTGGACGCAGAGGCGGACCCAGGATTCGGCCAAGCCCAGGGCCCAGGCTGCTACAATGCAGCTACAGTGCGCAATATGCTACAGTACCGAAGCAATTCATCTTCACGCCCCGGGCCCAGCCCCCCCGGCCTGGGTCCTGAATCCGCCACTGTCTGGACGTCACCGGAGAGGAGGACGTCGATGGGGGGGGGGGCGTGGACAAGGGCCAAGACAGAGAGGAGCCAAGCGAAGGAATATTTTGCTGGGAACTCCCTTCAGCTGCTCAAATTTGAGGAGGCAGGGGCACTTCTCCGCAAATTTTTGAGTTAAATCATTTAAGGGTTCGGCTAGGTCCGGTTTAACTCCTCAAAAGAGAATCTTTTGAGGAGTTAAGGCCTTTTGAGGTTTCAGCTATAGTTGCTCTAATGTGCTACTTGGCGGATGATTACTTCAAAATTAATCCACTTTAAGTATTAAAGCGATATGAATGCTGTTGTGATGATCCACCTCATATATGTTTGAAAACTATCTGCAAACAGGAGAGGTAACATAGATAGATGATATGAGATTGTGCTTCTATTTCTTTATGTGAAAACCAGTACCATATCTTGCATTTCATATGCATGGTTGCCTTCAACTCTTCATTGACTTTGGTTATATTTTGAGGCTTCAGTTTGATGAATTATCATTAGTAGCATGTCTAGATATGTATACCGGTAGGTTTGTGCTAACATTACCAAACTATACTGTAAGAAAACCACACGGCTTCCTTAATATTTGAACAATTAACTCTGCTTTCTCCTGCCACTAGTAAATGTGTACGTTCAATGCACGTTGATATCAAGAAGACCTGTGACTCTCTAAACGAACAAAATGCTACTCCTAGACAAAGCCTCCAAGAAGGATCGTCGCATGTGCGCCGATGTTGACGAGTCCAACCAAAAGTCGAACATATGATCTTAATCTCCGAAGACGAGCTTCGAGCCAGCACCTTCAACAATGATACGACACACCCCAGTCGACATTGCCTAATCTAGCCAGAGAGGCGAGACCGTGAGACCATTAGATTACTTTTGTCACACATTTCTTAATTTGTGGAGAGGCCGGGTGTGTGCTCATTGTGTTCTGTATCCTCTAAATGCTTTACTTTGAGCCAATAAAATTCACCCTTTGTCGAAAAAGTTCTTAATTTGTGCATTACCCTTGATCTGATGAATGAAGAAAAAAAAAACCTGTTATCTGACACACTTGCTTTTTTTTTCTTAAATCAAGAAATATTTCATTTCTGTTGAGGATTCAACTCTTGGTGAGCATTCGGTTGGTAGCTGTGTAACTATTATTCACACCACTTGGTGTTGACTGGTGGTCTTTGGTTACTTGGGTTGGAGGTAATGTTGGGTATTAGAGTATAGGTCGGTTACGGATAGTATATCCGGCAAGGTTTGGAATTGTAATCTATCTCTATTAGTCTTGGAGTCCAAGTTTTGTAATCTATATAAACAGCCCTTCGAGGCCCCAATCAATACAACAGTTATTATTCTCCAATTATCATGGTATCAGAGGCCTAGGTTTTCCGCACCTAGCCGCCACACAGCTTCCGCGCCGCGCCGCCCCCGGGGAGATCGATCTCCGCCGGGGGCCGCGCAAATAGTAGATTAGATCTCGCGTCGTCCAAACTTTCTCGTCGGCCGCTTGACCGGCGTTTCTTCTTCTTTCGCCGATCATAGATCAGATTGCGTCGCCCACCGCCGCATGTCGTCCTTGCGCACCTCTGCTCGGATCTCGCCGTCAACACAGGGCTGCACCATCAACAACCGTGGTCATCATCGCCGACAACCATCCACACCAACAACGTCGCTGCACGTACCGCATCGTCGCCATCACCACCAATCATGGTCTTCGTCAACGCCAACGGGTTTAATTCCCGAAATCTCCTACCTCTACAGCTCAATCGCCATCAACCACAACCTCTTCGTCTTCGTCCACTACAACCTCGCCGCCAGAGTCGCAGTCTATTTTTTCTTTATTTGCACACATATGTGCACAATTTTTCCTAACTATTTCGTCTACTCCGGCGTCAACGGCGGACAACTTCGGCACCAGTAAGCCACAAACCGACCGTTCACGGAAAATTTCTCTGCTCCTCCATCCGACTCTGGCTCGCATGGTTCGTTATGGTCCCTGTCTTCGCACGTCCGGTATTGGCAACACCGACGCGTGCCTTCATCCCCGACATGCTCCCGGGTCTGGCAAGCTCGGCAAGGTGTGCCTCCTACCTCGACTACCTCTACTACCTCGACAACCTCCACAACTCCGGCAAACTCGACGACATCGACCACAACAGCAACACCAACGACTTCATCAATGGCGACTTCATCACCAACGGCATAATCGACCACGACTACAGCGCCCACCCCTCGGCTACATCGACATCGGCATCAAGGGCTATCACCTCGGCTCCCTCTCCCGCGGCAAGCACGGCAAGCCCGGCAAGCCCGTCACCGACAAGCACGGCAAGCCCGGGAGGTCCGACAAGTCCGGCGAGTCCGGCAAGCCCGGCAAGTCCGGCAAGCACGGCAAGCCCGGCAAGCACGGCAAGCCCGGCAAGTCCGACAAGTCCGGCAAGTCCGGCAAGCCCGGCAAGTCCGGACAATCCGGTAAGTCCGGCAAGTCTGGCAAGTCCGGCAAGTCCGGCAAGCCCGGCAAGTCCGTCAACATCAAGCCCGGCAAGTCCGGACAACCCGGCAAGTCCGGCAAGCCCGTCCCCGGCAAGTCCGGCAACCTGGCAGTTCGCGCTTTCGGATTACGCTCCAGTCTCAACATCGTTACTCCTGATGCTGAGACTACGGGGGGATATTAGAGTATAGGTCGGTTACGGATAGTATATCCGGCAAGGTTTGGAATTGTAATCTATCTCTATTAGTCTTGGAGTCCAAGTTTTGTAATCTATATAAACAGCCCTTCGAGGCCCCAATCAATACAACAGTTATTATTCTCCAATTATCATTGGGCACAACACCTCCTGGTCCTCCCAGCTGAGAAACAGATACTTGCAACAATAAGAAATGACCGAGGCAAATCCCTCACTGAAGGTGGTTTCAGTCCAGACTTGCTCACTAGAAATAAGAAATGCAAACTTGTAACAAAAAGTTACTATGTTTTAGCTAAATCTCATGTACAACAGAAGGATGGCACTAAAATTCTTTTTAACATGTTACAAAATGTAAAGCTTCATACGATTCTATTATTAGACCTTTTCGCTTTACTCATGGTCTCAGTTCTTCCTGGTATGTGCAGGCCAACAGTTAAGGACTCTAAAAACGCACAAAACAGCATAACTAAAAACATGATCAACAGCGCACAGGAAGAACCCGCTGCATTCTCCAGCTATACGTGAAATGCATAGTCTAAAAGGAATGAAGCTCATTGCATAAACCACTGCATTTTCCAGTTACAAGAAATGCATGATCCAAAAAATTGTAGGATCATCAACTCATTGTGAGAACCCTGCAGTGAAATGCATTGTCTACGAAGCCGTGGCAATCACATCGCAGGGATGAATGTCAGAAGAGCTACGACATTCAGCATCACTACAATATTGTTGAGCCATTGGACCCAACGCTTTCAGTAGTTCTGAATCATAGAATCGCGAACACGAGAGCTGCTGAGTTTCTGAATCTATATCTATCTGTAGGCAAAAGTAGGCGTCCAGTTCTGCTGCCATCATATCCGAGGTGGAGAAACTTGTGAACTGTCAGGACACCGGCTCTGATCTTCCTCTACTCCGCGTCGACATCTGGGTGTCGCAGTTCATCGTAGGCTGAAATAGCAGAAATTATGAGCCAGTTAGAAGGCACGCCAATAATCAATAACATGATCAAGAAGGCAAAACCTGAAGCAATCTAATGTGCAAGGAACTAAGCTTTTATGTAGTATTGAAAGACACACTACCTGAGTTTCATTAACTGACTAGAAAATTAGTATCTTCTCTGCAAAGGTGAATAAGATGACTGAACTTGATTTGGCCTTTTAACTTGCATAATTACTACTAGCGGCAAATGTTACGAAATGGACAAACTGAATCTTCTGAATCAAGGACAGAAATGTTCGCTTCAGTCCATCTTTTACCATGTGTACATAGTGATAAATCCACTTGCTGCCTACTATTTACATCCAACTACTCTTACTTCTCTATAAGATTACAACAGTTCCAGACAGCTCCCAAGTCCTAACAGAATGAATCATAAATCATAATATCATTTTTCCAAGCACGATCAGATTAGCACTCCACTAAAGTAAGACCACAAACATCATGTTCATGCAGCAAAATATATCCACACCAACATGTGTGCGTTGTTGATAACAGATTCAAGGACAACACTACATTTCCATACAAAGAAGATCAGCATGACAGCAGATGAACAATTTAAATCTCAGAGCCTTGCAAAATAAAAAAGACCAAATTTGGAGCTCATGTGCAGAAATAAGATTTAATTTAATATTTTTTGGAACCTGAATTTTGTTCACATATTATTCAACACGAGTAAAATGGGCTAAATCAAGCGGATATCTCACCATCTTCTCTGTTAAGGCTGAAAAGAGATGAATCAACTGATTTGGAGTTTTAAGTTCCATAGTGAGTTATTTTCCCAATAACAGATTACAACAGCTGCAGACAATTCCCAACACCTAACAGTTTCAGACTACAACAGTTTCAGTTTATTGTTTTTTCAGACGACAACACTTTCAGTAAACTGTTCTGAGACTAGAAGTTTCAGTTAACTGTTTCAAGCACAAGCAGATTAGCACCCCACCAAAATAAAACCCAAAAAATCATTGATCATGTATAACAAATTCACTTGTTGCCACCGTGAGTAGATACTTAGGAAGTTGGGGCATGGAGAGAGGCTCTCACCACGAGTCTCGTCCTCGAGGATGACAATCTCGAGGATCTTGCCGTAGCCGCCGTGGGGCAGGTCGACGACGAGCGGGGTCAGCCTCCCGTAGCGGCCCGCTCGGACGCACATGGCGATGTTCTGGTAGTACAGGTTGATGCTGGTGCGGATCACCAGCTCGTCCCTCAGACGGAACACGGACCTCCCCCTGAACCAGAACTGGCGCCAGCCGGCGCTGTCCTCGGGGTAGTCCCCGCCGAGCGTCGGAGTGTACCGGATCCGCCGTCCCGGCTCCATGAACATGTCGGAGAGGAATCTTGGGAGAGTCTGCAGTTGATCGCAGAGAACCATGGTTATTTTCGGGAGATCAAGAACTGCTCGAAAATTTGGCAAGAACAGAACTGCAGTTCAAATGAACGACGCCGAATAAGCCAATTCGCTCAATCGATAGGAGAATCAAGAAGGGAGTCATGGCGAGCTCACCGGAGGCCGGCCATGAATGCCAGGCATGCCCGACTCTCCCGGGATGGGCTCGACGCCCCCGATCTGCTGTCCCGGCCCCCGGTGCTTGAATATGGCGGAGAGGAATCTTATTCCTGGGCGAGTCTGCAGTTGAACCATCAACCATGGTTATGTTCGGGAAATCAAGAACTGTTTGGCAAGAAGAGAACTGTGAAAGTCTGAAACTAACACAATTCGCAATCGCCGAAAGCAATTCAAGAAGCGGGTCATGGCGATCGAACTCACCGGAAGCGGGCCAGGAATGGCAGGCATGCCAGCCTCTCTAGCGGGGATGGGCTCGACGACCCAGTGCATCATGGAGCTGGCGTCTTCGTCGACGCTGACGCCGGCGTTCCAGGGGAGGTACCTGCCGTTGGCGCAGAGGTAGCGGCCGCCCACGTGGCGGAGCAGGACGACGTCGTCCGCGAAGCCCGACCCGACGGCCCGCCACATGATGGCCCCCACCTCCGGCTGGTCGTAGTCGCGCAGCTCCGCGCGGGATCCGCGGTGGCCTCGCCGCGCCGGCACGTCCGTGGCGGCGAGGTAGCGGCCGTAGGCGGCGCTGTGGAGGAGCAGGTACAGGCCGTAGCCGTCGCCGTCGGCGCGGTTGTAGATGTGCACCGCCCACGCCGCGTTCATGGAGGCCCGGACCTGGCTGAGGGTGACGCTCTCCCCGTCGTCGGCGGCGTGGAGGTAGGTGCGGGTGCGGTGCACGCGGCTCCGCAGCCGCACGTGGTGCTCGTCTTGGAACTGGTCCATAGGTCACCGACGCCGGAGAGCAGAGGCGGTGGGCTGCTGCGCCTGCGCGGTGGGGAGAGGAGGGGTTTTTGGTTTGTTGGGGACTCCCGGCGAGGAAAGCTGTTGGTTGCGGCGGTTGCGTTGGGCGCCAAAGCGAGGTATTTCAAGGTGCCGCCGTCCCGGGCTTTGGGCGCGAGGTGGGCTTGCGGGCCGTTTCCTTGGCCCAGCCCACACAATCGAGCGCCGTCTCTCTCCTCCATTCCGCCTCCCGCACAGGTCCGCACGAGTCCCTTCCCCGAACAGACGCGTGGCGGCGGCGGCGCCGCCCCTTCCCTTCACTCCGCGCTGCCCCAGCGCGCCGGCACGGCGAAGCGACGGCCGGCGGCATAGCTCACTCTCCCTGCCAGGCCTGCCCTGACCCGCCGCACGTACGCCGCCAAGCCCGCCCGGCGAAGCGAGGCAGAGGCAGCGAGACGACGGCGAGGAGAGAGCAACCACCGCCAGATCAGCGAGACTGCTAGTGTGTGCGTTGCTCGCTGGCGGCTTCTGTGTTTACTGTGCTGCTCGCTGTCCTGTATTTTGTGCTCGCGTGGCACCTGTGGTGGTGGTGTGCCGGTGTTTGCCAGTCTCATCTAATCTCATACTCATCCTTTTGATATTTCACTTTGTCTCGTGTAAGGGCATCTCCAAGCCTGACCCGTAAACCGTCCGCATCCTTTCGGATCGCGGGAGCCATCTAACGCGGAACTGTATCGGCCCGCGAGGCGGTCCGGACGCAATTTCTCCTGCAAATCGAAGACAAAAGTGGGGGAGGTTTGTGGGAGTCCGGACACGCGAAACGTGTGAATCCGATACCCCCGGCCTACCCAAAACCCTTCCCGGACCCTGCGACTCCATCCTACTCATTTTCTCTCCTTCCTTCTTTCTCTCTTGCCTTCGCCGCCGCTCCACCACCCCGGCCACCACGCCACACCCTTGCCGCAACTCTGCGTCTCCGTCACCTCCGGCGCTCCAGCAAGGCTCCTCGCCGCTTCTCCTCCGTCTCCATTCAACCCCTGTCCTCCGATTGAGCATTAGTGGGCGGTGAAAGGGGACAACAATGTTGGGATGTAATATTTGAACTTTTTTAAATTTGAACTAGTGTTGCATGCGGCTATTTGAACGTCTGTACCCTTTGCATGCGGCTATTTGATCGTGCGGACTTGGAAAAAAATATATGAGAAAGGCCGGATGTATGCGGCTAGCGTTGGATGGCATCCTCCTGCATCCGTGTCCGCGGACTGGTCCCTCCCTGTTCACGGACGGATGCGGGAGGATTTTTGCGGGTAGCCGTTGGAGATGCCCTAACTAAACTGTATGATATGCAGATTGTTTCAAAATTGTGTGAAGTGGAGCTATCATGTCCTGCCATGGCCCTCACTGTTGAACCATCCGTGTTTCGGCGGGGCGGTTTAAACAACTTCACATCTCATTGTGATGGGCGTCATTGGTGGTGTCGATGTTGTCATATTGTCTAGTGCTCTTGTTTTGCCATTTCCGTGCTTTTGGGTCATCTTGCCTAACAATTGGTCAAGCGATGCTCTTGTTTTGCCATTTTCGTGCTTTTGGGTCATCTTTCCTGACAATTGGTCAAGAGAAGAAAGCGGTCTGGTTGACACCGGGGAGCAATTTGCCATGTCCTAGCATTGCTAGTCAAAGAAAGTCCCAACAATCTTATGGTCCCAGGATGGGGTACTCATGCAATCTATTCAAAACAGTTTAGTTAAATCCTACCAATGCGATGGAGGAACGCTGATGTGTGAAAGGCTGGGGGTAGAGAGACGACGGTTTTCATATTTCTCTATGTTTTCTTAATTTTATGTATTTTGCTAAGTTAATCAATAAAGTCGTATGATGCCTAGGGTCATCGGAGGCACTGTCGCGAAGTTATTTTCCACTCGTATGTCGATTGGTTTGTGTTGCCACCACTAGTCGTTTTTGGCCCCAATATGACACAGAGGTCGTGTATCTACATGTTTTGGCGTACTTTTAGTTTTAGATTTTTGTCTAGATGACATTGTCATTGCATAGAGTTCCACGAATCTTGATCTCTAGATGAGAAAGTTGTTGTTTAGGTGGTTTATCCCCATCCGCCTCTTCTTTTCTTTTCAAGAACGTTAAAAGCCGATGAAGCAATTGTGTAGTTTGTATGTTCCATGGAAGGCTCTATGGTTCTTCAATCTTCACTTGGCATCATCTTTGATGTGAGGTTTTTCACATGGCAGAGATGCTTCTCCTGCTTGTTTCGGGTTAAGAGTCGGGATGACGATGAAGATTATCTTGCATGAATTTAATGATTCTAAGAGAGGGGGTGGTACGTTTTGGAGCATAGAGGGTTGCCATGCCGAAAGAAGCTGAGGGACGATCACAGGGGCGACCTCCGCATCGATGAACTACCGCCAAATTGAGGATTGGATTGTCCTTGTGACACCATGACCAACTGCCACTGAATCGAGGATTGGATTGTCCAATCTTGGCCCTATTTCATCTCGTGGTGTTGCCTTAGTTATTGATTGTTTTTCATGGGCGAATAGTATGATTGTTTTTTTTTCTGAAATGTTTTTTCACACGACAATTTTTGCATGAATGTTCTAATGTTCCCATGGCAATTTGCTTATCATGGCAATTATGCAGATAATCATCATAACATAATAGTTTTTTTGACTCGGGCTAGTGCCATGTGCAACTTTATTATAAGCAACATGGCTATTTGACTAATTAGACCATGGCATTTTTACTGTTTTAGAACATGGTAGTTTTATCTTAGGTACCATGGCATTTTTTTTAGTTAGAGGATGGCTTTAAAAAAATAGACCATGGCAATTTGAAGTTATGTACCATGGCAAAATTATTCTTTAGATCATGGCAATTTTATTAGTTACACCGCGGAAAAAAAATGTTATTTCACCATGTTAGTTTTTTCTGGTGGCATGGAAGTTTTTTTTAGATCATGCCAATTTTATTCATTAGACCATGATACTTTTAGTACCCACACCATGTCAATTTTATTAGATAGGCATTGGTAGTTTATTTTGTAGCATGACATTTTTTGTGCACCATACAAATTTGTGACATGCTATCTTGTACTCCCCCGTTCCATATATAAGTATGAAAGTTCATCTTATAATGAATCTAATGATATAAGTTTGGCATTCTAGATGTAAATGTTTTTCTCCATAAATTTGGTCAAAGTTTGTGATGCTTGACTTTTCAAAAAATCTATATGCACTACATTATGAAACAGAGGGAGTATGTTATGCAACATGGCATTTTTATCATTTACACCATGGCAATATCAATTTATGTAGTATGGCATTTTTTTTACTTTTTCAGTACATGGTAATTTTTTGTCATGGCAAATAATCTTAAAATGTTGCCCTGTAAAAATCATGGCAATATTGTAATTGTATCCTTTTTGTCACATGGCGTTTTTATGATGTTCTAATAGTGTTTCATATATTCTGATGAGAATTTGTCACATTTTTTATTATAAACAACATGTCAATTTTGTTAATTAGATCATGGTAGTTTTCATCAATATACTATCATGGTGGGAAACCTTTTTTGAAACCATAGTTTTTTAAGAGAAAATATGTTTTTTAAAGAGCATTTTCTTTTCAAAGTTTTTTATTGGGATCTCTATCTACAACATGGTATTTTTTTATTATTATTAAGGGTATGGAAGTTTATCATTAAGACCATGTTTTTTTTAATAGCAGCATGGCAATTTTTTTATCTATAGCTCAGTATATTTATTTTTAATGGCACGCCAATTTTACATTTTTGTATCATGGCAATGTTCTTTTTGTGTGTTTTCTTGTTTTCGACAAAGAGAAAATATAGAGCATGGCAATTTTAATTTTGTGTCATGGCATTTTTAGTTTTAATGTCATGGCATTTCCATTATTATTGATCATGGCAATTTCCTTTTTGTTTTCAAAACTTTTCAATTTTGAATCATCCTCGATCATGACAATTTTCCTTCATATTTTTTATACATTTTTTTCTTTCAAATTTGTCATGTATGAAGGCTTTTTAGTAAATTTTTCATTTTTTTCATTTTTGCAACTAGCAGTTTTTGCTATACATATATTTTTTCTTTTTGTGTGTGTTTCTAGATATGTGCTATATATGAAATCGTAGTGATGTGGTAGTTTATATAAAAAAAATTAAAAGAAATTTAGCACGTCAAATTCTGTAATTTTTCTTTTCTCGATATAGAACACCCTTTTTAGAGGAATGTACAGTACATGATTGTGGCGCCCTGCCTGAATACCACTGTAGCCAGACGGTCGCCGCACACACCAGCCCAGGAAATCACACTGGTGCGTGCCTTTACAACAAGTATCATGAACACAGGCATTTCTATTAATGGATATATAAGTCTTACATGATATTTTACAAGGGTGATGGCAGCGGAAAAGCTCTATCTAAGGCAACATGGTCTTGGTGCGGCTCCAATCCACATGGATCTGACTGGGTTACTCTTCTAGCCCGCGAACAGTCCGGCTCCTCGCCAGTGGACATCGGATCCTTAGGTGAACCTGGCCACATTGAAGGCCATTGAGTACTTTTGAATGTACTCGCAAGCAAACCAAATAACATATATATACACCAAGCATAGCAATCCATGGCATTCAAGAATGTACTTGTTATCTTAACAATATTAGTTATCATGTTATGGCAGAATTATCTAGCAATATTAATCATCATGTCATAATAGGATTACCTAGCATGGGAACTACCAAAGTAAATGCAGTAAGGTAAAGTGTAACGGTGCAGGTAACTTATTAAGTTCCTCTCATGATCCCTCTGGACCATATCCAAGTTCTTATGGTTATCCGACCATCTCCTTCATAGCCATCCCATGGCTAACATCTCAATTTCCTGACATCATCCGATGTCCAGGCATCTGTGCTGTAAATCTAACAAAGCTTACCTTATCTGGTTCGTTCTTAGCAATCATTCGGTTAACTCCTCTAGACTCGGCACAGACCAAATAGTGTGACCTAGTACAAACTGTGTCCCATGACCGAGGACGCGGCTATTCGAATAGATTTACACTCTGCAGAGGTTGCGCACTTTACCCACACTATGGAGCTCCCGGCCTCGTACTTTAGTACATGTTCCCATTCGGGTGGACCGGCGCTGCTCCAACAAAACTTGTCTATTGCCCAGCACTATTACGGCCCCACCGACAATCATACCTCTTCCGGGTCAAGTCCTGGGTGGCCCCTGTGTCACTCCTGACACATGCCACCGTCGTGGCCAAACTAAACTGTCCCAAACGGGGACCCTGGTACCATATAACTTGGGCTCACAAGGTATCGCCGCCTATCGGGCCAGGGTAGCACGCACGCATAACCTTCCCTCTTTGGAGGTACCAATAAGAGGCAAGACAATAGACCAAGTTAGGGCCTCCCCATAAAGGCAAATGTGGCTGCACTGATGAGCTCGATTCGGTGGCACTATGACTCGATCCAGCCGACGGAGGAGGTTGTCATTATTAAGTCGCATTTCCTTAACATTGCAATAACATGTAGGAGATATGCCCTAGAGGCAATAATAAATGTTATTGATTATCTCCCTGTTCATAATTATGTTTATGTTCCATGCTATAACTGCAATGATTCTCGAGTCTACAAATAAAACGAGGCTTGGAGGGAAACTCATGTGCACGTGTGGGATAATAAACGGTAAAATGTATTCCTAGTCAAGCCTCTATGACTGGCTCAAGTATTGCATGATGATCCTGTTTTCCTGATCATGGGCATGACTATGCCGGCAATTTTGAGGGCACAATTGTTGGTAGAACACTTGTGTTGAATCGATCCAAATTGATGTTATGCTATGAGATACATTCGTCATAAGTTAATGGTTAATAACACAGGAAGTTAATGTTTGCATAATTCCTTAGACCATGAGAGTATCGAGTTTCTTCATGCTTGCTTCATGAACTTTGGGGTTTGTTAAACGTCATCCGTAAATGGGTGGCTATTACGGCGGCTTACGGGTTCATGGAAAAGTATGTCAAGTAACTTGATAGCTCAAGATTGGGATTTGCTCCTCCGACGATGGAGAGATATCTCTGGGCCCTCTCGGTGTTACGGTATCCATCATCGTCTGGCCAGACACAGGGTGATTTGATCACAGGGATGCCGGAACACGGGAACGAGAAAAGAGAACAATACCGGCAACGAGGTAACTGGCATAGTGGACAAGGTGTTGATCCACGGGGATGCCAACATGTCTCACCTCGGGTATTTGTAACATATCGCGAAGCAACAGGAATAGCACACGGCAACTCGAGGTTCACTCGAATATTCATTCGTGTGGGTATAGGGATCAATATGGGTGTCCACGGCTCCGATGTTGATCATTGATCGGAAGGGGTTCCGGGTCATGTCTATGCTTCACCGAACCTATAGGGTCACACGCTTAAGGGTTATCTATCTGCTGAATACTAGACAAGGAGTCCGAGAGAAAGTCACTGAAATAGTTTCGGAGACAGCGAAAAAGTTCCGGAGAGAACACCGAAAAAGTTTTGGTAAAACCGAAAAGTTGTTTCGGATAAAACCATTGATCCAAAAAGGTTTCGGCAAGCACCGGGAATGTTTTGGAGGTTGCCAGATTGGTCTGGTAATTTCTGGAATTTTTTCGGAGAAAAAACCGAAAAAGGTTTTCGGAGCTGCCGGAATTGTTTACCGGGTAAACGAAGATGGTTTTAAATTAAACCACCATACCGGAAATGTTCCGGAGCGAGTCCAGATAATTTTAGAGAATGCCGGAAATGTTCTGGGACCTTCCGGAATTTTTCAGAAGAAATAGTTTCAGAAAACATCTTGTCCCAGCGAGAGGGGACAAGATCCCACGGATCGTGGGGGCTGTTTTTGGGCTGTTTTTGGGGGCGCCCCCTTTAGGGGACAGCCCCCTTGTGGCTGGACAAAGTGTTGGGGGAGCCCCCCATGGTGGGGGGCAGCCCCCACAAATGGTGGAGAGTGTTGGGAGGAAGGTGGGGCCCCATGGGGGAACACCATGGACAAGGGAACATGTTTTCTCCATGTTTGATGGGAACATGTTTCCTTGTTTGGTGGGTGCTTGTTTTGTGGGCTGAAATTTCAGCCCCCCCCTCACCCCTTCCACCACTATATAAGGAGGTGGAGAGGAGCTCTCCATCCTCACTCCAACTCTCACACACATGGCATGCATGATCTGCCTTTCTTCTCTCCCTCCCACGAAATAGTTTCGTAGAGCCGAAAGGCTGTCTGGGTTCCGGTGGGAACTAGTTCTGGACGGTGAAGCCCTACCGGATAGATGACACCGTATGTGTGCAACTCTATAGAGAGATTGTAGTTTCGGTCTTAGTTCGAGAGTGCCTCCCGAAGGGCTGTCCGTGTGACCGTCCGAGTTTTGGAGGTCCTCCCGAAGGGTTGTCCGAGTGACAGTCCGAGTTTCGGAGGTCCTCCCGAAGGGCTGTCCGCGACACCGTCCGGGGGACTGTGCGACCGCCTCCCGGAGGGCTGTCCGCGGGGCAGATGAGGGTATACATCCTCGCGGTTGGGAGGTTGTAAAATCCTAGCTGCGGGGATCTGCACCGCCGTTCGTCATCGACTCTACTTCCGCTGCGCTACGAGTCGGTAACGAAAAATGATCAAACCTTGTATGCAGTCTCCATAGTGGTCCTGGGCTGGTGCGTAGGTCGGAAATTTTTTGTTTTCTACTGCGTTACCCTACAGTGGCATCAAGAGCCGTGCTATGCGTAGATGCAGGTTGCGATCTAGAATACATAGAGATGTATGGGTGTTGCACAATATAATTAGGTAGTAGATGAGATCTATTGCTGAAAATTATTTGTGCGGGTAGCAGATGAAATCTGTTACCCGATGTTCCTGTTGCTTCCCTAGAATTTGCATATTTCTGATCTTGATAACAGTATGGTGGAGTTTCAATGTTCTGGCAATCCGCGATCCTGATTGATCAACGAAGTGCTAACAGTTCATTGAATTCCACCGTAGTTAAAGAGAAAGATGAAATTTCGCAGACGAATGGGGAATGCAGATGTGATCTGCACGGGGGTCACGCGTATGACGAAGTTTAGTATGGGGCTCGAGATTTTATTATCTCGTGTTTCATACACCCTGGAATGTTAATCTAGCGACTTGGATTATCATGCTTGATGATGGACGTTGGTAGCTTCGGTTTGTTTCGAAACCTTAGAAGCCACGTAAAATAAAATTTCGCATGAACCGATTAGAGGCGTCTAACTTGGTTTTGCAGGATGGTTTGCATGTGCATGTGATGTGGTATAGCAATGATTCATAATAATTTGATTATGTATGAGATGACCATATGATGTAAATTGATTAACATGACCTGCGTGTCATGATTCGGCATGATGGCTGGAGCCATATGATTGCACTTTAAATGACCTGCGTGTCAACCTTATGTAATGCACTTATTTTATTAGCTATAGAGATAGCAATATTATCTTGTGCATCGACAAGGTGGTGGCAATCTTCGCAATGGTGAACACCGACGCGAATGCCGGAGACGAAGAAATACGAGACTTCTCCGTCAGAAAGGGCTATACCATATCATGCTATTATGAATTGCCTGAGATGTTTATCCCTTATGATGCACCCTTCTTGATTGCGCAGTAGTCGCTTTTTATTAGGGTGATCTCTCACTGAAATATCAAGTAGTTAGTGTTCTCCCAAGTGTAGCACCGTCACGGCACCTAACTTTTCGGGGCATTGCATGATCTCCATGGGTGCGAACGATTAGGGATGTGTGAGGCGGGTGAGTTGAGACCTCGCAGCAAGATCACTTGGTTGTCTTGACGTTCAGGCATGAAAGTCATGAGCTCGGAACACACGCATTGAAAGATGAACAAGAATCGCATAGAGATGTGATCGGCAAGTTTGCCTACCGATTGAAGTTCACGCCATGGGTGTTCATCTCGAACCGTGACGTTGAATGGATATGCGGGTCTTGAATCACTCACAATCAATTATGAGAGATATTGATTTGAGTGGGAGCGCACTATAGAATTAACTTGTTTAATTCTCAGTGCAATTAATTTTGAACACTGTCTAAGTGTGGTTTGCATAATAGTTGTAGAATAATGGCTCGCGTTTCCACCTTCCCTATTAAAATTGAATAGCTGTTAAATATCTGGTTAAAACTTTACGGTTGGTAACGTAATGTGAGGATTGTCCTCTAGAGTGCCGAGAAGGACTTTGTCCTATCGCATGCTTTCGGTATTCTCCCGCTAATGCTATGGATCATGTGACTCTCGTCCTTCGATCCAAAAGCTAGAATTCCTTTTCAGTCAAAGTGCAATATGTTTGCTTCCATGAGACCCAAACTTCGAAAGTTTGGATAGTTATGTGATATTCATGGAATCTGAAAATCATCTTCAGAGACAGACAAAGGCTAATAGATATGAGATATCCAAAGCAATGTTTGTTTGCAAACTATTAGTAAGGTGTTTACTATGCATAAGACTGATAAGAGAGGGATCCAGGAGAACGCCTGTCATATGATGAAAGGTGAATAAAACAACAACTTAAAGAGAAAGGAAGTGTCCGAAGGGTGTTAGTAAGATTTTCACGCCTAGGAAGTCCGGGGCTAACGCCACTCTTAAGTTGGGTGCTTCTTCTGAGAGTAGGAGAATTACTGAAAGTTAAACTGTTAGAAGTATAATGGCAATAGGAAAGAAGACTGGAATATCCAGCTCATGTATGAATGTCATACAAGTTTTTGTTGTATAGAGGGCTGGTCAAAGATATAATTCTTGGGAATTATGGTTAAACATGTTAATCACTAATTCTTGGGTATTGTGAGTTAATCACAAAGATACCCGCTCGATTGCACTCTGTTGCAACTCGATGTAAGAACTACTACGGCCTAAAAGACTAGCCAGGAATGAGGTTTAGATACACACAGGGAACATAGTAAATGTTACTATACCTTCCATTAGTGTATTCCCTATGTATTTACTTTCATAATTCATTTTAGAGTTTTACACTCTAGCCCATTGCATAAAGTATCTTGCAAGAAGGTTATTCATAAGAGAACTTTTGATGTTCGATGTTATGAATAACATAAGGGCCATACTTTCATTATGAATGAGATGTATGTTATGAATATTGATATTAATACATTGCCTCTGTATTTACTTTCATAATTCATTTAGAGTTTCATACACTCTAGCCCTTTGCATAAGGTATTTTGCAAGAAGGTTATTCATAAGAGAACTTTTGATGTTCGGTGTTATGAATAACATGAAGGGCCATGCTTCCATACAGGATGGGATGTATGCTATGAATATTGATGGTAATATGATACATCCATAACACTGACGCTAAATGTCGCAAGACTAAAAGAATACCACACAAGTGTGGCACTGCATTTGGTCACATTGGAGAAACCTGCATGGAAAATTCCATTATGATGGATTTTGAAGTCGTTTGATTTTGAATCATCTGACACTTGCAACTTTCCTCTGAAAAGTGAAGTGACTGAAATACCGTTCACGGGACATAAGGAACGAGCAAAGAACATATTGGTGATCATACATTATGATGTGTGTAGTCCAATAAATGTTGTTGCAAGTAGTGGATTTATCTATCTTCAGAAATGACTCAAGTAGATATATGGATATTTACTTGATGAGACGTAAGTCTGGATTTTTTGAAATCATTCGAAAGGTTTTCAATACGAAGAAGAAAATATTGTAACAAGAAAATTATGTTTCTACAATTCGATTGCAGAAAGGAATATTTGAGTTACAAGTTTAGCGAATGTCTGATGAGTTGTGAAAGGGGTTTCATAACTTGCACCTCCCGGAACACCACTACAAGTGGAGAGTCCGTGTAGATGTAATCGAACCATTTATGACATGGTAAGATCAAAGATGACATAAATAAAATTGCCATTATCCCTTTTAAAGTGATGCTTTAGAGACTGCGGCTTTTTACACTGAAAAGAGATCCATCAGGTCTGTTGAAATGACGCCATGGTATGGTACGCCCAACCATGTTATATCTTTTCTTAACATTTGGAATATGGGGCTTGTGTAAAAGGTTACAAACCTATTCCAAATCAGACAAGTGCTACTTTGTAGGTTATCCCAAGTCATTGGGTATTCCCCCACCACTATACCGAGGCAAATAGGTTTGCCACAAAGAACGGTATGCTTTTTGAAGAAAATGGTTCTTTCAAAAAGGCGAGTGGGAGGACAGTGCAACTCGACGAGATAACCAGTATCTTCGACATCAGATCAAAGGAAAGAAACCTTGGAAGTGATTCCGGAGTTTCCTACTGCGACTGATACGGAAGTCTCTACAATAAAATGTATGGACTTCAGTCGAACTTGCAGCTGAACCTCGTAGGCAAGGCTCGTGCAAACCTCTCAGGTGCGCTAACGAGATATTATTGTTGGACAACAGTATACCTACAATACACAAGGAAGCGGTGATGGGCCCTGACTCCGGAATTGGCTAAATGCCAATACAATCCGAGATAGTTTCCATATAAGTGATTCAAGATTAAAACCTTGATACACCTTTCGGAAGACTTAGAGTCTAACGAATATTTATGGAACTAAAAACTGATACGGATAAAAATGTTTTATCCATAAAGCTCGACTTGTTGAAATAAAAAGTTCAAGGAGTTGACTACGATGAGGTTGTTTCACCGTAGCGATGCTTGAAGTCGGTTCGGGTTGAACTAGCAGTTAATACATATTTCAATCATGAGATATGAAACATGGATGACAAAGGGACTTCCATCCGATGGAAATGAAACCTAGGACTTATATGTGATACAGTCCAAAGTAATTTGTCGATCCAGAGGATGCTAGTAAGTATGCAAACTTCAGAGTTCCAGCGATGGACAGAAGAGAGCAAAGTGGAGTTGGAATCTTCGTTTTTGATGAAATGGTCAAAAGAGTTTGACTTCATCAAATGGGTATCGAAGATGCTTGTGATTCAAGAAAGTAAGTGGGAGCATAATAATATTTCTAAAAACCGTGTGTACTTGACACATTGTTAATTGGAAATAAATTTCTTGACACGAATTAGGACTTCATTTGAAAATAGTTTTTCGATGAAGTGCTTAGGCTAAAATGGCCTCAATATTAGGCATGATGATCTATGGAGATAGATTTACCTAAATGGGGCTAAGCAATGAATACATATTGACAAGATGCTAAAACCTTTTAGCATTTAAAATGCCAAGGAGTGATTCTTGCTGAAGTCACATGGAAAGAGTTTTTGCAAGACTCGGTGTCCCAAAACACTGATGAGTAAAATACAGGATGGAGATTCCACACACTCTTGTGTTTGGATTAATCATGTATTCCATGGTATGTAAAACCAACCAGATATGTCCAATACTCCAAAGTTGTTGCGAGTATAGATACCATAGTGATCAAAGTACTGATCATGGGACAACAGTGAAAGATGTCATTGAGTACTAGAGCAGTACCGATGACATGTTTTCTCGCAAACGGAGATCATGAAGAGTTCGTTGTAAAAGGTTACATCGATACAGTCTTCATCAATGCTCCATGCGATTTTCGATTTAAATTGAGGGTTTTGTGTGATACACAATATGGTGACACGGTAGTTGGAAATTGTTCCAAACAAGATATTGTGGCGAATTCTATAACAAAGGCTAAGTATGTTGACGCTTGAGAAGCGACAAAGAAGTTGTTGAATCATATAGTTCATTCATGAACTTAGTATGGTTCCAAGAAGGCTTTGGTCTATGGGACACTATAGCAGATAGTTGCTCCATAGCTCAGTCTGAGGAATCAGGTTTCGACCAATGATTCACACATTTGCAAAGCCAAGTCCACACAAAATATGAATTTTGTGAAAGCGTGAAAACGCGAGGGTATGCAAAGTTACACACGGAGCTGAAGTTGTCAGATCCGTTGGACATCAGGCTATACCACATGCGAAGCATATTTTACACCAGTATGCCATAGGTGTAAAGTGCATTAGCATTGACTAGATTATTGACTCTAGTGCAAGTGGGAGTCTGTAGGAGATATGCCCTAGAGGCAATAATAAATGTTATTGATTATCTCCCTGTTCATAATTATGTTTATGTTCCATGCTATAACTGCAATGATTCTCGAGTCTACAAATAAAACGAGGCTTGGAGGGAAACTCATGTGCACGTGTGGGATAATAAACGGTAAAATGTATTCCTAGTCAAGCCTCTATGACTGGCTCAAGTATTGCATGATGATCTTGTTTTCCTGATCATGGGCATGACTATGCCAGCAATTTTGAGGGCACAATTGTTGGTAGAACACTTGTGTTGAATCGACCCAAATTGATGTTATGCTATGAGATACATTCATCATAAGTTAATGGTTAATAACACAGGAAGTTAATGTTTGCATAATTCCTTAGACCATGAGAGTATCGAGTTTCTTCATGCTTGCTTCATGAACTTTGGGGTTTGTTAAACGTCATCCGTAAATGGGTGGCTATTACGGCGGCTTACGGGTTCATGGAAAAGTATGTCAAGTAACTTGATAGCTCAAGATTGGGATTTGATCCTCCGACGATGGAGAGATATCTCTGGGCCCTCTCGGTGTTACGGTATCCATCATCGTCTGGCCAGACACAGGGTGATTTGATCACAGGGATGCCGGAACACGGGAACGAGAAAAGAGAACAATACCGGCAACGAGGTAACTGGCATAGTGGACAAGGTGTTGATCCACGGGGATGCCAACATGTCTCACCTCGGGTATTTGTAACATATCGCGAAGCAACAGGAATAGCACACGGCAACTCGAGGTTCACTCGAATATTCATTCGTGTGGGTATAGGGATCAATATGGGTGTCCACGGCTCCGATGTTGATCATTGATCGGAAGGGGTTCCGGGTCATGTCTATGCTTCACCGAACCTATAGGGTCACACGCTTAAGGGTTATCTATCTGCTGAATACTAGACAAGGTGTCCGAGAGAAAGTCACTGAAATAGTTTCGGAGACAGCGGAAAAGTTCCGGAGAGAACACCGAAAAAGTTTCGGTAAAACCGAAAAGTTGTTTCGGATAAAACCATTGATCCAAAAAGGTTTCGGCAAGCACCGGGAATGTTTTGGAGGTTGCCAGATTGGTCTGGTAATTTCTGGAATTTTTTCGGAGAAAAAACCGAAAAAGGTTTTCGGAGCTGCCGGAATTGTTTACCGGGTAAACGAAGATGGTTTTAAATTAAACCACCATACCGGAAATGTTCCGGAGCGAGTCCAGATAATTTTAGAGGGTGCCGGAAATGTTCTGGGACCTTCCGGAATTTTTCAGAAGAAATAGTTTCAGAAAACATCTTGTCCCAGCGAGAGTGGACAAGATCCCACGGATCGTGGGGGCTGTTTTTGGGCTGTTTTTGGGGGCGCCCCCTTTAGGGGACAGCCCCCTTGTGGCTGGACAAAGTGTTGGGGGGGCCCCCCATGGTGGGGGGCAGCCCCCACAAATGGTGGAGAGTGTTGGAAGGAAGGTGGGGCCCCATGGGGGAACACCATGGACAAGGGAACATGTTTGCTCCATGTTTGATGGGAACATGTTTCCTTGTTTGGTGGGTGCTTGTTTTGTGGGCTGAAATTTCAGCCCCCCCCCTCACCCCTTCCACCACTATATAAGGAGGTGGAGAGGAGCTCTCCATCCTCACTCCAACTCTCACACACATGGCATGCATGATCTGCCTTTCTTCTCTCCCTCCCACGAAATAGTTTCGTAGAGCCGAAAGGCTGTCTGGGTTCCGGTGGGAACTAGTTCTGGACGGCGAAGCCCTGCCGGATAGATGACACCGTATGTGTACAACTCTGTAGAGAGATCGTAGTTTCGGTCTTAGTTCGAGAGTGCCTCCCGAAGGGCTGTCCGTGTGACCATCCGAGTTTTGGAGGTCCTCCCGAAGGGCTGTCCGAGTGACAGTCCGAGTTTCGGAGGTCCTCCCGAAGGGCTGTCCGCGACACCGTCCGGGGGACTGTGCGACCGCCTCCCGGAGGGCTGTCCGCGGGGCAGATGAGGGTATACATCCTCGCGGTTGGGAGGTTGTAAAATCCTAGCTGCGGGGATCTGCACCGCCGTTCGTCATCGACTCTACTTCCGCTGCGCTACGAGTCGGTAACGAAAAATGATCAAACCTTGTATGCAGTCTCCATAGTGGTCCTGGGCTGGTGCGTAGGTCGGAATTTTTTTGTTTTCTACTGCGTTACCCTACATAACAATGGTAATGCATAATGTAGCAACTATGGAAACGTAACAACCTATCTCCATATAATATCACAATGAGTCATTAGTGAAGCAATATTTAAATGGCAAGTCTATCATTTCACAAGTTTTTGATGTAGGTTACGATCGTCCGAACCCTTGCATAAAACCGGCAAATAAACCAGTAGCCACCAGAACGGTCTTTACAACTCAGATCTGGGACGTTACCGGAATAACTCAACCCCGGCTCAAGATGGCCGAAAAGCAGCTCAGAGCATGAGACGGTGATGATAAAAAGAAGGTAGCAGTTCCCTAAGACAGCCGGAAAGCAGCTCAGAGCATGGGGTTACTGCTACAAAAAGAAACTCAACAACTGCCCGAGACGGCCGAAAAGCAGCTCAGAGCACGGGCCAGTTGTTGAAAAGAGAAATATAAAATTGGCATCCTCCCCGGACTGCCGAAAGCAGCACAGAACACAGGCGTGGTGCCGTCACCAGAGAAAGTGAGCAAGGGTTCATCAGAATCATATACCGCCTACTATTGTGCCCTCGAATATAAGCATATTCATTAATTAAGCACACAAGAATAACACAGAAGCAATGCTTTAGGGCATATATCAGATGGTCAGCTTGCCTGGGGGGAAAGGAATACTCTGGGGAAGTGCGATCATCTCGCGGAAGGATTCGTCGGAAAGGTTTCTCTCTCGAAGGGCTGAATATAGGGCAGGGGCGATATGGTCATTTAAGATTGTGACAACCTCATGAAAATGATATCATCAGGACAGGCTCGACGAATTGATAAAGTGGGCTTTGGAATCACCTGATTCGAAGTTGTGGTTGAAAAGTTATAACACTTTTTCTGCCAGGAACCAATCTGTAAGAAAAATAATCACAGAGGGGTCCTTGACAGCACGGCCGGTCGCGCACTCCAGAGAAATGCGCTTTCCCACAGGGAAAACGTAAATGCACCGAGGCGCTCCCACTTATCCACGCTGGACAGCGGCTACTGTCACCGACACGTGGGGCCCGCCGGTGCTCTCTCTCCTGCCCCCCTTCCTTCTCCCTCCCGACTGGACAGAGGAGGGGCGAGGCCAGTCGCGCGCCGGCGATGATTCCCGGCGGCTCGGGCCTCCTCCGGCGGCGCTCCGGCCACCGGCTTTGCTCAGCGGGATGCGGCGCATCCATCCAGGTGGGGAACGGTCCGCGGGAGAGGCAGGGTTGAGCTCAGCCTTGAGGCCAGTGGACGGTGGCGATGGGCGATGATGGGCCCGCAGCTATAGTGCTCCGGCGGATGAGGAGACGGGCGGGGACCTCCGGTGAGCTTGGGTGACCGTGCCGGAGTGGTCCGGGTGGAGAGAGGGGGCGGTGGGGCTCAAATTTTACCGAGGTCGAGCGGCGGCCATGGCGGCGATGGGAGAGAAATCGAGCACTTTGGCTCAAACCATTTGGCCTAGGAGGGAGCAGGGAGGGTTCTGAGAGTGAGGGGAGGGGGTGGTGAGCTCGAAGGGCTCCGGGACGGCCTATATATAGGCGACCGAGGCAAGCGGATGAGCACGGCCGCCGTGGCGTGCCTATCACCATCCCGGCGCTTCCGGCGAGGTGGCAAGCGCCCGGTGGTGCCGACCTGACGAGAGTCAGAGGGAGGGGACGGCTCAGAGTGGAAGAAGCCAGCGGAGGAAAGGACAACGGTCAGTCACTGGAGCACACTGTTGGCAGCAGTGCGGCGGAGCTCGTCGCGGCTCGGCGAGGGAGAAGACGGAGGGGGAAGCTGCGGAAGAGGGGTGCATGGACGGCTGAGAAGCTAGTCGGCACACGGGGACAAGCCATGGCCGGCTAAAGCTAGCTAGTCAAGGTGACCAGACGCGGTCAGTGCCCAGAGCGCCGTTCTTGCGTGGCCGCCGCGTGGTCACCACGCCACAACGCGCTTTGGTGCAAGTATGGATGACTAGGCTTGTCAAAAAGATGGATCAGAGATCCATGAGATGACTTGAGGAGGTTTGGACGGAAGAGGAGGCAAGAAATGACTGATTGGAGATGATTCACATTGTGAACAGAAGGTGTTTGGAAGTTACTGAGGAGAAATGGCTTGGTGAAAGTGGCTGGTTTTTGGTGTGTAGCAATGGTCTACTCAGATGAGTCCCTTGGCAAATTTTCAAGTCAATTGGGTCATCCTAGCTTGCACTGCCTTCACACATTGGAAATCTGGACATAAATGAATTTGAATTGCTGGGAAAAAATGGCTAAATGAATTTGGCTCAAACTTGGTGGAGGGTGATTATTTGGCTATATGGAAGCACTGGTAAAATTTCATACCATTTGGACATACCAAAGTGGTACTTCCTTCATAGTGCTTCTCTCTGGACAAAAACTTGAGAAAATTGCTGGGGAATATCAGATGAATGGTTTGAGCTGATTTTTGGTTTGCAGGATTGATTTATCAGGGTTAACCACCCTGCAAAATTTCAGCTCAAAATGATTAAGGGACCAAGCACTTCCTTTGCAAATTGGAAATCTGGACAGAATTTGCAAATGGATGGTGTGCTCAAAATTTGAACTATGGAACTTGGGTTCTTGATGGAAATAGTGAATATATGGATAGGAGAAGTTCCACAAATTATTTGGGATTTTTCCTGGCTACCAAAATGGTAGTTCCCTTGGAAAGTGCCCAAAATGCAATATTGGCTTTAAATAGGAAAATGCAATTTCCCCCATTTAATTATGGCCAATATTTTTATGGAAGCTCAATATGATCACAATGAGTATCCCCACAGGTTTTCATGAACTTTGGAGATGGATAGATATTTTCCTGGATTTAATTCCTTAAACTAGCAGAGGAAGGAATTAATTTTAAATGAAAAATATTGCAAATGACTTGGCAATATTTTTGCATATCCAGGGTTGATGGATAAAGGAGAGTCTCTGGGAAAAGTTTGGGAGGCAACAGATCAAGGAAAATTATGGTTCCTTTGTAATGGAAGGAATTAGGGTTTTCTTTCCGGGTAACTCGGAAAATAGGGTTTCGGCGGCAAAACCCTAGGAATATATCTTGGGTGGCCAAGTTGGGTTGGAGAGAATCTCTGGTTGGATAGAAAAGGCAAGGCTATATGACCATCTTCATATTCCGAAGAGCGAGAGAAAATCCAATAACACCGGGAAAAAAAAGGCGGGGTCAAATCCCGCGAAGGAAATAAAATCGGGGATCGAAAACCAGGGTGTCACAAACCTACCCCCCCTTAAGAAAATCTCGTCCTCGAGATTTCCGGGCTTACCTCCCGGCTAGGGCGACATACCTGTGGGTGACTTGGATCCATCAGTTGTCTTTAGTTTTTGTCGGTTCACTGGCCTTCTAATTGCCTCTTCTGATGGCTCTGGTGCTCTCCTTTCCAATGACTGCATTAAATCCTTCTCTTTCTGGTAGTTTGTAGCCTGAGGTTGGTTGGTAACGAGTAGTGTCAACAGAATAGCTCATTTTCAAGGCTTGGAGCTAGTTGTTTCGGATTTTGTGTTGATACTCCGTATCCTGACTGTCATGGGCAAAACATCTTTCCCTAGTGCATGGCATTGCATGCATACATCCATTATTCTTCCTGAGTATCTATGGACAGTTGTCCTTGTGTCTTGCTCAGGATAAATCCTTAGGGCCAGTTCTTTTGGTGGCTTTTTTGGGCTTCTAGAATAAGCTGCCCCGTACCCAGCTTATTCTAGAAGCCCAACCACAATTTTTTTTAGAAGCCTACTAGTCAAGTCTCAATTAGTAGGCTTCTAAAAAAATTAATTTGGTTGGGCTTCTAGAATAAGTTGGGTAGGGGGCAGCTTATTCCAGCTTATTCTAGAAGCCACCAAAAGAACTGGCCCTTAGTCTGGCTGTGGGTTCTGTACGGATGCTTTCTTCCGTTTCATGCATTCAAACTTTGTCCTCATGTGACCAACAACTATGTTCCCAGAGAATGCATTGGGATTGCTGCGGCGTTGTTGTCTGGTATCTCTTATGATATTCATTCCAGTTGGTAATGGGAATAGTGTATTCCTTATGCACACTTCTTGCAGAAATTTTCTCCAAAGTACATCCTGTCACAACCGTTATTCCAGTATCTCGGTGGTCCACAATCCAAGGGACAACATGACCGAGCTACTGCTGCTATATCCCCAACTGAAATGTCAGGCATGATCACAAAGTAATTATAGACAGTAATCTCCTAGTCCAATGACATCATGGCATCTACAAACTGTTGATGCTGACGTGCATGTGCTTTTGACTATTCTATCTGAATGTCTTGTTTCCACGTGAATTCAGATAGTCACACTCTGTCGCTTGTCGAGGTGGCTCTACCTTATATATCCTCTGTAGTCCTTGCTAGGGCCACTGAGCTGAACATAGTATGGTTATCATCCGGTGTATCTTTCGGAGCATAGCCTCTTATCTTGGTTGATGGCCCGTATTCAGGATGAGTGCGGCAAGCTCACTTGTAACCACAAGTAATGCATTGTTGTAGCCGCATATGCAAGAGTCTGACAAGGATTGGTAATATTACCTTGTCTGTGAGGTTTCATTGACCGTCGCAAAGATGGTCTATCCGAAGCTTCGTTGTTCTTGGGGGTTCCTTTTGGGGAACTTGTCATGACCTGCCAACACGGCTCCTTGGTCATATCCCAGCTTGCTGGGCTTGTACTCACAACTTACTCTTGCATACCTCGTAGGGGTTGCTGTGTCCATATCCCTTTGAAATATGGGGCCGATGTTTTCTCTGAACACAGTCCTTCCCATACAAGAGTGGCTCACATGAACTGATGAACTGAACCGCATGCTCACAACATATACAGGGGTAGGATAAATCCTTTCATAACCATTGAGTTCCGAGGCAGACGTGTGTCCAGACTAGTTCGTGCTTCTGACAAGATTGTTGTGGGCACGATGGCATGTTGAAGAAGGCTGAATTCCTTACGCTCGAAGCTTCTGCCAAGGTAACGTGTCGAGGAAGGCTGGGTATCGTACCCCAGAAGCTTTCCCTCATGTGGCTTGCTGCGAAAGGTCAGGTGCCTTATGCTGGAAGCTTTCCGCAGTAGCGGGCTGAGGAAGATTGGAGTACCGTATCCCAGAAGATTTTCCCCCCTAGTGGCATAGCGAGGAAGATTGGGAGTCTTGCGTCGCAAGCTCCTCCCGATAACTTGCGGAGGAAGGCTGGGTTCCTTGTACCAAAAGCCTTGCACTGTGATACGCAGTCGGACCTGTGGCCGGTTCTGGCTTCCTTCCGGAGTATCCAATATTCACCTACGGGGAAGCCAAAACTTGATATAGGCCATACCTTGATTGAAGATATTCCGTTGGTCATGCACACTGCTTGTCCTTCTGCTGGTCTGATCATTGAAACGGTTGCCGACTTCGTGTTTATAATTAATCCAGATGTGTGCCAATAGTAAGCAGTTGGTGGATAACTCCATTCGATTTGGCTGAGCTTCCAGGTGTTTGGAATTTCCATTGATTCTGGGCAGCCGTGAACTCATCCCTATTCCTCGCAAACCTTGTTCACAGTGCCCGGAAATTTGTATATACACCGGTGCATTCCAAAATATGCTTTGCAATTTGTATCCACATACCAGAGTTTTGCTGTTGCTCTCGGCACATTCACATTCTTGAAATATGTCTTTGGTGGGTAATAAATGGTTCTTGAGTCCATTGGGAAAAGACTCAAGGTTCACCCCACTAACTAAAAAAATCCTTGTATCGAGGATGGAATAATTTGTTCTTACTGGTGTCCATTCTTGGTAGCTCATCTCACTGTTCCTTTGGTGTGATCAATTCTGAGGCAAACTCTCTCAGGTATATTCTGGCCTTGTCTGTTGCACATAGATTCTGCTTCTAACCCATTCTTCATTCTTGGCAGTTCTGGGGTTGCTATTCTGAATATCATGTGGTTGACTTGGCTCTTACTAAATTTGGACTATTGGGTATTATCCAGGTTGTATGCTGGTCTTCTTAGCGGTACTTGCGGATGGATCGAGTCGGAACAAGAGAACGGAATCGACGAAAGAGGCAAGAATCGCGAAAACCAAAAATACCAAAAAGCAAATAAAGCTCAAATTTTGCGGACTTTACACACGTGGCCAAAGATTCACTAGTATAACTAGCCTAGTCCACTCGATGTACCTCTAAGGATTTAGAAGCGAGCCACACAATGCTCCTGGTAGCAATTGGTGTCAAGCTTCTGGTACTTCCTTAGGGAACATCAAACTCGACACACAACCATTGCCAGGGTGGCTTAGTCAACGATCCTGGGGTTGTCGGGGAAAGATGGAATTTATAAGTGTTTCCCAAAGGAAACTGGATTTGAGGAGAGAAATGCCATGGTTAGCAAGCAAGGTAGGGATATCTGGTTTACCTAGGTGTTGAGGGCTCACGGGTCGTTGCCTGGTGCGGACATCTCCCACCGGAGGCAAAGGCTACGAGAGTTGGGGTCTGATGTGGGGCAAAAACCTATGGGATTGCCTTATAATCAATAGTAGCCGTGCCGGGTTGGCAAAGATGGCTGAAATCCATCTGGGCTTTCTACTGAGAAAGAGGCAATGAAGTCCAGCTAGGGTAACCGACAGTCAGCCTGGCTGCTCTGATACCATCCGTTGTGGCGCCCTGCCTGAATACCACTGTAGCCAGACGGTCGCCACACACACCAGCCCAGGAAATCTGTGACGCCCCCGACTCGACCGTGCACTAATCATACACGCAAATGCGCACGATCAAGCCCATGGACTCACGGTAAGATATCACAACACAACTCTAGACACAGAATAAAATAATACAAGCTTTATATTACAAGCCAGGGGCCTCGAGGGCTCGAATACATAAGCTCGAGTTACACAAGAGTCAGCGAAAGCATCAGTATCTGAGTACAGACATAATTAGACAAGGTCGCCTTAAGAAGGCTGAGCAAAACAACGACATCTAGATCGAAAAGGCGCAGGCCTCCTGCCTGGGAGCCTCCTAAACTACTCCTGGCCGACGGTCTCCATGTAGTAGTAGGCTCCATCGGGGTAATAGTAGTCATCGGCGGGATCAGCTGTCTTCGGGACTCCGTCATCTGATCGCAGCAATCGGGTATGGGGAAAAAGAGGTAGCAAAGCAACCGTGAGTACTCATCCAAAGTACTCACAAGACTTACATCAGATCTATGCTAAGTATGCATCGGTATCAAAGGGAAGGGGCTGTATCTGTGGACTATACTGCAGAAATGCCAGAATAGAGGGGAAGGCCTAGCCTATCAAAGACTAGCATCTTGCAGCGTCTTGCAGCATTAGAAGAGTGCAGATTAGTATATAATAAAACAATAATTATTTAATAGTAATGCCCAGAGATCCTTCCTCAACTCCCTGTGAGAAAGCGATCCCGGAGCCTTCATATCAGTTTAGTAACACAAGTATCCAGTTCTAGTTGTAGTAGATCGGGATACTACTTCGAGCGTCCGTTACCGTGGACATGGCTATTCGAATAGATAACTTCCCTGCAGGGGTGCACCAACTTACCCAACACGCTCGACTAACTCCGGCCGGACACACTTTTCCCGGTCATGCCCGGCCTCGGCTGATCGACACGACGTAGTCCTACCTAGGCTCCACAGAGAGGTTCCCGCCGGTCTACATCCTAAGTGCTCATGGGTCTTGGGCCCATCGCCCTTTGCACTCCGGGTCGTTGCGCGCAGGGCGGACCCAGGCACCACCTCTCTCCTGGATGGCGCCGGCCCAGCCGTGCCGGAATGCTGAACTGGACGTCTGACAGAGCTTTTGGGAGAATCATACGACGCCGAGTGCTAGCCCGCGTGGTGGTTAGTGCGAAAAGGCCAGAGGCCTACTCAGACCACATATCCAAACCCATTAGTGTGTTGGGAGCGCGCGATGACGATCGGTGCTCCTGTCGCCCCGTCTCGTGGACTTGCCTCTCCTGGGGCGGTCTGCCTGCCCGGCCGTGCCACGTAATTATCTCGCGGGTACCCTCACGGTCAACCCGACTTCACATCTCTCGCGGGTACCCCTCGGGGTCGACCCGACTTCAACAGGGGACTGAGGTAAATGCAGGGTATCCGTGTGTCCATAACATCAAGGGGGAATCCGAGGAATCACCCTCGTTGGATTCCTACTTGATGTAACCGTCAAGGCGAACTTGGAGGAATCACCCTCGATGAGTTCACACTTGAGGTGTTGCATGACAGAGGCATCATCGGAGGTGGTGAAAGAGGAATCACCCTCGGTAACCCACAACCGATTAGCCACGATTCAGAGATATCATCAGGAGTGAGGTAGGAGGTATCACCTCGGCACTCGATAGTAGCTCTGCAGAGTCGTACAACTTAAGGGGGTGTGCGGTGCTGTGTCGGTCTCTGCACATCGATCACGTTGATCGAAACATCCGGAAGCAAAGCATGGCAACACGGACAAGGGTGCGGGGCCACTGATGGATCACTAACCATTCTATACTAAGCAATATAGGATAGCAGGTAAAGTATCAACAACAAGTTACAAAGTCAGGCTATGCATCAGAATAGGAGCTATCGAACAACAGTAGCAAAATCTAATGCAAGCACGAGAGAGAAAGAATGGGCGATATAGGAATGATCAAGGGGGTTTTGCTTGCCTGGAAGCTCTGCGGTGAAAGAGGGTCATTGGTGGTGTAGCAGTCCTCAGGGGTCACGTCCGACACGGGGGCTACTGGGGAGAAGAGGGGGAGGAAACAAGTAAATACACAGCAAACAAAAGCAACACAGATGCATGACATGGCAATATGCTGCTAGGGGTGACCTAACACAGTGCTACACGTTACAGACGGAGCGGGAAAATATCTGGGAATATTTTCCCGGCTTTAGGCAATTATCGGACAAGCGATCCAGAGGGGAAGGTTCCACATTTGTAGTGTTGGAGGCACGTGACAGATATGTTGATGGCATATTCGGATTTGTCTTATTTTTCTGATCATTTTTCATATATAAATTATTTTCATCCGAGTTACGGTTGAATTTCTACGAATTTCTAAAGTTTTAGCAATTTCTGAAAATTCCTGGATTTATTTAAGTCGAATATGAATAGTACTGAAACCTTTTACACCCACTGTGGGCTAGCCACAGTGGATGACAGGTGGGGCCAGGTCAAAGCTGACTCAGCAGTCAGCTTGACCACGCTGACTGGTCAAAGGGGGCCCACTGGACCCACCTGCCAGTGACTGGACCTGCCCAGTCAGCATGTTGACCAGGTCAATTGGGCCCAGGGGGGACCCAGCTGTCAGCCTCAGGTTAGTTTAACAACGCTTAACTTAATCTAACTAATCTAATTAGGTCATGGGCCCGCTCTGTCAGTGACTTAACTAAACAGAGGGTTAATTAGTGCCTAACCTAATCGCTACAGTACCAGACCCATATGACAACGGCCATTGGGGCGGGGGTTAGCTGGCTAATGGTTGGGCCCCACCGGTCAACCGCCCACCGGCGTTTAAAATGCGGTGGCGCGCCGGCGGCAGCCACAGCAGCGGCGGCGAGGCTCGAAAAACGCCGTCCGGTGGCCAAAATGCGCACGGTTGGGTGCTTTCGAACGGGCTTCGCGTCGCGCATCGTCTTGTGGCATCAGTTCGTGCGGGGGTGCTCGGAAATGAGCAGGGCAACAGCGTCGGGCGGTGGCCCGAGCTCGGGTTTGGCCGGCGTGAGGCTCTGGAGCTCCATTGGCACGGCTAGAAGCTGCTACGGGCTACTGCGGGCGCACTGAACACGGCTCCACACTCGGGCACGAGCTGCGACTGCGGCGGCTACGGTGGCGTCAAGTGCGGCGGCGGCAAGCACTTGGGTGCGGCGGTGTTGCTAGCTAGAGCTCGAGCGTGACCGCGGGGAGAGAGGGGAGGTGACTGGGAGCTCACCGAGGGGGCTCAAGAAGGCTCGACGAGGTCATGGGAGCAGCAGAGGGGGAAACCGTCGCGCCGGAGCTCCGAGGGCCGAGGACGAAGGATAGGTCGATGCCGGCGAGGTAGCGGTCCCCGGCTTGACCTAGCGGGCGCCGACGACGTGGACGACTGTGGCGGTTTCGCTGGACAAGGTGGCACGGCGCGAGGAGGCCGATGTCCACGGCTATGGTGCGGCGGCAACGGAGGCAGCCCTCTGTGGAAGGAGGAAAGGGAGAGAGAGCGCAAGGGGGGAGAGGGCGTGGGGGCAGGGCTCTAGAGGGGGAGCGAGGGGCACCCGGGGCAGCCTTATCCTCCCCTCCTGCCTACCCCATCGCCGTGACGGCCGTCGGCCGCGCGGGCGCGCTCGCAGTGACACGCGAGGGGGAGCAGGTGGGAGGATGACGATGAGAGAGGTGGGCTGGGCCGCAGGCGCTGTAGCTGCAGGCCTCTTTGCATAGGTAAGCCCTTTCTCCTTTATTCTGTTTTTTTGTTTAGCATTTATTTAAAACAGAGACAATAAGGGAATTATTTGGGCTACCCAAATGACTTCAGAAAAATGTGGGGCTAGGCCACATAAATTTCTAGTAATATTTGGCACCGCCACAAATATTTTGAGAGGCATCTGAACCCAAATGAATTTTTCACAAATAAAATAGCATTTTAAAATGCTGGAATTGCACTGTTTTAATTGCTATAGTCCCTCTTAGCTTAGTGGTGATGTTGTTTTCCTTAACAATCATTTGTTAGGGACTTTTTGCTAAATGATGAACTATTTTGCAACAACTTTTGTGCAACTTCAAATTTCACTTGCAAATTGAATTCGAATTCTGTGAAGGAGTTTGAAATGAGATATGATTTCCCTAGTGATCTAGCATTGCAAGGGAGGATGACTTGGCATGATTAAATGATGATCACTGTGCTTTAACACAGAGGGGTGTTACAATTCTCCTCATCTAAAAGAAATTCTCGTCCCGAGAATTCAGGAGGTAGAAGAAAAAAGGTTGGGGTATTCTTCACGAAGGCGATCCTCGCGTTCCCAAGTGGCTTCATCTTCAGTATGATTCAACCACTGCACTTTAAGGAACTTGGTTGCCTTCTGATGGGTCCGACGTTCAGCTTGATCAAGAATGCGGATCGGATGCTCCTTATAAGAGAGATCATCTTGCAATTCGAGCATTTCATGATCCACTGCACGGTGTGGATCCTTGAAGCAACGGCGAAGTTGCGACACATGGAAGACGTCGTGTATGTGAGAGAACTGCCGTGGCATCTTGTAAGGACGCTTCGCAATAGGAGTAGTGCCTGGTTTCAAGTCGATGACGAACTCGACAGCTCTAACAGGGGGTACTCCTGGAAGTTCTTCTGGGAAAACATCTTGGAAGTCGCGAATGACTGGAACGTTTTCGATTCCCCCAAGAGGAGAAGTGTTCAACGCATTCAAAGAATAAATCTGGGCTTCAGTATCTCGAATAATTTGAGCAAAGTAGCTCACAATCTCGTCTGAAGGATGCAGAAGTTGGACGGTTTTAGTGGCACAATCGATTGAAGTAGTATGAGCCTTCAACCAATCTATACCCAGAATGAGGTCAATTTTGAAAGACTTCAAAATGATGGGAGAGACATGGAATTCCAAGATGTCAAAGACAGTGTGTGAATGATGTGCCAGACATTTTATGAAATAGTTGTAGGTAATCCAGCTCTCCTGGTGGATGTGAACACGAGAACCTAATGTTAGAGTTAGCAAAATATTTAACCCAAATAGAGGAGAGATCAGAGTCCCAGAGTAAAGGAGAGGAATAAAAGATCCTAAACCATCCGTTGGCGACATGGGCCCGTAAGCCACACAGCCATGTTAGTAAAACAATTTTTTCCAAAGACTAGACTCAACTTCGGCCAAGGAGTTGGAAAGGGGCTTCCTACTGGCAGTCGGCTCTGATACCAACTTGTGACGCCCCCGACTCGACCGTGCACTAATCATACACGCAAATGCGCATGATCAAGCCCAGGGACTCACGGGAAGATATCACAACACAACTCTAGACACAAAATAAAATAATACAAGCTTCATATTACAAGCCAGGGGCCTCGAGGGCTCGAATACATAAGTTCGAGTTACACAAGAGTCAGCGAAAGCATCAGTATCTGAGTACAGACATAATTAGACAAGGTCGCCTTAAGAAGGCTGAGCAAAACAACGACACCTAGATCGAAAAGGCGCAGGCCTCCTGCCTGGGAGCCTCCTAAACTACTCCTGGCCGTCGGTCTCCAGGTAGTAGTAGGCTCCGTCGGGGTAGTAGTAGTCATCGGCGGGATCAGCTGTCTCCGGGACTCCGTCATCTGATCGCAGCAATTGGGTATGGGGAAAAAGAGGTAGCAAAGCAACCATGAGAACTCATCCAAAGTACTCGCAAGACTTACATCAGATCTATGCTAAGTATGCATCGGTATCAAAGGGAAGGGGCTGTATCTGTGGACTATACTGCAGAAATGCCAGAATAGAGGGGAAGGCCTAGCCTATCGAAGACAAGCATCTTGCAGCGTCTTGCAGCATTAGAAGAGTGCAGATTAGTACATAATAAAACAATAATTATTTAATAGTAATGCCCAGAGATCCTTCCCCAACTCCCTGCGAGAAAGCAATCTCGGAGCCTTCATATCAGTTTAGTAACACAAGTATCCAGTTCTAGTTGTAGTAGATCGGGATACTACTCCGAGCGTCCGTTACCGTGGACACGGCTATTCGAATAGATAACTTCCCTGCAGGAGTGCACCAACTTACCCAACACGCTCGATTAACTCCGGCTGGACACACTTTTCCCGGTCATGCCCGGCCTCGGCTGATCGACACGACGTAGTCCTACCTAGGCTCCGCAGAGAGGTCCCCGCCGGTCTACATCCTAAGTGCTCAGGGGTCTTGGGGCCCATCGCCCTTTGCACTCCGGGTCGTTGCGCGCAGGGCGGACCCAGGCACCACCTCTCTCCTGGATGGCCCCGGCCCAGCCGTGCCGCAATGCTGAACTGGATGTCTAACAGAGCTTTTGGGAGAATCGTACGACGCCGAGTGGAAGCCCGCGTGGTGGTTAGTGCGAAAAGGCCAGAGGCCTACTCAGATCACATATCCACACCCATTAGTGTGTTGGGAGCGCGCGGTGATGATCAGTGCTCCTGTCGCCCCGTCTCGTGGACTTACGGCAAGGGCCAGGCCCATCCCTCTCCTGGGGCGGTCTGCCTGCCCGGCCGTGCCACGTAATTATCTCGCGGGTACCCTCACGGTCAACCCAACTTCACATCTCTCGCGGGTACCCCTCGGGGTCGACCCGACTTCAACAGGGGACTGAGGTAAATACAGGGTATCCGTGTGTCCATAACATAAAGGGGGAATCCGAGGAATCACCCTTGTTGGATTCCTACTTGATGTAACCGTCAAGGTGAACTTGGAGGAATCACCCTCGATGAGTTCACACTTGAGGTGTTGCACGACAGAGGCATCATCGGAGGTGGTGAAAGAGGAATCACCCTCGGTAACCCACAACCGATTAGCCACGATACAGAGATATCATCAGGAGTGAGGTAGGAGGTATCACCCTCGGCACTCGATAGTAGCTCTGCAGAGTCGTACAACTTAAGGGGGTGTGCGGTGCTGTGTCGGTCTCTGCACATCGATCACGTTGATCAAAACATTCGGAAGCAAAGCATGGCAACACGGACAAGGGTGCGGGGCCACTGATGGATCACTAACCATTCTATACTAAGCAATATAGGATAGCAGGTAAAGTATCAACAACAAGTTAAAAATCAGGCTATGCATCAGAATAGGAGCTATCGAACAACAGTAGCAAAATCTAATGCAAGCACGAGAGAGAAAGAATGGGCGATATAGGAATGATCAAGGGGGTTTTGCTTGCCTGGAAGCTCTGCGGTGAAAGAGGGGTCGTTGGTGGTGTAGCAGTCCTCAGGGTTCACGTCCGACTTGGGGGCTACCGGAGAGAAGAGGGGGAGGAAACAAGTAAATACACAGCAAACAAAAGCAACACAGATGCATGCCATGGCAATATGCTGCTAGGGGTGACCTAACGCAGTGCTACACGTTACAGACGGAGCGGGAAAATATCTGAGAACATTTTCCTGGCTTTAGGCAATTATCGGACAAGCGATCCGGAAGGGAAGGTTCCATGTTTGCAGTGTTGGAGGCACGTGACAGATATGTGGATGGCATATTAGGATTCGTCTTATTTTTCTGATCATTTTTCATATATAAATTATTTTCATCCGAGTTACGGTTGAATTTCTACGAATTTCTAAATTTTAGAAATTTCTAAAAATTCCTGGATTTATTTAAGTCGAATATGAACAGTGATAAAACCTTTTACACCCACTGTGGGCTAGCCACAGTGGATGACAGGTGGGGCCAGGTCAAAGCTGACTCAGCAGTCAGCTTGACCACGCTGACTGGTCAAAGGGGGCCCATTGGACCCACCTGCCAGTGACTGGACCTGCCCAGTCAGCATGTTGACCAGGTCAACTGGGTCAACTGGGCCCAGGGGGGACCCAGCTATCAGCCTCAGGTTAGTTTAACAGCGCTTAACTTAATCTAGCTAATCTAATTAGGTCATGGGCCCGCTCTGTCAGTGACTTAACTAAACAGAGGGTTAATTACTGCCTAACCTAATCGCTACAGTACCGGACCCACATGTCAGTGGCCATTGGGGCGGGGGTTAGCTGGCTAATGGCTGGGCCCCACCCGTCAACTGCCCAACGGCGTTTAAAATGTGGTGGCGCGCCGGCGGCAGCCACAGCTGCGGCAGCGAGGCTCGGAAAACGCCGTCCAGTGGCCAAAATGCGCGCGGTTGGGTGCTTTCAAACGGGCTTCGCGTCGCGCGTTGTCCTGTGGCGTCAGTTTGTGCGGGAGTGCTCGGAAACGAGCAGGGCAACGGCGTCGGGCGGCGGCCGGAGCTTGGGTTTGGCCGGCGCGAGGCTCTGGAGCTCCATTGGCACGGCTAGAAGCTGCTACGGGCTACTGTGGGCGCACTGAACACGGCTCCATGCTCGGGCACGAGCTGCGACTGCGGCGGCTACGGTGGCATCAAGCGCGGCGGCGGCGAGCACTCGGGTGCGACGGTGTTGCTAGCTAGAGCTCAAGCGCGACCGCGGGGAGAGAGGGGAGGTGACTGGGAGCTCACCGAGGCGGCTCAAGAAGGCCCGGCGAGGGCATGGGAGCAGCAGAGGGGGAAACCGTCGCGCCGGAGCTCCGGGGGCCGAGGACGAAGGAGAGGTCAATGCCGGCGAGGTAGCGGTCCCCGGCTTGACCTAGCGGGCGCGGACGACATGGATGACTGTGGCGGTTCCGCTGGACAAGGTGGCGCGGCGGCAGTGGCGGCAGCGCTCTGTGGAAGGAGGAAAGGGAGAGAGAGCGCGAGGGGGGAGAGGGCGTGGGGGCAGGGCTCTAGAGGGGGAGCGAGGGGCGCCCGGGGCAGCCTTATCTTCCCCTCCTGCCTACCCCATCGCCGTGGCGGCCGTCGGCCGCGCGGGCGCGCTCGCAGTGACACGCGAGGGCGAGCAGGTGGGAGGATGACGATGAGAGAGGTGGGCTGGGCCACAGGCGCTGTAGCTGCGGGCCTCTTTGCACAGGTAAGCCCTTTCTCCTTTATTCTGTTTTTCTGTTGAGCATTTATTTAAAACAGAGACAATAAGGGAATTATTTGGGCTACCCAAATGACTTCAGAAAAATGTGGGGCTAGGCCACATAAATTTCTAGTAATATTTGGCACTGCCACAAATATTTTGAGAGGCATCTGAACCCAAATGAATTTTTCACAAATAAAATAGCATTTTAATATGCTGGAATTGTACTGATTTAATTGCTATAGTCCCTCTTAGCTTAGTGGTGATGTTGTTTTCCTTAACAATCATTTGTTAGGGAATTTTTGCTAAATGATGAACTATTTTGTAGCAACTTTTGTGCAACTTCAAATTTCACTTGCAAATTGAATTCGAATTCTGTGAAGGAGTTTGAAATGAGATATGATTTCCCTAGTGATCTAGCACTGCAAGTGAGGATGACTTGGCATGATTAAAAGATGATCACTGTGCTTTAACACACAGGGCTGTTACAAAATCACTCTGGCGCGTGCCTTTACAACAAGTATCATGAACACAGGCATTTCTATTAATGGATATACAAGTCTTACATGATATTTTACAAGGGTGATGGCAGCGGAAAAGCTCTATCTAAGGTAGCATGGTCTTGGTGCGGCTCCAATCCACAGGGATCTGACTGGGTTACTCTTCTAGCCCGCGAACACTCCGGCTCCTCGCTAGTGGACGTCGGATCCTTAGGTGTGATGTCTACTACACAACTTATTCTTGTAGACTCATGTTGGGCCTCCAAGCGCAGAGTTTTGTAGGACAGTAGCAATTTCCTCTCAAGTGGATGACCTATGGTTTATCAATCCGTGGGAGGCGTAGGATGAAGATGGTCTCTCTCAAACAACTCTGCAACGAAATACAAGAAATCTCTTGTGTCCCCAACACACCCAATACAATAGTAAATTGTATAGGTGCACTAGTTCGGCGAAGAAATTGTGATACAAGTGTAGTATGGATAGTAGATATAGGTTTTTGTAATCTGAAAATAAAAAAAACAGCAAGGTAGCAAGTGATAAAATGGAGCACAAACGGTATTGCAATGCTTAGAAACAAGGCCTAGGGTTCATACTTTCACTAGTGCAATCTCTCAACAGTGCTAACATAATTGAATCATATAACAATCCCTCAACGTGCGACAAAGAATCACTCCAAAGTTCCTATTAGCGGAGAACAAAAGATAGAAATTGTTGTAGGGTACGAAACCACCTCAAAGTTATTCTTTCCGATAAATCTATTGAGCTATTCCTATAAGTGTCACAAACAGCCCTGGAGTTCGTACTAAAATAACACCATATGATACACATCAACCAACTCTAATGTCACCTAGATACTCCAATGTCACCACAAGTATCCGTGAGTTGATTATACGATATGCATCAAACAACTTTAGATTCATAATATTCAATCCAACACAAAGAACTTCAAAGAGTGCCCCAAGATTTCTACCGGAGAAAGTAAGACGAAAACGTGCATCAACCCCTATGCATAGATTACCCCAATGTCACCTCGGGAATCCGCGAGTTGAGTGCCAAAACATACATCAAGTGAATCAATATAATACCCCATTGTCACCACGGGTATTCATATGCAAGACATACATCAAGTGTTCTCAAATCCATAAAAGTATTCAATCCGATAATAGTGAAACCTCAAAGGTAAAAACTCAATTCATCACAACAAGATAGAGAGGGAGAAACACCATATGATCCAACTATATTAACAAAGCTCGCGGTACATCAAGATCGTGCCAAATCAAGAACACGAGAGAGAGAGAGAGATCAAACACATAGCTACTAGTACATACCCTCAGCCCCGAGGGTGAACTACTCCCTCCTCGTCATGGAGACCGCCGGGATGATGAAGATGGCCTCCGGTGATGATTTCCCCCTCCGGCAGGGTGCCGGAAAAGGGCTGTAGATGAGATCCTGGAGGTACAGAGGCTTGCGGTGGCGTAGTCGAAGTTCTAGGGTTATTTTTGGGGGTTTCTCAATTTATAAGAATTTTTGGCGTTGGAATCACGCGAAGATGGGCTAAGATGGGCCCACAAGGCATCACCACGCCATACCCCCCCTGGCGCACGGTGGTGGCTTGTGAGCACCTCGTAAGGCTTCTGGTCCTTCCACGAAGCCTCGGGGGTCTCTTTTGGTCCAAAAAAATCGTCAAAAAGTTTCGTCCAGTTCCGAGAACTTTTATTTCTGCAAAAAAAAACACCACGGTAGTTTTGCTGAAAAAAGTGTCTGTCCGGGTTAGTTCTAATCAAATCATACCAAAACCATATAAAATTGTTGCAAACATGGCATGAATACTTCATAAATTATAGATACGTTGGAGACGTATCTGCATCCCCAAGCTTAATTCATGCTCGTCCTCGAGTAGGTAAATGATAAAACAAATAATTTATGAAGTGTGAATGCTAGCATAGTGCATAAGTTTGATCAATGATAATATCAATCACTTTTCCTAGCATCATAACAACAACTCTTTCTCATAAAACTCATCACGATAAAGTAGCAATCAATTCGCATGTTATGGTTCAAACAATGCATTCTCTTGAAACTTAACAACCTATGTTCTTAGTCACCAAACAATTGCAATTCCACTTAATTTCAACAAAGTCTAAGTAAGAGCTCCACATACTCAATTATCATATAGTCTTCTATGATTGCTAGTACTCAAAGCATATTTTTAGAACAAATAGCATCCATCGAACACAGAGAAAGATAGGGGCTTAATGTTTCGCCTCCCAACTTATTTATCATAGAGATAATTGTCAACAATAATAATTCATGATCAAATATATTTGACTAGCCATATGTGCCTGGATCTTTCCCCACCACATGATGCTTGGCAACTAAAGAATAATTGAGGTTGAAATGAGAAGGGATACTATTGACTCTTGCATAAAAATAAATACATAAAGTAAAAGATAGGCCCTTCGCAGAGGGAAGCAGAGGTTGTCATGCGCTTTTGATTTTTGGATGTGCAAGCCCTTAATGCAAAGGAACGTCACGTTATATTGCCCCTTGTGATAGCAACCTTTATTATGCAGTCCGTCACTTTTATTTCTTTACCATCACAAGTTCGTACAACACTTATTTTCCCTTGCAATAAAAGATCATACATATTTTAGGAACAATTTTTATTGCTTTTTGCACCGATGACAACTTACTTGAAGGATCTTATTCAATCCATAGGTAGATATGGTGGACACTCATGGGAAGAAACTGGGTTTAAGGGTTTTTGGATGCACAAGTAGTATCTCTACTTAGTACGATTTTTTGGCTAGCAAAATATCCTAAGCAAGCACCACATGTTAGAGGATCCATAACAATATAACTTCTATGCAAATATACCCAAACATAACTCATTACGTTGTCTTCCTTGTCCAACTTCAAGTAATTTGCTCAAGTTTGAAAATAATTAATGGGTATTCACAATCATAAAAGATGTCCAAGATAATATATTTATATGTGAAAGTTCTCTTCCTTACACAAATCTTTCATGAATTGCTTGTATGACCAATATTGTGATTGTCAAGCTTCAATAGATTTCACTTTCTAACCCAAATGTGAAACTACTACTAGAAATGATACAAGCATATGAAGCACATATAATTTCAACTTTAGGATATTCAATTCATTCAACAATTTACCCATAGGATATAAGTGAAGAACAAGAGTAAATGACAAACTACTCCAAAAAGATATAAGTGAAGACCAAATTAGTAGTTAAGTAAATAGGTAGCTATGTGAGGACTCTCTCTCATTTAAAAATTTCAGATCTTAAGTATTTTATGCAAACATCAAAGAAAACAAAATAAAATGACATTCCAAGAATAGCACATATCATGTGAAGAAGCAAAAACTTAGGCTCAACCAAAACTGACCGATAGCTGTTGAAGAAGAAAGGTGGGATGCCTACTGGGGCATCCCCAAGCTTAGATGCTTGAGACTTCTTGAAATATTAACTTGGGATGCCTTGGGCATCCCCAAGCTTGAGCTCTTGTGTCTCATTAATTCCTCTCATATCACGGTTTCTCTAAATCTTAAAAACTTCATCCACATAAAACTCAACAAGAACTCGTGAGATAAGTTAGTATAAATCAATGCAAAACCTTATCATTATCTACTGTAGAACATCACTAAAATTATAATTTAACATTGCATCCTAAATGCCTCTGCATATTTAATACTCCTATCCTCAAATAGAATCATTAAACAAGCAACATATGCAAACAATGCAACTATAACCAAAATCTATCTAAACAGAACAATCTGTAAAGAGTGAATAAGAATTCATACTTAACTATCTCCAAAAATTCTGAAAAATTACCATGTGACATATAACTCATGCATTCTTACTGTGTAAAAATTTCAGATTTTTATCATGTTCTGACTATTCAGGAATATTCTGAACATAACAGAAAACTTTCTGTTTTCAAACAGCAACACATAAACTTGCAAACTGAGCATGGTAAAGGCTATAATTGGTATTTTATTGAACTAAAAGATAAAAAACACAATTATTTATGACAGAAAGCAAATCTCAACAAAATAAAATGACGCTCCAAGCAAAACTCATATCATGTGATGAATGAAAATATAGCTCCAAGTGAGGTTACCGATAATGTTGAAGACGAAAGAGGGGATGCCTTCCGGGGCATCCCCAAGCTTAGATGCTTGATTCTTCCTTGAATATTACCTTGGGGTGCCTTGGGAATCCCAAATCTTAGGGCCTTTCCACTCCTTATTCTCCACATATCGATATCTCACCCAAAACTTGAAAACTTCAATCACATAAAACTTAACGGATCTTGTGAGATAGGTTAGTATGATAGAAATAAATCATCCACTTAGGTACTGTCAAGAGAAGTTTCATAATTGTTCTCACATAATGCCTACTTTATTATATCATTTCCACAATTTATATTACTCAATATAAGCTATGGAAACACTAAAACAAGCAAACTATGCACCGAAAACAGAATCTGTCAAAAACAGAATAACATGTAGTGAACGATTTAAAAACCATACTTATGTACCTCAAAAAATTCTTAAAAATTAGTACAAGGTAAAAAATTTGTAACACAATGCTCTGTAAAAATTTCAGAATTTTTGCACACTCCAATACATAATAGAAATTCCAGCACTGGACGCAAAAGTTTCTTTTTTTGCACAGAATCAAATCAACAAGTATCCACAGTATCCCAAAGGCTTTACTTGGCACATTATTGAAAGGAAACATATAAAACATGATTACTACAGTAGCTTAATCATGTGAACACTCAAAAACAGTAGGTATAAATATTTGGTTGTCTCCCAACAAGCGCTTTTCTTTAATGCCTTTTAGCGAGGCATGATGATTTCAATGACGCTCACATAAGAATAAAGAATTGAAACATAAAGAGAGCATCATGAAACATATGGCAAGCACATTTAAGCCTAACCCACTTCCTATGCATAGGGATTTTGTGAGCAAATAATTTATGGGAGCAAGAATCAACTAGCATAGGAAGGCAAAACAAGTATAATTTCAAAACTTTCAACACATAGAGAGGAAACTTGATATTATTGAGATATGTAGAAGCATATATTCCGCTCTCAAAATAATTTTCAATAGCACCATGAATGAATTCAACAATATAGCTATCACATAAAGTATTATTTTCATGACCTACAAGCATAGACATTTTATTACTCTTCACATAAGCAAATTTGTTCTCATCAATAATAGTGGGAGCAAATTCAACAAAATAACTATCATGAGATACTTGATTGGCATAATCCAATTGAAAATTAAAATCATGATGACAAGTTTCATGATTATCATTATTCTTTATAGCATACATGTCATCACCATAATCATCATAGATAGCAACTTTGTTGTCATAATCAATTGAAACTTTTTCCAAAATAGTGGAATCATCACTAAATAAATTTATGACCTCTACAAATCCTCTTTCATCAATATAATCATCATAAATAGGAGGCATGCAATCATCATAATAAATTTGCACCTCAAAACTCAGGGGACTAAAAATATCATCTTCATCAAACATAGCATCCCCAAGCTTATGGCTTTGCATATCATTAGCATCATGGATATTCAAAGAATTCATACTAGCAACATTGCAATGATGCTCATCATTCATGGATTTTATGCCAAACATTTTTATTGAATTCTTCTTCTATCAATTGAGCACAATTTTCCGATCCATCATTTTCAAGAAAGACATTATAAAGATGAACAATATGAGGCAACCTCAATTCCATTTTTTTGTAGTTTTCCTTTATAAACCAAAATAGTGATAAATCAACAAACTAAAAGATTCAATTGCAAGATCTAAAGATATACCTTCAAGCACTCACCTCCCTGGCAACGGCACCAGAAAAGAGCTTGATGTCTACTACACAACTTATTCTTGTAGACTCGTGTTGGGCCTTCAAGCGCAGAGTTTTGTAGGATAGTAGAAATTTCCCCTCAAGTGGATGACCTAAGGTTTATCAATCCGTGGGAGGCGTAGGATGAAGATGGTCTCTCTCAAACAACTCTGCAACCAAATACAAGAAATCTCTTGTGTCCCCAACACACCCAATACAATGGTAAATTGTATAGGTGCACTAGTTCGACAAAGAGATGGTGAAACAAGTGTAGTATGGATAGTAGATATAAGTTTTTGTAATCTGAAAATAAAAAAATAGCAAGGTAGCAAGTGATAAAACGGAGCACAAACGGTATTGCAATGCTTAGAAACAAGGCCTAGGGTTCATACTTTCACTAGTGCAATCTCTCAACAGTGCTAACATAATTGAATCATATAACAATCCCTCAACGTGCGACAAAGAATCACTCCAAAGTTCCTATTAGCGGAGAACATAAGATAGAAATTGTTGTAGGGTACGAAACGACCTCAAAGTTATTCTTTCCGATCAATCTATTGAGCTATTCCTATAAGTGTCACAAACAGCCCTAGAGTTCGTACTAAAATAACACCATATGATACGCATCAACCAACTCTAATGTCACCTAGATACTCCAATGTCACCACAAGTATCCGTGAGTTGATTATACGATATGCATCAAACAACTTCAGATTCATAATATTCAATCCAACACAAAGAACTTCAAAGAGTGCCCCAATATTTCTACCGGAGAAAGTAAGACGAAAATGTGCATCAACCCCTATGCATAGATTACCCCAATGTTACCTCGGGAATCCGCGAGTTGAGTGCAAAAACATACATCAAGTGAATCAATATAATACCCCATTGTCACCACGGGTATTCATATGCAAGACATACATCAAGTGTTCTCAAATCCATAAAAGTATTCAATCTGATAATAGTGAAACCTCATAGGTAAAAACTCAATTCATCACAACAAGATAGAGAGGGAGAAACACCATATGATCCAACTATATTAACAAAGCTCACGGTACATCAAGATCGTGCCAAATCAAGAACACGAGAGAGAGAGAGAGAGAGATCAAACACATAGCTACTAGTACATACCCTCAGCCCCGAGGGTGAACTACTCCCTCCTCGTCATGGAGACCGCCGGGATGATGAAGATGGCCTCCGGTGATGATTTCCCCCTCCGGCAGGGTGCCGAAATAGGTCTGTAGATGAGATCGTGGAGGTACAGAGGCTTGCGGTGGCGTAGTTGAAGTTCTAGGGTTATTTCTGGGGGTTTCTCAATTTATAAGAACTTTTGGTGTTGGAATCACGCGAAGATGGGCTAAGATGGGCCCACGAGACATCACCACGCCATACCCCGCCGGCGCGCGGTGGTTGCTTGTGAGCACCTCGTATGTCTTCTGGTCCTTCCACGAAGCTTCGGGGGTCTCTTTTGGTCCAAAAGAATCGTCAAAAAGTTTCGTCCAATTCCGAGAACTTTTATTTCTGCACACAAAAAAAAAACACCATGGTAGTTCTGCTGAAAACAGGGTCAGTCCGGGTTAGTTCTAATCAAATCATACCAATACCATATAAAATTGTTGTAAACATGGCATGAATACTTCATAAATTATAGATACGTTGGAGACGTATCAAGGTGAACCTGGCCACATTGAAGGCCGCTGAGTACTTTTGAATGTACTCGCAAGCAGACCAAATAACATATACACCAAGCATAGCAATCCATGGCATTCAAGCATGTACTTGTTATCTTAACAATATTAGTTATCATGTTATGGAAGAATTATCTAGCAATATTACTCATCATGTCGTCACAGGATTACCTAGCATGGGAACTACCAAAGTAAATGCAGTAAGGTAAAGTGTAACGGTGCAGGTAACTTATTAAGTTCCTCTCATGATCCCTCTGGACCTTATCCAAGTTCTTATTGTTATTCGACCATCTCCTTCATAGCCATCCCATGGCTAACATCTCAACTTCCTGACATCATCCGATGTCCAGGCATCTGTGCTATAAATCTGACAAAGCTTACCTTATCTGGTTCGTTCTTAGCAATCATTCGGTTAACTCCTCTAGACTCGGCACAGACCAAATAGTGTGACCTAGTACAAACTGTGTCCCATGACCGAGGACGCGGCTATTCGAATAGATTTACACTCTGCAGAGGTTGCGCACATTACCCACACTATGGAGCTCCCGGCCTCGTACTTTAGTACATGTTCCCATTCGGGTGGACCGGCGCTGCTCCAACAAAACTTGTCTATTGCCCAGCACTATTACGGCCCCACCGACAATCATACCTCTTCCGGGTCAAGTCCTGGGTGGCCCCTGTGTCAGTCCTGACACATGCCACCGTCGTGGCCAAACTAAACTGTCCCAAACGGGGACCCTGGTACCATATAACTTGGTTTTTTAAGAGAAAATATGTTTTTTAAAGAGCATTTTCTTTTCAAAGTTTTTTATTGGGATCTCTATCTACAACATGGTATCTTTTATTATTATTAAGGGTATGGAAGTTTATCATTAAGACCATGGTTTTTTTAATAACAGCATGGCATTTTTTTATCTATAGCTCAGTATATTTATTTTTAATGGCACGCCAATTTTACATTTTTGTATCATGGCAATGTTCTTTTTGTGTGTTTTCTTATTTTCGACAAAGAGAAAATATAGAGCATGTCAATTTTAATTTTGTGTCATGGCATTTTTAGTTTTAATGTCATGGCATTTCCATTATTATTGATCATGGCAATTTCCTTTTTGTTTTCAAAACTTTTCAATTTTGAATCATCCTCGATCATGACAACTTTCCTTCATATTTTTTATACATTTTTTTCTTTCAAATTTGTCATGTATGAAGGCTTTTTAGTAATTTTTTCATTTTTTTCATTTTTGCAACTAGCAGTTTTTGCTATACATATATTTTTTCTTTTTGTGTGTGTTTCTAGATATGTGCTATATATGAAATCGTAGTGATGTGGTAGTTTATATAAAAAAAATTAAAAGAAATTTAGCACGTCAAATTCTGTAATTTTTCTTTTCTCGATATAGAACACCCTTTTTATAGGAATGTACAGTACATGATTGTGGCGCCCTGCCTGAATACCACTGTAGCCAGACGGTCGCCGCACACACCAGCCCAGGAAATCACACTGGTGCGTGCCTTTACAACAAGTATCATGAACACAGGCATTTCTATTAATGGATATATAAGTCTTACATGATATTTTACAAGGGTGATGGCAGCGGAAAAGCTCTATCTAAGGCAACATGGTCTTGGTGCGGCTCCAATCCACATGGATCTGACTGGGTTACTCTTCTAGCCCGCGAACAGTCCGGCTCCTCGCCAGTGGACGTCGGATCCTTAGGTGAACCTGGCCACATTGAAGGCCATTGAGTACTTTTGAATGTACTCGCAAGCAAACCAAATAACATATATATACACCAAGCATAGCAATCCATGGCATTCAAGAATGTACTTGTTATCTTAACAATATTAGTTATCATGTTATGGCAGAATTATCTAGCAATATTAATCATCATGTCGTAATAGGATTACCTAGCATGGGAACTACCAAAGTAAATGCAGTAAGGTAAAGTGTAACGGTGCAGGTAACTTATTAAGTTCCTCTCATGATCCCTCTGGACCATATCCAAGTTCTTATGGTTATCCGACCATCTCCTTCATAGCCATCCCATGGCTAACATCTCAATTTCCTGACATCATCCGATGTCCAGGCATCTGTGCTGTAAATCTAACAAAGCTTACCTTATCTGGTTCGTTCTTAGCAATCATTCGGTTAACTCCTCTAGACTCGGCACAGACCAAATAGTGTGACCTAGTACAAACTGTGTCCCATGACCGAGGACGCGGCTATTCGAATAGATTTACACTCTGCAGAGGTTGCGCACTTTACCCACACTATGGAGCTCCCGGCCTCGTACTTTAGTACATGTTCCCATTCGGGTGGACCGGCGCTGCTCCAACAAAACTTGTCTATTGCCCAGCACTATTACGGCCCCACCGACAATCATACCTCTTCCGGGTCAAGTCCTGGGTGGCCCCTGTGTCACTTCTGACACATGCCACCGTCGTGGCCAAACTAAACTGTCCCAAACGGGGACCCTGGTACCATATAACTTGGGCTCACAAGGTATCGCCGCCTACCGGGCTAGGGTAGCACGCACGCATAACCTTCCCTCTTTGGAGGTACCAATAAGAGGCAAGACAATAGACCAAGTTAGGGCCTCCCCATAAAGGCAAATGTGGCTGCACTGATGAGCTCGGTTCGGTGGCACTATGACTCGATCCAGCCGACGGAGGAGGTTGTCATTATTAAGTCGCATTTCCTTAACATTGCAATAACAATGGTAATGCATAATGTAGCAACTATGGAAACGTAACAACCTATCTCCATATAATATCACAATGAGTCATTAGTGAAACAATATTTAAATGGCAAGTCTATCATTTCAAAAGTTTTTGATGTAGGTTACGATCGTCCGAACCCTTGCATAAAACCGGCAAATAAACCAGTAGCCACCAGAATGGTCTTTACAACTCAGATCTGGGACGTTACCGGAATAACTCAACCCTGGCTCAAGACGGCTGAAAAGCAGCTCAGAGCATGAGACGGTGTTGATAAAAAGAAGGTAGCAGTTCCCTAAGACAGCCGGAAAGCAGCTCAGAGCATGGGGTTACTGCTACAAAAAGAAACTCAACAGCTGCCCGAGACGGCCGAAAAGCAGCTCAGAGCACGGGCCATTTGTTGAAAAGAGAAATACAAAGTTGGCATCCACCCCGGACGGCCGAAAGCAGCACAGAACATAGGCGTGGTGCCGTCACCAGAGAAAGTGAGCAAGGGTTCATCAGAGTCATATACCGCCTACTATTGTGCACTCGAATATAAGCATATTCATTAATTAAGCACACAAGAATAACACAGAAGCAATGCTTTAGGGCATATATCAGATGGTCGGCTTGCCTAGGGGGAAAGGAATACTCCGGGGAAGTGCGATCATCTCGCGGAAGGATTCGCCGGAAAGGTTTCTCTCTCGAAGGGCTGAATATAGGGCAGGGGCGATATGGTCATTTAAGATTGTGACAACCTCATGAAAATGATATCATCGGGACATGCTCGACGAACTGGGAAAGTGGGCTTTGGAATCACCTAATTCGAAGTTGTGGTTGAAAAGTTATAACACTTTTTCTGCCAGGGACCAATCTGTAAGAAAAATAATCATAGAGGGGTCCTTGACAGCACGGCCGGTCGCGCACTCCAGAGAAATGTGCTTTCCCACAGGGAAAACGTAAATGCGCCGAGGCGCTTCCACTTATCCACGCTGGACAGCGGCTGCTGTCACCGACACGCGGGGCCCGCCGGTGCTCTCTCTCTCTCCTGCCCCCCTTCCTTCTCCCTCCCGACTGGACAGAGGAGGAGCGAGGCCAGTCGCGCGCCGGCGACAATTCCCGGCGGCTCGGGCCTCCTCCGGCGGCGCTCCGGCCACCGGCTTGCTCAGCGGGATGCGGCGCATCCATCCAGGTGGGGAACGGTCCGCGGGAGAGGCAGGGTCGAGCGCAGCCTCGAGGCCAGCGGACGGCGGCGATGGGCGATGATGGACCCTCAGCTACGGCACTCCGGCGGATGAGGGGACGGGCGGGGACCTCCGGTGAGCTTGGGTGACCGCGCCGGAGTGGTCTGGGTGGAGAGAGGGGGCGGTGGGGCTCAAATTTTACCGAGGCCGAGCGGCGGCCATGGCGGTGATGGGAGAGAAATCGAACACTTTGGCTCAAACCATTCGGCCTAGGAGGGAGCAGGGAGGGTTCTGAGAGTGAGGGGAGGGGGTGGTGAGCTCGAAGGGCTCCGGGACGGCCTATATATAGGCGGCCGAGGCAAGCGGATGAGCACGGCTGCCGTGGCGTGCCTATCGCCATCCTGGCACTTCCGGCGAGGTGGCAAGTGCCCGATGGTGCCGACCTGACGAGTGTCAGAGGGAGGGGACGGCTCGGAGTGGAAGAAGCCAGTGGAGGAAAGGACAGCGGCGAGTCACGGGAGCGCACTATTGGCAGCAATGTGGCGGAGCTCATCGCGGCTCGGCGAGGGAGAAGACGGAGGTGGAAGCTGCGGGAGAGGGGTGCGTGGACGGCTGAGAAACTAGTCGACCCACGAGGACAAGCCATGGCCTGCTGAAGCTAGCTGGTCGAGGTGACCAGACACGGTCAGTGCCCAGAGCGCCGTTCTTGCGTGTCCGCCGCGTGGTCACCACGCCACAACACGCTCTGGTGCAAGTATGGATGACTAGGCTTGTCAAAAAGATGGATCAGAGATCCATGAGATGACCTGAGGAGGTTTGGACAGAAGAGGAGGCAAGAAATGACTGATTGGAGATGATTCACATTGTGAACAGAAGGTGTTTGGAAGTTACTGAGGAGAAATGGCTTGGTGAAAGTGGCTGGTTTTTGGCGTGTAGCAATGGTCTACTCAGATGAGTCCCTTGGCAAATTTTCAAGCCAATTGGGTCATCCTAGCTTGCACTACCTTCACATAGGAAATCTAGACAGAAATGAATTTGAATTGCTGGGACAAAATGGCTAAATGAATTTGGCTCAAACTTGGTGGAGGGTGATTATTTGGCTATATGGAGGCACTGATAAAATTTCATACCATTTGGACATACCAAAGTGGTACTTCCTTCACAGTGCTTCTCTCTGGACAGAAATTTGAAAAAATTGCTGGGGAATATCAGATGAATGGTTTGAGCTGATTTTCGTTTGCAGGATTGATTTATCAGGGTTAACCACCCTGCAAAATTTCAGCTCAAAATGATCAAGGTACCAAGCACTTCTTTTGCAAATTGGAAATCTGGACAGAATTTGCAAATGGATGGTGTGCTCAAAATTTGAACTATGGAACTTGGGTTCTTGATGGAAATAGTGAATATATGGATAGGAGAAGCTCCACAAATTATTTGGGATTTTTCCTGACTACCAAAATGATAGTTCCCTTGGAAAGTGCCCAAAATGCAATATTGGCTTTAAATAAGAAAATGCAATTTCCCCTATTTAATTATGGCCCATATTTTAATGGAAGCTCAATATGATCAGAATGAGTATCCCCACAGGTTCTCATGAACTTTGGAGATGGATAGATATTTTCCTGGATTTAATTCCTTAAACTAGCAGAGGAAGGAATTAATTTTAAATGAAAAATATTGCAAATGACTTGGCAATATTTTTGCATATCCAGGGTTGATGGATAAAGGAGAGTCTCTGGGAAAAGTTTGGGAGGCAACAGATCAAGGAAAATTAGGGTTCCTTTGTAACGGAAAAATTAGGGTTTTCTTTCCGGGTAACTCGGAAGGTAGGGTTTCGGCGGCAAAACCCTGGGAATATATCTTGGGTGGCCAAGTTGGGTTGGAGAGAATCTCTGGTTGGATAGAAAAGGGAAGGCTATATGACCATCTTCATATTCCAAAGAGCGAGAGAAAATCCAATAACACCGAAAAAAAAAGACGGGGTCAAATCCCGCGAAGGAAAAAAATCGGGGATCGAAAACCACGGTGTCACAATGATCACATGACTGCATTTTATTTTATACATCATGCCATTTTTTGTGTTGTTAAAATGAGGTCCAAAATACCAGTTTCTAAGGTTTAGTAGCTTCACAGAAAATTTGGCTTTTTTTGGCCCATTTGATGCTCAGTTACGCATAGGGGAGATGGGTTCACTGGAATGGGAAGTTTTTTTTCGCGAATACGCTGGAGTGCGTATCTTTTCATTTATCGGAGGAGTGAATACAACAGAGAAGAGGGAGGGGGTGCAAGATCAATGTCTTGTGCACAAAAGGCAAAACAGAGAGCCGCAGAGCATTGGTGACGAGCTGCTCAGCCCGAGTACAAGATTATGGTCTTATGCAAGTAACGAGTTTAGTCCATGCGCGCCTGCGCTGGCCCAGGAATGGGCCTCGTCCTGGATAGATGCGAAGAGCCGTGAGATGGATGGGGTGTCGCCGTCGAAAACGCACCGGTTGCGCTGTTTCCAAATGGACCAGGCCGTTAGGATCGCCAGCGGGGCAAGGCCCTTGCGGTGGCCAGTGGGGGATCCCGTGATCGTCGACATGCACCACGGGAGAAACTCCTCGGTGCTAGAAGGAGGGGGGTGGTAGCGCTGGAACGGGAAGTTCCCAATGAACTTTTGGTTCGCCAAGTCCCCTCCGCCCTGGGGAACGTTCCTCGATTATTTGGGTTCATGTTAAAGATAATCAGTCTATACCGTCGACAATCAGCCAAAGCTCCCTGATACGTCTCCATCGTATCTATAATTTTTGATTGTTTCATGCCAATATTCTACAACTTTCACATATTTTGGGCAACATTTTATATTATTTTTGGGACTAACATATTGATCCAGTGCCCAGTGCCAGCTCATGTTTTCTGCTTGTTTTTTGTTTCACAGAAAATCCATATCAAAAGAAGTCCAAATGCAAAAAAAAAAATAACGGAGAATTATTTTGGAATATATGTGATTTTTGGGAGGTGGAATCAACGCAAATGGAGGCCCACAGCCTCCACAAGCCACCTTGGCGCAGCCCCCCTGGCCGCGCAGTGGTGCCTCGTGGGCACACCGTAAGTCAGTTGGGGCTCTTCTTCTGCCGCAAGGAAGCTTATATCGAGAAACAAATCATGTTAAAATTTCAGCGCAATCGGAGTTACGGATCTCCGGGAATTTAAGAAACAGTGAAGGGCCAGAAAACAGGAAGGCGAAACAGAAGAGACAGAGGGAGAGATCCAATCTCGGAGGGGCTCCCGCCCCTCCGGGTGCCATGGAGGCCAAGGACCAGAGAGGAAAACCTCCTCCCATCTAGGGGGAGGCCAAGCAAGAAGAAGAAGGAGGGGGGCTCTCTCCCCCTCTCTCCCGGTGGCGCCGGAACGCCGCCGGGGCAATCATCGTGACGGCGATCTACACCAACAACTTTGCCGCCGTCACCACCAACTCTCTCCCCCTCTATGCAGCGGTGTAACACCTCTTCTCCCCGCTGTAATCTCTACTTAAACATGGTGCTTAATGCTACATATTATTATCCAATGATGTGTTGCCATCCTATGATGTTTGAGTAGATTCGTTTTGTCCTATGGGTTGATTGATGATCGTGATTGGTTTGAGTTGTATGTTTTATTTTGGTGCTGTCCTATGGTGCCCTCCGTGTCATGCAAGCGTGAGGGATTCCCGCTGTAGGGTTTGCAATACGTTCATAATTCTCTTATAGTGGGCGGCTAGAGTGACAGAAGCTTACACCCGAGTAAGGGGGTTGTTGCATATGGGAGTAAAGGGGACTTGATACTTAATGCTATGGTTGGGTTTTACCTTAATGATCTTTGGTAGTTGCGGATGCTTGCTAGAGTTCCAATCATAAGTGCATATGATCCAAGTACAGAAAATATGTTAGCTCATGCCTCTCCCTCATATAAAATTGCAATAATGATTACCGGTCTAGTTATCGATTGCCTATGGACAAATCTTTCTCTTGTGTTACAAAAAGCTTTCTACTAAACAACTAACTTTTATTATGTCGCAAATTACTCCTAGTTTTATTCTCATTAAGTACTTCTAGTCTTATCCTTACACCCGCAAAATAGTTTCATACTTGTTCTAGGTAAAGCGAACGTTAAGTGCGCGTAGAGTTGTATCAGTGGTCGATAGAACTTGAAGGGAATATTAATTCTACCTTTAGCTCCTCGTTGGGTTCGACACTCTTATTTATCGAAAAAGCTACAATTGATCCCCTATACTTGTGGGTTATCAAGACCTTTTTCTGGCACCGTTGCCGGGGAGCAATAGCGTGGGGTGAATATTCTAGTGTGTGCTTGTTTGCCTTATCACTGAGTAGATTTTATTTTGTGCTCTTGTTTTCTATCTTTAGTTATGGGTAGGAAACGTAAAATACCAAAAAAATTAGTTGTACCTGCTAAACCAATGGTTGAAGAACCACCCAAAATCTATCATACTGCTGAAGCTTTCTACTTGGATCATCTTTGATCCCTATGTGCTCGTGCTGAAAACCCAACTAGCTTAGTTGAGGGAAAATCATTAGATGAGCATGCTCATTTTGTGCGACACTGCTTATCTCAAAAAGGGAAACTTTTATGGCATCATACTAATACTATGCATTGCTATGCTTGGAATTTATGCGAAAATCCTGATTTTACTTGTTGTTCTGAAGACCCTAAGAAACACCAATACGTCCATTTTGCATCATGTTTTCCTACTATTATTTATAGTGTTTTCTATCAATATAACACTTTGTGGAGCAATTCTAATGCCTTTTCTCTCTTAATATGCAAGATTTACATAAGGAGGGAGATTGCCGGCAGCTGGAATTCTGGACCTGAAAAAGCTATGTCAGAGATACCTATTCTGCACATCTCCAAATGAGCTGAAATTTTACAGAGATTTATTTTGGAATAAAAAAAATACTGGAGCCAAGAAGTACCAGAGGGGGCCACCCAGGTGCCCACGAGTCACCAGGGTGCCCCACCCCCCCAGGCGCACCCTGGTGGCTCGAGAGGCCGCCATTTTCTGGTATATAAGTCCATTTGCCCTAGAAAAAATATAGAGAAGACTTTTGGGATGGTGCACCGCCATCTCGAGGCGGAACTTGGGCAGGAGCACTTTTGCTCTCCGGCGGAGAAATTCTGCCGGGGATACTTCCCTCCGGGAGGGGGAAATCGTCACCATCGACATCACCAACGATCCTCTCATCGTGGGAGGAGCAATCTTCATCAACATCTTCACCAGCACCATCTCATCTCAAACCCTAGTTCACCTCTTGTATTCAATCTTTGTCTCAAAACCTTAGATTGGTACCTGTAGGTTACTAGTAGTGTTGATTACATCTTGTAGTTGATGCTACTTGGTTTATTTGGTGGAAGATTATATGTTCAGATCCATTATGCTATTCAATACCCCTCTGATCTTGGACATGAATATGGTTTGTGAGTAGTTACTTTTGTTCTTGAGGACATGGGAGAAGTCTTGTCGTAAGTAATCATGTGAATTTGGTATTCGTTCGATATTTTGATGATATGTATGTTGTTGATTCTCTTAGTGGTGTCATGTGAACGTCGACTACATGACACTTCACCATATTTGGGCCTAAGGGAATACATTGTGGAGTAGTAATTAGATGATGGGTTGCTAGAGTGACAGAAGCTTAAACCCTAGTTTATGCGCTATTCTGTAAGGGGCTGATTTGGATCCATATGTTTAATGATATGGTTAGAGTTATCTTAATTCTTCTTTCGTAGTTGCGGATGCTTGCGAGAGGGGGTAATCATAAGTGGGAGGCTTGTTCAAGTAAGAACAGCACCCAAGCACCGGTCCACCCACATATCAAATTATCAAAGTAGCGAACGCGAATCAAACCAACATGATGAAAGTGACTAGATGAAATTCCCATGTGTCCTCGAGAACGCGTTGCTTACTATAAGAGATCGTTCCGGCTTGTCTTTTGCTATAAAAAGGATTGGGCCACCTTGCTGCACTCTTTGTTACTATTGCTACTTGTCACTTGTTACAAATTATCTTGCTATCAAACTACTCGTTACCGATAATTTCAGTGCTTGCAGAAAATACCTTGCTGAAACCCGCTTGTCATTTCCTTCTGCTCCTCGTTGGGTTCGACACTCTTACTTATCGAAAGGACTACGATTGATCCCCTATACTTGTGGGTCATCAAGGCTCTTTTCTGGCGCCGTTGCCGGGGACTGAAGCGCCTTTGGTGAGTGGAATTTGGTAAGGAAACATTTATATTACGTGCTGAAATTTACTGTTACTTGTCACTATGGAAAGTAATCCTTTGAGGGGTTTGTTCGGGGTATCTTCACCTCGACCGAAAACACAAATAGTTGCTCCTAAACCTACTGCACCTACTGAAAATATTTCATATGAAATTCCTCCGGGTATGATAGAGAAACTGCTAGCTAATCCTTATGCAGGAGATGGAACGGTACATCCTCATATGCACTAGATCTATGTGGATGAAATTTGTGGATTGTTTAAGCTTGCAGGTTTATCTGGAGATGGAGTTAAGAAGCAAGTACTCCCTTTATCTTTGGAGGGAAAGGCATTGACATGGTATAGGCTATGTGATGATACTGATACATGGGACTGGAACCGATTGAAACTGGAATTCCATCAGAAATTTTATCCTATGCATTTGGTTCATCGTGATCGAAATTATATATATAATTTTTGGCCTCGTGAAGGAGAAAGCATCGCTCAAGCTTGGGGGAGGCTTAAGTACATGATGTACACATGCCCCAATCATGAGCTCCCAAGAAAAATTATCTTACAGAATTTTTATGCTTGGCTTTCTCATGATAATCAAACCATACTCGATTCTTCTTCGACTGGCTCCTTTATGAAGAAAACTATTGAATTCAGATGGGATCTTCTGGAAAGAATTAAATGCAACTCTGAAGATTGGGAACTCGACAAAGGTAATGAGTCAGGTATAATACTTGAGTTCGATTGTGTTAAATCTTTTATGGCCACCGATGCTTTTCATAAGTTTAGCACTAAATATGGACTTGACTCTGAGATAGTAGCTTCCTTTTGTGAATCATTTGCTACTCATGTTGATCTCCCTAAGGAGAAGTGGTTTAAATATCATCCCCCTGTTAGAGAAAAGATTGAGGAACCCGTTAGTGTTAAAGAAGAAACAATTATTTACCATGTTGATCCAGTTGTGCCTACTGCTTATATTGAGAAACCAAATTTTCCTGTTAGGATTAACGAACATGCTAAAGTTTCAACTGTGGTTAACTAAAGTAATATTAGAGCACCTAGACCCTCTGAAAAAATTAAAGTTGAACCTAATCTTGCTATGGTTAAAGATCTCTTGGTCGATAATATAGATGGGCATGTTATTTACTTCTGTAATGAAGCAACTAGAATTGCTAAACCAGATCCTAAAGATAAAAACAGACCCGTGATACGTCTCCAACGTATCTATAATTTATGAAGTATTCATGCCATGTTTATTATAATTTTGTATGATTTTGGTGCACTTTTATATGGCTTTTATATGATTTTCATGGACTAACATATTGACCTAGTGCCCAGTGCCAGTTGCTGTTTTCTGCTTGTTTTTGGTTTTCCAGAAAATCCATATCAAATGAAGTCCAAATCCATACTACACTTTTATCACCATCTCTTCGCCGAACTAGTGCACCTATACAATTTACCATTGTATTGGGTGTGTTGGGGACACAAGAGATTTCTTGTATTTGGTTGCAGGGTTGTTTGAGAGATACCATGTTCAACCTACGCCTCCCACGGATTGATAAACCTTAGGTCATCCACTTGAGGGAAAATTGATACTGTCCTACAAAACTCTCCGCTTGGAGGCCCAACACGAGTCTACAAGAATAAGTTTTGTAGTAGACATCAAGCTCTTTTCTGGCGCCGTTGCCAGGGAGGTGAGTGCTTGAAGGTATATCTTTAGATCTTGCAATCGAATATTTTAGTTTCTTGTTTTATCACTAGTTTGGCTTTATAAAAAGAAAACTACAAAAAAATGGAATTGAGGTTGCCTCATATTATTCATCTTTATAATGTCTTCCTTGAAAATGATGGAGCGGAAAATTGTGCTCAGTTGATAGAAGAAGAATTCAATAAAATGTTTGGCATAAAATCTTTAAATGATGAGCATGATTGCAATGTTGTTAGTATGAATTATTTGAATTCCCATGATGCTAATGATTTGCAAAACTACAAGCTTGGGGATGCTATGTTTGATCAATATGATATTTTTAGTCCCCCCAAGTTTTGATGAGAAAATTTATTATGATGATTGCATGCCTCCTATCTATGATGATTATTGTGATGACATGTATGCTATAATGAATAATGATAAATATGAAATTTGTCATCATGATTTTAATTTTCAATTGGATTATGCCAATCAAGTATCTCATGATAGTTATTTTGTTGAGTTTGCTCCCACAATTATGAATGAGAAGAAAATTGCTTATGTGGAGAGTAGTAAAATTTCTATGCTTGTGGATCATGAAAAGAATGATTTATGTGATAGCTATATTTTTGAATTCATTCATGATGCTACTGAAAATTATTATGAGAGAGGATCATACGCTTGTAGGTGTTGCAATAATATCAAGTTTCCTCTCTATGTGTTGAAAGTTTTGAAGTTATGCTTGTTTTGCCTTCCTATGCTAGTTGATTCTTGCTCCCATAAATTATTTGCTCACAAAATCCCTATGCATAGGAAGTGGGTTAGGCTTAAATGTGCTAGTCATATGCTTCATGATGCTCTCTTTGTGTTTCAATTCTTTACTTTTATGTGAGCATCATTGGAATCATCATGCCTATCTAAAAAGGCATTAAAGAAAAGCGCTTGTTGGGAGACAACCCAACATTTATACCTACTGTTTTTGTGTGTTCACATGATTAAGCTACTGTAGTAATCATGTTTCATATATTTTCTTTCAATAATGTGCCAAGTAAAGCCTTTGGGATAGTGTGGATGCTTGTTGATTTGATTCTGTGCAAAGACAGAAACTTCTGCGTGTAGTGCTGGAATTTCTATTCTGTGCTGGAGCGTGAAACAATTCTGAAATTTTTACACAGTATTGGGTTAAAAATTGTTTATGTTTTCCTAAGTGTTCAGAATTTTTGGAGGTACATAAGTATGGTTTCTAAATCGCTCACTACATGCTGTTCTGTTTTTGACAGATTCTGTTTTCGGTGAATAGTTTGCTTGTTTTAGTGTTTCCATAGCTTATATTGAGTAATACAAATTGTGGAAATGATAGAATACAGTAGGAATTATGTGAGAACAACTATGAATCTTGTCTTGACAGTACCTAAGTGGATGATTTATTTTTATCATACTAACCTATCTCACGAAGTTCCGTTAAGTTTTGTGTGATTCAAGTTTTCAAGTTTTGGGTGAGATATCGATATGAGGAGAATAAGGAGTGGCAAGACCCTAAGCTTGGGGATTCCCAAGGCACACAAAGGTAAAATTCAAGGAAGACTCAAGCGTCTAAGCTTGGGGATGCCCCGGAAGGCATCCCCTCTTTCGTCTTCAACACTATCGGTAACCTCACTCGGAGCTATATTTTTATTCGTCACATAATATGAGTTTTGCTTGGAGCATCATTTTATTTTATTGATATTTTCTTTCTGTTATCAATAATCATGTTTTGTATCTTTTAGTTTAATAAAATGCCAATTATAGCCTTTACCATGCCCAGTTTGCAAGTTCATGTGTTGCTGTTTGAAAACAGAAAGTTTTCTGTTATGTCCAGAATATTCCTGAATAGTCCGAACATGATAAAAATCTGAAATTTTTACACACTAAGAATGCATGAGTTCTATGTCACGTGGTAATTTTTCATAATTTTTGGAGTTAGGGAAGTATGGATTCTTATTCCCCTTTTACAGACTGTTCTGTTTTGGCAGATTGCTGATATAGTTGCATTGTTTGCATATGTTTGCTTGTTTAATGTTTCTATTTGAGGATAGAAGTATTAAATATGAAGAGTCATTTAGTATGCAATGTTTAATTAATTTTTTTTTGATTTTCTACAGTAGAGAATGTTAAGGTTTTGAGTTGATTTATACTAACTTATCTCACGAGTTCTTGTTGAGTTTTATGTGGATGAAGTTTTTAAGATTTAGAGAAACCGTGATATGAGAGAAATTAAGGAGACACAAGAACTCAAGCTTGGGGATGCCCAAGGCATCCCAAATTAATATTTCAAGAAGTCTCAAGCATCTAAGCTTGGGGATGCCCCGGTAGGCATCCCACCTTTCTTCATCAACAATTATCGGTTAGTCTTGGTTGAGCCTAAGTTTTTGCTTCTTCACTTGAGATGTGCTATTCTTGGAATGTCATTTTATTTTGTTTTCTTTGCTGTTTGAATAAAATTATAAAGATCTGAAATTTTAAATAAGAGAGAGTCCTCACATAGCTACCTATTTACTTAACTACTCATTTGGTCTTCACTTATATCTTTTTGGAGTAGTTTGTCATTTACTCCTGTTCTTCACTTATATCCTATGAGTAAATTGTTGAAATGAATTGAATATCATAAAGTTTAAATTTATATGCTTCATATGCTTGTCCAATGGTGAGTAGTGACTTCACATACAAGAAGTATAAGTGGTAAAATTTATTGAAAGTTAACAAACATAGCATTGGTCACTTGAACAATTCATGAAAGAATTTTGAAGGAAGAGAAATTTCACATATAAATATACTATCTTGGACATCTTCTATGATTGTGAGCCCCCATTAATTATTTTCAAGCTTGATCAAGTAGTTGACGTTGGACAAGGAAGACAACGTAATGAGTTATGTTTGTTTATATTCACATAGAAGTTATATTGTCATGGATCCTCTAACATGCGGTGCGTGCTTAGGATCTTTTGCTAGCCAAAAATTCGTACTAAGTAGAGATACTACTTGTGTATCCGAAAACCCTTAAACCCCGTTTCTTCCCATGAGTGTCCACCATATCTACCTGTGGATTGAATAAGATCCTTCAAGTAAGTTGTCATCGGTGCAAAAAGCAATAAAAATTGCTCCTAAAATATGTATGATCTTTTATTGCAAGGGAAAATAAGTGTTGTATGAACTTTTGATGGTAAAGAAATAAAAGCGACGAACTGCATAATAAAGGTTGCTATCACAAGGGGCAATATAACGTGACGTTCCTTTGCATTAAGGGCTTGTGCATCCAAAAATAAAAAGCGCATGACAACCTCTGCTTCCCTCTGCGAAGGGCCTATCTTTTACTTTTCTGTATTTACTTTTATGCAAGAGTCATTAATGTTCATCCCTATTCCGCTCTATTTATTCTTTAGTTGGCAAGCATTATGTGGTAGGGAAAGATCCAGGCACATATATCCAGTTGAATATAGGTGATCATGAGTTATTATTGTTGACATTATCCATGAGAAAAATAAGTTGGGAGGCAAAACATTAAGCCCCTATCTTCCTATGTGTTTGACTGAAATGGTTTGTTCTAAAAATATGCTTTGAGTGTCAGCAATCATGGAAGACTAAATGATAGTTGAGTATGTGGAATTTGCTAGATCAAAGCTCTTGCATAGACCCTTCCTGAAAATAAGATGAATTGCAATTGTTTGATGACTGAGAACATAGTTTGTTAGTTTTCAAGAAAGTTTATGGCCTATACTTTAAACATGTGAATAGCTTGCTACTTGATCATGAGAAGTTTTATGAGATGAGCTACTCATTATGATATATATTGATGCTAGAAAAAGTGATTGAAATTATCATTAATCAAACTTATGCACTATGCTAGCATTCACACTTCATAAATTATTTATTTTATCATTTACCTACTCGAGGACGAGCAGGAATTAAGCTTGGGGATGCTGATACATCTCCAACGTATCTATAATTTATGAAGTATTCATGCCATGTTTATTATAGTTTTGCATGATTTTGGTGCACTTTTATATGGCTTTTATATGACTTTCATGGACTAACATATTGACCTAGTGCCCAGTGCTAGTTGTTGTTTTCTGCTTGTTTTTGGTTTTCCAGAAAATCCATATCAAATGAAGTCCAAATGCAGCGAAACTTTTTGACGATTTTTTCTGGAACATAAGAGACACTAAAAGCTTCGGGAGGAGGCCAGAAGACCCACAGTGGCCCCACGAGCCACCAGGGCGCGCCATCCCCCCAGGAGCGCCCTGGTGCCTTGTGGGCCCCTTGTGGCCCTTCTTCGCGTGACTCCAACGCCAAAAAATCATATATATTCAGAAACGCCCGAAAGTTAACCTAGATGAGTTTTTATGCCGTCGCAAGCCTCTGTACCTCAACGATCTCATCTACAGCCCTTTTCCGGCACCCTGCCGGAGGGGGGAATCATCACCGGAGGCCATCTTCATCATCCTGGCGGTCTCCATGACGAGGAGGGAGTAGTTCACCCTCGGGGCTGAGGGTTTGTACCAGTAGCTATGTGTTTTATCTCTCTCTCTCTCGTGTTCTTGATTTGGCACAATCTTGATGTATCGCGAGCTTTGTTAATATAGTTGGATCATATGGTGTTTCTTCCCTCTCTATCCTTGTTGTGATGAATCAAATCTTTTCCCTTTGAGGTTTCGTTATTGTCGGATTGAATATTTCAGATTTGAGAACACTTGATGTATGTCTTGCATATGAATACCCGTGGTGACAATGGGGTATTGTATTGATTCACTTGATATATGTTTTGGCACTCAACTCGCGGATTCCCGTGGTGACATTGGGGTAATCTATGCATAGGGGTTGATGCATGTTTTCATTATCTTTTCTCCGATAGAAACTTTGGGGTGCTCCTTGGAGTTCTTTGTGTGGATTGAATATTATGATTATGAAGTTGTTTGATGCATATCGTATAATCAACTCATGGATACTTCTGGTGACATTGGAGTATCTAGGTGACATTAGAGTTGGTTGATGTGTATCATATGGTGTTATTTTAGTACGAACTCTAGGGCTGTTTGTGACACTTATAGGAATAGCTCAATAGATCGATCGGAAAGGATAACTTTGAGGTGGTTTCGTACCCTACAAACAATTTCTATCTTATGTTCTCCGCTAATAGGAACTTGGGAGTGATTCTTTATCGCACGTTGAGGGATGGTTATATGATCCAATTATGTTAGCATTGTTGAGAGATTGCACTAGTGAAAGTATGAACCCTAGGCCTTGTTTTTAAGCATTGCAATACCGTTTGTGCTCATTTTTGTTACTTGCTACCTTGCTGTTTTTATATTTTTAGATTACAAAAACCTATATCTACTATCCATACTACACTTTTATCACCATCTCTTTGCCGAACTAGTGCACCTATACAATTTACCATTGTATTGGGTGTGTTGGGGACACAAGAGATTTCTTGTATTTGGTTGCAGGGTTGTTTGAGAGATACCATCTTCAACCTACACCTCCCACGGATTGATAAACCTTAGGTCATCCACTTGAGGGAAAATTGCTACTGTCCTACAAAACTCTGCGCTTGGAGGCTCAACACGAGTCTACAACAATAAGTTGTGTAGTAGACATCAACCCGTAGTAGGCATGCCTGTTGTCTCTGTTAAAATAGGAGATCATTGTTATCATGGCTTATGTGATTTGGGTGCTAGTGTTAGTGCTATTTTGTTTACCTTATATCAAGAAATTATGAATGATATTGCACCTATTGAAATAGAGGACATTGATGTTACTATTAAGCTTGCAAACAGAGATACCATTACACCACTTGGGATCGTTAGAGATGTTGAAGTCTTGTGTGGAAAAATAAAATATCCTACTGATTTTCTAGTCCTAGGTTCTCCACAAGATGACTTTTGTCCCATTATATTTGGTAGACCTTTCTTGAACACTGTTAATGCTAAGATTGATTGCGCTAAAGAAACTGTCAGTGTTGATTTCGGTGGTACATCTCATGAGTTTAATTTCTCCAAGTTTCGTAGACAACCTCATGATAAAGAATTGCCTAGCAAAGATGAAATTATTGGTCTTGCTTCTATTACCGTACCTCCTACTGATCCGTTAGAAAAATATTTGCTAGACCATGAAAACGATATGCATATGAATGAAAGAAATGAAATAGATAAAATGTTCTTTGATCAACCACCTATCCTTAAACATAATTTACCTGTTGAAACTCTTGGAGGCCCTCCTCCACCTAAAGGTGATCCTTTATTTGAATTGAAGCAATTGCCTGATACATTGAAATATGCTTATCTTGATGAAAAGAAGATATATCCTGTTATTATTAGTGCTAACCTTTCAGCGCATGAAGAAAAGAGATTACTAAAAACTCTGAGGAAGCACCGTGCTGCTATTGGATATACTCTTGATGATCTTAAGGGCATTAGTCCCACTCTATGTCAGCACAAAATTAATATGGAGCCTGATGCCAAACCGGTTGTCGACCACCAACGACGATTAAATCCTAAGATGAAAGAGGTGGTAAGAACTGAAATGTTAAAGCTTCTGGAAGCAGGTATAATCTATCCCATAGCTGATAGTAGATGGGTAAGTCCCGTTCATTGTGTCCCTAAGAAAGGAGGTATTACCGTTGTTCCTAATGATAAAAATGAACTCATTCCACAAAGAATTGTAACTGGTTATAGGATGGTAATTGATTTTAGAAAATTAAACAAAGCTACTAGAAAAGATCATTACCCCTTACCTTTTATTGATCAAATGTTAGAAAGACTATCTAAGCATACACACTTTTGCTTCCTAGATGGTTATTCTGATTTTTCTCAAATACCTGTATCACAACCCGATCAAGAGAAAACCACCTTTACTTGTCCTTTTGGAACTTATGCTTATAGACGTATGCCTTTTGGTTTATGCAATGCACCCGCTACATTTCCAAGATGTATGACTGCTATATTCTCTGACTTTTGTGAAAAGATTGTTGAGGTTTTCATGGATGATTTCGTTTACGAAACTTCTTTTGATGATTTCTTAAGCAACCTTGATCGAGTTTTGCAGAGATGTGAAGAAACTAATCTTGTCTTGAATTGGGAGAAGTGCCACTTTATGGTGAATGAAGGTATTGTCTTGGGGCATAAAATTTCTGAAAGAGGCATTGAAGTTGATAAAGCTAAGGTTGATGCTATTGAGAAAATGCCATGTCCTAAAGATATTAAAGGTATAAGAAGTTTCCTAGGTCATGCTGGTTTCTATAGGAGATTTATTAAAGACTTCTCTAAAATTTCTAGGCCTCTTACCAATCTTTTGCAAAAAGATGTTCCATTTTTTTTTGATGATGATTGTGTAGAAGCCTTTGAAACACTTAAGAAAGCCTTAACCACTGCACCTATTGTTCAACCACCTGATTGGAACTTGCCTTTTGAAATTATGTGTGATGCTACTGATTATGCTGTTGGTGCTGTTCTAGGATAGAGAGTTGATAAAAAATTAAATGTTATCCATTATGCTAGTAAAACTCTAGACAGTGCCCATAGAAATTATGCTACTACTGAGAAAGAATTTCTAGCAGTTGTGTTTGCATGTGACAAATTCAGATCTTACATAGTTGATTCTAAAGTAACTGTTCACACTGATCATGCTGCTATTAAATATCTTATGGAAAAGAAAGATGCTAAAGCTAGACTCATTAGGTGGGTTCTATTGCTACAAGAATTTGACTTGCATATTATTGATAAAAAGGGAGCTGAGAATCCCGTAGCAGATAATTTGTCTAGAATGGAAAATGTTCTTGATGACCTACTACCTATTAATGATGATTTTCCTGATGAACAATTAGCTGTCATAAATGCTTCTCGTAATACTCCTTGGTATGCAGACTATGCTAATTACATTGTTGCTAAATACATACCACCTAGTTTCACATACCAACAAAAGAAAAGGTTCTTCTATGATTTAAGACATTACTTTTGGGATGACCCACATCTATATAAAGAAGGAGTAGATGGTATTATTAGACGTTGTATACCTGAGCATGAACAGGAACAAATCCGATGGAAGTGTCATTCCGAGGCTTACGGAGGACACCATGCGGGAGACAGAACTGCACATAAGGTATTACAATCTGGTTACTATTGGCCTACTCTTTTTAAGGATGCTCGTAAGTTTGTCTTATCTTGTGATGAATGTCCAAGAATTGGTAATGTTGGTAGACGTCAGGAAATGCCTATGAATTATTCACTTGCTATTGAACCATTTGATGTTTGGGGATTTGATTATATGGGACCTTTCCCTAAATCCAATGGGTACACTCATATTTTAGTTGTTGTTGATTACGTTACTAAGTGGGTAGAAGCTATTCCAACTAGTAGTGCTGATCATAACACTTCTATTAAAATGCTTAAAGAAGTCATTTTCCCAAGGTTCGGAGTCCCTAGATATTTAATGACTGATGGTGGTTCACATTTTATTCATGGTGCATTCCGTAAATTGCTTGCTAAATATGATGTCAACCATAGAATTGCATCTCCCTATCACCCTCAAACTAGTGGTCAAGTTGAATTGAGCAATAGAGAAATGAAATTAATTTTGCAAAAAACCATCAATAGATCTAGAAAGAATTGGTCTAAGAAACTTGACGATGCATTATGGGCTTATAGAACTGCTTATAAAAATCCTATGGGTATGTCTCCTTATAAAATGGTTTATGGAAAAGCATGTCATTTGCCTCTTGAGTTAGAACATAAAGCATATTGGGCAATTAAAGAACTCAATTATGATTTTAAACTTGCCGGTGAGAAGAGGTTATTTGATATTAGCTCACTAGATGAATGGAGAACCCCAAGCTTATGAAAATGCCAAATTGTTTAAAGAGAAAGTTAAAAGATGGCATGATAGAAGAATTCAAAAACGGGAATTCAAAGTGGGTGAACAAGTTCTATTGTACAATTCTCGTTTGAGATTCTTTGCAGGAAAACTTCTCTCTAAATGGGAAGGACCATATATTATCGAAGAAGTTTATCGCTCCGGAGCCATCAAAATAAACAACTCCGAAGGCACTAATCCGAGAGTGGTGAATGGGCAAAGAATTAAGCACTATATCTCAGGTACCCCCATTAATGTTGAAACTAATATTATTGAAACAATTACACCGGAGGAATACATAAGAGAGACCTTCCGGAACGCTCCAAAACCCTGAAAAGGAAGAGGTACGTGATACAGTAAGCAAACCGACTCCAAAAATTCCATAAAAATATTTTCTGTCAGTTTTGGAATATTAGAAAAAATACAAAAATAAGAATTAGCCGAGGGGACCCACCTGGTGCCCACGAGGCACCAGGGCGCGCCACCCCCCCAGGCGCGCCCTGGTGGCTCGTGGGCCCCTCGTGAGCCTTCCCGACTCCGTTTTCTTCTGAATTACTTGTTTTGCAAGATAAAAACTCTTTATATACACTCCCGAACGTTTTAACCCCCGCATCGCAGAAATCTCTTCTGTTCTTGTTTCGTGCTATTTTTCTGACAGATCTAGATCGCCATGGCTCCCCAAAAGCTCCGTGCCAAGCACCGCATTGTGCAACCATCGCCGGACAAATGCCACTACAGCGAGGTTTACTACGAGTTGTCGTCGGGAGAAGAAGACAATGGCAAGGAGGACAAGGTGGAGGAAGTTGCAGGAGCCCAGGCTCCGGGAGAAGGGCAAGCCATCCCCATGGAGGAGACCGCAGAGAAGGGAGATATCCTTAAACCTTTATATGATCATCTCTCCCCATCCAGCAAAACATCACCCTTCGGAGCATCAACCGCAGATTGATGTATCAGCTTGAGCTGAAGGACAAGCTAGCCACTTCACCATCACCACCATCACCGAAGAAGGAGACTTGGGTACATGGGTATGGGCACTCCCCTTGGCTTGTGCCAAGCTTGGGGAAGGCGCCCCGGTATTGTATCACCATCACTTTTATCATCTTTACTTATTTTAGTTCGATCCTTAGTTATTTCGTGATTTAGTTGAATAAAAGTTTAGCATGATCTATTTTCGAGTGCTAGTTTCGTGATCTATCTATCTATGTAATCGAGTTGAGGGTTATATAATAAAGAGTAGTTTGAGTTTTTGCTTCTCTACTTTCATGTTTCAATCCTAGCAATGAAAATAATGAAAAAGATCATATGCTAATCTTATGGAAAGTAATGACATTACATAGAGAAAAGTGTAAGTGGTAAAATTAATTGAAGGTTAACAAACATAGCATTGGTCAATGATGCAATTCATGAAAAAATTAATAGGGAAGAGAAGATTCACATGCAAATACACTATCTTGGACATCTTTTATGATTGTGAGCCCCCATTAAGTATTTTTTGCCAAATTGTTAATGTTCGACAAGGAAGACAATGTAATGAATTATGTTTGCTTATATTCACATAGAAGTTATATTGTTATAGATCCTCCAACATGTGGTGTTGGCCCAATATCTTTGCTAGCCAAAAATCCGCACCAAGTAGAGATACTACTTGTGCATCCAAAACCCTTAAACCCAGATTCATGTCATGAGAGTCCACTATATCTACCTATGGATTGAATAAGATCCTTCAAGTAAGTTGTCATCGGTGCAAAAAAGCAATAAAAAATGCCTCTAAATATGTCTGAACTTTTATTGTAAGGGAAAATAAGGTTTGTACGAACTTGTGATGGTAAAGAAATAAAAGCGACAGACTGCATAATAAAGGTTGCTATCACAAGGGGCAATATAAAGTGACGTTCCTTTGCATTAAGAGCTTGTGCATCCAACAACAAAAAGTGCATGACAACCTCTGCTACCCTCTGCGAAGGGCCTGTCTTTTACTTTTATGTATTTACTTTTCATGCAAGAGTCAATAGTGTTCTCCTCTATTCCTTTTTATTTTTCTCTTTTGCAAGCATCATGTGGTGGGGAAAGATCTAGGCATATATATCCAGTTGGATATGAGTGATCATGAGTTATTATTGTTGACATCACCCTTGAGGTGAATAAGTTGGGAGGCGAAATTATAAGCCCCTATCTTTCTATGTGTCTGGCTGAAACTTATTGCTCCATATATATGTTGTGAGTGTTAGCAATCATAGAAGACTATATGATGGTTGAGTATGTGGACTTGCTAAAAAGCTCCTACATGAGACCCTTCCTGAAAATATGATGAATTGCAATTGCATTGTTGACTGAGAACATAGTTTGTTAGTTTTCAAGAAAGTTTATGCCTTATACTTCATTGTTGTGATGAATTGTTACTTGCTCATGAGAAGTTTTATGATAATAAATATTGTTGTTATAATAATGATCATGATGCTACTATGTCCGTATTTTGTTTTTATCGACACCTCTCTCTCTAAACATGTGGACATGATTATCGATATCGGCTTTCGCTTGAGGACAAGCGAGGTCTAAGCTTGGGGGAGTAGATACGTCCATTTTGCATCATGTTTTCCTACTGTTATTTATAGTGTTTTCTATCAATATAACACATTGTGGAGCAATTCTAATGCCTTTTCTCTCTTAATATGCAAGATTTACACAAGGAGGGAGATTGCCGGCAGCTGGAATTCTGGACCTGAAAAAGCTATGTCAGAGATACCTATTCTGCACATCTCCAAATGAGATGAAATTTTACGGAGATTTATTTTGGAATAAATAAAAAATACTGGAGCCAAGAAGTACCAGAGGGGGCCACCCAGGTGCCCACGAGGCACCAGGGCGCGCCACCCCCCCAGGCGCGCCCTGGTGGCTCGTGGGGCCCCTGGCCAGCCTCTGGCCCCCATTTTCTGGTATATAAGTCCATTTGCCCTAGAAAAAATATAGAGAAGACTTTCGGGATGGTGCGCCGCCGTCTCAAGGCGGAACTTGGGCAGGAGCACTTTTGCTCTCCGGCGGAGAGATTCTGCCGGGGATACTTCCCTCCGGGAGGGGTAAATCGTCGCCATCGACATCACCAACGATCCTCTCATCGTGGGAGGAGCAATCTTCATCAACATCTTCACCAGCACGATCTCATCTCAAACCCTAGTTCATCTCTTGTATTCAATCTTTGTCTCAAAACCTCAGATTGGTACCTCTCGGTTGCTAGTAGTGTTGATTACATCTTGTAGTTGATGCTAGTTGGGTTATTTGGTGGAAGATTATATGTTCAGATCCATTATGCTATTCAATACCCCTCTGATCTTGGACATGAATATGGTTTGTGAGTAGTTACTTTTGTTCTTGAGGACATGGGAGAAGTCTTGTCATAAGTAATCATGTGAATTTGGTATTCGTTCGATATTTTGATGATATGTATGTTGTTGATTCTCTTAGTAATGTCATGTGAACGTCGACTACATGACACTTCACCATCTTTGGGCCTAAGGGAATGCATTGTGGAGGAGTAATTAGATGATGGGTTGCTAGAGTGACAGAAGCTTAAACCCTAGTTTATGCGCTATTCCGTAAGGGGCTGATTTGGATCCATATGTTTAATGCTATGGTTAGAGTTATCTTAATTCTTCTTTCGTAGTTGCGGATGCTTGCGAGAGGGGGTAATCATAAGTGGGAGGCTTGTTCAAGTAAGAACAACACCCAAGCACCGGTCCACCCACATATCAAATTATCAAAGTAGCGAACGCGAATCAAACCAACATGATGAAAGTGACTAGATGAAATTCCCATGTGTCCTCGAGAACGCTTTGCTTACTATAAGAGATCGTTCCGGCTTGTCCTTTGCTATAAAAAGGATTGGCCCACCTTGCTGCACTATTTGTTACTATTGCTACTTGTCACTTGTTACAAATTATCTTGCTATCAAACTACTCGTTACCGATAATTTCAGTGCTTGCAGAAAATACCTTGCTGAAAAACGCTTGTCATTTCCTTCTGCTCCTCGTTGGGTTCGACACTCTTACTTACCGAAAGGACTACGTTTGATCCCCTATACTTGTGGGTCATCAAACACCTTCCCTACCAATGTGAGTTTAGTGATAATGGAATCGTATCTTCTTATGCTAAAGATGTTTGTAGTTACTATGATATTGAACAAATTGAAGAATTTGTTGCTTTTAAGGGTGCTTATGAAATTGCTTCTTTGATTGAAAAGTATGATGCTACTCTTTACAAATCTGAAAATTTTGCCATACCTAAATATTGCTATGAAAACTATGCTTCTAATGCTTATATTAAAGTATATATTGAGGACTCCTCCGCTGTCCAAGAGGAGACTAATATTTTGCAGGAAACTATGGAAGAAGAAATTGCTGAAATTGTGAGCTCATTAGATGAAAAAGATGACGAGGAGAGCGAAGAACAAAAGAAGGAAGAGCGGATTAGCTACCCGTGCCCACCATCTAATGAGAGTAACTCTTCAACTCATACATTATTTAATTTCCCTTCGTGCTTACCGAAGGATGAATGCTATGATGATTGCTATGATCCATTGGATTCGTTTGAAATATCCCTTTTTGATGAAATTGATGCTTGCTATGCTTGTGGCCAAGATGCCAATTTGAATTATGCTTATGGAGATGAACTTGCTATAGTTCCTCATGTTAAACCTGAAATTGTTTCTATTGCACCCACTCATGATAGTCCTATTATCTTTTTGAATTCTCTCAACTACACTATATCAGAGAAATTTGCGCTTATTAAGGATTATATTGATGGGTTGCGTTTACCGTTGCACATGATGTTTTTGATGAATATAATATGCATGTTCTTGCTGCTCCTAATTGCAATTATTATGAGAGAGGAACTACATCTCCACCTCTCTATGTTTCCAATGCGATAAAATTGCAAGAAATTGTTTATACTATGCATGGGCCTTTACTTGATGTGCATGAATTATTCTTTTATGACATGCCGATGCATAGGAAGAGAGTTAGACTTCGTCATTGCATGATATATGTTGCTTTGTGCTCACTACTAAATTACAAATCATTGTTAATTAAAATTGGCTTTGATATACCTTGGGATCCGGGTGGATCCATTACTTGAGCACTTTATGCCTAGGTTAATGGCTTTAAAGAAAGCGCTCCCAGGGAGACAACCCGGAAGTTTTAGAGAGTCATTTATTTCTGTTGTGTGCTTTTAAAAAGTTTAAAAACAAAAAAATATAGAGGGGAACCTAAAAACTTTACAAAAAGAAAAGTGAAAGTAAGAAAGACGAGCACCATGGAAGTGGGAGCATGCCTTGAACTTTGTTCATGCCCATGGAAACTTTGTGAATCTTGAATTACAGAAACTTTTCAACAAAAATAATTATCCCCTTGTACAAATCCATTGTATTATAAAAATAATGTGCCAAGATTTACCGTTAGGATGTTTAAATTGCTTGTTTGGTATGTGCAGTGCAAAAACAGAAACTTTTGCTGTAGTGCATGAATTTAATTTTTTTACTGGAACACGCAAAAATTCTGAAATTTTTACACGGTACAGATATGCAAATTATTTATTTTTCCTATTTTTTCAGAATTTTTTGAGTTACAGAAGTATATGTACCATCTGCATCTTTACAGACTGTCCTGTTTTCACAGATTGCTGTTATAGTTTCATTATTTGCTTATGTTTGAAATCTTGTTGAGCCCCATTGACTTGGGAGCCAGAGAATTGTGATAGCATACAGTGGGTAATGTTTGATTATAATTATACAATAATGTTAGAGCTGGACATGATGGGATTTGATGTTATATGTACTAACCCTTCTAATAAAAAGTTCGGTTAAGTTTTGTGTGGATGAAGTGTTCGAAGATCGAGGAGGTATTGATATGAGAAGAATGAGGAGAGGCAAGAGCTCAAGCTTGGGGATTCCCAAGGCACCCCGAGTAAATATTCAAGGAGACTCAAGTGTCTAAGCTTGGGGATGCCCCGGAAGGCATCCCATCTTTATTCGACAATTATCGGTATGTCTCGGTTTTTGTTTTGTTCACATGATATGCGTAAATTCTTGGAGCCTCTTTTGTGCTTATTTTTCCCTTTTACTTTATGCACCATGATGGTATGAGATAGTCCTTGGTTGATTTATAGAATGCTCTTTGCACTTCACTTATATCTTTTGAGTATGGCTTTATAGAATGCTTCATGTGCTTCACTTATATCATTTGAAGTTTGCATACCTGTTTCTCTAGACATAGGAAAACCGTTATTTGTAGAATGCTCTTTTGCTTCACTTATATTTATTAGAGAATGGTCTTTTGTAGAAAGAATTAAACTCTATTGCTTCACTTATATCTATTTAGAGAGTCAACAGGAATTGGTCATTCACATGGTTAGTCATAGAATCCTACATAAAACTTGTAGATCATTGAATATGATATGTTTGATTCCTTGCAATAGTTTTGCGACATAGAGATGGTAATATGTGGGAGGTACTAGTGAATGATTGTGGTTTAGTAAGAATATTGGTGTTAAGGTTTGTGATTCCCGAAGCATGCACATATAGTCTATAGTTATGCAACGAAGTTACATCCTAATTATGGTGCATTATTCAGTGTTAGTTATGTTCAATGCATATTTATGACCATTTTTGGTTTTTGGTTGGTCGCTTCTCAATCTATTTGCTAGCCTTCATTTGTACTAAGTGGGAATGCTGCTTGTGCATCCAACTCCTTAAAACCAACGTTGAGCCAAATGAGTCCACCATACCTACATATATGCAGTATTTCCATGCCGTTCCAAGTAAATTTGCATGTGCCAACTCTAATTTTTCAAAATAATTTTCCGTTTTGTGTGCCCGTACCGCTCATGAAGCGGCAGGGGGTGGCCAATATTTTCCATGCTAGGTGTGTTATTCTCACGATGAGTGTCTATTCACTTGTCATTGCACGAGAAAGTGGCAAGGTAATAGGAATGCCCAGTCCCGAAATGAAAATAATAATAATATGATGATAATAATAAATTCCTTGGAAAGTGTTGGTATGGAAGGCACCCGTGGATACGGCTAGCCATGGATTGTGAAAGAATGGTGGAAAGGAAATAAACTTTATTTTCTGTTTGGGAACCGCCTATAATGTGTCTAGCATGGAAGATGTTGGGAATTCTCGGTCGTTTTCATTGACAGGAAAAGCATGCCTCTCAAAATAATTTTATCTCTCTAATTTAAGCTTTGAGCTCTGGCACCTCTGCAAATCTCTGCTTCCTTCTGCGAAGGGCCTATCTATTTTACTTTCATGCAATTTTTATTTTTTATTTTGAGTCTCCATCTTCTCTTATAAAGCACCAACTGGAGAGCACTATTGTCATACTTGTGCATTGGATGTAGCTAATATTGAGTGTGTATCATGACTGGATCAATGATTGAGCATAACGGGCTTGGGATAGCGTTCTTTAGCATTTTTATTTTGAAAGACATGATTGTTTGTTGGTATGCCTGAGTATTGATGTCTTTATGTCAAATTATAGACTATTGCTTTGAATCACTCGTGTCTTAATATTCATGCCATGATTAGATTACATGATCAAGATTATGCTAGGTAGCATTCCACATCAAAAATTATCTTTTTATCATTTACCTACTCGAGGACGAGTAGGAATTAAGCTTGGGGATGCTGATACGTCTCCATCGTATCTATAATTTTTGATTGTTTCATGCCAATATTCTACAACTTTCACATATTTTTGGCAACATTTTATATTATTTTTGGGACTAACATATTGATCCAGTGCCCAGTGCCAGTTCCTGTTTTCTGCTTGTTTTTTGTTTCACAGAAAATCCATATCAAACGAAGTCCAAATGCAATAAAATTTTACGGAGAATTATTTTGGAATATATGTGATTTTTGGGAGGTGGAATCAACACAAACGGAGGCCCACAGCCTCCACAAGCCACCTTGGCGCGACCCCCCTGGCCGCGCGGTGGTGCCTCGTGGGCACATCGTAAATCGGTTGGGGATCTACTTCGGCCGCAAGGAAGCTTATATCGAGAAAAAAATCATGTTAAAATTTCAGCGCAATCGGAGTTACGGATCTCTGGGAATTTAAGAAACGGTGAAGTGCCAGAAAACAGGAAGGCGAAACAGAAGAGAACAGAGGGAGAGATCCAATCTTGGAGGGGCTCCCGCCCCTCCGGGTGCCATGGAGGCCAAGGACCAGAGGGGAAAACCTCCTCCCATCTAGGGGGAGGCCAAGCAAGAAGAAGAAGGAGGGGGGCTCTCTCCCCCTCTCTCCCGGTGGCGCCGGAACGCCGTCGGGGCAATCATCGTGACGACGATCTACACCAACAACTTCGCCCCCCGTCACCACCAACTTTCTCCCCCTCTATGCAGCGGTGTAACACCTCTTCTCCCCGCTGTAATCTCTACTTAAACATGGTGCTTAATGCTACATATTATTATCCAATGATGTGTTGCGATCCTATGATGTTTGAGTAGATTCGTTTTGTCCTATGGGTTGATTGATGATCGTGATTGGTTTGAGTTGTATGTTTTATTTTGGTGCTGTCCTATGGTGCCCTCCGTGTCGTGCAAGCGTGAGGGATTCCCGCTGTAGGGTTTGCAATACGTCCATAATTCTCTTATAGTGGGCGGCTAGAGTGACAGAAGCTTACACCTGAGTAAGGGGGTTGTTGCGTATGGGAGTAAAGGGGACTTGATACTTAATGCTATGGTTGGGTTTTACCTTAATGATCTTTGGTAGTTGCGGATGCTTGCTAGAGTTCCAATCATAAGTGCATATGATCCAAGTACGGAAAGTATGTTAGCTCATGCCTCCCCCTCATATAAAATTGCAATAATGATTACCGGTCTAGTTATCGATTGCCTATGGACAAATCTTTCTCTTGTGTTACAAAAAGCTTTCTACTAAACAACTAACTTTTATTATCTCGCAAATTACTCCTAGTTTTATTCTCGTTAAGTACTTCTAGTCTTATCCTTACACCCGCAAAATAGTTTCATACTTGTTCTAGGTAAAGCGAACGTTAAGTGCGCGTAGAGTTGTATCAGTGGTCGATAGAACTTGAAGGGAATATTAATTCTACCTTTAGCTCCTCGTTGGGTTCGACACTCTTATTTATCGAAAAAGCTACAATTGATCCCCTATACTTGTGGGTTATCACTCCCTATGACCCTTTGTATGGAGCATTCAAAGTTCCTCATGCTGTCAAACAAGACTTTGATCTTGATTTGGGAGAGAAAACACAGCTTCGCCATCCAGCCAAGTATCTTTATTGAATTTTGACCCTATCTAACGCTTAGCCTGTCTTTCTTCTTTCTCCGCCACTAGATCTGAGTTAAGCAAGAGATAACTCATAATTTGATATGCACTCACACTCGCATCTCGGGCCACTGGAACTTGATGATAATTACTCACTCCATCCTGAGAAAGGATCCTGGCTATGAAACTTTAGTTCGTCATATCCGAAATAAGCTTATACTAGTTTGATCCAAACGTAGCTCATGCTCCCTCCGTCCGAAAATACTTATCGGAGAAATGGATGTATCTATACGTATTTTAGTTCTATATACATCCATGTCTATCCATTTCTGCGACAAGTAATTTTGGACGGAGGGAGTATGTCGCATTCATCAGGATCTAAATTCGAAGATTACCTGCTGTCCCTCGAACTGAAACACAGCAGTGCATACAAGATGCACCACATGGCAACACTAAACACATAATTATTACTAGGAACTAATGATGATCAGATAGCTTCGCAGAGGAGGAGGACTAGCGGTAGGAGTTCGCGCAGTCTGCACGGGCGAAGGTGATGGTGCCCTTGTCAAGGTCGTAACCGACGTGAAAGTTCTGATGAGCGATGTTCCCGAGGATGGCCAGCGGCTGCTTCTCCGTCACCGGCGCTATCGCCAAGTACATGATCCCCTCCCGTACCACGAGGAACGTGTTCTCCGCCTTCAGCGTCACCGCCACGCCGAAGACGACCAGCATTAGCGTCACGTCCGAGACACTCTCTTGGAAATTATACTTGCAAGCCGCCCCGGCCACGCAGTAGCATAGCTGCAGCAGCTCCTCCAGCGACTGCCTCCGTGGAAAGTTGATTTGTCGTGTCATCTCCTCCACTATCGGGTTTAGCAGCACCTTGTCGAGGTACGTCAGCGTCGTGCCGGAGTCGATGATGACATTGGACAGGTGCTGCAACATCGCGCTCCCGATCTTGACAGACTCGAGCACAACGGTGTAGTACGTCGCCTGCGTATGGGACGTGATCAGTGCCGTCGTCGCCGCGCCTGGCTCGGTCACGGCGGCACGGGCGCCGAAGTTGAGCGCGGAGGAGGCGTTGATGGAGTAGGGCACGAGGCAGTAGGAGATGTTAGAAACAATCTTTAGGGATAAACGTGACAGGATCTTAAGCCTAGCATTTAGATCACCTAATGCATGATGTGAATACTAGATACTGACCAGAATTGCCTGAGACCCGTGGAGGTAGCCCATTGCTGCACCTTGGGGTCACCGGCAGTGAAGAGATGGCCAGGGAAGAAGGGCAGCAGGGAGATGGATGTGCAGGGAGCCGCCGGCACAGCCCTACGGTGGCCGGTGGTGGAGATGGCCTTCACGTACATCAGCACATCTTTAGGATCGGCAGTTAGGTGGGTTTAGATCGTGGTTCTGTCATCCGTAATGAAAGTTGAAAACCCCCTTTTCCTTATATATATGTGTGCTGGGTACATAGGACCAAAACCAAACGTGTGGACGTGTGGTGTGCTTCCGATCATTGCACGCGTGGGTCAAAAGGCTCCCCTTTTTCTCTCACGGTTTGTTTCAACCGTAGATCAATTCCAACAGGAGAACCTCCGGCCGAGGGACGTGTCGGCACCGAGCTGCTTGACGAGGGAGAGGTCGCCCCTGTGGAGACCGACGAGGCCGTTGACGCCGTCCGGGAAGGGCACGCCGGCCGTGGCCGTGGAGCAGCCGAAGTTGACCCTGGGCAAGAGCAACTGCGGACGGTGGCGGCACCACACACAGCCGCTGGGTGCATCATCGAAGATGTAAGTCTCGGTGGAGAGGAGGCCGGATGTTTGGGAGCCGTCGGCGTAGGAGTGGATGTACTTGCATCTGGACTTGGTATCGCAGGACGTGCCGTAGAGCGCGTGGCACACGCCGGACTGGCAGGGAATGCGGCCGAACGTCGACGAAGACGACGGGTTGAACACGTCTGCTGTCGAAAGTGCGACATTGGTGCATTTAAACCAGAGGAGGTTGCTGCTGGTGTTGACGACGGCGAGCATCCTGTGTAGGAGATATGCCCTAGAGGCAATAATAAATGTTATTATTTATCCCCATGTTCCTGATTAATTTTATGTTCCGTGCTATAACTGCCATGGTTCCCGAGCCCGTATATCAATAAAGGCTCTGAGGAAAACCCATGTGCACGTGTGGAATAATAAACGGTAAAAAGTATTCCTAGTCAAGCCTCTAGGACTGGCTCAAGTGTTGCATGATGATCACGTTTTCCTGATCATGGGCATGTCTATGCCGGCAATTTTGAGGGCACAATGTTAGAAGAACATTTGTGTTGAATCGACCCGAATTGGTGTTATGCTATGAGAAACATTCGTCACAAGTAAATGGTTAATAACACAGAGGAAGTTTATGTTTGCATAATTCCTTAGACCATGAGAGTATCGAGTTCCTTCGCACTTGCTTCGTGAACTTTGAGGTTTGTTAAACGTCATTCGTTACTGGGTGGCTATTACGGCGGCTTACGGGTTCACGAAAAAGTATGACAAGGAACGAGATAGCTCAAGATTGGGATTTCCTCCTCCGACGATGGAGAGATATTCTTACGGCCCTCTCGGTGTTACGGTATCCATCATCGTCTGGCCAGACACAATGTGATTCGATCACGGGGATGCCGGAATGCGGAAACAAGATAAGATAACAAAACCGGTAACGAGGTAACTGGCATAGTGGACAAGTGTTGATTCACGGGGATGCCGACAAATCTCACCTCGGGTGTTTGTAACATATCGCGAAGCAACAGGAATAGCACATGGCAACAAACAGGTTCACTCGAATATTCATTCATGTGGGTATAGGGACCAATATGGGTGTCCACGGTTCCGCTATTGATCATTGATCGGAAAGTGTTCCGGTCATGTCTATACTTCACCGAACCTACAGGGTCACACGCTTAAGGGTCATCTATCTGCTGAATACTAGACAAGGAGTCTGAGAGAAAGTCACCGGAAAAGTTTCGGAGACAACGGAAGAGTTCCGGATAGAGAACTCTGGAAGAGTTTTGGTAAAACTGAAAAGTTGTTTCGGAGTATACCACTAAGTCAAATTGGTTTCGGCACATGCCTGGAAATTCTTGGAGGGTGCCAGAATTGTTCTGGGAACTTCTGGGATTTTTTCGGAGAAAAAAAAACCGGAAATGTTCCGGAGCTGCCGGAACCGCTTTGGTTGCTTTTCGCTGATGAAAATCACTGATCCGAAATTGTTTCGGAACGCGTCCAAAATTACTTTAGGGGGTACTGGAAATGTTCTAGGCCCAGATAAATATTTTCGAATTAACGGTCATGGAAAAATGTTTTCGTGAATAGTGAAAAGCACTTTATGGTTACCTTTTTGGAAAACCACTTTTTTGGGCTTTGCTCAAAAGATCTAGGGGATGACATGGATGGATGGGAACCCCTTTTGGGGGGGACCCACAAGGGGGTGGCTGGCCAAGGTGTGGCTCCTCTATGGTGCCCCACTTGCCCACTTGGCTTCCCCTTTATGCCCTTGTGAAGGACTCCATTCATGGCCATTTTGGGTTTTTCAAGTGCCACCCTACCCCTTGGGATTTCCTATAAAAGGACGTGGAGAGGGGCTCTCCACACACACTCTTTCTCACACACACTCTTTCTCACTTACAAGTGCCATGCATGATCTGGCTTTCTCTCTCCCTCCCAGTGAAATAGTTTCGTAGAGCCGAAAGGATGTCTGGGTTTCGGTGGGAACTAGTTCTGGACGGCGAAGCCCTACCGGATAGCTGACACCGTATGTGTGCAACCCCGTAGAGAGGTCGTAGGTTCGATCTTTTGCCCGAGGGTCCTCCCGAAGGGCTGTCCGAGTTACCATCCGAGTTTCGAGGGTCCTCCCGGAGGGCTGTCCGTGACATCGTCCGGGGGACTGTCCGACCGCCTCCTGGAGGGCTGTCCGAGGGACTGTCCATGGGGCAGATGAGGGAGTACATCCTCGCGGTTGGGAGGTTGTAAATCCTAGCTGCGGGGATCTGCACCGACGATCTACAACGACTCTACTTCCGCTGCGCTACGAGTCAGTAATGATCAGATCTAAACCTTGTATGCATCTCCATAGTGATCCTGGGCATGTTCGTAGTGCGGAAAATTTGTGTTTTCTGTTGCGTTCCCCAACAGTGGCATCATGAGCCGTGTTATGCGTAGATGCATGTTACGATCTAGAATACATAGAGATGTATGGGTGTTGCACAATATAATTTGTAGTAGATGAGTTCTATTACTGAAAATTATTTGTGCGGGTAGCAGATGAAATCTGTTACCCGATGTTCCTGTTGCTTCCCTTGAATTTGCGTAGTCCTGATCTTGACAGCATGGTGGAATCTGACAAAGTTCTGGCAATCCGCGATCCTTTCATGCTGCTCCTGAGTATGCTGATTGACAGATCAACGAAGTGCTTCAGTGTCTTTGGGTTCCGCCATAGTTAAAGAAAGATGGATGTTTCGCAGACTAAAGGGCAATGCAGATATGATCTGCATGGGGTTCTTGCGTATGACGAAGTTCAGTATGGGGCTCGAGATTTTATTATCTCGTGTTTCATACGCCCCGCAAAGTTAATCTAGCAACTTGAATAATCATACTTGATGATGGACGTTGGTACCTTCGGTTTGTTTCGAAACCTTAGAAGCCACGATAAATAAAATTTTGCATAAACCGATTAGAGGCGTCTAACTTGGTTTTGCATGATGACATGAGATGTGCATGTGATGTGGTATAGCAGTTCTCATATTAATTTGATTATGTATGAGATGACTATATGATGTAAATTAATTAACATGACCTGCGTGTCATGATTCGGCATGATGGCTGGAGCCATATGATTGTCACTTTAATGACCTATGTGTCAACCTTATGTAATCCACTTATTTTATTAGCTATAGAGATAGCAATATTATCTGGTGCATCGACAAGGTGGTGGCAATCTTCGCGAAGGTGAACACCGACGCAAATGCCGAAGACGAAGAAATTAAAGACTTCTCCCTCAGAAAGGGCTATACCATATCATGCTATTATGAATTGCCTGAGATGTTTATCCCTCTTGATGCACCCTTTTGACTGCGCGGTAGTCACTTTTTATTAGGGTGATCTCTCACAAAAATATCAAGTAGTTAGTGTTCTCCCAAGTGTAGCACCGTCACGGCACCTATCTCTTTGGGGTATCACATGGATACATGGGTATGAACGATTAGAGAAGTGTGAGGCGGGTGAGTTGAGACCTCGCAGCGAGATCACTTGGTTGTCTTGACGTTCCGGAGGATCGTCCTGAGCTCGGAACACGCCCATCGAAAGATGAACATGAGTCACATAGAGATGTGATTGGCAAGCTGGCCTACCGATTGCAATTCTCGTCACTTGAGATGGATACATCCTTGGCGTTGAATTTCAATATGGGTCTTGTATCACTCACAATCAATTATGAGAGATATTGATTTGAGTGGGAACGCACTTTAGAATTAATTCTTTTAATTCTTAGTGCAAATTAATTATGAACATAGTCTAAGTGAAATTTGCATAATAGTTGTAGAATAATGGCTCGCGTTTCCACCTTCCCTATAAAAATTGAATAAGCTGTTATTTATCTGGTTAAAACTTTACGATTGGTAACGTAATGTGAGGATTGTCCTCAATAGTGTCGGGAAGGATTTTGTCCTAACGCATGCTTTCGGTATCCTTCCGCTAATGCTATGGATGATGTGACTCTCGTCCTTCGATCCAAAAGCTAGAATTCCGTTACGGTCAAGTGCAATATGTTTGCTTCCGTGAGACCCGAACTTCAAAAGTTTGGGATAGTTATGTGATATTCATGGAACTGAAAATTGTTTTCAGATGTAGACAAAGGCTAAAAGATATGAGATATCCAAAGCAATGTTTGTTTGCAAATTATTAGTAGAGTATTTACTATGCATTTGACTGATAAGAGAGGGATCCAGAAGAACGCCTGTCATATGATGAAGGTGAATAAAACAACAACTTAAAGAGAAAGGAAATGTCCAAAGGGTGTTAGTGTGACTTACACACCTAGGAAGTCCGGGGCTAACACCACTCTTAAAATTGGGTGCTTCTTCTGAGAGTAGGAGAAATACTGAAAGTTAAACTGTTAGAAGTATAAAGGCAAAAAGGAAAGAAGACTGGAATGTCCAACTCATGTATGAAAGTCATACAAGTTATTGATGTTTGGAAGGCTGGTCAAAAGAAATAGTTCTTGGGAATTGTGATTAAACTGTCAGTCCGTAATTCTTGGGTATTGTGAGTTGATCACAAAGATACCCGCTCGATTGCATTCTGTTGCGACTCAATGCAAGAACTACTACGGCCTAAAAGACTTGCCGGGAGTGAGGTTTAGATACGCGCTGTGAACATAGTAAATGTTACTATACCTTCCATCGGTGTATTACCGTCTGTATTTATTTTCATAATTCATTTAGAGTTTTATACACTCTAGCCCATTGCATAAAGTATGTGCAAAGAAGGTTGTTCATAAGAGAACTTTTGATGTTCGGTGTTATGAATAACATAAGGGTCATACTTTCATTATGAATGAGATGTATGTTATGAATATTGATAATAATATATTACCTCTGTGTTTACTTTCATAATTCATTTTAGAGTTTTATACACTCTAGCCCATTGCATAATGTTTGTTGCAAGAGGGTTGTTCATAAAAGAACAATTGTTGTTCAGTATCATGAATAACATAAGGGCCATGCTTCCATCATGGATGGAATGTATGCTATGAATATTGATGGTAATATGATACATCCATAACACTGACGCTAAATGTCGCAAGACTAAAAGAATACCACATATGTGTGGCACTGCATTTGGTCACATTGGAGAAACCTGCATGGAAAAATTCCATTATGATGGATTTTGAAGTCATTTGATTATGAATCATCTGACACTTGCAACTTTCATCCGAAAAGTGAAATGACTGAAATACTGTTCACAGGCCATAAGGAACGAGCAACAAACTTATTGGTGATCATACATTATGATGTGTGTACTCCAATAAATGTTTTTGCAAGTAGTGGATTTATCTATCTTCAGAAATGACTCAAGTAGATATATGGATATTTACTTGATGAGACGTAAGTCTGGATCTTTTGAAATCGTTCGAAAGGTTTTCAAAATGAAGTAGAAATTATTGTAAACAAAAAAATTATGTTTCTACAATTAGATTGCGGAAAGGAATATTTTGAGTTACAAGTTTAGCGAATTTCTGATGAGTTGTGAAAAGAGTTTTCATAACTTAAACCTCCCGGAACACCACTGTGAGTGGAATGTCCGTGAAGATGTAATCAAACAATTTATGACATGGTAAGATCAAAGATGACATAAATCAATTTGACATTATCCCTTTTAAAGTAATGCTTTAGAGACTGCGGCTTTTACACTGAAAAGAGCGCCATCAGATCTGTTGAAATGACGCCATGGTATGGTAACCCCAACCATGTTATATCTTTTCTTAACATTTGGAATATGGGGCTTGTGTAAAATATTTACAAACCTATTCCAAATCAGACAAGTGCTACTTTGTAGGTTATCCCAAGTTATTGGGTATTCCTCCATCACTATACCGAGGCAAAAATGTTTGCCACAAAAAGCGGTATGATTTTGAAGAAAATGGTTCTTGCAAAAAGGTGAATGGGAGGACAGTGCAACTCGACGAGATAACATTATCTTCGTTATCAGGTCAAAGGAAAGAAACCTTGGAAGTGATTCCAGAGTTTCCTACCGCGACTGATACGGAAGCCTCTACATGAGATATATGGACTTCGGTCGAACTTGCAGCTGAACCACGTAGGCAAAACTCGTGCAAACCTCTCAGGTGCGCAAATGAGATATTGTTGTTAGACAACAATATACCTACGATACACAAGGAAGCGTTGATGGGCCCTGACTCCGGAATTGGCTAAATGCCAATATAATCTGAGATAGTATCCATATAAATGATTCAAGATTAGATCTTGATACCCCTTTCGGAAGACTTAAAGTCTAATGAATATTAATGGAACTATAAACTGATACGGATAAAAATGTTTTATCCATAAAGCTCGACTTGTTGCTTATAACAAATTCAAGGAATTAACTACGGCGAGATTGTCTCTCCGTAGCGATGCTTAAAGTCGGTTTGGGTTAAACTAGCAATTGATACATATTTCAATCATGAGATATGATACATGGATGCCAAAACGATTTCCATGAGATGAAAATGCTACCTAGGACTTGCATGTGATACAGTCCAAGGTGTTTTGTCAATCCAGAGGATGCTAGTGAGTATGCAAACTTCAGAGTTCCAGCGATGGACAGAAGAGAGCAAAATGGAGTTGGAATCTTCGTTTTTGATGAAATAGTCAAAAGAGTTTGATTTTATCAATGGATAACGAAGATGCTTGTGGTTACACGAAAGTAAGTGGGAGCATAATAATATTTCTAAAAACCTTGTGTGCTTGACACATTGTTGATTGGAAATAATATAAATTTCTTGACACGAATTAGGACTTCATCGAGAAATAGTTTTTTGATGAAGTGCTTGGGCTAGGTAGCCTCGATATTAAGCGTAATTATCTATGGAGATAAAATTGCCTAATAGGCTAAGCCAAGAATACATAATGACAAGATGCTAAAATGGTTTAGCATGAGAACACCAAGAAGTGTTTCTTGCTGAAGTCACATGGAAAGAGTTTTGCAAGACTCGGTGTCCTAAAACACCGATGAGTAAAATACATGATGGAGATTCCACACACTTTTGTGTTTGGATTAGTCATGTATTCCATGGTATGTAAAACAACCAGATATGTCCGATACTCCCAAGCTGTTGCGAGTATAGATACCAAAGTGATCAAAGTACTGATCATGGGACAATAGTGAAAAATGTCGTTAAGTACTAAAGTAGCACTGATGACATGTTTTCTCGCCAGCAGAGATTATGAAGTGCTCGTTGTAAGTAGTTACATCGATACAGTCTTCATCAATGCTCCAAGCGATTTTCGATTTAATTTAAGGGTTTTATGTAATACACGATATGGTGGCACGGTAGTATGAAATTGTTCCAAACAGGTTACTATGGCGAATTCTATAACAAATGCTAAGTATGTTGACGCTTTGGAAGCGACAAAGAAGATGTTGAATCATATAGTTCATTTATGAACTTAGTATGGTTCCAAGATGGCTTCGGTTAATGGGACACTATTGTAGATAGTTGCTCCATAACTCAGTCTGAGGAATCTAGGTTCGACCAGTGATTCACATATATACAAAGCCAAGTCCACACAAAATATGTATTTTGTGAAAGCGTGAAAACGCGAGAATATGCAAAGATACACACGGCCCTGAAGTTGTCAGGTCCGTTAGACGTAGACTATACCACAAGCGAAGCATATTTTACACCGGTATGCCATAGGTGTAAAGTGCATTAGCAATGACTAGATTATTGACTCTTGTGCAAGTGGGAGTCTGTAGGAGATATGCCCTAGAGGCAATAATAAATGTTATTATTTATCCCCATGTTCCTGATTAATTTATGTTCCGTGCTATAACTGCCATGGTTCCCGAGCCCATATATCCATAAAGGCTCTGAGGAAAACCCATGTGCACGTGTGGAATAATAAACGGTAAAAAGTATTCCTAGTCAAGCCTCTAGGACTGGCTCAAGTGTTGCATGATGATCACATTTTCCTGATCATGGGCATGTCTATGTCGGCAATTTTGAGGGCACAATGTTAGAAGAACATTTGTGTTGAATCGACCCGAATTGGTGTTATGCTATGGGATACATTCGTCACAAATAAATGGTTAATAACACAGAGGAAGTTTACGTTTGCATAATTCCTTAGACCATGAGAGTATCGAGTTCCTTCGCACTCGCTTCGTGAACTTTGGGGTTTGTTAAACGTCATCCGTTACTGGGTGGCTATTACAACGGCTTACGGGTTCATGAAAAAGTATGACAAGGAACGAGATAGCTCAAGATTGGGATTTTCTCCTCCGACGATGGAGAGATATTCTTAGGGCCCTCTCGGTGTTACGGTATCCATCATCGTCTGGCCAGACACAATGTGATTCGATCACGGGGATGCCGGAATGCAGAAATGAGATAAGATAACAAAACCGGTAACGAGGCAACTGGCATAGTGGACAAGTGTTGATTCACGGGATGCCGATAAATCTCACCTCGAGTGTTTGTAACATATCGCGAAGCAACAGGAATAGCACACGGCAACAAACAGGTTCACTCGAATATTCATTCATGTGGGTATAGGGATCAATATGGGTGTCCACGGTTCCGCTATTGATCATTGATCGGAAAGTGTTCCGGTCATGTCTATACTTCACCGAACCTACAGGGTCACACGCTTAAGGGTCCTCTATCTGCTGAATACTAGACAGGGAGTCTGAGAGAAAGTCACCGGAAAAGTTTCGGAGACAACGGAAGAGTTCCGGATAGAGAACTCCGGAAGAGTTTTGGTAAAACTGAAAAGTTGTTTCGGAGTATACCATTAAGTCAAATTGGTTTCGGCACATGCCTGGAAATTCTTGGAGGGTGCCAGAATTGTTCTGGGAACTTCTGGGATTTTTTCGGAGAAAAAAAAACCGGAAATGTTCCGGAGCTGCCGGAACCGCTTTGGTTGCTTTTCGCTGATGAAAATCACTGATCCGAAATTGTTTCGGAACACGTCCAAAATTATTTTAGGGGGTACTGGAATGTTCTAGGCCCACATAAGTATTTTCGGATTTAACGGTCGCGGAAAAATGTTTTCTTGAATAGTGAAAAGCACTTTATGGTTACTTTTTTGGAAAGCCACTTTTTTGGGCTTTGCTCAAAAAATCTAGGGGATGACATGGATGGATGGGAACCCCTTTTGGGGGGGGACCAACAAGGGGGTGGCCGGCCAAGGTGTGGCTCCTCCATGGAGCCCCACTTGCCCACTTGGCTTCCCCTTTATACCCTTGTGAAGGACTCCATTCATGGGCATTTTGGATTTTTCAAGTGCCACCCTACCCCTTGGGAGTTCCTATAAGGAGGTGGAGAGGAGCTCTCCACACTAACTCTTTCTCACATACAAATGCCATGCATGATCTGGCTTTCTCTCTCCCTCCCAGCGAAATAGTTTCGTAGAGCCGAAAGGCTGTCTGGGTTCCGGTGGGAACTAGTTCTGGATGGTGAAGCCCTGTCGGATAGCTGACACCGTATGTGTGCAATCCCGTAGAGAGGTCGTAGGTTCGATCTTTTGCCCGAGGGGCTGTTCGAGGGTCCTCCCGAAGGGCTGTCCGAGTTACCGTCCGAGTTTCGAGGGTCCTCCCGGAGGGCTGTCCGTGACATCGTCCGGTGGACTGTCCGACCGCCTCCCGGAGGGCTGTCCGAGGGACTGTCCATGGGGCAGACGAGGGAGTACATCCTCGCGGTTGGGAGGTTGTAAATCCTAGCTGCGGGGATCTGCACCGACGATCTACAACGACTCTACTTCCGCTGCGTTACGAGTCGGTAATGATCAGATCAAAACCTTGTATGCATCTCCATAGTGATCCTGGGCATGTTCGTAGTGCGGAAATTTTTTGTTTTCTGCTGCGTTCCCCAACATCTTGGTGGGCGGCGTGCCCACGTTGACGTACAAGAAGTACTCATACGGCCTGGAGACGACCTCCGACACCGCGTCGTGAGGGGAGTCGTCGGCGTACGAGCACGCCAGAGCGGAGGCGCGCGCCGTGGAGCGCCGCACGGAGGCAAGCAAGCGGGCGTGCGAGGTGAGCGACCGGTCATGGAACGGCGACTTGACAGAGTCCCAGTGGATGAACTCCACGGTAAACCCGTCGGTCGCCGTGCACCCACATAGCCACGCCGTCAGGACGATGCCAACGAGAAGGACTGCATGACATTTCTCACCTACCATTCGCGTCTTGCTGCTGCACCGTATGAGCCATGATAGCGTAGTGTACCACACACTGGTGGGGGGCCTTAATAGGGGGGTTACTGTAACGTAAGCGTAGAGGTTTTTTAACACAGTACAGACGTAAGCGCTCATATATACGCGCATACACTCACCCTATGAACGCACACCCTATGAGCACCTCCGAGAGACTGAGCCGGCATATTATCTTGAGATTTTACAAAGTCACGTAGGCGCCTCGTAGTCGACGGAACGTCTCCTATAAGCGTAGAGTTGATTGGGGAGGAGGGGAGGGTGGTTTCCAGTTTCTACTGCTTTTTGCGTGTGAAACTGAAGACTTAAAAGGCAGTAACTAATTCGTGCTAAGAGATGACGAGCAATTAACAACTTGCCAATCTTGTAGAAGAAGAAAATATTCGGGTGATCGGGCACTCGAGTGGCGACAAGATGCAGCCGATTGGTTCTTAATTTTCCTCTGGATGGTAGCAACTGCAAATCTTCCAGAAACGGCAAGGATTAGACTGAAATATTTTTTTCTCCTGTTTATTTTTCCCAAATGAATCTGTCTAGGGCACATCTAGATGCGCCTTAGTTATTGCACATAAGTGACTCAACCAAACATGAAAAAAATACCCGCACGAATCTTCGCGTAAAATCAATGATATATGACTTAGATGTGCAATACTTAGGGTACATCTCGATGTGCTTTAGCAAAACTGTATTTGTTCTCGCCACATAAGGACTATTAGCAAAAGGGCCCGTGCGATGGAACAGGAGAAAAAATAATCATAATCTCCAATGGTCATGACCACATTTTGTTGCATCACCGAGATACACTATCACTCTCAATTTCGGGAAATCATGAACAATTCAGAAAATCCTGAACATTTTGTTTAAACTCGAGCACATATTTGAAATTATGAACATTTTTCAAATTTGTAAACACTTCTACAAATTTTCGAATATTTTCTAAAATCAAGAACATTTTTTGAATTCATGAACATTTTATACTATTTGCAAACATTTTTTTAAAATTGTTAACATTCTTTTAAACAATTTTCTTGAATCGGCGAACATTTCCAGAATTGACGAACATTTTTTTGGAAATTGGTGGAACATTTTTCGAAATTCACGAACATTGTTTTTGAATTAACAAACATTTTCTTGATTTAACGAACATTTTTTTAAATGCATGATCATTTTTTGAATCAGCGAACCTTTTATGAATGAATAAACTATTTTGTAAGTCATGAACAGTTTCTGAATTTTTAGGATATTTTTTCATTCATGAACATTTTTTCAATTGGAGAAATTTTGTTCAATTTCATTAAAAAAATTTAATACACAAACTTTTAAAAAAAATGAACATTTTTTGATTTCCCTAACATTTGTTTCCAAAATTACAAATATTTTTTGAATAAGCAAACATTTTTTACAAAATCGTGAACATTTTTTGAATCCACAAACATTTTATGATTCATTAAACATTTTATTTCAAAATTCTCATTTTTTTAAATTTTTAAAACTTTTTTGAAGTCCCAAATTATTTAAACTAAAAAACGAAACCATAAAAGAAAAAGAAAAAGAAAAAAAGAAATTTAAAAACAGGCTCAAACGGGCGCGTTGTGTCTTCTCCCAGCGCGTAGAGCGCTGTATGGGAGGTCCCTACTGCATGGGCCGGCCCAGGCGGGGGATTCCCCTGTGTGAAGCATTTTTTATCACTTATAGGTGGCATCACTTCATGTGGACTTTGATCAATAAAACGGACGTTACCCCTCAAAAGAAAAACTTATAGGTGGCATTGGTGGGTAATATTTTGTAACTTTGGGGGCAATTTCCGTGAGGTACCGCCAGAAGCAATATCCCCTTTATTATTAGGTATAGATTGTATTCCATAATAAATATCATATATTCCCTTTGATTTTCTTGTAAAAAATTTGCGTTTCAAAATTAAATACCATGATATGACAAGGATCTCAAAAATATTGTGTTTTCCCCACTTCTCTTCTTATCCCATCCATGGATTATATTATATATTCAGTTACTTTCCAAAACTAAATTCCATGATATGACAAAGATCACACTTTTTTTAGAAAAGATCACACATTTTTTGTGGTTACCAATTAGATACTCATATTTTTAGTACCTAAGTGGATCGAATAAAAGCACTTGAAATCGCCATTTCCTATTCGGCGCCCGTAGCGCTATTCTTATCGTTTTCGTAACTTAGCGCACCCCCCCTCCCCGCGTTTCGTTAGGAGGTAGGTGGGCTGCCGGCCCATTATCGATCCCACCGGTTTTGGGAACCATCTATAAGGTTCCCCCTTTTTTGGGCGGTCTTTTCCTTGGTTTCTTTGTTTTTTGTTCATTTCTAGTTTTTTGTTTGTTTTTTATTTTTTTTATTTTTCTTTTTTCTATTTTCAAATTTGTGAACATTTTATAAATTTGTGAACCTTTTCAAATCTGTGAACTTCTTTAAATTCATGATTGTTTTCAAAATCGTGAACTCCTTTCAAAGTCGTGAACTTCTTTTTTCAATTTTGTGAACTTGTTCCTCAAATTTGTGGACTTTTTTTAAACTTATGATTTTTTGAATTCATGAATTTTTTCAATTTTGTGAACTTTATTCAAACTCATGAACATTTTTCAAATTCGTTATTTTTTCCAAATTCATGACCTTTTTCAATTTAATGAACTTTTTTTAGAGAAAGTCAACGATCAACGGTCGCCTGATCAACGATCAACCGAGTAAACGAACGGCGGGGGGGCGACTGAGCGAGATGCGTTGCTGGCGTCGTTGGGTCGGCCCACGCAAGGGTGCACGTGAGCGCTCGCTTTGGGTGTCGGCTTTATGAGCGCCGACTAGGAGGTTGAAAGGCTCGTTACGGTCGACTAGAGGAGGGGTGAATATAGGATACGACAATTTTTAAGATTAATTACCAATTTTAGGGATTTGTGGATAAAGTAGGTTTTCTAGATAATCCAACTAGATGAACAGAACATGTATGACAAGCAAGCTTAAAGCTATGTAAGCTAGGCAACAATCTAATTAGCGACCCCACAAGCATACAAAGCAAAATAAAGTGCAGGAAAGGAATAATCACAAGTGAGTCAGGGACACGGATTTTATCTTGAAGTTCGCACTTCCTTGGGGGAGTGCTAATCTCTGTTGGAGTGGTGCCGGAATCAAGGCTCCGGAACGCCAGTAAGTGGCTCACCGTATTCTCTTCGAGTCACCCAAATGGATGAGCCTCGAATCACTCGGGGTGGTCTTGAAGACGACCACCACACATGTACATACGTTTCCGGAGCACACCACAAGCAAGGAAGCTTTCAGGAGAAGCCAACAACTCCAATAAGCGTCGGGGGAGGCCAACGAATGTTGGGCACTTCAATGAAGACGTAGGTCCAACCCACTTCTGCAACGTGCTTATAGCACCTAAGTTCTGATCTTCAATGCCTTCCGTGAGGACATGAGGACTGTCCCACAGGAAATCGTTCTAAGGAAGAACACCGACTGTAGTTGGAAGGTCAAGCTCCGAGATTTCAATGGGAGACTTGCCATCGATTAAGGGTGGGCTAGCTTCGCCATAGCTCAGAAGTTGCAGATCAGGTACTTCCTCACCTTCAAGGTCCTGACTGGCGATAGTTTCAAGGTCATCATCTTCGACCTTTTTGACACTAAGGTGGTGGTTAGGTGTATAGTCAGCACGACCCAGTACTTGTCATGATCGAAGGTTGTAACCTCTGTTTGTAAGTTGGTTGGTCCTAGTCTGGCAATTGGCAATTATAAGTTCATGTTGCAGGTTGTCGTGTCATAAACCGAGATCGTACTTTACAAGTAATTCATAAAGAAGTGTTTCATACTGTCAGCCTAACTTCTGGATTGCATTTGGCCTTTGCGCCATCGGCGCAACAAATCATCTACTGATATATAGTGCTTCTACCCCAAGGAGAGTTACCATGGAGACGAGGCAATACGACGAAAAAGGTGGATAATGCAACTCTGGTTGCACCAACATGAATATTTTACGAGTATAAAAAAAACTTGGAATTTTGTTGTCCAGCTGGAACCGAATCAAGGTGGTGTATCCATTGTGGTGGGATGTCGAAGACAAAGGAGGGAGAAGGGGATGCATGGAGTAGAGCTCTAGGAGTACAATTTTCTTGGCGTAGATGGCTCCCTAGAAATTTTGATTGTTTGTACAATCGGCCCTGAAGTCATCAGCTCCCATGTTCAAGGTTAATGATTTTTTATGAGAAAATTAATATCTATAGTTTTTAGCCTGGCATGATTCAGTGAGGCACGACGGCAATCTGCATAGCTGGACAAAAAGTTGCACGCGAGCGGTGGAGAATAGGAGTTGCAGCAGGCAGCAGCCACGGGAGCAGTCGAATCTGGTCAAAACGCCGGAATACGTGCGAGCTAGGGCAGTGATCAGTAGCAGTTTGTAGCTTTGTTATGGTCTCTCAGTCTTCATCTAAGGTAAAAGTTCTCCCAGTCTTTGATTATGCGATGCAATTGCACACGACTAAGATTTTAATTGATAGAGGAATCAAGAGCTAAGGTTGCAAGGTGCAAGGTGCAAGGTGCAACTATCGATCTACCTATGAGCTGTCCCTATCGTAACTGAGAACACGTTGGCAGATAAGGTATGGGGTCCAAACAGAGCAGGAAAGGTAAGTGGAAAGAGCCGATCATGGAGAGGAGGTTCTTTCGGATGAGGTCCCGTCGATCTCAATCATTGGTCTCAGAAAACTAACCTCAATCATAAATGCAGAAGCATAAAAGCAATTCTGCAATCATGAGCAGTGTACTTGTCACGACCCAGTCCTATATGACCAGGTCGTGGGCAGCCAGATGGGCCGTGGGCAGCCAACCAGTATATAGCAGTAGCCAGCGACGGGGAGAGGCATCGAAGATGAACTGTACCGTGGCTGAAACCACTTTCCCCTTCCCCTGTACTTCTTCCTCCTCCTCCAGACTCCTCTGTTTTGTATCAAACCTTGCTGAATCTGGTCTATAATTCGTCAGGTGTGACACCTCGGAGTTAGGATCGTAGCATATGGTATTCAGAGCCTTCGATCTTCGGATCCTTACCCCAAAAATTTCCAGAAAATTTCTCCAATTTTCTTTTCCCACCATGAGTCCCCTCGATTCGGCGCCACCCTCCGACGAGCTCATGTCCATGGAGAGTCTCAAGGCTCTAGTTGCGGCCAACGGTGCAAGCATCGCGCGCCTCTGCGCCAAGCTCGGTGTCCAGTTCGATGCGCCGACGGAGTCGACACCACCACCGACCGCCCGGAACATCACCGGCGTGACGACCACCACAACGTTGTTCCCGCCTTCACCGACTTCGACGCTGCCCGCTACGACTGCTGCCCCAACATCTACACTGGCACCGGTTGCTCCGTGTGTAGAGAATGAGGTTCCCAGCGGCTCGCCCCTCATGTGTTCGACGCAATGTCGCAGCCACGACGTCGCCCCTGCTTTGTGCACAGCCGCCTTCCCACTCGGCGTCAACAAGCGTTGCTCACTCGAGTGCATGCAGAGCAGGCCATTCACTTGTGGTCCGGAGGATGTGCAGCCGAGGCAACCATGGCCTCCACCTAGGCCATTTGAGTTCACGGAGGCAACATCGTCGCCGTCCACCGCCAAGGACATCGACCATGATGGTGACGCCATCCAGATCATGGCGGCGTCCCTGCTTGCGGCTGATGCCCACCTAGCGGTCCAGGAATCGCAGGAGGCCACGCCGACCTCCATGATGCCCCAGATGCTCGGCGTCGTCATGCCAACATTCGGGTTGCCTGTGACTCGCAGGACACAGCACAAAGAGGCAGATGAGGAACGACCCATGCCATGGCCGTCCTTTGTCTGTGATTGTCAGAGAATGATTTCCATGCAGCCACACCAAAATCCTCAAGGTCGTCCATGTCAGGAATGGTTGCTCCTATGGCCACCACCTACTCAAGAAGGTTTCAGCCAGACAGTGCTCAAAGAAATAGCTGGTATGCAAACCTCTACTACACATGTATGCTGGCTGATCTATATGGATTTTATCAACATTGCATTGGTGGGTTCAAAGGCAATACAAAGGAAGCAAGTGAACTGTAAGGGTCTGCAACGTTATGCGTGTTGTGTAGTGCAGCTCCTGGAAGGTGCAGAATATTTTGTCCATTGTGATGCAAGCAGTTTTTGTTTTCAGTTAATACAGTTTGAGCCAGTACTACCTTCTGATCAAGCTAGCATAACTGAACAATGCCAGCTTATCTCTGACCAGTATCCATGGCAGTATGTAGTGTTGGGACTACTATATGAACTAGCAGGCTGTAGTGAGGCCAGTCATTATTCTTGGTATTTGGCGATTCTCAGAATGCTGGCTGTTCAGAACGTACATGTCGCGACAGAGATAATGGATTCAGATTTCAGTTTGTTTGTTGTTATTGCTTTCCTGTTTGAGCATCAACAAAGATTTCGCTGGACTCCATACACTGCAACGTTTTTTGTGTTTCATCAGCGATTACTGGTGTGTTTTCACAGAGCCAACTCATCTCCTGGTTATTTCTCAGTTTGTGACATGAGAAGATGCTGCTGTCTTGTACTGCTTCCAATGCTTGATGTGTGTAGAGTTGTATGCTATAAACTGATGCTAGCTACTGGTATTCATCTTGGACTCTCTGAGTGGCAGCCTGACAATTGGTTTCATGATGTTATTCTCACTATATGCAACACAACAAAATCTGCAGTGATTCAGTCTTCCTTTTTGGCTGAGCAACATATCATTGAAGAATGTTTTGCAAGTCTGGCTCACAGTGTCACTGATGCAATTGTTTTTGTGTGGTTCTACACCTATATTTTTTATGGACAACTTCTAGAGGTTGGCAATCAGCTAAAGTGTAAATGGAGAATACAGTCCGGGCTGCAAGATATTCAAGTACAAAGCACATTCAGCCGAGCTGGTGTAGTACTAACCTGTAGATCAATTATACACATGTTTTGTACAAATGTCAGTGATGGGATCCTTAAGTCTGAAAAGATGCAGCAAACAGTGGTGATAACAGTGGAATTGAAGCCGTGCTCTTCCGGTGTGAGGCAACCATGGCTTGATCTTGTCATGGGTAATATTCCGAGCTATCATCGTGCGGTTATTGCCACTCTCCTTGTCATTGTTACCATGATCAGGGAACAACCTGCCTTGATTGTTGAGATGAGGAGGCACTCCCCTGATGGTTGTATCAGGACAACCTTCATGGTTGATCAGACAGGGTGTGCAATTCGGGATTCAAATATTGTACAGATATCGGATTGTGAGCGGGTTTCCATGGAAGAGCAGTTCAGTTATTTGCAAAATGTGTAGTTGCAACTATGGCGACTACCTCCACATACACATGGGTCTGTACTAGGTGAACAACAATCAGGTTTCAATTTTTGTCCAGTGAAGTTACTATTCAGAGATGCTTATGAACATGAAGCTTGGTACTGCTGCATTTTTTACACTTGTATCATGAGCAAACTAATGGGAATCACTTCTGAAGATGATACAATCAACACATATATTCAGCTTGTTGGATGCGGCAAATCCTATGAGCTGCAACCTTTGTGGGACCCTAGTGACCTCGGCATGACAGGCTATCGGATTTCATCTCGCAAACAAGAACTTGTTCAAGGAGGGAGGAATGTCATAGCTCTATATGCCTTCTTCGAGCAAGTCCACGTCGACCAACACTATTACCTTGACTTCTACCTCGACGATGGCTACTTCATCGAGCTCGCTCAAGTCCGCAGCAACAATGGTTACCACTGCAACAATATCAGTACCAAGGAACGTCAAGTGGCGTGGGACCCGGGCGGAAAGGGGTGGCATCGGCTTAAGGGCAAGCCGAGTTTCAAGGAGGGAGGAATGTCACGACCCAGCCCTATATGACCAGGTCGTGGGTAGCCAGATGGGCCGTGGGCAGCCAGCCAGTATATAGCAGTAGCCAGCGACGGGGAGAGGCATCGAAGATGAACTGTACCGTGGCTGAAACCACTTTCCCCTTCCCCTGTACTTCTTCCTCCTCCTCCAGACTCCTCTGTTTTGTATCAAACCTTGTTGAATCTGGTTTATAATTCGTCAGGTGTGACACCTCCGAGTTAGGATCGTAGCAGTACTACTCCCTCTGTCCTATAATATAAGAGCGTTTTTTACACGTAGTAGTGATGTTGTATTAGGTCAATGTCAAGGATTTACGTTACGCACGGGACGCAGCCCCATCCCCAAATACATGTAGGGTTCCTCCACCGCCGTCATACCTCTCCACCGGTAGATTGCCGGCCTCCTCCTTCTCCGCCGGCTTTGCCGGTGAGGGTGTGCGAGGAGGCTCGATCTACCGATGGATTTGTAGTTTCCTCTATCTTGGGGCATTAGGGCATCTTCAACGCCGACCCGCAAACGGACATGGTATTTGTTCGAAAATCGGTCCGGATCGGTGTCCGGACACTGATACGCGAGCCGGCCATCCAACCGTACCCGCATACATTTCCGCATACGAAGAGATGCGTGATGCCTTTTGGTTGGCCCGACGGATGTCCGGACTCCCGCAAAGCCCCCCTTTGTTTGTCTTTGGTTTGCGGGAAAACGGACGTCCGTACGCATCGGCGGACCAATGCAAGACTGCGTTAGATGACAAACTGCATCCGGACAGCGCAGTCCGGACGCTTGCGGGAGGTTTGAGGGTCCGCTTTGGAGATGCCCTTAGGTAGGTCTCCACTTTTCCGTCGATTCGCCCTTTCCGGCGATGGTGGCGGCCGTGTTCAATAACACTAGTAGAAAACAGGGCATTGGTTTTTGCCAGATCAGAGCAACAGTCCCGGTCGACTTACGAACCGGGACTAATGCGTGCATCAGTCCCGGTTCGAGCGGCCAGGACGCCGGCCGGGCCTCGGCAAGCACCAGTCCCAGTTCGGCTGGGACCTTTAGTCCCGGTTCCAGCCACCAACCGGGACTAAAGGGCCTCGTTCCTGGCGCAACCCCTTTAGTCCCGGTTGGTGTCTGGAACCGGGACTAAAGGTCAGTCTTCAGTCCCGGTTCTAGACACCAACCGGGACTAAAAACATGCCTATATATATGCTCATCCCTGCACGCTCACTCCTCTGTTTTTTGGCCGGCCGGCGTGTGGGAGGTGTGTGCTACTCTGTTCTCACCTCCTATGCACATGAGGTGTTTGATGAAATGCCCGAGCCACACTTAAGCTTTCTCCTCTCTAAGCTCGACCTCCAAGCTCCATTTTACCCAAGATTTGTCTAGGTTTGGCGGTGCACTAACTATCCAAGTGTTCTAAAAAGGTTAGCAACTTCATCCTTTCATCTCTCACTGCTAGTTTAGCTCATTTCAAATGCTCTAGAAGTAGTGTGGTTTGTTGGTTTTAGTGGAGGAGTGTATGTGTGAGTTTATTTGATTTAGATGCACAATTTGAGATCAAATTAACTTCTTAGTTTGCACATGTGTAGGGTGCCGTCCCGTCCCCGTCCCCGTCCTCACCGCCTTCGATCGCCCGCGCCGATCTCGTCGCCGGCACCACCGTGGTGAACCTCTTGTTCTTATCTCTTTTTTTAAAGAAAAAATTCTGATTTGTATGATTTATATAGCTACTTGTATAATTTTCTTACTTGTATTATTGTTTGTTATTATATAGTGCCATGGTTTTGGTATCCGCCCCCGTCGGCTCTCGTCCGGTCTATGATTCGGATGTGGTATATTATCTTTTATAACTATTTGTTTCATTTAGTGTTTATGACAATTATGCCGACCAACTTGACATAGATGTCTTTATCTAGGAGGTATGTGAACCGGAAATTCCAACCGACCCTCTTGTCGAGAGGTTAAATTTAGTTGAAAAAGAAAACAATTATTTGAAAGAAAAATTGAAAAGAGTTGAAGAAGAGAAGATGAAATTGGAGTTGCATGTTGCCGATGTCGTCGATCTACACAAGATCCAGATGGATGCAATGCGTTTGAAGATTAGAAAATATGCATTTGATAATGAGGCTTGGTATCATTATGCAATTGTTACCTTAGTTGCGATTTTGATCGCATTTGTTGTTGCATTTAAATGTTTTACATAGTTGTATGTTAGTTTCAATGTATGTTTTAATTAGATGCTCTAGAGAGGTGTATGTTGTTCTATGAGAACTATGTATGAACTTTATGTATTTATTTTTTCAGTAATAACATTTGATCACTACTGTACTTTGGTTTTAATGTGATGATGAACTTGTATTAATTTGGTCATTTCTCTATTCATGATGTTTTGTAATGGTTTTTGATATACTTAATTATATAATGCACGTAGATGAACCGGCAATGGATGTACGGTGACCGACGCACCTCCGACTACATTACGGGCCTGCATAATTTTCTCTATGTGGCTGAGGCAAACAAGCAGAATGGTTTTATGTATTGTCCATGTACTGTCTGTGAGAATACGAAGGATTACTCTGACTCGAAAACCCTTCACTTCCACCTTCTTAAGAACGGTTTCATGCCACACTATAATGTTTGGACCAAGCACGGAGAAAGAGGGGTTATGATGGAAGACAACGAAGAAGAAGAGGATGATGACAACTATCCTATCACTACCGGAATCAGGATCTTTGCCGTCTGCCATGGCTGACGGCAAAGGCATGCATTGCGGACGGCAAAGGTCTTTGCCGTCAGCCAGCAGACGGCACCACATCCGGCTGAACAAGCCACGGTAAAGGGCACTTTGCCGTCTGCTGGCAGACGGCAAAGATGCAAAGGTCTTTGCCGTCTGCCAGCAGACGGCAAAGGGCATGGACGGCACACGCGGCAGCTTAGGTCCGTTAAGGGGTTAACGGCGTGCTTTGCTATCTGCTAGCAGACGGCAAAGTGGCCAAATAGGCCAGCCCAGGTTCCCCCCAGATAGCTGCCACGTGGCTCGCTATGCCGTCTGCTGGCAGACGGCAAAGATGCAAAGTTCTTTGCCGTCTGCCAGCAGACGGCAAAGCAACCACATAGGCCAGCCCAGTGCCCCCCAGGTTGCACAGGTAGCTGCCACGTGGCAGCTTTGCCGTCTGCTGGCTCATGGCAAAGCTCTTTGCCGTCTGCCAGCAGACGGCAAAGAGCCTGTATAGCCCCTGTTTTTTCTGTTTTTTCTTAAATTCATTCAATTTCACAGAATTTCATAGATATATATATATATATATATATATATATATATATATATATATATATATATATATATATATACACACATTTGAAAATACTTTCAACAAGCATACCAACACATATCCAACAACAAGTTTCCAACAACATATCCAACAAGTTTCCAACAACATATCCAACAACAAGTTTCCAACAACATATCCAACAACAAGTTTCCAACAACAAAGTTCATCGTACAAAATCAAAACAAAAAGGAAGCACAAGGAGAAGAGTAGACTCCATCAACGCAAGCTTCCTCATCTAAAGCAAATCTGCAAATTGGGAAAGAAGAAAGTTAGAAGAAGAAGAAGAAGAAGAAGAAGACTAGCTAGAAGAAGAAGAAGAAAAAGAAGAAGAAGAAGAAGAAGAAGAATAAGAAGAATTTTTCTTCTCTTTCTTTTTCTCCTCTCCTCTTCTTTATCTTCTTCTTCTTCTAACTAAGGTAGGTAAAAATGCCATTTTTTAGCTAAGCTAGGTAAAAATGCTAAGTGTAGGTCATTTTAGAGCTAAGCTAGGTAGTTATGCCATTTTTGAGCTAACCTAGGTAGTTATGCCATTTTTGAGCTAACTAAGCATATTTATAGCTATCCTAGGTAAAGTATGTCAGTTTGGAGGTAAGTAAGGTTATTATGTCATTTTCGAGGAAAATAAGCTAAGTATAGGTCATTTTGGAGCTAAACCAAGGTTATTATGCCATTTTTTACCTAAGTGAGCTAATTATGTCATAAATGAACTAGCTAAGCTAAGTATAGATCATTCTTGAGCTATCCTAGGTAGTTATGCCATTTTTCAGCTAACTAAGCATATCAAGTCATGTTGGAGGAAAAAATGCTAAGTATAGGTCATTTTATAGCTATCCTAGGTAAAATATGTCATTTTCGAGCTAAGTAAGGTTATTATGTCATTTTCGAGGAAAATAAGCTAAGTATAGGTCATTTTGGAGCTAAGTAGGTCATTTCTTAAGCTAAGTATGCATTTGTTAAGCAAAACACTTGGGAAAACTTACCATCATCACGGAGGTGAAGGACCGGTCGGGCTTGCGCCAGTGTGAGACGGAGAAGGACCGGTCGGGGTTGCGGGAGACGCAGAAGGATCGGTCGATGCTTGTCGGGAGGCATGCTGCACCAAAGATCATTTGCAATGTCTCGTTAGCATGATGCAACTCAAATGTGAATACTAGTAACTAATGACCATTCAAATGAAACTCACCGAGGGCGCTATACCAATCTGGGGCATCGACGGAAGGGTCTGACCATTGTTCTGGCACACGGTCTGCACATTTTGTTTTCACGAGTCAGACATATTAGTTAGTGATGAAACGAACATTACGTGCATGATTTGGCTAATATGCAGGAGAAACTTACCACGAGGAGCTCGTATAGGGCCCGGTGAGACGCGTCGTTCCGGTTCCTCTCCTCCTCCACCAGCCTAGCCGTCCTCTCCTCCATGTCCCTCTCCCTCTCCGCCGCCTGCCTGTTTAATAATATATATGTACATAATAATAATTGAATACCTGACATTACTAATATTAATCTTCATCGTCTATATATGCTCCGGGATCAATAAATGCATAATCATCATCACTATCATTAATGACGTGCTCATCAGCATCATCAATAAATGCATCAACATGTGGAAGGCCTCCTTTATGTAATCGTTCAAGCATTGACAGGTCATCCGCAGCAGTAACCTCTTCTTCTTCCGTCTCTTCTTGTTCCGGCTCAGGGGTGAAGTCGGATTCACTGTCGCTGTCTACCTCAATGTTCTGGGGTGAAGTAGAGCGGTTCTTGAAACGTTTTTTGGAAACACATGTTTCTTGGAAGAATTCTCCTTCATATGTGTCTGGGTTAATGTGAGGTTCATAATCATCTTCATTGAGGGGAGGTGGTCTAAAATGTGGCGGCACATCATAAACGACATCCCAACCATTCAGATTTGGATCAGTTTGGCAGGCCCACGGTAGATAGAAAACTTGGGTCGCCTGTTGAGCCGTAATATAGACATCGGGAACATCTAAATGGGTGCTTTGTTTGATTTTGACTAGCCCTATATGTTCATGAGTCCTTCTAGTCTCCTTCGGCTGGAACCAATAACATTTGAAGACTACGACGTTTGGTGGGTTTTCACCAAAGAATGTAAGTTCATAAATTGCTTCAACTCTTCCATAATACTTGACCCCTCCTTTGCCGACAGCGGAGACACAACAATTTGTAGACTTTCGGTCGGCCATAGATAGCTCTTTGCCAAAAGTACGAAAGCGATACCCGTTGATGTCGTATTTGTCAAATGAACGGACCTTATAGTCAAAACCATTAGCGACTTGTCTCAATTCGGAGTCCATAGACTCTGCATTAGCCTACAAGTTTAATACGAAAGGATTGTTGCATTAGCCGCAAACTAGACGAAGAAATGAAATGGTCTAATCGAAATTACCGTTTGTTTGAACCAAGAGATGAAACCGGGATAGCCACCTCCATGCTTTGCCAGAAGCTCATACTCTTCGATGGAATCCTTTTGGATCACCGCTCCATCCGAGAATTTGGCGACGTATCGACTGTATCACATATCCGGGAATAAGAGCATTTCAAAGGAATTAGAAGTTGCGAAACAATGTACCGAGAACTTACTCGATGTACGGCCGCACTTCTGTTAGGTTGTTGAAGATATACAACGAAATGGTCCGCCATTCTTTGACATCCAACGCTATTGCTTTCGAAGCACCGGCTGGTGCGAGCTTCCCTTTGAATAGGCTGAGGTTGGATCGACCTTTTTCACGGTCGCCACCATTGTACCGAGGCTTCGGATTATGCAAATGACGATTCTTGGCTTTGTAGTGTGTTGTCACGAAGTTTGCCGCCTCCTCAGTAATGAATGCCTCAGCCATCGATGCTTCAATTCTACGTTTATTTTTACATTTTGCTCGAAGCGTCTTCTGCATCCTCTCATTTGCGAAGCACCAACGATTTTGCACGGGCCCCCCCAATCTTGTCTCGGTCGGGAGATGCAAAATCAAATGCTGCATTGGATTAAAGAATCCCGGTGGAAAGATCTTTTCTAACTTGCAGATCAACTTCAGCGCCAACTCTTCCAGTTCGTCTAGCACGTCAGGCGATAGTTCTTTCGCACAAAGAGCACGGAAGAAATAGCTCAGCTCTGCCAGTACTAGCCAATCATCCTCAGGGATAAATCCACGCAACATCACCGGCATTACCCGCTCAATCCATATGTGCCAATCATGACTCTTGAGACCAAATATTTTCAATTTGTCAATACTCGCTCCCCTCTTTAGATTCGTTGCATACCCATCGGGGAACATCAACTGCATTTTCACCCACAAGATCATTTCCCTCATAGCTGGCCTTCCAAGATTGAACCATGCCTTTGGCTTCCTCCAGTTCTTCTTTCCTTTCGGTTGTCGCATGTTTTGTAACGGTCTATCACATAGAGCCTCCTGATCGACTCTAGCCTTAGGATTATCCTTCAACTTCCCCTCGATGTCGAACAATGTACCAAAAAGGGCCTCAGCGATATTCTTTTCAGTGTGCATCACGTCGATGTTGTGTGGGCAAAGGAGGTCTTTAAAGTAAGGCAGATCCCACAAGCATATCTTGTGAGTCCAGCCGTGTTCCGAATTATACCCTTTGAAATATCTTGGACGCTCTGGATCAGGCTCGAGAGCGTTTATCTGATCCAGGGTCTGTTGGCCTGTCAATGCAGGTGGTGCAGAGTTTTTGACAACTCTACCTTTCATGAAATTTTTCTTGTCTTTTCTGAACTTATGGCCAGGATCCAGGAACTGTCTATGCAAGTCGAAGCAAGAATACTTGCGACCCGCCTGCAGCCAACGGAACTGAAGAGCTGCCTTGCATGTGGGGCACGGGAACCTTCCATGCACACACCAGCCAACGAATAGCGCATACGCCGGCAAGTCATGCATCGAGTACATGTACCACACATGCATTTTGAAGTTTTGTTTTGTAGCGGCGTCATATGTCTTGATCCCATTATCCCAAGCTTCTTGCAATTCATCCTTAAGCGGCTGCATGTACACATTCATATTCTTCCCCGGATAGTTGGGCCCTGGAATTATCAACGTCAAGAAAATGTTCTTTCTTTTCATAATCTCTCCGGGGGGGAGATTGAGTGGAATGACAAATACAAGCCAGCAACTGTATTGGGTTGCCGTCATACCAAACACTTGGAACCCATCTGTGCTGATGGCGACTCGAGGATGCCTTGGATCTGCCGCTTTGTCCTTATGTAATGCATCGAAGTGCTTCCACGCAAAAGCGTCTGAAGTGTGTCCCAACATCGAATTCCCATCTGCATCTAGTTCGGTTCTTTTGCCCAATTTATGCCACGTCATCTGTCTGGCCGTCTCTTCGACCATGAAAAGACGTTGAAGTCTTGGTATGATTGGCATATACCGAAGAACATTAACTGGGATTTTGGTCTGACTCTTCTCACCCATACCGTTGTCTACCACAACATACCTGGAAGACTTGCAAATGGGACAATAGTTCAAGCCCGCATACTCAAGCCTAAATAAGGCACATCCATTCTCACAGGCATCTATCTTCTCATAGGGCATCTTAAGCGCACGTAGGATTTTGTCCGACTGGTACAGGTTTGCTGGCAATACATGGCCTTTGGGTAGAAAGCGTCCAAATATCGTCATCATCGCGTCGTAGCATTCTCTGCCTAGGTTGAACTGAGCCTTCAGAGCCATTACTTGCGCGATGGCATCCAGCTGACAAAGCTCAGTGTGCTCGTGGAGAGGACGTTTTGAAGACTCCAACATTTCATAGAAGGCATTTGCAGATTCCTCCATCTCATCGTCCGAATCCCGAGCATCATCAAAGTCTTGCACCATGTCTTCGATCCCGGTACCATGCTCGTTGGTGCGACGACGAAGGACCTCAACTCTGACACGTTGGGCAGACTCACCATGAAATCTTCACACCGTATAATCAGGCGTAAAACCCCACTTCTGCAAGTGTTTACCCATTTCATCCCGTGTCCACTTTTTTATGGTTGTCGCACCGGACACAGGGGCACCAGGTTATTTCCTGGCCATTTGCAAATGCGGCGCTCAGAAACCCCTTGGTTTTTGTTAACCATTCAATGGTCATTTCTTTCTGACTAGGGTGACCGGTGTACATCCACGCACGATCACTCATCTTGCCTACCTACTAAACACACAAAAAATATATATATAATTCATCATCTATATTCATCCGTTAATCAAGTTTGTCGGTTTTATTACGTCCATGCAACCTACACGCTAATAGGTAGAGATAGGTCCTAATCCCACCTGAGTATGTGTAGATTGGGTTCGTTTTCCCATGCTCTGCTCCGAATCCGACGCAGAATTTCGGCAGCACCCCCCCGTTGTTCTCCTGATACACGTCTCGGCAATAAGCAGAGAGGATGTGTACCCGGAGAAAAACAGGGAGGCACTGACGAAATTCCGCATCGGATCCGGAGCAGAGCATAAGGGAAAACGAACCCAATCTACACATACTCGGGCTGTCCATGGATAACGTTGGACAATTCGAAAGGATGGCGGTTATAAATATGCAAAGACATGCATATTTATAGATGCCTCCCTTTCGAACGGGAGACGCATACTGGTCACGCATACTGATGATTGAAGACACCTATAGCTAGCAAGTTTCATCGGCACGAAGACCGGAACAGAGCAAATTAAAGGGGGAGGAGGAGATGTCATTTGTGCTCACCCACGAACGCAGGGGCGGAGCTCATCGAACGCATGGGGAGGTCGTCGAACGCACGGGGAGGTCGTTGAACACCAGACCCTCGCAGCGACGAAACAACTGCACATTTAAATCCACCCGATCAACACAAATATATATGATGTTTTTCATAAAAAAATTGGAAAATATATGACCTAACTCATAATTCACAAATATATGACCCCGTCGGCCTCTGGAAGGCCGAAGAGCACCTTTTCGGTCAACAGGAGGCCGAAGAGGTGTCGGGGGTAGGGGGTGTCGTGTCTGGGTGTCGTGGTGTCGGGGTGTCGTGGTGTCGTGTCGGGGTCAGGGTGTCGTGTCGGGGTCGGGGTGTCGTGTCTGGGTGTCGTGGTGTCGTGGTGTCGGGGTGTGCTGTCGGGCTGTCGGGGTGTCGTGGTGTCGGGGTGTCGGGGTGTCGTGGTGTCGGGGTGTCGTGTCGGGGTCGGGGTGTCGTGTCAGGGTCGGGGTGTCGGGGTGTCAGGGGTGTCGTGTCTGGGTGTCGTGGTGTCGTGGTGTCGGGGTGTGGTGTCGGGCTGTCGGGGTGTCGTGGTGTCGGGTCGGGGTCGGGGTGTCGTGTCGGGGTCGGGGTGTCAGGGGTGTCGTGTCTGGGTGTCGTGGTGTCGTGGTGTCGGGGTGTGGTGTCGGGGTGTCGGGGTGTCGGGGTGTCGGGTCGGGGTCGGGGTGTCGGGTCGGGGTTGGGGTGTCGGGTCGGGGTGTCGTTTTCTTCTTCTTCCTCTTCTTCTTTTTTTTCCTCTTTTTTCCTTTTCTTCTTCTTCCTCTTCTTCCTCTTCTTCCTTTTCTTCCTCTTCTTCTTCTTCTTCTTCTTCTTCTTCTTCTTCTTCTCCTCCTCTCCTCTTTCTTCTTCTTCTTCTTCTTCTTCTTTTTTCTCCTCCTCCTCTTCTTTTCCTTTTTCTTCTTCTTCTTCTTTTCTTCTCCTCTTCTTCTTCTTCTTCCTTCTTTTCCTTTTTCCTCTTCTTCTTCTCCTTCTCCTTCTTCTTCTTCTTCTTCTTTTCCTTTCTCCCTCTTCTTCTACTTTTTCTATTTTTTTTTCATCTTTCTTCTTCCTCATCTATTTATCTAAACCTAAACCTAAAACTAAACCTAAACCTAGCACTAAACCTAGAACTAAACAGGAAATAACAGAAAAAACAGAAAAAAAATGGAGCTCACCTTGCTCCGGCGAGGTCGGCCGGTGGAGGCTGGCCGTGGGGAGGGGGCCGCTGGAGGAAGGCCGAGGGCTCCGGCAGCGGGGCAGGGCGGCGCAGGGGCCGCGGGGAGGGTTCCGGCGGAGGGGTGGCCGCCGCGGCCTGGGACGGGCGGGCTGGCCGGCGGCGGGGCTGGCTCCGGGGGCGGGACGGGCGGGCTGGCCGGCGGCGGGGCTGGCTCCGGGGGCGGGGCTGGCCGGCGGCGGCGACTGGCGGCGGCGACAAAAGGAGGAGAGGGCGCGGGAGGGAGAGAGAGAGAGAGGGGGGGAGACGGCCGCCCGTTAAGTGGCCCCTCTTTGCCGTCTGCTAGCAGACGGCAAAGAGGGTGACCGTTAGGGCTCGCCCACGTCACTTCTTTGCCGTCTGCTAGCAGACAGCAAAGGAGGGACATTGCCATCTGTCCCCTCTTTGCCGTCTGCCAGCAGACGGTAAAGAAGTTGACCTAGCCACGCCGTGCCCCGTGGGGCCCACCTGGCTCTTTGCCGTCTGCCTTTTACCTTTTTGCCGTCAGCTGGTAGACGGCAAAGAACCAGCTGATGGCAAAGAGCCTCTTTTCCATGAGCTGGTTCTTTGCCGTCTGCTTTCCCCAAGCAGACGGCAAAGAGCCTCTTTGCCATGAGCTGGCAGACGGCAAAGAGCTGGCAGACGGCAAAATGCCAGATTCCAGTAGTGTATGTTCCCTGAATACGATGATACTGCAACGGGGGAAGCTGAAGATCAAGAGGCACCAGATGTGCCCAATGATAATCTTCGCCGGGTCATTGTTGATGCACAGAGAGGATGCGAAAGTGAAAGGGAGAAGTTGAAGTTCGATCGCATGTTAGAGGATCACAAAAAAGGGTTGTACCCAAATTGCGAAGATGGCAACACAAAGCTTGGTACCGCACTGGAATTGCTGCAATGGAAGGCAGAGAATGGTGTATCTGACAAGGGATTTGGGAAGCTACTGAAAATAATGAAGAATAAGCTTCCAAAGGATGACGAATTGCCTGACAGTACGTATGAAGCAAAGAAGGTTCTCTGCCCTCTAAGATTAGAGGTGCAGAAGATACATGCATGCCCTAATGACTGCATCCCCTACCGCGGTGAGGAGTACAAGAATTTGAATGCATGCCCGGTATGCGGTGCATTGTGGTATAAGATCAGACGAGATGACCCTGGTGATGTTGAGGGCGAGCGCCCCAGGAAGAGGGTTCCTGCCAAGGTGATGTGGTATGCTCCTATAATACCACGGTTGAAACGTCTGTTCAGAAACAAAGAGCATGCCAAGTTGTTGCGATGGCACAAAGAAGACCGTACGAAAGACGGGAAGTTGAGAGTACCCGCTGATGGGTCGTAGTGGAGAAAAATCGAGAGAAAGTGGCCAGACTTTGCAGGTGACGCAAGGAACTTATGGTTTGGTTTAAGTGCAGATGGCATTAATCCTTTTGGGGAGCAGAGCAGCAATCATAGCACCTGGCATGTGACTCTATGTATCTATAACCTTCCTCCTTGGTTGTGCATGAAGCGGAAGTTCATTATGATGCCAGTGCTCATCCAAGGCCCTAAGCAACCCGGCAACGACATTGATGTGTACCTAAGGCCATTAGTTGAAGAACTTTTACAGCTGTGGGACATAAAAGGTATACGTGTGTGGGATGAGCACAAACAGCAGGAATTTGACCTACAAGCGTTCCTGTTTGTAACCATCAATGATTGGCCTGCTCTTAGTAACCTTTCAGGACAGACAAACAAGGGATACCACGCATGCACGCACTGTTTAGATGAGACCGAAAGTATATATTTGGATAAATGTAAGAAGAATGTGTACCTGGGACATCGTCGATTTCTTCCGACCAAGCATGCCTTAAGAAAGAAAGGCAAGCATTTCAAAGGTGAGGCAGATCATCGGAAGAAGCCTGTCCTCCGTACTGGTGATGATATACTTGATATGGTCAAGGATTTACAAGTAATCTTTGGAAAGGGTCCTGGCGGACAATCTATTCCGAATGACGCTGACGGACACGCACCCATGTGGAAGAAGAAATCTATATTTTGGGACCTACCCTATTGGAAAGACCTAGAGGTCCGCTCTGCAATCGACGTGATGCACGTGACGAAGAATCTTTGCGTGAACCTGCTAGGCTTCTTGGGCGTGTATGGGAAGACCAAAGATACACCGGAAGCACGGGAGGACTAGCAACGTATGAACGAAAAAGACGGCATGCATCCAAAGCAGTATCAAGGTCCTGCCAGCTACGCTGTTACCAAAGCAGAAAAGGAAATCGTTTTTGAATGCCTGCTCAGTATCAAGGTCCCGTCTGGCTTCTCGTCAAATATAAAGGGAATAATAAATATGGCAGAGAAAAAATTCCAAAACCTAAAGTCTCATGACTGCCACATGATTATGACGCAACTGCTTCCGGTTGCATTGAGGGGGCTTCTACCAGAAAATGTTCGATTAGCCATTGTGAAGCTATGTGCATTCCTCAATGCAATTTCTCAGAAGGTAATCGATCCAGAAATCCTTCCAAGGTTACAGAATGATTTGGTCCAATGTCTTGTCAGTTTCGAGTTGGTGTTCCCACCATCCTTCTTCAATATTATGACGCACGTCCTAGTTCACCTAGTCGACGAGATTGCAATTCTGGGTCCTGTATTTCTACACAATATGTTCCCCTTTGAGAGGTTCATGGGAGTCTTAAAGAAATATGTTCGTAACCGTGCTAGGCCAGAAGGAAGCATCTCCACGGGCCATGAAACAGAGGAGGTCATTGAGTTTTGTGTTGACTTTATTCCTGACCTTAAGCCGATTGGTGTTCCTGAATCGCGGCATGATGGGAGACTGGGTGGAAAAGGCACGCTAGGACCGAACTCAATAATATGTAGGGACGGGCATTCTTGGGCGCAAGCACACTACACAGTTATACAGAATTCTACCTTGGTGGCCTCGTATATCAATGAACACAAGAATATTCTACGCTCCAAACACCCGGAGCAGTCTGACGACTGGATTACACGTGAACACATGGGGACTTTCGGCGGTTGGTTGCAAACACATCTCATGGGTAACACCACTGTTGGAGATGAGCTATACTTGTTGGCCAGGACACCATCTTTGACTGTATTGACTTTCCAAGGGTACGAGATAAATGAGAATACATTTTACATGATCGCCCAAGATAAAAAGAGCACCAACCAAAACAGTGGTGTCCGCTTTGATGCAGCAAACACCAATAGGGCAAAGGACACATATTATGGTTACATAGAGGACATATGGGAACTTGACTATGGACGTGATTTTAAGGTCCCTTTGTTTCGGTGCAAATAGGTCAATCTGTCAGGAGGCGGGGTACAGGTAGACCCGCAGTACGGAATGATAACAGTGGATCTCAACAATCTTGGGTACACAGACGAACCATTCGTCCTAGCCAATGATGTGGCGCAGGTTTTCTATGTGAAGGACATGTCTACCAAACCGAGAAAAAGAAGAGATAAGGAAGCGAATACATCATACGATGAGCCAAAGCGCCACATAGTTCTTTCAGGGAAAAGAAACATCGTGGGAGTGGAGGACAAGACAGACATGTCAGAAGATTATGAAAAGTTTCATGAAATTTCTCCCTTCAGAGTGAAGACTGACCCAAGCATCCTGTTAAATGATGAAGATTATCCATGGTTACGGCGCAATAAGCAAGGGACACACGCGAAGAAATAGTTTTATACCCCAAGATCCCACTCTGGGATGTGACCGGCTTCACCGCCATCACTTTCTCTCTAGTGTGAGTTTCCGGACTTATAGCTGGAAAGTGCCACTTCGGACAAACCAGAGGGAATCTTTGTAAGAGCTAGCTAGGGCATTTTGGCATTTGAAACATGATTTTATAATAATTATTTATTAAGTTATGAAATTTCAATTATTCCTATCCTTTTACTATGCCATAACATAAAAAATAAAAAGACATAACATATGCAAAAAATTAAAATTGCCATAACATAAAACATATTGACAAACCTGATGCTAGCCCTTCAATGCGAAATGTTGCGGCAATGGTACCTATGAAAAATAACTTGATAGAACTATGTGTCACTATCTGATGGCTATACTGGGGAGAGGCGCAATGCTCACCTGCACGTCGCTTAGCTTCAGGCCTTGAGCAAGTAGTGTAGACTGCAGCGAGAAAATGGGTGGGTTGGAGCACCAGGTGGAGATCTTTATAGAGCAGCAGAGTAGCTGAGGAAGACGAGTTCACCTGCTCGGTTGGTTGCTCCCAGTAAACTAATTAGTCGTGGGAGAGAAATTAATCGCTGGAGGTGTTGTCATGTCAGTCAAGTCGAGGGGACTTTCGGCATGGGAGTGGAGGACAAGACAGACATGTCAGAAGATTATGAAAAGTTTCATGAAATTCCTCACTTCACAGTGAAGACTGACCCAAGCATCCTGTTAAATGATGAAGATTATCAATATTCTTCAATAACAAAAAGAATCAACTAAAAAGCTTTTATAAAACTCTAGTTATGATCAAAATAATATTAACTTAAAATTATATAAAATTTATGCAACTAAAATTTTCATAAAGTATTTTTTGTTAAAAACTTTAATAGCAAAAAGAATTAAATGAAAACTAGGCATGTATGCATCTGTTTAAAAGAAAACTTTAGAATTAAAATTGCCATAACATAAAAAATAACATAAAAAATAAAAAGACATAACATATGCAAAAAATTAAAATTGCCATAACATAAAAAATAAAAAGACATAACATGTGCCATATATTTTATAGTGGTTATGAAAGAATATTAAAATTGACATAACATATGCAGAAAATAACATAAAAAATAAAAAAAACATAACATATGCAAAAAAATTAAAATTGCCATAACATAAAAAATAAAAAGACATAACATGTGCCATATATTTTATAGTGGTTATGAAAGAATATTAAAATTGACATAACATATGCAAAAAATAACATAAAAATAAAAAAACATAACATATGCAAAAAATTAAAATTGCCATAACATAAAAAATAAAAAGACATAACATGTGCCATATATTTTATAGTGGTTATGAAAGAATATTAAATTGACATAACATATGCAAAAAATAACATAAAAAATAAAAAAACATAACATATGCAAAAAATTAAAATTGCCATAACATAAAAAATAAAAAGACATAACATGTGCCATATATTTTATAGTGGTTATGAAAGAATATTAAATTGACATAACATATGCAAAAAATAACATAAAAAAACATAACATATGCAAAAAATAACATAAAAAAAATACCCGCCTACTAGCAGACACCACGGCCTGCATACCACTAGAAACCCAACTATATATGGGCCAGGATGCAGGCCCGCGGGGCTAGTAGGCCCAACAGGGCAGAGGTTAGGCAATTAACTGCCTGCTTTAGAGAGGAGCTTGGGAGAGATATCGTAGCCGCGTATATAAACCGGTGCGATCTCCTCTCGCTTGGCGAGGTGGGACTAAACTTTCACCACCCCACGGCTGTGCCCCCCTTTAGTCCCGGTTGGTGGCTCCAACCGGGACTAAAGGCCCCCTTTAGTCCCGGTCCGAGCCACTAACCGGGACTAAAGGGTTGGGTTTCCCGCCCTTTGGGCTGGTGAAATTCACCTTTAGTCCCGGTTGGTGCCTCGCACCGGGACTAAAGGGTTGGGTATATAAGCAGCACTTATGATTTTTTCTCCCATTCTCTCCCCCGACGCCGAACCACAACACGACGCCGCCAGGCTGCTGCGCCAGAGATCGTCATCGCCTCCGAGCCGTTCCCCCCCTCGCCGCGCCCTGCCCCGACGCCCTCGTCGAGCCCTGCCCCGACGCCCTCGCCGCGCCCTGCCCCGACGCCCTCGCCGCACCCTGCCCTGACGTCGCCGTCGCCGAGCCCTGCCCCGACGTTGCCGTCGCCGAGCCCTGCCCCGACGCCGCCGTCGCCGAGCCCTGCCCAGGTTCTGTTTTTTTCTGAATTTTAGTCAAATCTGAATTAGTGCATAGAAGGTATTCGACAGAATGCCAGCAGTAGCTAGGCAGTTTTGGAAATTTTGAAAAATTTTGTGGAGATGCTTTGGTGCAAGACAAAGGTTGTGTGAAAATTTCAGAATTTTTGGAGTAGTAGAAATTGGGTTTTGAGCAAGGAGTTTGAATCTGGACCAAATTTCATTCGAATGAAATTTGAAAATTTTGAACTTATGAACAGAGTGTCTTTGGAGAAATGAAGTGTGGGTACTCACATCTAGTTGAGGTATTTTTGTAGGGTCAAAATTGCTAAGGAAAATATGGTTCCTTTGTAAAATCCAAAGGAAGCCATGAAGTGAAAGAATTTGATTTGGAATTGTTTGAATAATTATAAAAGAAATTTTTAATGAAAGAAGTGATGGTGGGTACTGCCCTAAGATAGATAGAATGCTTGATGGAAAAATGTGCAAGTGGTAATTGGGTTTTGAAAAGATCCTAAGTTTTGACAGAAAAGAAACCAACCATTTTACTTAAATAGAAAACCTTTCAAAAGGCTACCTAACAGAAAAGTTTTTGGTTCCACAAAATATTTACTCAAATAAGAGACCACCATTTCTAAAATCACTTGAAGTTTTAAATAACCAGTGAGCATATAAATGGTGATAGAAATATTTACTCAAATTAGTGTGGAATTTTTGTTCATATAAATGGTGATAGAAATCCAGTGAGCATATAAACAAATTGAAGAACAAATTTTTTGCATTAGAGTTCATTTTGTCTTTTTGTATATGTTATGTCATTTTTATCTATTCATTTCTGCCATATATGCCATGCTATTTTTCTCTAAGTCTGAAACTGGCAGTATTAATACTTTGCATTTTGCCTTGAGGTTTGCAACAAATCTATGCATCTTTGGATCATGATCAGTAAGGGTGTTTTGTTGAGGGTAATTAGTACATGCTTGCCATGCTCTTTGTTGCCATTAAAAACTGTTGTAGCATATATTTTACTTGCCTCAAAGGTTGCATCATGAATCTGTTTTCTGCCACTATGCAAATATCAATAAGTCTGAAAATCTAGGGTCATTTGAATTAGTTCAGTAATTAAGCATGTTTTGCCATGTGTTACATCTCCGTGGAATTACAGGTTGTGGTGTTGCATCTCCGTGGAGTTGGTCCCTGATCGTCCCTCCGCTGTTCGACAAAAGGTGTCCATTTGTTGTATGTTGAATTCTGTTCATAGGAGGATGGTTGGTTCATTTGTTGAGTTGTGTATTCATCTTGTGTATAAATCTTGTATTCATCTTGTACAAATATCGTCGTAACTTCGACATGAGGGGGGGTCATTAAAACATAACCGCGATAACTTTGATTTTGAGGCATATGAAAACCTGATTTGCACGTCGGACGGGCATGAGAGAGGCGGTCCGCAAAGTATCCTCTCCGCAAAGTTTAGCAATCACTTACAAATTTTCATGTTGTTCATTGACTTCGACATGAGGGGGGGTCGTGTTAAAACATAACCCCGATAATTTCGGTATAACTTCGACATGAGGGGGGAGGGGGTCGTTCAAACATAACCCCGATAATCCACTAATCCATTGCTCATATGCATATGATTCCTTGTTGTGATTAGGTCTATGTTTGCCACTAATCCATCTCTCATGGTTGTATATTGCCATGTTGTAATATTTGCAGAAACTATGGAGCACGACAGAGACTTAGAACAAGAAAAGGCGTTGGAGGAAATAATCCGCGAGGGAGATGATGATATCATGACCTCACAGTTTCTCAACGACTCCGATGGTGAGGGAAGAGAAGATGACGGCTCCGCCAGTGTTGGAGCCTTAACTGTTACAAAGTCCGGCGAGGTATATATATTAATTAAGCCTTTGCTGACTAGATGCATTAATTGTTTTGTATGTACATATATTAACACTTCTTTCTTCTTTTAGCCCTCCGGATCGAGCCAAACTTCTATAAGGAGACGAGGCCCGAAGAAAAGGTTGGGCGAGAATGAAAGGTTCACGATCGAAGAAGTCGATCCAGATGGCAAACCGACTATTCCCAAGCGGACCCAAGACCGATTTATACATCAGTGCGGAGTTGTTGTTAGGGACAGCGTCCCGATCAGCATCCAAGAATGGAATAAGAAGAAGGACGATGGAGTTTCTTATGTCGACGATAGATGCAAAGATCAGCTTTGGAACTCGCTCATGATAAATTTCAGCCTACCGCCAGAGGAGGATCCAAATAACCCAGTTATACAGCGAAAAGTCAAAAAATGGGCTCTTAAGAAGATGGCAGAACAATTCAAGAACTGGAAGAAAAGATTGAACGAACAATTTGTCGATAAAGACGAGACTCCAGAATTCACCGGTCAATATGCGAAGATAAAAGATCACTGGCCCGCATTTGTGGCGTACAAGAAATCGGAGAAAGCTAAGAACAGGTCACAGACAAATAAGCTAAATGCTGCAAAGAAGCAGTATCACCATGTTACGGGGTCAGGTGGCTACAAGGTTGCCCGGCCTACGTGGAACAAAGCTGAGAACGACCTGCTTGCTAAAGGGATCCAACCAGCGACATTGAACTGGCCCGAACGGGCAAGGACTTGGTTCTTCGGGCATGGGGGAACTTTGGACCCAGAAACAGGGAAGTGTGTTTACACGAAAGAACAACTTGAAACACCCGTCACAAAGATTCAGGAAGCAATCAAGGACGTGCAGGAAGGGAGGTTCCATCCCGACAGAGAGAAGGACGTGCTATCACGCGCCCTCGGGAATCCTGAACACCCTAGACGAACACGAGGCACAGCAGGCTCCGTTCCGTGGGTGCATGGGTTTCCCGACAGCACTGGTTATAGAAGCCGAGGGAGAAAGAAAAAAGAGGAAGCTGACCGGATGCAGAATGTAGAACAAAGATTAGCGTTGCAGGAGAAGAAACTAGAGGCACTTACCAGTCTGCAGCGAGCTACCGACCCACCATCTCAGCAGCACGAAGATCCTTCATTCGATACTGCCCACGAAGCTACCCCACCATCTCAGCGGAAAAGCAGCGTGGCTTCCACGGAGCTCGTTCGGCCTGATATCACGGCTCATCGCTACCCCGTGGATTATATCACGGAGAGGGAACATTGTGAGCTAATGGCGAAATGCATCAACCTAACCTTGAAGGTGGCGGTCGGCTATGTCTTACCTCCTAGACCTGATGCAACTTTCCATTGCAATCCGATTCCAGATGGCTTTGCTATTGTCGGGGTGGATGAAGTTACCAACGGATTCGAGGGGCTGGAGCTTGAGTACCCTACAGGTGAAGGGGAGACTCATCTGGTAGATGCCGTAAGGACTACCATTCTATGGAGAAAGGAAAACATCGTGCTTCCACAATGGACGCCGCGTCAGTAGACTCAGCCGGAGGAGGCCCCTCAGCAGACTCCTCACAGTCCAGCTCTACCTCCGCTGCCTCAGTCGTCTCCGCCGCGTCAGCACACTCCGCCGCCTCAGCTGTCTCCGCCGCCTCAGCGGACTCCGCCGGAGGAGGCCCCTCAGCAGAATCCTCCGCCGCCTCAGCTGTCTCCGCCGCCTCAGCGGACTCCGCCGGAGGAGGCCCCTTGGCAGAATCCTCCGCCGCCTCAGATGTCTCCGCCGCGTCAGCGGACTCCGCCTCCTCCGCTGCGTCAGTTGACTCCGCCTCCTCCGCCGCCTCAGCAACGGCGGAAGAGACCCGCCGCCGCTCCGGCGGCTAGTAGTACAACAACGAAGAAATCCAGAGCAGGTCCAAGCGTCAAGAAGGCTCCTCCCAAGTTACCATACGACATGACTGAGGAGGAAAACAACGACATCGTGGCTGCCGATGTGAAACGCCAGCTTGCACCGAAACGTCCAGCTCCAAAGGAGAAAATAGATCCGGTAAAAGCGAAGCGCTGTCTGGATGCCCTTCAGCGACCACCATCTCCTCCTCCGCTCTCACACTATGACCGCTGTATTGTAAAGACATTTCATGAAGCGAAAAGGTCGAGAAGTACTAGCAGTGCTGCAAGAAGTGGGAAAACAATTCCCCAGCTGGCGAACAGGAAAAACAATCGTGCCCCCCGCTCAAGGTGTTTCCCGATATCGCTAATGATCCGGGGGTAGCGGCCGCTCATCCTGGTTACACTCTTCGTGATTACTTAGGCGATGAGGTACAGTTCGAAATGGCTGAGGTAGCCTTTAGATAAGAGCACGGGAAGCCTCTCGTCAGACCTGAGCAGCTCCCGCGTCTATCAACGATGATGCGAACATTGCATAACTGGTACTTGAAAGCCTGCAAGGAAGGGAGCGACAGTATCTTAGTGGGAATTAAAGATGAGCACTACTTCAATGGAGTCGAGGCGTTGTACATTGAATTTGAAGAATTATTTCAGTTATACAATCAAGACGCCCTCGACAAAACTATCGTCAGTTGCTATTGTCTGTAAGTATTTTTTCTGTAATTAAGTCGCTAGCTCAGCTCGTTCATTGCATGTATAATTATCCTCACACTATATTATGCAGATTGAAGATCCGTGAATGCAGAGGAAAAATCTATGACATTGGGTTCATTAACCCAAATACCGTAAATGAATATATGGTACAAAAAAAACCCTGATGATACAGAGAATTACTTGCTAAAGGCGTTACTTGGACAACAAAACAAAAGGGAAATACTATTTCCTTACAACTTCAAGTGAGTGTTACTGTCTTGTGCACATTCTGTTTCGCTTACTTGAGGTTAAGTGTAATTGATGAGTTATGCGTGCGCAGGTTCCACTTTATTCTGCTAGCCATTCAGCTTGACGCGGGACTAGTAGTTGTCTTGGACTCGAGACGTAAAGAGGCTAAGGAGTGGGCGGACATGAGTCAAATGCTCCAGAAGTAAGTTCGATCATTATCGCACCATATCGGCAACTTTCGTTCATTTCCTGATATCAAGTAATCATTTTCTTTGCCGGGCAGGGTTTGGAAAAAGTTCACCAACCAGGTTAGGGGTGAATGGAAAAAGGAGCTGCGATTTTCACACCCCAAAGTAAGTACTACTAGCTAGTTCCGCGCATCTCTCATTGATTCTAGTTTCAATACCATTATCATGCTTGATTATTATTTTGATTGAACTCTATTCTCGTAAAGTTCTTGTGGCAGGAACCCGGAAATAATTTATGTAGATACTACGTTTGCGAGTACATTCGCCACAAGACCTCTAAGCGGGGCAGATCTGAAGAACAATTTGAAGTATGTAAACAATATTCACATTTTTATTTTATTACCATCAATTGTGTTGAGTTTCATTCATATATATATATATATATATATATATATATATATATATATATATATATATATATATATATATATATATATATATATATATATATATTGACCCCCTTCTTTAAATTAGATCAAGCGGAAGCGGGACGAACTCCTACCAACTGATCGCATACGAGCAATTCAAGAGGAATTGGCGGGATTCTTTGTTGACCATGTCATACCTATAGACGGAGAATTCCATCGGGAGTGGCAATGCGATTTTGGTAATTAGATATTAGGGATCGTAAGAGATGTTACATTGTATATATGCATGAACGTGTACTATACGTAGTAGCGTCGAATAGATATACGAAAACTTGTTGTTTGACCAAGCACGGAGAAAGAGAGGTCACTTCTCTCTATATTCATGACGATTCGTGTAATGGTTCCTTCATTGCTATATGTAGTAGCTAGCGTCGAGTTGAATGGAAAACGTAAAATAAAAACGAAAACCCTAAATGTAAAAGAATTGAATGGTAAACACAAAAAGAAAAGGGGGAAACACAATATGAAACCCCTAAACCCTCCAAAACCCCTAAACCCTGAACCCCTCCTTTCAAAAAAAAAAACAGCGCTTGGCAGGGGCTGACGCGTGGCGGCCTTTTAGTCCCAGTTGGTGTTACCAACCGGGACTAAAGGTCCTCCTGCCTGAGCGCTGCGCAGCGGCCACGTGGAGACCCTTTAGTCCCGGTCGGTGTTACCAACCGGGACTAAAGGTCCTCCTGCCTGGGCGCCCCACAGCGGCCACGTGGAGCTCCTTTAGTCCCGGTTCGTAACCCAACCGGGACTAAAAGTGGGGGCCTTTAGTCCCGATTGTTCAGTCCCGGTTGCAGAACCGGGACTAAAGGCCCTCTGGAACCGGGACTGATGCCCTGTTTTCTACTAGTGTAATGATCCCTCTGTCTTCTTCTTCAACCTCGACAATACATGTGCCATCGGACCTGTGATGAGATTGGACGGACATATAGGCCTTCGCGACTTCGGCCCTTCCGGCGGTGGTGGCGGAAGTGTTCAATGAAGTCTTGGCGGCGCTGTCCTGCATAGCGGACAAAATGGCTGTGCATTTTGATTCTCCGTCTCCAGTTCCAATCGATGAAGGTTGGACAGCCTCGGTCTTGTCAGGGCGCGTGTGAGATTTGTTTCACGACTCTGTCTGGCCGGATCTGGGGCGTTCTACAGGCCCTCTTTGATGTTTTCTTCTCTGGGACGGTGTTTGCTACGTAGATCATGGCCGGACGGCGATGTCTTCTGGTCTGCATCGACGACTTCTCGGTCACTGCTTTTCAGGCTCCTAACAAGTTTGCTAGGCCCAGAGGTGGTAACGAGTTTTGCTCACCGTACGTTGTCGGTGGATGCAGGAGGAAGAAGATTTTGACACCCCCAATGATTTGGATGTATTTTTTAAAAAAATTGTAAGGGTATTTTCCAAGGGCATGTGCTACTTAACATATGGCTTTTGGCATTTTCGCGAAAAAAGTAATGTTGTATTAGCACTTACTTAATCTGCGCAGAAGCCATTAAGAAAGATCTCGTGTTAGATCTCTCTAAGAAATGCAAATATTTTTTTTCTATTTGAAATAAAATTATATTTTCATGATTGAAAACCACGAATACATTTCATGGTCCCCGCCAAAAAAGAAGAAGAATGCATTTCATGTTATAATTTGTACGGATGCAGAAGTTTGTGTAAGTTTATTGCCATATGTATCCAACCGGTAGAAAACAAACATGTCGAATTATGCCAGCGTTTTGTAAATGACTCAGGTGGTCACATTTATTTCCAATAGTTATGCAGGAATTTTCATGTACCATAGCCATTCGTTGCTTTCTTAGAGAATGGAATACTTCCTTCCTCTGGGTTGCCGTCTATCAGTTAATGTTGCCATATTTTTTTAGTTTTGTGGGACAAATTGAAGAGCTGTCGAAGAAGGCATCGAAGCATCAACTGCACATGCCACTTCCGATGGTGCATGAGCTCATGGGCACAAACCTCATGCTGGAATATGTTCTCAACAGTAGTGATTCTCTGTTTGTACTGGGCATGTTAAGCATTATCACTCTTCATAGCTATATGTTAGATCCATCAAATTAATGAGCTATATCTTTTTTTACAAATGTGGATTTATGGGTGCCTGCGTGAGCATGCAGTTAAGAAGAAAATGATATACTGACAAACACTACTACCGAGAGCAATATTATATTAAACATGCATAGGTAAAAGCAACAAAACACCACATATAATTTGTCCACTTGTACATGTCTACTCCCTGTCGGAGTTACATTTAAGAAGTTTTTTTCAAAAAAAGTAGACCTACGGGGGAGGAACCCCGTGGCATTGTTTAAAGAGAGAATGCGTGAGACGCAGAATTCGACCAATGAAGGGTCGAACTCAGATCGGTTGGGCGAAACCACAGCGCCACCACCACTGGCTATGAGCCCATCCACATTTAAGAAGTATAATTGCACACAGTAATATATATAACCGTTTGTTCACCCGTAAAGAACCAAATAGATTGTAACTTACGTAGAAGTACTATATCTAGCATTGGGGACTGATCGACACCGAGCTAGCCGTAATAAATCGCCAATTGCCATTGATACCATGTAAAGTCAGAAGTAGAGGTTTTTGTCATGGAATTTGATGCATGGAAGGACACAAGATATATAATTCCATATAACTGATATGGAAAGGATATATGCGATTCCCAAACATTTGATACATATGCTCTTATCGCGAGGAGAGATGGCGCTGAGAACACTAGCAAGACGAAGGAATAATGTCTAAAATGCTCTCAAACAAGTAGAAGGGCATCTTGTGGAAACTAGATCGACATAGTGATATTCCAATTATTAGAACGTGAATCACACGTGCATGTGTGTGTCATCTTAGAGCTCTCTCAGAGACTATAAATAGTCCCCAAACCCATGTAATTTCTCAAGCTTTTGTAGTTCAATAGTGTATACACTTGCTTTGAGACTCGGAAATATTATGGCGAATGACTCCTTGACAAGGGCACAGATAGTTGGAGATGTTCTAGACCCATTTGTTAGCTCGGTGCCTCTAACTGTGATGTATGATGGGAGGCCTGTGTTCAATGGCATGGAGTTTCGCTCACCAGCAGTCTCTCTAAAACCGAGCGTTGAGATAGGCGGTGATGATTTTCGTGTGGCCTATACTCTAGTAAGCCTACCACTTTGAACCCGAAAGAGTACTCCATTGATGGTAGGCCATACGTGTATGGCCATGGTGTGAACTTGAGAGAGCTTGGGAGACTAATGGCTTCACCAAACAAGCTCATTGTTGCGTGTTGCTTGGACTTGTTTGTTGGTAGCCCAACCCAAATTATAGCCAGTTTATTTTTTATCCCCTAACATGTTGACCATGTACTTGTGTAATTGTAAATCAAATAGGTTATGGTGGATCCTGATGCGCCTAATCCCAGCAACCCAACCCTGAGGGAGTACCTGCACTGGTAAGCCGTTAGTCTTACATGTGTTGTCATATTTTACTGCATGCATGTTTTTGTTGGGCCACATCTATATGTTGATGGACTGCTCTAATTTTATTTTATTTTGGGTATGCGCAGGATGGTGACTGATGTCCCAGCATCAACAAACGATAGCTTTGGTGAGTATATCAAAACTAGTTTCCCTAATGCTCAGGTTTTCATTCAAGCTTCTTGCCAAATGGTCCATATTAGGTAATAGTATTTCAAGTGATGTTCCATAGTCACGCTCGAGCTTATACTTGGTGCTTAAATTGGGATATTCTATATTATGATATATGATTTTGCACTTCATATCTTAATATGTGATACACCTTAGTTAACAAAGCAGTAGATCTGTGTAGTGTGTAGAAGATGTTGTTAAACCAAAATATTGCAGTATGTGGATTAACTAAAAGTGAGTTCATATGTTTATTATTAAAACATAATGATTTCATCTTTAGGATGTATGAATTGTATTACTTTGTGATCATATTTGTAAAAAAATATGATGCAAAGAAAATGGTTTATTATTTACTGCAAAATATTTATCAAACACGGTTAGACATTCCACATCAACTAGTGCAATGTTGCAATGGTTGCATACGGTACTCGCAAAATGTTTACGAAAAAATTATTCTCTGCAACTAATTTGAGAGGTCTTTGTCATGTTGTTCAATTTTTCAGTACTTAATTACTCATCAATATTGTTTCACACATATGTATATTTAGTACCATGTGACTTTGCCAAATAAGCGCATAGTGTTTTTTCTACATGGCAAAACACATAATGTTGCAACGTAGAACTGCCATTTTAACGCTCAAATAATGAACATGTGTGTAATTGCACTACAAACTTCTGTTCTAAAATAAACGAGGGTTAGATTAAAAAATGGTAAATTCATAATATATATATATATATATATATATATATATATATATATATATATATATATATATATATATATATATATAGCGGATAAATTACATATTGGAGTCTAAAAATGTTTACGATATCGTATTTTTCCTAAAAGACATCATACATTCATAAATGGAGGGAGTAATATCTGAAAATGTTCTAGAGTAGAGTGCAAGCATATATCAAATACAACATTTTATGATAGACATGTCAACGTACTTGAGGTTCATTTTCTATGATTACAAGTAAACAACTACCAACTCACCCATGTTAATTAGGGTAGGAAGAGCAAAATTCTGGCATATACTTCAATAGTAGCTTCAGTCAGTGAACAAAATCATACATGTATGCCCTTAAACCGCTTTATGGTTGCTATTTTCCACACCTCCCACCTTACTGCAAAATACAAATTAATGATATCAAGAAAGGACACAAATACAGTAAAAATAACAAAAGCACATGCTATCTGTTCCATTTTCCGGGGAAAAGAACACGCTTAACTTATCTGAACTCCCTTACTCTCTCATGAACTGGCAGGAAAAGAGATCGTGCCATACGAGAGCCCAAGCCCTACCATGGGCATCCACCGCATGGTACTGGTTCTGTACCAGCAGCTGGGGCGGGGGACGGTGTTCGCGCCGCAAGCGCGCCAGAGCTTCAACTCGCGCAGCTTCGCGCGCCGCTTCAACCTCGGCAAGCCCGTCGCTGCCGTGTACTTCAACTGCCAGCGTCCCACGGGCACCGGTGGGAGGAGGTTCACCTGATCTGTCTGACTGATCGATCAGCCACCCAGCCGACGGCAAAGCATGAGCTCACCGGTACCTGATATAGATACCTAGAGAAGCTGGAATAAATGTACTGCATGGTTCATGTCTGATCTATCTAACTGGTTGATCAGCCATGGCCCAGCTCGAAGGCAGTTAGTTAAGCTCGAGCTTGCCAGTACTTATGTCTGCGTGTTTACAGGTAGCCGCATCACACGGTACTTAGCTAGAGGAGTTGGAATAACGTACCTGTGTTTGTACTTGTAGGTGCTTAAGTAAGGTGCCTTCACAAGGATGTGTTGCTACTGTTCAATAACGGATGTGACATTATGCCACACCTTGGTAATGAGATATGTGCGGTTGATTGTTCTGATCTTGAGTTTGAGCAAAATTATTGTATTTTCATGAGTCAGACTAGAATAACCATGAGTCGTAACGTTGGCGGATGGAGAGAGCAAAGGGATGACACATGCACAATATACATCTATCATGCCACGAAAATTCAGATCAAAATTTGTTACACTGCTTGATAAAAATAAGACAATGCAACTACAAATAGTAGCACATTTAGGTGTTGTTCGCACCAAATTTGAACTTGGTACGTACTATCTACCGACAAATTTTCCTTCTTCATTTCTCATGGTGTGTGCATTGAAGATGTTTCTATACTAGGGTGAGACGGAGCTGTTTCTGTACTATCTACGTATAAGGTTGTATTGAAGACGTCTAGTCCGCATTACAACCTTCTATGTCGATTATATTAGGGTGAGACGGAGCTCTAGTGTTCTGGGATGACAAGAAAGTGGCAATGAATTTGTGATGGGTGGTGTTCTCGTACTATTGCGGTGGGCTTTGTCAGTGCTAGGCTCTTGTAAATTTCTCCTACGAGGCATGTCGCTGAAAATGAGTGTTAAGCCCCTTGACGTGCCGGCGAAATATTTGGTAGCGAGCATCATGGCCGTTGTGTGTTTGTTCAGTGTGTTTAATCTTCGTCTATAGTAAGGACAAAGTGGCAAGACGTCTTCAATGCGTACAAGCTTCTAGTCCGCAATACAACCTTCTACGTTGATTATATTAGGGTGGAGCTCTAGTGTTCTGGGATGACAAGAAAGTGGCAATGAATTTGTGATGGGTGGTGTTCTCATACTATTGGGGTGGGCTTTGTCAGTGCCAGGCTCTTGTAAATTTCTCATACGAGGCATGTAACTGAAAATGAGTGTTTTGCCTTGTCCTCGATGTGCCGGCGAACTATTTGGTAAGGAGCATCATGGCCGTTGTGTGTTTGTTGCAATGTTCGGTGCATTTAGTCTTTGTCTATTGTAAGGGTGAAATTCATGGATCTTGAAAAATGTATGACACTAGTAGAAAACAGGGCTTTCGTTCTAGCCGGATCGGAGCAATAGTCCCAGTCGCGTTACGAACCGGGACTAATGTGAGCATTAGTCCCGGTTCGAGCGGCTAGGACACCAGACGGGGCTCGGCAGGCATCAGTCCCGGTTCGAATGGGACCTTTAGTCCCGGTTGCAGACACCAACCGGGACTAAAGGGGTTGCGGCAGGCGCGATACCCTTTCGTCCCGGTTGGTGTCTCCAACCGGGACTAAAGGTCTGTCTTCAGTCCCGATTTTAGACCCCAACCGGGACTAAAAATTTACCTATATATATCCTCGCCCCTGCCCGCCCTCTTCTCTGTTTTTTCCTCATAGAAGGTGGGAGGTGTGTGCTAGTTTGTTTTCCCTTCCTATGCACAAGAGGTGTTCGATGAAATGCCTGAGAGCATGATGCCACTTGAGTTCACACAAAACAAACATGATATGAGATGCCCGAGCCACACTTAAGCTTTCTCCTCTTTCTTGCCCGAGCCACACAATCCATTCTTCTCCTCTGTTCTTCCTCCAAGCTCCATTTTTTCCAAGATTTGTCTAGATTTGGCGGTGCACCAACTATCCAAGTGTTCTAAAAGGTTAGCAACTTCATCCTTTCATCTCTCATTGCTAGTTTAGCTCATTTCATGCTCTAGAAGTAGAGTGATTTGTGGGTTTTAGTGGAGGAGTGTATGTGGGAGTTTATTTGATTTAGATGCAATTTGAGCTCAAATTAACTTCTTAGTTTGCACATGTGTAGGATGCCGTCCCGTCCCCGTCCCCGTCCTCACCGCCGTCGATTGCCCGTGCCGATCTCGTCGCCGGCACCACCGTGGTGAGCCTTTTGTTCTTGTCTTTTAAAAAAAATCTTACTTGTATGATTTAGATAGTTACTTGTATAATTTTCTTACTTGTATTATTGTTTGTTATTATATAGTGACATGGTTTTGATATCCGCCCCCGTCGGCTCTCGTCCGGTCTATGATTCGGATGTGGTATATTATCTTTTATAACTATTTGTTCCATTTAGTGTTTATGACAATTATGCCGACCAACTTGACATATATATTTTTATCTAGGAGGTATGTGAACCGGAAATTCCAACCGACCCTTTTGTCGAGAGGTTAAATTTAGTTGAAAAAGAAAACAATTATTTGAAAGAAAAATTGAAAAGAATTGAAGAAGAGAAGATGAAATTGGAGTTGCATGTTGCCGATGTCGTCGATCTACACAAGATCCAGATGGATGCAATGCGCTTGAAGATTAAAAAGATTAGAAAATATGCCATTGATAAAGAGGCTTGGTATCATTATGTTGTTGGATCAATTGTTAGCTTAGTTGCGATTTTGATCGCATTTTTTGTTGCATTTAAATGTTTTACATAGTTGTATGTTAGTTTCAATGTATGTTTTAGATGCTCTAGATAGTTGTATGTTGTTTTATGAGAACTATGTATGAACTTTATGTATTTATTTTTGCAGTAATAACATTTGATCACTACTGTACTTTGGTTTTAATGTGATGAACTTGTATTAATTTGGTCATTTCTCTATTCATGATGTTCTGTAATGGTTTTTGATATACTTAATTATATAATGTAGATGAACCGGCAATGGATGTACGGTGACCGACGCACTGCCGAGTACATTACGGGCCTGCATAATTTTATCGGTGTGGCTCAGGCAAACAGTCTGAATGGTTTTATGTGTTGTCCATGTGTTGACTGTCGGAATGACAAGGATTACTCTTCCTCAAAAATCCTTCACACCCACCTGCTTAAGTCCGGTTTCATGCCCAGCTATAATTGTTGGACCAAGCACGAAGAAAGAGGGGTTATGATGGAAGACAATGAAGAAAAAGAGGATGATGACAACTATCCTATGTTCCCTGAATACGGTGATACTACAACGGGGGGAGCTGAAGATCAAGAGGCACCAGATGTGCCCGCTGATGATCTTTGCCTGGCCATTGTTGATGCACAGAGAGAATGCGAAAGTGAAAAGGAGAAGTTGAAGTTGGAGCGCATGTTAGAGGATCACAAAAAATTGTTGTACCCAAATTGCGAAGATGGCAACACAAAGCTCGATACCACACTGGAATTGCTGAAATGGAAGGCAGAGAATGGTTTATCTGACAAGGGATTTGAGAAGTTACTGAAAATAATGAAGAAGAAGCTTCCAAAGGATAACGAATTGCCTGACAGTACGTACGAAGCAAAGAAGGTTCTCTGCCCTCTAGGATTAGAGGTGCAGAAGATACATGCATGCCCTAATGACTGCATCCTCTACCACGGTGAGGAGTACGAGAATATGAATGCATGCCCGGTATGCGGTGCATTGTGGTATAAGATCAGACGAGATGACCCTGGTGATGTTGAGGGCGAGCGCCCCAGGAAGAGGGTTCCTGCCAAGGTGATGTGGTATGCTCTTATAATACCACGGTTGAAATGTCTGTTCAGAAACAAAGGGCATGTCAAGTTGTTGCGATGGCACAAAGAAGACTGTAAGAAAGACGCGATATTGAGAGTACCCGCTGATGGGTCGTAGTGGAGAAAAATCGAGAGAGAGTGGCCGGAGTTTGCAGATGACGCAAGGAACTTATGGTTTGGTATAAGTACAGATGGCATGAATCCTTTTGGGGAGCAGAGCAGCAGTCATAGCACCTGGCCTGTGACTCTATGTATCTATAACCTTCCTCCTTGGTTGTGCATGAAGCGGAAGTTCATTATGATGCCAGTGCTCATCCAAGGCCCTAAGCAACCCGGCAACGACATTCATGTGTACCTAAGGCCATTAGTTGAAGAACTTTTACAGTTGTGGGATATAAAAGGTGTACGTGTGTGGGATGAGCACAAACAGCAGGAATTTGACCTACGAGCGTTGCTGTTTGTAACCATCAATGATTGGCCTGCTCTTAGTAACCTTTCAGGACAGACAAACAAGGGATACAATGCATGCACGCACTGTTTAGATGAGACTGAAAGTATATATTTGGATAAATGTAAGAAGAATGTGTACCCGGGACATCATCGACTTCTTCCGACCAGGCATCCCTTAAGAAAGAAAGGCAAGCATTTCAAAGGTGAGGCAGATCACCGGAAGAAGCATGCCCACCGTACTGGTGATGATATATTTGATATGGTCAAGGATTTAAAAGTAATCTTTGGAAATGGTCCTGGCGGACAATCTGTTCCGAATGACGCTAACGGACACGCACCCATGTGGAAGAAGAAATCTATATTTTGGGAGCTACCCTATTGGAAAGTCCTAGAGGTCCGCTCTGCAATCGACATGATGCACGTGACGAAGAATCTTTGCGTGAACCTGCTAGGCTTCTTGAGCGTGTATGGGAAGACAAAAGATACACCGGAGGCATGGGAGGACCAGCAACGTATGAACGAAAAAGACGGCATGCATCCAAAGCAGTATCAAGGTCCTGCTAGCTACGCTCTTACCAAAGCAGAGAGGGAAATCTTTTTTGAATGCCTGAGCAGTATCAAGGTCACGTCTGGCTTCTCGTCGAATATAAAGGGAATAATAAATATGGCAGAGAAAAAATTTCAAAACCTAAAGTCTCATGACTGCCACGTGATTATGACGCAATTGCTTCCGATTGCATTGAGGGGGCTTCTACCAGAAAATGTTCGATTAGCCATTGTGAAGCTATGTGCATTCCTCAATGCAATTTCTCAGAAGGTAATCGATCCAGAAATCCTACCAAGGTTACAGAATGATTTGGTCCAATGTCTTGTCAGTTTCGAGTTGGTGTTCCCACCATCCTTCTTCAATATTATGACGCACGTCCTAGTTCACCTAGTCGAAGAGATTGCCATTCTGGGTCCTGTATTTCTACACAATATGTTCCCCTTTGAGAGGTTCATGGGAGTCTTAAAGAAATATGTTCATAACCGTGCTAGGCCAGAAGGAAGCATCTCCACGGGCCATGAAACAGAGGAGGTTATTGAGTTTTGTGTTGACTTTATTCCTGACCTTAAGCCGATTGGTCTTCCTCAATCGCGGCATGAGGGAAGACTGAGTGGAAAAAGCACGCTAGGAAAGAATTCAGTAATATGTAGGGACGGGCATTCTTTCACTCAAGCACACTACGCAGTTCTACAAAGTTCTACCTTGGTGGCCCCGTATATCGAGGAACACATGGATATTGTACGCTCCAAGAACCCGGGGCAGTCTGACGACTGGATTACACGTGCACATATGGCGACTTTCGGCGGTTGGTTGCAAACAGATCTCACGAATAACACCACTGTTGGAGATCAGTTGTACTTGTTGGCCAGGACACCATCTTCGACTGTATTGACTTTCCAAGGGTACAAGATAAATGGGAATACATTTTACACGATCGCCCAAGATAAAAAGAGCACCAACCAAAACTGGTGTCCGGTTTGATGCAACAAACACCAATAGGGAAAAGGACACATATTATGGTTACATAGAGGAGATATGGGAACTTGACTATGGACTTCTTTTAAGGTCCCTTTGTTTCGGTGCAAATGGGTCAATCTGACAGGAGGCGGGGTAAAGGTAGACCCGCAGTACGGAATGACAACAGTGGATCTCAACAATCTTGGGTACACAGACGAACCATTCGTCCTAGCCAATGATGTGGCGCAGGTGTTGACACACGAACGCGTCACGCGTACCCTCGACGCCGGGGGTGATGCACCGCAGCTCACGTCGAAGGAGGCCCGTCCGGAAGCGCGGTATGCAAGCAATCCGGCGGGCGCTTTTGAAACCCGACGCACCGCTTCTCCGGGATGGAACCCGTCAGGAGTCACGGATGGACGATGGGCTGCCCTAGGTCGATTCGCTCGCCCCTAGGGCCTCGAGGTTCGCCGTCCTGCAACAAGAAGAACGAACGAAGAACGAGAAGAAAGATACAAGGGAGAGGGATAAAAGTAGGGTAAAAAGATGTAGATGTGTTTGTTCGATTGTGTGTTGTTTCAATCGGCCATCACCTCTTCTATTTAAGAGGGGGTTGGACTTCCCGTACAAGACACGGACCCAAATTTCCGTCCAAAGGGTCAAAAATACTAGCCAAATTCGGATTTCCAAAATCTACCCGAATCTGGACACGGTAGTACCGTTTATAGGCACGGTAGTACCGCTTAAAGCGGTAGTACCGCTCTGAGTACCGCGCTACTACCGCTTGGGGCATCGGGGGTCCAGAAGAATTTTCTTAAGCGGTAGTAGAGCGGTAGTTAGGCGCGTTAGTACCGCTCAAGCGGTACTTCCGCTTATGGGAGCGGTACTACCGCCCTCTGCTGTAGCAGCATCTTGTAACGGCCGGAACTTTTGCATACGATCTCGGATTGAGACTATTTTTATATCAAAATCGACCGATTCGACGAGACGAAGACAATCCGTGTAGAAACTTTTCTCATATGAGGCCATCTTGGGGGCGTAATCAGCCGAATAGTGTTCTGCATAAAACATCCCAGTACTTCGAACACAACTTCGGCCTTAGAGATGAGATCGGATGGCTATGGCCCAAATATTAAAGTTTCTCCTTTCGACGATACAGAACTTTCTCACCTTGAGCACTTTTCCATTTGAGGCCTTTTTAATTATGTTTTTGACCATGCCAAAATCTGGTGTCAACACATGCCCCCCTGTTTTTCGGCAAAGCTTGCTCGCCGAAAAATAATTTGTATCATATTGGCTCTAAGAACGATGTCAACACTCCATCGGCCATTATGTTCTTAGGGCGATAATCATATATCGGCCATGTTTGCTCTTAGGGCGATAATCATATATCGGCCATTGCCTATTTAGGCTTCTTGCCACACACTTGGGTGGTACTTCTTCAAATATTTGCCATTGAGAACTCGAGGTAGCAATGTTCTTTGCATGGATTCCACCAAATATGAATTTCCGGGAACTATTCTTGCAATCTTGAAAGGACCTTCCCAGCTTGGAGACTACTTCCCGAATTTTCTGTCCTTTGAACCAATCGGTAGAATCACCTTCCACACAAGATCACCAATCTGAAAATTCTTCAACTTGACCTTCTTATTGTAAGCTCTTGCTACCCTCAACTTGTCCCTTTCTATGGCTTTTAATGCAGCCAAACGTTTATCGGCAACCTCATCAATATTGTCCATCATCAAGTTATAAAAGTTCACTGCCGATAGATCATTTTGTTTGGCTATTCTCAAAGCATTCAAATTCACCTCCACCGGTAAAACGGCCTCTTGACCATATACGAGCTCATATGGAGTTACCTTTGTCGCACCATGCCTTGAGATTCTATGCGCCCACAAAGCCTCAGACAATAATTCATGCCATCTTCTTGGATTATCTTCAATTTTCTTCTTGATGAGCTTGATCAAAATTTTATTGCTAGACTCAGCTTGTCCATTGGCTTGAGCATAATACGGGGAGGAATTGAGCAACTTTATCTTATATGATTCGACAAATTCTCTAACTTGATGTGACATGAAAGATGAACCTTGATCCGTAGTTAATGTTTCCGGAATGCCGAATCTATGAATAATGTGTTTACTTATGAATTGAATTACCTCCGTATGCGTCATATTCTTGAGAGGTATTGCTTCAGACCACTTAGTGAAATAATCAGTTGCCACCAACACGAACCGATGCCCCTTTGAAGAAGAAGGATGAATCAATGAAGTCTAATCCCCAACCTCTAAAAGGCCACGGCTTGATAATAGGATGTAACATAGCAGCAGGAGCTAACTGAATATCACCAAACTTTTGACAAGCTTCACATCCTTTATAATACCTGAAGCAATCATTGATCATCGTCGGCCAATAAAATCCAGCACGTCGTAGTAACCACTTCATCTTGGGAGCCGACTGATGAGTACCACAAATTCCTTCATGAACCTCTCCCATAGCAACTCTTGCTTGGTCCTCGTTCAAACACTTCAAAAGAACATCTTCAACTGTTCGGCGGTAAAGACCACCGTCTCTCATTGTATATTTGAAAGCCATGCGCCGAATAGCCCTGTCCACCCTTCCACTCGGATTGCACAAGTAATCAATAATGGGCTTCCTCCAGTCATGATTTTCACCTGCACTAGATTTATTGTTAGTGATCGAATCAGTGGTCTCTGGTTCGGCCTCTCCTATATTAGCAAGACAAGACATCGGCTTTTGAGAGATATGAAACATGCCATGATTGACATGATAGCCGGATGCTTGTTGTGCCAACTCATTTGCTCTCCAATTATCATGTCTAGATATATGAGCAATGCTAAAATGATCCAAAGTAGAAATTATATCTAGACATTTATCAAGATAAACATTAAGTGATTCGTCTAAACATTGAAAGACTTTGGATACTTGTTGTACTACTAATAACGAATCACCAAAAGCCTCAATATGTGTAGCACCTATAGCAAGTAAAAGCTCCAATCCGAATAACAATGCATATTCGGCTTTGATCATTTGTGCATAAATATTTTAAGCGGCATGAGGCTTCAAAAACAGCACCATAAGGAGATATATAAACAATACCAACACCTTGGCCATTGCTACAAACTGAACCATCAAAATATAATCTCCAATAGAACTACGGACGATGTTTAGGAAACCACACCGGCCATGTTTACATAGACTCTTAGGACGATAATTAAATATCGGCCATTACCATAAGTGACATGTAGAATTCATCCACCAAAGCATGTATAGCCGAAATAAACAAACGAAATAACACACCAAATATTTCGGCCATTTGAATGAGCAACAAAAATATTACTAATCAAATGTATAGTGATTTGGTAATATCCTTTCATGATGTAAGAAATCGTATTGCATCCATGGATCAAAATAAGCCCATGGAGGGTAACCAATCATACTTGGGGATGAATTCCATGGTAAAGGTATCAATGGCATGGTTGAAGAATATGAATGATGTGCTAACCGAAGATTATTTTTTGTGGATGAAAACCTTCGGCTTAATTTCTTATGAGATTCTTTCTCCTTCTTCACTTTTGTTGTACTTGTTACAATAGAAGCTTGCACATCATTTTCTGTCTGACTGCTTTTCTTGGGAACCCATGCCATATTCTTCTTCTCAAGTTCTTGTGCACTAAGCTTTTGCAATTTCTTCTTTTGCCAATACGATAAACCGAGTGGGCATCTCGGCTGTGATTCTATTTCAACCAATGGCAACTCTTTTCTAGCCTTGTGCACCCTCATCTTCTTTTGTTCAGATTTGGCATCTTGATTTTGAACATTTGCTTGCTCGACTTCTTTGCCTTTAGTAGCCAATGTTAACACTTTAATTGGCTCTTTATCATTTGAAATAAAATCTGAAGTGGCACACGTACGACCATCCTTTTTGACTTGATACACTTGCTTGACCACCTCTTTCTTTTTTCTTGAGCTCCGGACCGATTCCTTTTGAGTGAAACGGTCTTGGTTATGTAATTGCTCATCAAATGTTGATCTTCTTGGAGCTGCATAATCTTGACGAGATGGTTCAAAATAAGATGAATAACGTGCCCTTGAATTATACCTGTCCCGTGGTGGATATTGATTCGTATAAGCATAGGGAGGTATCCATGGCATTGGCATTGACGTCCCAAAATATGGATATGAATATGACGCATTGAAATTCCCCTTCTGCCAATACCGTTCTTCAGATTTGCGCCTAGGGGGTGATCTTGATGCTTTTGAATCACTTGGCCGATGAGCAATCTTTTCCTCACTTATCTTCTGATATTTTTCCAATAGCTGCGCGAAAGTGACTTTCGGCTTTTTACTTTTGTGCTTACCTCGGCCTTTGCTTTCTTTGGTTGTGATAGCATCGATCATTGGATTTTCTCGTTGCCCCCCAGTGCTTGCCGTCTTCATCGTAACTTTGATAGAACCATTGCCTTCAAGAATATCATCATTGTGCTCATGAATAATTTTTGCACTTGAAAGCTTGATCCCATCACCTGCAGCTTTTACCTTCTTGTCTTTAAATGGATCGGCTTGAAGCAGCCGATGCAAAATCTTTTTGCCATCAGGACCAATAGGAATAGCCTGGTCATCCCTTGGCGTTTTAACAAGTCTCAATCGTCCGCTATCAATGGCCGATTTAACTATTTGACGAAACATATTGCAGTCCTCAAAATTATGCTTGAACGAATCATGCAACTTACAATACATTCGTCCTTGGATTGATGGCTTGACATGGTGATCAAGAATTCTAATGTAATTATTTTTCAGCAACAAATCAAATATTTGATCACACATGCTTAAATTGAAGGTAAACTTTTTATTCTCTAGCCGATCTCGTTGTGAGAACGGCTTTGAAGTTAAGCAAACGAATGGTTCAGATTTGGCATCACCCCATTCGGCTATGCATTGTGTCTCGCGCTCCATCTCCGATGACTTTGAATAAGAAATTATACTATCATCGGTTTTCTCAAAAGATTCAAGTCTTGGCTTTATGTTTCTGAAATCAAAACTGTTATAACATATATGTCTCATTTGAGACCAAATGCAAGCCAAGTATGAAATAAACAAAACTACCCATGTATATATAAACTTTAAATAAAACAATGGGAAGTGCTTTGACTGCGATAGTAAGTCTTTATCGGTCTCTCTGGATGGTACAATGTGTTGACCGATATGCTTTGTTATATTTTTATTGCTAACAAGTAAGTTACTCTTCTTCATTGGTCTCTCAAGATTTGTTATAAGAACTTTGCTAATAGATGCATCAACAATAAGATTGAGACCAAATCTGAAAATAGATAAATTACTTACTAGACATACCTCTTCATACACGTTGAGAGAGCATGATGGTTGTGTGAGTTGAATAATAGCTCGCTCCAGTTTCGGATAACTATCCAACGCTTTATCCTCATCTTTTCCTTGATTCCGTGCTTCATCACTCGAATGATCTTCAAGTGAACTTTGCTCAGCTGCACGCTTGTGTTCTTGATGTTCATCATTAACCAAACTTTGTTCGGCCATATTACTTTGTTCTTGATGCTCATCAATTTCCTTGGCATGGAACTCGTAGGGCAGGAAATAGGTTTCCTCAATTTCAGAAAAATCAAGCACGGCTGTTTTGTGCTTGCCATGCCCTTTCTCAATGGTGCTTGCCTCTTTGGATTTGATGGATTCGGAATTCACACTAGTTGATTCGGCTTTTTCAGCTGAAGAACTTTCACTCTTCGAATCATCATTCTTTTCATTGATTCCTATAATTGGCAAGACTTCTTCTGTAGTTGATTCGGTACATGTAATGTTTGATTCGGCCTTTTCAATAACCGAAATAACTTTGTTACCTGAATCAATACTTTTCTCTTTTTGAATTTGCAAGGCTTCTCGCTCTTGTCTAATTTTAGCCCACATCTCAGCTTGGCGAGCTTTAAATTTTTTCATCTCAATTTCTATCCAATCCTCATGAGATTGCCCCCCAATGCTTTGAGACTCTTTCGGCAATGAAACTTGAGTGTTGCCGAAACTTTGCAATTATTTAGGGGGTATATAGCATGCTGCAGCAGTAGGTGAAGACATATGCATTGGTGTAGAGCTATATTTTCCCTCGCATAGTCTATCAATTGGCAATGATTCTTCTTGCAAAACTCTAGCTTTTATTGCATCATAATCAGGAAACAACCCCTTTTCATGTTGTTCAAGGCAAAGAGCACTAATCCTGTTATTTTGGGCTAGCCTCTTTTTTAACGAAGCCACGTCAGCTTCTGTAAGGAATTGCTCCATAGTATTTTCATATTCTTTCGGCAATGAGGTGTTGCCGAAATTTTGCAATTGTGTAGAGGATGCATTATATGCTACAACATTAGATGAAGGCATGTATGCTCCTGCAAATTTATCACTTATTCGGCTATGACCATGAAGGTGTGAAGCCGAATTATGAATATCAACAGTTGCATACGGTGCTGACACATTACTAGTATGAGGTGTAGCATATGATGGTTGATGGTAATTGGCCGAATAACTATTAGCAGCATAGCCAATTCCACTATCCACCGGCACATTTGAATTAACATATTGCAAGTTAGGTGCCGATGAATAAAAAGGTGAAACACTTTTTTGCATATTATTGAAAGTTCCAACATGAGGTGTTTCAACTTGATTAACCAAACTCATCATGTTGTTCATCGGCATATGGATTTCTGGGGTTGCCGATGCATGAGAGTTGGAATACATATGGTGCATGTTACTAGTATCATAAGAAGTTGAAGCTTGTAAATTACTTTGAATCGGCCCTTGCACATAATTAGATGTATAATTGACAAAACTAGGGTTGGCCGATAGAGCATACTCATTGAACGATCTAGTAACACCATATGAATTATTTGCATCTACATGAGGGGATTGAGTATTCATATTACCTTTGTAGATTGCAAACCCTAGATGACGATCTCTTCGTAGCAAGAACGGGCCGGAGACCGTTCAAAGCTTTGTCCCCAGCGGAGTCGCCAAAAAGTGTGTTGACACACGAACGCGTCACGCGTACCCTCGACGCCGGGGGTGATGCACCGCAGCTCACGTCGAAGGAGGCCCGTCCGGAAGCGCGGTACGCAAGCAATCCGGCGGGCGCTTTTGAAACCCGACGCACCGCTTCTCCGGGATGGAACCCGTCAGGAGTCACGGATGGACGATGGGCTGCCCTAGGTCGATTCGCTCGCCCCTAGGGCCTTGAGGTTCGCCGTCCTGCAACAAGAAGAACGAACGAAGAACGAGAAGAAAGATACAAGGGAGAGGGATAAAAGTAGGGTAAAAAGATGTAGATGTGTTTGTTCGATTGTGTGTTATTTCAATCGGCCATCACCTCTTCTATTTAAGAGGGGGTTGGACTTCCCGTACAAGACACGGACCCAAATTTCCGTCCAAAGGGTAAAAAATACTAGCCAAATTCGGATTTCCAAAATCTACCCGAATCTGGGCACGGTAGTACCGTTTATAGGCACGGTAGTACCGCTTAAAGCGGTAGTACCGCTCTGAGTACCGCGCTACTACCGCTTGGGGCATCGGGGGTCCAGAAGAATTTTCTTAAGCGGTAGTAGAGCGGTAGTTAGGCGCGGTAGTACCGCTCAAGCGGTACTTCCGCTTATGGGAGCGGTACTACCGCCCTCTGCTGTAGCAGCATCTTGTAACGGCCGTAACTTTTGCATACGATCTCGGATTGAGACGATTTTTATATCAAAATCGACCGATTCGACGAGACGAAGACAATCCGTGTAGAAACTTTTCTCATATGAGGCCATCTTGGGGGCGTAATCAGCCGAATAGTGTTCTGCATAAAACATCCCAGTACTTCGAACACAACTTCGACCTTAGAGATGAGATCGGATGGCTATGGCCCAAATATTAAAGTTTCTCCTTTCGACGATACGGAACTTTCTCACCTTGAGCACTTTTCTATTTGAGGCCTTTTTAATTATGTTTTTGACCATGCCAAAATGTGGTGTCAACAACAGGTTTTCTATGTGAAGGACATGTCTACCAAACCGATAAAAAGAAAAGATAAGGAAGCGAATACATCATACGATGAGCCAAAGCGCCACATAGTTCTTTCAGGGAAAAGAAACATCGTGGGAGTGGAGGACAAGACAGACATGTCAGAAGATTATGAAAAGTTTGATGAAATTCCTCCCTTCACAGTGAAGACTGACCCAAGCATCCTGTTAAATGATGAAGATTATCCATGGTTACGGTGCAATCATAAGCAAGGGACACACGTGAAGAAAAAGTTTTATACCCCAAGATCCCACTCTGGGATGTGACCGGCTTCACCGTCATCACTTTCTCTCTAGTGAGTTTCCGGACTTATAGCTGGAAAGTCTCACTTCGGACAAACCGGAGGGAATCTTTGTAAGAGTTAGGGTATATATATATATATATATATATATATATATATATATATATATATATATATATATATATATATATATATATATATATATATATATATATATATATATATATATATATATATATCTGTGTGTGTGTGTGTGTGTGTGTTTTGGGTGTTCCTAGGTGGACTCCGGAGCGTCGGAATCCAACCAAAAAGCTAGGGCATTTTGGCATTTGAAACATGATTTTTGAATAATTATTTATTAAGTTATGAATTTTTAATTATTCATGTCCTTTTAGTATTTTAATTATAGTGGCTTTCCAGAGAGGTAAAGTGAGGGTTTTCACCCCTCAATTATTGAGCTATGGAAGAGAGAGAGTTACTGGAGGTAGAATATGACTAGGGTGAGCTCTGGTAAAAATTTGAGCTAAAGGAGAATCCATTTTGTACCCCAATTATTGACCACAAGATTTTGGCAGAAGGTGTTTGATGATGAATAGAGGTACTTAGAGGAATCCAATGGCTTTGGAATTTAACAGGAATGAGCTTGGTATCAATTTGAGCTAGGGTGCAAATTTGTAGCTCATTTGAAGAAACTTGGCAATGTAAATATTCCAAACCCTAGAAATGGGCAGAAATGGTTTTGACAAGCTTTGATCAAGTTAACTTGTTCTCCAACTTGTGCCACTTGATGGGGGGGAAATTTGCCAATGTAACTTTGTCAAACCCTAGAAATGGGCAGAAATGGTTTTGGCATACTTTGACCAAGCTAATTTATTCTCCTTAATGCACCACTTGGCCTAGATGAATATTTAGACCATTTTAGCAGGTGTACCAAGTTTGAGCTCATTTGGACATGTTTAGCAATGTAAAGTTGATCAAACTAGAAAATGGACAGAGATGGTTTTGAGGGAATTTGATGATGTTATCTTGTTCTCCAAGACATGAGACTTGGCAAGATCATCAAATATGGCATTTGTGACATGCTAGAATTTTCTTGGAATTTATGGTGAATATTTCCTTTGTAAATATTTCAAAAGCTTGAAATATCCAGAAAGGGTAATTGAGGGTTTTGACCAATATTTTGAACATGACCATGTGTTGAAACTCTTATATATGGACAAATTGAATCTGTCAAATAATTTCTTCAAAATGAAAATTAAAACTCCTCATGTTGACTAACAGAAACATAATATAATTTGGCAAAAGAATAACAAGAAAACATAAACTAAAATAATTAAAACAAAGGAAAAAGGTATAAAACTAAAAGAGTTAAACAGAATCTGTTTTTGATTAAAACACCTATTTAAAATATCCTAAAAATCCCAAATTGAACATACTGATAAAACACACTAATATTAAACAGCGGGAAAAAGAATCACTCAAAAATCTATTTTTAAACTAAAGTTATTCACAAACTAGTGATTCACACAAATTTCAAAGAATTCAAATTTAAACTATTCAAATTTGAAAACTACTGGCACTAACAGAAAGTTCATAATTTTTGTGACCTAAAGCAAAAAGATTCACTCAAAAACTCTAAATATTCTAAGAGTTTTACCTAAAGTTTTGTACACAAAAAGAAATCACTTTAAAAAGACACCTTTAGTCCCGGTTGCAACCACCAGCCGGGACTAAAGGTTCCTTCTCCCGCGCGGAATTTGGGCCGCCGAAAAGAGACCTTTAGTCCCGGTTCGTGGCTCCAACCGGGACTAAAGGCCTAACCTTTCGCGTCCTTGGCCGCGGCCAAAAATAGCTTTAGTCCCGGTTAGTGGCTCCAACCGGGACTAAAGGCCTACCTTTAGTCCCGGTTGGAGCCACCAACCGGGACTAAACACCCTTTCGTCCCGGTTGGTGGCTCCAACCGGGACTAAAGGCCTCGCGGTATTTAACCGCCCCCTTCTCCCTCCCCAAATCTTCCTCCATTTTCACCTCCTCTTTTTGCCTCCACGCGCCGCCCGAGCCCGCCGCCACACCGTCCTTCGTCCGCGCCGCAGCCCTAGCCCGGCCAGGCTCGCCTCCGTCCTCGCGCGCCCGCCCTAGCCTCGCACCGCCGCCACCCCGACCGGCCACACCGCCGCCCTGCGTCGAACCCGGCCCGCCCTGCCTCGACCCCGCGCCTGCCTCCCCGACCCCGACCCGCCCTGCGTCGACCCCGCCCCGGCCTCCCCGACCCCGTCTGGCCGTGGCTCCGGCCGGCCCGCGCCCCTGCCCGGCCAGCCCTGCTGCTCTGGCCGGTCCTGCTGCTCCGGCCGGCCCTCCTCTGCTGCTGCTCCGGCCGGCCCTTACCTGTTCTTGCCCAGGCTCCCCTTTGCCCAAGGTAATTTTTTTTTGTGTATTTTGTTTTACAATTTTTTTGTGTAGTAGTTTTGTAGATGGATGCATGGATATATAGAAATAGATGAATAGATAGATGGATGTTAAATAGATGGATGTTAGATAGATGGATGAAATGGAAGAGAGTAAAAATGTGAAAAAAAATATTAGGTGCACAATTTTTTTGTATGTTTTGTGTTGTTTTATTAGGTTTGTGGAGATGAGATGATTTGTGATAGATAGATGATTTATGGAGATGAAATGATTTGTGATAGATAGATGGTTTGTGGAGGTGAGATGAGATGGAAGAGAACATTTTTTAGTTTTTTTAGATAGATAGACGAATGTTAATTTTTTTTCACTCGGTGAAATTTCCAGGATTTGTGGTGTTGCATCTCCGTGGAGTGATCGTCAACGTTGGAGCTGTTGGTCCCGGATCGTCCCTCCCTTGATCGACTACTTCCTCTACAGCCAAGGGTGAGCTACGAATCCCCCTTCACCTCCTCTTTTTTTTTGAGACTGTAGAAGTTGATATATTTTATATCTTTTGAATAAAACATTTAACATGTATTTGAAAAATGTCTAACAAGCATTCAAAAAAAATTCAATGATATTTATTTGAAAAAAGTTAATCACTTAGATGTGTATAAAATGTTTTAGATGTATACAAAAATGTACAATGTGTATGAATAAAAATTGGTATTAAAACATATATTATAAAAAATGTGAATCGTGTATTTGATAGGTGTATAAAAAATATAGACATGTGGTGAGAGAAAAAAAGAAAAATTAAAGAAATCTGATGCAAACAATGAAATAAAGGCGAGCCGGAGCAACGTCTCACAATGAACGAGAAATAGACCTGATTTGTTTTCATAGGAATTTGTTCTCGGCGACGATGCCCGGCCCGCATCCTCGTCGTCGACTCGGCGGCGACAACCAGTTTGAGAGGCGCCATGTCCGGGACTGGGCTCCGCCGGACTGGCACTGGGAGGTGCTACCTTCCGGGGCGCGCAGCTTGGTGAGGAATCGGGGTCTCGTTGTCGACCCGGAGCTTCTTTGGTGGCGGTCGCGTGGGCCACTATCGGTGCAGTGGGAGCCGGTCCCCGAGGAGATGGTACGTCGCCGTGTCAGGGAGGAGGACGAGCACGTTCGTCGCTACATGGTTGCGTTGGACGTCAGGTTCTCCAATACCTGGCAGTTTCTTCAGGGATCTCACCCGAGCTATGATCTTGTAATGGTTCCTTCTCTTTGGGTGTTCACCGCCCGCGGCTCAGGAACCGCGAGTCGACGTCCAGTTTGATTGGGCGAGATGTATTAGTGATATTATGTGATATTATTGTTGCATTAACTGAATTATTCGAGATGTATTAGTGATATTATATGATAATATTATTGTTGCAACTGGATTATTTGAGATGTGTTAGTGATATTATGTGAATTTGTTTTAATAATGTGATTTTTTTAATCGAGATGCAAATAGACATGGAAATGTGAATTTGTTTTAATAATTTGTTTATAGCATTGAAATAACTTGCAAGTCTTTGCAGAAACTATGGAACACGGCAGAGACGAAGAACAAGAAGACATGTTGGGGGAAATAATCCGCGACGGAGATGATATCACCTCACAGTTTCTGAACGACTCCGATGAGGGAATGGAGGGAGAAGATGACGGCTCCGGTGAGGGAATGGAGGGAGAAGATGACGGCTCCGGTGTTGGAACCTTAATTATTACAAAGTCCGGCGAGGTATATTAATTAAGCCTCTGCTGACTAGATGCATTAATTGATTTGTATATACATATATTAACGCTTGTTTCTTCTTTTAGCCCTCCGGATCGAGCCAATCTTCTATAAAGAAACGAGGCCCGAAAAAAAGGTTGGGCGATAATGAAAGGTTCAAGATCGAAGAGCAAACCGATTGGTTCCGCGCAGAACGCATAAGCATTTGTAAGTCAGTGCGGAGTTATTGTTAGGGACAGCATCCCGATCACCATTCGAGAATGGAATAAGCCAAAGGCGGATGGAGTTACTTATGTCGACGATAGATCTAAAGAAATGCTTTGGAATACGCTCATGACAAATTTCACCCTACCGTCAGAGGTGGATCCAAATAACAAAGTTATAGAGCGAAAAGTCAAGGCGTGGACTCTTAAGAAGATGGCCGCACAATTCTGCAACTGGAAGAAAAGATTGCACCAAGACTATGTCCTGAAAAATGAGACTTCAACATTCACCGGAGCATATGAGAAGATAAAAGATCACTGGGACGCATTTGTGGAGTACAAGACATCGGATGAAGCTAAGAAAAGGTCAAAAATAAATAAGCAAAATGCTGCAAAGAAGGAATATCACCATGTTATGGGGTCAGGTGGCTACAAGGTTGCCAGGCCTAAGTGGGAGAAAACTGAGAACGACCTGATTGATAAAGGGATCGATCCAGAGACATTGGAGTGGGCCGAACGGGCAAAGGCTTGGTTCTACGGGCATGGGGGAAAGTTGGACCCAGAAATAGGGAAGTGTATTTTTAGAAAAGATCAACTTGCAACACCCCTCAAAGCCCAGCTGACACGCGCCCTCGGGAATGTTGAACACAGTGGACGAACACGAGGCACATCAGGCTCCGTTCCATGGAAGATTGGGTTTCCCGACTGCAGTGACACTTATAGAAGCCGAGGAAGAAAAAAGAAACAGCATGCAGACCGGCTGCAGCAGATAGAAGAAAAATTAGCATGGCAGCAGAAGCAAATAGAGGCACTTACCAGCCAGCAAGCTACCGGCCCATCTCGGCGGCACGAAGATCCTGCATTTGATACTGCCGGCCCACCATCTCAGCGGAAAAGCAGCGTGGCTTCCACGGAGCTCGTTCGGCTCATAGATGATATCACGGCTCCTCGCTACCCCGTGGATGATATCACGCAGAGGGAAAATTGTGAGCTACATGTGAAATGCATGAACATATCCGTGAAGGTGGCGGTCGGCTTTGCCTTACCTCCTGTACGTAATGGAACTTACCATTGCTCTCCGATTCCAGATGGCTATGCTGTTGTCGGGGTGGATGAAGTTATCAAGGGATTTGAGCAGCTGGAGCTTGACTTCCCTACAGGTGAAGGGGAGACTGAACTGGGCGATGCCAGAAAAAGTATCATTCTATGGGAAAAGGAACATATCGTGCTTCCACATTGGATGCCAAGGCTATCGACTCCTCAGAGTAGCAATCCAGCTCTATCTCCGCCGCCTCAGCCGTCTCCGCCGCCTCAGCAGACTCCACCGCCTCCGCCGCCTCAGCCGTCTCCGCCGCGTCAGCAGACTCCGCCGCCTCCGCCGCCTCAGCCCCGGGTGGATATACGGAAGAGAACCGCCGCTCCGGCGGCTAGTACTACAACTGCGAAGAAATCCAGAGCAGGTACAAGGAACAGCGTCAAGGAGGCTCCTGCCAAGTTACCATACGAACTGACTGATGAGGAAACCAAAAAGGTCGTGGATGCCGATGTGAAACGCCAGCTTGCACCGAAACGGCCCGAGCCAAAGGAGAAAATAGATCCGACAAAAGCGAAGCAGTTTCTGGAAAACCTTACGCGACCACCGCCTTCGCTGCCATCAAACTATGACCACTCTATTATGAAGTCACATAAAGAACATCGGCAGCGGTCGGGAAGTAGTAGTGCAAGGGGGAAAACAATTCCCCAGCTCGGAGAACAGAAAAACCAATCGTGCCCCCCGCTCAAAGTGTTTTCCGATATCGATTATGTTCCGGAGGTAGCGGCCCGTGATCTTGGTTTCACTCTTGGTCAATACTTAGGTGACGTAGAGTTCCCCACGGCTGATTTAGCATACAGATACCAGCACGGGAAGCCTCTCGTCAGACCTGAGGGGGTCCGGCTTCTACCAACACAAATGCGAAGATTGCATGAGTGGTACATGGAAGCCTCAAAGGAAGGGAGCAACTGGCTCATGGTGGGAATTAAAGATGAGCATTTCTTTAGTGGAAACGAGGAGATAAACATTGAATTTGAAGATTATTTCAGTTATACAATCAAGATGCCATCGACAAATCTATCGTCAGTTGCTATTGTCTGTAAGTATTATTTATGTAATTAAGTCTCTAGCTCAGCTCGTTCATTGCATGTATAATTATCCTCACTATATTATGCAGACCGAAGATTCTCGAATGCAAAAGAGGACGAATCTATGACATTGGGTTCATTAACCCAAATAACATACATGAATATACGGTAAAAAACCACGCCAAGGACACAGAGGATAACTTGCTAACGGCGTTAATTAAACAACAAACCAGAAGGAAAATAGTATTTCCTTACAACTTCAGGTGAGTGTTACTGTCTTGTACACATTCTGTTTCGCTTACTCGATGTTAAGTGTAATTGATGAGTTATGCGTGCGCAGGTTCCACTTTATTCTGCTAGTCATTCAGGTTGACGCGGGAGTAGTACTTGTCATGGACTCGAAACGTAAAGACCCTAAGATATGGGCGGACCTGAGTGAACTGCTCCAGAGGTAATTTCAATCATTATCGCACTATATCGGCAACTTTCGTTCATTTCCTGATATCAAGTAATTAATAACTCTTTTATTCATTTTCTTTGCCGGACAGGGTTTGGAAACGGTTCACCAATAAGGTTAGGGGTAAATGGAAAAAGGAGCTGCAATTTCGACAACTCAATGTAAGTAGTACTAGCTAGGTCCGCGCATCTCTTTGATTCTAGTTTCAATACCATTATCATGCTTGATTATTATTTTGATTGAACTCTATTCTCGTAAAGTGCTTGAGCCAGGGAGACGGGAATAATTTATGTGAATACTACGTTTGCGAGTTCATTCGCCAGACGACCTGTGAGAAGGGCAGAATTTTAGAAAAACTTGAAGTACGTAAACAATATTCACAATTTTATTTTATTACCATCAATTGTGTTGAGTTTCATTCATATATATTGACCCCCTTCTTTAAATTAGATCGAACGGATGCGGGACGATCTCCTACCAAAGGATCGCGTAAAGGCAATTCAAGAGGAATTGGCGGGATTCTTACTTGAAGAGGTCATATTTAAAACCGGAGAATACCATCGGGAATTGGTAAAGAATTTTGGTAATTAGATATTAGGGATCGTAAAAGATATTATATTGTATATATGCATGAACGTGTACTATATATAGTAGCGTCGAATATATATACGAAAACTTGTTGTTCGACCAAGCACGGAGAAAGAGGTCACTTCTCTATATTCATGACGATGTTGTGTAATGGTTCCTTCATTGCTATATGTAGTAGTGTCGAGTTGAATGAAAAACATAAAATAAAAATGAAAACCCTAAATGAAAAAGAATTGAATGGTAAACACAAAAAGAAAAGGGAAACACAAAATGAAACCCCTAAACCCTCCAAAACCCTAAACCCCAGCGCTTGGCAGCGCCTGACGTGTGGAGGCCTTTAGTCCCGGGTGTTACCAACCGGGACTAAAAGTCCTCCTGCCTGAGCGCTCCATAGCGGCCACGTGGAGCCCCTTTAGTCCCGGTTCGTAACACAACCGGGACTAAAAACGGGGGCCTTTAGTCCCGATTCCTTAGTCCCGGTTGCCCAACCGGGACTAAAGGCCCTTACGAACCGGGACTAATGTCTCTTTTTCTACTAGTGTGATGAGACGGTCACATTTTTTTTATGGCCTCGGCAGATGGATGTTCTTGGCATGTGTCGAGCTTGTGTTGGTGGCCATGTCGGGGGTGGTGCCATATCTTTAGGTGAGTTGTAATCATGATTTTTGCTTGGGTTCCCTCTTATTAAACGAGCAACTCTTTTCGGCTTCAGCTTTGCTAATTCTCTATTGTCTGAGAATTTTCTATTTTCAGTATACGTCGAGAGCCATTGATCTAACGTTGAGATTCTGGCAAAATTCCACCTTTTGGGACTATGAGAACAAGTTATATGTTTTGCACTGGATAAACAAAAATGTTAGAAGGCGTGCAGTGAGTATTTTCTTAGATTTGTATGAATAGATGTGTAAGCCGAATGAGAGATAATATTTTTCTCATCTAAGCCGTAGACAGACCCTACCAGCTTAACTAACATGCATCGGTAAACTGGTATCTCTGGCTTCAAAATTCCTTCTTTTTCTGGCAGATAATTGGGCTCAGCAAGTGGAGACATCCTCATGGAAACATCTTCCATTTCCCCTAGAGAAGATCTTCCATTAGTATACTGCGACTGGAAAAGTTGCCAACTAGCTAACAGCGACGTGCAAGGTCTTCTTCTTCTTCTTCTTCCGTAAGCTGCTGGGTAGAATATGTCTTGTGATGAGGCCATGCATTGTTATTCGTTCGTGACAGCATGTATCTGACCGGGCATTTTGCTGCATGCAGCCTGCATGGTTGCATCTTTGACTGCGTGTGGAATAACATGCAACATCAAATTCCCTTCAGAATGTTGCTCCTCCCGGTCAATTCCCCGACTCCTCGTGTCGCTAGTCGATTAGCGCACTGAAATTGGAATTGGAGTGTTACGATCGAGATGTTCGCGATCGCGGCCGCCGATGTCTTGCAACCCGAACAGGCAACTGGTGGAAATTTGGTAGTACTAGCTTTTGAAAGGTTCGTGTAGTCCCACCCAACTTGATGGATAGCTTGTGGGCAATGTGGTCACTGGCCATCACGAGGATCACTTGTTTCAAGCTACAAGAAGCTAAGGAGCACGAGTTCTGTGTGCGATTCTGTGTGCCTGGCTATCGATCGACGACGGGTATCAGATGCTGTGGAACATGATGGCTGGTAGAGACGTAGAGTGGTAGTGGATGTTTTTTTTTTTTTTTTTTTTTTGATAGTAGAATGGTAGTGGATGTTTGTTTGATGTTGAAGCTCAACCTAAATACGTGCTTGCCTTTTGTATTTGCTTCAGGCTGGCAGTAAGTATATCCACTTGGCTTAGATAACAATTGTTGTGTGCATTGTAGAATGATTGTTCTATGGTTCTTGGTTCAGGAAAATAAAACAATTGTTGTATATATGCTCTCTGCGCTTGTATGTGGGCAAGCATAACTATGCCTATAGCGGTAAAAATAATAATAATCTAAGTATATGTTTCAAATCAAGAATTAATGAATAATTAAAGCTTAAGATAACTACAACTATATGTCCATAGACTTCAAAGTGTATCCCCATATGTATAGATATATACAGTAAGCAAGCTCTCATAGAGCTTACAATAATCACTACTAAATAGACTGCATGGCTTAAGTTTAGAGTAAAGCAAGAGATAATATTAGTATTTCTTTTCTTTTTCAAACAATATTGGTACGTCCCATTTGGTGGATTAAACAATTGTCTTCAATGCCTAGTGCGTTAATCTTTGGGGCGTTTTCCTTCAAACATAATCTAACCGCAGCACTGCGGTAACACATATGCATGTTTTTAAAACACTAGCTAACCGGCAATACCATGTCAAGAATTTCAGCTATGCTCCATATTCTTATGTTTTTAATATTTATTAAATTATAAATTTCAGATTCGATTTCATTGGTGTACCTGTCTAACATTTCTTGTGAAGAAGTAAAAGATCTCTTTGATCCAAAGGATTTTCATATGAATCTTGGAGGATTAAAGTCTTAGGATTTTTCATACATGGGTTATTTTAATGTGTAGCTTAAATTTTGTACTATTTTTCCTAAGAATTTATGTACACAATGTTTCACAAGAAAAAAATCATCCGCTCAAGCCGCTTGACAAAATCCGGCGCGATCAAATAAACTTTGGTAATGATGATATGGAATCTAGCTTTGTCCCAAGTCAATTTTCATTAAATTCGATCAAGTTTACCGAGTAATGTATCTACAACAACGATTAATTATATTCATCGCAAATGTGTGTTCATATATATATATATATATATATATATATATATATATATATATATATATATATATATATATATATATATATATATATATATGACAAATTTTTCCTACTACCGGGTGTAGTTACTCCCACTTTGGTTTCATACGTTGTAGGTAGTATCTATTATATTGGAGAGTACGTACGTGTAGTATGTAGTATGTAAGAATGTTTGGGTAGTATATATACTATTTTATAGGTAGTATGTACCATATTTTGAGCATACTCCTTTTTACGTACAAATATGTACATATTTCACAAATATGATAAAAACATGGGCTTACATGCAATTTTTTCACATAACTCGTTTTGGAGTATCTTAGATATAGTATATGAACATATTAAAAATGATAAAGTAGTATATATATTACCACATGGTAGTATATGAGATATGGGTGTAACTACACCCGGTAGTAGGATGCATTTTCCCTATATATGAACATCCTACCACCTGGGGGTAGTTACCCTCATGTCTCATATATTATCATGTAGTAGTATATATACTACTTTATTATTGTAAGTTTACCGAGTAATGTATCTACAACAACGATTAATTATATTCATCGCAAATATATATATATATATATATATATATATATATAGGAAAATGGCTCTGTACTCTTGAGAGTACGTACTCCCGCTCCTGAGGGTAGTTACCCTCATGTCTTATATAGTATCATGTAGTAGTATATATACTACTTTATTATTGTAAGTATGTTCATGAGAGAGGCGTTTTGGAGGCCGAGCTCCATGGAGGCCTTTATTTTTGAAAAATTCAAATTCAAACTTTTATGGTTCAAAAATTTCTGAAAAAAATATGCGTGTATGTAAGGATGTAACCCACATGTGTGTAAAAATTCATGATGAAATACCTTGAGTTGCGACCTGTATAAAAAAGACAAATTCATGGCATGGGAGGATGAATAGTATCATGTGTTAAACAGCCCCAGATTTGTCTTTTTTGCACAGCCCTCATTTCAATGTATTTTGAACTGAAAAATTACACGCATGTGTGTTATGCCTTCATGTATATCTGTATTTTTTTTTAGAATTTTTTGAAATGTAAAAATATGAATTTCGATGAAATTTCAAATTTGAATTTGGAGGCCTCACTGGAGGCCGAGCTCCAAAAGAGATTTCCGGTATGTTCATATACTATATACTATATATAAGATACTTCAAAGTGAGTTACATGAAAAATTTGCAAGTTGGCCCATGGTTTTGATCATATTTGTGAAATACGTACATATTTGTACATAAAAATGAGCATACTCAAAATGCGATACATACTACCAAAAAAGTACTATATGTACTATCTAAACATTCTTATATATTACATACTACACGTACATACTCTCCGATTTGATAGATACTACATATAACATACAAAACTCAAGTGGTGGTAACTACCACCGGGTAGTAAGAAACATTTGTCTCAGTACGTAGGTTGTTCGCTCGTTTCGTTCGTTCCCCCACCCCCTCGCACGATCACCCTCCTTCGATTTTTCTCTCCCACCACCGATCCCTTTCGATTTTTTCAGCCTAACCAGTCCTCCGGTACAGCCTACTCAACCACAAGAACCGAAAAAACCATCCCACCCCTCAGGTTCCTCCTCCTCTCTCGTGACGCCCTTATTAGGGCAAAAATCACACGCGCACATGCCGCCGCCACCGCCGCCCCCGTCCTCCCCTCCCCCCGGCCCTTCATCTCCACTCTCAGCCAAGTCCCCTCTTCTGCGCCGGCGTCCTCCTCCGATCTGATGCATCACCGTGGGACGAGTCGTGGCGATGGTGACGACGACCGGCATGCTGTGGGGCTAGCTGGTGGGGGCGGCAGCGCACGGCGACCGCTCGGCGCACGTCCAGTGCTTGCGACAGCCGTGGATGGTGGCCGTCCAAGACCTGCGATGGGTGCCGATGTGCAAGATCAACATGACCGTCGCCGCCGCGAGATTCGTTGTCAAGGTCCATGTCTTCTCCTCTGAGTTTGGCTTCACCCTCTCCCAGTTTCTCTTCTAATTCGTGTGTTGATCTTTGAACCAGAAATTAAGTTTGTCTATTTCTGAATTCCTAATGTTATCTCTTGAATTCATGTGTCGCTCATGTATTGCAATGCAACATTTTATTTCTAAGTTCTGAACCTGAATTTTGTGCATATAGTTACATATTCATCCTGGCCGCATGCTTCATCATAAGAAGAAACAAATTAACTCTGCTATCTTCCACCACTTCATTTAGTAGATTGCAATACTCTTCTTGCTAACATGAATGGTCGTACAATACAATATGCTGGAATCACAGGGGAGGGAGTACAAGAAGCTTTTCTGGCTCTCGGCGATTTCACCTCTGGTCTCGGTCATCTTGTCCACGGCCGTGGTCTACGCCACGAAAGCCGACAAGCACGGCGTGAAGATCATCCACGAGGTGCACGACGGCCTGAACCAGAGCTCCGTCAAGCAGATACAGCTCAACGGCTCCTACACCGCTGAATGCGCCAAGATCACCATCATCTGCGCGGTCATCGTGCTCATGGTAGGTCATCGTGCTCATGGTAAATCATCATCGTACACAAAATTCAGCAGGTGTTTGTTTTCACGGTGAAATGCAGGTTGAACTGACCGAACAAGTTTGTGCATGTTGCCTGTTTCAGGAAGCCATTGCCGTCGGACAATCTTTCGCCACGATTAGAGGGTATATATAAGCTCGATGGGAACAAGGAGATGATAGCCATGGGGTTTTCAAACGTCGCTGGATCTTTATCCTCGTACTATGTGGCAACAAGTGATCGATTAATGCCTGTAAATCTTCTGGAAAAAAAGTACAAAAATATGTGGGGCAGCGTGTCTGACAGACGTTTGCAGGTTCCTTTTCTCGTGCCATGGTGAACTTCAGCGCCGGCGCAAGGTCGACGGTTTCCAACATCGTCATGGCCGTCATGGTGTTCATTGTGTTGGAGTTCTTCATGAAGCTCCTCTACTACACGCCCATGGCGGTGCTAGCTTCCATCATTCTGTCGGCGCTCCCTGGACTGATTGACATCAGAGAAGCTTGCAGCATATGGAGAGTCGACAAGATGGACTTCCTCATATGCCTTGGCGCGTTCGTCTGCATGCTCTTTGGATCCGTGGAGATCAGCCTCTGAGTCGCGGTAAAGATCGATCGATATTGCCTTGCTCTGAATGATCGATTGAATCATGTATGCATGGTATCTTCCAGTTCTTTGAGTTTCTTATGGCTGATCGTTGCAGCTTGCCATATCCTTCGCAAAGATCATCATCCAGTCACTCTGGCCTCAGGTGGAGGTTCTAGGCAGGCTACAAGGGAACAAACATTTTTTGCAGTGTCAGGCAGTACCTCGTGGCATGCCGAACACCGGCCTTTACAAGTCATACGCATAGATACGTCCTTCCTCTGCTTCATCAATGCGACTTTCATCAAATAAAGGTGCCAATATGATCAAAGAAAGCAAACCTCGCAGTGTGTAAAGTTCAATGTGAGTGCTCACATAGGTGTTGTTAATTCAGGATCATGGAATGGGTAAGGGCAGAAGTGGACACATCCAATGAGAAGGTCAGTGAAGGGTGCAATCAGTTGTCTTTGACATGTCAAGTAAGCTTCTACAGAGAGGTTTTATAATTGCTAAACTTATACTGAAAATTCCAAAGACATATCTGATTCAGTTATGATTCTGGTCTGCAGACGTCGTGGACATTGACACTTCAGGACTGGTGGGATTGGAAGAAATTCACAAGGAGCTAGCATCTCTGGGCATACAGGTGAAGTGATTTACTGATGGGCATCATATTGTACTTTTGTCAAAAAATCTCCAAGTCAATGGAAAGAGTAGACCTAGAGATAATTTAGAATAGTTTCGATTACTGGTTGCATATACTGTATGAATGCCCTTTGTTCAGTTAGGATCAACTTTGTTAGTTCACGTGCTCTGTTGGAGACCAACCCTAATGTGTATGCTACAACAATACAACCAGTGCAAAAAGCACATCTCATATGCCAGGAACCACACACATGGTAGGAGATGCTGTCGTTCTGTGTGTACCATGTGATCTTCTGCCCTCATATTTATTTTATTTTATTTCCTACAACTCTGACTCATTTTTTGCTACTTTAGACCTTTGCACTTCACCTGGTTAAGTGCTGCAAAAAGTCAACTCGGGAATGGCTATTTGGATAAGTAAATAGTATAAGAGAGTAGAGCCTAAAACTCAACTCGGGAATGGCTGCAAAAAATCAACTCGGGAATGGCTCGTGGCAATGGTCCCTTGACTTGCTCTTTTCAGGGTCAGAATAGTATGCAGGTTCTTCCAAGAATCGAAGCACGTTAGGAAGGCTGCTATATTCCTTGTAAGTGTTCTATACTGAACGTATGTTTGGTTTGTAACTTGTTGAGTCGATATGGTCTATTTTATTAAATTTTGCATGAAAAGAATCAAACAATGCAACCAGCAGGTGAAGGCGTTGAATAAAAAGAATTACATTTTTTTATTAGACTTTGCATGAAAAAAAAAATTTAACTGCCCTGACTGAAGTCTAGAGGTAACTCACATTATTCGGGGTTGCATTCTCCTAATGCACAATTCTTTCCATTTGCAGGTGTCAAAATATAACTTTTTTTTAGGCAAAGGTGTCAAAATATAACTGTATGGATGACTTCAAAGGGGTTGCCGAAGTTTGTATGCATGTCGTATTCAGGGTCAGAATAGTTTGCTGGTTCTTCCAAGAATCGAAGCACGTTAGCAAGGTTGATACCGGATGTTTGGTTTGTAATCTGATGAGTCGATATGGTCTAACAAATTTTGTTATTAGACTTCGTATGAAAAGAATCAAACAATAATGCCATAACCAGCAGGTGAAGGCGTTGACTGAAAATAATCAAATTTTGTTATTAGACTTTGCATGAAAAATAATTTTGTGAACTGTAATGTGTTAGAATAGCAACAATAAGCTTAAGTCATCATGTGTGCCTCATGAAACCTGATTCGGTCATTGGGCATGCGCTTTAAATTTTCTCTTTGTTAAATATATTTTCTTGATTGTTGTATCCATATTTATATTTTAGCTAGATTTTTGTTTATTAGGTTTTAGATGGTTTTCCATGGTACCTTGGAACATTTTGAATGTTATCTCTTTAGGTTCTCATATTTAGCCTGCAGCTCCAACCTTTGTTGAAGGGAAACTCAAGGTTCCAACTTGATAGGCCCTCTCTTTCATTTGGTTTATTGGAGCATATAATTGGTAAGTTTGGTGACCTAAAAGTAGTTTTAGGTATAGGACATAGAAATTGAAGGGAATCTTTTTTTCCTCTTCTCCAACTAATGCATTTATTTGGACCATGAATTAGGCATGTGCGCGCAAGGGAGGGAAGATGAGAGAAACTTTGACATTTTTCATGCTTTGGACGAATATATCTATTCATAGCTTTCCTTTTCCCTGGCAACACATGAGCGTGGCGCCACCGTGGTAGAGCCCGGGATGAAGGGTGGGTCCAATATAGAACCAGGAGGTAGTAGCACTAAGATAGGAAGGCGGTTGTTGCCCATGTCCCTTGTTGCTGGCCTACCATGCCGCCGTCGATCACTGGCTCACTTAGAACATGAGTTAGTAGATTTTGTGATAAGAGTGAGGAGCATGGTACCGTAGAAAATGTGGAAAATTGCATTTTATTAGAGATGGCTTTGCAGCAAATTGCATGAGCGAGTGGTTTATATATTTTCTTCATCAATTCATAATTTTTTTTGGTTAGGATAGAGGGGTAAATGCATTGGTTGGTTGCTTCAAGGGTTAATAACGGACACGATGGCGTACCAGTTGCATGCCGAACAACCGACATCATATTTTTGTTTTGTGGTAATTAATGCACGACATTAAACTATATTTTTCAATGTGGCAATGTCTCATGAGACATCAGATCTGCCTTCTTGGGCGTCACGGGCGGCACACACCTCGTTCCCCTTGATGGCAGTGGCAGATGGCACGAACACGGGGGGAGGGAATCAGGGCAGAGAACGGGACAATTGGCAAGGGACTCCTCCTTGACGGTCCATGGGGTAGTACGGTGTGAAGGAGAAAGGACGCCATGGCGAAGGTGAGGTGGGCGTCATCCAGTTTTAAAGGAGAGGGCACCAACGAGAAATGTCCCGCTATGGCGAAAAAATGAGCGAGAAGGGGACGGTCCGGCAGGAAAAGGGAAAGGTGCGTCGTCGGGTGGAGTTTTTGTGTTGGGACCGCGTGTTGGAGATAACATGGAGGATAATCTGGAAAACCACATATCTTCCTCACATATGGGCTGGATTTTGGTGAGCCCGGACCATCCAAATGGTTGGGTTTTCGAGAGCCCGTTGGGCACCCGTTTGATGTCCGAACACTCCCGAACATATGAGAGAGAAATGAGCTTCGACCTTGAAGATGATCTTAATCATTTTATTTTGTCTGATTCATTTATACGGATTATAGCCCGTAGCAACGCACGGGCGTTCTACTAGTATGTATTTAATGATGTAAATATTATCATATTTGTAGTTTACATGAATTTTGTAGGAATTCTACAGTATATGACTTCTGTAGGAAAATTTGTTTAGAGCACTTTGATTTGCAGGAATATAATTATATTCTCATACATGAATGATTACTATCCTCCATATTTCAAAGAAAAAAAAACATTAGCTTAGACTCAATGAAAAAAAAACATATCCAGTGAGAAGCCAAATGAAATATCTTTTCTTATCTCTATCATAGAATTGAAGATACATGTCACATGCATAACTCATCTCACTTAATGTAGTTGTTCTATTCCTATTATATTCTTGCCTTATGAATCGAAGGAGACTGTACACATTTCGTAAATGTAGTTTACCGATTGTGGATCTGATCATTTTGAGGGTTTTTTCCTTGAGTACGAATAACTTTGTTTTATATGACTTTGCTATTTGTTGGTGTGTTTTTGTGTGCGTGCGTTGATGTTGGCTATGTGCATCCTAAGGCTGTGTTTGGTTCGGCTTCGAAAGCCAACTTCTGCTTTGCAAAAGCAGAATCTGAACCAAAGGGCCGGCAGCTCACAGCAGATTCTGAAAAGTTACAGCTTCTCGGTAGTGTAGGGCGTGTTTGGTTGGGTGGGCTGCACCTGCATGGCATCCCGGATGCAACTTTTAGCTTGTTTGGTAAACTGCATGGCTATCTGAGCCTGGCCCGGCTGATGCAGAAAGTAGCCTCTCAGCCAGGCTGAGAGATACGCCGGATTTGGCCGTTCCTTCGATGCATGCACGAGCTATGCAAAGCGCCTGCACCCACCTCCACATCACGCGTGCAGCTTCACGCTAGGGGTCACGATTCCCCTCGTCATAACTCCCGCATTTGCTCTCTCCTCTCCGTCTGGCCTCAGATTTGTCGCCGTTATCCTCCTCCTCGCCGCCGCCTCCTCGCCGAGCCGCCGCCTCCTCCTCGACCGGTCCTCAAATTCGCCGTCGCCGCCTCCTTCTCCTCCTCGCCGAGCCGCCGCCTCCTCCTCGATCGGTCCTCAAATTCGCCGCCGCCGCCTCCTTCTCCTCCTCACGAGCCGCCTCCTCCTCCTCGATCGGTCCTCAAATTCGCCGCCGCCGCTTCCTTGTGGTCCATCGCCGTCGTCGCTCTGAAGGAGGGCCGCCGCCTGCAGGTTCGCCGGTTGCCTGGGCCGCACCGGTCCTCAGATTCGCTGCCGCCACCTTCTGGTCGTTCGCCACCGTTGAGATCCAGGAGCCGGAGGGGATCTCACCAGCCCTCTTCTACTTCTCTGCTGGATGGTCGTCGTAGTCCGGCACTGGCAGCGGCATGCTCTGCTGGACATGGGGCAGCCGGGCAGGGCGTGGTCACCAACCCGTTCTAGGTGCAAGACGCAAAGGCGCAGGGATGAATGAGAGAAGCTGCTCTAGAACAGCAGTATCTTTCAGAGTTCAGAATTCAGATAACTGAATGTTGGGACACTCGAGCCTGATGGCGTCAAGCTTGCCAGAACTCAGTGGTTAATGTATTTCTAGTGCCACAAAATTGATGGTTACGAGTTCTTCTAACAGAAAATATGGGAATTGGCAAGTAGATAAACTAGGTAGTTCGCATCTCATATCCATCAGAATTTTTTCAAGTAGGTGCAACCTACCAAACTACATCTGCTACGTACAGCATCTCTCATACACCCTTAGATACAAACAACCAAACAACATCTCTGCTCAGCCTGCCACAAAGCATACAGGCCACCAAACACACGTCTGAGCTTATCTTTGCATCAACTCAGCCAGGCCAGGCTTGGCCAGGATCCCTGGTACGATGCAGCCTGGAGTAGTGCGAGCAACCAAACACGCCCGTCGTTTTCGCAGCAACTCGCAGCAGCTCGACCCCAACTTCTCAGCTGTGAGAATCAGATCCTGGGTAAAAATTACCCACGCTGCCACTCCCAAGTCGTACCGGTTCATTTCTTTTTCCCCTCACCCCCGACCGAACAGCATCGGCGGCCTCCTGCTTCCTTCTCCCCACGCACGGGCTAGGGTTCCTAGCGCTGCCGCCACTCTAGCCGGCCCTTCGCCGTGGCGCCGGTCATCTGGTCGGACCCTCCGCCGCCTCGCCAGGCTTCGAGGCTCGTGCCCTTCCCATCCCGCCGCCCCTCTAGCAGGCCCCAGCTCCGGTTGCCCGCCCTCGAGCAGTCCCCCAGCTCCGGCATCCCTCCTGCGCCCAGCATCCCGGAGACCCTGACGCGGCCGTCGGCTCCGAGCTCTGACCCAGCCAGCTGCGTTCGTACTCTGCTTGGCGTGCGAGCAGTCCTTGTGTGCATCCGTGTCCGGCTCCGGCCAGCCGCGTGCGTGCTCTACTCCAGCTGGCTGTGCTTGCTTTGTGCTAATTTCAGAGATAGATCGAGCACTGTCTAGCAAAGTAGTACGTACGGTAATTTCAGAGAGATGCTAATTTCAAAGATAGGACAATGGCGAGTACAGTAGTATGTATATGTCCACCGGTGAACTACATGCCTCGCACATTCTGGTGTACATATATAGGTGCTAAATCATCTGGAAGGTTTCAATTGTTCTAATCAAATCTGTATCAATACGGATATTTCTCTTTAATATTTATATATTTGTTAGAGAAAGGATTCGTATGATTCTGGCAAGTGTGTGATATCACATACATATATAGTGTATATAGCTAGCTAGGTCATTAATCATATTGTCATAGTTAATAGTAAAATCACGTAAAATAAGTAAAATCACATGTTTTAGTCTTTAGGGGCATTACAGACAATTCACAGCCAAATCTACAGTTTCACAGTCGTTCTTCCAAACAGCTTTCAGCTTTTCTACAGCTGAAAGTTCACAGCAGCTTTCTCACAGCTGCTTTTTCAGAATCTACAGCTCAACCAAACACAGCCTAACTATGCCGAGGCCGTATGTGCTCATTGTGTTTGTATCCTCTTGAGGCTGACAATAAAATTCATCCTTTGTCGAAAAGAGAATTGTTAAGAAGACAAACTTGAACTCTTCAATGCTTTGGCAGCTACCAACCACCAGAAGAAAAAAAAAATGCTTGGCAGCTCCAACATTCTGGTGGAGGGACAAATGGGCTGGAAGCCTGGAACGGCGCCAGGTTCGCGAAAGCTCAACGCCGAAAAGGACAGCGGCGAGGAGGTGTGGGGCAGAACCAAGGGAAAACGGCCAACCAGAGCGTCCGCTTCAGTCTCCGCTCTCCGGCGCCAGCCACCAAGGCGCAGCAGCAGGCCAGCAGCACGTCTGGCTCCTGCGGCCTCTCCTCCCTCCCCCCTATCCAATCCACCCATCCGCTCCCCTGCGCTCCACACCCTCCGCTTGATTCCCTTCCCGGCCCGTCCACTCCGCCAACACCACCCACCACCCACCGACGCACAAGCAGCCACCTCGCTCCCACCCCCTTCCCGCCTCCCCCCTCCCCCGCGCGCGATGGCGGTCACGCGCCTCGCCGTGGCCGCCGCCCTCTCCTCCGCCCCGCCGTCCTCCTCCCGCCGAGGCAGGGCGACCCCCTCCGCCTGCCGCCCCCTCCCCGCCGCCTCCAAGTCCAAGGCTCTGCGCGCCGCCGCCGCCCCCGCCGCCGACGCGGTCGACGAGGAGGCCCCCGCCTCTCCTCCTCCCTCAGGTGCGTCCCTTCACCTCGCTCGCGTTCCTCTGTCCAGGTTTTAGATTGGACTGGCCTCAGCACACAGTCCTCGTAGTTTTGAGTTACTTGTGTGTCCATCTGGCACTCCCAGGTGGAGCTAGATGCACCGTGCGGTGGAGTGGAACAGTGGATGATTTGTCTCTCGTTGTTGCAGATCCTGGCAGGGGAGTGGAGAACCTGGTGATCATCGGTTCAGGCCCGGCAGGGTACACCGCAGCCATTTACGCCGCCCGGGCGAACCTAAAACCCGTCGTGTTCGAAGGTTACCAAGTTGGTGGTGTTCCCGGAGGCCAGCTGATGACCACCACCGAGGTGGAGAATTTCCCTGGGTTCCCCGATGGCATAACTGGACCTGATCTCATGGACAAGTAAGAGTGCCCACTATCTGTATTGAATTGGTAAACGTTGTGTTTGCCTACTTATATCATCCTGGGGTCGTGATTTATGCCAGAATGCGGAAGCAGGCAGAGCGGTGGGGTGCAGAGCTTCACCAAGAAGATGTTGAATTTATAGATGTGAAGAGTAGACCATTTGTTATCCGCAGCAGTGACCGAGAGGTAAGCACTTCGTGTTCTTCCTCTTGGTGTGCCATAACATATTTTGGACTCTCAACTTGCCTCTCGTAACAAGGTAGTGTTGCATGTGAATTTTGTGAACATTCAATGGTTACTATTACTGTGATGTTAATCAAAACCAGGATCCGTTTTAAATAGAAAAGTAACAAAGCAGAGCTAGTGAAAGTGTAGAAAAGATAATGCGAGCTCTGAACCAGTGCAGAATTCTATGTGCTTTACTTATTTAGGTCTTTTTCTACTCTTTTGCTCTACGTTTATGACTTGACTCTTAGTTGTGCTGTAATTTGTCTTGGTATATATGTATGTTGATAGCAAATCACCTGTTACTAATTTGTAATGCACGTGAATTATTTTGCACATATTTTTTGCTGCACTAATCTTAGCGGCACATATATAGGTGAAATCCCATAGTGTAATCATTGCAACTGGAGCTACTGCGAAGCGACTTCGATTACCTCGTGAAGAAGAATTTTGGAGTAGAGGTATCAGCGCATGTGCAATATGTGATGGAGCATCACCTCTGTACAAGGGTCAAGTTCTTGCGGTCGTTGGAGGAGGTGATACAGCTACCGAGGAAGCGATATATTTGACAAAATATGCGTGCCATGTTCATTTACTTGTTCGAAGGGACCAACTACGAGCATCCAAAGCTATGCAGGACCGGTAAGGCATTCTTCAAGTCTTTTCCCTATAAATTATATCCTTTACTGTGATAAATTCATAAATATCAAAATAGTCTTACCTGTAAATGTAAATCTTTCGTCCATGGATTGTCAAGATTTCGCTTATTTTCTGTGTTAGCATCAGTTGATACTTGATAGCTTAAACGACTGTAAAAGGAATGCATGATTATTTTTCCACCTTTCATCTATTGTAAATATCATCAACTCATTCACCATTCGACGATGGCATTTAATTGTATGGTAATATGCTGAGCTTCCACTCTAAAATGTTGGTTATAGCGGCACAATTGTTCTTCGTTAATACTGCAATTTGTGCTTGATGCAAACTAGGCCTAAGTGCAACTTGGTTTGTATTGGTTGTTTACCAGTTTAGATACTCGAAATCACAATATTGCCAGAGGTCCATAGAACTCGAGGGCTGTAATTTTTTTGGAACTTGTCTGTAGATGAAATTGTTAAGTTCTTTAAAGGATGTTAGCTCCTCTTCAGTTGCATGATATATTAATGAAGTAAAATTTCAATTGCCTGGATGTTTGGTTAACAGGTTGATTATGGCGAATGTTTCAGAGTACTCAACAACCCCAACATAACAGTACATTTCAATACAGAAGCTGTGGATGTTGTCGGCAATACCAAAGGGCAGATGTCCGGTATTCAGTTGAGGAGAATCGATACGGGAGAGGAAAAAGTTCTTGAAGTGAAAGGTCTATTTTATGGGATAGGACATACTCCAAACAGTCAGCTGCTACAAGGTCAAATTGAACTTGATAGTTCCGGATATATTTTGGTTGACGAAGGCACAGCAAAAACTTCAGTTGATGGCGTATTTGCTGCTGGTGATGTGCAGGTAACTCCATCCTTCATTCAATGTCTGAAACTTCTACATGATTGTAAAGTGTGACGCTTGAAGAAATGAGGACTTAATCCTGCTGCAATTCATGTGTGCTATCACCGCACCACGTTACTTGTTGTAGTATGCTAGCACATCATATCTTGATGACCCTGCCTCTACTGTTTGGAAAATTCCGCAGTGAAAGGCAATATATTTGTTTTCTAAGACATAAGACTTGTACCCACTCATCATTAGATGATACCTATCCATGAAATATAGATATTCTGTTTATTATTTCAGTGCATTATCACGAACATTTTTTGTTTTCACACATCTTCACCTGCAGGACCATGAATGGAGGCAAGCCGTTACTGCAGCTGGATCTGGATGTATAGCTGCTTTGTCAGTTGAAAGATACTTAGTCTCCAATGATCTTCTTGTTGAATTTCACCAGGTATTATTTTTCATGCAAAATGTATTTGTTTAATGCAATTGATGCATGTGCATTTGCCAGCTTCATTTTGCTTGATCGTCATTGTCTCAATGAAAGCTGTCTCTTACCCTATGAATATCACTGGTCTCCAATATCATGGGTGTTGCAGTAATTGGTGTTAAATTTTGTCCATTCTAATTAAGCTTCCTAGTTTCCATATATTAGCATGCTATGCAGCCACATTCCATTATTCTTTCGTGTATAAAATTTGGAGTTTAGACTTCCATTATCATAAGCTGTAGCGATGTGAAACTGTGAGTTGATATGTTCTGAATAAAAATTTATGACCTTGTGAGTGGATAAAACCTGAGCTACTAGAGATCATTAGTGTATGCATACTTAATGCACCTTCATATGTTTTGGGGCTTATCTTCTGTAACAACCAATCAAGCTTATGTTACAACTCTTTGTTCTACTTGATTAAATTTCAGCCTGTCCGTGAAGAAAAAAAGGAGATTGAAGGCAAAGATGTTGAGATGGGCTTCGACATTACTCACACAAAGCACAAGGGACAGGTGCCAAACATATATATGCGCAGTGTGCCTCATATAAACGCAAGTGTTCATGTCAAATTTGATCCTGAGCTTTGCTATCTTTGCAGTATGCACTCCGCAAGTTATACCATGGAAGTCCAAGGCTCATTTTGGTTCTATATACTTCTCCAACATGTGGTCCCTGCAGAACCTTAAAACCAATTTTAAACAAGGTTAGTTCTTAAATTTTTGTAATTGAACTTTGAACATCTTAACATCTAATTAAATAAAATTTACTTGTCAGCCACCTTAAATCTAATTAAACATTTTGAACAAGGTTAGTTCTAGAAATAAATTTACTTTATGCTGGTTTCCTTTGACGACTGAGCATCCATAGTGACAAGCCAAGCCAGTAGCCTGATAGTTCACATTTGGATCTGCTAGAGCATGCCGAAGCTCAATTGTCTGTTCTAGAAATAAAATCCTTATTGAAGATAAACTCAATCCAACGAAGAACAATATAGGATTGAAACACACCAAATGAATTGAGTCGGCATATGCTCATGCTGTCTGCATTGCATTGTGGCATTTATGAAGTTGGAAGTCGATAAGAACTGCATCAGTTGAAGGTGCCAGTATGCATTCCAGTCATAAATATCACCCACTCGATTAAAAGTGACCCTCCACACGTGCATCGATTAATTCTAAATCTTATCTTGTTTTCAACACACACTGCTAAACAATGGTATATTTTTGTTGGGGCCCTAGGTATATGTCTAAAGACACTGGGTAAGATGTTACCATTTGAAATGCATTAGGTGGTCTGAAGTCTGAACCACACCACCTGATAGCTGATGGACTGTTCTATGGCAGCAATGTGACAATGCATGGATGTGATTTGATCACCTTTGTCTATTTTTAATTTCATGAGAATCCCCTATTCAAGATAGCACCCTTCTCTATGCTTGGTGATACATGCGTGATGCGTCATCACAGCAGTAGCCTTGTAAGAACTATGAATTTACCACCTTGGTGGTAAGTGTTAAATCTGATAGTTGCTCGACTACCATTGGGTGCAGCACTGCAACTGCAACACCCTTGCTGTACTCCCTCCGTTCACAAATATAAGACGTTTTGGATATTTCAATATGGACTACATACGGACTGAAATGACTGAACAAACACACTAAAACGTGTCTATATACATACGATTCAGAAAAAAGTTAGAACATCTTATATTTGTGAACGGTGGGAGTACATAAGTTCTCAATTTGATACAGCTCCAAAAAAAAAAGTTCTCGTGCAATTATATTTTATTTTTGTTGTTTGTTTTGTTGCTTGCTAATAAGGATACATTGATACCTCATCCTTATGAAAATGATATTTCTTACAGGTTATAGATGAATATGACGAATACGTTCATTTTGTTGAAATTGACATCGAGGAGGACCCTGAAATAGCAGAAGCTGCAGGCATAATGGGAACACCATGTGTTCAGTTCTTTAAAAACAAAGAAATGATCAGGTTTGCTTCTTAGATTGGTCTTGCTAGTTTTTCTACTAAACTACGGCTGCAACCTAAAACACAACTTACTTAAACATTGGGTTAGCTGATATACGAGTATTTTATTGTTCTTAGTGAACCTTCTTGCTCTATGACGGCAACCATTTTTGTACTTTTACATAATTCCACTTTTGTACTTATCCTTTTGGTAGTAATAAGCCAAATTAAGCAGTGATCACCATGCTCACTTCATTTTCAATGGACGGGTTCTGCTGGAGTTACATATCCCACAGTTAACAATTTTTTGCATCCAACCACAGGCTTAAGTGGAGATGTCACCATCCTGTAAATGAGGCCAAAACACATGAATAACTGGCATGTTGTATGCACACATAGAGATAGATCAGTGGTCAACACTTATGTGCATCTTCTTTCATGAAAGCCATTTCGACGATGTTAAATAGGACAGTTGGCAGGATAAGTATGCTCTCTTTGCAAGTACCTCTTAATTGTGACATATGGGTTTCATTGTTCCGGGTTAACAAAGCTTCTACCATGCACCCGGAATTTCTCCCAAATATGTCGGAACTTCTCTTGTGCAGCTGCAGAACTCCCGTCTTGCCTACTTTATATGTTGTCATAGCAGGCCCACCCTCCTGATATACCTTAATCTTGGAAATGCAGGACTTTCTCTGGTGTGAAGATGAAGAAGGAATACCGGGAGTTCATCGAGTCGAACAAATGAGCTGAGCTCATTGTTTGTTCCAGGGTTTTGAAGTGTAATGGCCTCCATTTACACATATATTGACTATATTTAGAAGCCACGCTGGTGGGCAATTTTTGGTCAAATTCTCAGATGAGCCTGGTGCAATCCGATTCCATAGGAAATTAACCGACCGCCCTTATTGAATCCAAAATATATTCTTTGTTGTACAATATAACATCTTGTTGACCCCTTGCACATGATTGTCTCAACAATGTGCATACCTCTTTATGTCTTTACTCAGTACAGATCATATGCAATCTAACATCTTGTTAACACGACTCTAAAGGGTGCTGCTATTGACCGCCGTTTCATGTCTATCGTCGGCACGGTGGCCTCTGCCCCCCCCCCCCCCCCCCCCCTCTCAACCTCTGATCTTGATGTGCCGCCAACCTTTAATGGCGTGTTTAGTTGAGGAAGCAAATGAAATGATACCAAATGGGACGTACGTTCCGTTCATGTGTATTTTTTAAAGTCAAAAGATTTACCTCATTCATTAATTAAGAATAGAGGTCACAAAGTTTTTGCTCGAAAAAGAGTACGACATGATCGGAAATACAAAAAACTCACCCTCCCGATGTGATATTACCCAAATGCCTAGCCCTCGCGGCGTCCAAATCTTAGCCTCCTCCTTGATGCCCTAAAAAATGTAATGCGGTGATGTGGACTTTTTTTTGAAAGAAACAAGCATTTTGTTCGTTCAAAATTGCCCGGTTGACAAGCATTGTGAAGGAAGTCATAGCCTTTTGATTTGTAGTGTTGTAGCCAGCCATGTTGTTCCACCGAGTCTTGACGACCGAGAGCCTCCAAACCAAGCAAAGTCGAGATAAGCCGAGATCACGTTCTCGAAGCGACTGCTTCGTCAGCAGCTCGATTTGCCAGAGGAACCAAGAGGAGGTGTGGTTGCTGCGGCGGCGCTTGGTCCTCCTTGTTGGAGGAGCCGACTGTGACGCCCCCGGCCCGACCGTGCACTAATCATACACGCAAATGCGCACGATCAAGCCCAGGGACTCACGGGAAGATATCACAACACAACTCTAGACACAAAATAAAATAATACAAGTTTTATGTTACAAGCCAGGGGCCTCGAGGGCTCGAATACATAAGCTCGCGTACAAGCATTAGCGGAAGCAACAATAATATCTGAGTACAGACATAAAGTTAAACAAGATCGCCTTAAGAAGGCTGAGCAAAACAACGACAACTAGATCGAAAAGGCGCAGGCCTCCTGCCTGAGAGCCTCCTAAACTACTCCTGGGCATCGGTCTCCACGTAGTAGTAGGCACCATCGGGGTAGTAGAAGTCATCGACGTGATCAGCTGCCTTCGGGACTCCGTCATCTGATCGCAGTAATTGGGTATGGGGAAAAGAGGTAGCAAAGCAACCGTGAGTACTCATCCAAAGTACTCGCAAGACTTAGATCAGAACTATGCTAAGTATGCATCGGTATCAAAGGGAAGGGGCTGTATCTGTGGACTATACTGTAGAAATGCCAGAATAGAGGGGAAGGCTTAGCCTATCGAAGACTAGCATCTTGCAGCGTCTTGCAGCATTAGAAGAGTGCAGATTAGCGTATAAAAGTATTAGTAACAAGTATATTAGTAGCCATGCCCAGAGATCCTTCCTCGACTCTCTGCGAGAAAGCGATCCCGGAGCTATCAATTTATTAAGTACTCAAGTATCCAGTTCAAGTTGTAGTAGATCGGGATACAACACTGAGCGTCCTGTTACCGTGGACACGGCTATTCGAATAGATAACTTCCCTGCAGGGGTGCACTACTGTTACCCAGCACGCTCGATTAACTCTGGCCGGACACACTTTTCTGGGTCACGCCCGGCCTCGGCTGATCGACACGACATAGTCCTACCTAGGCTCCGCAGAGAGGTCCCCGCCGGTCTACATCCTAAGTGCTCAGGGGTCTTGGGCCCATCACCCTTTGCACTCCGGGTCGTTATGCGACGAGCCGGGACGAGCACCACCTCATCCTGGATGGCACTGGCCCGACAGGCCCACAATGCTGAACTGGACATCTGACAGAGCTTTCGACTGATACATACGGCGCCGAGAGCCCCATTAAACCATTATCCCGCGTGGTGGTAGTGCGTATAGGCCAGTGGCCAACTCAGATCAAATACCCAAATCCGTTAAGCGTATTAGGAGCTCGCGGAAACGAGTAGAGATCCATGATCATGTGACCCAGTCGCCCCGTCTCGTGGACTTACGGCAAGGGCCAGGAATGCCCGGCCGTGCCACGTAATTATCTCGCGGACACGAACAGGGCTCAAGGCTTACCTTCGACACCGTGTCGCATCGACTTGCTAACCCGCGGTCCAACGACCAGGGACCAGGCCCGCCTCTCTCCTAGGTGGTCTCCACCTGCCCTGTCGTTCCGCCACAATAATCTCTCGCGGGTGCCCTCCTGGCCAACCCGACTTCCCAAAGTACTGAGGTGAAGGTTAAAGTACCCGTGTGTCCATACATCGTGGGGAATCCAAGGAATCACCCTCGATGGATTCCCACTCGATGTAACCGTCAAGGTGAACTTGGAGGAATCACCCTTGATAAGTTCACACTTAAGGGGCTGCACGACAGAGGCATCATCGGAGGTGGTGAAAGAGGAATCACCCTCGGTAACCCACAACCGACTAGCTACGCTACAGAGATATCATCAGGAGTGAGGTAGGAGGTATCACCCTCGGCACTCGATAGTAACTCTGCAGAGTCGTACAACTAAGGGGGTGGGCGGTGCTGCGTTCGGTCTCTGTACATCGATCACACTGATCGAGTCACCGGTGGTAAAGCATGGCAACAAGGACAAGGGTGGTGGGGCCATTGATGGATCACTAACCAGTCTATACTAAGTATTTAGGACAACAGGTAAGGTATCAACAGCAGTTACAAAATCAGGCTATGCATCAGAATAGGAGCAATCAAATATGGTAGCAAATTCTAATGCAAGCACGGGGGAGAGGGAATAGGTGATATAGGAATGATCAAGGGGGTTTGCTTGCCTGGAAGCTCTGCGGTAAAAGAGGGGTCTTCGGTGGAGTAGTAGTCCTCGGGGGCAATGTCGGTCTCGGGGTCTACCGGAGAGAAGAGGGGGAGGAAACAGATAAATACAAGCATTCAAATGCAATCACTATGCATGACATGCCTAAATGATATGCAGGGGTGATATATTGCATCTCTAAATATTCTAGATGTTTTTAGGAATTTATTTAGAACTATTTTACCACAGACATGCACTATTTATTTATCGAAAACAGGCAAAAATTTCCATGTTCATCTACGTAGAGGGTTCTAACATGAGTGTAGATAACATATTCGGATTCGTCATATTTTTCTGGTCATTTTTTATATATAAATTATTTTCATCCGAGTTACGGATTATTTTCTATAATTTTTCAAAGTTTTAATAATTTTCTGAAATTACTGGAATTAATTTAATATTATTCTGAAATTAAAACAGTAAAATGCTTTTGTCACTTAGTGCAGTGCCAGCCACAGTCAATGACATGTGAGGCCAGGTCAAAGTCAACAGCCCAGTCAGCGTTGACTGGTCAAAGGTGAACAGTGCAAGTGGGGCCCATTTGTCATTGTCTAATGTTTAAATAAAAAGTAATTAATAGGGGGGATCCCACATGTCATACATACAATAGACTAACTAGGCCCTAATTAATCTAGCCAGATATTAATTAGACCTAAACTAATAGGGCCGGCCCCACTAGGCAGTGGCCTAGCTGGCCCCACAGAGCACACACACCACACACAACACACACAACACGCAACACACACACACGGCTGCTTGGCCATGGCCATGGCCATGGCAGCAGCAGCCGGTGGCAGTAGCAGCAGCGCCAGCAGCGGAGCGGCGCTAGCAGTGGCAGCAGAGTAGCAGCAGCTAGGAGGAGCAGCAGCACGTAGCAGCAGTAGTGAGCAGCAGCAACGCGCATCAGCAGCAGAGGAGCAGTAGTGTGCACGTATGCGGACGCTCTCGGGAGCTCGGTCCACGGCGATCCACGGCATAAAAAGGCACGGATCGAAGGGGAAAAACAGGGGAATCGGGGGACAAGCTCACCCCGGAGCTTGTAGACATGGTTAGGAGGCGCGGGGCGGCCGGAATGCGACGGATTTGACGGCAAGATGTGGCGGCCGTGGGCGAAGATGGCGACGATGGCGAGCTTCTGGTGCGCCCCTACTCGAACCGATGCACGTAGGCAAAGGAGTCGACGACGAGGGAGCGCCTGGACATCTTGGCGTGACGAGGGGAGGCTTCGGAGCGCGTGGATGACGGTGGTGCGGCGACCTCGAGCTCGGGAAAGAAGAAAACGGAAGGGGACGAGCGAGGGAGGAAGAACGAGTGGCCTAGGGTTTGTCTCACGCGTCGGGGAGGGTCTTATACGCCTCGGGGACTCGTCGTATGGTCGACACGGCGGCCACAGTGGCCATGGCGGCGCGGATGCCCGACACGCACAAGCTCTGCCTCCTCTCTGTACAGAGAAAGGAAGAAAGGCCTGTGGTGGGCTTGGGTTGTGTTACTGTAGCACTAGGCCTCCGTTGCACAGTAATGCATTTTTTTTCCTTTTACTCTTTTATCTATTGTTTCGTATTTAGTTTTTGCACCAAAAAGACTTTTGTAAAATGTGCAGCTTGCCACAATAATTACGTTGCAATATCTGGCACTGCCACAAAAAGTTTGGAGGCAAGATGATTTCATTTGAATTTTGTATAAATGAAAATGGATTAATGGGGCTGTTTTGGTTACTGTTTTTGGATGTTAGGGTCAATGTGGAAATTCAAATAATGTTGGCTTTGTTTTTATAATTACTTTGGGATTATTTACAATATTATGACCTATTTTGTTTAATTATCTGAAGAAGTAATTATTTGACTTTTATTTCAAATGGAATTTGAACTCGATTTTTGGACAAGTGGTTATTTGGCAAGGAAAGGCATGATGACATGGCATCATTAGTGTGAGGTCACTGTAGCATGACACTGGGGGTGTTACACCGACGGCCGTTGAGGAAGACTGACCCGGAGAGCGACGACAGCGGCACCACGATCTGGAGCCGTCGTCGCCTGCCAGCACGGAGAACCACAACCTGGGCATGGTGTGGAGACAGTGGTGTCATCGGTGCCGGAGCAGAGAAGAGCAGAGAGGATCGAAGAGTAGTGCATTGTGGACGGCGCCAGATTCTTGCTTAAATAGCCGCGGCGGCGAGGCAAAGGGACTAAATACTGGCTTCAAAGCGGCGCAACAGCCAGAGTAGGCTTCTTGGTCGTCCGGTCGCGTCGCTCTGACCGTCATCAATGTCGGTTCGTCAAATCCGCTTTGGAGCGGTGCTAACTGGCATTAATGCGTGGCTACCGCTTCACGCGGGAGGATTTTCGGGTGGGACCGGATTATCGAACGCGTGCGTGACAGCGGTTCTGGTGCCCACAAAGCCCTCACCGATTTACCTCCCATTTGCGTGAAAACGGACGTCTGAATCAGGTTACGAACAGATGATGTATCGTGCTGGATGGCAAAATCGGTCAAGACCGTGTTGAGTAAATAGGCAATTTTTTGATTAATTTAATCCACGAATAAATTACTAGCATGGCATTGACAGAAATAAACACATGCTGATATTCGGTAATGCAAGCACATACTACGCTAACAGCAGACACATCTACGTATAACGCTAGCATGGCTAAAACAGAAATCAGAAGGAGCGGGATAAACGAGTTATACCCTCCAGTAGGCCAGGCAGAAGCCGCGGCGGCGGCGGCAGCAGCAGCAGCGGCATCCTCGGCGGCCTTCTTCTCGGCTTCGGCGGCGGTGGACATGGTGATGACGAAGTCGATGCGGCGGACGTTGACGAAGTAGGAGAACAGACGAACGGAGGCGAGCAGTCGCGTAGTCGCTCCCCAAAAACCTAATCGCCCCTCTCCCATCCAGGATCTGGAGAGGCGGGGTTTCGGAGGCCTGCTCTCCCGTCGACCGTGTACGCGGCGGACGGGATGGGATCACTGGCGGCAGCAGCAACAATGAAACGGCGGCAGTGGGCGTGGAGGCAGAGATGCGATCTGTTTTGCGTGACGGCTAGGGTTCGCAGCGCCTCACGTATATAGGCGCGGCCGCGTGGAGAGACGTGGGCTGAACCCACGTCCAAGTCGGACAGCCCACGATCTGACGTCTCAGATCGTGGCCCCATCTGTCAAAGACTCTCCGTTCCTGACCGGCAAAAAGAAGCGCATAGGTGTGAGCTCGGCTCGGCTCAATCCCGCAACCCGCGGCGCGTCGTGACGAGGCGGGTGGCGGAGGAGGAGCGCGCGGGAACCACTTCTCTTCTCAAGCTCCAATAGCATGTGGAAGAGAATCCCTTATAAGGAGGTCCAACTCCTTCTCCACTAGCGGTATGGGACTAAACTTCCCACCACACCTAGTGCCATATACCCACATGGGCCCTTAGAGATTAATCTGAAATTGTTAGATGGGCCCTAAGCCCAACTCATATTTCAACAATCCCCCACCAGATCTCAAAGGCCCATTATGTCCTTTGTTCCAAACACTGTTTTGAGATACCAGTATTTCAGTGAAGACCGGTTAAGGTTGAACTTCACCTAGAGCAAGTAGCTACACTCCTTCACAACTGAACAATGGACTATGCCTTGAATTGTCAGTTTGGCGTAAAGAAGTTTCACCACAGGTCTTACTAGTACTAGACTGCCGAAGGCTGACCCCTCGGGTGGAGCATATTAGTCACACTCCTGGCCTATTCATGAGCTTGCTAGAAATCACCCCAACCTCATAGACTGTGACCAGCAGTCGGGCTCATATAGGTGTGTTCCTCCAAAGATTGCTCTGTAGGACAGCATCTTGCTTATACATATAAGCCTTGGAACACATTAAGACAGTAGTCATCCTACCATACAGTTTCGAGAGTATTGCATCTCCAACGGAGTGGGTTAGTAAAGTTACTCTCCTCAGTTCACCACTGGCTTGTTTTCCCAGGTCCTACTTCATGGGATCTCCGATCACATAGGTTGGGTTACTACCATGGCAACTCATGTGGGTCTCATACCCATCTCCCTCGATGCATTATCTATCACAACACGTGATAGCCCTTTAGTAAAGGGATCTGCCAGATTCTTAGCCGTTTGGATATAATCCAACACTATCACTCCGGAGTTTCTTAATTTTCTGACAGCTTTCAATCTCATTCTTATGTGTTTGTTGGACTTCATGTTGTCCTTTGAACTCTTCACCTTGACAATAACTGTTTGATTGTCACAGTTCATAAGGATGGCCGAAACCGGCTTCTCAACCACTGGCAAGTCCATCAACGGATCTCGAAGCCATTCTGCTTCGCCACCAGATGTGTCTAATGCTGTTAATTCTGCTTCCATTGTCGATCTCGTTAAGATCGTTTGCTTGCAAGACTTCCAGGAAACATCACCACCTCCAAGAGTAAATACATACCCAGTTGTGGCCTTCATCTCATCAGCATCAGAGATCCAATTCGCATCACTATACCCTTCAAGTACCGACGGGTATCCGGTATAGTGAAGTCCATAGTTCATAGTACCTTTCAAATAGCGCATAACTCTTTCAATAGCATGCCAACGTACATCACCCGGTTTGGAAACAAACCGGCTCAGTTTGCTCACGGCAAACGCGATGTCAGGCCTCGTTACGCTCGCTAGATACATGAGTGAACCAATAATTTGAGAGTATCTCAATTGATCTTTAGGTATGCCTTCGAACTTTCGAATCAGCACACTAGGATCATATGGTGTTTGAGATGGTTTGCAGTCCGAATATCCAAAACGACTCAACACCTTCTCAACATAATGGGATTGCAAAAGTGTAATCCCACCCTCATCATCTCTCAATAGCTTGATGTTCAAGATAACATCAGCCACTCCAAGGTCCTTCATCTCAAAGTTCTGAGATAAAAAGGACTTAACTTCCTCAATCACTTTGAGGCTAGTTCCAAATATCAGTATGTCATCAACATACAAGCACAGTATAACTCCTTCGCCCCCACCATAGCGATAGTATACACATGCAGCTTCATTAACAAAGAAGCCAACAGATGTCAAAGTTTCATTAAATTTCTCATGCCATTGCTTAGGTGCTTGTCTCAGACCATATAAAGATTTCAACAACTTACACACCTTTCCTTCCTGACCATCTATCACAAAGCCATCAGGCTGTTGCATGTAGATTTCCTCCTTTAGCTCTCCGTTCAGGAAAGCCGTCTTAACATCCATCTGGTGGATGAGAAGACCATGCGAGGCCACCAACGAGAGTAATACTCGAATGGTTGTCAGTCTGGCCACAGGTGAATAAGTATCGAAGAAATCTTCTTCTTCTTTCTGGGCATAGCCCTTGGGCACAAGCCTAGCCTTGTACTTTTCAATCGTACCGTCGGGCCTAAGCTTCTTTTTGAACACCCACTTACATCCCAATGGTTTGCAACCATAGGGACGTTCAGTAATCTCCCAAGTCCCGTTAGCCATGATGGAATCCATCTCGCTACGGACTGCATCCTTCCAGTAGTCAGCTTCTGGAGATGCATAAGCTTCTGAAATAGAAGTGGGAGTATCATCCACGAGGTACACGAGGAAATCATCACCAAAGGTCTTTACAGTCCTTTGTCTCTTGCCCCTACCAAGGGCTTCCTCGTCATCCTCCTCAGGATTTTCATCATGTGTTTGTTCATAATATTCCATCGGAATGGCAGGTTCAGGAGTCTCCTCAGATTCCTGTCTAGAAGTGCTTTGCATATCTCTCATAGGAAAAATATCCTCAAAGAATGTAGCATCCTTAGACTCCATAATTGTACCGACCTTCTGGTCAGGTACCTCAGATTTCACTACTAGAAATCTATAGCCAACGCTATTCTTAGCATACCCCAAATTAACGCAGTCCACGGTCTTTGGTCCAAGCTTACGCTTTTTGGGGATCGGCACGTTGACTTTCGCCAAACAGCCCCAAGTACGCAAGTACGAGAGTGTTGTCCTTCTCTTCGCCCATTTCTCATAGGGAGTGATCTCATTATCCTTTGTCGGAACTTTATTCAGGACATGACATGATGTCAATATAGCCTCCCCCCACCATGCCTTGGATAAACCCGATGTATCTAACATGGCGTTAACCAAATCAGTTAGAGTACGGTTTTTCCGTTCGGCAACCCCGTTTGACTGGGGTGAATAGGGAGGCGTCCTCTCATGAATAATACCATGTTCCGCACAAAAGGAATCAAACTCACTCGAGAAGTACTCTCCACCACGATCTGACCGGACTCGTTTAATTTTCTTTTCAAGTTGATTCTCAACTTCTGCCTTATAGATTTTAAAGTAGTGTAGAGCCTCATCTTTAGTATTTAACAGATACACATAGCAATATCTAGTGGAATCATCTATCAATGTCATGAAGTATTTCTTTCCACCTTTAGTCAACACACCATTCATCTCACAAAGATCAGAATGTATGAGTTCTAATGGCGCCAAGTGTCTCTCCTCCGCAGCCTTGTGAGGCTTGCGAGGTTGCTTAGCTTGCACACACGTAAGGCACTTAGAACCTTTGGCTAAAGTAAAACTCGGGATTAAATTCAGTTTTGCTAGCCGCGTCATAACACCGAAACTAATGTGACAAAGACGTGAATGCCAAACTTCAGATTCATTAACACTTGAATGAATATTGTTCACGACTTTATTACAAAAATCAGCGAGAGAAAGGCGGAACATTCCTCCGCATTCATAACCCTTTCCAACAAATAGTCCATATTTCGTAACAACTACTTTATTAGACTCGAAGACCAACTTAAACCCTTCTCTACACAGAAGGGAACCACTAACAAGGTTCTTCTTGATGGCGGGGACATGCTGCACGTTCTTCAGCTACACGATCCTTCCCGAAGTAAACTTCAGATCGACCGTGCTAACACCATGAACAGAAGCACTCGCGCCATTCCCCATCAATACGGACCCGTGACCTGTGGCCTGGTAAGAAGAAAACAATGAAATGTCAGCACACACATGAACACCTGCACCTGTGTCCACCCACCAATCGATGGACTGACAAACTGAAAATACAGTAAATAAATTACCGTACCCAGATGCACCACTTTCATTGTTGCCCACAATCATATTGGCAGACTTGGAGTCCTGCCCTGGTTTCTTGTACTTGTTTGGGCAGCTGCTAGCCCAATGTTCCTCCGAACCACAAGTAAAGCAGCCATCTCCCTTCTTGTTCTTCTTGAAGGTCTTCTTACCTTTCTTCTTAAAGTCGGTATTCTGTTGGACACCGGTCTTTCCCTTGGGCTTGTGGGAATTGAAGTTCTTCTGACGCACCATATTGGCCACAGAAGTTCCTTCGACCCCTTTTCCATGCGAGTCTTTTGCTCTCGAGTTCTGCTCAACACTCAGATGGCCGATGACATCCTCTACTGAGAATTCACGCCTCTGATGTTTCAGAGTGGTAGCAAAATTCCTCCAGAAATTAGGGAGCTTAGCGATTATACAGGCCGCGACAAATTTGCCCGGTAAATCGCACTTCATAAGCTCAAGCTCCTTAGCGATGCATATTATCTCATGAGCCTGTTCCAATACAGAACGGTTCTCAACCATTTTGTAATCATGGAACTGCTCTATAACATACATCTCGCTCCCAGCATCGGTGGCCCCGAATTTAGATTCGAGCACCTCCCACAAGTCCTTGGCAACCCGCACATGTAAATATGCGTCAACCAACTTATCTCCGACCACGCTCAGAACTGCTTCGAGAAAGACGACGGTGGCCTCCCTGAACGCCTTCTCCTGTTCAGGATTGAGCGTTCCTGTGGGAGTCACACCGGCAACCCAGAACACGTTCATTGCCGTGAGCCATAAGATGGTTTTGGTCTGCCAACGCTTAAAATATGTACCGGTAAACTTATCCGGTTTTAGTGCAGGAGCAAAACCACTAGCCGAAAAATTCCTACACAAATTAGGTTTTTGGATTGTTGAGTAAATAGGCAATTTTTCGATTAATTTAATCCACGAATAAATTACTAGCATGGCATTGACAGAAATAAACACATGTTGATATTCGGTAATGCAAGCACATACTACGCTAACAGCAGACACATCTACGTATAACGCTAGCATGGCTAAAACAGAAATCAGAAGGAGCGAGATAAACGAGTTATACCCTCCAGTAGGCCAGGCAGAAGCCGCGGCGGCGGCGGCAGCAGGAGCGGCATCCTCGGCGGCCTTCTTCTCGGCTTCGGCGGCGGTGGACATGGTGATGACGAAGTCGATGCGGCGGACGTCGACGAAGTAGGAGAACAGACGAACGGAGGCGAGCAGTCGCGTAGTCGCTCCCCAAAAACCTAATCGCCCCTCTCCCGTACAGGATCCGGAGAGGCGGGGTTTCGGAGGCCTGCTCTCCCGTCGACCGTGTACGCGGCGGACGAGATGGGATCACCGGCGGCAGCAGCAGCAATGAAACGGCGGCAGTGGGCGTGGAGGCAGAGATGCGATCTGTTTCGCGTGACGGCTAGGGTTCGCAGCGCCTCACGTATATAGGCGCGGCCGCGTGGAGAGACGTGGGCTGAACCCACGTCCAAGTCGGACAGCCCACGATCTGACGTCTCAGATCGTGGCCCCATCTGTCAAAGACTCTCTGTTCCTGACCGGCAAAAAGAAGCGCATAGGTGTGAGCTCGGCTCGGCTCGATCCCGCGGCGCGTCGTGACGAGGCGGGCGGCGGAGGAGGAGCGTGCGGGAACCACTTCTCTTCTCAAGCTCCAATAGCATGTGGAAGAGAATCCCTTATAAGGAGGTCCAACTCCTTCTCCACTAGCGGTATGAGACTAAACTTCCCACCACACCTAGTGCCATATACCCACGTGGGCCCTTAGAGATTAATCTGAAATTGTTAGACGGGGCCTAAGCCCAACTCATATTTCAACAGACCGTTCAATCCTGGATGCGTGCAGACAGTTTGAGTTGGATGCCCTCGTATCCCATCTCCGCGAGCGTGTTGCATATGATCTGACGGCCATGTTGCATGTTGACTTGCTAGACGCAAGTCACTGGGTCTCATTCCCCCGCGCCGACGCCGCAACATCCACCACCCGAAGCCTCACCGCCGCTCCAGAGCCTGCAGAGCGAGACGAGTCGCGGCGCCACGCGTCGGCACCGCGCGCTCACGGCCGCCGCGAAACTAGACACCGCACGACGGCATCCGCCTCCAGATCCTCCGTTTTATCCCGCCCCCGAAACCGGGCAGACCACCCGACCCGCCCAATCCCCCACCTCAAAATAACCCCCAATCCCCGCGGCCCCACCCCCGCCCCGAAACTTAACAAACCCGCACAGCCACACGCCACCACCGTCCCCGGCCCAACCGACCTAATACCGAGCCACCGGCGACGACGGCGAGGGCAATGGAGGTCGCCTCCCCCTCCTCCTCCTCCTCTTCCTCCGCGCAGCCCCCGCCCAAGCCCCGCCTCCGGCTCAACCCGGCCGCGCTCTTCCTCCGCCCCGTCCCGCCCCCGACCCCCGCGGCGCCATCGGCTCCTCCGCCCGCCGCGGCCGCCGCGCCTCCCCCGCGGCCCGGGACCGCCACCGACCCGCTCGTCGCCTTCCTCTCCTCCCTCGTCCCGCGCCGCGGGGAGCGGCCGGGCGCGGCCCCGGGCCCCGCCGTGGCGGCGGCGGCGCGGAGGGCGGCGGAGAGGGACGCCTTGGCGGAGCTGCAGCTGGCGGGGTGCGCGGTGCCGCTGTTCCGGCCCTACGTGGCACGGCTGCCCTGGCACGGCGGCGCGCGGGCGTGGCTGTCCAAGCTCTTCCCGCGCTACGGCCACTACTGCGGGCCCAACTGGTCCAGCGGCAAGGAGGCCGGCTCCGTGCTCTGGGACCGTCGCCCCGCCGACCACCTCGACTTCTGCTGCTACTGCCACGACATGGCCTACGACACCCATGACCAGGCGCAGCTCCTCCGCGCCGACCTCGCCTTCCTCCGCTGCCTCGAGGGCAGCCGCAAGACGCCGGCCCTCGACGGCGTCGCCGCCGCCGCCATCTACCGCTCCATGTGCATCTTCGGTCTGAATCACCGCCGCTCAATTCATTCTTGTGCACATTGCTTGTACAAATGGAAGATTGACATTTCTTCTCTGACGATGCGTGTGCAGGGCTCAAGACCATACTGATACCGTACAGGACGAACCTGGTGCGGCTGCAAACCGGGCCGAATTACGCCGACGCATTCGCCGATTTTATGAAGAGGATGGCCTCGTCTTCAGGCAGGGCGACGACGGGCGGCGAGAAGCAAAGATTGTGAGGGGCGACGACGTTGCCATCGATCGAAGTGATCCGAGGTGATGGTGCTGAATTGCTCGGCGATTGAAATCTAGCCACTGTGCATAACCAAGTTTTCACAATGTAGCAATTGTAGTTACTGATGGGGAACTTGGTACTCCCAATGTGTATATTAGCTTAGCATATGACCATATCAACAATGTAACCTAGCACGGCAAGGAATTGCCAAATTGTTACACTGCTGATTAAAACAGGTTTGATCCTGCACAAGCTCTATTGGATTCACTGTCAATTGTCAAATGGGTGGAGAAAAGAAAAATCCCAAGAACAACTGATTTTGTTCTGAGCGCTACAGTTCTAGACTTGCACAAGATATGATATCTGAATCCTGGGCAGCGTCTTCTAGGTCATTCATCAATCCACAACATATTCTTTCTCATTCCTTTTCATGGAAGTTAAGCTTTGACTTCATTTCATCTCTAACAGCCTGTATGACAACCAAGGTGTGTATATAGGAGGCCACGTTAACAATCTCCTCTGTACTTCATTTCAATGATCAGAGTATTAATCCCGATGTGCCTCAGAACCGGCCATATTTAGAAGGGATTGTTAATCTACAGGACTATATAAATGCACTTGGAGCTATCAAGTGCAGAAATAATGGCTATCTATAGCTACACATACACCCTACTGGGAGTATGTCCATGACTAGATGGAGGCTCTAACTTGTCCTCACGTAAGCATGTGGGAACATCCTTGGGAAGTAAGCGCGCTTCGCCTTGACAACCAGCCAATACGCAGAGAAGCAAGGGACATGAGCGATGGCCATGGCAAGGTACCTGTACCGGATTATTGTTGCGGTGAGGGTCGCACGGTCGATGGATAACAAGGTCTAAGAGTGAGGTGATAGAAGCACATACCATAGCGGAGCCCCGGGCGATCCAAGGTCGAGAAACGGGTAAGGCCACCTGAAGAAGATGGTAACAGAATTACATCAACAAATGACAAAACGTAGGAGTAGAACTAGATGAAACTTGAAGTGTAGGAGAACACATTTGCCCTAATTTTAAAAGCATACATGCTGAAGTAACTGAGCTAATGTACATATCAGCATCCAAAAGAATAAGAATCAGGTAGATAGCGCTAGATGTATTCTAGGATACACACTGTTGGTAAGTAGAGAAGATCTAAATTTGGTCAGAAGGTGGCTAATTATATATGTCCAACACATGTCCAGATGTTTTGGATAAACTGCGTCACATGCAAATGGGCAGAGCCCATTTTACAATTCAGAACAGTCAGGCACAGCCTGGATTTCTTAGATAAACTATGTCACATGGCCATGGAATGGAAGAGCATAGTGTCACGCAGTAGAGCATTCTATTGATACAATTTTCATTATGCTTTCAGTTTCTATTTAAGAATTTACAGCAAAAAAAATTGTCGGACAATGTCAATGTTGTTTAAGATATACTCCTATTTCAGTGCTAAATACATCCATTGGAGGTCAACTAATTCCGCACGGAGGAAGTAACAAAGAGGCTCTGACATTTTTGTATCTTTCCTTAGAGTACACATGTTTAATTTAATGCAAACATGAATTTGACTAAGAAAATGCTGAATTGGAGGCACTGCATCAAATTCAACCGTGTTAAGCAAATTGGGAGGACAGGAGGGACCTACCAGGATAAAGCTCCAGAAGCATGAATGACCCACTGAAAGGTCACATAGGAGCAACTCCAAAATACGAAGAAAGCAATCCGGTACCAGGGAAAAGGCTGAAAAACACAAAGGTCCAGCTGAAGAAGTAACTAAATGAACTAACACAAAAGACAGAGCAATGCGATTTTTACATGCGATCTTACCATATTGTTGAGAAGTGTGTCTATGAGTAGGAGAACAGCATTAACAGAGTGCATGCCATCAGTGACCTGAAAGAAATTTGAAAGTTTAAGGATAACATAACAACAGACAGTCAATGCCTTGAAAGCAGTGAATTTGGTGCAAATAAACGTATTAGAAGCTGATCCATTCGTGAATGATCTACATGGGCATATTTAAATTTTGAATTCATCTCTTGAATCCAAGATTAGACGCTGACATAAATAAGAGAAAGCAAGACTACAACGGTAATCAGATCTAAGAATATGGATGTTGATCAAGACGGAAACAGGTCTGTTTGGCTAGCTACACATGCCCAGGACTGATTAATACTAATCAGATGGCATCTGCTGATGGACATAATCTATGTTGAGCAAAGTCACACAGACTATTTTACTAAAGAATTTGTACTATGCTTCTTATCACTGGGTATAGTTAACTGATATACAATTGAAAATAACCAACAGGATTATAAAACTAAGTCATGCCAAGTAGTTATATTATGACCATGGAGGATTGTTACTGTTTACATATCATCAAGAAGATTGTTACTGTTTATACTCTCTTTTTTAACAATCAATTGTTACTGTTTATACATATCAAGCAGGGTAACAAATAATACTCCCTCCGTCCCAAAATAAGTGTCGCTGATTTAGTACAACTTTAATGCAAAATTGCACTAAGTCAGCGACACTTATTTTGGGACGGAGGAAGTATCACATATCTGGAATGTTCACATACCATGGCAAGCCCAAACTTATCACGGTAAAAGAATGGCACAAGGAGTCCCCAAAATGTGACATCAGTCAACATTGTCGCTCCTGCACTAGCCTGCAGACAGATAAATACTAGTATTAGACAAACAACATAAGCCAGTCCAGAAGGTAGGGATGAATAGGTTTTAGGAAGGGCAAGTAGGAAAAATATAAAGCTAAAACAGAAACAAAGAAAAATAGTTGAGCAAAAACACACTACTAATTAGGGTCATCTGCTAAATCATACAGTACTATTTTGACGAAAAAGCTGCTGAATCGTAGACATTACGCTATGATGGTGGTACTGCATAGTCCTTCCAACCAGTAGCAGTTGGATTTACAGAATCGTTTTGAGAAAACACTGTCTATTAATACAATCTCAAAAGGACAGTTGAGTTCAAACCTGGTAGATGATTTGCATACAACGTCCCCAGAAAGCAGCTCTTTTCTCATTTGCTATTTGTTCATAATAGCTTGCCATCTTGTCTATCTCATCATTTTTCCTCTCTCCAGAAATAGAAGTGGAGAGGTCACGATTTTCAACATCGCCATATTCATCAGTTTTTCTCAAGCTTTTCTTTGAGTACGACCAACATCCATGAGCTGATATAGCAGTCGCAACCTAAGAGTAAAATGCAAAAAAAGGTGAAAATGTGGTAAGAAAACTAAAAAAATTTAATACATTAGAACATCCAGAGAGGAAAAGGTGGACATAATTGTGTATGATCGCTTGTAAAACTTTTCACAAGGTAGTAGCAATTTGGTAAGACACCATGAGGCAGAGGACATACCGCAAAATATATGGTGACTAATAAAAAGGTCCACCTGCAAAGCCAATTGGGGAAACAAAACTAGTCAAAGGACAGTTAGGAAACAAGCAACAGCACGACAACTCACTATAAAGGAGGTGCTTCTGAAGTTCTGAGTCACTAACGGAAGATGGAAAACATTCTACTACAGGCCAAACGGTTTGGTGTGGGGCAGAGTGCACCGTGCTCAAGACCGAAAGTAAGAGGCTTTAGCTCTACAAAAGCTGGGCAAATATACGGACGCTGAAGGCAAGTTCACTCAGTGGCGAACTATGCACATGTGTCCAAGAGGGGGCCAACACATGGTGACCGTGTGGTGGACTTTGACACACCAAAATGTTTGTGTCTTCAAGGGCAAATGGTCGAGCCACATTCCTCGTATCCACAATTTGAAACAAAAGATTAGGTTTGGGCAAAGGCTGACTGGGCCGGGCTGCTCCTGCTGCACGCAGCAATGCAGCGTTCAATGATCACCGTGTCTTGGGTGCAGGTTCAATTTCGGTAGGCTTGTGACATATTATCTTGCTATCAATGCAATTATGCTCAAATCTTGTATGTGTTCAGGAAAAAAAGCAGGAAGAATATAAACTACAGAAGTCCAAATTCACTCTTCTTGATGTGTACCATGCTTGTAATTTCGTTGATTAAATAACACTATATGAAGCTCTTTAGATAATCGAGCACCAAAATAACACTATGTAGTTTGTTGGCCCCCTTTTTGGCTTTATTCCAAGCTCTGCCACTGTCCGGGAATCCTCCGCGCAGGGGAGTACTGGATACGTACTCTGCCGAGCAATTGCCGTGGCTAAATGCTAGTAATCGCATTGCATAATGCGGCTAAATGCACGCGAGTATGAACGATGTGTACGGTGATTGTCTAGATTATTGGTGGTACTAATTAAGCTTAAGAGAGGATCAAGAGGAGGAGGAGGGTGCGTACTGGGTGTAGAAGAAGAAGACCCTGGGGCCGTGGGGGATGATGTCGCGGACGAGGAGTGCGGCGGCGGCGGCGAGCGCGAAGGCGCGGTAGCCGAGGAGCCAGCCCGGGTGGAGCCGGGGCCAGCAGGGGAGCCAGAGGTCCGTGGCGCGGAGCGGCGCCGCCGACCTCCGCAGCCGCGGCAGCAGCACCGCCGCCAGCGCCGTGGGCACGGCGATGAGCGCGCCGCACACGAACACCTGCCACCGCAGCCAGTAGGCCGCGCCGTCCGCCGGCGTCGACATCGCGCGCCTCCGGCCCAACCCCCCGCGAGGCCGGCGGAGAACCCTGGCTGAGTCGCCCTGGAGGAGGAGGAGTTAATGCGGTCTCGCGCGCGGCTCCGGGTAGTTGGAACTTGATGCTCTGGTGGTGTTGGGGCGCGCGATGACCACGACCGCCGCGGGTTGAGGCCGAGGCGGGTTGAAATAGACGTGGAGCCGTGGAGACCGGTGGGGAACCGGGAGCAGTAGTAGCGGCCGTGGCGAGCCGGGCCACGCGTTAGTGTTGTGTGGCTGTTCCGGCGGCTGGTGGGAACGGCGCTAACGGCAGCGGCTTTCTTTCCTTCCGTTTCCACGGCGGATCCGACGTGACGGCGGCGGCGCGAGCGCGGGCGTCTAGAAGATCGACGCGATTTTGCGGCCGAAATATGAATCCGGTGGAAACTTGTGTGCTGGTCCACGCAAGCGAGGAGATTGAGTAGCTTACGGTAAACGGAAGCGAGAAATTTGAACATCACCGGCAAACTTGAACATCATTGTCACCCCATTCATTAACAAATCTTCCTCGTGCAGCACGCACGGACAAACACCTAAGGTAAATACAATATGGAACTACGTAACCGTGAAATCCTCATGTGAAATGTGAAACTAAAATAAGGGCCCCTTTGATTCAATGGATTTTCATATGAACTATAAGCAAACGTGCGCTTTGCAGGTTGTTTCCTGTCATTGTTGTTCGGAAAAGATATATCCCGAACAGTTGAGGGAGCAAGGAATCCATGAGCAGAGTTGAATTGTCAAACATTCTCTTCAAAGAATTATACTTACAAGCATATTTCAAGTTTTAGAATCCTTGGGAAAACCATGAAGAAATATATAGTCCATGATTAAGCTTTTAGCTTCTACACAATAGTTGTAAAGATAGAAAGTTTCTCACTCTGGACCCAATCCTAAATGTTTGTCATTGACAACAAATTTGTCATCACGTATGAACCCAAACATGAGAAACATTGCACTTCCTTTTACCTATTCCATAAGCCCTTCCTTTCGCATCAATGCCTTAGCAGGCCTGAAACCTGAGAAAATATTTGTCATCACTTCGTTACTTACATCATCATGCATCATTGATCCCCACACACAATCTTACTCAAACCAGTAAAAAAATTGTAAATCGTCCCACGCAACAACTAAGATCACATTATATGATCCAATTGTCTAATGCGGTGCGGAGACACAATAAACATTAGTTTGCATAGGCACAAGCACATTGGTTTTCCTATAACACACAAACAAAGACTTTCGATAAAAAATCAGTTTTCCAGTAACACACAAACAAGGCCTTCCTACAACAAAATCTTCAGCTTTGACCTTTCCCATTTCACTCTTCAGGCCCGTCGACGAGGGTGGACGAAGACCGCACAGGCCCCCAGTCAGCAGGTAATAGCCTGGTTAATTAAGAGAAAAAGTCCAGCGCATAGCCCATCCCTTGCACTACTCACTTCCGATTACAGGTAACCCACTGCTACTCCCATAGGAGTTGTTGGGTTTTGCCCTAAAGAGGAAGGGTGATATAGCACAAAAGCAAAGTATTTTCCTCAGTTGAGAACCAAGGTTTAATCGAACCAGTAGGAATCACCAAGCTAGCAAGGTAAACAGTGCCTACACACAAACAAAAACAATACTTGCACCCAACTTGGCAAGGGGGTTGTCAAGCCCCTTGTCCTGCTAGTTACAAGATTAAAAGCAAATAGATAGATAGTGGTACGGCAAAAGTAAAAGCAAATATGAAAGAGCAAATTTGTAGGAGTTTGTATTGATGGAAGAATAGACCCGGGGGCCATAGGTTCACTAGAGGTATCTCTCTCTAAAAGAAGGCAAGCGGCATGGTAACAAATTACAGTTGGGCAATTGACAAGAATAGCAACGAATATGACTATGATCATTCATGGCATAATCTCATATAGGCATTACGTCCGTGACAAGTAGACCGTTAATCCAACTGCATCTACTACTATTACTCCACCCCAAGACACTTTCTTTTCGAAGACTTCTGAAGTGAGTGAACATGGCTCAAAGCATATCGGTGTAAGCATCTCTCCGTGCCTGATATTCTTTGTGAACATTTTTTATGTCATCCCAGATTTGTTTGGCTGTCTCAAGGCTTCTGAACCGAATGAATACATTCCTGGAGATGTAGTTGCATATGATATCCTTTGCTTGTGCGTCCAGTTGAATGTTTCTTTCGTCTTTAGGAGTAGGAGATTCGGGAAACTATATAGTGTAGCCATTTTAAGTAATCTGCCATAGTACCTCATTGATAGCTTTCAAACAAATCATCATTCTTCCCTTCAAGAACGAATAGTTATTCCATCAAAGATGGGAAATCTTTTAGAGTGACCTGCAAGCAACATACTCAAAACTCCAAGGTGGTTAGACCTTTAGTAAGCAGAGACAAGGAGACCTCGCTCTGATACCAATTGTTAGGACCGAGAGTATATCGACCAGAGGAAGGATGAATGGGAGATTTAAAATTTATTTTGAAACTTCAAATCCCACGGGACAAAACAACGGAAGTAAAACTAGAATAGGTACACCTAAGATAAATAAGCACAGCTACTCGAAAGAGAGATGAACTAAACAAGGAACACTAAGTACAACTTTTGAAGAAAGCGATGATAATCCATCTAGTATAGTAACAAAGAACTTTCACGATAACAATAGTGATACAGAAAGAAAACAACTCGAGCAGCATGAATGAATATGTACGAATGAAAACTGAACAAGGACTACAATTACGCTACCGAGAGATGTTCATCAGAGCATAACTCAGCTGAATGGCAGAGTAACACCAAAGGATCAACAGACTAGCATACAAGCAAACAACCTTAATTAAGCACAAAAAAATGAACTACACTAAACAGTATAGCCATGCCACAAATAATAAGTAGATACAGATAAAAGATCAGAGATATCTATCAGAACACAAAGCACTGAAGATAAACTACTGAAAGTATGGCAGTAGAGTAGAATGATCCAGTGGTGCTTGATGGTGACAGATGATTTAGTAGACCAGTTCATTCTTCTACAAAAGAGCTACGTCTGGTTGGAGGGACTTTTGATTGAACAAAGGAGCAAACCTCTCTCCGTCCTATTCTCCTTCAATGCAAAGCTGATCAAACTTCGGTTAAATTAACTTGAGGTAGATGCTTATCGATGATCTCCAAACCTTCGACGGACTTACTTCGCGAACCACAATTACTCTTGGTCTAGAGAGTGTGCAGCTCTCAAGAGTAATAGGGACAATAACTCTCAACTCAGATCTACTATGATGCTCAACCACTCTCTAAGTTTTGGCTCTTGATTTCCTCTCTGTGGATTTTAAACTCAAATCTCTCGAGAGGGGTGCTCAATCAATCTTCTTAGAATCTTAAGCAGAGCAGCCAACGAAAAACGTTGGAGCAGGGTGGCTACCGCAGCCTTCCCTGATGGGAATGACCATTTAGGACATGCGGTCCAGCCAATGGCCAACCAACACGTTTCCAATGGTCGGATTTTAAGCACATCACAACTTTACTTGAGGAACAAGTAAAGCTGACTCATCGGTCTGAAAGATATCTCTCGCAGTCCAGAAGAACAAGTCTCTGACTGACGAGTAAAATTTTGGAGCACAGAGAGATTTCTCTCGGTCTTTCATAGGTTTCGGTTAACCAACACAACAGACTTAAGCCTCAAATACCTATACCCTCTTAATAGTACGGTGGTCTTATGACTCAATAAGAGAAAGAAGATGAACGAAACAAATACTACGTCTTCGCTTCGCCTTCAAACTTCTCGACTGTAGTCATTCTTCTTCAGACACACCAAATGAAAATTGCGTTGCATCAGCAATCTTTAAAGGTGTCAACTTCTTCACACAATAATCTCGGTGAAACATAACTCTCTCTTCTCTGCAACGCAGATATTTCTTGGTGAATTTCTTCAAACTTCTCGTCAGAATGTAGCATTCTTCTCGATATGTCAGAGACTATTAATCTCTGTGTGGACTAGCAAACAAATCAGACCCTTACTGTTTTTGGTAACAATCTCCAAAACCCAAGGGGGCAAGTCACTGCACCAACATCCCCTTACAGCAACAAAACTAATTTTGAAGGGACTTCCTCCCCATGTTGAGAAAACTTGCCACAATCCTGTTTTATAATATTGTCATGCAACGTGCAAGTTTCTCCTTTGCATGTATAAAGGAACCCGTTTAATTAGCTCACTTACACCAAACAGATCCTGCATTACAGGTTGATTAAAAAAACACAGAGACTTTTCTGCAAATATTAATGATGGACTAAGAGTATTGGTCCCTTTATTAGTTTTCCTATGTTGTTTTCCTAGGGCACAACAACCTGTTCTTGTTGGGATCCGGTCCAACTCTTTTCCCTCTTAGCGTTTCTTTCGTTTTGGGTGTGTGATAGTTATTTCCTCAAAACTTCACTCCTGATTCACCATTTTGGGTGTATATATATTCCAAAGCCGTATGTTGGGAAAAACGGTGGGAGGATAGCATCCCGAGGACCATTCTGACGCCCGTGATAACGTCCGTCGATGTCCCCATCCACCACAACTTCGCTCCCGCTCACCGGTATCAGCACTATGGATCGTAACAGCGCCCCAGGCCTCGACGGGCTGCCCCTCGGTTCGGTTTCTACCGGGCTGCGTTTGAACGCTTGTTCGACGTGTTTCACACCCGCGCGGTTGATCTGGGGTGCCTAAGGGTTCTCCTATTCTGTGCGTAGGTCGCGTGTGAGCGACCGCACGCGTACACCCTACTCCCCGTGCGTACAGTGGGCCAGCCCAATAGCTCATGTCCGATTTTGGGAAGGTTCTAGAACCTTCCCAAACCGGTTTTCCTTTCTTTCTTGTTATTCTTTCGGGTTTTCTTCTCCTTTTTCTTTTTCTTTTTCTTTTAATTTTTGTTTCTTCTTTTTCTTTTTTCCTTTTCAAATATCACGAACATTTTCCAAAATCCGGGAACAATTTTTTTCAAGTTGGTGAACATTTTTTGAAATTCAAACATTTTTCAAATCAGGGTGAACATTTTTTGAATTGATGATTTTTTTGAATCAATGGGTGTTTTTGAATTTTGTGATCAATAAAATAAAATTGGGAATGGTATTTTGAAATTTCTGAAAAATTATTTGAATATTGTTGGACATTTTTAAAAACTTAATGAATATTCTCTGAATTTATGAACTTTTTTTTTAATACAGGAACATTTTTTGAATTGGTTAACATTTTTTCAAAATATGAATTTTTTATGAATTCACGAACATTATTTTAATATGCGAACATGTTTTCCCAAAATCATGAATATTTTTTTAAAACCATGAACATTTTATGATTTCTGGAACATTTTATTTTCCAAAATTCACTTTTTTGAAATTTGGAACTTTTTAAAATTCTGAATTATTAAAAAAACAGAAAAAAACAAAAGGCAAAAGACAAAAAAATGAAATAAAAACTGGGGCGTCCAGTCCCGTGATACGTCCAATTTGCATCATGATTTCCTACTGATAATTATTATGTTTTTGATCATTATTTCACTTTATGGTACAATTCTTATGCCTTTTTCTCTCTTATTTTGCAAGATTCACATGAAGAGGGAGAATGCCGGCAGCTGGAATTCTGGACCTGAAACGGGTGAAACAGAGATAGCTATTCTGCACAACTCCAAATGACCTAAAAATTTATGGAGAATTATTTTGGAATATATAAAAAATACCGGCGACAGAATCAACAGAAAGGGGCCCACCAGGAAGCCACAAGCCTGGGGGGCGCGCCCTACCCCCCTGGGCGCGCCCCCCGAGCTTGTGGGGCCCCTGGCAGGCCTCCAGGCCCCTCCTTCTGCTATATGAAGCCATTTTCCCTAGAAAAAAAAATCAGAAGAAGACTTTTGGGATGAAGCGCCGCCGTCTCGAGGCGGAACCTGGGCAGGAGCTATTTTGCTCTCCGGCGGAGCGATTCCGCCGGGGATACTTCCCACCGGGAGGGGGAAATCGAAGCCATCAACATCACCAACTATCCTCTCATCGTGGGAGGACCAATCTTCATCAACATCTTCACCAGCACCATCTCATCTCAAACCCTAGTTCATCTCTTGTATTCAATCTTTGTCTCGAAACCTCAGATTGGTACATGTGGGTTGCTAGTAGTGTGATTACATCTTGTAGTTGATGCTAGTTGGTTTATTTGGTGGAAGATTATATGTTCAGATCCTTAATGTTATTCAATACCCCTCTGATCTTGAACATGAATATGATTTGTGAGTAGTTACTTTTGTTCTTGAGGACATGAGAGAAGTCTTGTCATAAGTAATCATGTGAATTTGGTATTCGTTCGATATTTTGATGCTATGTATGTTGTGCTTCCTTTAGTGGTGTCGTGTGAACGTCGACTACGTGACACTTTACCATCTTTGGGCCTAATGGAAGACATTGTGGAGTAGTAATTAGATGATGGGTTGCTAGAGTGACAGAAGCTTAAACCCTAGTTTATGCGCTATTCTGTAAGGGGCTGATTTGGATCCATATGTTTCATGCTATGGTTAGAGTTATCTTAATTCTTCTTTCGTAGTTGCGGATGCTTGCGAGAGGGAGTAATCATAAGTGGGGGGGCTTGTTCAAGTAAGAACAGCACCCAAGCACCGGTCCACTCACATATCAAATTATCAAAGTAGCGAACGCGAATCAAACAAACATGATGAAAGTGACTAGATCAAATTCCCATGTGTCCTCGAGAACGCTTTGCTTATTATAAGAGTTTGTTCCGGCTTGTCCTTTGCTATAAAAAGGATTGGGCCACCTTGCTGCACTTTATTATACTTGTAACTTGTTACGAATTATCTTGCTATCAAAACTATCTGTTACCACTACTTTCAGTACTTGTAGAGAATACCTTGCTGAGAAAACCGCTTGTCATTTCCTTCTGCTCCTCGTTGGGTTCGACACTCTTACTTATCGAAAGGACTACGATTGATCCCTTATACTTGTGGGTCATCAAGACTCTTTTCTGGCGCCGTTGCCGGGGAGTGAAGCGCCTTTGGTGTGTGGAATTTGGTAAGGAAACATTTATATTACGTGCTGAAATTTACTGTCACTTGTCACTATGGAAAGTAATCCTTTGAGGGGCTTCTTCGGGGTATCTTCACCTCGACCGAAAGCATTGAGAATTGCTCCTCAACCTATTGAACCTACTAAAAATATTTATTATGAAATTCCGTCGGGTATGGTAGAGAAACTGCTAGCTAATCCTTATGCAGGAGATGGAACGGAACATCCTTATATGCACTTAATCTATGTGGATGAAATTTGCGGATTGTTTAAGCTTGCAAGTCTATCCGGAGATGGAGTTAAGAAGAAAGTATTCCCTTTATCTTTGGAGGGAAAGGCATTGACATGGTATAGGCTATGTGATGATACTGAAACATGGGACTGGAACCGGTTGAAGCTGGAATTCCACCAGAAATTTTATCCTATGCATTTGGTTCATCGTGATCGGAATTATATATATAATTTTTGGCCTCGTGAAGGAGAAAGTATCGCTCAAGCTTGGGGGAGGCTTAATTATATGTTGCACACATGCCCCAATCATGAGCTCTCAAGAGAAATAATTCTTCAAAACTTTTATGCTCGGCTTTCTCATAATGATCAATCCATGCTCGATACTTCTTCTACTGGTTCCTTTATGAAGAGAACTATTGAATTCAGATGAGATCTTCTGGAAAGAATTAAACGTAACTCTGAAGATTGGGAAATCGACAAAGGTAATGAGTCAGGTATAAATCTCGAGTTTGATTGTGTTAAATCTTTTATGGAAACTGATGTTTTTCATAAGTTTAATACTAAATATGGACTTGACTCTGAGATAGTAGCTACCTTTTGTGAATCTTTTGCTGCTCATGTTGATCTTCCTAAGGAGAAATGGTTTAAATATCATCCACCTATTGAATTAAATGAAGAACCTGTTAGTGTTAAAGAAAAAACAATTGTTTACCATGTTGATCCAGTTGTGCCTACTGCTTATATTGAGAAACCTCCTTTCCCTATTAGGATTAAGGAACATGCTAAATCTTCAACTGTGATTAATAAGAGTAATATTAGAGCACCTAGACCTTCTGAACAAATTAAAGTTGAACATAATATTGCAATGGTTAAAGATCTTTTGGTTGATAATATTGATGGACATGTCATATATTTCTAAGATGAAGCAATTAGAATTGCTAAGTCAGACACTAAAGATAAAAACAAACCTGTAATTGGCATGCCTGTTATTTCTGTTAAAATTGGAGATCATTGCTATCATGGTTTATGTGACATTGGTGCTAGTTGATGTCTACTACACAACTTATTCTTGTAGACTCGTGTTGGGCCCCCAAGCGCAAAGTTTTGTAGGACAGTAGCAATTTTCCCTCAAGTGGATGACCTAAGGTTTATCAATCCGTGGGAGGCGTAGGATGAAGATGGTCTCTCCCAAACAACCCTGCAACCAAATAACAAAGAGTCTCTTGTGTCCCCAACACATCCAATACAATGGTAAATTGTATAGGTGCACTAGTTCGGCGAAGAGATGGTGATACAAGTGTAGTATGGATAGTAGATATAGGTTTTTGTAGTGCGAACAATAAAAAACAGCAAGGTAGCAAGTAACAAAAGTGAGCATAAACGGTATTGCAATGCTTAGAAACAAGGCCTAGGGTTCATACTTTCGCTAGTGCAATCTCTCAACAATGCTAACATAATTGGATCATATAACCATCCATCAACGTGCGATAAAGAATCACTCCCAAATTCCTATTAGCGGAGAACATAAGATAGAAATTGTTTGTAGGGTACGAAACAACTCAAAGTTATCCTTTCCGATCGATCTATTGAGCTATTCCTATAAGTGTCACAAACAGCCCTAGAGTTCGTACTAAAATAACACCATATGATACACATCAACCAACTCTAATGTCACCTAGATACTCCAATGTCACCACAAGTATCCGTGAGTTGATTATATGATATGAATCAAACAACTTCATAATCATAATATTCAATCCACACAAAGAACTTCAAGGAGCACCCCAAAGTTTCTATCGGAGAAAAGATAATGAAAACGTGCATCAACCCCTATGCATAGATTACCCCAATGTCACCTCGGGAATCCGCGAGTTGAGTGCCAAAACATATATCAAGTGAATCAATATAATACCCCATTGTCACCACGGGTATTCATATGCAAGACATACATCAGGTGTTCTCAAATCTGAAATATTCAATCCGACAATAACGAAACCTCAAAGGGAAAAGATTCGATTCATCACAACAAGGATAGAGAGGGAAGAAACACCATATGATCCAACTATATTAACAAAGCTCGCGATACATCAAGATCGTGCCAAATCAAGAACACGAGAGAGAGATCAAACACATAGCTACTGGTACAAACCCTCAGCCTCGAGGGTGAACTACTCCCTCCTCGTCATGGAGACCGCCAGGATGATGAAGATGGCCTCCGGTGATGATTTCCCCCCTCCGGAAGGGTGCCGGAAAAGGGCTGTAGATGGGATCTCTTTGGTACAGAGGCTTGCGGCGGCGTAAAAACTCATCTAGGTTAACTTTCGGGGGGTTCTGAATATATATGATTTTTCAGCGTTGGAATCACGCAAAGAGGTGCCACAGGGGGCCCACGAGGCACCAGGGCGCGCCTGGGGGGGTGGCGCGCCCTGGTGGCTGGTGGGGCCCCTGTGGGTCTTCTGCTACTCCCCCGAAGCTTCCTGGGTCTGTTTCCTTTCAGAAAAAATCGTCAAAAAGTTTCGCTGCATTTGGACTTCATTTGATATGGATTTTCTGGAAAACCAAAAACAAGCAGAAAACAACAACTGGCACTGGGCACTAGGTCAATATGTTAGTCCATAAAAAATCATAAAAAAGCCATATAAAAGTGCACCAAAATCATACAAAACTATTATAAACATGGCATGAATACTTCATAAATTATAGATACGTTGGAGACGTATCACTAGTGTGAGTGCTATTCCGTTTACTCTCTATCAAGAAGTCATGAATGATATTGCACCTGTTGAGATTAAAGATATTGATGTTACTATTAAGCTTGCAAATAGAGATACTATTTCACCACTTGGGATTGTTAGAGATGTTGAAGTCTTGTGTGGTAAGATCAAATATCCTACTGATTTTCTTGTTCTTGGATCACCACAAGATGATTTTTGTCCCATTATATTTGGTAGACCTTTCTTAAATACAGTTAATGCCAAGATTGATTGAACTAAAGAAATTGTCAGTGTTAACTTTGGTGAGGTGTCTCATGAGTTTAATTTCTCTAAGTTTCGTAGACAACCTCATGATAAAGAATTACCTAATAAGGATGAAATTATTGGTCTTGCTTCTATTGCTGTGTGATACGTCCATTTTGCATCATGTTTTACTACTGTTATTTATAGTGTTTTTAATCAATATAACACTTTGTGGAGCAATTCTAATGCCTTTTCTCTCTTAATATGCAAGATTTACACAAGGAGGGAGATTGCCGGCAGCTGGAATTTTGGACCTGAAAAAGCTATGTCAAAGATACCTATTCTGCACATCTCCAAATGAGCTAAAATTTCACGGAGATTTATTTTGGAATAAATAAAAAATACTGGAAGAAAGAAATACCAAAGGGGGCCACCCAGGTGCCCACGAGGCACCAGGGCGCGCCACCCCCCCCCCCCAGGCGCGCCCTGGTGGCTTGTGGGGCCCCTGGCCAGCCTCCGGTGCCCATTTTCTGGTATATAAGCCCATTTGCCCTAGAAAAAATAAGGAGAGAAGACTTTTGGGACGGTGCGCCGCCGTCTCGAGGCGGAACTTGGGCAGGAGCACTTTTGCTCTCCGGGGGAGCGATTCCGCCGGGGATGCTTCCCTCCGGGAGGGGGAAATCGGAGCCATCGATATCACCAACGATCCTCTCATCGTGGGAGGACCAATCTTCATCAACATCTTCAACAGCACCATCTCATCTCAAACCCTAGTTCATCTCTTGTATTCAATCTTTGTCTCAAAACCTCAGATTGGTACCTGTGGGTTGCTAGTAGTGTTGATTACATCTTGTAGTTGATGCTAGTTGGTTTATTTGGTGGAAGATTATATGTTCAGATCCAATATGCTATTCAATACCCCTCTGATCTTGGACATGAATATGATTTGTGAGTAGTTACTTTTGTTCTTGAGGACATGGGAGAAGTCTTGTCATAAGTAATCATGTGAATTTGGTATTCGTTCGATATTTTGATGATATGTATGTTGTTGATTCTCTTAGTGGTGTCATGTGAACGTCGACTACATGACACTTCACCATCTTTGGGCCTAAGGGAATGCATTGTGGAGTAGTAATTAGATAATGGGTTGCTAGAGTGATAGAAGCTTAAACCCTAGTTTATGCGCTATTCCGTAAGGGGCTGATTTGGATCCATATGTTTAACGCTATGGTTAGAGTTATCTTAATTCTTGTTTCGTAGTTGCGGATGCTTGCGAGAGGGGGTAATCATAAGGGGGAGGCTTGTTCAAGTAAGAACAGCACCTAAGCACCGGTCCACCCACATATGAAATTATCAAAGTAGCGAACGCGAATTAAACAAACATGATGAAAGTGACTAGATGAAATTCCTATGTGTCCTCGAGAACGCTTTGCTTATTATAAGAGATCGTTCCGGCTTGTCCTTTGCTACAAAAAGGATTGGGCCACCTTGCTGCACTCTTTGTTACTATTGCTACTTGTCACTTGTTACAAATTATCTTGCTATCAAACTACTCGTTACAGATAATTTCAGTGCTTGCAGAAAATACCTTGCTGAAAACCGCTTGTCATTTCCTTCTGCTCCTCGTTGGGTTCGACATTCTTACTTATCAAAAGGACTATGATTGATCCACTATACTTGTGGGTCATCAAGACTCTTTTCTGGCGCCGTTGCCGGGGGGTGAAGCACCTTTGGTGAGTGGAATTTGGTAAGGAAACATTTATATTACGTGCTGAAATTTACTGTCACTTGTCACTATGGAAAGTAATCCTTTGAGGGGTTTGTTCGGGGTATCTTCACCTCGACCGGAAGCACCAATAGTTGTTCCTCAACCTACTGCACCTACTGAAAATATTTATTATGAGATTCCTTTGGGTATGATAGAGAAACTGCTAGCTAATCCTTATGCAGGAGATGGAACGGTACATCCTGATATGCACTTGATCTATGTGGATGAAATTCGTGGATTGTTTAAGCTTGCAGGTTTATCCGGAGATTGAGTTAAGAAGAAAGTATTCCCTTTATCTTTGGAGGGAAAGACATTGACATGGTATAGGCTATGTGATGATACTGATACATGGGACTGGAACCGATTGAAACTGGAATTCCACCAGAAATTTTATCCTATGCATTTGGTTCATCGTGATCGGAATTACATATATAATTTTTGGCCTCGTGAAGGAGAAAGCATCTCTCAAGCTTGGGGAGGCTTAAGTACATGATGTACACATGCCCCAACCATGAGCTCTCAAGAGAAATTATCTTACAGAATTTTTATGCTCGGCTTTCTCATGATGATCAAACCATGCTTGATTCTTCTTCAACTAGCTCCTTTATGAAGAAGACTATTGAATTCAGATGGGATCTTCTGGAAAGAATTAAACGCAACTCTAAAGATTGGGAACTCGACAAAGGAAATGAGTCAGGTATAATACTTGAGTTCGATTGTGTTAAATCTTTTATGGATACCGATGCTTTTCATAAGTTTAGCACTAAATAGGGACTTGACTCTGAGATAGTAGCTTCATTTTGTGAATCATTTGCTACTCATGTTGATCTCCCTAAGGAGAAGTGGTTTAAATATCATCCCCCTGTTAAAGAAAAGATTGAGGAACCCATTAGTGTTAAAGAAGAAACAATTGTTTACCATGCTGATCCAGTTGTGCCAACTGCTTATATTGAGAAACCACCTTTTCCTGTTAGGATTAAGGAACATGCTAAAGTTTCAACTGTGGTTAACAAAAGTAATATTAGAGCACCTAGACCCTCTGAACAAATTAAAGTTGAACCTAATGTTGCTATGGTTAAAGATCTCTTGGTCGATAATATAGATGGGCATGTTATTTACTTATGCGATGAAGCGACTAGAATTGCTAAGCCAGATCCTAAAGATAAAAACAGACCTGTAGTAGGCATGCCTGTTGTCTCTGTTAAAATAGGAGATCATTGTTATCATGACTTATGTGATTTGGGTGCTAGTGTGAGTGCTATTCCGTTTACCTTATATCAAGAAATTGTGAATGATATTGCACCTATTGAAATAGAGGACATTGATGTTACTATTAAGCTTGCAAACAGAGATACCATTACACCGCTTGGGATCGTTAGAGATGTTGAAGTCTTGTGTGGAAAAATAAAATACCCTACTGATTTTCTAGTCCTCGGTTCTCCACAAGATGATTTTTGTCCCATTATATTTGGTAGACCTTTCTTGAACACCGTTAATGCAAAGATTGATTGCGCTAAAGAAACTGTTAGTGTTAATTTTGGTGGTATGTCTCATGAGTTTAATTTCTCCAAGTTTCGTAGACAACCTCATGAGAAAGAATTGCCTAGTAAAGATGAAATTATTGGTCTTGCTTCTATTGCCGTACCTCCTACTGATCCGTTAGAACAATATTTGCAAGACCATGAAAACGATATACATATGAATGAAAGAAATGAAATAGATAAGATGTTCTTTGATCAACCACCTATCCTTAAACACAATTTGCCTGTTGAAACTCTTGGAGGCCCTCCTCCACCTAAGGGTGACCCTGTATTTGAATTGAAGCAATTGCCTGATACATTGAAATATGCTTATCTTGATGAAAAGAAGATATATCCTGTTATTATTAGTGCTAACCTTTCAGAGCATGAAGAAAAGAGATTACTGAAAACTCTGAGGAAGCACAGCGCTGCTATTGGATATACTCTTGATGATCTTAAGGGCATTAGTCCCACTCTATGTCAGCACAAAATTAATATGGAGCCTGATGCTAAACCAGTTGTCGACCACCAACGACGATTAAATCCTAAGATGAAAGAGGTGGTAAGAACCGAAATATTAAAGCTTCTGGAAGTAGGTATAATCTATCCCATAGCTGATAGTAGATGGGTAAGTCCCGTTCATTGTGTCCCTAAGAAAGGAGGTATTACCGTTGTTCCTAATGATAAAAATGAACTCATTCCACAAAGAATTGTAACTGGTTATAGGATGGTAATTGATTTTAGAAAATTAAACAAAGCCACTAGAAAAGATCATTACCCCTTACCTTTTATTGATCAAATGTTAGAAAGATTGTCTAAGCATACACACTTTTACTTTCTTGATGGGTATTCTGGTTTCTCTCAAATACCTGTATCACCAGCCGATCAAGAGAAAACCACCTTCACTTGTCCTTTTGGAACTTATGCTTATAGACGTATGCCTTTGGTTTATGCAATGCACCTTCTACCTTTCAAAGATGTATGACTGCTATATTCTCTGACTTTTGTGAAAAGATTGTTGAGGTTTTCATGGATGATTTTTCCGTTTACGGAACTTCTTTTGATGACTGCTTAAGCAACCTTGATCGAGTTTTGCAGATATGTGAGGAAACTAACCTTGTCTTGAATTGGGAGAAGTGCCACTTTATGGTGAATGAAGGTATTGTCTTGGGCATAAATTTTTTGAAAGAGGTATTGAAGTTGATAAAGCTAAGGTTGATGCTATTGAGAAAATGCCAGGTCCTAAAGATATTAAAGGTATAAGAAGTTTCCTTGGTCATGTTGGTTTCTATAGGAGATTTATTAAAGACTTCTCTAAAATTTCTAGACCTCTTACCAATCTCTTGCAAAAAGATGTTCCATTTGTTTTTGATGATGATTGTGTAGAAGCCTTTGAAACACTTAAGAAAGCCTTAACCACTGCACCTATTGTTCAACCACCTGATTGTAACTTGCCTTTTGAAATTATGTGTGATGCTAGTGATTATGCTGTTGGTGCTGTTCTAGGACAGAGAGTTGATAAGAAATTAAATGTTATCCATTTTGCTAGTAAAGCCCTAGACAGTGCTCAAAGAAATTATGCTACTACTGAGAAAGAATTTCTAGCAGTTGTGTTTGCATGTGATAAATTTAGATCTTACATAGTTGATTCTAAAGTAACTGTTCACACCGATCATGCTGCTATTAAATACCTTATGGAAAAGAAAGATGCTAAACCTAGACTTATTAGGTGGGTTCTACTGCTACAGGAATTTGACTTGCATATTATTGATAGAAAGGGAGCTGAGAATCCCGTAGCGGATAATTTGTCTAGAATGGAAAATGTTCTTGATGACCCACTACCGATTAATGATGATTTTCCTGATGAACAATTAGCTGTCATAAATGCTTCTCGTAATACTCCTTGGTATGCGGACTATGCTAATTATATTGTTGCTAAATTTATACCACCTAGTTTCACATACCAACAAAAGAAAAAGTTCTTCTTTGATTTAAGACATTACTTCTGGGATGACCCACGTCTTTATAAAGAAGGAGTAGATGGTATTATTAGATGTTGTATACTTGAGCATGAACAGGAACAAATCCTACGGAAGTGTCATTCTGAGGCTTACGGAGGACACCATGCGGGAGACAGAACTGCACATAAGGTATTACAATCTGTTTTTTATTGGCCTACTCTTTTCAAGGATGCTCGTAAGTTTGTCTTATCTTGTGATGAATGTCAAAGAATTGGTAATGTTGGTAGACGTCAGGAAATGCCTATGAACTATTCACTTGCTATTGAACCATTTGATGTTTGGGGATTTGATTATATGGGACCTTTTCCTAAATCCAATGGGTATACTCATATTTTAGTTGTTGATTACGTTACTAAGTGGGTAGAAGCTATTCCAACTAGTAGTGTTGATCATAACACTTCTATTAAAATGCTTAAAGAAGTTATTTTCCCGAGGTTCGGAGTCCCTAGATATTTAATGACTGATGGTGGTTCACATTTTATTCATGGTGCATTCCGTAAACTGCTTGCTAAATACGATGTCAACCATAGAATTGCATCTCCCTATCACCCTCAATCTAGTGGTCAAATAGAATTGAGCAATAGAGAAATAAAATTAATTTTGCAAAAAACCGTCAATAGATCTAGAAAGAATTGGTCTAAGAAACTTGACGATGCATTATGGGCTTATAGAACTGCTTATAAAAATCCTATGGGTATGTCTCCTTATAAAATGGTTTATGGAAAAGCATGTCATTTACCTCTTGAGTTAGAACATAAAGTATATTGGGCAATTAAAGAACTCAATTATAATTTTAAACTTGCCGGTGAAAAGAGGTTATTTGATATTAGCTCATTAGATGAATGGAGAACCCAAGCTTATGAAAATGCCAAATTGTTTAAAGAAAAAGTTAAAAGATGGCATGATAGAAGAATTCAAAAACGGGAATTCAAATTGGGTGAGCAAGTTCTATTGTACAATTCTCGTTTGAGATTCTTTGCAGGAAAACTTCTCTCTAAATGGGAAGGACCGTATATCATCGAAGAAGTTTATCGCTCCGGAGCCATCAAAATAAACAACTCCGAAGGCACTAATCCGATTAATGTAGAAACTAATTTCAGGTACTCCCATTAATGTAGAAACTAATATTATTGAAACAATTACACCGGAGGAATACATAAGACAGACCTTCCAGAACACTTTAGAACCCTGAAAAGGAAGAGGTACGTGATACGGTAAGTAAACCGACTCCAAAAATTCCATAAAAATACTTTCTGTCAGTTTTGGAATATTAGAAAAATACAAAAATAAGAAACAGCCGAGGGGACCCATGAGGTGCACACGAGGCACCAGGGCGCGCCACCCCCCCCAGGCGCACCCTGGTGGCTCGTGAGCCCCTCGTGAGCCTTCCCGACTCCGTTTTCTTCTGGATTACTTGTTTTGCAAGATAAAAATTCTTTATATATACTCCCGGACGTTTTGACCACCGTATCGCAGAAATCTTCTCTGTTCTTATTTCGTGCTATTTTTCTGACAGATCCGAAAGTATGTCGTCTCAAGACTCAGATGGAGAGAGCTTCGTATCAAATTACGTTTCGAATCCAGGAATCTATGGGGATATAGACCCCTATGGATGGTCCGCGAAGGAGGAGCTAGATGCCAACATGAAGGGAATGGAAGACGCGAGCTCGGATGAAGAAGATGCCCCTCTGCCTCAACCGGGAGATATGCATGTGGAGTTTAAGAAGTCGAGCCTCCCAAACACAGTAAACAAATCTAAGATCCAATTTATCCCTTTCCATCTTCTACAGGAAAACAAGAACGTATTGTGTGAGAAGATAGTGGAGCTTGAGCAAGAAATTAGCAAGTTGAAGGAAGAAAACTATGTTCTCAAGCGGAAACTGAAGGAAAGCCCACCACTTCATCACCACCACCATCACCGAAGAAGGAAACTTGAGTACATGGGTATGGGCACTCCCCTTGGCTTGTGCCAAGCTTGGGGGAGGTGCCCCGGTATCCTATCACCATCACTTTTGCTATCTTTACCTACTTTTAGTTCGATCCTTAGTTATTTCGTGATTTAGTTGAATAAAAGTTTAGTATGATCTATTTTCGAGTGCTAGTTTCGTGATCTATCTATCTATGTAATTGAGTTGAGAGTTATATAATAAAGAGTATTTGAGTTTTTACTTCTTTACTTTTATGCTTCAATCCTAGCAATGGAAATAATGAAAAAGATCATATGCTAATCTTATGGAAAGTAATGACATTACATAAAGAAAAGTATAAGTGGTAAAATTTATTGAAAGTTAACAAGCATAGCATTAGTCAATGATGCAATTCATGAAAAAATTAATAGGGAAGAGAAGATTCACATGCAAATACACTATCTTGGACATCTTTTATGATTGTGAGCCCCCATTAAGTATTTTATGTCAAATTGTTGACGTTGGACAAGGAAGACAATGTAATGAATTATGTTTGCTTATATTCACATAGAAGCTATATTGTCATAGATCCTTCAACATGTGGTGCTTGCTCAATATCTTTGCTAGCCAAAAATCTACACCAAGTAGAGATACTACTTGTGCATCCAAAACCCTTAAACCTAGTTTCATGTCATGAGAGTCCACTATATCTACCTATGGATTGAATAAGATCCTTCAAGTAAGTTGTCATCGGTGCAAAAAGCAATAAAAATTGACTCTAAATGTGTATGAACTTTTATTGTAAGAGAAAATAAGCTTTGTACGAACTTGTGATGGTAAAGAAATAAAAGCGATGGACTGCATAATAAAGGTTGCTATCACAAGGGGCAATATAAAGTGACGTTCCTTTGCATTAAGAGCTTGTGCATCCAACAACAAAAAGCGCATGACAACCTCTGCTTCCCTCTGCGAAGGGCCTGTCTTTTACTTTTATGTATTTACTTTTTATGCAAGAGTCAATAGTGTTCTCCTCTATTCCTTTTTATTTTTCTCTTTTGCAAGCATCATGTGGTGGGGAAAGATCTAGGCATATATATCCAGTTGGATATGAGTGATCATGAGTTATTATTGTTGACATCACCCTTGAGGTGAATAAGTTGGGAGGCGAAATTATAAGCCCCTATCTTTCTATGTGTCTGGCTGAAACTTTTTGCTCCATATATATGTTGTGAGTGTTAGCAATCATAGAAGAATATATGATGGTTGAGTATGTGGACTTGCTAAAAAGCTCCTACATGAGACCCTTCCTGAAAATATGATGAATTGCAATTGCATTGTTGACTGAGAACATAGTTTGTTATTTTTCAAGAAAGTTTATGCCTTATACTTCATTGTTGTGATGAATTGTTACTTGCTCATGAGAAGTTTTATGATAATGAATATTGCTGTTATAATAATGATCATGATGCTACTATGTCCGTATTTTGTTTTTATCGACACCTCTCTCTCTAAACATGTGGACATGATTATCGATATCGGCTTTCGCTTGAGGACACTCGAGGTCTAAGCTTGGGGGAGTTGATACGTCCATTTTGCATCATGTTTTACTACTGTTATTTATAGTGTTTTTAATCAATATAACACTTTGTGGAGCAATTCTAATGCCTTTCTCTCTTAATATGCAAGATTTACACAAGGAGGGAGATTGCCGGCAGCTGGAATTCTAGACCTGAAAAAGCTATCTCAGAGATGCCTATTCTGCACATCTCCAAATGAGCTGAAATTTCACGGAGATTTATTTTGGAATAAATAAAAAATACTGGAAGAAAGAAATACCAAAGGGGGCCACCCAGGTGCCCACAAGGCACCAGGGTGCGCCACCCCCCCAGGCGCGCCCTGGTGGCTTGTGGGGCCCCTGGCCAGCCTCCGGTGCCCATTTTCTGGTATATAAGCCCATTTGCCCTAGAAAAAATAAGGAGAGAAGACTTTTGGGACGGTGCGCCGCCATCTCGAGGAGGAACTTGGGCAGGAGCACTTTTGCTCTCCGGCGGAGCGATTCCGCCGGGGATACTTCCCTCCGGGAGGGGGAAATCGGAGCCATCGACATCACCAACGATCCTCTCATTGTGGGAGGACCAATCTTCATCAACATCTTCAACAGCACCATCTCATCTGAAACCCTAGTTCATCTCTTGTATTCAATCTTTGTCTCAAAACCTCAGATTGGTACCTATGGGTTGCTAGTAGTGTTGATTACATCTTGTAGTTGATGCTAGTTGGTTTATTTGGTGGAAGATTATATGTTCAGATCCAATATGCTATTCAATACCCCTCTGATCTTGGACATGAATATGATTTGTGAGTAGTTACTTTTGTTCTTGAGGACATGGGAGAAGTCTTGTCATAAGTAATCATGTGAATTTGGTATTCGTTCGATATTTTGATGATATGTATGTTGTTGATTCTCTTAGTGGTGTCATGTGAACGTCGACTACATGACACTTCACCATCTTTGGGCCTAAGGGAATGCATTGTGGAGTAGTAATTAGATGATGGGTTGCTAGAGTGACAGAAGCTTAAACCCTAGTTTATGCGCTATTCCGTAAGGGGCTGATTTGGATCCATATGTTTAATACTATGGTTAGAGTTATCTTAATTCTTGTTTCGTAGTTGCGGATGCTTGCGAGAGGGGGTAATCATAAGTGGGAGGCTTGTTCAAGTAAGAACAGCACCCAAGCACCGGTCCACCCATATATCAAATTATCAAAGTAGCGAACGCGAATTAAACAAACATGATGAAAGTGACTAGATGAAATTCACATGTGTCCTCGAGAACGCTTTGCTTATTATAAGAGATCGTTCCGGCTTGTCCTTTGCTACAAAAAGGATTGGGCCACCTTGCTGCACTCCTTGTTACTATTGCTACTTGTCACTTGTTACAAATTACCTTGCTATCAAACTACTCGTTACCAAAAATTTCAGTGCTTGCAGAAAATACCTTGCTGAAAACCGCTTGTCATTTCCTTCTGCTCCTCGTTGGGTTCGACACTCTTACTTATCAAAAGGACTACTATTGATCCCCTATACTTGTGGGTCATCACTGTGCCTCCTACTGATCCTTTAGAACAATATTTGCTAGACCATGAGAATGATATGCATATGAATGAAATAAATGAAATAGATGAGCTGTTCTTTAAACAAGCACCTATCCTTAAACATAATTTGCCTGTTGAAACCTTGGGAGATCCACCTCCACCCAAGGGTGATCCTGTGTTTGAATTAAATCAATTACCTGATACAGTTAAATATGCTTATCTTGATGAAAAGAAGATATATCCTGTTATTATTAGTGCTAACCTTTCAGAGCATGAAGAAATGAGATTACTTAAAACTCTGAAAAAGTAGTGTAATATCCACTCTCATCCCCAGTAGGTCATAACGACGTCGCACGTAAGGGGTACAGACTGTAGTGTAATATACCCTCTCATCCCCAGCAGGGGCATACGGGATATATCTGAGAGCAGTCTCCTCCAAGCGACTCTGCTCTCCACGGAGACGGGCAATAGCAGTATAGGCAGCGTCATGGACTGCCATGTCAGCAGTCACTCCGACACCATGAAAGGTGTGCAACTCAGTGATGGAGTTGTTCTGCCGATCGAAGATACGAACCACAGCGTGGTACTGCTCCTGGTTGAACTCGCGGTAATCCTCGTAAACAGTGTACTCGGGGTACCAGCGATATCCCAGCCTGGTCAAAAGATCGACCAGAATAGCAGAGAACCCAGTCGCATCAACAGCCATGGTTTGGCGTACGAGCTGTTTTGCAGGACGCATCTGAAACAAGGGAGTGCACGATGTCATGAGACAGTGTGAGAAGCATAAGATAACTTTGAAAGGAATGTTTGCAGATAATCCATCTCTCCGGGTGAATGTGAACACGAGAACCTAATGTCAGAGTTAGTAAAATCTTTAATCCGAATAGAAGAGAGATCAGAGTCGCAGAGTAAGGAAGAGGAATAAAAGATCCTAAACCCATCCATTGGCGACGTGGGCCCGTAACCCACAGAGCCATGTTAGTAAAATGGTTTTTCAAAGACTAGACTCAACTTCGGCCAAGGAGTTGGAAAGGGGGATTCCTATAGGCAGTCGGCTTTGATACCAACTTGTGACGCCCCCGACTCAATCGTGCACTAATCATACACGCAAATGCACACGATTAAGCCTAAGGACTCACGGGAAGATATCACAACACAACTCTAAGCACAAATAAAAGTCATACAAGCTTTATATTACAAGCCAGGGGCCTCGAGGGCTCGAATACAATCTTGAGCACAAGCGTTAGCGGAAGCAACAATAATATCTGAGTACAGACATAAAGGAAACAAGTCTGCCTTAAGAAGGCTGAGCGAAACAACGATAACTAGATCGATAAGGCACAGGCCTCCTGCCTGGGGCCTCCGAATCTACTCCTGGTCGTCGGCCACCATGTAGTAGTAGGCTCCACTGGTAGGGTAGTAGTAGTCATCGGCGGGAGCAGCTAGCTCCTAGGCTCCGTCATCTGATCGCAGTAATCGGGTATGGGGAAAAAGGGAAGCAAAGCAACCGTGAGTACTCATCCAAAGTACTCTCAAGACTTACATCAAAACTATTCTACTTATGCATCGGTAACAAAGAAGGGGCTGTATCAGTGGACTGGACTGCAGAAATGCCAGAATAGGGGGAAGGCCTAGCCTATCGAAGACTAGCATCTTCAGCGTCTTGCAGCATTAGAAGAGTGTAGATTAGTACATAGTAAAGTAGTAAGCAAGTAGTATCCATGCCCAGAGATCCTTCCTCGACCCCAGCGAGAAAGCGATCCCGGAGCTAACATATTATTAAACATCACAAGTATGCAGTTCTAGTTGTAGTAGATCGGGATACTCTCTGAGCGTCCGTTACCGTGGACACGGCTATTCGAATAGATATACTTCCCTGCAGGGGTGCACCAACTTACCCAACACGCTCGATTAACTTTGGCCGGACACACTTTTATCGGGTCATGCCCGGCCTCGGCCGATCGACACACCGTAGTCCTACCTAGGCTCAACAGAGAGGCCAACATGCCGGTCTAACTCCTAAATGCGAAGGTGTCATGGGCCAATCATCCTTTGCAATCCTGCGGGTTGCGAATGGGGCCGGGAGCTGACCTAGCCCCCTTAATACAAGCGTAGGCTTTCCCAGTCCAACCCGGCGCGCGCCACTCAATTGCTGACGTCTGAGAGCTTTCGGAAGAATCGTACGACGTCGAGTGCCCATACTTATTCCCGCGTGGTGGTTAGTGCGAAAAGGCCAGAGGCCTACTCAGATCACATATCCTAACCCATTAGTGCTCTGGGAGCTCGCGGTGACAATCAATGATCCACGATCTGTGGTCCCATCGCCCCATCTCGTGGACTTACGGCAAGGGCCAGGAATGCCTGGCCGTGCCACGTAATTATCTCGCGGGTAACCTCACGGTCAACCTGACTCCACATTTCTCGCGGGTACCCCTCGGGGTCGACCTGCCTGCAACAAAGGTCTAAGGTAAAAGTCATGGTAACCGTGTGTCCATAACATCAAAGGGAACCCGAGGAATCACCCTCGATGGATTCCTACTCGATGTAATCCGTCAAGGAGAACCAGGAGGAATCACCCTCGATGGTCCACACTTGAGGGGTTGCACGACAGAGTCATCATCGGGAAGGGGAGAGTGAGGAATCACCCTCTGATCACCACCGATGTGCTATAATACAGAGATATCATCAGGAGTGCAGTGCGAGGTATCACCCTCGGCACTCGATAGTAGCCCTGCAGAGTCGTACAACTAAGGGGGGGGTGTTCGGTGATGTGTCGGTCTCTGCACATCGATCACAAAGATCGAGGCACTGGTAACAAAGCGGGGCAACAGGGACAAGGGTGAGGGGTCACTGATGGATCACTAACCAACCTATTCTAAGCAGTTTAGGATGACAGGTAATGTAACAACAGCAGGTTACAAAAATAGGCTATGCATCATAATAGGAGCAATCAATTACAGTAGCAAATTATAATGCAAGCATGGGAGAGAAAGAATAGGCAATATTGGAATGATCAAGGGGGGGGGGTTGCTTGCTTGGAAGCTCTGCTGACAAGGTCTGGTCGTGAGGGGCGTAGTCGTACTCGGCAGCAGCATCGGTCTCGGGGTCTACCAGAGAGAAGAGGGGGAAGAAACAATAAATAAAAGCAAACAATGCAACACAGATGCAAGGCATGGCAGGAAGCTGTGCTAGGGGTGACCTAATGCAGCACTACACGTTTCAGACGGAGCGGGAAAATATCTGGGGATATTTTCCCGGCCTTAGACATCTGTCAGACAGATGAACCGGAGGGGAAGGTTCCATGTTTGCAGTGTTTTGGGCATGTGACAGCTGCATGGAGGGCATATACGGGTTCATCGTGTTTTTCTGATCAACTTTCATGTAGAAAACTTTTTCATCCGAGCTACGGTTTATTTTCTATGATTTTTCAAAGATTTAAACATTTTCTAGAATTACTGGAATTAATTTAAATATCAAATTCGAATTTAAACAGTGAAATTACTTTTTATACCCAGCAGTGAGCTAGCCACTGTGGCTGACAGGTGGGCCACTGCCTAGTCAGCATCCCAGTCAGCAGTCAACTCTGTTGACTGTTGCCTGGTCAAACTGACGTGTGGGGCCCCTCTATCATAGACTGTATTATTTTAACAGCAGATTAATCTAACTAATTAACTAATTAGCCAGTGGGACCCACTGTCAGTGACTGTTTAATTAACAGATTAATTATTTATAAAAACATTTTAAATAGCGTGGGGTCCACATGTCAGTGACCTAGTCTGCCTAGTCAGCAGGGTTGACCAAGTCAACCCAGCCAACGGGACCCACTGGGCCCACTGTCAGCGACCCGGGGGAGGCCACATGGCGGGCCACGTCAGCGCCGTCACCGGAGCAACTCCGGCGACCATGTTTTGCGGCAGCGCGCGACGGGAAGTGGTCGGGAATCGGCTACGGTGCGCGGTTCGAATGAGCATGACGAGGCACGTCGATCGGTGGCGGTGGCTGGCCGTGGGGTGGCCTGAACCAACGGCGGTGAGCACGAACGCGGCGGCCGGAGTACGGGTCTTTGCGGGATCGGTGAAACACGGCGCAAAAGCTCGAGCTAGCTAGCTAGGCAGGCGCAACAGCTCACCAGCAGCTCGTCAGGGCCACTGGTTCGAGCGGAGCGGCAAGGGGAGCACGGTGTGCACGGCAATGGCGGCAACCAGAGCATCGGGACAATGGCGGCTTCATACGGGCACGCAAGCAAGCAGCAGAGGAGAGGGGAAGAAGCGGCGCTCACCGAAGAGGCTCACGGTGGCCGGCGTTAGCTTAGGAGCGCAGAGGTGAGGTGGATCGCGACGATGCAGTGACGGCGGCCGGAGAAGAAGAGGAGCTCGATGCCGAGGCTGTAGTGCGCCCCAGCTCCAGATGGTGGTCGAGGAAGAAGAGGCGGAGGCCGGCGGAGTTCCAGGACACGCTCCGGGGACGCGGGGACGGTGGTGGCCGCGACGTTCACGGTGGCGAGGCCATGGCCGCGCTTGGGAGAGGTGGGAGAGAGTGAGGGAGAGGGGGTACTGCGGGCTAGGGTTCGCCAGGGGGACGGGGCACGGGTTAGTAGGCGCCCGCGGCGCTGTAGCAGCGCGCTATCGAGCGAGGAGAGGGGGGGGGGCAGGCGCAGCAAGCGCGCGTGCGGCGACAGAGAGCGGGGTGAACAGGAGGAGGAAGACGAGCGGGGGAGTGGGCTGGGCCGGTTACTGTGGACTTGAAGACCACAAGCACAGTAACCGCTAGCCCTTTTCCCTTTTTCTTTTTCTGCTTTTCATTTCCTTTCTGTTTTACAAAATGATAGGCCCCCACTTGACTTTTGTAAATTGTGGTACTAGTCCAAATAAATACTATGTATTATATAGTACTGCCACAAAAAGTTTGAGGGCCCAATGATTTCATTTGAATTTGTATTGCATTTAAAAGATTCAAAAGGTGCTATTGGCCATGTTTTCAAGATGTTAGAGTCATCTAGGGGATTTAGGTGATGTTGTTTTCCTGAACATAAATAGTTATGGAATATTTCCAAAATTAAGAACTATTTAGTTTCCAAATTTGAACAACTTTTATTTTCACCTCATATTTGAATTTCAATTTGAATTGGAATTTGAAATGAGATATGATTCCAATGTGATCAAGCCTTGCAAATCAAAATGACTTAGCATAATCATGAGGATCACTGTAGCTCATTACATAGGGGTGTTACACTTATCATCCTCAGTCTAGTGGTCAAGTTGAATTAACTAATAAAGAAATAAAATTGATTTTGCAAAAGACCGTTAATAGACCCAAAAAGAATTGGTCTAAGAAACTTGATGATGCATTATGGGCTTACAGAACTGCTTATAAAAATCCTATGGGTATGTCTCCATATAAAATGGTTTATGGAAAAGGATGTCATTTACCTCTTGAGTTAGAACATAAAGCATATTGGGCAATTATAGAACTTAACTATGATTTTAAACTTGCCGGTGAAAAGAGGCTATTTGATATTAGTTCTTTAGATGAATGGAGGACCCAAGCTTATGAAAATGCCAAGTTGTTTAAAGAAAAAGTTAAAAGATGGCATGATAAGAGAATTCAAAAATGGGAATTCAAAGTAGGTGATCATGTTCTATTATACAATTCTCGTTTAAGATTTTTTGCAGGAAAACTTCTCTCTAAATGGGAAGGCCCATACATCATCGAAGAAGTTTATCGCTCCGGAGCCATCAAAATAAACAATTCCGAAGGCAATAATCTGAGAGTTGTTAATGGGCCAAGAATTAACATTATATCTCAGGTACGCCCATTAATGTTGAAACTAATATTATTCAAACAATGACACCGGAAGTGCACATCGAGGAAACCTTCCGGAACGCTCCAAAATCCTGAAAAGGAGTAGATATGTGGTACGGTAAGTAAACCGACTCCAAAACTTCCATAAAAGTACTTTCTGTCCATTTTGGAATATATAAAAAATTAGGAAAATAATAAACAGTCTGAAAAGTGCACGAGGAGGCGACAAGCCTGGGGGCGCGTCCTACCCCCAGGGCGCACCTACCAGGCTTGTGGCGCCCTCGTGGACTTTCCCGACTCCGTTTTTCTTCCATATTACTTGTTCTGCACGGGAAAAATTCATTATATATACTCTCAGGTGTTTTGACCACCGCATCGCAAGTTTCTCCTCTGTTCTTGTTTCGGGCTGTTTTTCTGACAGATCTAGATCGCCATGGCGTCTCCAAGCTCGTCCAAGGACAAGTTCTACGAGAAGGTCATCAACCCATACCTATCAGAGGTGATGAAGCACCCTCAAGCCATTGAGATGCGTGAGGGGGTGCTCCACATCTGGGACATTCAAGGACCTAAGAAGACCGGGAGCGAGAAGGCCAGGCTGGAAGCGGTGGAACAGGAGATCTTCAAGTGCCAGGGGATGGTGGAGCGCGGACTTAGTGCTAACCACTCCATGATCACGGAGTTCATCCGTGAGCACAAGGTGGATGGCAAGAATATTGGGGACGTCATCTTCAAGCTCAATGACCGGATTGATTACCTTCAGGCCCAAATATATGATTTACAAAACCAAAATTTTGAGTATGAGGCCAAGTTCAAAGGTATGAGTTTAGCTGCAAATTCCAGGAATCCGGAAACACGTTCGTCCTTTTATGATGGAGATCCTATGCCTTGGAAGACAGAGGACAAGCCCACCACTTCATCACCACCATCACCCAAGAAGGAGATTTGAGTACATGGGTATGGGCACCACCCTTGGCTTGTGCCAAGCTTGGGGGAGGTGCCCCAGTATCGTATCATCATCACTTTTTATCATCATTATCTATCTTAGTTCGATCCTTAGTTATTTCATGATTTAGAAGAATAAAGTTTTAGTATGATTTAGTTTCGAGTGCTTGCTTTGTGATCTATCTATGTATGTAATCGTGTGTGAAAGTTATATAATAAAGAGTAGTTTGAGTTGAGTGTTTTGCTTTTGATGATCCAATCCTAGAAATAAATAAAGAATAAAAAGTAAGATCATATGCTAATCCCATGGGGAGTGTCGACTTCACATAAAAGAAGTATAATTGATAAAACTTGTTGGAAGTTGACAAACATAGCATTGGTCATTGTTGCAATTCATGAAAAAGTAATAAAGGAAGAGAGGTCTCACATATAAATACACTATCTTGGACATCTTTTATGATTGTGAGCCCCCATCAAATATTCTATGTCAATTAGTCGATGTTGGACAAGGAAGACAACGTAATGAGTTGTGTTTGCTTATATTCACATTGAACTTATATTGGTTTGGATCCTCTAACATGTGGTGCTTGCCCCCAATCTTTTGCTAGCCAAAATTCTGTACTAAGTAGAGATACTACTTGTGCATCCAAAAACCCTTAAACCCAGTTTCATGCCATGAGAGTCCACTATATCTACCTATGGATTGAATAAGATCCTTCAAGTAAGTTGTCATCGGTGCAAAGCAATAAAAGTTGCTCCTAAACATGTATGAACTTTTATTGCAAGGGAAAATAAGCTTTGTAAGATCTTGTGATGGTGGAGTAATAAAAGCGACAGACTGCATAATAAAGGTCGCTATCACAAGGGGCAATATAAAGTGACGTTCCTTTACATTAAGAGCTTGCACATCCAAAAACAAAAAGCGCATGACAACCTCTGCTTCCCTCTGCGAAGGGCCTATCTTTTACTTTATGTATTTACTTTCATGCAAGAGTCAATAGTATTCTCCCCTATTCCATTTTTATTTTTCTTTCTTGGCAAGCATCATGTAGTGGGGATTGATCTAGGCATATATATCCAGTTGTATGTAGGTGATCATGAGTTATTATTGTTGACATTACCCTTGAGGTAAATACGTTGCGAGGCGAAATTATAAGCCCCTATCTTTCTATGTGTTCGACTAAAACTTTTGCTCCATAAGTATGTCGTGAGTGTCAGCAATCATAGAAGACTAAATGATAGTTGAATATGTGAACTTGCTAAACAAAGCTCTTACATAGACTCTTTCTGATAATATGATGAATTGCAATTGCTTCAGTGACTGAGATCATAGTTTGTTAGTTTTCAATTTGGTTTCTGGTTCATACTTTAACTTGTGATCGAATTGTCACTTTTTCATGAGAAGTTTTATGATGATATACTGCTGTTATAATAAAGATCATGATGCTCCATGTCCATATTTTATTTTTATCGACGCCTCTCTCTCTAAACTGTGGTCATGATTATCGATTTCGGCTTTCGCTTGAGGACAAGCGAGGTCTAAGCTTGGGGGAGTTGATACGTCCAATTTGCATCATGATTTCCTACTGATAATTATAATGTTTTTGATCATTATTTCACTTTATGGTACAATTCTTATGCCTTTTCTCTCTTATTTTGCAAGATTAACATGAAGAGGGAGAATGCCGGCAGCTGGAATTCTGGACCTGAAAGTGTTGGGGAACGGAGCATGAATTTCAAAAAAAATTCCTACGCTCACGCAAGATCTATCCATGGAGATGCATCGCTACGAGAGGGGAGAGTGTGTCTACGTACCCTCGTAGACCGTTAGCGGAAGCGTCTCACAACGCGGTTGATGTAGTCGAACAATCCTTCGAGCTCCACCGATCGAGTACCGAACGTACGACACCTCCGAGTTCTACACACGTGCAGCTCGGTGACGTTCCTCGCCTTCTTGATCCAGCAAGACGTCGAGGTAGTAGATGAGTTCTGTCAGCACGACGGCATGGCGACGGTGACGGTGAAGTGATTCCGGCAGGGCTTCGCCTAAGCTCTCCGAAAATATGACCGAGGTGGAAAACAGAGATCGGGGCACCGCACACGGCTATGGGACAATTGTTGTACTTTGGGGTGCCCCCTTGCCCCCATATATAAAGGATGAGAGGGAGGAGGCCGGCCCCCTAGGAGTGCGCCAAGTGTGGGGAGTCCTACTAGGACTCCTTAGTCCTAGTAGGATTCCACCTCCCATACGGAGTAGGAAAGGGGGAAGGGAGAGGGAAAGGAAAGAGGGGGCTGCGCCCCCTCCCCTAGTCCAATTCGGTTTGGGCAAGTGGGGCGCGCGCCTCCTCACGTGGCCTGCCTCTCCTTTTCCCGTATGGCCCAATAAGGCCCATTACTTCTCCCGGTGAATTCCCGTAACTCCCCGGTACTCCAAAAAATACCCGAATCACTCGGAACCTTTCCGACGTCCGAATATAGCCTTCCAATATATGAATATTTACCTCTCGACCATTTCGAGACTCCTCGTCATGTCCGTGATCTCATCCGGGACTCCGAACAAACTTCAGCCACCAATCACATAACTCATATAATACTAAATCGTCATCGAACCTTAAGTGTGCGGACCCTACGGGTTCGGGAATGATGTAGACATGATCGAGACGACTCTCCGGTCAATAACTAACAGCGGAACCTGGATGCTCATATTGGTTCCTACATATTCCACGAAGATCTTTATCGGTGAACCTCATATGTCAACATACGTTGTTCCCTTTGTCTGGCGGTATGTTACTTGCCCGAGATTCGATCGTCGGTATCCAATACCTAGTTCAATCTCGTTACCGGCAAGTCTCTTTACTCGTTCCGTAATACATCATCTTGCAACTAACTCTTTAGTCACGGTGCTTGCAAGGCTTCTGTGATGCTGTATTACCGAGAGGGCCCAGAGATACCTCTCCGATAGTCGGAGTGACAAATCCCAATCTCGATCCATGCCAACTCAACAAACACTTTCGGAGATACCTGTAGTGCACCTTTATAATCACCCAGTAACGTTGTGACGTTTGATACACCCAAAGTATTCCTACGGTATCCGGGAGTTGCATGATCTCATGGTCAGAGGAACGTGTATTTGACATAGTGAAAGCAATAGCAATAAACTGAACGATCATTTGCTATGCTAACGGTTGGGTCATGTCCATCACATCATTCTCCTAATGATGTGATCCCGTTATCAAATGACAACTCATGTCCATGGTCAGGAAACCTTGACCATCTTTTGATCAACGGGCTAGTCTAGTAGAGGCATACTAGGGACATAGTATTTGTCTATTATCCACACATGTATTTAGTTTCCGGTCAATACAATTCTAGCATGAATAATAAACCATTATCATGAACGGAGAAATATGATAATAATAAACACTTTATTAATTGCCTCTAGGGCATATTTCCAACAGTCTCCCACTTGCACTAGAGTCAATTACATTGTAATGAATCTAACACCCATCGCATTCTGGTGCTGATCATGTTTTGCTCGTGGAAGAGGTTTGGTCAACGGGTCTGCCACATTCAGATCCGTGTGTACTTTGCAAATCTCTATGTCTCCATCCTTAATCAAATTCCGAATGGAGTTGAAGCGACGCTTTATATGCTTGGTTCTCTTGTGAAACCTGGGCTCCTTTGCTATAGCAATTGCTCCAGTGTTGTCACATAAGATAGTCATTGGACCCGATGCACTAGGTATGATACCTAGATCGGATATGAACTCCTTCATCCAGACTCCTTCATGTGCTGCTTCGGAAGCAGCTATGTATTCCGCCTCACATGTAGATCTCGCCACGACGCTCTGCTTGGAACTGCACCAACTGACCGCTCCACCATTAAGAATAAATACGTATCCAGATTGTGACTTAGAGTCATCTGGATCTGTGTCAAAGCTAGCATCGACGTAACCCTTTACGACGAGCTCTTTGTCACCTCCATAAACGAGAAACATGTCCTTGGTCCTTTTCAGGTACTTCGGGATATTCTTGACCGCTGTCCAGTGATCTACTCCTGGATCACTTTGGTACCTTCCCACCAAGCTAATAGCGAGGCACACATCAGGTCTGGTACACAGCATGGCATACATAATAGAGCCTATGGCTGAGGCGTAGGGGATGACACTCATCTTCTCTTTGTCTTCTGCCGTGGTCGGGCTTTGAGTCTTACTCAATCTCACACCTTGCAATACAGGCAAGAACCCTTTCTTTGACTGATCCATTTTGAACTTCTTCAAAATCTTGTCAAGGTATGTGCTTTGTGAAAGTCCAATGAGGCGTCTTGATCTATCTCTATAGATCTTGATGCCTAATATGTAAGCAGCTTCTCCGAGATCCTTCATTGAAAAACTTTTGTTCAAATAACCCTTTATGCTTTCCAGAAATTCTATGTCATTTCCCATCAATAATATGTCATCCACATATAATATGAGAAATGCCACAGAGCTCCCACTCACTTTCTTGTAAATACAAGCTTCTCCATAAGTTTGTATAAACCCAAACGCTTTGATCACTTCATCAAAGCGAGTATTCCAGCTCCGAGATGCTTGCACCAGTCCATAGATGGATCGTTGGAGCTTGCATACTTTGTTAGCACCTTTAGGATCGACAAAACCTTCCGGTTGCATCATATACAATTCTTCCTTAAGGAATCCATTAAGGAATGCCGTTTTGACGTCCATTTGCCAGATTTCATAATCATAAAACGCAGCAATTGCTAACATAATTCTGACAGACTTTAGCATCGCTACAGGTGAGAAAGTCTCATCGTAGTCAACTCCTTGAACTTGTCGATAACCTTTAGCAACAAGTCGTGCTTTATAGACGGTGACATTACCATCAGCGTCCGTCTTCTTCTTAAAGATCCATTTATTTTCAATAGCTCATCGTTCATCGGGCAAGTCTACCAAAGTCCATACTTTGTTCTCATACATGGATCCAATCTCGGATTTCATGGCCTCAAGCCATTTGTCGGAATCCGGGCTTGCCATCGCTTCTTCATAGTTCGAAGGTTCATCGTTGTCTAGCAACATGACCTTCAAGACTGGATTTCCGTACCACTCTGGTGCGGAACGTGTCCTGGTTGACCTTCGAAGTTCAGTAACAACTTGATCCGAAGTTTCATGATCATCATCATCAACTTCTTCTCTGGTCTGTGTCGATGTCACAGAAATTTCTTTCTGTGGCGTACTACTATCCAGAGGAGGTACAATTACCTCATCAAGTTCTACTTTCCTCCCACTCACTTCTTTCGAGAGAAACTCCTTCTCTAGAAAGGATCCATTCTTAGCAACGAATACTTTGCCTTCGGATCTGTGGTAGAAGGTGTACCCAACGGTCTCCTTTGGGTATCCTATGAAGACGCACTTATCCGCTTTGGGTTCGAGCTTATCTGGCTGAAGCCTTTTCACATAAGCATCGCATCCCCAAACTTTCAGAAACGACAGCTTAGGTTTCTTACCAAACCACAGTTCATACGGTGTCGTCTCAACGGATTTAGACGGTGCCCTGTTTAAAGTGAATGCAACTGTCTCTAATGCATAACCCCAAAATGATAGTGGCAAATCGGTAAGAGACATCATAGAACGCACCATATCTAATAGAGTATGATTACGACGTTCGGACACACCATTACGCTGTGGTGTTCCAGGTGGCGTGAGCTGTGAAACAATTCCACATTGTTTTAAGTGATTGCCAAACTCGTAACTCAAATATTCTCCTCCACGATCAGATCGTAAGAACTTTATTTTCTTGTTACGATGGTTCTCTACTTCACTCTGAAATTCTTTGAACTTTTCAAATGTTTCAGATTTATGCTTCATCAAGTAGACATAGCCATATCTACTCAAATCATCTGTGAACGTGAGAACATAACGATATCCACCGCGCGCCTCAACACTCATCGGATCGCATACATCGGTATGTATTATTTCCAACAAGTCTGTTGCTCGCTCCATTGTTCCGGAGAACGGAGTCTTAGTCATCTTGCCCATGAGGCATGGTTCGCACGTCTCAAATGATTCATAATCAAGTGATTCCAAAAGTCCATCTGTATGGAGTTTCTTCATGCGTTTTACACCAATATGACCTAAGCGGCAGTGCCACAAATATGTGGTACTATCATTATCAATTTTGCGTCTTTTGGCATCAATATTATGGATGTGTGTATCACCACGATCGAGATTCAACAAGAATAAACCATTCACAAGCGGTGCATGACCATAAAAGATATTATTCATCAAAATAGAACAACTTTTATTCTCTGATTTAAATGAATAACCGTCTCGCAATAAACAAGATCCAGATATAATGTTCATGCTCAACGCAGGCACCAAATAACAATTATTTAGGTTCATCACTAATCCCGAGGGTAGATGTAGAGGTAGCGTGCCGACGGCGATAACTTCAACTCTTGAACCGTTCCCGACGCACATCGTCACCTCGTCCTTAGCCAATCTTCGTTTATTTCGTAGCTCCTGTTTCGAGTTACAAATATGAGCAACCGAACCAGTATCAAATACCCAGGTGCTACTACGAGTATTGGTAAGGTACACATCAATAACATGTATATCAAATATACCTTTGTTGATGTTGCCAGCCTTCTTATCTGCCAGGTACTTGGGGCAGTTCCGCTTCCAGTGACCAGTCCCCTTGCAGTAGAAACACTCAGTCTCGGGTTTGGGTACAGACTTGGGTTTCTTCGTGGGAGCAGCAACTGATTTGCCGTTCTTCTTGAAGTTCCCCTTCTTTCCCTTGCCCTTCTTGAAACTAGTGCTCTTCTTTACCATCAACACTTGATGCTCCTTCTTGACTTCTACCTCCGCAGCTTTGAGCATAGCGAAGAGCTCGGAAATAGACTTTTCCATTCCTTGCATATTATAGTTCATCACAAAGCCCTTATAGCTTGGTGGCAGTGATTGGAGAATTCTGTCAATAACCGAATCATCTGGAAGATTAACTCCCAACTGAGTCAAGCGGTTATGCAACCCAGACATCTTGAGTATATGCTCACTGACAGAACTATTCTCCTCCATCTTACAGCTAAAGAACTTGTCGGAGACATCATATCTCTCGACCCGGGCATGAGCTTGAAATACAAGTTTCAGCTCTTGGAACATCTCATATGCTCCATGATGCTCAAAACGTCTTTGGAGCCCCGGTTCTAAGCCGTAAAGCATGGCACACTGAACTATCGAGTAGTCATCAACACGTGTCTGCCAGGCATTCATAACGTCAACAGACGAGGGAGGGGGTGCGACACCTAGCGGTGCATCAAGGACATAAGCCTTCTGTGCAGCAATGAGGATGATCCTCAGATTACGGACCCAGTCCGCATCGTTGCTTCCATCATCTTTCAACTTAGCTTTCTCTAGGAACGCATTAAAATTCAGTGGAACTACAGCGCGGGCCATTGATCTACAACATACAATAGCAAAGATTATTTAGACTATGTTCATGATAATTGAAGTTCAATTAATCAAATTATTTAAGAACTCCCACTTAGATTAACATCCCTCAAGTTGTCTAAGTGTAACATGATCCACATCAACTAAGCCACGTCTGATCATCACGTGAGGTGGATTAGTTATCAATGGTGAACATCTTTCATGTTGATCATATCTACTATATGACTCATGTTCGACCTTTCGGTCTCTTGTGTTCCGAGGCCATATCTGTATATGCTAGGCTCGTCAAGTTTAACCCAAGTATTCTGCGTGTGTAAAACTGGCTTATACCCGTTGTATGCGAACGAAAGAATCCATCACACCCGATCATCAAGTGGTGCTTAGAAGCGTCGAACCTTCGCAACGGTGCATACTAGGGGAGAACACTTATCTTGAAATTTAGTGAAGGGATCATCTTATAATGCTACCGTCGTCCTAAGCAAAATAAGATGCATAAAAGGATTAACATCACATGCAATTCAATATATGTGACATGATATGGCCATCATCGTCTTGTGCTTTTGATCTCCATCAGCCAAGCACCGTCATGATCTCCATTGTCACCGGATTGACACCATGATCTCCATCGTAGCGTCGTGACACCTTGATCTCCATCGCAGCGTCGTGGTCGTCTCGCCGGCTATTGCTACTACTACTACTGCTAACTCATAGCGGTAAAGAAAAGCAATTACATAGCGTTGGCATTGCATACAATAAAGAGACAACCATAAGGCTCCTGCCGGTTGCCTGATAACTTACAAAACATGATCATCTCATACAACAACTTATATCACATCATGTCTTGACCATATCACATCACCAGCATACCCTGCAAAAACAAGTTAGACGTCCTCTACTTTGTTGTTGCAAGTTTTACGTGGCTGCTACGGGTTTGCAAGAACCGTTCTTACCTACGCAAAACCACAACGTGGTGTAGTGATTGCTTTTTGATCTTCTAAAAGAACCCTCTTCATTGAAACCGATTCAACTAAAGTGAGAGAGACAGACACCCGCCAGTCACCTTTATGCAACGAGTGCACTTAGCGGTGAAACCTGTCTCGCGTAAGCGTACGCGTAATGTCGGTCCGGGCCGCTTCATCTCACAATACCGCCGAATCAAGTATCAACTAGTAACGGCAAGCAATATGTATACACTCACGCCCACAACTCACTTGTGTTCTACTCGTGCAAATCACATCTACGCATAGACCTGGCTCGGATGCCACTGTTGGGGAACGGAGCATGAATTTCAAAAAAAATTCCTACGCTCAAGCAAGATCTATCCATGGAGATGCATCGCTACGAGAGGGGAGAGTGTGTCTACGTACCCTCATAGACCGTTAGCGGAAGCATCTCACAACGCGGTTGATGTAGTCGAACAATCCTTCGAGCTCCACCGATCGAGTACCGAACGTACGGCACCTCCGAGTTCTACACACGTGCAGCTCGGTGACGTTCCTCGCCTTCTTGATCCAGCAAGACGTCGAGGTAGTAGATGAGTTCCGTCAGCACGACGGCGTGGCGACGGTGACGGTGAAGTGATTCCGGCAGGGCTTCGCCTAAGCTCTCCGAAAATATGACCGAGGTGGAAAACAGAGATCGGGGCACCGCACACGGCTATGGGACAATTGTTGTACTTTGGGGTGCCCCCTTGCCCCCGTATATAAAGGATGAGAGGGAGCAGGCCGGCCCCCTAGGAGTGCGCCAAGTGTGGGGAGTCCTACTAGGACTCCTTAGTCCTAGTAGGATTCCACCTCCCATACGGAGTAGGAAAGGGGGAAGGGAGAGGGAAAGGAAAGAGGGGGCTGCGCCCCCTCCCCTAGTCCAATTCGGTTTGGGCAAGTGGGGCGCGCGCCTCCTCACGTGGCCTGCCTCTCCTTTTCCCGTATGGCCCAATAAGGCCCATTACTTCTCCCGGTGAATTCCCGTAACTCCCCGGTACTCCAAAAAATACCCGAATCACTCGGAACCTTTCCGACGTCCGAATATAGCCTTCCAATATATGAATCTTTATCTCTCGACCATTTCGAGACTCCTCGTCATGTCCGTGATCTCATCCGGGACTCCGAACAAACTTCAGCCACCAATCACATAACTCATATAATACTAAATCGTCATCGAACCTTAAGTGTGCGGACCCTACGGGTTCGGGAATGATGTAGACATGATCGAGACGACTCTCCGGTCAATAACTAACAGCGGAACCTGGATGCTCATATTGGTTCCTACATATTCCACGAAGATCTTTATCGGTGAACCTCATATGTCAACATACGTTGTTCCCTTTGTCTGGCGGTATGTTACTTGCCCGAGATTCGATCGTCGGTATCCAATACCTAGTTCAATCTCGTTACCGGCAAGTCTCTTTACTCGTTCCATAATACATCATCTTGCAACTAACTCTTTAGTCACGGTGCTTGCAAGGCTTCTGTGATGCTGTATTACCGAGAGGGCCCAGAGATACCTCTCCGATAGTCGGAGTGACAAATCCCAATCTCGATCCATGCCAACTCAACAAACACTTTCGGAGATACCTGTAGTGAACCTTTATAATCACCCAGTAACGTTGTGACGTTTGATACACCCAAAGTATTCCTACGGTATCCGGGAGTTGCATGATCTCATGGTCAGAGGAACGTGTATTTGACATAGTGAAAGCAATAGCAATAAACTGAACGATCATTTGCTATGCTAACGGTTGGGTCATGTCCATCACATCATTCTCCTAATGATGTGATCCCGTTATCAAATGACAACTCATGTCCATGGTCAGGAAACCTTGACCATCTTTTGATCAACGAGCTAGTCTAGTAGAGCCATACTAGGGACATAGTATTTGTCTATTATCCACACATGTATTTAGTTTCCGGTCAATACAATTCTAGCATGAATAATAAACCATTATCATGAATGGAGAAATATGATAATAATAAACACTTTATTAATTGCCTCTAGGGCATATTTCCAACAGAAAGGGGTGAAATAGAGATAGCTATTCTGCATAACTCCAAATGACCTGAAAATTTATGGAGAATTATTTTGGAATATATAAAAAATACTAGTGAAAGAATCAACAGAAGGGGGCCCACCAGGAAGCCACAAGCCTGGGGGCGCGCCCTACCCCCCTAGGTGCGCCCCCCGAGCTTGTGGGGCCCCTGGCAGGCCTCTGGGCCCCTCCTTCTGCTATATGAAGCCATTTGCCCTAGAAAAAATCAGAAGAAGACTTCTGAGACGAAGTGCCGCCGTCTCGAGGCGGAACCTGGGCAGGAGCTATTTTGCTCTCCGGCGGAGCGATTCCGCCGGGGATACTTCCCTATGGGAGGGGGAAGTCGAAGCCATCGACATCACCAACGATCCTCTCATCATGAGAGGACCAATCTTCATCAACATCTTCACCAGCACCATCTCATCTCAAACCCTAGTTCATCTCTTGTATTCAATCTTTGTCTCAAAACCTCATATTGGTACCTGTGAGTTGCTAGTACTGTTGATTACATCTTGTAGTTGATGCTAGTTGGTTTATTTGGTGGAAGATTATATGTTCAAATCCTTAATGCTATTCAATACCCCTCTGATCTTGAACATGAATATGATTTGTGAGTAGTTACTTTTGTTCTTGAGGACATGGGAGAAGTCTTGTCATAAGTAATCATGTGAATTTGGTATTCGTTCGATATTTTGATGCTATGTATGTTGTGCTTCCTTTAGTGGTGTCGTGTGAACGTCGACTACGTGACACTTTACCATCTTTGGGCCTAAGGGAAGGCATTGTGGAGTAGTAATTAGATGATGGGTTGCTAGAGTGACAGAAGCTTAAACCCTAGTTTATGCGCTATTCCGTAAGGGGCTAATTTGGATCCATATGTTTCATGCTATGGTTAGAGTTATCTTAATTCTTCTTTCATAGTTGCGGATGCTTGCGAGAGGGGGTAATCATAAGTGGGGGGCTTGTTCAAGTAAGAACAGCACCCAAGCACCGGTCCACCCACATATCAAATTATCAAAGTAGCGAACGCGAATCAAACTAACATGATGAAAGTGACTAGATGAAATTCCCATGTGTCCTCGAGAACACTTTGCTTATTATAAGAGTTGCTATAAAAAGGATTGGGCCACCATGCTGCACTTTATTATACTTGTTACTTGTTACTTGTTACGAATTATCTTGCTATCAAAACTATATGTTACCACTACTTTCAGTATTTGCAGAGAATAGCTTACTGAAAACCACTTGTCATTTCCTTCTGCTCCTCGTTGGGTTCGACACTCTTACTTATCGAAAGGACTGGGATTGATCCTCTATACTTGTGGGTCATCATCCCGCTCATGGGCCAGCTCAATAGGGACGCGCACTGGCATGCATGTTCGCCAGCGCGTCACGCGCCAAATAGGAGCTCCCGCGCGGTTCGACGCATTTTACACCGCGCGGTTGATCTGGGATCGCTAAACCGCGCCCATGTCATCATCGTCTTGCTCCTGTGGGTTAGTCGGTCGATAATCTCGTGAACCTTGGAAGTATGGAAAGAGCTCGGCCATGTATCCGGTTCCGGTACGAGTTACGCTGCCAGTTGGTAGCCGAGACGTACTGGACATGGAAGAGTCCGTGATCGGCAGAAATTTCGTTGAGAAAAATTCACTGTAGGTCCTTAAACTTGCACCGGTGGTCACTTTAGTCCCCGTAGTTCAAAATACCCAAAATACCATCCCGAAACTTGCTCCAGGGGTTCACATACGGTCCATTGTACGCTTTGCTCTACGTATTCGCTGATGTGGCACTTGTCCAGTCACCCACTTGGCAGCTTAACTGCTGATACGTCTCTGTCGTATCTATAATTTTTGATTGTTTCATGCCAATATTCTACAACTTTCATATACTTTTGGCAACATTTTATATTATTTTTGGGATTAACATATTGATCCAGTGCCCAGTGCCAGTTTCTGTTTGTTGCATGTTTTTTGTTTTGCAGAATATCCATATCAAATGAAGTCCAAACGCGATAAAAAAATTTACGAAGATTTATTTTGGAATATATGTGATTTTTGGGAAGAAGAATCAACGCAAGACGGTGCTCGTGGGCCCCACGAGGCACCAGGGCGCGCCCCAGGGGGGTGGCGCGCCGTGGTGCCTCGTGAGCCCCTCATAAGTCGGTTGACCCCCTTCTTTCGCCGCACGAAATATAATATCCGGAAAAAAATCGTGTTAAAATTTCAGCCCGATCGGAGTTACGGATCTCCGGGAATTTAAGAAACGGTGAAAGGCCAGAAAACAAGAACGCGAAACAGAAGAGAACAGAGAGAGATATCCAATCTCGGAGGGGCTCCCGCCCCTCCGGGTGCCATGGAGGCCAAGGGCCAGAGGGGAAAACCTCCTCCCATCTAGGGGGGAGGCCAAGCAAGAAGAAGAAGGAGGGGGGCTCTCTCCCCATCTCTCCCGGTGGCGCCAGAACGTCATCGGGGCAATTATCGTGACGGCGATCTACACCAACAACTTCGCCGCTGTCACCACCAACTCTCTCCCCCTCTATGCAGAAGTGTAACACCTCTTCTCCTCGCTGTAATCTCTACTTAAACATGGTGCTTAATGCTACATATTATTATCCAACTATTTGTGGCCATCCTATGATGTTTGAGTAGATTCGTTTTGTCCTATGGGTTGATTGATGATCGTGATTGGTTTGAGTTGTATGTTTTATTTTGGTGCTATCCTATGGTGCCCTCCGTGTCGTGCAAGCATAAGGGATTCCCGCTGTAGGGTTTGCAATACGTTCATAATTCTCTTATAGTGGGCGGCTAGAGTGACAGAAGCTTACACCCGAGTAAGGGGGTTGTTGCGTATGGGAGTAAAGTGGACTTGATACTTAATGCTATGGTTGGGTTTTACCTTAATGATCTTTGGTACTTGCGGATGCTTGCTAGAGTTCCAATCATAAATGCATATGATCCAAGTATGGAAAGTATGTTAGCTCATGCCTCTCCCTCATATGAAATTGCAATAATGATTACCGGTCTAGTTATCGATTGCCTATGGACAAATCATTCTCTTGTGTTACAAAAGCTTTCTACTAAACAACTAACTTTTATTATCTCGCAAATTACTCCTAGTTTTATTCACGTTAAGTACTTATAGTCTTATCCTTACACATGATAATTTTGATGGATATATTATGCATGTGCTTGCTGCTCCTACTTGCAATTATTATGAGAGAGGAACTATGTCGTGGGTACGACCATCTATGGGGCCATCCAGCCCCTTGTGGTTCAGTAAGGGGGATCAACGTCCACAAAGAGCATGAACAATGGAAGACGCAAGAGATTTACCCAGGTTCGGGCCGCTGAGAAGCGTAAAACCCTACTCCTGCTTTTGGTGTATTGGGTGTGTGAGAGCACAAGTACAAGGAGCGCTTCTCCCGGCAAGGTGCGGAGAGAGCTGCTACGCGAGGCGTGCTGGTGTTTGAAAAGGGGTCCGAATCCTCCTAACTGTTGCCTTGGCCCTCCTTTTATAGCTCAAAGGGGTTACCACAGTGGCAAAATAGTAATTACATAGCGATTGGATAGCAAACAGTGCTATCATACCTAACTCTGCCAGTTTAGGACAAAAAGCATTAAATGTACTGTTAGGTGTCATGTGGAGAGGTAGTCCCGGCAAGGTTTCTGCACCGCTCGCCCAGCTACCTCGTATTATTCTGACACGCCTCCTGGACGGGTGTCATTAGATGCAAATCCTGTTCCAGTGTGCTGACACGTGCCCGACAAGCCTTACCAAACAGCCTGCGCGGTCGACACCTCACCTACTAGCGGACATCTGTGCGGTGAGTTGGAGCGCAGGAGGGCTAGCAAAAGCTTGCCGGTACGGAGCTTATCGGGTCTTCACCTTGCTGGTTTAGCCTCGCCGGCAAGGAAAGTCTTCATCTTCGGTACTAGTTGAGTGTTGTGTCTTGAGCTTCTTTCTGGTGGCTTCTGCGACTGGGCTCTGAATCTTGGTCTTGGCGGTTCCCGGCAAGGCTTGGCCGGCAAGGAGGCTGCTACTGTCTGTGCATAAGTCAGGGTATAAAATACCCATGTTTTATACACCGACAGGAGCCCCGGGCCTGGGCCATACGTGCATCTGAAGCGTCGTTGGGCTAGGCCCAAACAATGCACAAACACGCAGCGGGAAACTGTCGTTGTAATTTTTGTCATGATGGTTATCTTCGCTTGAGATCTTCTTTGCTTCCTTATTAATCTGGCCTTGAGCATGCTTTTGGCCATTTTCCGGCAAGCCTCGCCATTTGAACAAACTTAAATAGGTGCATGGCGACGCGTGGCGAGGAATAACTGCCATTCATGCCACGATTCTTCCTCCTTCTGCGCCTCCACCTTCCCCCATTATGCGCGTCTGCATGCATGCAAGGCAGCGGATTGGTGGAGAAGGGCGGCAGTTGGAGTGATGCGCCGGGCCAGGGGGCGCAGGGCGTGTGATTGGCGAACGTGGGCGGTTGCTGGAGTAACGCGCCCACCAGAAGCGCAGGGCGTGGGATTGGCGATCGTGGGCGGACGCCCGAAGACGGTGAAGAGCCAGCCTCCCCGCACTCCCCCTATAAAGAGGGGGGCTGCGGGGTGCGATGCTCATCCATCTCTTTCTGCCTCAATCTCCAGCGACTGCTGCCCTTTTTCTTGTATCTTCTTCCTCCGCATTTGACGATGGCATGACGAGGGGAAGGGGTCGCGGTCGTGCTTCCGCCACCGCGGTGAGAGCTTCTTCTCGGCCCCAAGCTCATGCTTCGGCTGTAGGTACGGAGGCTGGCTCCAGTGCTCAAGGGAGGGTTGTGGCCCGCGTTCGCGGGTGGCACGGCGCCCGTGGTCGGGGCGGCCATGGCGGGGCGCTTGCCGCTCCGTCTTTGGCCCTTCCTCCACCGGCAGAAGGCCACACGGTGGATACGGCGGAGGAGTTCGTCTTGGAGCTGCGTGACCAGCCGCAAAGCTGGCTGCGGCTTCCTCGCCCTTTTGCTAGGGAGATGGAAGGCCGCCACCTGCACGGCTTATGGCTGCGCGTGGACGGCTGCTGCAACGGCCCGGTCTGGGTTACCGTTGAGACTTCCAATAATGGCATCATGTACCTCACGCGCGGGTGGAAATCCTTCGCCCGTGCCCGTTGCTTGGGGCAGGGGCACCTTCTTCACTTCAGGCTGGATGGACCAGACACGCTCGTCGTGAAATACTTCGGGGCTTCACGCGCTCGTCTGGAGTGCTGCGCGGAGAGCTCGAGCGACAGCGACACCGCTTCCTCCAGCGATGCTGAGGATGACGATGATGACGGCGATGACGACGGCTCTCCGGGCGTGAATATCGAAGACGACGGCGAAGAGTCTGGCTGATCGCCGGCAGCACCATCATCTGGCCTTCCGGGAACAAGCCGGACTCCGCCTAGGCACCCCTTTTGCCCTCCTTGCACTCGAGATAAACCCTGGCAAAGGGCCAAGAATATGTAATCGAGTACTTGCTTAATGAATATCTAGTATTTGTCGGGCTTAGATGAATGCATGCTGTTTCCCTTGTCTTATTTTGCCTTTGTATGATTGTGCCCCTACGCTTGTTTGGAAACTTGCCGGTGCGCACGCTTGCCGTGAGCGCTTTGAGGAACGGGTCCTTAGCAGCCTGCTGGGAGTGCCGCTGCCGGCAAGGCGACTTGCCGGGCCAGAATGCAGCTGCTAGGCTCGCCGAGCGGACTCGAGGCGAGCTAGAGCGCAGGTCGACCGCGACAAGGTTCCTTCGCGTGCAGGTTTCTCATACAAAGCACAGAATCGTTCAAGGGAAGCCATGAATGTAATGAAGAAAAATTTCCAAAGTTTTTCAACTTAGCTTTTCCTTGCGTCATTTTTCTCGTTGCATGAGATGATTACTTGAACGTCATTAAAATGGTACCCCATCTCCACTTTCTATACAGAATGGTATCCACAAACTGATACATACTTGACTGACGGGCTACTCTCTCAGCTTCTTCTTGCTCATCGGGAAGTTCTCCTGTTTGTAGGAAATGGACTATCTACTATGCCCATGCCGGAGCCTGCGGCTCGACGACAAGGATTAAAGGCATCTCTTCGGCCACGGGAGCGCTTGCTTCTGCGGCAAGAACCTAGGGTTCTGCGCTAAGCGGCTGCTCACCAGCAACCGTGTCGTTGTTCCCGGCAACATCCTTGTCGGCGGCTCCCGGGAGCTCTGCCGGAAAATACTTTCCGGTATTCAACTTTCTTCTCTTACTGGCCTGCGTTGATGGAGTGACCGTGGGTTGATTCAAATGGAGCACAAAAGTTACCGGTTCCACGGGAAGTTTTGAGCGGAACATTTTGACAGGCTGTCAGCAATGCTATTTTCCGCACGAGGGATGTGCTCTGTTTGTAACCCGTCAAAGTGTTCTTCCAATTTCCTCACTTCTTCCACGTATGCTTCCATTAACGGGCTCTGGTAATCTTTGTTTACTTGCTTCACAACAAGCTGCGAGTCACCGCGGACGATCAATTTTTTGATACCAAGGTCCACTGCGATCCTTAGACCGGCAAGGAGTCCTTCATACTCAGCAGTGTTGTTTGTAGCTTGCTCCCTGGGAAAGTGCATTTGAACCACATACTTGAGGTGTTCTCCGGTGGGTGCGACAAGCAGCACTCCGGCACCGGCACCTTGCAGCGAGAAGGCACCGTCAAAGTACATGATCCATTCCTTTGTCGTTTCCTTGTCGGGGAGAGCTGTTTCTTGAATTTCTTCGTCTTGCGTTGGTGTCCATTCTGCAATGAACTCCGCCAAGGCTCTGCTCTGAATAGTTGAAGTGCTCTCAAACTTGAGTGCAAAGCTTGACAATTCCAACGCCCACTCCACTATCCTGCCAGTTGCCTCTGGATTCCTCAAGATGCGTTGCAACGGAAAGCGGGTGACGACGGTGATTTCATGCGCTTGGATGTAGTGACGCAGCTTTCTCGAGGCCATAAGAAGGCCGAAAAGCAACTTCTGCACCCCAGAGTATCTCGATCTAGCCCCCTGTAGAAGGGAACTGACGAAATACACTGGTCGCTGGACCACTTTCTTCTTCGGCACTGTTTGTTGATTACCTCCATTTGCTTGCGCTGTTTCTGACTTGTTGGCACCATGATTTGCCGGAGAAGATTCCGGTTCGTCGCTGGATGGGTTTGCCGCGGTTACTTCCTCGTCATCGGGTTCCCTCTGCGCCACTAATGTAGCACTAGCCACTTGATTCGTTGCCGCTACGTATAGCAGCAACGGCTCTTGTGGTCTTGGCGCAACTAGTGTTGGCACGGAGGAGAGGTATCTTTTCAAGTCCTGCAGCGCGGCCTCCGCTTTCGGAGTCCATTTCATCGGACCTGCCTTTTTCAAAATCTTGAAAAATGGCAGGGCACGCTCAGCGGATCTTGAAATGAACCTACTCAAGGCAGCAACACAACCAGCAAGACGCCGCACATCTTTGATGCTTTTTGGTGCTTGAATTTGCTCAATCGCTTTGATCTTGTCGGGATTCGCTTCGATTCCTCGTTGAGATACAAAGAATCCGAGAAGCTTACCGGATGGAACGCCAAACATGCACTTCTCGGGATTGAGCTTCAAGTTGATTTTGCGCAAGTTTGCAAATGTTTCTTCCAAGTCTTGAATGAGGGTAGATTTGTCCTTGGTCTTGACTACTATATCATCCATGTATGCTTCCACACTCCTGTGCAGCTGGGGCTCAAAACCAATCTGGACTGCTCTTGCAAATGTCGAACCAGCACTCTTTAATCCGAAAGGCATGCGCACAAAGCAGTACGTGCCACATGGAGTAATCAATGCGGTTTTCTCCTCATCCTCCTTGGCCATGAAAATCTGATGGTATCCAGAATATGCATCAAGGAAAGAGAGCAAATCATAGCCAGAAGTGGAGTCTACAATTTTATCGATGCGCGGCAAAGGAAAAGGATCCTTTGGACAAGCCTTGTTAATATCGGTGTAGTCAATACACAGTCTCCACTTTCCGTTCGCTTTGCGCACCACAACTGGGTTTGCTAACCATGTGGGATGTAGTACACCTCTGACCAGGCCTGCTGCTTCAAGTTTCTTGATCTCTTCGGCAATAAACTGTTGCCATTCCAATGCTTGCTTCCGGACTTTTTGCTTGAAGGGCTGAGCGTGGGGACAGACAGCAAGGTGGTGCTCAATTACCTCCCTGGGAACACTAGGGATGTCAGATGGTCGCCATGCAAACACATCGACATTCGCCCACAGGAAGGCAACGAGCGCGCTTTCCTATTTGTCGTCAAGGGTGGCACTGATGGTGAAGGTACCGTCAGTGCTGTCCTCCCTCGCCGGTACCTTCTTGGTTGCCGGTGCAGTGGCTTTGGATTTCTTATTGGCAGAGCACCCCGGCAGGTCTTCAACAGGCGCGCAACACTCCAAAGAGGTGCGCTTCCCGAAGTCTTTGCTAGAGGCCTTGCCGGACTTCTTGTTTTCCTTCTTCTTGGCGGGAGCTGGTGCCTTAGCGGCCTCTGCTGCAACCGCATCTTTGTACATCTTGTCGACGCAAATGACTACATCTTTCTTGTCGGAGTTGATGGAAATGACACCCATCGGCCCATGAATTTTGCCAAGGCTGGGCGGCCAAGAATTCCATTGTACGGCAAGGGGATTTTGACAACGTCAAACACAACCTTTTCCATTCTGTAGTTTAACTCCCCGCCAAACATCACCGGTAACGTGATCTTTCCCTTGGGCTGGCTTCTTCCCGGGTTTACTCCTTGAAACGTGCCCGTTTTCTCGAATTTCTCATCGAGGATCTGCAGCCTCTTGATAACTTCCGGAGAGATCAGATTCAGGCCGGCCCCACCGTCAACTAACATCTTCGTTACTTGGAGGTTGCGAATTGTTGGTGAAACCAACAACGGCAAACACCCGACCGCAGTTATGCGATCAGGGTGGTCCTTAGCATCGAAAATGATAGGCGTGTGTGACCATTTGAGTGGCTTTTGAGAGCCCATTGCCGGTTCTACTGCGTTAACCTCACGCGCCCCTGCTTAAGTTGGCGGTGAGAGGAGTGCAAAGATGCTCCTCCGTCAACGCACATGGCCTCGGTTGCCTTCTGGAATTCTTGTTCGCTGGTTTCATCGTCGTCCTCTTCCTCACTTCCATCATCTTCTTCTTTCTTTTCGCGGCCTCTAGCAGGCTTTTCTTTCTGCTGCTTGGCCTTGCTGAGGCAGCCTCCTCAACCACCACGGCCCTTTTTGCCAGATCCACCGGCACCATCTTGACCCTTCTCTTTGTCGCGCTTCTCGTATTCAGCCTTCTGTTTCTCAACAAGGTGCTCGACTTGCCGGCACTCTTGGAGATCATGGCCTTTGGTGCGGTGAATCTTGCAGTATGGCCCATCAGACTTGCCGGCTTTCTCGTTTGCCGCCACCTCCTGGCAAGCGGCGCATACAGCAACCTCCTTACCGGAGATTCAGTCTTGGCTTTCTTGGCGGACTCGGAGTTGCCGGAGCCTTCGACGGCCATAACAGTTTTACCCTTGCGCTTTCTGTTGCGCTTCCGGCCCTTCTTCCTCGGGGTGGCAGCATCATCATCCTCAGAATCTATTTTGGCACCAGCGTCCTCCCCGGGAAGCCTCCTTCCTTCCTCAGCACGTGCACACTTCTCCGCCAACGTATAGAGCTCGTTGACGGTCTTGGGCAACTTGACGTTCATTTTCTCCCGCATCCTTCGATTGTGCACATTCGTGTGAAAGGCGGCAATCACGGCTGCGGGGTGCACGTCTAGAATATTACGGTGCACACGGCTGAACCTCTGGATGTACTTGTGTAAAGTTTCACCATCCCTTTGCGGGATCACTTGCAAGTCGCTGGGCTGTCCAGGGGCTTTGTGGCCTCTGGTAAAGGCACCAATGAACTCGTTGCAGAGATCTGACCATGAAGAAATGGAGTTCTCCGGCAAGTTCATCAGCCAAGACCTCACGTTGGGTTTCAGCACCAACGGGAAGTAGTTGGCGAGGATTTTCTCATCTCTTCCCCCGGCAGCTTGCACGGCGATCGTGTACATGCCCAGAAACTCTGCCGGGTTCAGCTTGCCGTCATACTTTTCCGGCACTTCTGGCTTGAAAGCTCGAATGGACGGCCATCGGACTTGCCGTAGCTCATGGGTGAAGGCGGGACATCCAACCTCGTAAGGTAGATATCCGCCAACCCTTGGCACAGGCTCATCAATGATGGGGCCGTTGCGCGCGTCGGGTTGACGGCGCGCCTCCCGGCGCCGTTCGATGGTGGTGCGAGCGTCTTCTGCCCGCCTGTCTCGCGGCACTTGCCGCTGATCTTGCCGTGCTCGTGGATCCGAAGAGGCCATCGACACCTCGTCGGGCTCGAAGGATCGTCGAGCTTGATGCGGTTGTTGGCGTTGTTGCTGCTGAGATTCTAGCCGCTGAGGTGATTGCACCGTTAGCATAGTGCCGTCAACGCGGCCACCAACTGGGGTTGCTGGTGCCATTTGCGGACGCCGTGAGGGCTCCGCTTGCTGTGATTTACTGGCCTCGGCAAACCCAATCAAGCTTTGGATGGTAGCTCTCCACTCATCCATCTTCTCTGCCGCTGGAGGGAAGTTCAGCAGCATCTGGGCTCGCGCCATTGCTTCCGCTGCCGTGGCTGGCATGGCCGGAAGCGAAGAGCGCGACGTCGCTCTACTCCTGGCAGAGCCAGCAGGAGCGCCATCGCGGTCTTGCTGCCACGGCACATGGTCGGCGGCGGGTCGCCGTGGCGGAGGCGGTGCCTGGGGATCCGGGATTTGGTCCATAGGAGTCTTGCCGTGAGGTCGCCGTTGCCCGGAGTCATTGGCGCCGCTCAGAGCTGTGCCGCGCCCGTTGTACGAGGGGCGCGGCGTCTGTCCTGAGGCTGCATTCTTAGACGCCGCCGCGGCGGGATCTTGGCTCGCACCGGCCCGGGCGTTACCACTCCGGTGGCTGCGTTCGTCGGCGCGGCAAGGAGGAGGAGGAGGAAGAGGTCGTCCGTCCACTCCGCCCGCGCCGTCGCGGCTCTGTTCGCCAGAGGATCGAGGAAGTTGACCGCCCCCAGCATGCTTGTCTACTGCGCCAACCGCGGTGGGCGTGGCGACTGCGCCGCCTGCGCTGGTCGTGCCAACCACGGTATCCACACCGCCCGCATTGGCCGCGCTGCCCGCGCCGCCTGCGGATGCGTGCGGGGTGGCCGTCATCGTGATGCCCTTCTTCTTGGGCGCCATCGACGATGAGGAGGACGACGAGGAAGTCGATGAAGATGACGAAGAAGATGCGCAATCCACTGATCAAGGTTCACGCAAGCGATGCCCCCCTACCTGGCGCGGCAAAGATGTCGTGGGTACGGCCATCTATGGGGCCATCCAGCCCCTTGTGGTTCGGTAAGGGGGATCAACGTGCACAAAGAGCATGAACAATGGAAGACGCAAGAAATTTACCCAGGTTCGGGCCGCTGAGAAGCGTAAAACCCTACTCCTGCTTTTGGTGTATTGGGTGTGTGAGAGCACAAGTACAAGGAGCGCTTCTCCCGGCAAGGTGCGGAGAGAGCTGCTACGCGAGGCGTGCTGGTGTTTGAAAAGGGGTCCGAATCCTCCTAATTGTTGCCTTGGCCCTCCTTTTATAGCTCAAAGGGGTTACCATAGTGGCAAAACAGTAATTACATAGTGATTGGATAGCAAACGGTGCTATCATACCTAACTCTGCCAGTTTAGGACAAAAAGCATTAAATGTACTGTTAGGTGTCATGTGGAGAGGTAGTCCCGGCAAGGTTTCTGCACCTCTCGCCCAGCTACCTCGTATTATTCTGACACGCCTCCTGGACAGGTGTCATTAGAGGCAAATCCTGTTCCAGTGTGCTGACACGTGCCCGACAAGCCTTACCAAACAGCCTGCGCGGTCGACACCTCACCTAGTAGCGGACATCTGTGCGGTGAGGTGGAGCGCAGGAGGGCTGGCAAAAGTTTGCCGGTACGGAGCTTGCCGGGTCTTCACCTTGCCGGTTTAGCCTCGCCGGCAAGGAAAGTCTTCATCTTCGGTACTAGTTGAGTGCTGTGTCTTGAGCTTCTTTCTGGTGGCTTCTACGACTGGGCTCTGAATCTTGGTCTTGGCGGTTCCCGACAAGGCTTGGCCGGCAAGGAGGCTGCTACTGTCTGTGCATAAGTCAGGGTATAAAATACCCATGTTTTATACACCGACAAACTACATCTCCACCTCTCTATGTTTCCAATGCGATAAAATTGCAAGAAACTATTTATACTATGCATGGGCCTTTACTTGATGTGCATGAATTGTTCTTTTATGACATGCCGATGCATAGGAAGAGAGTTATACTTCGTCATTGCATGATATATATTGCTTTGTGCTCACTACTAAAATACAAATCATTGTTAATTAAAATTGACTTTGATATACCTTGGGATCCGGGTGGATCAATTACTTGAGCACTTTATGCCTAGCTTAATGGCTTTAAAGAAAGCGCTGCCAGGGAGACAACTTGGAAGTTTTAGAGAGTCATTTATTTCTGTTGTGTGCTTTTAAAAAGTTTAAAAACAAAAAAAAATATAGAGGGGAACCTAAAAACTTTACAAAAAGAAAAGTGAAAGTAAGAAAGACGAGCACCGTGGAAGCGGGAGCATGCCTTGAACTTTGTTCATGCCCATGGAAACTTTGTGAATCTTGAATTACAGAAACTTTTCAACAAAAATAATTATCCCCTTGTACAGATCCATTGTTTAATAAAAATAATGTGCCAAGATTTACCGTTAGGATGTTTAAATTGCTTGTTTGGTATGTGCAGTGCAAAAACAGAAACTCTTGCTGCAGTGCGTGAATTTACATTTTTTACTGGAACATGAAAAAATTCTGAAATTTTTACACGGTACTTCTATGCAAATTATTTATTTTTTCCTAATTTTTCAGAATTGTTTTAGTTACAGAAGTATATGTACCATCTGCATCTTTACAGACTGTCCTGTTTTCACAGATTGCTGTTATAGTTTCGTTATTTGCTTATGTTTGAAATCTTGTTGAGCCCCATTGACTTGGGAGCCATAGAATTGTGATAGCATACAGTGGGTAATGTTTGATTATAATTATACAATGATGTTAGAGCAGGACATGATGGGATTTGATGTTATATGTACTAACCCCTCTAATAAAAAGTTCGGTTAAGTTTTGTGTGGATGAAGTGTTCGAAGAACGAGGAGGTATCGATATGAGGAGAATAAGGAGAGGCAAGAGTTCAAGCTTGGGGATTCCCAAGGCACCCCAAGTAAATATTCAAGGAGAGTCAAGCGTCTAAGCTTGGGGATGCCCCGGAAGGCATCCCATCTTTCTTCAACAACTATCGGTATGTCTCGGTTTTTGTTTTGTTCACATGATATGCGTAAATTCTTGGAGCATCTTTTGTGTTTATTTTTCCTTTTAATAATGCACCATACTGGTATGAGATAGTCCTTGGTCGATTTATAGAATGTTTCATGCACTTCACTTATATCTTTTGAGTATGGCTTTATATAATGCTTCATGTGCTTCACTTATATCATTTGAAGTTTGGATGCCTGTTTCTCTACATATAGAAAACCGTTATTTGTAGAATGCTCTTTTGCTTCACTTATATTTGTTAGAGCGTGGGCAAGTCTTTTGTAGAAAGAATTAAACTCTCTTGCTTCACTTATATCTGTTTAGAGAGTCAACAGGAATTGGCCATTCACATGGTTAGTCATAAAATCCTACATAAAACTTGTAGGTCATTGAATATGATATGTTTGATTCTTTGCAATAGTTTTGCGACATAGAGATGGTAATATGTGGGAGGTACTAGTGAATGATTGTGGTTTAGTAAGAATATTGGTGTTAATGTTTGTGATTCCCGAAGCATGCACATATAGTCTATAGTTATGCAACGAAGTTACATCCTACTTATGGTGCATTATTCAGTGTTAGTTATGTTCAATGCATGTTTATGACCGTTTTCATTTTTTGGTTGGTCGCTTCTCAATCTATTTGCTAGCCTTCACTTGTACTAAGCGCGAATGCTGCTTGTGCATCCAACTCCTTAAACCTAAAGTTGTGCCAAATGAGTCCACCATACCTACCTATATGCGGTATTTCCATGCCGTTCCAAGTAAATTTGCATGTGCCAACTCTAATTATTCAAAATAAATTTCTGTTTTGTGTGCCCGTACCGCTCATGTGGCGGCAGGGGGTGGCCAATATCTTTCATGCTAGGCGGGTTATTCTCAAGATGAGTGTTTATTCACTTGTCATTGCACGAGAGAGTGGCAGGTAATAGGGATGCCCAGTCCCACAATGAATCAAAAATAATAATAACAAAATTCCTTGGAAAGTGTTGGTATGGAAGGCACCCGTGGATACGGCTAGCCATGGATTGTGAAAGAATGGTGGAAAGGAAATGAATTTTATTTTCTGTTTGGGAACCGCCTATAATGTGTCTAGCATGGAAGATATTGGGAACTTTCGGTCGTAGCGTCGACAGGAAAAGCATGCCTCTCAAAATAATTTTATCTCTCTAATTTAAGCTTTGAGCTCTGGCACCTTTGCAAATCTCTGCTTCCCTCTGCGAAGGGCCTATCTATTTTACTTTTATGCAATTTTTATTTTTATTTTGAGTATCCATCTTCTCTTATAAAGCACCAACTGGAGAGCACTATTGTCATACTTGTGCATTGGATGTAGCTAATATTGAGTGTGTATCATGACTGGATCAATGATTGAGCATAACGGGCTTGGGATAGCGTTCTTTAGCATTTTTATTTTGAAAGACATGATAGTTTGTTGGTATGCCTGAGTATTGATGTCTTTATGTCAAATTATAGACTATTGCTTTGAATCACTCGTGTCTTAATATTCATGCCATGATTAGATTATATGATCAAGATTATGTTAGGTAGCATTCCACATCAAAAATTATCTTTTTATCATTTACCTACTCGAGGACGAGCAGGAATTGAGCTTGGGGATGCTGATACGTCTCCGTCATATCTATAATTTTTGATTGTTTCATGCCAATATTCTACAACTTTCATATACTTTTGGCAACATTTTATATTATTTTTGGGACTAACATATTGATCCAGTGCCCAGTGCCAGTTTCTGTTTGTTGCATGTTTTTTGTTTTGCAGAATATCCATATCAAACGAAGTCCAAACGCGATAAAAATTTACGGAGATTTATTTTGGAATATATGTGATTTTTGGGAAGAAGAATCAACGCAAGACGGTGCTCGTGGGCCCCACGAGGCACCAGGGCGCGCCCCAGGGGGTGGCGCACCGTGGGGCCTCGTGAGCCCCTCGTAAGTCGGTTGACCCCCTTCTTTCGCCGCAAGAAAGATAATATCCGGAAAAAAATCGTGTTAAAATTTCAGCCCGAGCGGAGTTACGGATCTCCGGGAATTTAAGAAACGGTGAATGGCCAGAAAACAGGAACGCGAAACAGAAGAGAACAGAGAGAGAGATCCAATCTCGGAGGGGCTCCCGCCCCTCCGGGTGCCATGGAGGCCAAGGACCAGAGGGGAAAACCTCCTCCCATCTAGGGAGGAGGCCAAGCAAGAAGAAGAAGGAGGGGGGCTTGATGACCCACAAGTATAGGGGATCAATCGTAGTCCTTTCGATAAGTAAGAGTGTCGAACCCAACGAGGAGCAGAAGGAAATGACAAGCGGTTTTCAGCAAGGTATTTTCTGCAAACACTGAAATTATCGGTAACGAGTAGTTTGATAGCAAAATAATATGTAACAAGTGACAAGTAGCAATAGTAACAAAGAGTGCAGCGAGGTGGCCCAATCCTTTTTATAGCAAAGGACAAGCCGGAACGATCTCTTATAGTAAGTAAAGCGTTCTCGAGGACACATGGGAATTTCATCTAGTCACTTTCATCATGTTTGTTTGATTCGCGTTCGCTAATTTGATAATTTGATATGTGGGTGGACCGGTGCTTGGGTGCTGTTCTTACTTGAACAAGCCTCCCACTTATGATTACCCCCTCTCGCAAGCATCCGCAACTACGAAAGAAGAATTAAGGTAACTCTAACCACAGCATTAAACATATGGATCCAAATCAGTCCCTTACGGAATAGCGCATAAACTAGGGTTTAAGCTTCTGTCACTCTAGCAACCCATCATCTAATTACTACTCCACAATGCATTCCCTTAGGCCCAAATATGGTGAAGTGTCATGTAGTCGACGTTCACATGACACCACTAAGGGAATCAACAACATACATATCATCAAAATATCGAACGAATACCAAATTCACATACTTACTTATGACAAGACTTCTCCCATGTCCTCAAGAACAAAAGTAACTACTCACAAATCATAATCATGTCCAAGATCAGAGGGGTATTGAATAGCATAATAGATCTGAACATATAATCTTTCACCAAATAAACCAACTAGCATCAACTACAAAGTGTAATCAACACTACTAGCAACCCACACGTACCAATCTGAGGTTTTGAGACAAAGATTGAATACAAGAGATGAACTAGGGTTTGAGATGAGATGGTGCTGGTGAAGATGTTGATGAAGATTAGTCCTCCCACGATGAGAGGATCGCTGGTGATGTCGATGGCGACGATTTCCCCCTCCCGGAGGGAAGTATCCCCGGCAGAATCTCTCCACCGGAGAGCAAAAGTGCTCCTGCCCAAGTTCTGCCTCGAGACGGCGGCGCACCGTCCCGAAAGTCTTCTCTATATTTTTTTCTAGGGAAAATGGGCTTATATACCAGAAAATGGGGGCCAGAGGCTGGCCAGGGGCCCCACGAGGTACCAGGGCGCGCCTGGGGGGGTGGCGCGCCCTGGTGCCTCATGGGCACCTGGGTGGCCCCCTCTGGTACTTCTTGCTTCCAGTATTTTATATTTATTCCAAAATAAATCTCCACAAAATTTCAGCTCATTTGGAGATGTGCAGAATAGGTATCTCTGACATAGCTTTTTCAGGCCCAGAATTCTAGCTGCCGGAAATCTCCCTCCTTGTGTAAATCTTGCATATTAAGAGAGAAAAGGCATTAGAATTGCTTCACAAAGTGTTATATTGATTAAAAACATTATAAATAAGAGTAGCAAAACATGATGCAAAATGGACGTATCAACTCCCCCAAGCTTAGACCTCGCTTGTCCTCAAGCGAAAGCCGATATCGATAAGCATGTCCACATGTTTAGAGAGAGAGAGGTGTCGTTAAAAACAAAATACAGACATAGTAGCATCATGATCATTATTATAACAGCAAAATTTATTATCATAAAACTTCTCATGAGCAAGTAACAATTCATCACAACAATGGAGTATAAGGCATAAACTTTCTTGAAAACTAACAAACTATGTTCTCAGTCAACAATGCAATTGCAATTCATCATATTTTCAGGAAGGGTCTCATGTAAGAGCTATTTAGCAAGTCCACATTCTCAACCATCATTTAGTCTTCTATGATTGCTAATACTCACGACATATATATGGAGCAAAAACTTTCAGCCAGACACATAGAAAGATAGGGGCTTGTGAGTTCGCCTCCCAACTTATTCACCTCAAGGGTGATGTCTACAATAATAACTCATGATCACTCATATCCAACTGGATATATATGCCTAGATCTTTCTGCACCACATGATGCTTGCAAAAGAGAAAAATAAAAAGGAAGTAGAGGAGAACACTATTGACTCTTGCATAAAAAGTAAATACATAAAAGTAAAGGATAGGCCCTTCGCAGAGGGAAGCAGAGGTTGTCATGCGCTTTTTGTTGTTGGATGCAGGAGCTCTTAAAGCAAAGGAACGTCACTTTATATTGCCCCATGTGATAGCAACCTTTATTATGCAGTCTATCGCTTATATTTCTTTACCATCACAAGTTCGTACAAAGCTTATTTCCCTTACAATAAAAGTTCAGACATATTTAGAGGCAATTTTTATTGCTTTTTGCACTGATGACAACTTACTTGAAGGATCTTATTCAATACCTAGGTAGATATAGTGGACTCTCATGACATGAAACTGGGTTTAAGGGTTTTGGATGCACAAGTAGTATCTCTACTTGGTGCGGAGTTTTGGCTAGCAAAGATATTGGGCAAGCACCACATGTTGTAGGATCTATAACAATATAACTTCTATGTGAATATGAACAAGCATAACTCATTACGTTGTGTTCCTTGTCCAACGTCAACAATTTGACATAAAATACTTAATGGGGGCTCACAATCATAAAAGATGTCCAAGATAGTATATTTGCATGTGAATCTTCTCTTCCCTTATTAACTTTTTCATGAATTGCATCATTGACTAATGCTATGTTTGTTAACTTCCAATAAATTTTACCACTTGTACTTTTCTTTATGTAATGTCATTACTTTCCATAAGATTAGCATATGATCTTTTTCATTATTTTCATTGCTAGAATTGGAACATGAAAGTAAAGAAACAAAAACTCAAACTACTCTTTATTATATAACTCTCAACTTGATTACATAGATAGATAGATCACGAAGCTAACACTCAAAAATAGATCATACTAAACTTTTATTCAACTAGATCACGAAATAACTAAGGATCGAACTAAAAATAGGTAAAGATAATAAAAGTGATGGTGATACGATACCGGGGCACCTCCCCCAAGCTTGGCACAAGCCAAGGGGAGTGCCCATACCCATGTGCTCAAGTCTCCTTCTTCGGTGATGGTGGTGATGGTGAAGTGGCGGGCTTGTCCTCCATGACATTAATTAGGATCTCCTTTAGGCTCTGGATTTCCCGGAGCACATGCTGTATCATTTCTGTATTCCTTTGGACTTCGGCCATAATATGCTTATTCTTTGGGCCCCAAGCATTCTTTCCTGCATCACTTTCACTTGGACGAGAGATGTCCCAATTGGAGGGTATGTGTCTACGAGAAATATTTTCGACCCCATAATTGTGAACCAAATTATGAAAATTATTCCGATGTAACCTATGTAAGGGCCTTCTAGGGGGAGGCCCTTCTTGAACCTCTGGAATCCCATGTCATGTAATGCTTCTCATGGCTTGATGAGGATTCGGGATTGTGGAGATACCGGCAAGGGTGCCCCTGTCGGAAGCCGGAGGGTGGACCTCAAGCGAATCTCCATCACCCTCTTCCATGGTGACCTCTCCTTCCTCCTCCCTCCTAAGCTCCATCTGCAGCAACCAAGCGTCGCCTCCCACATTGTTGGAGGAAGAGGAGGACATGATGCCTGGCCTCGAAATCTGACAGAAAACAGCTCGAAACAAGAACAGAGGAGATTTCTGCGATACGGTGGTCAAAACATCTGTGAGTATATATAAAGATTTTTTTTATCTTGCAAAACAAGTAATCCAGAAGAAAACGGAGTCGGGAAGGCTCACGTGGGGCCCACGAGCCACCAGGGCGTGCTTGGGGGGGTGGCGCGCCCTGGTGCCTCGTGGGCACCAGGTGGGTCCATCGGTTGTTTCTTATTTTTGTATTTTTTCTAATATTCCAAAACTGACAGAAAGTATTTTCATGGAATTTTTGGAGTCGGTTTACTTACCGTATCACATACCTCTTCCCTTTTCAGGGTTCTGGAGTGTTCCGGAAGGTCTCTCTTATGTATTCCTCCGGTGTAATTGTTTCAATAATATTAGTTTCAACATTAATGGGGGTACCTGAAATATAGTGCCTTCGGAGTTGTTTATTTTGATGGCTCCGGAGCGATAAACTTCTTCGATGATATACGGTCCTTCCCATTTAGAGAGAAGTTTTCCTGCAAATAATCTCAAACGAGAATTGTACAATAGAACTTGCTCACCCACTTTAAATTCCCGTTTTTGAATTCTTCTATCATGCCATCTTTTAACTTTTTCTTTAAACAATTTGGCATTTTCATAAGCTTGGGTTCTCCATTTATCTAATTAGCTAATATCAAATAACCTCTTTTCACGGGCAAGTTTAAAATCATAATTTAGTTCTTTAATTGCCCAATATGCTTTATGTTCTAACTCAAGAGGTAAATGACATACTTTTCCATAAACCATTTTACAAGGAGACATACCCATAGGATTTTTATAAGCAATTCTATAAGCCCATAATGCATCGTCAAGTTTCTTAGACCAATTCTTTCTAGATCTATTGACGGTTTTTTGCAAAATTAATTTTATTTCTCTATTGCTCAATTCAACTTGACCGCTAGTTTGAGGGTGATAAGGAGATGCAATTCTATGGTTGACATCATATTTAGCAAGCAATTTATGGAATGCACCATGAATAAAATGTGAACCGCCATCAGTCATTAAATATCTAGGGACTCCGAACCTTGGGAAAATAACTTCTTTAAGCATTTTAATAGAAGTGTTATGATCAGCACTACTAGTTGGAATAGCTTCTACCCACTTAGTAATGTAATCAACAGCAACTAAAATATGAGTATACCCATTGGATTTAGGAAAAGATCCCATATAGTCAAATCCCCAAACATCAAATGGTTCAACAACAAGTGAATAATTCATAGGCATTTCTTGACGTCTACCAACATTACCAATTCTTTGACATTCATCACAAGATAAGACAAACTTACGAGCATCCTTGAAAAGAGTAGGCCAATAGAAACCAGATTGTAATACCTTGTGTGCAGTTCTGTCTCCCGCATGGTGTCCTCCGTAATCTTCAGAATGACACTTCAGTAGGATTTGTTCCGGTTCATGCTCAGGTATACAACATCTAATAATACCATCTACTCCTTCTTTATAAAGATGTGGGTCATCCCAAAAGTAATGTCTTAAATCAAAGAAGAACTTTTTCTTTTGTTGGTATGTGAAACTAGGTGGTATAAATTTAGCAACAATGTAATTAGCATAGTCTGCATACCAAGGAGTATTACGAGAAGCATTTATGACAGCTAATTGTTCATCAGGAAAATCATCATTAATAGGTAGTGGGTCATCAAGAACATTTTCCATTCTAGACAAATTATCTACTACGGGATTCTCAGCTCCCTTCCTATTAGTAATATGCAAGTCAAATTCTTGTAGCAATAAAACCCACCTAATGAGTCTAGGTTTAGCATCTTTCTTCTCCATAAGATATTTAATAGCAGCATGATCGGTGTGAACAGTTACTTTAGAATCAACTATGTAAGATCTGAATTTATCACATGCAAACACAACTGCTAGAAATTCTTTTTCAGTAGTGGCATAATTTCTTTGGGCACTGTCTAGAGTTTTACTAGCATAATGGATAACATTTAATTTCTTATCAACTCTCTGTCCTAGAACAGCACCAACAGCATAATCACTAGCATCACACATAATTTCAAAAGGCAAGTTCCAATCAGGTGGTTGGACAATAGGTGCAGTGGTTAAGTCTTTCTTAAGTGTTTCAAAGGCTTCTAGACAATCATCATCAAAAACAAATGGAACATCTTTTTGCAAAAGATTGGTAAGAGGCCTAGAAATTTTAGAGAAGTCTTTAATAAATCTCCTATAGAAACCAGCATGACCTAGGAAACTTCTTATACCTTTAATATCTTTAGGACATGGCATTTTCTCAATAGCATCAACCTTAGCTTTATCAACTTCAATACCTCTTTCAGAAATTTTATGCCCCAAGACAATGCCTTCATTCACCATAAAGTGGCACTTCTCCCAATTCAATACAAGATTAGTTTCTTCACATCTCTGCAAAACTCGATCAAGGTTGCTTAAGCAATCATCAAAAGAAGTTCCGTAAACGGAAAAATCATCCATGAACACCTCAACAATCTTTTCACAAAAATCAGAGAATATAGCAGTCATACATCTTTGAAAGGTAGCAGGTGCATTGCGTAAACCAAAAGGCATACGTCTATAAGCATAAGTTCCAAAAGGACAAGTGAAGGTGGTTTTCTCTTGATCGGGTTGTGATACAGGTATTTGAGAAAAACCAGAATAACCATCTAGAAAACAAAAGTGTGTATTCTTAGATAATCTTTCTAACATTTGATCAATAAAAGGTAAGGGGTAATGATCTTTTCTAGTAGCTTTGTTTAATTTTCTAAAATCAATTACCATCCTATAACCAGTTACAATTCTTTGTGTAATGAGTTCATTTTTATCATTAGGAACAACGGTAATACCTCCTTTCTTAGGGACACAGTGAACGGGACTTTCCCATCTACTATCAGCTATGGGATAGATTATACCTGCTTCCAGAAGTTTTAATATTTCGGTTCTTACCACCTTTTTCATCTTAGGATTTAATCGTCGTTGGTGGTCGACAACTGGTTTAGCATCAGGCTCCATATTGATTTTGTGCTGACATAGAGTGGGACTAATGCCCTTAAGATCATCAAGAGTATATCCAATAGCAGCGCTGTGCTTCCTCAGAGTTTTCAGTAATCTCTTTTCTTCATGCTCTGAAAGGTTAGCACTAATAATAACAGGATATATCTTCTTTTCATCAAGATAAGCATATTTCAATGTATCAGGCAATTGCTTCAATTCAAATACAGGGTCACCCTTAGGTGGAGGAGGGCCTCCAAGAGTTTCAACAGGCAAACTGTGTTTAAGGATAGGTGGTTGATCAAAGAACATCTTATCTATTTCATTTCTTTCATTCATATGTATATCGTTTTCATGGTCTTGCAAATATTGTTCTAACGGATCAGTAGGAGGTACGGCAATAGAAGCAAGACCAATAATTTCATCTTTACTAGGCAATTTTTTATCATGAGGTTGTCTACGAAACTTGGTGAAATTAAACTCATGAGACATACCACCAAAATTAACACTAACAGTTTCTTTAGCGCAATCAATCTTTGCATTAACGGTATTCAAGAAAGGTCTACCAAATATAATGGGACAAAAATTATCTTGTTGTGAACCAAGTACTAAGAAATCAGTAGGGTATTTGATCTTACCACACAAGACTTCAACATCTCTAACAATCCCAAGTGGTGTAATAGTATCTCTATTCGCTAGCTTAATAGTAACATCAATATCTTCAATCTCAACAGGTGCAATTTCATGCATTACTTCTTGATATAAAGAAAATGTAATAGCACTAACACTAGCACCCATATCACACAAACCATGATAGCAATGATCTCCAATCTTAACAGAAATAACAGGCATGCCAACTATGGGCTTGTCCTTGTCTAACATATCTCGTTCATTTCTAACAGGTTTAGCAATTCTAGCCGCCTCATCACAAAAGTAAATAACATGCCCATCTATATTATCGACTAAGAGATCTTTAACCATGGCAACATCAGGTTCAACTTTAATTTGTTCAGAGGGTCTAGGTGCTCTAATATTACTTTTGTTAACCACAGTTAAAGCTTTAGCATGTTCCTTAATCCTTACAGGAAAAGGTGGTTTCTCAATATAAGCAGCAGGCACAACTGGATCAACATGGTAAACAATTGTTTCTTCTTTAACACTAACAGGTTCCTCAATCTTTTCTTTAACAGGGGGATGATATTTAAACCACTTCTCCTTAGGGAGATCAACATGAGTAGAAAATGATTCACAAAAGGAAGCTACTATCTCAGAGTCAAGTCCATATTTAGTGCTAAACTTATGAAAAGCATCGGTGGCCATAAAAGATTTAACACAATCAAACTCAAGTATTATACCTGACTCGTTACCTTTGTCGAGTTCCCAATCTTCAGAGTTGCATTTAATTCTTTCCAGAAGATCCCATCTGAATTCAATAGTTTTCTTCATAAAGGAGCCAGTCGAAGAAGAATCGAGCATAGTTTGATTATCATGAGAAAGCCGAGCATAAAAATTATGTAAGATAATTTCTTTTGAGAGCTCATGATTGGGGCATGTGTACATCATGTACTTAAGCCTCCCCCAAGCTTGAGTGATGCTTTCTCCTTCACGAGGCCAAAAATTATATATATAATTCTGATCACGATGAACCAAATGCATAGGATAAAATTTCTGATGGAATTCTAGTTTCAATCGGTTCCAGTCCCATGTATCAGTATCATCACATAGCCTATACCACATTAATGCCTTTCCCTCCAAAGATAAAGGGAATACTTTCTTCTTAACTCCATCCCCGGATAAACCTGCAAGCTTAAACAATCCACAAATTTCATCCACATAGATCAAGTGCATATCAGGATGTACCGTTCCATCTCCTGCATAAGGATTAGCTAGCAGTTTCTCTATCATACCCGGAGGAATCTCATAATAAATATTTTCAGTAGGTGTAGTAGGTTGAGGAGCAACTATTTGTGTTTCCGGTCGAGGTGAAGATACCCCGAACAAACCCCTCAAAGGATTACTTTCCATAGTGACAAGTGACAGTAAATTTCAGCACGTAATATAAATGTTTCCTTACCAAATTCCACTCACCAAAGGCGCTTCACTACCCGGCAACGGTGCCAGAAAAGAGTCTTGATGACCCACAAGTATAGGGGATCAATCGTAGTCCTTTCGATAAGTAAGAGTGTCGAACCCAACGAGGAGCAGAAGGAAATGACAAGCAGTTTTCAGCAAGGTATTTTCTTCAAGCACTGAAATTATCGGTAACGAGTAGTTTGATAGCAAAATAATTTGTAACAAGTGACAAGTAGCAATAGTAACAAAGAGTGCAGCAAGGTGTCCCAATCCTTTTTATAGCAAAGGACAAGCCGGAACGATCTCTTATAGTAACTAAAGCGTTCTCGAGGACACATGGGAATTTCATCTAGTCACTTTCATCATGTTTGTTTGATTCGCGTTCGCTACTTTGATAATTTGATATGTGGGTGGACCGGTGCTTGGGTGCTATTCTTACTTGAACAAGCCCCCCACTTATGATTACCCCCTCTCACAAGCATCCGCAACTACGAAAGAAGAATTAAGATAACTCTAACCATAGCATTAAACATATGGATCCAAATCAGCCCCTTACGGAATAACGCATAAACTAGGGTTTCAGCTTCTGTCACTCTAGCAACCCATCATCTAATTACTACTCCACAATGCATTCCCTTAGGCCCAAATATGGTGAAGTGTCATGTACTCGACGTTCACACGACACCACTAAGGGAATCAACAACATACATATCATCAAAATATCGAACGAATACCAAATTCACATAATTTCTTATGACAAGACTTCTCCCATGTCCTCAAGAACAAAAGTAACTACTCACAAATCATAATCATGTCCAAGATCAGAGGGGTATTGAATAGCTTAATAGATCTGAACATATAATCTTCCACCAAATAAACCAACTAGCATCAACTACAAAGTGTAATCAACACTACTAGCAACCCACAGGTACCAATCTGAGGTTTTGAGACAAAGATTGAATACAAGAGGTGAACTAGGGTTTGAGATGAGATGGTGCTGGTGAAGATGTTGATGAAGATTAGTCCTCCCACGATGAGAGGATCGCTGGTGATGTCGATGGCGACGATTTCCCCCTCCCGGAGGGAAGTATCCCCGGCAGAATCTCTCTGCCGGAGAGCAAAAGTGCTCCTGCCCAAGTTCCGCCTCGAGATGGCGGCGCACTGTCCCGAAAGTCTTCTCTATATTTTTTCTAGGGCAAATGGGCTGATATACCAGAAAATGGGGACCAGAGGCTGGCCAGGGGCCCCACGAGGTACCAGGGCACGCCTCGGGGGTGGCGCGCCTTGGTGCCTCATGGACACCTGGGTGGCCCCCTCTGGTACTTCTTGCTTCCAGTATTTGTTATTTATTCCAAAATAAATGTCCACAAAATTTCAGCTCATTTGGACATGTGCAGAATAGGTATCTCTGACATAGCTTTTTCAGGCCCAGAATTCCAGCTGCCGGCAATCTCCCTCCTTGTGTAAATCTTGCATATTAAGAGAGAAAGGCATTAGAATTGCTTCACAAAGTGTTATATTGATTAAAAACATTATAAATAACAGTAGCAAAACATGATGCAAAATGGACGTATCAGGGCTCTCTTCCCCTCTCTCCCGGTGGCGTCGGAACGCCGCCGGGGCAATCATCGTGACGGCGATCTACACCAACAACTTCGCCGCCATCACCACCAACTCTCTCCCCCTCTATGAAGCGGTGTAACACCTCTTCTCGTCGCTGTAATCTCTACTTAAACATGGTGCTTAATGCTACATATTATTATCCAACTATTTGTGGCCATCCTATGATGTTTGAGTAGATTCGTTTTGTCCTATGGGTTGATTGATGATCGTGATTGGTTTGAGTTTTATGTTTTATTTTGGTGTTGTCCTATGGTGCCCTCTGTGTCGCGCAAGCATGAGGGATTCCCACTATAGGGTTTGCAATATGTTCATAATTCTCTTATAGTGGGCGGCTAGAGTGACAGAAGCTTACACCCGAGTAAGGGAGTTGTTGCGTATGGGAGTAAAGAGGACTTGATACTTAATGCTATGGTTGGGTTTTACCATAATGATCTTTGGTAGTTGCGGATGCTTGCTAGAGTTCCAATCATAAGTGCATATGATCCAAGTACGGAAAGTATGTTAGCTCATGCCTCTCCCTCATATAGAATTGCAATAATGATTACCGGTCTAGTTATCGATTGCCTATGGACAAATCATTCTCTTGTGTTACAAAAGCTTTCTACTAAACAACTAACTTTTATTATCTCACAAATTACTCCTAGTTTTATTCTCGTTAAGTACTTCTAGTCTTATCCTTACACCCACAAAATAGTTTCATACTTGTTCTAGGTAAAGCGAACGTTAAGTGCGCGTAGAGTTGTATCGGTGGTCGATAGAACTTGAAGGGAATATTAATTCTACCTTTAGCTCCTCGTTGGGTTCGACACTCTTATTTATCGAAAAAGCTACAATTGATCCCCTATACTTGTGGGTTATCAACCGCCACGTCGTCTTACCCGCCTGAATACGCTGGAAACCAAGGGGTCTTTTGCAAAATCGCCACAAATAAAAGAACCCCTCTCCTGTCCACAACCGCTCCCTCTCGCCGTCGATCCCCTTCCTCCACCACCACCACCACCAGCCGCCGCCGCTCATCCCGCACGCAGGATTTCATGATCCACTTAAGGAAGGAGCTGTCTGGGTGTGCGCGGCGGTGGCCCTGTCACAACCCCCGGAGGAGAGCAGCACGGCGTCCCATTCCCCAGCGCTGATAGCTCCGACTGCGCGGCCGCCAAGGAGTGGGAGGACGAGGTCATCAGCGGCCGTGACAGCGCCCATCCGGCACTTGGCGTCGTGCAGTGCGGCCTCCAGCTGCCGCACCTGCGCGTAGGCCTTCTTCTCCTGTAGTCCTGCTCCTCGAGCCAACCGACCTCATCGGCGAGTCATGCCGCCTCCATGCGCGTGCACTCCATGGACGCCATGAACTGGGTGCTCTCCCCATTGACGGACTCGAGCTCCACCCGCTCCATGTCAAGCTTGGCTTCCGCCGCCTGCAGTTAGAGGAGCCGCCAAAGCCGTGCGAGCAGACGTGCCCGGAGAGTGATAACCCACAAGTATAGGGGATCACAACAGTTTTCGAGGGTAGAGTATTCAACCCAAATTTATTGATTCGACACAAGGGGAGCCAAAGAATATTTGCAAGTATTAGCAGTTGAGTTGTCAATTCAACCACACCTGAGACTAAATATCTGCAGCAGAGTGATCAGTAGCACAGTAGTATGATAGTTTGATAGCAGTAGCAATAATAGTAACAGTAGCAGTAATAGTAGTAGCAATTGTAACAGTAGTAGCAACAGTAGTAACTTAGCAAGGAACAATATGTGAAAAGCTCGTAGGCATTGGATCGGTGATTATGTTGGATAATATTCATCATGTAACAGTCATAACCTAGGGCGACACAGAACTAGCTCCAATTCATCAATGTAATGTAGGCATGTATTCCGTATATAGTCATACGTGCTTGCGATAAGAACTTGCATGACATCTTTTGTCCTACCCTCCCGTGGCAGCGGGGTCCATAAGGAAACTAAGGGATATTAAGGCCTCCTTTTAATAGAGAATCGGAACAAAGCATTAACACATAGTGAATACATGAACTCCTCAAACTATGGCAATCACCGAAAATAATCCCAATTATTGTCACCTTGGGGTATGCGGATCATAACACATAGCAGGTGCATATAACTTGCAAGATCGGATCAAGAACACAAATATATTCATGAAAACATAAAGGGTTCAGATCTAGAATCATGGCACTCGGGCCCTAGTGACAAGCATTAAGCATAGCAAAGTCATAGCAATATCAATCTCAGAACATAGTGGATACTAGGGATCAAGCCCTAACAAAACTAACTCGATTACATGATAAATCTCATCCAACTCATCACCGTCCAGCAGGCCTACGAAGGAATTACTCACTCCCGGCAGTGAGCATCATGAAATTGGTGATGAAGGATGGTTGATGATGACGATGCTGGAAGATCCCCCTCTCCGGAGCCCCAAACAGACTCCAGATCCGGCCTCCCGATGAAGAACAGGAGGTGGCGGCGGCTCCGTATCGTGAAACGCAATAAAACTTCCTCTCTTATTTTTTTTTCTTTGGAATTGTGAATTTATAGCGTTGGAATTTGGTCAGACGGAGCCACATGGTCCCCACGAGGTACCAGGGCGCGCCTGGGGGGGTGGCACGCCCTGGTGCCTCGTGGCCACTGGGTGGCTGATGTCTACTACACAACTTATTCTTGTAGACTCGTGTTGGGCCTCCAAGCGCAGAGTTTTGTAGGACAGTAGCAATTTTCCCTCAAGTGGATGACCTAAGGTTTATCAATCCGTGGGAGGCGTAGGTTGAAGATGGTATCTCTCAAACAACCCTGCAACCAAATACAAGAAATCTCTTGTGTCCCCAACACACCCAATACAATGGTAAATTGTATAGGTGCACTAGTTCGGTGAAGAGATGGTGATAAAAGTGTAGTATGGATAGTAGATATAGGTTTTTGTAATTTGAAAATATAAAAACAGTAAGGTAGCAAGTAACAAAAGTGAGCACAAACGGTATTGCAATGCTTAAAAACAAGGCCTAGGGTTCATACTTTCGCTAGTGCAATCTCTCAACAATGCTAACATAATTGGATCATATAATCATCCCTCAACGTGCGATAAAGAATCACTCCCAAGTTCCTATTAGCGGAGAACATAAGATAGAAATTGTTTGTAGGGTACGAAACCACCTCTAAGTTATCCTTTCCAATCAATCTATTGAGCCATCCCTATAAGTGTCACAAACAGCCCTAGAGTTCGTACTAAAATAACACCATATGATACACATCAACCAACTCTAATGTCACCTAGATACTCCAATGTCACCACAAGTATCCATGAGTTGATTATACGATATGCATCAAACAACTTCATAATCATAATATTCAATCCACACAAAGAACTCCAAGGAGCACCCTAAAGTTTCTATCGAAGAAAAGATAATGAAAACATGCATCAACCCCTATGCATAGATTACCCCAATGTCACCGCGGGAATCCGCGAGTTGAGTGCCAAAACATATATCAAGTGAATCAATATAATACCCCATTGTCACCACGGGTATTCATATGCAAGACATACATCAAGTGTTCTCAAATCTGAATATTCAATCCGACAATAACGAAACCTCAAAGGGAAAAGATTCGATTCATCACAACAAAGATAGAGAGGGAAGAAACACCATATGATCCAACTATATTAACAAAGCTCGCGATACATCAAGATCGTGCCAAATCAAGAACACGAGAGAGAGAGAGAGAGAGAGAGATAAAACACATAGCTACTGGTACAAACCCTCAGCCCCGAGGGTGAACTACTCCCTCCTCATCATGGAGACCGCCGGGATGATGAAGATGGCCTCCGGTGATGCTTTCCCCCCTCCGGCAGGGTGCCGGAAAAGGGCTGTAGATTAGATCATGGAGGTACAGAGGCTTGCGGCGGCGTAAAAACTCATCAAGGTTAACTTTCAGGGGTTTCTGAATATATATATATATTGGCGTTGAAATCACGCGAAGAGGGGCCACGGGGGGCCCACGAGGCACCAGGGCGCGCCTGGGGGTGGTGGTGCGCCCTGGTGGCTCATGGGGCCCCTGTGGGTCTTCTGGCCTCCTCTCGAAGCTTCTAGTGTCTCTTATGTTCCAGAAAAAATCATCAAAAAGTTTCGCTGCATTTGGACTTCATTTGATATAGATTTTCTGGAAAACCAAAAACAAGCAGAAAACAGCAACTGGCACTGGGCACTAGGTCAATATGTTAGTCCATGAAAATCATATAAAAGCCATATAAAAGTGCACCAAAATCATACAAACCTATAATAAACATGGCATGAATACTTCATAAATTATAGATACGTTGGAGACGTATCAGCATCCCCAAGCTTAATTCCTGCTCGTCCTCGAGTAGGTAAATGATAAAAGAAATAATTTATGAAGTGTGAATGCTAGTATAGTACATAAGTTTGATCAATGATACTTTCAATCACTTTTCCTAGCATCATAACAGCAACTTTTTCTCATAAAACTCGTCATGATAAAGTAGCAATCAATTCACATGTTGTGGTTCAAACAATGCAATCTCTTGAAACTTAACAACTTATGTTCTTAGTCACCAAACAATTGCAATTCAACTTAATTTCAACAAAGTCTAAGTAAGAGCTCCACATACTCAATTATCATATAGTCTTCTATGATTGCTAGTACTCAAAGCATATTTTTAGAACAAATGGCATCCATCGAACATAGAGAAAGATAGGGGCTTAATGTTTCGCCTCCCAACTTATTTATCATAGAGATAATTGTCAACAATAATAATTCATGATTAAATATATTTGGCTGGCCATATGTGCCTGGATCTTTTCCCACCACATGATGCTTGCCAACTAGAGAATTATTGAGGTTGAAATGCGAATGAATACTTATTGACTCTTGCATAAAAGTAAATACATAAAAGTAAATGCATAAAAGTAAAAGATCGGCCCTTCGCAGAGGGAAGCAGAGGTTGTCATGCGCTTTTTATTTTTGGATGCACAAGCTCTTAATGCAAAGGAACGTCATGTTATATTGCCCCTTGTGATAGCAACCTTTATTATGCAGTCCGTCGCTTTTATTTCTTTACCAACACAAGTTCGTACAATGCTTATTTTCACTTGCAATAAAGGATCATACATATTTAGGAGCAATTTTTATTGCTTTTTGCATCGATGACAACTTACTTGAAGGATCTTATTCAATCCATAGGTAGATATGGTCGACACTCATGGGAAGAAACTGGGTTTAAGGGTTTTTGGATGCACAAGTAGTATCTCTACTTAGTACGAATTTTTGGCTTGCAAAAGATCTTAAACAAGCACCACATGTTGGAGGTGTTGGAAATATGCCCTAGAGGCAATAATAAAATGGTTATTATCATATTTCCTTGTTCATGATAAAAGTTTATTATTCATGCTAGAATTGTATTGACCGGAAACCTAAATACATGTGTGGATACATAAACAAATACCGTGTCCCTAGTGAGCCTCTACTAGACTAGTTCGTTGATCAAAGTTGGTTAAGGTTTCCTAACCATAGACATGAGTTGTCATTTGATAACGGGATCACATCATTAGGAGAAAGATGTGATGGACAAGACCCAACCGTAAGCTTAGCATCAGATCGTTTAGTTTATTTGCTACAGCTTTATTCATGTCAAGTATCTGTTCCTTAGACCATGAGATCGTGCAACTCCCTGACACCGGAGGAATACTTAGTGTGTATCCAAACGTCACTTCGTAACTGGGTGATCATAAAGGTGCCCTACAGGTATCTCCAAAGGTGTTTGTTGGGTTGGCACGAATCGAGACTGGGATTTGTCACTCCGTATGACGGAGAGATATCTCTGGGCCCTCTCGGTAATACAACATCATACTTGCAAGCAATGTGGCTAATGGGTTAGTCACGGGATCTTGTATTACGGAACGAGTAAAGAGACTTGCCGGTAACGAGATTGAACTAGGTATGGAGATACCGACGATCGAATCTCGGACAAGTAACATATCGCCGGACAAAGGGAATTACATACGGGATTAACCGAATCCTTGACATCGTGGTTCAACCGATAAAAGATCTTCATGGAATATGTAGGAATCAATATGGTCATCCAGGTCCCGCTATTGGTTATTGACTGGAGAGGTGTCTCGGTCATGACTACATGATTCCCGAACCCGCAGGGTCGCACGCTTAACGTTCGTTGACGCTAGAGTAGTATTGGGATATTTGATGATTGGTAACCGAATGTTGTTCGAAGTCCCGGATGAGATCTCGGACGTCTCGAGGAGTCTCGGAATGGTCGAGAGGTAAAGATTTATATATGGGAAGTCATATTTTGGGTTCCGAAAAAAGGTGCAGTTTTTTCGGTATTGTACCGGGATGCTTCCAGAAGGTTCCGGAGGATTCCGGAGGGGTCCGGAAGTCCACAAGTGGGTACACCACGTCCCAAGGGCTGGCATGGGCTAAAGGGAGGCGCCCTGGTCTTATTGGGCTAGGCGCACCAAGTCCTCAAAAGCCCATGTGGCTAGGGAAGGGAAAAAAGGGGAGTCCTAGTAGGAATAGGATTGAACTTGGAGTCCAAGTCCTCCCCCCCCCTTGGCTGCGCCCTAGGGCTTGGAGGGGTTGTTCCCCACGCCCCTCCACCTATATATATAGAGGAGGGGGCTCCCCAAACAACACACCAAGCCCTTGGCGCCCCTCTCTCTCCTGTTACTCCGTAGCTCCTCCGTCCTCGTTCTAGTAGCGCTTGGCGAAGCCCTGCTGAACTAGCTCCACCACCACCATCACCACCACGCCGTCGTGCTGGTTGTGATCCTATCTACTTCTCCGCCTTCTCTTGCTGGATCAAGGAGGAGGAGACGTCATCGAGCCGCACGTGTGCTAAACTCGGAGGTGCCGTCCGTTCGGCACTAGATCGGTTGGATCGTGATCGGATTGCGAAGAGTACGACTACATCAACCGCGTTATATACGCTTCCGCTTTCGGTCTACGAGGGTACGTAGACACACTCTCCTCTCTGGTTGCTATGCTTCTCCTAGATAGATCTTGGGTGTTCGTAGGAAATTTTTTGATTTTCATGCAACGTTACCCATCAGTGGTATCAGAGCCAGGTCTATGCGTAGACGTATATGCACGAGTAGAACACAAAAGTTGTGGGCGTTGATGCTCAAATTGCTTACCTCTCTTGTCTTATTTGGATTCGGCAATATTGTGAGATGAAGCGGCTCGGACCAACCTTACATGTCCTCGCACATGAGACCGGTTCCACCGACTAACATGCAACTTGTTTTGCATAAGGTGGCTAGCGGGTGTCTGTCTCTCCTACTTTAGTTGAATCTAATTTGACGAACGCGGTCCTTATAGAAGGTTAAAAGGCAACTTGATTATCACCGTTGTGGCTTTGCGTAGGTAAGAACAGTTCTTGCTAGTTGCCCATAGCAGCCACGTAAAATTTGCAACAACAAAGTAGAGGACGTCTAACTTGTTTTTGCAGGGCATGTTGTGATGTGGTATGGCCAAAACGTGATGTGATATATGTTGATGTATGAGATGATCATGTTTTGTAATAGGTTCACGACTTGCATGTCGATGAGTACGGCAATCGGCAGGAGCCATAGGGTTGTCTTTAATTTATTGTGTGACCTGCGAGTCAACTGTTAAACGCCATATAATTGCTTTACTTTATCGCTATGCCTTAGCAATAGTTGTAGAAGCAATAGTTGGCGAGACGACCACGTGACGACACGATGATGGAGATCATGATGATGGAGATCATGGTGTCATGCCGGTGACGATGGAGATCATGCCGGTGCTTTGGAGATGGAGATCAAAGGCACGAGATGATAATGGTCATATCATGTCACATATTGATTGCATGTGATGTTTATCCTTTTTATGCATCTTATTTTCCTTAGGACGATGGTAGCATTATAAGATGATCCCTTCACTTAATTTCAAGAAATTGTGTTCTCCCTAAGTATGCACCGTTGCGAAAGTCCGTCGTTTCGAAGCACCTCGTGATGATCGGGTGTGATAGACTCTACGTTCGCATACAACGGGTATAAGCCAGTTTTACACATGTAGAATACTTGGGTTAAACTTGACGAACCTAGCATGTATAGACATGGCCTCGGAACACAGGAGACCGAAAGGTCGAACATGAGTCATATAGTAGATATGATCAACATGGAGATGTTCACCATTGATGACTACTCCATCTCACGTGATGATCGGACATGGGTTAGTTGATTTGGATCATGTGTCACTTAGACAACTTGAGGGATGTTGATTTAAGTGGGAGTTCATTAGTAATTTGATTAACTAAACTAAAATTATCATGAACTTAGTCTTAGTTGTCTTTGCAAAATTTGTGTTGTAGATCAATGGCCCGCGCTGTAGTTCCCCTGAATTTTAATGCGTTCCTAGAGAAAGCTAAGTTGAAAGATGATGGAAGCAACTATGCGGACTGGGTCCGTAACTTGAGGATTATCCTCATTGCTGCACAGAAGGCTTATGTCCTTGATGCACCGCTAGGTGACACACCCCCTCCAGCGTCGTCTGTGGATGTTGTGAACATCTGGCAGGCACGTTCTGATGACTACTCGATAGTTCAGTGCGCCATACTTTACGGCTTAGAACCGGGGCTCCAAAGACATTTTGAGCACCACGGAGCATATGTGATGTTCCAGGAGCTGAAATTGGTATTTCAAGCTCATGCCCGGGTCGAGAGGTATGACATCTCCGACAAGTTCTTTAGCTGTAAAATGGAGGAGAACAGTTCTGTTAGTGAGCATATACTCAGAATGTCTGGGTTGCACAACCGCTTGACTCAGTTGGGAGTTAATCTTCCAGATGACTCGGTTATTGACAGAATTCTCCAATCACTGCCACCAAGCTATAAGGGCTTTGTGATGAACTATAATATGCAAGGGATGGAGAAAACACTTCCCGAGCTCTTCGCGATGCTTAAGGCCGCGGAGGTAGAAATCAAGAAGGAGCATCAAGTGTTGATGGTTAAAAAGACCACTAGTTTCAAGAAAGGCAAGGGAAAGAAAGGGAACTTCAAGAAGAACGGTAAAGCAGTTGCCGCTCCCGTGAACAAACCCAAGGCTGGACCCAAACCTGAGACTGAGTGCTTCTACTGCAAGGGGAATGGTCACTGGAAGCGGAACTGCCCCAAGTACTTGGCAGATAAGAAGGCTGGCAACGTCAACAAAGGTATATTTGATATACATGTTATTGATTTGTACCTTACTAGTGCTCGTAGTAGCGCCTGGGTATTTGATACTGGTTCGGTTGCTAATATTTGTAACTCGAAACAGGAGCTGCGGAATAAACGAAGACTGGCTAAGGACGAGGTGACGATGCGCGTCGGAAATGGTTCCAAGGTTGATGTGATCGTCGTCGGCACGCTACCTCTACATCTACCTTCGGGATTAGTTTTAAACCTAAATAATTGTTATTTGGTGCCTGCGTTGAGCATGAACATTATATCTGGATCTTGTTTATTGCGAGACGGTTATTCATTTAAGTCAGAGAATAATGGTTGTTCTATTTATATGAGTAATATCTTTTATGGTCATGCACCCCTTGTGAATGGTTTATTCTTGTTGAATCTCAATCGTAGTGATACACATATTCATAATATTGATGCCAAAAGATGCAAAGTTAATAATGATGGTACCACATATTTGTGGCACTGCCGCTTAGGCCATATTAGTGTAAAACGCATGAAGAAACTCCATGCTGATGGACTTTTGGAATCTCTTGATTATGAGTCATTTGAGACATGTGAACCATGCCTCATGGGCAAGATGACTAAAACTCCGTTCTCCAGAACAATGGAGCGAGCTAGCGACTTATTGGAAATAATACATACTGATGTATGCGGTCCAATGAGTGTTGAAGCACGCGCTGGATATCGTTATTTTCTTACCTTCACAGATGATTTGAGTAGATATGGGTATATTTACTTAATGAAACACAAGTCTGAAACATTTGAAAAGTTCAAGGAATTTCAGAGTGAAGTGGAAAATCATCATAACAAGAAAATAAAGTTTCTACGATCTGATCGTGGAGGTGAATATTTGAGTTATGAGTTTGGTATGCATTTAAGACAATGTGGATTTGGTTCACAGCTCACGCCACCTGGAACACCACAGCGTAATGGTGTGTCCGAACGTCGTAATCGTACTCTATTGGATATGGTGCGTTATATGATGTCTCTTACCGATTTGCCACTATCGTTTTGGGGTTATGCATTAGAGACAGCCGCATTCACTTTAAATAGGGCACTGTCTAAATCCGTTGAGACGACACCGTATGAGTTGTGGTTTGGCAAGAAACCTAAGTTGTCGTTTCTTAAAGTTTGGGGATGTGACGCTTATGTCAAGAGGCTTCAGCCTGATAAGCTCGAACCCAAAGCGGAGAAGTGCGTCTTCATAGGATACCCTAAAGAGACCATTGGGTATACCTTCTACCACAGATCCGAGGGCAAGATCTTTGTTGCCAAGAATGGGTCCTTTCTAGAGAAGGAGTTTCTCTCGAAAGAAGTGAGTGGGAGGAAAGTAGAACTTGATGAGGTAATCGTACCTTCTCTCGAATTGGAAGGTAGCACATCACAGAAAACAGTTCCCGTGATGTCTACACCAACCGAAGAGGAAGCCAATGATGATGATCATGAAACTTCGGATCAAGTTACTACTGAACTTCGTAGGTCGACCAGGGTACGTTCCGCACCAGAATGGTACGGTAATCCTGTCCTGGAAGTCATGTTGTTAGACAACGGCGAACCTACGAACTATGAAGAAGCTATGATGAGCCCAGATTCTGACAAATAGCTTCAGGCCATGAAATCCGAGATAGGATCCATGTATGAGAACAAAGTATGGACTTTGGTGGACTTGCCCGATGATCGGCAAGCCATTGAGAATAAATGGATCTTTAAGAAGAAGACAGACGCTGATGGTAATGTCACTGTCTATAAAGCTCAACTTGTCGCAAAGGGTTTCTGACAAGTTCAAGGGGTTGACAACGATGAGACTTTCTCACCCGTAGCGATGCTTAAGTCTGTTAGAATTATGTTAGCTATTGCCACATTTTATGATTATGAGATCTGGCAAATGGACGTCAAAACGGCATTCCTTAACGGGTTTCTTAAGGAAGAATTGTATATTATGCAACCAGAAGGTTTTTTCGATCCTAAGGATGCTAACAAAGTATGCAAGCTCCAGCGATCCATCTATGGACTGGTGCAAGCATCTCGGAGTTGGAATATACGCTTTGATGAGGTGATCAAAGCTTTTGGTTTTATACAAACTTACGGAGAAGCTTGTATTTACAAGAAAGTGAGTGGGAGCTCTATAGCATTTCTGATATTATATGTGGATGACATATTGTTGATTGGAAATGATATAGAATCTCTAGAAAGCATAAAAGGATATTTGAATAAGAGTTTTTCAATGAAAGACCTCGGTGAAGCTGCTTATATATTGGGCATCAAAATCTATAGAGATAGATCAAGACGCCTAATAGGACTTTCACAAAGCACATACCTTGACAAACTTTTGAAGAAGTTCAAAATGGATCAGTCAAAGAAAGGGTTCTTGCCTATATTGCAAGGTGTGAAGTTGAGTAAGACTCAAAGCCCGACCACGGCAGAAGAAAGAGAAAGGATGAAAGTCATTCCCTATGCTTCAGCCATAGGCTCTATAATGTATGCCATGCTGTGTACCAGACCTGATGTGTGCCATGCCATTAGTCTGGCAGGGAGGTACCAAAGTGATCCAGGAGTAGATCACTGGACAGCGGTCAAAAATATCCTGAAGTACCTGAAAAGGACTAAGGACATGTTTCTCATTTATGGAGGTGACGAAGAGCTCGTCGTAAAGGGTTACATCGATGCTAGCTTCGACACAGATCCGGATGACTCTAAGTCTCAAACCGGATACGTATTTATATTAAATGGTGGAGCAGTCAGTTGGTGCAGTTCCAAGCAGAGCGTCGTGGCGGGAATACATGTGAAGTGGAGTATATAGCTGCTTCAGAAGCAGCGCAAGAAGGAGTCTCGATGAAGGAGTTCATATCCGATCTAGGTGTAATACCTAGTGCATCGGATCCAATGACTATCTTTTGTGACAACACTGGAGCTATTGCCATTGCCAAGGAGCCCAGGTTTCACAAGAGAACCAAGCACATCAAGCGCCATTTCAACTCCGTTCGTAATTATGTTAAGGATGGAGACATAGAACTTTGCAAAGTACATACGGATTTGAATGTAGCAGACCCGTTGACTAAACCTCTTCCACGGGCAAAACATGATCAACACCAGGACTCCATGGGTGTTAGATTCATTACAATGTAAACTAGATTATTGACTCTAGTGCAAGTGGAAGACTGTTGGAAATATGCCCTAGAGGCAATAATAAAATGGTTATTATCATATTTCCTTGTTCATGATAAAGGTTTATTATTCATGCTAGAATTGTATTGACCGGAAACCTAAATACATGTGTGGATACATAAACAAATACCGTGTCCCTAGTGAGCCTCTACTAGACTAGTTCGTTGATCAAAGATGGTTAAGGTTTCCTAACCATAGACATGAGTTGTCATTTGATAACGGGATCACATCATTAGGAGAATGATGTGATGGACAAGACCCAACCGTAAGCTTAGCACCAGATCGTTTAGTTTATTTGCTACATCTTTCTTCACGTCAAGTATCTGTTCCTTAGACCATGAGATCGTGCAACTCCCTGACACCGGAGGAATACTTAGTGTGTATCCAAACGTCACTTCGTAATTGGGTGATCATAAAGGTGCTCTACAGGTATCTCCAAAGGTGTTTGTTGGGTTGGCACGAATCGAGACTGGGATTTGTCACTCCGTATGACGGAGAGATATCTCTGGGCCCTCTCGGTAATACAACATCGTAAAGAGCTTGCAAGCAATGTGGCTAATGGGTTAGTCACGGGATCTTGTATTACGGAACGATTAAAGAGACTTGCCAATAATGAGATTGAACTAGGTATGGAGATACTGACGATCGAATCTCGGGCAAGAAACATATCGCCGGACAAAGGGAATTGCATACGGGATTAACCGAATCCTTGACATCGTGGTTCAACCGATAAAAGATCTTCGTGGAATATGTGGGAATCAATATGGGCATCCAGGTCCCGCTATTGGATATTGACCGGAGAGGTGTCTCGGTCATGACTACATGATTCCCGAACCCGCAGGGTCGCACGCTTAACGTTCGTTGACGCTAGAGTAGTATTGGGATATTTGATGATTGGTAACCGAATGTTGTTTGGAGTCCCGGATGAGATCCCGGATGTCTCGAGGAGTCTCGGAATGGTCGAGAGGTAAAGATTTATATATGGGAAGTCATATTTTGGGTTTCGGAAAAAGGTGCAGTTTTTTCGGTATTGTACCGGGAAGCTTCCAGAAGGTTCCGGAGGATTTCGGAGGGGTCCGAAAGTCCACAAGTGGGTACACCACGTCCCAAGGGCTGGCATGGGCTGAGGGGAGGGGCCCTGGCCTTATTGGGCTAGGCGCACCAAGTCCTCGAAAGCCCATGTGGCTAGGGAAGGGAAAAAAAAGGGGAGTCCTAGTAGGAATAGGATTGGACTTGGAGTCCAAGTCCTCCCCCTGGCTGCGCCCTAGGGCTTGGAGGGGCTGTTCCCCATGCCCCTCCACCTATATATATAGAGGAGGGGGCGCCCCAAACAACACACCAAGCCCTTGGCGCCCCTCTCTCTCCCGTTACTCCGTAGCTCCTCCGTCCTCGTTCTAGTAGCGCTTGGCGAAGCCCTGCTGAACTAGCTCCACCACCACCATCACCACCACGCCGTCGTGCTGGTTGTGATCCCATCTACTTCTCCACCTTCTCTTGCTAGATCAAGGAGGAGGATATGTCATCGAGCCGCATGTGTGCTAAACTCGGAGGTGCCGTCCGTTCGGCACTAGATCGGTTGGATCGTGATCGGATCACGAAGAGTACGACTACATCAACCGCGTTATATACGCTTCCGCTTTCGGTCTACGAGGGTACGTAGACACACTCTCCTCTCTCGTTGCTATGCTTCTCCTAGATAGATCTTGGGTGTTCGTAGGAAAAAAAATTGATTTTCATGCAACGTTACCCATCAGGAGGATCCATAACAATATAACTTCTATGCAAATATACCCAAACATAACTCATTACATTGTCTTCCTTGTCCAACTTCAACTAATTTGCTCAAGTTTGAAAATAATTAATGGGTATTCACAATCATAAAAGATGTCCAATATAATATATTTATATGTGAAAGTTCTCTTCCTTATACTAATCATTCATGAATTGCTTGTATGACCAATATTGTGATTGTCAAGCTTCAATAGATTTCACTTGCTAATCCCCATGTGAAGCTACTACTAGACATGATACAAGAATATGAAGCACATATAATTTCAACTTTATGATATTCAATTCTTTCACAATTTACTCATAGGATATAAGTGAAGCACAAGAGTAAATGACAAACTACTCCAAAAAGATATAAGTGAAGACCAAATGAGTAGTTAAGTAAATAGGTAGCTATGTGAGGACTCTCTCTCATTTAAAAATTTCAGATCTTATGTATTTTATTCAAACAACAAAGAAAACAAAATAAAATGACATTCCAAGAATAGCACAACTCATGTGAAGAAGCCAAAAACTTAGGCTCAACCAAGACTAACCGATAATGTTGATGAAGAAAGGTGGGATTCCTACCGGGGCATCCCCAAGCTTAGATGCTTGAGACTTCTTGAAATATTATATTGGGATGCCTTGGGAATCCCCAAGGTTGAGCTTTTGTGTCTCTTTAATTCCTCTCATATCACGGTTTCCCTAAATCTTAATTACTTCATCCACACAAAACTCAACAAGAACTCGTGAGATAAGTTAGTATAAATCAACTCAAAACCTTACCATTCTCTACTGTAGAAAATTACTAAAATTATAATTTAACATTGCATACTAAATTTCTCTGCATATTTAATACTCCTATCCTCAAATAGAATCATTAAACCAGCAAACATATGCAAACAATGCAACTATAACAGCAATCTGCCAAAACATAACTGTCTGTAAAGGGGGAATAAGAATTCATACTTCCCTAACTCTAAAAATTCTGAAAAATTACCATGTGACAGAGAACTCATGCATGCTTATTTTGTAAAAATTTCAGATTTTTATCATGTCCTGACTATTCAGGAATATTCTAGACATAACAGAAAACTTTCTGTTTTCAAACAGCAACACATGAACTTGCAAATTGAGCATGGTAAAGGCTATAATTGGCATTTTATTGAACTAAAAGATACAAAACATGATTATTGATAACACCAAGCAAATATCAACAGATGAAAATGACGCTCCAAGCAAAACTCATATTATGTGACGAGTAAATATATAGCTCCAAGTGAGGTTACCGATAGTGTTGAAGACGAAAGAGGGGATGCCTTCCGGGGCATCCCCAAGCTTAGTTGCTTGGGTATTCCTTGAATATTACCTTGGGGTGCCTTGGGAATCCCCAAGCTTAGGGTCTTGCCACTCCTTATTCTCCTCATATCGATATCTCACCCAAAACATGAAAACTTCAATCACACAAAACTTAACGGAACTTGTGAGATAGGTTAGTATGATAAAAATAAATCATCCACTTAGGTACTGTCAAGACAAGATTAATAATTGTTCTCACATAATTCCTACTGTATTCTATCATTTCCACAATTTATATCTCATAATATAAGCTATGGAAACACTAAAACAAGCAATCTACGCACCAAAAACAGAATCTGTCAAAAGCAGAACAACATGTAGTGAGCGATTTAAAAACCACACTTCTGTACCTCCAAAAATTCTGAAAAATTAGGACAACGTAAAAAATTTGTAACCCAATACGGTGTAAAACTTTCAGAATTTCTTCACGCTCCAGTACAGAATAGAAATTCCAGCACTGGACGCAAAAGTTTCTGTTTTTGCACAGAATCAAATCAACAAGCATCCACACTATCCCAAAGGCTTTACTTGGCACATTATTGAAAGAAAACATATGAAACATGATTACTACAGTACCTTAATCATGTGAACACACAAAAACAGTAGGTAGAAATATTGGGTTGTCTCCCAACAAGCGCTTTTCTTTAATGCCTTTTTAGCTAGGCATGATGAAGCATATGAATAGCACATTTAAGCCTAACCCACTTCCTATGCATAGGGATTTTGTGAGCAAATAGTTTATGGGAGCAAGAATCAACTAGCATAGGAAGGCAAAACAAGCATGACTTCAAAACTTTCAACATAAAGAGAGGAAACTTGATATTATTGCAACACCTACAAGCATATGATCCTCTCTCATAATAATTTTCAGTAGCATCATGAAGAAATTCAACAATATATCCATCACACAAAGCATTCTTGTCATGATATATAAGCATAGAATTTTTATTACTCTCCACATAAGCAACTTTATTCTCATTCATAATGGTGGGAGCAAATTCAACAAAATAACTATCATGAGTCAATTGAAACCTCTTCCAAAATAGTGGATTCATCATTAAATAAAGTTGTGACCTCTCCAAATCCACTTTCATAATTGTAATCATCATAAATAGGAGGCATGCAATCATCATAATAAATTTGCTCATCAAAACTTGGGGGACTAAAAATATCATCTTCATCAAACATAACATCCCCAAGCTTGTAGTTTTGCATATCATTAGCATTATGGATATTCAAAGAATTCATACTAGCAACATTGCAATCATGCTCATCATTCAAATATTTTATGCCAAACATTTTATTGAATTATTCTTCTATCAATTGATCACAATTTTCCGATCCATCATTTTCAAGAAAGACATGATAAAGACGAATGATATGAGGCAACCTCAATTCCATATTTTTTGTAGTTTTCTTTTATAAACCAAACTAGTGATAAACAAGAAACTAAAAGATTCTATTGCAAGATCTAAAGATATACCTTCAAGCACTCGCCTCCCCGGCAACGGCGCCAGAAAAGAGCTTGATGTCTACTACACAACTTATTCTTGTAGACTCGTGTTGGGCCTCCAAGCGCAGAGTTTTGTAAGACAGTAGCAATTTTCCCTCAAGTGGATGACCTAAGATTTATCAATCCGTGGGAGGCGTAGGTTGAAGATGGTATCTCTCAAACAACCCTGCAACCAAATACAAGAAATCTCTTGTGTCCCCAACACACCCAATACAATGGTAAATTGTATAGGTGCACTAGTTCGGCGAAGAGATGGTGATAAAAGTGTAGTATGGATAGTAGATATAGGTTTTTGTAATCTGAAAATATAAAAACAGCAAGGTAGCAAGTAACAAAAGTGAGCACAAACGGTATTGCAATGCTTAAAAACAAGGCCTAGGGTTCATACTTTCGCTAGTGCAATCTCTCAACAATGCTAACATAATTGGATCATATAATCATCCCTCAACGTGCGATAAAGAATCACTCCCAAGTTCCTATTAGCGGAGAACATAAGATAGAAATTGTTTGTAGGGTACGAAACCACCTCAAAGTTATCCTTTTCAATCAATCTATTGAGCCATCCCTATAAGTGTCACAAACAGCCCTAGAGTTCGTACTAAAATAACACCATATGATACACATCAACCAACTCTAATGTCACCTAGATACTCCAATGTCACCACAAGTATCCGTGAGTTGATTATACGATATGCATCAAACAACTTCATAATCATAATATTCAATCCATACAAAGAACTCCAAGGAGCACCCCAAAGTTTCTATCGGAGAAAAGATAATGAAAACGTGCATCAACGTCTATGCATAGATTACCCCAATGCCACCGCGGGAATCCGCGAGTTGAGTGCCAAAACATATATCAAGTGAATCAATATAATACCCCATTGTCACCACAGGTATTCATATGCAAGACATACATAAAGTGTTCTCAAATCTGAATATTCAATCCGACAATAACAAAACCTCAAAGGGAAAAGATTCGATTCATCACAACAAAGATAGAGAGGGAAGAAACACCATATGATCCAACTATATTAACAAAGCTCGCAATACATCAAGATCATGCCAAATCAAGAACACGAGAGAGGGAGATAAAACACATAGCTACTGGTACAAACCCTCAGCCCCGAGGGTGAACTACTCCCTCCTCGTCATGGAGATCGCCGGGATGATGAAGATGGCCTCCGGTGATGCTTTCCCCCCTCCGGCAGGGTGCCGGAAAAGGGCTGTAGATTAGATCGTGGAGGTACAGAGGCTTGCGGCGGCGTAAAAACTCATCAAGGTTAACTTTCGGGGGTTTCTGAATATATATGATTTTTTGGCGTTGGAATCACGCGAAGAGGGGCCACAGGGGGCCCACGAGGCACCAGGGGGCGCCTGGGGGGGTGGCGCGCCCTGGTGGCTCGTGGGGCCCCTGTGGGTCTTCTGGCCTCCTCCCAAAGCTTCTAGTGTCTCTTATGTTCCAGAAAAAATCGTCAAAAAGTTTCGCTGCATTTGGACTTCATTTGATATAGAATTTCTGGAAAACCAAATACAAGCAGAAAACCGCAACTGGCACTAGGCACTTGGTCAATATGTTAGTCCATGAAAATCATATAAAAGCCATATAAAAGTGCACCAAAATCATACAAAACTATAATAAACATGGCATGAATACTTCATAAATTATAGATACGTTGGAGACGTATTAGTGGCCCCCTCCTGTGGGTCTTGGTTCCAGTATTTTTTATATATTCCATAAAAAATCTCCAAAAAGTGTCATCCAATTCCAAAAACTTTTATTTCTGCACAAAAAACAACACCATGGCAATTCTGCTGAAAACAACGTCAGTCCGGGTTAGTTCCATTCAAATCATGCAAATTAGGGTCCAAAACAAGAGCAAAAGTGTTTGGAAAAGTAGATACGACGGAGACGTATCAACTCCCCCAACTTAACTCATTGCTTGTCCTCAAGCAATTTAGTTGACAAACTGAAAGTGATAAAGAAAAACTTTTACAAACTCTTTTGTTCTTGTATCTATATATATGCTTAAATAGCACCCAAGTTTTCAGCAAAGATTATAACTAACCATGCAAATGATAACTCTTATAAATTATATTCACTCATATCAATGGCATAATCAACTAGCGAGCAATAATAACATATCTCAAATGCCAACACTTTGTCAAAACAATTATGATATAATATGACAACATGGTATCTCGCTAGCCCTTTCTGAGACCGCAAAACATAAATGTAGAGCACCTCCGAAGTTCAAACAGCGACTAAACATTGTAATTCATGGTAGAAGAGATCCAGTCATGATGCACACAACATTAACTACTCACAATGCATGAGAATGACAATAGTGCTCTCAGGACTGGTGCTTGTTTGAGAAGGTGATGACTCAACAATAAAAGTAAAATAACACAAAAATAAATAGATAGGCCCTTCGCAGAGGGAAGCATGGATTTGCAGAGGTGCCAGAGCTCGAAGCTAAAATCAGAGATAGATATAATTTTGGGAGGTATGCCTTTCCTGTCAACGTCACGACCGAGAGTTTTCAATATCTTCCATGCTAAACACATTAGCGGCGGTTCCCAAGCGATAAAGTAAAGTTTACTCCCCCTCCACCAACAATCACAAGCCATGGCTAGCCGAATCCTCAGGTGCCCTCCATACCAACAACTTTCCAGGGGAGTTTGTTTTATTATTTTGCAATTTTAATAATGGGACTGAGCATCCCGATTACCAGCCCCTCTCGTGCAAGGACAAGTGAATAAACACTCATCATGAGAATAACCCGCTTAGCATGGAAGATACTGACCGCCCCCTGTCGCTCCATGAGCGGTACGGGCACACAAAACAGATGTTCATTTGAATATTTAGAGGTGGCATATGCAAATTTACTTAGGACGGCGGAGTAATACCGCATATAGGTAGATATAGTGGACTCATCTAGAGTAACTTTAGGTTTAAGCGTTTTGATGCACAAGCAGCATTCCCGCTTAGTACAGGCAAAGGCTAGCAAATAGATTGGGAAGCGACCAGCTAGAGAGCGAAAACGGTCATAATCATGCATTATGAATAATCAACATTGAATACTAGCATGAGTAGGATATAAACACCATGAACATAAATATCGTGAAGCCTATGTTGGTTTTGAATCAACTACATGCGTGAACATGTGCCAAGTCAAGCCACTTAAAACATTCAGAGGAGGATACCATATCATCATACTACATCACAATAATTTTAATGCATGTTAACATTCAAGATAAATCATTATCCACTCCTAGCTACTTAAGCATGGCATGAGCAACTATAATCTCTAATTGTCATCATAAACATGTTTAATCATAATGTGCTGAATCATGGATACAGAGTTAAACATATTTACAAAAACAAAGAACAAGTTGAGTTCATACCCGCTTTTCCTTGCCACAGTCACTTCATCAAATCATCGTCATTATTGCCTTTCACTTGCACGAACGAATGATATGAAAATGAAAATAGTGCAAGTGTGTCGTGGACTAAGCTAGAATCTGCAAGCATTTTATTCAAAGGAGAAGACAAGGCAATATGGGCTCTTTGTTAAATCAACAATAATGCATATGAGAGCCACTCAACATTTTCATCGTGGTCTTCTCCTTACAATGGCTCAACAAAAGAAAAGAATTTCAGAGAAACACACTAAAATATTTTTTGGAGTTTTTAGTTTTTCTAAAGAAAACAAAATAAATAGGAAAATAAAAAACGAGAAAACTATTTACACGGGAAAGCTCCCAACAAGTAAAAGAAGAAACGGGAAATCTTTTTGGGTTTTCTTTTACTACTATGAAACTACGACTAATTAAACTAGAAAGAAAAACCGAAAAGAAGCGAGAAATGTTTTTGGATTTTCTCAAGTTTTTCGAACACACTAGGAGAAGGTAAGAAAATAAAACCAGCATGGATTATACAATGAAAAAGTATGAACACCGACAACTGGAATGAAATGTGTGAGCATGAATGTAATGTCGGTGAGAAATACGTACTCCCCCAAGCTTAGGCTTTTGCCTAGCTTGGTCTACGGCCATCCGTAGTAGCCATCTGGTCCCATATGAAAGTCCTGAGGCGGCGGCACCCGAGCGTCCCAATCCTGGGGCTCCTCCTCTGCCGCTGCCAACGCGTTCCGGTAAGCAATGATGTCCGGTGGCATCACGGTATATCCATTCCTGGCATGAGAATCAAACAAAGCAGGTGCAGGCAATAGAATAATATCACGAGTATCCTCACTAAAAACCAAGTTATAACAAATGTTGTGAGGAGGCTTAGAAGCATCAAGAAAGTGGTGGTCCCTCAGACTGGTGATCTAAGTAAACTCTGGGCAACAAACAATCATGAGGGCGTATGTTAACATTAAAACGTCCCGCTAAGCGAGTAGCATAGATACCACCATGAATTTTACCCCTAGTTCTATTAGTGTGCAGGCAGCGTGCAATGATAGCTCCCAGGTTATAAGTGTTGTCATTATGCAGTGTGCGGCGTAAAATGGCGAAGTCAGGTGCAGCTAGCACACTACCTTGCTCCCTAGCAATCAAGCATTTCCCTAAGAATAAATCAAAATAATGAATAGAGGCAAATTGCAAGCTAGTGGCTCGGGCTTTCGACACGCCCCTAGTCTCTCCCACCGTTAAAGTGGTGAGAAAACCCTCAAACTCCTCCGGGCGAGACTATCTAATTCCCCATCAAAGGGAATCAAACATATCTCACAAAATTCAGCCAGAGGTATCTAATAATGTTCAGCATATAAATCAAAGCGCACCTCAGGGGGTTCGAGCCTACTCAGAAAATGAAAGTTTTGCACAAAGGAATTTGTAAGGATGTGGTACTAGTCACACTCATCTGCGAGGAAGTCGGTCAGTCTGGCATTTGCAATGAATTGCGCGAACTCTTGGTAGAATCCAGCTTCATTCATGAAGGCATTGTGCGGCCATTCGCACGGCCGGACCTCCGTCCTACGCGAAATGTTGAGGTCACTGTCCGAGGACTCCCCAAGGACTCCCTTGGCGTTCCGATTTGAGGAACTCCTCCGGAAGATATTCATTTTCCTAAGAACAATTTTCTGAAAATTTTGGGGCCACAAAATGATATCAATAAAACTTCACAAGATTGATAGCAACTACTCATATGGATGTCTAGAGGCTATATCAAGCATTCAAACTACTTGGAACTCAAAGAATTCAACATGCAAGCTCATTTTCAGTAGCACCAAGAGCAGCTAATTATGCAAAATATAATCCGCTAGAGCAAAAACTAATTGGAGCAATGGAGGAGTCACATACCAAGGAGCAATCTCCCAAAACAGTTTCGAAAACGGAGCTCCGAGCAAAGAGATCGAAAATTTCAGGTTTGTGAGCAAGAACATGAGAGAGAGAGCTACCAGGAATTTTTGCTAGAGGTAAGAGACGAAGTGAGCTGAAGGAATAAGTGAGGGGGTCCCTGTGGGGCCCACGAGGTACCTGGGTGCGCCAGGGGGGGTGGCGCGCCCTGGTGCCTCGTGGGCACCTGGGGCACCCCCTGGTATGTGTCCAGTGCCAAAAATTCTTAAATATTACATAAAAATTCATATCAAAATTTTATTGCATTCTGAGCACTTTTATTTCTGGACATTTTTCATTGCACGGATAAATCAGAAAACAGGATAACCATGGCATTTTATTTTATTTAACTAAAAATAACAGAAAACAAAAGGTGAGTACAGAAGGTTGTGCTTACTAAATTCATCGACCACATGCCTCTTAAAAAGAATCCATTAATAAGGTTGATCAGGTCTTATTAACAAACCATTTCCGAGTGACATGAAACCGAAGAACTTTCGTATAACACTAAGTTACCTCAACGGGGATATGCATCTCCCCGATAATAAGAGTTTCATATTTCCTTTTAACAGTAGGAAGAGGGAGTTGAAAACTTCCAATAGTAATTGTCGGAGTCTTTTCAATAATATGAATACCATTTACTTGAAATTGTTTCTTCGGAAAGTGCACCGTATGTTCATTACCATTGATATGAAAAGTGACCTTGCTTTTGTTGCAATCAATAACAGCCCCTGCAGTATTCAAGAAGGGTCTACCGAGGATAATCGACATGTTGTCATCCTCGGGCATATCAAGTATGACAAAGTCTGTTAGAATAGTAACATTTGCAACTACAACGGGCACATCCTCACAAACAGCAATAGGTATGGTAATTGATTTGTCAACCATTTGCAAGGATATTTCAGTGGGAGTGAGTTTATTCAAATCAAGTCTTTTATATAAAGAGAAAGGCATAACACTAACACCGGCTCCTAAATCACACAAAGCAGTTTTGACATAATTTCTTTTAATGGAGCATGGTATAGTTGGTATTCATGGATCTCTTAGTTTCTTAGGTACTCCATCCTTAAAAGAATAATTTGCAAGCATGGTGGAAATTTCAGCCTCGGGTATCTTTCTTTTATTTGTGACAATGTCTTTCATGTATTTAGCATAAGGAGGCATCTTTATAATATCGATCAAACGAGTACGCAAAAAGACTGGCCTAAGCATTTCAGCAAAGCGTTCAAATTCTTCCTCATCTTTTTTCTTAGATGGTTTAGGAAGAAAGGGCATGGGTTTTTGAACCCATGGTTCTCTTTCTTTACCATGTTTTCTAGCAACGAAGTCCCTTTTATCATAACGTTTATTTTTAGAAGGTGGGTTATCAAGATCAACACCAGGTTCTATTTCAACATCATTATCCGGTTCTTTATCATTATCTGGTTGGGTATCCACATAAGCATCATCATTATTATTATCATCAGGTGGTTGTTCATTACCAGATTGTGTTTCAGCATCAGAAATAGAAACATCATTACTATCCTCCAAGGGTTTTTCTACCTCGGGTTCACTAGAAATATGCAAAGTCCTATCATTTTTCTTTTTCTTTTTCTTTTTAGATGGACTAGGTGCATCAACATTAATTCTTTGAGAGTCTTGTTCAATTCTTTTTGGATGACCTTCAGGATAAAGTGGCTCCTGAGTCATTCTACCTCCTCTAGTCATTACTCTAACAGCATGATCATTCATATTGTTATTCATTTCATTGAGCAATTCACTTTGAGATTTAGCAACTTGTTCTAATTGGGTTTGAACCATAGATGCATGTTTACTTACACCCTTAACATCATTAGCAATTCTAAATAACAAGTCACTCAAGCGATCAATCATGTAGGCATTTCGTTTCAATTATTTCATAATGTTTGCATTGAAGTGATCTTGCTTAATAATATAATTGTCAAATTCATATAAGCATTGACTAGGAGGTTTGTTATAAGGAATATCACCTTCATCAAATTTTATAAGAGAATTTACCTCTACTACCTGTGGCGGTGTGTCAAGACCATGTATTTCTTCAATAGGTGGTAGATTCTTAACATCTTCAGCTTTAATACCGTTTTCCTTCATACATTTCTTTGCTTCTTGCATATCTTCAGGACTGAGATGTAAAATACCCCTCTTCTTCGGAGTGGGTTTGGGCGGTGGTTCAGGAAGTGTCCAATCATTATCATTCTTCAATATATTATTCAATAATTCTTCAGCTTGTTCAATAGTCCTTTCCCTGAAAACACAACTCGCATAACTATCTAGGTAGTCCCTAGAAGCATCGGTTAGTCCATTGTAGAAGATATCAAGTATTTCATTTTTCTTAAAAGGATGATCAGGCAAAGCATTAAGTAATTGGAGAAGCATCCCCCAAGATTGAGGGAGATTCTCTTCTTCAATTTGCACAAAGTTAAATATTTCCTGTAAGGCAGCTTGTTTCTTATGAGCAGGAAAATATTTTTCAGAGAAGTAAAAAATCATATCCTGGGGGCTACGCACACATCCATGAGCAAGAGTATTATACCATTCCTTAGCATCACCCTTTAATGAGAAAGGAAACAACCTAAGAATATAGTAATAGCGAATTTTTTTCTCAAGAGCAAATAGGGTGGCTATATCATTTAATTTAGTAAGATGTGCCACAACGGTTTCAGTTTCATAACCATGGAAAGGATCAGATTCAACCAAAGTAATTAACTCAGGATCGACAGAGAATTCATAATCCTTATCAGTAACAAATATGGGAGAAGTAGCAAACTTAGGATCATATTTCATTTTCTCCCTCATAGATTTTTCTTTCATTTCAGCAAGCAACTTTATAACTTCATGTCTATCATTACAAGCAAGGATGGCTCTAGCCGTCTCCCTATCAAAGCAATGTTCATCAGGTATTTCAACTCTAGTAGGAGAGCTAGGCATAATAGGTGAATCATAATTCTCAAGAGTTTCAACATTTTTAATTTTTTTAGCTTTAGTAATTTGTTCAGTAAGAAATTCACCAAGTGACACAACATTATCAAGCATAATACTAGCATCATCATGAGTGTCATTCATAGCAGAAGTGGTATCATCAATAACTTGCGACATATCAGAATTAATAGCATGTGGTGGTTCATCAGGTATTTCAACTCTAGTAGGAGAGCTAGGCATAATAGGTGAATCATAATTCTCAAGAGTTTCAACATTTTTAATTTTTTTAGCTTTAGCAATTTGTTCAATAAGAAATTCACCAAGTGACACAACATTATCAAGCATAATACTAGCATCATCATGAGTGTCATTCATAGCAGAAGTGGTATCATCAATAACTTGCGACATATCAGAATTAATAGCATGTGGTGGTGTTGCAAGTTTACTCAAAACAGAAGGTGAATCAAGTGCAGAGCTAGATGGCAGTTCCTTACCTCCCCTCGTCTTAGAGGGAACGATCTTGGTCTTAGCGTCTTTCAGATTCTTCATAGTGATCAACAGATATAAATCCCAAGTGACTCCACAAATATAGCTATGCTCCCCGGCAACGGCGCCAGAAAAAGGTCTTGATAACCCACAAGTATAGGGGATCGCAACAGTTTTTGAGGGTAGAGTATTCAACCCAAATTTATTGATTCGGCACAAGGGGAGCCAAAGAATATTTGCAAGTATTAGCAGTTGAGTTGTCAATTTAACCACACCTGAGACTAAATATCTGCAGCAGAGTGATCAGTAGCACAGTAGTATGATAGTTTGATAGCAGTAGCAATAATAGTAACAGTAGCAGTAATAGTAGTAGCAATTGTAACAGTAGTAACTTAGCAAGGAACAATATGTGAAAAGCTTGTAAGCATTGGATCGGTGATTATGTTGGATAACATTCATTATGTAACAGTCATAACCTAGGGCGACACAGAACTAGCTCCAATTCATCAATGTAATATAGGCATGTATTCCGTATATAGTCATACGTGCTTGCGATAAGAACTTGCATGACATCTTTTGTCCTACCCTCCCGTGGCAGCGGGATCCATAAGGAAACTAAGGGATATTAAGGCCTCCTTTTAATAGAGAACCGGAACAAAGCATTAACACATAGTGAATACATGAACTCCTCAAACTATGGCAATCACCGGAAAGAATCTCAATTATTGTCACCTTGGGGTATGCGGATCATAACACATAGCAGGTGCATATAACTTGCAAGATCGGATCAAGAACACAAATATATTCATGAAAACATAAAGGGTTCAGATCTGGAATCATGGCACTCGGGCCCTAGTGAAAAGCATTAAGCATGGCAAAGTCATAGCAACATCAATCTCAGAACATAGTGGATATTAGGGATCAAGCCCTAACAAAACTAACTCGATTACATGATAAATCTCATCCAACTCATCACCGTCCAGCAGGCCTACGAAGGAATTACTCACTCCCGGCGGTGAGCATCATGAAATTGGTGATGAAGGATGGTTAATGATGACGATGCCGGAAGATCCCCCTCTCCGGAGCCCCAAACGGACTCCAGATCTGGCCTCCCGATGAAGAACAGGAGGTGGCGGCGGCTCCGTATCTTGAAACGCAATAAAACTTCCTCTCTTATTTTTTTTTCTCTGGAATTGTGAATTTATAGCGTTGGAATTAGGTCAGACGGAGCCACGTGGTGCCTCGTGGGCACTGGGTGGCCCCTCTTTAGTGGGTTTTGGTTCCAGTATTTTTTATATATTCCATAAAAAATCTCCAAAAAGTTTCATCCAATTTCAAGAACTTTTATTTCTGCAAAAAAAACAACACCATGGCAATTCTGTTGAAAATAACGTCAGTCCGGGTTAGTTCCGTTCAAATCATGCAAATTAGGGTCCAAAAAAACAGTAAAAATGTTTGGAAAAATAGATACGACGAAGAGGTATCAGAGAGCAGCTCCAGGAGCACCATGCCGAAGGAGTAGACTGTAGACGTCCCACTTGGCGTTGGCCCGCAGGCTCTTGAGGCACTCGGGCGCCTGGTACGGCGGCAGGGCCGACGCCGACGGGCTCGCCCTCGCCCCCGCGCTCGCACCCGTGCCGCCGCCGGGCATCTGGGATAGGTCCGGCAGGCTGCTGGTGGAGTGCATGTACGGCTTGCTCCCGAACAGCCGCGCCGACGCGCCGCCGCCGCCCCGGTGGGAGGCGCTCTCACCGGACGCCAGCTGGTCCAGCTCTAGGTCGCCCACCAGCGGCTCCATGTCGGCGCCGAGCGGGATGTTGCTCGGCTTCACATTGTCGTGCACCCCTTTCTTGTCGTGGATGAATTGAAGGCCAGCCCCGAGCCACCCCCCGCGCGATCCGCAGTCGCGCCTCCAGGTTCAGGTGCATCAGCCGCGCCGCCACCTGTGAGCTGCTTCGTGCCGCCGCATCGCCTGGGAAGACCGCGTCAAGTGGCGAGAGCTGGAGGGGCTGCGCCGTTCGCTACCGTTGCCGTACGTCGTCTTCACCAGATTTCTCTCCCGAGAACAACACCGGGAATCGTCCGTCTCTCAAGCCTACTTTGCCGTCGATAAATTGAAATTTCACCCGTTCGCCGCTAGCTGATGGAGAGTGACGATTGCAGACGAGCACGTCCTGCGCCCAAAACATGCAGTCCAGTTCTCGTCGCCGCCGCCGTCTTGATTCAACCCAACAACCCAATGAATTAATTGTCCGCGTCTTCCCCGCCTCCACCGTGGCACCATCTCCTCTGCCGCCGCCTACCCGACCACGCCCGTCGTCGATTCCTGGCCAAGAAGCAGCCTTTTCCTCCGATTCCGAGCCAAGCAGCAACAGCTACAATTTCAGTCAACAATCGTACCGGTGGTAAAAACACTGGATGGATGGATTTGCAGCTGTGCACTCAAAGTAAGAAACGAGTTGAACTCAAGAAATAGCTGTATTTGCTTGATGTATGATACAATTTCGGTCAACAATCTTGGGGATAAAAATAAAAATGGATTTTTTTACAGTCCCACATGCACACCTGACCTGCATCCGGTCGACCATAAAGAGATGGGGGGAGATCGATCGATCGGAGCCTAGCTAGCAGGTAGCAGATTAGTGAGTGGTGGTGATTAACACGAGAATGAATCCATGGCCATGCGCGTCGGATCAGCTGGAGAGCCGGCTGGCGGAGCTGTCCAGCTCTGGAGGCTAGACCCTGTAGACCACGACGAAGCAGGGGAGCACGATGCGGCGGTCCAGCACCACCAGCTCGCCGCTGCCCGCGTCCACCGAGTCATACTTGTCACCGTGCTCTTCGGGGTGTTCGTCGGCAGGTGTGACGGAAGCGGCCGGAGATGACGCGGCACACCAGCATGCCCCTGCGGACCTCGCGCCCTCCCATGGCACCCGCGTCCGCGGCGCCGCTGCCGGCGAACGTGCGCACGGCCCTGGCCGCGCCGGCCCGGTGGCACGTGGCGACGGCGGCGCAGATCACCTTGGCGCCCCCGGCCTCCGCGGCGAGGCGGCACGGGAACAGCATCACCTCGTTGCCGTCGGCGGCGCGTGCTGCTGTACGAGGGTGTCCGGGACCTGCGGGACGGGGAGGCGTGGCTGGAGGAGGTAGACTGGGACGGGATGACGGCGCTCAGGGAAGCAGAGCGGGCCCTGTGGCGCGGAGCAGACGACGCCGCTCCAGGAGTTGACGACGCGGCGGCGATTATTTTAATTTTTGGTGAATTTGCAGAAACCCCCTCCAGTCTCTGCGTTTTTTGCACTGTTTCGGTGACGTGTCCAGTCAATGCCACTGTGTACCACTTGACCAACGCCACATCAGCGAATAAGTAGAGCAAAGCATACAATGAACCGTATGTGAACCCCTAGAGCAAGTTTAGGGATGGTATTTCGGGTATTTTAAACTACGGGGACTAAAGTGACCACCGGCGCAAGTTTAATGACCTACAGTGAATTTTTCTCAATTTCGTTCTATAAAAATCGGCAGAAACTAGCCCGGCCGTCCACGAGAAAGCTCGTGTTGGTGTTGGTACCCCTGTATACGAGGCAAGAAGCGGCTAAATTTGCTGTTTTGACCCTTTTGGCATTGTTTAGCCGGATCTGACCCCTGTTTGAAAAAAATTCGAGATCTGACCCTTTTCCTACCGCCGGGGTGGTTGGCGGTAGGGCTGCACTGCCTACCGGGGCCTCCGGTGGTAGGTTAACGGCAGCCGCCGTTAGGTTTTGCTTTTTTCTGTGACGTGGCCTAACGGCCTTACCGCCAGAGAGGCTGGCGGTAGGGTGTACTACCCTACCGCCGGATAGCTTGGCGGTAGGGACCTTAGGGTGCTGCGCGCCCCACGGTTCTGTAATGAGAATTTGGCGAAAAATTATGGTAGGTTTTCACATCCTACCGCCAAGGACTATGGCGGTAGGGTCTGCTGTAACCAAAACTTGCCAAAATTTTACGGTAGGGTGTGTAACCCTACCGCCAGGGACTACGGCGGTAGGGTCCTGTCCCACTTAATATTTCTGCAGAGCTTGATCATTTGAATTCCAATTTTTTTTGACACAATCAAGATACTTTGCAAATCAAAAAATGATGATTTCACACATTATAACATGCATCACACATCGATGTAAATGATAGTCCAACATAGTAAATAGGTAGCAAATCGACAATACTAGTTCGACATAACCAACAAGTTCTCGTTCACAGCTCAACACAAATAGCAAATAGTTTAACTAGTTCAACATGACGATAGTAGCACGACATGACAGCATTACTTGGCCATCCTCCCCCTCTTGGCGGTACGCTCCTCGTTTCTCTTCGAGCGGGTTTCGTCCGGCTTCTTTGTGCGACGACGAGGGCGGTCTTTCTGAAACGGGGATGAACTCTTCCAATCCTTCTTCGGCTGTTTCCCCCTCTTTTCCTGGGCTGGCTGAGTGGGTGGAGGTCCGTCTTCGTCATCGTACTCCTCCTCATCACCTCCTTCGTCGTCACCTCCTTCCTCTTCTCCCTCTTCCTCCTCATCCTCTTCTTCCTGATCATCTTCTCCCTCGGCCTCCTCAACAATGCGAGACGACGAGGCGGCATGGCTAGAGGAACCTCATGCATCATATCATATTCAACCATCATATCATATTCAACAAATGAATCATATTGTATCATATCATATTCAACAAATGAATCATTGAATCATATTCATCCATCATATCATATTCAACAAATGAATCATATTGAAACAACTATCCATCATATTATATTCAACAAATGTATCATATTCAACCATCATATCATATTCAACAAATGTATCATATTCAACCATTCAACCAACATCAATCATATCATATTCAACAATTGTAAATAAATCTACAATAAAGGCATAATCACCATCATATCATATTCAACCATTCTACTAGATGCATATGAATCATTTATCTAACCTCAATCATATTCAAATGTATCATATTAGCCAAACATCATTGAACCATTAAAAAAATACTATAAACATGAACTAGGGTTCATCTTCAAACTAGTTAATACATAATGAACCCTAGTTCATTTTCAACCACATACATCATATTGAACCAAACTAAACAAATCTAAGATTAACAAAAATTAAAAACTACTAGATGAAATAGGGTTCATCTTGTGCCAAATAATGCATCAAATCGAAAACGTTTTGACGAAAACTAATTGGAGGGATTGAGAGAGCTTACTTCTCTCGTCGTGGAGCCATCTCGATCCGCAAAAACGATGGAGAAACGAAGGAGATCGGAGGGGGGAGTGGAGGGGATGAGAGAGGGAAACTCCTCTCTGTTCTTGCAGGCGGCAGGGGAGAAGATGGGGGCTGGGTTCGTGGGTGGGCCACGCGAGCCGGCCCCCGCGGGTTTATAACTGTTGGGCACCTACCGCCAGGGTCTTCGGCGGTAGTGTTGCACAACCTACCGCCAGGGACCTCGACGGTAGGGTCGACGGCAGGGCCCAAATGGCCGTTCACTAGCGATGACGTGGATGATTGGCCTATCGCCATAGTCCCCGGCGGTAGGCAGTGCAGCCTTACCGCCAAAGCCCCTGGCGGTAGGAAAAGGGGTCAGATCTCGAAATTTTTCCAAACCGGGGTCAGATCCGGCTAAACAATGTCAAAAGGGTCAAAACAGCAAATTTAGCCGCAAGAAGCAGAGAAAGCCAAAGTAATTCCAGCGAAGCGCCGGCGCTGATACTGATGGCGCTGCGCTCTCTGCTGACAAAGATGCCGGCCCTTGGTCTTAGGTCTCGGGGGGGGCGTCCACGCGCTCTCGCCGGCGGCGGCTCGTCGGCCTATGTCCCATGGTGGTCCGGCAAGTAAAGTACCTCAATAATTAATTAATTTATCGCCTTAGAGTTTTCGGAAGGATACTAGGGGGTGCTGTTTATTCAGATACTCAGATCTGATTTAAACTCCATCAGATCGAAAATAAATCCTTGCTCATGAATTTCCGAATTGAGCCGTATTTGTAGCATCTGTCCACTTTATTTCACTATATGGATTCTTGTAGGGGGGACAAATAATTTCTGAAGGAAGTCCTACTATCATATACTCCCTCCGTTCCTTAATATAAGTCTTTGTAGAGATTTCACTATGGACCACATACGGATGTATATAGATGCATTTTAGAGTATAGATTCACTCATTTTGCTCAGTATGTAGTCCATAGTGGAATCTCTACAAAGACTTATATTTAGGAACGGAGGGAGTATTCTGAAGAAATAAAAGCCCTGGAAGCAGACTACGAAAGGCTCCAGGAGAAGATAAACAGGGACATGGATAGTTTTTCTGAAATTCTGAGGTAAGTGCATGTAGTACAAGTTAGTTAGTTTTTTTTTTTTTACGAGTGTAGTACAAGTTAGTTTATAAGCTCGATACTTCTCCTGTCCTCTTATCAATCTCTCAACCCAATGTAGTTATCTTAAAATCAAGAACTTACTTACTTATGCAAAATGTCTTACTTCTATTATTATACAATATTGTTAAGTTTTACCTATTTGAGCTGCTTCTAGCTAGTTACCTAGCTATACTTAGATCAACTATAGCAGATTCCTTAAAACGACCCCATTCCTTATGAACAACTAAACTATTATACACAAATTCCTTCGGATTGTTATCCTTATATTTTTCATTATCTCATTTTGAGCTTGGTGAGACTGATCGTGCTTAACTTGCCGGTGGGGCTCGTTTGTCACTGTCTTCATTCTATGGACGCAACATTTCCCTTAGCCAAACCTTGATTCTTCAAAGAATCTGGCGCTAGAGTTGCTCTTAGATAGTCCTACATTAACATTATACCTGAAAAGTAAAAATCTTTATTAAAAGGCTTACCTAACACAATTGCTATTTCATGTGCAGGTCTGATACTGAATATTATAGAAGGCTTAGCAAGCAACTTAAAATAGTGGACGCTGCATGTGGTGCTGCTATAGTCCTTGGTGTCTCGGCAGCAGTTTTTATGACGATTAATTGATTTCTAGTGAAGTGGCTATTTTTGTACGAATAAATTTTAACCTGTATGTGAGCCTGATTTCAGATATTAGGGGTCTGTTTGGCAACCCACGAGCTCCTAAAAATACGAGGAGCTGCGGAGTGGAGGGACTGTAGCTCCGTGTTTTTTAACTGCAGCTCCGCCTGCTCCCGGAGCGGAGCGGCGGAGTGGAGGGACTCCGAACAGGGCGCTAAAGTAGTACTACTCTACTTATGTATTAAGTGTCCAGCAGCTATGGTGTACTGGAAGTGTGTTTGGAAGGAGTAATAATCGTGTAATGGAAGTGTGTTTGATACCTCTCCAAAGAGCGGCTCTCACGCAGCTGCTTTTCTGGAGCGCTCCAAAAAAAAAATGCAGGTCGGGAAGCTGCTCGGTCGGCCTTTTCACAGCCGCAGGCAGCTCCAAATACTCCTTTTTTTCTACTCCCTCCGTCCCAAAATAAGTGTCATGATTTTAGTTCAAATTTGAACTAAGAGGTCTGTGACAGCAAGAGGATCGAGTAGCTTACAGTAAACGGAAACAAGAAATTTGAATTGAACATCAGTCATTAACAAATCCTCTTTGCAAACATAAAAAAGGGACAAACATGAAGGAAAAATACAGCACGGAACTAGCTATCAATAAAACGGCCGCGTTAATTTGACATACAGCCATGCCATCCCCCTAAGAAACTGAAAGGAGAAAAGGAACATTGTAAGCTGAACATTTTGGCAGCCCGGTTTTATTCGGAGGCAACAGCTCATGGCTAAGTATCTTCTGCATCTTGTTTTGGTCAAAATGAGATTTTTCCCGGATCAATTTGCTGTATCAGCATACAAAAAAATAGAACATTTGGTGTCTCAGGAACTCCATGACCGATGCAGACTGGAATATCTGCGTACAAAGCTTGGAAGGGCCTTCCGCCGAAGTGACAGCACATCCAGTGCAAATACAGATCTGTGCTCACTAGAAAATCCACAACAAAGAGCAGAGGACATGCCACCAGAGGCACGGTAATTTTGCACATAGACCTGAAGCATTACGATTACGAGAACAGAGTCAGATGCCGTCTTTGATTGACAATTTGGTGCCAAGAAAGTGGCAGAACTTACCTGTTACCGCTTGACCCATTGGAAGCTCTTCCTTGCCTTTGCCTTTCCAGGCTTCTTCCTTTCAACCACACGCGAATCTCTGGTTAAATATCCAGCTGTTTGGAGCAAAAATGACGACATCAGTAACTTTGGAAGACCATGGTCGAGAGAAAGGACAACAATTGCTACGACGCTTGCTCAGCCATGCAGTCCTGGTTTCCAATTCTGCTTTTACCTGCTTTGAGATATGGGCGTAGTCCTGGTTCCCAATTCTGTAAGGCTCTGCTGATCCCTAGGCGCACAGCTCCAACTTGACCTGCACTTAGAGAAAAGGAACTCAATTTGGAAGAGGTTTGGGTGCAACAGAAAGGTGCAAGAGATCCAGCACCAGAAATGAATTGTTAAACAGAAAGTGCAATAGTTGAAAGGTGCAAGAGATCCAGCACCAGAAATGAATTGTTAAACACTGGTTCTTCTAAACCTACACTTGCAAGCATATTTCAGGTTCTGGGATCCTTGGAAACAGCATGAAGAAATATATACTCCATGATTGTAAAGATATGATACTTCTCCTCCCGGAACCCAATCATAACTAAAAGACATACATTGTTTTAAATTGTTGAATGCATGCCAGTCATAGCATATTGATGTGTCATGTGAAGATGCAATTTTGCACAAGCATGCATATCTTAGTTTATGCACGAGTATCTGACCCATTTCAGTACATAAAACTCATGGAATAGTACATGCATATGCTACACCATGTGCTGAGCGCATCCATATAATATCCAGCATATCTACCTCTTAACATGATTGTAGAAATACCACTTTCATATTGACATGACAATGGATATGCCTAGCCTGTAGAGAGATCATTGAACTTTTGAAACTGACCTGAGACACCACCACCTTTCACAGTACAAGCTACATCCCAGAGCCCCAACGTCTTGGTCACAGTAAATGGCCGAAGAAGATCAGCTCGATGGTCCAGAATTGGGAAGTAAGCATCAAACTGCTTGTCATTGACAACAAACTTGCCATCACCAGGCTGAATCCAAACACGGGCAATGCTGCACTTCCTCTTACCTGTACCATAAGCCCTTCCTTTCTCATCAACTTGTCTCACACGTGCCTTAGCAATTTCCTCTTGCATTTGGCGTTCCACTTCAGCCCTGCTTGATGTTGCATTCATTTTCTGGATAGCTCTATCTTGTATTTCACTTAGAGGAGGCAATCCTGGTATTCCCCTGGCATCCTTCAAGAGGATCAAACTGTCAATCATATCCTCTGTAATCCCAGAGGCAGAAATGAGATCCCCAAATGCACGATCTGGACCTGCAACCAGGGAAAGCTTTTATTATCAGTAGGGATGCATACGGGGCAGGCTAGCGGACAATACCATTATACAAATGTAGTGTTAGTTTTAGGCAAGTGATGAGCTAATTGATAAGTTTCTGAGACAAGCAGGATGCCGCTTGCACCCCTAGTTATTACTGTGTTACTTATATCAGCATGCACTGTTGATCCCCACATACAGTCTTACTCAAACCAGAATAAAAATTTGTAAAATCATCACACGCAGCAGCTAAGGTCATACTATATACTCCAATCGCTCATGCAGAGGCACAATAAACACTATGAATTCATGATCATTAGAAGTGGCAAATAAACTAGCCATCCATATGGGCAGTTTACAACATGAATGAATGGCCTCATCTGAGGCAAGCACTACTGGGGACAAACATTTACATCAAACTTGATCCCAAGTTAACCTTAAGAAGCATTGAAAACATTTACATCAAACTTGATCCCAAGTTAACCTTAAGAAGCATTGAAACCAATGACATCATAAACCATATGCAAATGTGGCATGCCTCGACAAGTTCCCGGTCCACAGGCCCATCTCTAGATAAGCGAATGTCAGTAAAATGGTATTTGCAGCTTTCAGTTCAAGTGCAGGAACCTAGTATGATTATGATTGTGATCCTATATCTTAAACTTCAGCATTCAGTCAATTACTTTAACTAATTCTGCACGCATAAACACAACCATATGCAGAGTCACTTAACTAATCCGGCACCAATAAACACAACCACATGCAACCCAATTTAGTTAGTTACTAGAGTACTGAGAAATCAAACTGCACATATACATAATATGCATTTCTAGATCACCTTTGAGAGTCTCCATCAGCTGCTGCTCCCTCGCCTTGTTCTCCTGCCGCTGACGTTCCGCATCTTCTTCTTTCCCATCAACAAGCTCCTCGATCTGAGCCCCTTCATCCGCGATCCCCTCAACCCCCACATCAAGCACAGCCGCGGCGAACGGATCGTCTTTCTCATCCTCCATATCCCACGTCCACGGCTCGGCCGGGGCCGCCTTTCTCGCGGTAGGCGCTGCCGCTGCCGCATCCTTTCTCGCAGCAAACGGATCGTCTTTCTCATCCTCCAAACCCCACGTCCACGGCTCGGCCGGGGCCGCCTTCCTCGCGGTAGGCGCAACCGCGGCCGCATCCTTGTAGATCTCCTCGAACACGTCGGCCTTGTCGCTGTCCTCCGCGCGGAAGTCCTTCGACCACGGGTCCTCGACAACGGCGCTCGATCCTAGCGGCGCTTCGCCGGGGACGGCGGCGGCGGGGTCCACATCGGCGAAGGGGTCCGGATCTCCGGAATCCTGCGTGAAGGCCCACGGTCTTCTGGTGTCGTCGTCGCCGCCGGAGGTGGAGAGGAGCCGCGGCGAGAGGAGGCGGGCGGGGAGGCGGCGAAATGGAAGAGGGGCGGAGAGAGGGTGCGGGGTCGAGGGCGCGGCGGCGGCGTTGGTGGTCGTGGTCAGGGTTTGGAGGCCGCGCCGGAGGTGGTGGGAGGGGTGGAGGAGGCGGCGGAGCAGCATGGTGGTGCGCGGAGGGGGGCGGCGACCATTCGTGGGGGGCTACCCTAGGGTTTTAGCGGCATAACTGATTTTAGTTTCCTTGTATCCGCTTGCTCTGGGGGAACGTCCTCTCCACGATCTTACGTAATACGAACGTGAAAGCGTATTTTAGTTGCTTCATTTTTCCAGGGAGAAAAAAACTTGAGGGCTCATTTGGTTTCCTGGGTTCCCCCGGGATCCCTATGTTTTCCAGGGACAGAAACCCACGTGGAGACGCTCGCCAGGGAGAGCGGGCGGGACAAAATCACTGTTCTGACCTTGTTAGATAAGTATAGCACAAAATGAACTCTGCACGAAATTATTTCACAATCTAACCCTTTTGACAACGCCAGAGACCGTGGCGTTTCTACTCCACATGAAAACGCCGAGCCAGCTCGCGTCGCTTCTCCACATAGAAACGCCGAGATAGCTCGCGTTGCTGCCCATATGGAAACGCCAGGGGCTTTGGCGTTTCAAACGTTCCTGGAAACGCCAGGGGCTTTGGCGTTACTGCCCTAGATATTTAAGTGGCCGTGTGGCTCGCTGATGTGGCAGGCTGGAAACGCCAATGGCCATGGCGTTTCTGCCCTAAACATGTTTTTAAACGATATCTTGCTAGTGCTCAGTGGACTTGATTGATGAGTACATTAAAAGAACAATTAAACAAAACCTTTTCTCAAGCCTTTTCACTGTGTTGCTAGTTGCTAGCTGCTCCTCTGCATGTGCTGCAGGTTTACATGACCGGTAGGTTTCCTGCAGGCTCCCCATACTGCATCTACCTTTCATTTACTTAGTTGTCTATAGAGCTTAGTTGCATCCACTGCTAGGCTGTCCGTCTTTTTCGCATGGGAATCCGGTGCATGCGGACATGATGTACAGGCATCTGCATGCTCAGGGCCTAGGAGCAATGTAGCATAGGTTGGGTGGTCAGCAGTTGTTTGTCCGGCGGGTCAACAAGCATTTCGAGCTGCGTGCATGCACGGGCCAGATGGGATGGTGGGTTTCAGGCCTTTGCGTCAGATCGGCATAGCAGCGGCCGAAATCACTATCGGAACACTTAAATATCTGGGGCAGCAACGCCAAAGCCCCTGGCGTTTCCATGTGGAGCAGCAACGCTAGCTAGCTCGGCGTTTCCATGTGGAGCAGCAACGCTAGTTAGCTTGGCGTTTCCATGTGGAGCAGAAACGCCACGGTCTCTGGCGTTGCCAAAAGGGTCAGATTGTGAAATAATTTCGTGGAGAGTTCACTTTGTGCTATAGTTTTCTGACAAGGTCAGAACAGTGATTTTGGCCGAGTGAGCGCGACATTTGGCTGCCCGAACCATGCTTTTTCCCCGGGAAGAGGTCCCACGACTCGACACTCACGGAAAATTCTCCCGTGTCGTTTCCCTCGCGCGATCTGAACTTATGACCCTCCGCCGCCTCGCTCTGCCTCCCTCGCCCGTTGCGTTCTGTTCCTCTCCTCTCCTCTTCCCCTCCCCTCTATCACCAAATAACCATCCCAAGCAGGAGATCTCCCCCATGGAAGGAAGGGGATCCCATGTGATCTTCAAATTCCCCTATCGTGATTTAGTACCCTGGGTGTTCTTCCCCTGGTCACCAAACAAAGCTGAAGGCTTCAGGCAAAGGATCATGCATTCCAACTTTCAAGTCCACGCAACTTGGAAGTCTCTCCCCCAGCAGTTGTTGCCACCTAAACCTAGGGTGCTTCCACGCCACCATCTCGGTTACCTTCTCGTCTTCTGTCCAATGGTCATGTCAGCGGTTGAAGGAGTGGGGGTCGTCTTACTCATTGTTTTTTTTACAGGTAATGGTTTCCTTTTTTTGTTTTCCTAACGGCATCGACAAGGTGGAACCGGCAATCGCGGGTTGGAATAAGGTGTCTTCAATCTCCCCCTACCTCGATGGCATTTGACTCGGCATTAACAAAGGGTATGTGAGGATAGGTGCTGCCAAGCAGGTGTTGCCAGATCTGTTGGCTGGCTGGTGCATCTATCAAAGGAGGCGGTTGTATAGTTATTGACACCGTGACTTTGACCTCTTCATTTATTTTGTTTTACGACAAGGTCTGTTTTGTACGACCTCTAGATTGGTGATAAAGGATTGCAAGTCTACGCTGCATGGGGTGATGCCCGAGCCGATGTTCTTTTAACGGCTATTAGATCTCGTTGTTAGTAGCGATTGGTTGTTGCGGTCTTCAAGGTCTTGTATGGCGAGAGCATTTGCAGGTTTCCCTATCACTTACTAGAAGATGGCTAATATAATTTTTGGTGTATTTTTTTTTACAAGTTGTTTTGTGTGTTATTGTCCTTTGAGATGGTTTATTAGAACTTGCTGGTTGATTGGAATATTGTCATGGTATCCCTTATACATAATTGCAAGCCACGAAAGAAGTCATGGTTTAGAATAAAGCATCACACATGGATTACCTAATATTACATGGACAAAATGCATGGTGCGCTAAGAATGATAGCTATGCTCTCTATGTTGGTGCTAAAGAAAGGTAATGACACAACATAAAAGTAAATAGGTAAGTCCTTCGCAGAGGAAAGCAGGGATTGCCGTGTGCTTTATTTTTGTTACAGTGGCAAACTTTTTATGCCTTATTCGGAGTTGCTTTCAAATTTTGAAGAACATAAAGACATGTCTATCTCCATTCTCTGTATAGTGGCCACTTGATGCTTTGCACTTTGAATTTATTTGATTCCCTCTTTATGCAATATTTGGATAGATTTTATTTGCTTATTTACAACCATTACAAGGAGAACAGAAAACTACTCATTTTCCCTCTTCAAAAACTTAAACAACGAAAGATTTTTGGGCGCAGCGATGATAATTTACTTGGAATGATCTTTCTCAGTCATGATTGGTAGGTATGGTGAACTTTTATGAAAAACTCGGCTCAGGGATTAGGATGCACAAGTAGAATTCATGCTTAGTACAGGCAAAGGCTAGCAATAGATTGAGAAGCGGCCAACTAGAGAGCATAATGATCATAATTATGAATTCTGAATATGTAAGCATTAAGCGGTAACATAAACATGATAATACATTTTAAAGTCATAACACCTTCAGGCCGAATTGGAATCTATCAATTATGTGTAAACATGTGCCAAGTGAAGCCACCTGATTGCTTCACAGGAGAAATACTATGATAACATACTACATTATGTCACAATTTAATGCATGTTAACATCAAAGATAATTCATTATATACTCCTAGTTAATTGAAACTCAACATGGGGAAGCATGAATCATCAAACTCCTGTTATGCACTAGATGACTATCATACAACACCATAAAGCAATCACGCAGATAAACATCTGTACATAAACAAAGCAAAGCATGATCATACAGAGAGTGGTGTTTTGGCTCATAGGTGTAGATACACCTATTATGAAACACATTTTAAAATGTTAAAAAATTCTGAACAATAATTTCACGTGTACATCCGGACATTCTATGTTCGCACACAAAATTTCGCAAAGAAAGAACATTTTTTGTGGCATGTATAAAAAAGATAAAAAAATGTCTCGTGAATAGTTGTAATCAAGCATCGAAAATTGTCTTTTTTACACAAGCCACAAAAATGTCCCTTTTCACCGAAACTTTGTGCATGAACATATAATGTCCGGACGTACACGCGGGATTTTTTTCTCAAATTTTTTTAACTTTTTAAAATGTGTATTTAGACAATGGGTGCATATACACCTATGAGCCAAATTGAATTTCCGGCTTGCTTCGCCGCAGCCACTTCATCAAGTAATCGTCATTATTGTCTTTTCACTTGCACAACTTGAATAACATGAATAAACATAATAATAATATAGTGCAAGTGTTGCTCTGGACTGAAGCTGAAAACTGCTATACAAAAAGAGAAGACAAAGAAATATTTTTGTGTTTTCATTAGTTCAAAGGATAAAGTAACAAGAGCCAAGCAGAAATCATTTTCAAGGTTTTCTCTTTTTGAAACACAAGAGTCAATAAGATGCAAACGAGAAATATATTTACAAAGGAAATCTAAATACAAAGAAGAAAGAAACAACACAAGGAGCAGTAAAACCAACGAATTTTGGGATTTGCCTCATAAAGATGTGATGTACCTTATTTTCTGGGATCATACTTGATGCTTATTTGGTTTTATGATGATTTGTTTCCTTGTTGCTGAGGACAATATTTGCCCAACATCTCTTGTTTAGTTGTTCAATTAATCTGTGAAAAATGTTGGTGGTGTTATTCTGCTCAGATGATGGCAGTGATGTTCAACTAATCGACTTTCCACTTCTATGGAATAAAAGTGAGCATGGGAAGTTGTAGTAATTTGCATTGTAATTTCGTTTTCTCACTGAAGGTGAGGTTCAGGCCCAGTGTTTTTCGGACCGAAGGGCAAACTAGAGTGAGTTCATCACTTAAACAGCAAGAGTGAAGTTCAACTGATGAAGTTATTCCATGTATATGTTTGGTGGCCTTGAGGTAATATGATATGTCTGAATGCACAACAACATCAGTACTATATGATATTTAAACATACATAACCACTCTTGATTAATCCAAGTTACTGGAGTACCACTATTTACTGGACATAATTAGGCCACCTTCAGAAGGAAGATAGTGCGAGGTTTACTGGAACAGATTTTAAATGTCTCAAAATTCAGTTTGAAATTCTGAATGACATGAGGAGGAAGCAGGCTGTAAGAAATTCAAAAGTGTGATCAACAGTTTGTGACAAATCAATAATGTTTATATGGGTTTGGAATTCCTGACAGAGATTCTGGTGGCGCAAATAATATTTGCCTATACAAACTATATAGAAAATGAAAAAGAAGGATCCCTTCAACTTATAAATATACTAGGTTTTCAAATGAATCAAAGAATTATCAAAACAACTACTGTAAACCGCAATGTAACAATCTTCTTTCCTCTCTAATCCATCCAAGTCGGCCACTGCTCTACTCGTTGCTTGCAGAAGCAACATGGCCTTCCTCGCTCGGTCCGGCGCCGCCCTCCGGCCCGGGCCGGATCTCCTCGAGCTGCCGCAGCACCTCCCGCGCCTCGGGCCGGGCCGATGGCGAGACCTCCACGCACTGCAGCGCGAGCTTGAGCGTGTCCATGAGCTCGTCCCCCTCCGGGCCGGCGGCCGTGTCCCGCATCAGCTCCAGGTCGAACACCTCGTTGGTCCACTCCTCCTTCACGATGGACCCCACCCACTGCGGCAGGTCCATGCCGTTGGTCGTGTCGGCGGGGGACTTGCCGGTGAGGAGCTCCAGGATGATGACGCCGAGGCTGTACACGTCGGTCTTGCCGCTGGCCTTCTTCAGCTTGGACAGCTCCGGCGCGCGGTACCCCAGCGCGCCCGCCGCGGCGAGCACGCTTGAGTTGGCGGCGGCCGTCATGAGGCGGGACAGGCCGATGTCGGCGATCTTGGGGCTGGAGTCGTCGTCGAGGAGGACGTTGCTGCCGGTGAGGTTGCCGTGGAGGATGTTCATGTCATCGTGGAGGTAGGCGAGCCCACGGGCCGTCCCCTTGGCGATCGCCATCCGCGTCGCCCAGTCCACCGGCGTGTTGGGAGCTCGAGCTGAACGAACGCCATTAACCAAATGTCAGAACACAGAACTGAATCCAGCTTCAAAGGATGAACAATTTCTAAGGAAGGAATCTCACCGTGTAAGAAGGCGGAGAGGCTGCCCTTGGGAATGTAATCGAAGACGAGCAGCTTCTCCCCCTTGGGGCCGAGGTAGTAGGCTCTGAGCGAGAGCAGGTTGGGATGCCGGACCTTGCCGAGCGCCGCCGCCTCAGCCTCGAACTCCTTCTGCCCCTTGGTGATCTTCTCCCGCAGCCGCTTCACGGCCACCAGGCTGCCGTCCTCCAGCGTCGCCTTGTACACCGTGCCGTACGTGCTCTTCCCCATGATCTCTGCGGTGGCGCACAGCAGGTCGTCGGCCGTGAACGCCAGCGGCCCGTCGAAGTGCACCAGCTTGCCACCCACGTCGCCGCCGGACTCCGCCTCGGATGCCCCCGGCTTCTCGCCTCGCCCGGCAGCTGCAGCGGCGCCGGCGTCCTTGCTTGACGACTGCTTCCCGCTCCGTGCTCCAGTGATAGTGCTGGACTTCTTCTTCCTTGTCAATAAACAGAGCAGGAGGCAGCAGAGCGACAGCAAGATGAGGACGCCGATCACGATCCCGGCGATGATCAATGCGAGCTCCTTGGTGCTGAACTTGCGGAGGCCGTGACGCCCGGTTCCCCCCTGCGAGGTTGACGCCGGCGCCGGAGACGGAGACACGGGACAGGGCGGCGAAGAAGCAGAGTAGCCGCAGAGCAGTATGTTACCAGCGAAGGAGGCGGGCCCAAACTTCTGGGCGAGCGAGGCTGGCACCGCGCCGGAGAGGTTGTTGTAGGAGACGTTGAAGGACTGGAGCGTTGCGGTGAGGTTTGCGAGGCTCTCCGGGATCTCTCCGGCGAGGGCGTTGCCCGAGAGGTCGAGCGTCTTGAGGTCGGGAAGCGAGCCCAGCTGGGCGGGGATGGAGCCGTTGAGGTTGTTGCCGGCCAGGTCCACCTCCTGCAGCTTGCTGAGCCCGGCGAGCGACTCCGGCACCGGCCCGTCGAGCGAGTTGTGCGCGAGGCTGAGGAAGACAAGCTGGTAGCTCCCAGTGACGGCTTCTTTCCGCGAGGACGAGGACGGCGCCTTGGATCCGCCCCCGAAAGAGTCAGGAATGTGGCCGGAGAGCTTGTTGTATGAGAGGTCGAGGAAGAGGAGCGACGACGAGCCGACGACCTCCGCGGGGACCTCGCCGGAGATGGCGTTGCGGCTGAGGTTGAGGCGGATGAGCTTGGTGGAGTTGGCAATCGAAGCCGGGAGAACGCCGGTGAGGAGATTACTGCTAGCATCGAACGACTGCAGCGCGAGGCAGCGGCCGATCTCCGGTGGGACGGCGCCGGAGAAGCGGTTGTTGAAGAGGTAGAGGCCGCGGAGGTCGGGGAGGAAGCCGAGCGAGCTCGGGACCGCCCCGGCGATGGCGTTGTCGTGAAGGCTGAGGCGGCGGAGCTGGGTGAGCTGGCCGAGCCCCCGCGCGGAGAGGGTGCCGGCGAGGCCGCGCCAGGGGAGCGTGATGGCGACCACGTTGCCGTTGACGCACTTGATGCCCGTCCAGGCCCCCGAGCAGGCGCCGCCGAGGCCGGTGTCGTTCCAGGAGCGGAGGAAGCCGCGGGGGTCGGAGAGGTCCTGCTTGATGGCCTGCAGGCCCTGGCGGTCCGCCTCGCTGATGACGACGCCGTCCCCGGCGGGGTGATGGCGGTGGGCGGCGGCCGCCGGCGATGGGAAGAGGAGCGGAGCGCAGCAGCAGTACAGGACGAGCAGCAGGGCGGCCGCGCGGTTACTGCCTGGCCGCAGCGGCATGGTGCCCGGCCGGTCTGTACACGAGTTGAAGCAGGGAGGCTATGGAGTCCGAGAGAGACGTTGCGGTGGCGAGGGGAGAGAAGTGAGGGAGGGGGCGGGCTCGTAGGTAGGTAGGTGTGGTGGGGTGGTGTCATAAATGTGGCGCGCCCGCGAGCGATTCCTGCCGCTGCAGAGGTGGGTGCGGGGAAGAAGACGAGGGCGTGCACGAGGCCACCAACGGCTAGTAGAGGAAGGGGACAACTTTGCTAGAGCTCAGGATGCCCGTATGGTGCTGCCCGTAAGTTTAGAATTTTCGGGAAGGGGAGCACGAGCAAATGGATTCCCTCCCAACGGCTAGTTTCGGATTAACTCAGGATGCAAAGTGTACATGATGCCTACGACAACGACACGCCGCGGCCCGTCCCCATCGTTCCGCGTTTGCGAATAGGGCATCTCCAACGGGGGGCATCCGTTCATCAAAATCAAACCACATTCATTACGTTGTCAACATATTTCAACTAAACTATAGCGGACTAAACTATTCTAACCTAGTCGAAAAGATCGTCGGTCGCTACTGCGCCTGTTTCCTACGACATGTCTTTCCCATGTCCGGCAACAAGCTCATCGAACGGCCGTGAGCCCCGAAAAATAAAGCTTCAACGGGTGGGGGAAGAGTGGCATCCGCCTCCGCGAAGCGGGCAAGCTAATTGGCCGGCGATGAGCCCACCAAGTTTATCTTCAACGAGAGGGGAAGAGTAGTGGTCTCCACCTCGGCGAAGCGGGCAAGCTCACCGGTTGTGCGGTCCAGCAAGACGGTGGCGGTGGCCTTCTTGGGACCCAAGCGGCGGCGGCCTCCCATGTTCTACTCTTCCTCACTATCGACGGCGGCCGTGGATGTGTCGGCCTCGGCTTCGTGACGGCGGGGTGCGACCGACGCGGAGCTGACGACGTCGTCGGTGCCGTCGTCAAATTCCCCCAACGCCGCGTCCATCTCCACGAACATAGCTTCTTTCTTCGCCTGCAGAATTGGAGCCGCCATTGCTCGTGGCGGATTTCGCTGGTGGCACGGTAGGACAAGAGCAATGCCTTCTGCTCATTCATGTCCACCATGATGCTCATGCCGGCGATTTGCTCCTCCGCGATCCGGTGCTCGTCGAGGAGGCGAAGGTTGTACGTCTGGTCGGCCTGCGCCAGCCGGAACGCGGCATGCCGCTCTTCCAACACCATATTGGTGTAGTGTGCTCGTGCCTCGCCCATGGTGATGTCGGCATGGACCGGCGAGGGCGGTGGCGCCGGCTCGTCGTTTGCCGCCTCTTCCGTTGGCTCGTCCGTAGCGCTGGCCTCCGAAGAGCTCGTTGGCAAGCCAACTTGTATCTGTGGCCAACTACTAAAGCTCGCCCAGTGGATGCAAGCCGAGCCACATTGCACGGTCGTACGTATACAACGCTTCCAGCTTCTTCATTACTATAATTATGGATCATTGCTTCTTCGCGTTTTAGGTTGTAATTTACATTGTTGGATAAGCAAATATGCCCGTGCAATGTTCCTAAAAAACGGTGAGGTGCAAAGTGAGTAGAAGAATTGTCTTCAAACAAATTTTATAGTCTGTGTGTGTAGTGTACATCTCTATATAGAAGAAGGCTCATAGTTATAAGCCCATACATTCAATTCTGCCTTTTTTTTTTGTATGTGGGAACATTTCAGCTCCAAACTCGGTTCCACAATTACAGAAAATGATTTTGACATGTACCTGGTGCGTGTTCAAGAAAAGACAGAGTGCATCGTTTCAGAACTTTGTTGAATATATGGCCTGCTCGGTACGCTTCCAAGAACAATTCTGCAAAGCACAATGGGAACATGTCGGATATATTATCCCATGGAGGGCCGCAGATTTTTTGATTTCTCCGAGCAAGGTCCATCCTTAGTCCAGCATTACAACACCTAGTTGACTATAGCTGTGCCTACAACTACCATGACTAATAATCATAATTTGTTTCATCTCGAAATATATTTTCATACTGTACAAACCTTTCTCAGTACATGTACAACACAACTCTATGTTCAGTGAAGGTTTCTGTTCCTTTCCTATGAACTTTTATTTCCGAGATCACAGTCACATGAATATCAGCATATGGCTTACTAAGTTGAAACTGTTGCCATTAGAGTGTAAGGTCAAATAATCACAGTGGGCCAATGTGAGGAAGGGACACCTAGATAACCATTTGTTGGAACGTCATGAATCCAACGGATGAGCACCGAAAAAAAATTGTAATCGTTGCATCTAGCAGCTTCCAGTCGCTGTACTCCCCACCGAGCCGCGCACTGCGTGCCCCCTTATCCACAACATCGCCATTCCTCCGCCTCCATCTTCCTCCTCCTGCTACCTCACACCACCAAGCGCTGCTCCTCCTCCTCCTCTTCTCTATCCAGAGCTGCTCTCCTCTTCTCTATCCAGCGTGCCCACGAACGGCTTGGCATCGCCCCGCCCCCCAGTTCCCCATCCTACCGTGCTGCGCCGACGATGCACTCCACTCCTTGATTGCGCGGCCGCGTTGGCTGGCCAGAGCCACTTCCCGGCTGCCAAAGGTGGCGCGGGAGGTTCTGGCAGCGTCGGCATGTGTGTTTGCTGCTGCGGCGACCACCTGCCGGGATCCTCCCCTCCGCGCATCCCCCACCCCCGCACGTCGGCGGATCCCCCGCTGCACAGCCATGGCGGGCCGGCCTGCTCGAGGCCGCCGTCGCTCCAGCACCGACGGCCACTCTCGGCCCCCTTTTTTTCTATGTTTCTTCAGATTTGATCGGCTCCGTCTCTCCTCCCGCTCGAGGCCGCCGTCGCAGCTCCAGCACTGACGGCCGTCTCCTCCTAGAGGCAACCCCTTTCTATTAGATCCCATCATGTGTTTTCTTCAGATCGGAGCTGGGCACGCAAGCTATCTGTCACGTCGTTGAGGCCGCCCCTCCTTTTCCTATCGAGGAGAGAGGATTCCAGAGGAGGAGCTCATCCCGAGCCCGAGCTCCCTCCACCGCCTCGACCCCGCGCAACCCCGCTGCCATCCATCAGAGACTCCGGCGAGCCGCCGCCGTCTCCCAGGTCGCCTGCCGACCTCCTCCTCCTCTCCTTATTCTCCCATCTCTCTTCTCCCGTATCTGACTTTTCTCTCCCGTGCAGATCCACACTTCGTCGGATTCATGGGAGGCACAGCCATGGAGGTTAGTGTCCCGGAGTGTGGTTTTACGTTGCCGCCTCTGTTTGTCCAGGGATTTGGTTGACGCGTTTGATTTCCGTTTATGGCTTCGATCCAGGGATTTGGCTTCGATCAGGAGAACTATGCTTGGAATTGTGCTTGAGTGTGCTCTGAGTACCTCGAAATCTCATGTGATGTTTCATGTAATCTGGAATTGGATTGGCAACCAGCAGAGAGGGGGTCTGATCCTGATACATTATCGGATCTGATAGGAGGTTACTTATGCAAACCCACGGGGGATATCTAGAATCACTTTCGGCTATTAACTCCGGGTCAAAAAACAAGGGATCGCCTACTATAAGTATGAAACTGGGAAAGCTACATCTTAATTTATTTGTATCTTTGGACCTTTCAATGAGCGACCTTTATCAATAGCTAACTCGGGTGTTTCAACTGAATCAGACCTCTTGGTCAGTACAGCAGCGCCGGGGGAACCACACTGACTCGGACATGGCATTGATCCTAAATAGAGAGTTTTCGGGGAGAAGATGGCAGTATTCTGCAGCTGATGTGATGCAGTGAAGCTCTGCGCAGACTTGCAACAATGTTTCCTCTTGTTGGTTCTTGATTATGGGTGGCGGCATGCAGCACACAGCTTGCATTTCTCTGTCCTGTCTCATGTGTGTTTTTGAATTCCAGCCCATCTCTCCTTTATTTCTCTGTCACGTCGGTCCTTACCCTTGGCTTATTAATTTCCAAGTCAGCTCCTTGATACCAAGAAAGATCAAAGACGCATATAAATTGGGAGGATTGTGTGCAAGAAACCGAGGTGGGACTATTTAAACGCAACCAGTCGCTAGTTCGATTCCACATGGGAACTAATATTTTGACCTTGTATTGGGCTAGCTGCATGGTGGGTCAGCTGCGCTGGGCCACAACGCCGGCTAGGCGAGCCACCTGGGACGTTTGTAAAAGCGAGGCTTCGTTGGGCCGGCTGAGAGGCCGGATTAATTCGGTTCAGCCTAGGAACGAAGGACAAAACGTAACGCTAGCGAACGACAATTTAGTACCACCTTGGGTAGCTACGGACGAAATTTCTGTGAGGTAAACGCAGGTGGACGGACGAAAAACGGACGAACTTACGGTGGTAAGAAGCAAATAGCCCTTATATATATATATATATATATATATATATATATATATATATATATATAGGACATATGCCCGTGCGTTGCAACGGGAAGGAAAAATAGGCGTGCATGTGCAAACTATACCTGGCCATGGGTAGACCGGTCCAGACGGTCCGATCCGACCCGGCTCGAAAATCCCGGGCCGGACCGGGCATAAACTTGCCATCGGGCGGGCTCGGGCCTGGAATTTGAGCCCAGTGGTCGGACCAGGCCGGGCTCGAGGATTACAGATTTTAAGCCGCGGTTGGGTCGGGCCGGTCGGACTTTTTCAGGCTCGGGCCCAATATCTAGGCCCGACGGTAGGGCCGGGCCAAGCTTGGGCCGGTCGACAAAATGCGAGGTTACACATATTTTGCCCTTATATAGTTGTTGACCGAACACGCTCGGACTGAAATGATAAGTGTCTATGTTTTCTGTTCGTCGCTGTCAGCACGTCCGTTCCATAAGTGTCTTGGACCATGCACACATTCGCCCATCTTTTTTCATGCACAATTCCTTCCATCCTTGGATTCCATAATAATTCCTCGTATCAATCCTCCCTTTAATAGGCCAGCAATTCCTTTTTATAATGGTGTAGAGACGTCATGCATTTCATTCCTTTTAATCATCCAATTTTCTTGCATCCCATAATAATCCTCAAATCTCTCCATCCTTTTATAGCCCGCAATTTCATTTCACAAGGCACGTATGCAACGTCATGCATCTTCTAGCCAGCTTGTTACCCTGGCTACTCGCGGACATATTTAAACGGATCTGATTAAATATATGGGGGCGAGGTGGGACTATTTTCTCTTTTTTGTTATTGCGCATATACGCTAGCCTCTGCCTCCGTCTCCCTCAATGAGACGGCCATCTCCCTGGAGTGCATGGGGCTGGAGCTGGACCATGATAGCGGTAGGCAGGCTGGGCGCTTCCTGGACCATGGTAGCGTTAGGTAGCAAAAGGGCCGTGCGTTGCAACGGGACAAAAAATAAATCATAATCTCCAATAGCCATGACCACATTTTGCTGCATCATCGAGACACACTATCACTCTCAATTTAGTAAAAAATGAACAATTTTTGAAATCATGAACATTTTTTTAAACTCATGCACATATTTCAAATCACAAACATTTTTCAAATTCATGAACATTTATACAAATTTTCAGAAAAATTCTAAAATCAATTACATTTTCTGAATTTATGAACATTTTATACTATTTGCAATCATTTTTTTAAAATTGTGAACATTTTTTAAACAATTTTTTGAGTCGGCGAACATTTCTAGAATCGACGAACATTTTATTGAAAATTGGTGGGACAATTTTTGAAATTCACAAAAAAAAAATTAATGAACTTTTTTTTAATTGAACGCACATTTTTTGAAATGCATGATCATTTTTTGAAACAGCGAACATTTTGTGAATGAATCAACTATTTTGTAAGTCACAATCAGTTTTTGAATTTCTAGGATATTTTACCATTCATGAACATTTTTTGAATTGGCAAAATTTTGTTCAATTTCATAAACATTTTTTAATACACGAACTTATTAAAAAATCATGAACTTTTGATTTCCCGAACATTTGTTTTCAATATTTCGAACATTTTTTAAATAAGCAAACATACTTTTACAAAATTACGAACATTTTTTGAATCCACAAACATTTTATGATTTATTATACGTTTTATTTCGAAATTCTCATTTTTGTTAAATTTTGAGAACTTTTTGAAGTCCCAAATTATTTAAAGTAGAAAAAAGGAAAACGGCAAGAAAAAGGGAAATAAAAATGAAATTTAATAAACAGGTCGTCCAGACATGGGCCCGCCCAAACGGATGCGCTGCGTCTTCTCCTAGCGCGCAGAGCGCAGTATAGGAGGTCCCTACTGCATGGGCCGGCCCAGGCGGGGGAGTCCCCTCTGTGAAACTTTTTTTATCACTTATTATGGTATTGGTGGGTAATATTTTGTAACTTTGGGGGCAATTTCTGTGAAGTACCGCCAGAAGAAATAGCCCCTTCATTATTATAGCAAACATGCCCATGTGTTGCAACGGGAGAAACAAATATCACACACACCTAGTATAACCCATGTAAGTGCACGTCCTTCGTTTCAACATGGCGTCTCACCTCTGTTGGTCATTGCTATAGAACACCAAATGTTTTTCATGCCAGAGCGGCTACCCAACTGATCAAGCAACATGACGAGCATGAAGCAAACATTTACTCATTTTTATGTTCTTTTCACCCAAGAAACAATTTTTTATTTTATATACAGAAGGAACAAACAAAGAATAGTAAGAAGAGATCTCACATGGTGATTGGCCAGCATGAAGTAGTAGATGCCATGGACGGAGACCTTGATTATGCCCTCCACTCACTCGATTGACCAGCATCCACCGTCGCTATCACCCCCCGCGATAACCCCACATGCCAATTTCCCTTTTGCTGTTGTGGCCCTCCCCTATGGCGCTTCGTCTAGCGGCTCGTCCGCTGTTCTTCGCCTCCTCCAGGGCGGTGCATTTATGGGAGAGGTTAGGGAAGATTCGACACCGAGCAAGAGTCCTAATTGTGAGGGAGAATGTATGGAAGGATTGGTTTCCTAGAATACGACTTGGACATAGATATGAACGTCGGGCGACGAATGTGATTATGTAATTCAGTGGAAGGGTAAATCCGTCTTTTGCACATAACGGAAGAGAAGAATATCACCTCCCATTATCAGTAGGTATAGCAAAACAGTCTGTGCGTTCCAACGGATACAAAATCAATAAATACGTGCTTAGAATTGTTTAAAAAACCATCAAACTACTTTGCAAGTAGCAAAACAGTATTAGGAGTACTCAAAAGTATGTTTTCTATGCCATATTGAAGGACCAATCTCATAACTAACAAAATCTGTTATTTCTAATTATTAGCTCATACTGAAACACATAACAAAATCTGTTAATTTTCTACATAAAACAAAAGGCAGTGTGGCTATAAAGTTGTAGGTTGAGGATTGTTGGGGAACGTTGCATGGGAAACAAAAAATTTCCTACGCACACACAAGATCTATCCATGGTGATGAGCATCTACGAGAGGGAGAGTGAATCTACATACCCTTGTAGATCGCTAAGCGGAAGCGTTGAGAAACGCGGTTGATGTAGTCGAACGTCTCCGCGATCCAAATCGCAAGTCGTCCCTCGATCCGATCACGAACTAGTGCCGAACGGACGGCACCTCCGCGTTCAACACACGTACGGCTTGATGACGCCTTCACCTCCTCGATCCAGCGAGCGATGGTGAAGTAGTAGATGAGTTCCGGCAGCACGACGACGTGGTGATGATGGTGAGGAACAATCTCTGCAGGGCTTCGCCAAGCACTACGGAGATTATGACGGGAGAACTAGAGGGTTAGGGTTGCCGACACACGGCTTCGGAAATCTTAATGTATCCCGTGTGCTAGCCCTGCCCCTCTATTTATATGTTGAGCCTTGGGGGTCTAAACTTGGAGTAAAAGCCTTCTCCAGGTCGGTTTTGCCCGCACAAGGTCGGTTTGGCCCGCAGGGAAAGAGTCCAACTCGGATCCCTGTAGTACCGCGCACAAGCGGTAGTACCGCTCACGAGCGGTAGTACCGCTTCACACAAGCGGTAGTACCGCTTACGCGGTAGTACTGCCTTACCAGCGGTAGTACCGCTTAAGGCAGCAGCAAAACTTCCTTCTGCACTTTCCAATACCTCGTGGGCTTTACCCCTTTGGTTCATATAAAGTGTTGCTGCACCCGAACACTTCGGTAAACATCCGGAACCCCTTCCGGTGAATTCCGGAACCCTTCCGGAGATCAAAACACTATTATCACATATATCAATCTTTACCTCCGGACTCTTCCGGAGATCCTCGTCATGTCCGGGATCTTATCCGGGACTCCGAACAACCTTCGGTCACCAACAAAATAACTCAACTATACTAATCGTCACCAAACGTTAAGTGTGTAGACCCTGCGGGTTCGAGAACTATGTAGACATGATCGAGACACCTCTACGATCAATAACCAATAGCGGGACCTGGATGCCCATATTGGCTCCTACATATTCTACGAAGATCTTTATCGGTCGAACCTCTATGTCAAGGATTCAGTTAATCCCGTATGCTGTTCCCTTTGTTCTTCGGTATGTTACTTGCCCGAGATTCGATCGTCGGTATCTCTATACCTAGTTCAATCCCGTTACCGGCAAGTCTCTTTACTCGTTCCGTAATACAAGATCTCGTGGCTAACACTTTAGTCACATTGCTTGCAAGGCTCATTGTGATGTTGTATTACCGAGTGGGCCCTGAGATACCTCTCCGTCATACGGAGTAACAAATCCCAGTCTTGATCCATGCCAACCCAACAGACATCCTCGGAGATACCTGTAGAGCACCTTTATAGTCACCCAGTTACGTTGTGACGTTTGATACACACAAGGTATTCCTCCGATGTTAGGGAGTTGCATGATCTCATGGTCATAGGAACATATACTTGACATGCAGAAAACAATAGCAATAAACTGACATGATCATATGCTACGTTTATAGTTTGGGTCTTGTCCATCACATCATTCTCCTAATGATGTGATCCCGTTATCAAATGACATCTCATGTCTATGGCTAGGAAACCTTAACCATCTTTGATCAACGAGCTAGTTAACTAGAGGCTTACTAGGGACACAGTGTTGTCTATGTACCCACACATGTATTTGAGTTTCCAATCAATACAATTATAGCATGGATAATAAACGATTATCATGAACAAGGAAATATAATAATAACTAATTTATTATTGCCTCTAGGGCATATTTCCAACAGTCTCCCACTTGCACTAGAGTCAATAATCTAGTTCACATCACTATGTGATTTACATTGTAATGAATCGAACACCCATGCAGTTCTGGTGTTGTTCATGTTTAGCCCTTGGAAGAGGTTTAGTCATCGGATCTGCAACATTCAGATCCGTGTGTACTTTGCAAATATTTATGTCGTCCTCCTTGATGTAATCGCGGATGGAATTGAAACGTTGCTTTATGTGTCTGGTCCTCTTGTGAAATCTTGGTTCCTTGGCTAGAGCAATGGCACCAGTATTATCACAAAACAGAGTCATTGGGTTAAGCGCACTAGGCACTACTCCAAGATCTGTCATGAACTCCTTCATCCAGACACCTTCCTTCGCCGCCTCCGAGGCAGCGATGTACTCCGCTTCGCATGTAGAATCAGCTACCACGCTTTGCTTGGAACTGCACCAGCTAACCGCACCCCCATTAAGAATAAATACGTATCCGGTTTGTGACTTAGAGTCATCCGGATCAGTGTCAAAGCTTGCATCGACGTAACCCTTTACGACGAGCTCTTGATCACCTCCACAAACGAGAAACATGTCCTTGGTCCTTTTCAGGTACTTCAGGATATTCTTGACCGCCGTCCAGTGTTCCATTCCTGGATCACTTTGAAACCTTCCGACCATACTTATGGCAAGGCTGACATCGGGTCTTGTGCACAGCATTGCATACATAATAGAGCCTATGGCTGAAGCATAGGGGATGACACTCATCTTTTCTCTATCTTCTGCAGTCACTGGGCATTGAGTCTTACTCAACTTCACACCTTGCAATACAGGCAAGAACCCCTTCTTGGACTGATCCATTTTGAACTTCTTCAAAATCTTATCAAGGTATGTGCTTTGTGAAAGTCCTATTAAGCGTCTCGATCTATCTCTATAGATCTTGATGCCTAATATGAAAGCAGCTTCTCCTAGGTCCTTCATTGAAAAACTCTTGTTCAAATATTCCTTCACGCCTTCCAACATTTCTATATTGTTTCCAATCAGTAATATGTCATCCACATATAATATTAGAAACGCTATAGAGCTCCCACTCACTTTCTTGTAAATACAAGCTTCTCCGTAAACTTGTATAAACTCGAACGCTTTGATCACCTCATCAAAATGAACATTCCAACTCCGAGATGCTTGCACCAGTCCATAAATGGATCGCTGGAGTTTGCAAACTTTGTCAGCATTCTCTGGATCGACAAAACCTTCTGGTTGCATCATATACAACTCTTCCTTTAAGGAAACCGTTAAGGAACGCTGTTTTGACATCCATCTGCCAAATTTCATAATTGAAAAAGGCAGCTATTGCTAACATGATTCTGACGGACTTAAGCATCGCTACGGGTGAGAAGGTCTCATCGTAGTCAACTCCTTGAACTTGTGAAAAACCCTTTGCCACAAGTCGAGCTTTATAGACGGTGACATTACCGTCTGCGTCCGTCTTCCTCTTAAAGATCCATTTGTTCTGAATGGCCTTACGCCCTTCAGGTAATACTTCCAAAGTCCATACTTTGTTTTCGTACATGGATCCCATCTCGGATTTCATGGCATCTAACCATTTCTCGGAATCCGGGCCCATCATCGCTTCTCCATAGCTCGTAGGTTCATCGTTGTCCAACAACATGACCTCTAAGACAGGGTTGCCGTACCACTCAGGAGCAGTACACGTCCTTGTCGACCTACGAGGTTCGATAGCAACTTGATCCAAAGCTTCATGATCATCATCATTAACTTCCTCTTTAGCTGATGTAGGCTCTACAGAAACATCTTTCTGCGTTGCGCTACTTTCAGGTTGAAGTAAAGGTTCAACAACCTCATCAAGTTCTATCTTCCTCCCACTCAATTCTTTCGAGAGAAACTCTTTCTCAAGAAATGTTCCGTTTTTAGCGACAAACACTTTGCCTTCGGATCTGAGGTAGAAGGTATACCCAACTGTCTCTTTTGGGTATCCTATGAAGACGCATTTCTCCGCTTTGGGTTCCAGCTTTTCAGGCTGAAGCTTTTTGACATAAGCATCACATCCCCAAACTTTAAGAAACGACAGCTTTGGCTTCTTGCCAAACCAAAGTTCATATGGCGTCGTCTCAACGGATTTCGATGGTGTCCTATTTAAAGTGAATGCAGCTGTCTCTAATGCATAACCCCAAAACGATAGTGGCAAATCAGCAAGAGACATCATAGATCGCACCATATCCAATAAGGTTCGATTACGACGTTCGGACACACCATTACGCTGTGGTGTTCCAGGCGGTGTCAGTTGCGAAACAATTCCACATTGTCTTAAGTGACTGCCAAACTCATAACTCAGATATTCTCCTCCTCGATCAGATCGTAGGAATTTAATCTTCTTGTTACGATGATTCTCAACTTCACTCTGAAATTGTTTGAACTTTTCAAATGTTTCAGACTTGTGTTTCATTAAGTAAATATACCCATATCTACTTAAGTCATCAGTGAAGGTGAGAAAGTAACGATAACCACCGCGCGCCTCAATACTCATCGGACCGCACACATCAGTATGTATGATTTCCAATAAGTCACTTGCCCGTTCCATTGTACCAGAGAACGGCGTTTTAGTCATCTTGCCCATGAGGCATGGCTCACATGTGTCAAGTGATTCAAAATCAAGTGACTCCAAAAGTCCATCAGCATGGAGCTTCCTCATGCGTTTTACGCCAATATGACCTAAACGGCAGTGCCACAAGAAAGTGGTATTATCATTATCAATTCTACATCTTTTGGCATCAATGTTATGAACATGTGTATTATTACTATCGAGATTCAATAAGAATAAACCCCTCACATCGGGTGCATGACCATAAAAGATATTACTCATATAAATAGAACAACCATTATTCTCTGATTTAAATGAGTAACCGTCTCGCAATAAACAAGATCCAGATATAATGTTCATGCTTAACGCAGGCACCAAATAACATTTATTCAGGTTCATCACTAATCCCGATGGTAATCGAAGAGCGAGCGTGCCGACGGCGATCACATCAACCTTGGAACCATTTCCCACGCGCATCGTCACTTCGTCCTTTGCCAGCCTCCGTCTATTCCGCAGTTCCTGTTTTGAGTTGCAAATATGAGCAACCGCACCGGTATCAAATACCCAGGCACTACAACGAGAGTTGGTAAGGTACACATCAATAACATGTATATCATATATACCTTGTTTGTTGTTGGCCGCCTTCTTGTCAGCCAAATACTTGGGGCAGTTCCGCTTCCAGTGTCCAGTTCCCTTGCAATGAAAACACACAGTTTCTGGTTTGGGTCCAGCCTTGGGTTTCTTCACGAGAGGAGCAACTGCTTTGCCACTCTTCTTGGAGTTACCCTTCTTACCCTTGCCATTTTTCTTGAAACTAGTGGTTTTATTGACCATCAACACTTGATGCTCCTTCTGAATTTCAGACTCAGCGGCTTTCAGCATCGCAAACAGCTCGGCGACTGACTTGTTCATCCCGTGCATGTTATAGTTCAACACGAAGCTCTTGTAGCTAGGTGGCAATGATTGAAGAACTCTGTCAGTGATAGCCTCTGGCGGAAGGGGCATCCCCAATTCAGCCAGACGGGTGGAGTACCCAGACATTCTGAGCACGTGATCACTGATAGACCCGTTCTCCTCCATCTTGCAAGCATAGAACTTATCGGAGATCTCATATCTCTCGATCCGGGCATTCTTCTGAAAGATAAACTTCAACTCCTGGAACATCTCATATGCTCCATGACGTTCAAAACGTCTTTGAAGTCCCGGTTCTAAGCCATACAATATTGCACATTGAACTATTGAGTAATCTTCAGAACGAGCCTGCCAGGCGTTCACAACGTCTAGAGACTCAACTGGAGCAGGTGGATCACCAAGCGGTGCATCAAGGACATAAGCCTTCTGGGAAGCCGTAAGGATAATCCTTAGATTACGGGCCCAGTCCACAAAGTTACTTCCATCATCTTTCAACTTAGCTTTCTCTAGGAACGCATTAAAATTCAGGGGTGCTACTGCGCGAGCCATGATCTACAACATAAATATAGCAAAGACAACTTAGACTATTGTTCTAGATAATGAGTTTAGTTAATCATATTACTTAAAAACTCCCACTCAAATAGACATCCCTCCGGTCATTCGAGTGTAACATGATCCAAATCCACCAACTCAAGTCCGATCATCACGTGAGTTGAGGTGGTTTCAATGGTGAACATCTTTATGTTGATCATATCTACTATATGACTCATGTTCGACCTTTCGGTCTCTTGTGTTCCGAGGCCATGTCTGTACATCCTAGGCTCGTCAAGTTTAACCCGAGTGTTCCGCACGTGCAACATGGCTTACACCCGTTGTATGTGAACGTAGAGTCTATCACACCCGATCATCACGGCGTGTCTCGAAACGACGAACTTTCGCAACGGTGCACACTCGGAGAGAACACAATTTTATCTTGAAATTTAAGTGAGGGATCACCTTATAATGCTACCGTCGTCCTAAGCAAAATAAGATGCATAAAAGGATTAACATCACATGCAAATCATAAGTGACATGATATGGCCATGAACTTGTGCTTTTGATCTCCATCTCCAAAGCACCGGCATGATCTCCATCGTCACCGGCATGACACCATGATCTCCATAATCTTGATCTCCATCAACGTGTCGCCATGAGGTTGTCGCGCCGACTGTTGCTTCCACGACTATTGCTAACTCATAGCGATAAAGTAAAGCAAAACGACGAAAATAATTAAAGAAAACTCTATGACTCCTGCCAGTTGCCGTACTCATCAACATGCAAGTCGTGATATTCTATACAACACATGATCATCTCATACATCACATATATCTCATCATGTAATTGGCCATATCACATCACAACATACCCTGCAAAAACAAGTTAGACGTCCTCTAATTGTTGTTGCAAATTTTACGTGGCTGCTACGGGTTTGCAAGAACCGTTCTTACCTACGCAAAACCACAACGTGGTGTAGTGATTGCTTTTTGATCTTCTAAAAGAACCCTCTTCATTGAAATCGATTCAACTAAAGTGAGAGAGACAGACACCCGCTAGCCATCTTTATGCAACAAAGTTACATGTCAGTTGAAGGAACCTGTCTCGCGTAAGCGTACGCGTAATGTCGGTCCGGGCCGCTTCATCTCACAATACCGCCGAATCAAGTATCAACTAGTAACGGCAAGCAATATGTATACACCCATGCCCACAACTCGTTTGTGTTCTACTCGAGATCTCATCTACGCATAGACCTAGCTCTGATACCACTGTTGGGGAACGTTGCATGGGAAACAAAAATTTTCCTACGCACACACAAGATCTATCCATGGTGATGAGCATCTACGAGAGGGAGAGTGAATCTACATACCCTTGTAGATCGCTAAGCGGAAGCGTTGAGAAACGCGGTTGATGTAGTCGAACGTCTCCGCGATCCAAATCGCAAGTCGTCCCTCGATCCGATCACGAACTAGTGCCGAACGGACGGCACCTCTGCGTTCAACACACGTACGGCTTGATGATGCCTTCACCTCCTCGATCCAGCGAGCGATGGTGAAGTAGTAGATGAGTTCCGGCAGCACGACGGCGTGGTGATGATGGTGAGGAACAATCTCTGCAGGGCTTCGCCAAGCACTACAGAGATTATGACGGGAGAACTAGAGGGTTAGGGTTGCCGACACACGGCTTCGGAAATCTTAATGTATCCCGTGTGCTAGCCCTGCCCCTCTATTTATATGTTGAGCCTTGGGGTCTAAACTTGGAGTAAAAGCCTTCTCCAAGTCGGTTTTGCCCGCACAAGGTCGGTTTGGCCCGCAGGGAAAGAGTCCAACTCGGATCCCTGCAGTACCGCGCACAAGCGGTAGTACCGCTCACGAGCGGTAGTACCGCTTCACACAAGCGGTAGTACCGCTTATGCGGTAGTACCGCTTCACACAAGCGGTAGTACCGCTTACGCGGTAGTACTGCCTTACCAGCGGTAGTACCGCTTAAGGCAGCAGCAAAACTTCCTTCTGCACTTTCCAATACCTCGTGGGCTTTACCCCTTTGGTTCATATAAAGTGTTGCTGCACCCGAACACTTCGGTAAACATCCGGAACCCCTTCCGGTGAATTCCGGAACCCTTCCGGAGATCAAAACACTATTATCACATATATCAATCTTTACCTCCGGACTCTTCCGGAGATCCTCGTCATGTCCGGGATCTTATCCGGGACTCCGAACAACCTTCGGTCACCAACAAAATAACTCAACTATACTAATCGTCACCAAACGTTAAGTGTGTAGACCCTGCGGGTTCGAGAACTATGTAGACATGATCGAGACACCTCTACGATCAATAACCAATAGCGGGACCTGGATGCCCATATTGGCTCCTACATATTCTACGAAGATCTTTATCGGTCGAACCTCTATGTCAAGGATTCAGTTAATCCCGTATGCTGTTCCCTTTGTTCTTCGGTATGTTACTTGCCCGAGATTCGATCGTCGGTATCTCTATACCTAGTTCAATCCCGTTACCGGCAAGTCTCTTTACTCGTTCCGTAATACAAGATCTCGTGGCTAACACTTTAGTCACATTGCTTGCAAGGCTCATTGTGATGTTGTATTACCGAGTGGGCCCTGAGATACCTCTCCGTCATACGGAGTAACAAATCCCAGTCTTGATCCATGCCAACCCAACAGACATCCTCGGAGATACCTGTAGAGCACCTTTATAGTCACCCAGTTACGTTGTGACGTTTGATACACACAAGGTATTCCTCCGATGTCAGGGAGTTGCATGATCTCATGGTCATAGGAACAGATACTTGACATGCAGAAAACAATAGCAATAAACTGACACGATCATATGCTACGTTTATAGTTTGGGTCTTGTCCATCACATCATTCTCCTAATGATGTGATCCCGTTATCAAATGACATCTCATGTCTATGGCTAGGAAACCTTTACCATCTTTGATCAACAAGCTAGTTAACTAGAGGCTTACTAGGGACACAGTGTTGTTTATGTACCCACACATGTATTTGAGTTTCCAATCAATACAATTATAGCATGGATAATAAACGATTATCATGAACAAGGAAATATAATAATAACTAATTTATTATTGCCTCTAGGGCATATTTCCAACAAGGATCACCATCATATTCTGAAGTTGTTGATGGAACATCATGTGTCGGGATGTCGCTGAGAGTATCACTATGTCAGCCATAATATTTCTAGGTTCATATAGAGGCAAGGATAAGAGCAGTAGTATGATTAGAGAGGAGAGAAAAGGCTTCCATGAAAATACAATGTAATGCATATTCATCAAGTAACATAATTAAAATCACTACATTAGATCATAGTATGATGAACCATTTATGCCGAGATACACGCGGAGCAACACATCGATTAAAGTCAAATCTAACAATATAGGAATGATCAGATCTCCACTCAAAGCAGGATTTGGTACATTTGGTCCCGAAGGAAATCCCAGATTAACCAGTGTGGTGTGGTAGATAGTTGTTTACGTGAACTGACAGAAGTATACCAAGTAACAAAGCTAGTTATTTACAGCCAAAGTTCAATGCCTCCAAACCAAAGCTTAACTCCTAACAGGAAATGTCTCCAAATATTGTGGCCAAGCCTTGGAACCTGAAAAAATGGAGAGAGAAAAACGAAATCAGGAAATGCAAGAGAAAGAAAGTCACATAGGATAAAACTATCTCATTGCACCTGACATATACAGTACTGGTAAGAAATTTCATTATCAGTTATTTTGTAGATTTTTTTATAGAATTAGCTCACTGATGAGAGCCAACTGAAACTTTGCTGAAATATAATTTGATGTAATAAACTTTTTTACAATAGTTAAAGTTGAATGTGCATATATACTTAAGCATGTACTGTGTCAAATATATATCTTCAGAACCGAAGAGTCAGCATGCATATCATCTGCTACTTTTTTAATAAAAATGTTTCCTTACCATCCATCGTCTCAACCTTCTGAATCCAACTAATCCAAGCTCGCCATCGCCGTCAATGGCACATCCAGCCCATGAAAGGATAAATAGCAATAAAACATTTATGCACCACTCGTGTGTGTGTGTGTGTGTGTACATAACAATGGAGTAGAAAACAATAAAAATGTCTCATTCATCTGCTTCCTACTGAACCATAGTGTGCTACCTCCGAGAAACAATCACCAAAAAAACATTTAAAATTAGTAAAGGATAATGCTACAATTTTCAGATTGTCGGCACAGAGGTTAGAACTATCATCGTGACAATCTATTGCCAGATAAATCAACTACTTAAGTGCAATTATATAACTTCTATTGCATCACCCAAAAAAATTAGTGTGCTACCTCCGAGAAACAATCACCAAAAAAACATTTAAAATTAGTAAAGGATAATGCTACAATTTTCAGATTGTCGGCACAGAGGTTAGAACTATCATCGTGACAATCTATTGCCAGATAAATCAACTACTTAAGTGCAATTATATAACTTCTATTGCATCACCCAAAAAAATAGTATAGCAAAAAGGCGTGGATTGAAAAACTTCTCCAAAATCATCTACTGGAAAAATAAATCAGAAAGACAATGTCTGTCATATATACACACACAGGGGGATCTAGAAGAAGAAAAATCGGATCATCTGTAGGTGATATACCTTTGCAGAAGGACAACCTTAGAGGTACACTAAATAAACTTCAAAGTGTGTAAACTGATCTAATAGGTGAAAGTTTAATTCAACAAATATGGCAATCACAAACTGCCCTATAGTCAAGAGATTGTATCACTAAGCCGCCCCTTCTAAGCAATAATGGTAGCAGTTGCGTGCAAGCTGAGAAAGGTTAACTTTCCGATAAGCAAACATGCTTGATTATGATCAAAACAATAGTCTTGTTATATTATCTGACGATATTGGGTGACTGAAACTTAAAGTCCACTATGAAGTAAACGTCACAGGTTGCAGAACAGGACCAGGCTTGAATTTCCAAACGTTTATCAAATGATCGAAAAGTCCACTTTGAGACGCTATCGTCTGCAGCAGAGCAGTATAGTCAGAAGCAAAAAAATGCAACTAAGCAATCATGGAGGAAAAAACCCAGAGTACTACAGAGAACTACCAATATCACTAATAAATACTGAAGCCAAAGAAGCACCCTCTAGATTGACTGTAATCAGATTAACCAAGTTGATAAGTAGACTTTCATCGACTAACCATATATGGTATTTGTTAGAACAAAGCTGCTACCACGCTTGTTATAGAAGGATAGAAGTTCTCACATTACTTGAAAACAAAGAGGCAGATCTACACTGCTTATTATGGTGGTGCAGAAGTGCCAGTTAATCAGATAAAAAAATATGTATCAAAACTGTTATAGCTTTATAAGACGAAATTGTATGACACTTCCATGAGTATTTACTCTGCCAAAATATTTACTCTGACCTCGAATGACACTCACGAAGAAATCTTGAATTATGAAACAATGTGAGCACGGTCTATGTTACTGTAAAGGACAAAGAAGAAAAAAATTCAAAAAGGAGATGACCTTTGTACAGTAAGGAAAACTAACCATGAATAGATCAACCTTAAGGCACACAATGGGAATAAGACAGGAGTTTGTTCAGTAGATTTACCATTGGGCAAAAATGTTATTAGTAGGCTTAAGACACACGCATGAGGCATAACAGAGAATGAATGCCAGAACATGGCATCATAAAAAAATGCATAGAATAGGCCGAACCCTGACTCAGGTAACAAAGAACATGGGATATATTACTCTCTCTCTTTATGCCAGATTGGTATTCCAGCATCCAGTACCGCTGCTAGCTTTGGAAAAGTGAACTCAAGAAAACTTTCTGAGTACAAAGCAGAAGATCTTGCAGCAGCTCCAGTCGACTCTTTCACATACAACATTGGATAGGTACTTTCTCCAGACATTGGAACTACCATGCGCCACTATGAACTGACTACGGGTGAACAACAAAAAAGTCATAAAATTTATAGCCTATTCAGTTCTGTAAATCGTGTGCACTTTCCAGCTTCCACCACGTCCAGATTTTTTCATGTGGACAGTCCGGTTTTGTGTCCAGTTCGGTGATATAAAATTGGCTCACTTCGCATTGGCTCCTAATGTTTTAATGATGTCGCGAGTATGATTTATATCTTACTTTTAGTAGGTTGTCATGGAGTAATTCACTTGCTGTAGAATCTGCCTCCTACTTCCTCTTGTGGCTGTGGATCATAATCAGAAAAAAATGTGGGTATAATCAGATAAAATTTAACATCTTCTATTAGCTATATTATTACATACATGGTGCCAAAAGAATAGCAAGAATCCTAGCGTATCACACACCAAAAGAAAACATGTGAAAGTATTCAGTTATTACCTGCTGTCAATGGTAGAGATAGAAGTTCTGTAGCAGATCATGCCAAAGAATAGCAAGAATCATAGCTTCATATCATCTCTAAACCTGCCTAAGCATTCTGGCAGTAGGTGTGGGTGCTCAATTGTGAGAGAAGATCGGAAGAAAAAGATTGTATATCAGGAGGGGAAGAAAAAGTTGGTGAAGCTCACCTCGGCAAGTGCAGCTATAATCCAGACCCAGTTCATAGCAAGATCGTGACCAACGTACTGGGGAGGAGACGACAGACCCTGCAATGATGAACGTTGCCAAGAATCCCTGCTGCCTATCAGCTCTAAACATGCCTAAGCATTTTGTAGTTTCTACATATGATCTCTGAACCTTTTGCCTCTCGAACCTGCGGTAGCAACGTATAAACAACGGTCCTAAACAGCCATGTTTGACATTGCCATGTCAAATTTTGGATGCAAATTAAGCTCACCTGAACCTGCAGGCTCCATAGGCTTACCTTCCTGTGCTTGGCACCTTGACGTAAGCAAGCAGAAAATCAAATCGAGATTATCCAGGCGAGCGGTAGGAGCACGCATCGCTGTTCGTCCCTTGTGAGCTGTGGCCGCCGCGTCGCCGATGCGTGGGTCACCAGCCTGTTATCCCTCCGATTACCGAGCGTCGTGGAGGAGGAGAGGAAAGAGCAGCTCCATCATTGACCCTGCGCCCAAGGCTCTCGCTCGACCGCGTGCTCCACTCCGCCATGGCCGCCAACCCAGCGAATCAGGGAAGAGGTCGAGGTCCTCGTGTCCGCCTCTGCGTCATCGCCGCGCTGAGAGAGAGAAAGAGGAGGTGAGGCGGGAGAGAGAAAGAGAGCGTACGTGGAGGAAAGCGTGTTCCAGCGTGGCATACCTGCGCATCGGCATCTACCGCAGCGCTGGAGTCGCGGCGGCGTCAAAAGCTGCTCCGGCTCCCGTATTCCCCTCCTCCGCGGTCTCTCGCGAGGGATTCCATCGTCGTCGAGGCGCTGGTTGGCCAGGAGGGGCGCAGTGCCGGGTCGCCGGGGTTCGAGTGGGTGGCGGCGGGGATCGGGAATCAGGATCGGGTGCAGAGGGATGGAGACGATAAGGAATCCCCTTCTTCCTCCTCTTTCTCCTTCGTCTCCCCCTCCGCTGCCTCCCTCTCGACCAGCACTTCTACCGCCGTAGCCTCCGTGGGCGCCTCAACGGCGTGGGGCTCCCAGCGGGATCGATTTCAGACGCGGCGCCGCTCCTTCCGGCACCTGGACTATTCCACGGCTGCACGCACCGGTCCTCGTTTGAATAATAAATCAAAAAAAGAAAAGAGCGCCGCGGTGGATCGAACCCAGGATCTCTCGGGCAGACGCAGGCGCGCCAACCACTGCGCTACTGATGCGACTGGTGCTTCTGAGCGGAAAACGAAGCTGAACTATACCACGGCTACACGCACCGGTCAAAACGAACCGTTTTTGCCACTTACGGGTGGCATTGGTGGGTAATTTGTGTCAACTTCGGGGGTAGATTTAATGACGGACGACCAGAAGTTATCCGTGCTTTATTATTAGGTAGATATATATATATATATATAATATTATTATATTATTATTATTATATTACTAGCAAACATGCACGTGCGTTGCAACGGTGCTTCTAGCATAATAAGCACAACTTAAGAACACTCCACTGGTGCACCTTATCTATTTCAACATAGCCCACATCCGTGTTGTCACTTATCCTCCTTCCCGCATTCATCGACCTTGGTCGCGGTGTCCACCTGATCGCAGTGCATCCAAACATGGCCAAACCCAAGGTGATGATCTCGGCCACTGCCTAAACCCTACACACACACACCTGCCATTGAACAACATCATCGCAAGTGAATGCCTAATAGTTTTAAAACTAATCTCATCGAGCTGGACGTGATTTCCGCCCTTCTCGAGCTACGGCTTGCACCTAGTGCATGCACCATCGTGAGACGCCCACTCACTTTTAAATTGTCTATTTTTTTTCAAAATGCATCAACATTCTTTTTGAAATACATAAATACTCCCTCTGTAAAGAAATATAAACAGGGAGTACTTTTTAAATCACATGGAATTTTTAAAGAGCATGAATTTATTTAAATTACGAAAATATTTTTAAGCATGTGAACACTTCTTAGAATTACATGAATTTTTTTAGTACAGGATGAACATTTTTTGATACATGAACACTTTTCTTTAAACTACATAAACATTCTTCCCACAAAAAAAAACTACATAAACATTCTAAAATTAATGAACGGTTTTTAAAAACTACATGGCATTTGTAAAAGGCACAAACACATAAATAAGAACGTGCGTAAATTGGACGTGTAGCAAGTGATCAGATTACACCTACGCACACCTAATTTTTTTTATTGATATAGTGAACCAGGAGGAGGGTATTCTTATTGATTTACCCTAGTTGTGCCCTAAGCCTGTGCAATTTTTCTCATCCCTGATTACGTGGAGCAGTGCTCAGAAAAAAAAGGACTACGTGGATCAGCACTACACGAAGCGAACCAACAGCCAAACCTTTGACCCATCGACGGGCGCATAGCGCAGCCGCCAGCGTTCTGGCCGCGCACGACATCCCACGCCGCTAAGATCGCCCGACTCTCCGACCGCGCATCCCTGCTGAGCTCCCTGTGATCATCTATCTGCCGGTGCCCGTCCGGCGCATCCTCGCTCCTCGCCGTGCTCTGGCCGCTTATGAGATCCCGCGTCGCCAAGGGTCGTCCAATTCTCCGCCCACGCATCCTTGCTGAGCTCCCCGGCCCGTGCTCAGAGGTCCCCCGTCCGGCGCATCCTACTTGCCGCGCTCTGGCCACGCACGAGATCCCGCATTCCCCTGGTTCTTGTGCCCGTGCTCAGAGGCATCTGCTTCCTTCATGGATATGCTGAGCCGGAGTCAGTTCTCCTTCTTTTAATTCTGATTGTACATGAATCTCGTATTCCTTCTTTTAGTTACTTTCCTTTCTGATCATATTTCTGAGCAAACGGGATAGCTTCCTCACCCTTTGCTTTGATCCTTGAGGCCACTTATTAAATTTAAATCACAGACATATATAAATTGGTGGAATAAGATGTAAGGGAGCAAGGTGGGAGAATAAAATCCTGTTTATACATACACCAGTGAGGTAGCTCAGTGGACCGAACCCTATGATACTGGGCGCACGTCGCGATTTCAATCCCTGGTCTTTGCACCTAATTTTTTGCTCAGGACGAAATAAGGAACCAAGGCCCAATGCAGCGGCTGGCCCAGATGGAGAAGACGTACGAAGAAACGAACAGGGCTTACGTGCTTACGTACAGAAAAATTGAGAGACGGACGGACGGACGAAATTACGGCGGACGAAATTAGGGTGGTATAAGAAGCAATAGCCCCTTTATGCTTACCATGTTGGCGTATATGACACTGGAACCACTCATGCAACCATTGTCCAGATGCGTCTCTTTGGGTTCAAAACTGTGAATTTCAGAGATGTGCTTCTCTGAAAGCATAAAGATGCCATATCAGACTCAACACTTGGCTCAAGAAATCACACAGTTCGGTGCAAGTATTTATATTGCTTTCATGTGCAAATCCAAGGGAAGAGTAGTACATTGGTAATCCATATGTCAGATGGAAACGGGGAAAACAGAAGTGTGATTTTAGAGTTGAATACCTTATCCTCCAGCTCATGGATAAAACAGTCGCAGTCAGATGCGTGCTAGGCGGCAGCCTCCTGCTCCGAGGTCGTGGCTCCTCTTCCACCTCCCTCTGCGGCCCATTGATCTAGATGGAACAGGGAGTGCCACATCCGTCGTGTGACAGATCGATTGACCAGACTCCCGCCTCTTCCTCGATCTCTTTGCTGCGTGGGCAGCAAGACGGCAACGTGCAAGAGAGAAGGAGTTGGGGAAGAAAGAAAGAAGGAGCGGCAGAGGAGGCATGCGGCGCCCGAGCGCAGCGCCGCCTTGGCCACCGCCCCCTGCAAGCTTGCGCCGCCGTAGTCCGTGGCTTCGACGCCGACTCTCCATTTTCTCCTCCTTCATCTCCGCGTGCGCCTCCCGCCTCGCTGCCGCCGCCTGATGCGGCGCCCGAGCGCAGCGCCGCCTCGCTGCTGCATCCCCGGAGCGCAGCGCCGCCACGCCGACTCGCTGCCGCCGGCTGATGCGGCGCCCGAGCGCACCTCCGCCTCCCCGCCTCGCGGCCGCATCTCCCGAGCCCAGCGCCTTCTCCCGCGAGCCCACGCAGAGCTGTTGCCGCCGTGAAGGGCGCCGCCCCGCCGCGCTGGAAAGGAAGCGTCTAGATAAGATAGAAGAAAGGATCGTGTGCTGAATTCTTACAAATGTAGGGGGTTTTCTGTAAAAACGAATCGTTTTCCCAGATTCACTTAAATAGAGACTGCGGGTTGAATTCTCACAAACATAGGTTTTTTTAGCAAATTTGACCGCGACGTACGGCAGAAGCAGTAGCTGCTTTATTATTAGGGAAAGACTAGGAAAATTGCCCGTGCGTTGCAACGGGGGATACATTGCTAACACGTTGTCATGGTAATGAAAACAGGAAAAATGAGAAAACATGAAAATATTATGTGTGTTTTTACCTTCTCATTGCGTCCCCGCCATGTCGTGCACTTCCGTGACAGTATAGGCGACACTGACCATGATCCTACCATTGATCCATCCCTTCTACCATGAAGTTGACCATCCATCATCATTGTGTTGGCCCTGCATGACGATAGGGCAGGGCAACCTCAACCTCGGTGTCCAGAAGGTCCTCGAGGCACCAAGCAAGCATAATGTCGCACACGACTTCCTACTCGTCATATCATTGGACAGAGGACTTCTGCCAAATTCTTGTAATAGAACAAACACTAAATTATCATGTGCAATGAAGAGGTGACATTTTATGCCATCACATCACATTCATCAATAAGGACATTTCTGCGTTGGTAGCACCTGCTAACAATTTTTGCCTCTATATCTTATGTCCCCTTACCTTCACGTAGCTTTGCCTTAGGTGAACAACTCTCTTACAACGAATATTGTTATATGTCTTGAGACATAACAATTAGCCAAACATAAAACAAATATTGATTTTTCACCTTGATTAGTAAGGTATTTCATGAAGCGTTATAGGATCCAGATATACTGAATTGCACATACAAAAAAATAGCACATGATGTACGCATATCTTTCTAACACATTTTTAAGTGTCAAAGAAGAATAATCGAGGAAGATAAATGCAATGTCTGATGGAGCAAAAAACCATATAGTCCTATCTAGAAAAAAATCTCGTGCGTTGCAACGGAAGAAGAAAATCACCCCTTATACACGCACCCGACAACATCAGCAAATCCCTTGAAATTCACGATGCCCCACGACAAACAATATGATAAGTTGTGTTGCGCAAAAAAATGTGGGATGATTTTTTAAAGTGTACTCAAAGTGTTCCCGCAAAAAAAATACTCAAAGTGTTTTCAATTTATGAGACAACAGAAATAATAGACATTTCTAAAATAACCCATATGAAGAAGATTTTAATTAAGATTGCGTCGTAAACAAAATTTTCGAAATGATTAACCCGCAAGAGAATAGCATATTTGAAATTTACATATTTTTTTTGAAGAATTTTCATATATAAAATATTGATTTTGGAGTTACGGTTTGAAAGTTATGAAATTTTGAAAGGCATTTCAATCTGCCTGGAAAAATTAAAAAAAGGAGATGAAAAGAAAAGGGGGGGGAGTAGCCAGGTTCGAACTTGACTCTCCCGTGTGGAAGCGTGAGGTTCCAACCAGTGGTGCCCATGTGCGCGTTTCATAGGAGGGAAGTTTGTTTTAATGAACCATAGGCGACGGTGACTTGCGAAGGAGAAAAAACGAATCATTTTTTTCACTTATGGATGCCATAGTGGGTAATTTCTATCAACTTTAGGGTTAATATATCCGTGACGGACGGGCAGAAGCACTCCGTGCTTTATTATTAGGTTTATTTATTTATTTATAGCACATATGTCCGTGCGTTGCTACGGAAAAACTTGATGTGTCAATCATCAAATATATAGTTTGTAAAAGTCCTGAAAGCACTTTATTTAAATGTTCCATATTTCTCTGATCCCAGAGGAATAACTATGTTGGTCTAAATCCCTTCTCTATCTCTATTTTATTCAAGTTTCTGTTTAATTGGAAAAAAAAAGAGAGAGGCAGTCCAACCAGCCCAACAGCCCCACGTTCCATCAAGACACAAAGCAGCCCATTCGTAAGCATGGCCCGACAATGCTTTGTTTGCGAGCGCAGGCAGCTGGCTAGCGTAAACATTCCGGGTCGGTTGGCCCATCTACGTACATTAACCCTAAATCGAGGGAGACCAATCCCCACATCTTGTCTCTCCCTCACAGCGCTCCAGAAAGTGGAGCCGTCCCCGAGCAACCCGCCCCCGTCGGTCACGCCGCCGCTGGCGAACCCGCCTGAACCTCGCTAACCCCCTCTCTGTTCCTTCTTTTCCCTCTGGTTCCTTCTCCTTCCCGTAACACCTGTCTCTCGTTTGCTATTGAACGCAGGACGCCGCCGCCCCTACCCCAAGTCCAGCCACCGCCGGATCTGCCTACACCGGACCGGATCCGTCTGCCCTCAACCGTCCCCGGCCTCGTCGGATCTGCCTCCACTGGACCGGATCCGTCCGGATCCAGCTGCCTTCGACCGTCCCCGGCCTCGTCTGCTCCTCCCATCTCCGGATTTTGACGCGCCGCCGCCGGATCTGCCTCCACTGGACCGGATCCAGCCGTATCCGACTGCCCTCAACCGTCCCCGGCCTCGTCTGCTCCTCCCGTCGCCTAATTTGACGCACCGTGGTGTTGCTACGTGACCGTTTCCTCCCCCTTGTGATTTTCCTCGCCTCTTTTTCTGATTTTTTTGGTCGCTTGTTGAATCATCAATGTGTACCTATATGAACCAGTGAGATTAGGTGTAAAGAAGCGATGTGGTATTATTATCTAGCCGAATCATATAAAATTTAAGGCATGATCCTACGAAGGCAAAGAGAAATCCCATGAGCACATGAGGACAAGCCCAGTACGGGCGGCGCAGAGAGGACGCGACACAGAATACTGAACGTTTTTTTCACTTATTTACTTGACTGCGGGTTAATTAGTTAAAACAAGAGGGGGCTTTTTGTAAAATTAGCGACGACGTACGGCAGAAGCACTGCGTGCTTTATTATTATATATATATATATATATATATATATATATATATATATATATATATATATATATATATATATATATATATATATATATATATATAAGAGCCCGTGCGTTGCAACGGGAGAAAGAAATTCATAATCTTCAATGGCCGTGACCACATTTTGCTGCATTACCCAGATAAATTATCACTGTGCTTTATTATTACTAGTATAAAAGAGCCCGTGCGTTGCAACGGGAGAAAGAAATTCATAATCTTCAATGGCCGTGACCACATTTTGCTGCATTACCCAGATAAATTATCACTCTCAATTTCAGGAATCATGAATAATTTTAGAAATCATGATTTTTTTTAAACTCATGCACATATTTGAAATCGTGAACATTTTTAAAATTCCTTAACACTTTTATAAAATTTTGAACATTTTCTAAAATCAAGAATATTTTTGAATTCATTAACATTTTATACTATTTGCAAACATTTTTTTAAAATTGTGATTTTTTTTAAATAATTTTATTGAATCGGTGAACATATCCGGAATCAACAAACATTTTTTGGAAATTGGTGGAACAATTTTTGAAATTCGCGAACATTTTTTTGATTTAACAAATATTGTTTTGATTTAATGATTTTTTTTGAATCAACGAACATTTTATGAATAAATAAACTATTGTGTAAGTCACGAACACTTTTTAATTTTTTTAGGCCGTCAGGACATGGGCCGGTCTAAACTGGCGAGCTGCTTCTTCTCCCAGCGTGTAGAGCGCTGTATAGGATGTCAAACTGGGTAATAGGGTTCCATCTCATCAGTTACAGCTTATTAACAACTCCTAGTATGAGAAACCAAATATCGAACTGGGCAGGAAAGCTGGTTGATATCATAAGTGGAATAGAGGTAACTCTACTCCATGCCCCAGAAGACCAAATAGGCATTTGTTTTTTCTTTTGCAATGAATACAAAAAATTATCGCATGATATGTTAATAAAAAGTAATATTATTTTGAAGTAGAGGACAATATTATCGCATGACTGTTCAATCAAACATACAAAAATGAGTAGAGGACAATTAGTTCTCAACGCCCCATCTCTATCTACAATTCTGAATTACCATGGACAATGAATAGTAATGAGACATCAACCGGTGATTATTATAACATCACACGGAGATCATGCGTCAACCGAAAAGAACAGTCACATAACATGAACTGATGCTAATGCAAGCATGACTGCATCCATATAACATAAATCAATTATTCTTGACATATATGCACACGCAAGCTATCCAATATCATCTCGAGATGCAAGAATATATGCTAACATCTGTCAGAAGATACTTGCCTATCTTGAGATGCAATAACATATGGTAGCATCTGTTAGAGACCCCTATCTATCCATTTTCCCAGAAACGCTACTTCACTTGTTTTGATTCGATGCCGCAGTTCTTTGTATGGTTTTAAGTTGCCGCTTATTAACAGCTCCCTGTACGAGAAACAAAAATGTCAAACCTGGCAGGGAAGGTAGTTAATACCATCAGTGACATATAGGTAATACTCTAGGGCGTAGATGCTCAAATGCGGTTAGGTTTTCCTTTTGCAATCAATACAGAAAATATCACAGGATGCATTTATGTACTGCTGAATGCTGAAGCTTAAGCATATGGTTTTGCCTTTTCCAAGCTAGTTGAAATCTACCAAATGCACTAAATTTTACCTTTATGCAGAAGCCATGAAGATCGCTAATGATTGTAAAGCAGACAAAACAGATTTAGTATATACTCATTTCTACTACATTGCTAGCAAGGCAAAAGAACAAATGCATGTGTTAAAGCAGATTTAGAACATGTTCAAAAGAAAAGGAATGAATCAGGTGGCATCGAAGGTGCCACGAATATCAAAGCCTTAACAGCGCATGTGCAGCTGTTCTCTACCATATGAAAGGGCAAGTATTATTAGGTTGTGGTCATTACCAGTTTGGTTGATACCATCCAGTGCTTCATGATTTGCGTATAGTCTTTCTTATGGAATGCACAGAAGAAGCACTTTAAATAGAGGTGCACAGTATTTATTTCCAAAACTCTTCATGGAAGTGCAAGCATTGCAGCAGTTAATGATTGAACAACTTCATGGCTTATTACACATCCAGGAAGATAACTTCATATGGCTAAATATAGGTGAATAACTAAGCAAAATAAACGTGTATCTTGTATTTTGCTGCAAATGTTCAAGCATGTAAATATGTAAATGCATAGCCATTGGAGTAGTATCCTGAAATAGAGTAAAAATAATTTCGTATTTACAACTATAGGATTTGATATATCACCCATGTGAAGAACAGACATCACCACTGTAACAAATAAACACAACGGATCTTACCAAACAACTTCGGGAAATGTACAACGATGTTCGAGAAAAGCATAGTTAAAGCTTCGAAACTAAAGATTGTGACTTTTTTCAATAAAGAAACAACAATCCCGCTATAAATTGTCAGAACTCAGAACAATTGGACCAAGGAACTTCCAACAAATAATAAAACCATCCACAGTAGAAATCACGGCCTTCACTCCTAACTCTGCAATGTTGAGCAAGATTTTACCTCTGCGGTATGCACCTCATCCTATGCGTCCACAAGATCTCTCTTTATGTCGGCGACTTTAATGTCTGCAGATCCAGCAGTCGACATTGCACCCTCCAGGTGCTTCCGCGGTTCTGCTCCATGAGTGCGGCGTGGCGCGGCCGATGTAGGAGAGGAGACGGGATGGAGGTGGGGAGCTGCTGCTTCTTCGATCCGACACTCGATTCGACACTCGATCCTACCGCGCCCATCCTCGCCTCCCTCTCTATTCACAGGAGATCCACCCCGCCGCTCTCTCCCTCCACGGGAATGCCATGATCCGGGGAGCGTTGCATTCTGCATCGATCTGAAGAATGCAGTGACCAAGACAGCTAGACTCTTACAGAGTTCGGAGTATTCAGTTCAGTTTTTCTGAATAATGCTATGGCTCAGCAGTTGCTTACTGATTTTGCTCCAGATTCATGGTCCAGCACAAAGCTCTTCTATGGCCTACTCGAATTTTGTGCATGAGGTCTGATACACCGGAAGCTGCTAGAGGTCTTAGCCATGTTTCTACTCTCACCCTCACTAGTCATCACCAGGCACGAAGAAGCTTCAAATATGAAATATGTACTGCTGACAACAGAGAGTGCTTCTGCATGTTGGGTTCCGGACCCTACACAGGTGATCTATATTCTAGCCAATAAGTTGCCAATAGTTGTTTATGTTCCATTGATTTGGCACATCAAATGAAGATCAACCCCCACCGTTGCTCTCTCTATGACCCCCTGCCCGACAAACATACGAGTCTGATGGCCGTAACAAACATGTCAACACCAAAAGGGCAAGAAGCTCATGTCAATATAAGCATTGGAGCAGCAGAACCCGCTGGACGCATATTTTGTTTATCCCTGCAACCTACAAGCATTCCATGTGCCTCACAGACGAGTAGGCGACTGAACCAGTGAGTAGGCGACTGAACCACAAGGTCAAGGAAATATTGTCAGTTGTATGGGTTTCATTCAGTTTAGCTGTGTTTTCTTAGCTCTTATGGGATTATAATACTAAGTGGTTAATTTTACTTTTATTTTAGTAACTGTAGAGTGTGATGCAACTTATCAAATCATACTGTGAACCTGTTGTGAACCTGTGATCGTTGATCAGGCTGCATCCAATCTAAGTAATGGAACTGAGGAAATCTCACTGTTCTTTCTCTAAAATAATGCTGATACAACTAACTATTTCTGGATCCCAAGCTTGCAGGATTTGGCGCTATCTCTCTGTGCGGCGCGATAGCCGCCTACCACGCCAAGCTAGCCGCCGTCAACCAGGAAAACGGCCGCGGCGCCCAACCCTATTTTCCGAGAGAGAGACGTGGGTCAGGAGAGGGGGCAAATCCTCACAAGCTAGTCTCTTGCAAAAACAATAGTCTCTGAACAATTGTGCTAGCTAGTAGGCATACGGAAAGAATGATGTGTTTCCTATACTCACACGCTGCTCTGCTTAACAGAGCACAAACTTTCTACAAACATAGTCTACATTGACAAAATCCAATTGTGTTTCAATCAGGCCTTCAGCACATGGTATAGCAAACTGAATTTTGAAAGCTCCTAGTGACATGTCACTGAATTTTGATAGCTCCTACTGCTCCTAGTGACAGTTCACTGAATTTTCAGTTGTGTGAAAGTACAACACTGAAAATATATGCAGTTTTAGAAATCTTCCAGGATGACCATTGATATGCAACACCTCTCAGATATTGACTGTATATTCACTGTATATTCAGTAATTCAAACTGAAATAGGATGATCTGCACGACCACTCTTATTCCACAATATTAGCAATAATTGATCTAGACAAACATTCATTTTCACCAGTCATCAATTCAGCATATGAGGTTCAAAATTTCAGTACCTATCCCAGGTGGCTCGTCGTCGCTAGCAGAAACAACAGAGGCGGGGGCTCTGGAGGAAGCCAAGGTCGCCGACCAGGCAGATAGATGCAGAGGCGGAGAAGACCCCCACCACCAGCAGCAGCAGATGCGGAGGAAGACAACAGCAGCAGAAGAGGCGGCCGACGTAGGTGCCCTTGCCCACCCCGGGGCAGCCGAGGAACACCCACTTCACGCGCGCCCCGTCCTCCACGGGTCCCCTGCCGCCGCGCCCGGCTCAGCGCCCCGCCGCGGGCGGCCCCTTGTCCCACGCCCCTCCCGCCCTCTTCGCCTCCACGGACGCCAGGCTCCTCGTCCACGCCCTAGACGCGGCCGGAGCAGGGGCGCGACATAGAGCACGGCGACCGGAGCCAGAGCCTCCGCCTCGTGCCCGTCGCGGTCGGTGGCGCGCGCTCGAGCCGGCCGGCGTGAGCCCGGAGCGCTGGATCCGCCCGGGAAGCCGTGCTTCGGCCTTCCTCGCCGTCACCGGAGACCCCCCCCTCCGGCAGCCCGCCTCCGGATCCGCCTCCCCAGCCCCTAACGCGCAGGGATCCGGCCTCTGCAACCTCCAGCCGCCGCCGCCGCCGCCGTTCTGCATCGAGGAGACCCCCTCCCGTGCGTATTTGCTCAGCCCCGATGTGTTTTCCGTAGGGGGCTCTCTGCAAAATTGAAACGTTTTTCTCTGTTTATACCACACTTAAAATTGTACTGCGGGTTGAATACTCAGAACAACAGGGGCTTTTTTGCAAAATCGACGACGACGTACGACAGAAGCAGTAGCTGCTTTATTATTAGGGAAAGACTAGGAAAATGGCCCGTGCGTTGCTACGGGAGAAAATCTCATCGCATTTCTGATCCAATCATTATGATTTCTGTAAAAAAAATATAAATGAATTTTTTCTTAACGTCAGGGTTAATTGGGCCCAAAAACGAAAACGCTAGGATCAAGGCGGTGGAGTAGTTCCCATAAATATCTCATGCCCCATGTCCAATTAATGTGCATGATCGGTTTAACTCCCGTAATTAACTTCAGCGATTAATGCCTCGTAGTACTCGTATTAGGCTGCATGCTCCATAATTTATATGCCACATGTCGCTCTCCACATGATTTATTTCTTGCCGTCCCAAGACCTTCCTCTTCCCTTGTTATCTTATTATAATTATCTATTGATCTCTCCCTCCGTCAAATCCTCTTTGGGAATAAACCGGACCCACAGCTCACTTTCGCTTGATTTCCGAGATGTCTCCTTTTTTTCCAGCTTTTTTCGAGAGTATTTTTTCAACTTTCGCTTATTGATTTCTGAGATGCCTCCTTGATACAAAGCAACCTTAAAAACATATATAAATTGGGTAGATTTAATGTAAGGGGCCCAGGTGGTATTATTTAGTACGTAGTACGGCCAGTTTTCTTATCAAAGGGCTTAGCTAGCTCAGTTGGCAGCTGCCCTAGCGATGGAGGCCCTGGGCGTGAGTTCGGACCCTCAGGCTGGCATCTTTGTTTTTTATAAAAAATAGGACCAAGCCCAATTCGGCCCATATACGGATGACTAACAGCCCATGTGACTTACGAAGCTGCAGGTAAGGTACGAGAAGAGACGACGGACGAAATTACGAAGTTGCAGCTGACGTACGAAAACAGACGACGGACAAAAAACGGACGAAATTACGGTGGTAAGAAGCGATGCTCCCTTTATTATTAGGGGTAAAGATTAAAAAAATTAGGGAAAGATATATATATATATATATATATATATATATATATATATATATATATATATATATATATATTAATATTATATATTATATATTATATATTAGGTATAGATATAGATATAGAAGATAGATATAGATTAGACCGCTTGCTACGTTGCATTGATAAGTAATTGTTTAATATTAAATATTCATTTTATGTACCAAGTATTTTTTGTATGAACCTAAACGGGCCCTAGGACATTAGAGCAACTTCAACGCGCCGACCCATTTCGTCCGCGCGTGTCCGTTTGGGTCAAAACGGACACAAAAGTCGGCCCAACGCGCCGACCCAAACGGAAGCGCATCCGCTTTTCGTCCGCCTGCCGACCCATTCCCGGTCCAAATTTGAGCCTCATTTGCGTCGGCGCGGACACGGAGCGGACGTGCGCGACGCCCGCCTACTCCTACCCCTGGCTCGCCAGTCGGCGATACAACCACCACCATTCCCCCCCACTTTCCCAAAAAAAACTCCCACCAGCTCGCACTCCCGCCCGCTCGCCATGGACGATGAGCTGACCCTCGACGCCGCCGCTGGCCTCGCCTCCCTCGCCTCCTCCGGCCTCGCCGCCACCGCCGCCGCCAAAGGCAAGCCACAGGCGCCCCGCAAGGCGGCGACGCCGAAAAAGAAGCAGCTGACCCCCGAGCAGCGGGCCGTGCAGTCAGCCAAGAGGAAGGGCCGGAGGCACGCGCAGGAGAGCAAGCTCGAAGCCGCCGCCGCCACCGCCCTCTCCGCCGCTGCACAGCAGGAGGAAACCAATGCCCGAGTCGCGGCGGCAACAAGGCAGGCCCTGATCTACCTAGGGTTAACCCTGGCGAACACGGGCTCGTCGGCGCAGTTGTGGCCGCGGCCAGCACCGGCTCGTCGGTGTTCCCTCGGGCCGTACTGACAGAGTCGCCGCGTGCGTCTACCACGCAGCCGATTCCCGGCTTCCATGTGTACCCGCAAGCCTCCCGCTTCTCCGGGGAATGCTCGCCGGAGGTCAGCGTTGTTGCGCCGTCCACGCCCGTGCCCGCGCCCGGCCCCGTGTCCATTAACCTCAACACAACACCGGTGGCTGGTGGATCATCCTCCGGAGGGGCGAGGAAGCGCCCGTGGGAGGTACCAGCCGGCATGCTTCCCGAGGCCCGCAACCTGTTCGACAGAATGCAGGCCACCGGTGAGGAAGACGCAACCAACCGTTTCGTCATGGAGAACATCATGTTCGCAGGCGGTGCAGGCGCGGCTACGTTCGATCCCGACGAGACCCAAAGCCAAGACGGTCGAGCTCCGTTCATGGCATCCACCTTTGATCAAGATGGCTTGGACGACGCCTTAATGCAAGACCAGGTCGGCATGGGCAGCACCTTCCCGATTGACCACGAATTCCCGGAGGACTACGGCCTTGATGAAGAAGAGATGGACATTGACGGGGAGCCGTTGTTCGAGGACGAGCTGACCGCCCAAGCCGGCGCCAACAAGAAGCGCAAAAGCAAGCGGACGAAGGCGTACACGCAGTCAGAGGACAAGCTTCTTTGCGAGTGTTGAAGGGACATTGGACAAGACCCCAAGGTCGGCGCCGAGCAAAAGGCAACTACCTTTTGGCTTAGGGTTCATCGTGAGTACCTTGAACGCAAGTTCACGCCCTACCAAATGGAGAGCAAGCACAACTGTGTGTCTCTCTCGAAGCGATGGAGGGTCATACAACAAGAGTACAACAAGTTTTGTGCAACCCTTAAGAGCAACAAGGCACGTCCCGTGAGCGGCCTCGGCATGAAAGACATGGTATGCATGCGGTCATCTTCGTTTCCGATTGTGCGTGCATGTCCATTTAACCAACCATATGTTGGCATGGTATACATTTGTAGGCTTTGGAGGCATTCAAGGCCCAACATGAAGGCAAATCCTTCACCCTAAGCCATTGTTGGATGGCCATCAACGGGGAGGAGAAGTTCAAGGCACAATATGCCGCCCTCAAGGCGCGTGGAGGGGAGGAAGCCGTCGAGGAGCATGGTGAGGGCGAGAAGCCACGGCTGTAGGAGATATGCCCTAGAGGCAATAATAAATGTTATTATTTATCCCCATGTTCGTAATTAAGTTTATATTCCGTGCTATAACTGCTATGGTTCTTGAGTTTACAATAACCACGAGGCTCGGAGGGAAACTCATATGCACGTGTGGAATAATAAACGGTAAAATGTATTCCTAGTCTGATCTCTAAGACTAGCTCAAGTGTTGCATGATGGTTCTGTTTTTCTGATCATGGGCATGACTATGCCGGCAACTTTGAGGGCACAATGTTAGAAGAACATTTGTGTTGAATCGACCCGAATTGATGTTATGCTATGAGATACATTCGTCACAAGTTAATAGTTAATAACACAGAGAAAGTTAACGTTTGCATAATTCCTTAGACCATGAGAGTGTCGAGTTTCTTCATGCTTGCTTCATGAACTTTGGGGTTTGCTAAACGTCATCCGTAAATGGGTGGCTATTACGGCGGCTTACGGGTTCATGGAGAAGTGTGTCAAGGGACTTGATAGCTCAAGATTGGGATTTGCTCCTTCGACGATGGAGAGATATCTCTGGGCCCTCTTGGTGTTACGGTATCCACCATCGTCTGGCCAGACACATTGTGATTTGATCACAGGGATGCCGGAACACGGGAACGAGAAAAGAGAACAAAACCGGTAACGAGGTAACTGGCATAGTGGACAAGTTGTTGATTCACGGGGATGCCGATAAGTCTCACCTCGGGTGTTTGTAACATATCGCGAAGCAACAGGAATAGCACATGGCAACTGGAGGTTCACTCGAATATTTATTCGTGTGGGTATAGGGGTCAATATGGGTGTCCACGGCTCCGATGTTGATCATTGATCGGAAAGTGTTCCGGCCATGTCTATGCTTCACCGAACCTATAGGGTCACATGCTTAAGGGTCATCTACCTGCTGAATACTAGACAGGGAGTCTGAGAGAAAGTCACCGGAAAAGTTTCGGAGACAACGAAAAAGTTCCGGAGAGAGAACACCGGAATAGTTTCGGTAAAACTGAAAAGTTGTTTCAGGGTATACCATTAAGTCAAATTGGTTTCGGCACACGCCTGGAAATTCTTGGAGGGTGCCAGAATTGTTCTGGGAACTTCTGGGATTTTTCGGAGAAAATACCCGGAAATGTTGCGGAGCTGCCAGAACCGCTTTGTTTGCTTTTCGCAGATGAAAATCACTAATCCGAAATTGTTTCGGAACGCGTCCAAAATTATTTTAGTGGGTACTGGAAATGTTCTAAGACCTACAGAAATATTTTCGAATTTAACGGTCGCGGAAAAATATTTCCGTGAATAGTGAAAGTGCTTTTTGGGTTACTTTATGGAAAGTCACCTTTTAGCGCTTTTCCCAAAAGGCTTCTAGAAGGACTTGGGGACTAAGGAACCCCTTTTTTTGGGGGGGGGGGGGGCACTAGGGGGTGGCCAGCCATGGTGAGGCTCCTACATGGGGCCCCACTTGCCCTCTTACCTTCCCCTTTATGCCCTTGTGGAGGACTCCATTCATGGGCATTTTGGGGTTTTGGAATGCCACCCGACCCCTTGGGATTTCCTATAAATAGAGGTGGAGAGGTGCTCTCCACACTCACTCCTTTCTTACATACAAGTGCCATGCATGATCTGGCTTCTCTCTCCCTCCCCGCGAAATAGTTTCGTAGAGCCGAAAGGCTGTCTAGGTTCCGGTGGGAACTAGTTCTGGACGGCGAAGCCCTGCCGGATAGATGACACCGTATGTGTGCAACCCCGTAGAGAGGTCGTAGGTTCTATCTTTTTTCCCGAGGGGCTGTTCGAGAGTGCCTCCCGAAGGGCTGTCCGAGTGACCGTCCGAGTTTTGAGGGTCCTCCCGAAGGGCTGTCCGTGACACCGTCCGAGGGACTGTCCGACCGCCTCCCGGAGGGCTGTCCGACGAGCAGAGAAGGGAGAACATCCTCGCGGTTGGGAGGTTGTAAATCCTAGCTGCGGGGATCTGCACCGACGATCTACATCGACTCTACTTCCGCTGCGCTACGAGTCGGTAATGATCGGATCGAAACCTTGGATGCAGTCTTCATAGTGGTCCTGGGCTGGTGCGTAGTTCAGAATTTTTTTGTTTTTTGCTGCGTTCCCATACAGTGGCATCAAGAGCCGTGCTATGCGTAGATGCAGGTTACGATCTAGAATACATGGAGATGTATGGGTGTTGCACAATATAATTTGTAGTAGATGAGTTCTATTGCTGAAAATTATTTGTGCGGGTAGCAGATGAAATCTGTTACCCGATGTTCTTGTTGCTTCCCTGGAATTTGCATATTTCTGACCTTGATAACGGCATGGTGGAATTTCAAAGTTCTGGCAATCCGCGATCCTGATTGATCAACGAAGTGCTAACAGTTCATTGAATTCCACCATAGTTAAAAAGAAAGATGAAATTTCGCAGACAAAAGGGCAATGCAGATATGATCTGCACGGGGGTCATGCGTATTGTCAGGGAAATATCTTTCGGTGAGACCCGCCCGTTTAGGGCCGGGTTCTGGGGATCTTTATTGAAGATAGGCTAGTTGGGCCGGAGCGTTCTCAAGAGGCCCAGAAGAAGAGCCGCCCAAGGAAGGGCCGGCCCAAGACCCGCCGTGAGAGGCGGTATGTGCAAACCGCCTCGAGGTATAACTTAGGAAACAAGTAAAGGAGAGTTGGGCTCGGATTGCTATCCCGACCCGGACTCTTATGTAAGCCCCGGACCTCCGCCTATATATAAAGGGGGAGCCCTGGGGCTAGAGAGATCACGTTGAAACCTTTCGAGAGCTAGGGCTAGACAAGTTCCAAAACCCTTGTAATCGAGATCTTCAATACATCTAGCAGGAGTAGGCTTTTACCTCCACGAGAGGGGCCGAACCTGGGTAAACCTTGCCTCCCGTGTTCCTCGTTTAACCCCTTCGGTCTACTACTTACGCGATGGCTTCGAGATCAAGTCCTATGAGGACATCTGCCGTGAAAATACCATGACAGTTGGCGCCCACCGTGGGGCTATCGCATGGTGGTGTTGAGTATTCGAAGGGTCCTCCCCAAGGACTCGAGGGATACGTGATTGGCCGGATGACCAAGAGTCGCCGCAGCAATCTGCTCATCGACGACTCAGGCTGGGGCCCCGAGGCCAACTCTCTTGAGTACGGGTACCGGGTCCCCTTTGGCGGAATTCATGTCTTCATCGGGAAGGCCGGCGGCTCTAAGCCGGCCACCTCCACGGAGGTCGTTGAAACGGCCCGCCGCGTGCAACCCGCCGTGGCGAGAGCCGCCTCTAGGCTTCCGACTCCTGTGCAGGCCGGCGGATCTAGATCTGGGCCGGATATCTTCACCGACACCTTCAAGCCGGTCCAGGACACGCAGCCCGCCAGGCGAGAGCACGTCTTCGTTGGCTTCACTCAAGGGGTGGAGTATTCTGGATCGTCGGCTTCCACGGAGGGCTCGGCGACTTACGTTGATGGTGGCTATTCCTCTGGCGGAGAGTCGCTTTATTCTCTTCACCAAGAGGATCTTGGGGGCTTTCAGCAGAACTCGTCGGCGCAGGATTCTTTAGGCCCGCCCGCTCGCCTTGTTGTCTACATGGCGGGGGCGGCTGATATACCAGACCCGGCAGCGGATGCTGGAACCTCCAATGCGGTGTCAAGAGTTTCGCCAGCACAGACCCTGGTGGGATTGACGGCTACGTTGACTACACTGCTGGGCACACATGTCACTGCGGAAAATCAGGCAGAGCTCAATGCAGAGATCGTCAGGATCAAGGATCAGATGGTACAGGCTCAAGCTGGCATTGATGCGGAGAACATCCGTCTGGCGACTCGTGAACGAGAGTTACGGGAAGAATCGGCGCGTCTGCAACAGGAGAATTATCATCTGGAGCAGCGCCAGGTGGAGTCTGACGCGGTTCATCACAGACGACACCGGAGCCGGCTTACGGCCGAGGTTGAAGGTCAGGCCCTGCAGTTCAGCACCCCACCAGGGGAACGCCTTCGAGGTCCAGCAACAGGAACTCCCCAGAGGTCGCCAGACCCGGGAACCCGACGCTCGGCGGATCATGGGGAGCGGCCAGAGGTACCGATGCTTACGGCACAAGGGCACTTTACGAACCCTGTGGACAACCTCTACGCGGCTACCACAGCGCTGGCACGTCTGCCCATCAATGGAGACACGCCCCTTGAGATCGAGGTTCGCAATGCAATTGCAAGACTGAAAACCGCCGTGGTCTAGCAAGCGAATTATTCGTACAGTCGGGAGCGACTGCATTCTACACCCGCTCCTAACAGAAGCAGCACTAGAAGCCGCCACGCTGAAAGCCCTGCGGTGTCTAGCACCCGCCATCACCGGGGTGCGCCTGGGGGCTTGCCATATTCACCAAATCCCATGATCCCAGGGCACGGAGTACATGAGACTCACGCAGCACATACGGCGGCTCACGCGGCGGATCAGGAGGTGGCTCATGCGGCGGCTCTCGCGGCTCAGGAGGCGGCTCTCGCGCCAGTCGTGACTACAACAGTCACCCCAACAGGAAGATCCATTGGAGTGCCTTGCTTGAGCCCGGCTCTCCGCAGCGCACCCCTGCCCAGGGATTTCAAGGGCCCGCGGAAGGTGTCCAGTTATACACCAGACTAGGACCCGACTCAGTGGATAGAAAGTTATGAGCTTTCCATGGATATGCAGGGGGTCAGCGATGAGGCTTGTGCAAGATATTTCACCATGATGTTGGAAGGAGCAGCGCGTACGTGGCTGAAGAATTTACCCCCGAATTCCATCAATACATGGGGCGAGTTAAGGGAACGTTTTATCAAAAACTTCCAAGGTACCTGCAAGCGTCCGAAGACTATCATTGATCTTCAGCATTGTGTTTAGCGGCAGGGAGAGTCGGCTCACCATTGGGTCAGCCGAGTTGCAGAGATCATTCATTCTTCAGATAATATCTCCGCCCCTCAGGCAGTTTTGGTGCTGGAGAAGGCTTGCCACTATGAGCCTCTCACGCAGAAGTTAGGGCGGCTCAAACGGAGTGTCAAAGATATGGGGGAGCTCATGAATGCTCTCACCAAGTATGCTGAGTCTGATCCTACGAAGGACCCAGGAGTTGATGAGCCAGAGGTTCCTGATCCGAAAGGTAAAAAGCCTGTTGGTGGCAAGAGTCAGCAGCAGAACAATGATAAGAAGCGTAAGGGTCCAGAAGCCGGATCTGAGCTGGTGGCTAATACCAATGCAGGGGCTAAGTTTCAGAAGGGTGGTAACAGACCTTTTAAGCCACAAAACTTCGATGAGTTCCTCAAGGGGCCGTGTCCAAAACACGGTACCAAAGAGAGACCAGCAAGGCATACTTGGGAACAGTGTCACATTATGGATGCTTTCGCTCAGCGCTTCCAGAACCCGCCGGGTGGCGGGGGTGGCGGATACGGACCGGGTTCCGGGCCCGGGTTCGGACCACCTGGTGGAGGCCCTCCTGGCGGCTTTCATCAACAGTCGCACCACCCGGGCGGTCTGGTAGCGGCTTCCAGGGGAATAACAGTGGTCAGCAACCTCAAGGAAACCAATACAACAGCGGCCAACACTCTCAACAATAGCAGAACAATCAGACCGGGTTCCAGAGTAATCCTAAACAGTTGAATAGTGGACAGTATCATGTGTTCACTACATGTGCAGATAAAAGGGAGCGCAAGGTCAGGAGACGTTCTGTTAATGCGGTAGAGCCGGCTGTTCCAGAGTATCTGAAGTGGTCAGAGATGCCGATTACTTGGAGCAGGGAGGATCACCCGCCCAGAGTAGATAATCCGGGTCATCTGGCGCTTGTGGTAGCACCCCAAGTTGGAGGATATGCTCTCACCAAGGTTCTGATGGATGGCGGAAGCAGCATCAATATTCTGTACTATGACACTTTCCGACGTATGGGATTGACGGAGAAAGACCTTACGCCATCTAACACAGTTTTTCATGGGATTATACCTGGCAAATCAGCATACCCGGTTGGAAGGATCAAGTTGAACGTGGCCTTTGGGACATCAGAGGATAACTCCAGATGTGAATCATTGTCGTTTGAAGTAGTCAGGATCAAGAGTCCCTATCATGCTCTCTTCGGGCGGCCGGCTTATGCCAAATTCATGGCTAGGCCCTGTTATATTTATCTCAAGCTCAAGATGCCGGGTCCCAAGGGTCCAATCACAGTTCATGGAAACCGGAAAGTTGCCATGGAGTGTGAGGAAGGAGATGCTGCTTATGCTGAAGCGGCTTGTGCCTCGGAGGAGCTCAAAATCTACACAAGCAATGTAGACCCGGCGGATATGACGCCTCTCAAGAAGCCCTCTATAGAAGGAGAGCCGCCTCTCAAGTTTCAGGCTCACAGAGACACCAAGGAAGTGGAATTTACCCCTGGCAACGCTTCTGCTAAAGTTCACTATAGGGTCCAACATGGACCCCAAATAGGAAAGCGCGCTCGTCGAGTTTATCCGTGAGAATCGGGACATCTTTGCATGGAAACCTTCTGACATGCCGGGTGTGCCGAGAAAACTCGCCGAGCACCGCCTTAATGTGGATCCTAAGTACAAGCCTGTCAAGCAGTATCTTCGCCGTTTTAATGAAGAGAGACGGAAAGCTACCGGGGAAGAGATAGCCCGGCTTCTGGCTGCCGGGTTTATCATAGAAGTCTTACACCCGGAGTGGTTGGCTAACCCGGTGCTGGTTCTGAAGAAAAATGGCACTTGGCGTATGTGTATTGACTACACGGATCTTAACAAAGCTTGTCCAGCTGATCCATTTGCTCTCCCTCGCATTGATCAAATCATTGATGCTACAGCGGGGTGTGAGAGGTTATGTTTCCTGGATGCATACTCTGGTTATCATCAGATCAAGATGGCAGTGGAGGACCAAGAGAAGACGGCTTTCATTACACCTTTTGGCGCCTTCTGTTATGTTTCTATGCCTTTCGGGCTCAAGAGTGCCCAGGCAACTTATCAACGTTGCGTGCAAAATTGTTTTCATGGACAGATTGGCCGCAATGTGCATGCCTATGTGGATGATATTGTGGTCAAGTCAGAAAAGCAAGAGACCTTGTTAGATGATCTCAAGGAGACCTTTGACGATCTCAGAGTTTACCAGATGAAGCTTAACCCGGACAAGTGTGTCTTTGGTGTTCCTGCAGGAAAGCTTCTAGGTTTCATGGTCTCTGAGCGTGGAATTGAAGCTAACCCGGAGAAAATCAAGGCCATCACCTCTCTGGCTGAGCCTAAGTGCATCAATGATGTTCAGCGCCTGGCGGGTCGCATTACAGCTTTGAGTCGCTTCATAAGTCGCCTGGGGGAGAAGGCTATTCCTTTATATCAGATGCTAAAGAAAGCGGACGACTTCCAATGGAGCAAAGCTGCTGGGGAGGCCTTTGAAGCTCTGAAGAGGCAGCTGGCAGAGCCGCCCATACTGGCGGCTCCTATCACCAAGGAGCCGATGCTTCTGTACATTGCAGCAAATAACAAGGCTGTTAGTGTTGCAATGGTGGTGGAAAGAAAAGAGGCAAACCGGGAGTATCCTGTCCAGAGGCCGGTCTATTATGTTAGTGAGGTCCTGACTTTGTCTAAGCAGCGTTATCCACATTGGCAGAAGCTGGTCTTCGGAGTTTTCATGGCAAGCCGGAAGCTGAGACATTATTTCCTGGAGCATCCTATCACGGTGGTATCTTCAGCCCCTTTGGGGGATATCATTCATAACAGGGAAGCTACAGGGAGAATTGCAAAGTGGGCCATTGAGCTTGGACCTCATGAGATCAAGTATGTGCCTCGCACGGCCATCAAATCTCAGGCATTGGTGGATTTCATCAATGACTGGACAGAGCTTCAAGCCCCGGAAGAAAGGCCGGATAAAACATATTGGACCATACACTTTGATGGGTCTAGGCAGCTGGAAGGCTCGGGGGCTGGAGTTATAATATCTTCCCCTCGAGGTGACAAGTTCTGCTATGTTTTGCGGCTTATGTTTCCTTGCACTAACAATGCTGCAGAGTATGAGGCCCTGCTCCATGGGCTCCGGATTGCAAAGGAGATGAATCTCAGCCGGGTTAGGTGCCTAGGCGACTCTGATCTGGTGGCACAGCAAGTTTCAGGGACTTGGGATTCTAAAGACCCGCTCATGGCGGCTTACAGACAAGCTGTTACTAATGTGGCTGGTTGCTTCAAGGGTTATCAGGTGGATCACATTGATCGGCGGCAGAATGAGGCGGCTGATGCTTTATCACGACTTGGTTCGCAGCGAAGGCCGGTTCCTCCAAATGTTTTCCTAGATGTGCTCCATAACCCGTCAGTTAAGCTGCCAACGGAGGAGGACCTTGCTGTCCCAGACCCGGAGGCCCAGCTCGTGGCGGCTCTCCATGAGATCCCGGATTGGACTGTCCCATACTTGGATTATCTGACTCGTGGCGTCTTGCCAGCTGACGAGATTGAAGCCCGCCTGATTGTGAGAAGGTCCAAATCCATGACCATTGTCAATGGCGAGTTGCACCGAAGAAGTGCCACAGGCATCTTTCAGCGCTGCGTATCACCTGATGAAGGCCGGAATATCCTCAATGAGATACACTCCGGCGACTGTGGTCATCATGCCGGCTCTAAATCATTGGTGGCGAAGGCTTTCCGCCACGGTTTCTTTTGGCTCACGGCTCATGCTGATGCAAAGGAAATAGTCAGGAAGTGTGACGGTTGTCAGAGGTTTGCCCGCCAAGCTCATGTGCCGGCTCAGGAACTTCGGATGATCCCTATCACATGGCCCTTTGCGGTCTGGGGGCTGGATATGGTGGGGCCTTTCAGAGCTTCTAGTGACAAAAAGACTCACCTTTTGGTGGCTGTTGACAAATTTACCAAGTGGGTAGAGGTAGAACCTATTAGCAATTTGGATGCAGAGACGGCTGTTAAGTTTGTCAAAAAGTTAATCTTTCATTTCGGGTACCCGCACAGCATCATTACTGACAATGGTACAAACCTTTCGAAAGGCGCCATGAAGCAGTTCTGTGATGAGGAGCACATCAGACTGGATGTGGCGGCTGTTGCGCACCCACAGTCCAATGGGCAAGCTGAACGCGCCAATCAGGAGATCCTTCGAGGAATAAAGCCCCGGCTTATGGTTCCTCTTCAGCGTACACCCGGCTGTTGGGTAGAAGAACTTCCCTCCGTCTTATGGAGTTTACGGACAACTCCCAACAGATCAACGGGTTTCACACCTTTCTTCATGGTTTATGGGGCAGAGGCCGTTTTGCCAAGCGACATCCGCCATGACTCGCCCCGGGTCTCAGCATATGTTGAAGAGGATAATGAGTTGGCTCATCAGGACTCTCTGGACGCCTTGGAGGAAGAGCGGGATTTGGCAGCCGCCCGATCTGCTATCTACCAGCAAGACCTGCGTCGCTATCATAGCCGTAGGATCAGAAGCCGGACTTTCCAAGAAGGAGATTTGGTGCTTCGTTTAATACAAGACCAGTCAGGCATGCATAAGCTTTCGCCTCCTTGGGAAGGGCCCTTTGTTGTCAGCAAAAATCTTCATAACGGGTCTTATTATCTGATTGATCTCCGGCCTGGGAAGGAGTCTCGAACATCTGAAGAAGAGACCAACAGGCCCTGGAACATAGCTCATCTGAGACCCTACTACACCTAGAGTTCCGGCTCTGGGAATCTTATACATACCTCTCATGTATATATTATCAATAATGAATAAAAGCCGGCGGCCCTGAAATTCGGGGTATCTGTCGTTTTCCATCCAACATGATGAGTAAGTTTTATTACATTATTACTTGTGCTTTATCATACATATATTGTGAAAGTGCAGAAACAAAAGACCCACTTCGGATGAGCTTCCTGGTAATCTAGAAGCCTTCACCATCATGGGACACTTAACCCTATGGGCCGAACTTACTGGTAAGCCAGAAGTCGCCACCATATCGGGTCAAAGTCCTAATAAGCGGGCTGTGTTACTGGTAATCCAGAACCTTCATCCGTGTACATGCACCTAATAAACGGGCTGTGTTCCTGGTAATCCAGAACCTTCATCCGTGTACAGGCATAAAAGACTCATGTGGGTTGAGCCTCCTGGTAATCCAGAGGCCTTCACCATCTTGGGACCTTCGGCCCTTATGAAGCTAAACTTACTGGTAAACCAGAAGTCGCCATATTGGGAAAAAGACCTAACAAACGGGCTGTGTTACTGGTAATCCAGAACCTTCATCCGTGTACGGGCACAAACGATTTAGATGGGATGCTGCCTGCTGGTAATCCAGAAGGCTTTACCATCTTGAAATAATCAAACTTATGGGCCGAACTAACTGGCAAGCCAGAAGTCGCCACCACACAGGAAAAGAAATAACTGATCTGGTTGGGGGTGATCCAAGAGTCGCCACCATACTGGGGACTTTGCAATCTTTAGAAATTTGCTAAAGCTTTTAAAGAGTTTTATGACCTCTCTTATGAGCTCTTTTTAGTGTTCGTATTTGGCCAAGAGCCGCCAGTTGTATTATATTGGCTACACCTTAAGCATCTGCAAGTTTACTGGTTATAAGCCGCCATGACTGCTTTAGTTATTGGTTTAATACTTGTTAAGAATAAATTATATATCTTATCAAGCTTTATGACTGTCTTGATGTTTGGCCAAGAGCCGCCAGCGTCAAAGGTTTCAATTTCTTCCAGAAGCAGCCAGAATAACTTTTCATAAGGAAGCTTCAGGCAAAGGAAGCAGACTTGCTTCCCAAGGAAGCCAGTATGAATTTAAGCAGAATTTTTTCTAAGTCTATTACAAAAGGCCACTAGAGGGCATTTCAGAATCATTGTTCAAGACATATATTACAAGCAGTTAAACAACTGGCGACTTTCAAGGTTCCGGTTTTACTCCCGGGTCTTGCTGCCTCCGGCTTGGGCTGCGCCTGTTGAGGGATCTGTCTTGGCTTGATCGGCCGCCCAGTCAACAGTGGCAAAGGCATCAAAAATTTCTCCATCATCAATAAGATCTGAAGAATCAATGTCCGGAGCAAACTCGTCCTTACGGCCTTCAGGAGTAAGATCGAGAGGCGGAAGAGGACCGGGCTTTACGCGTTTTCCGTCTTCGCTGTAGGCTGACTGAAACCTTGTAAGCTTCATCTCTTGGACCAACTGGCTTGCAGGGGCAAGGGTCTCCTTCTTCAAAGCGTTATAGGTAAGCTGATCAAGAGCTTGCCCCTTATAAGTTTCGGGAAAGCCACCAACTAAAGTTGAAAGTTCTAAATCCTCGTAATGAGCTTTAGCGCGGGCCATGGTGTGCATAGTGGCGATGCGGGCGCTGGACTCTTTCATGATCTGCAGCTGAGCAGGCAGAGTGGATAAAGTCTTCAGGACTTCCTTGATGGTGGATGGGTTTTCTTTTCCATAGAAGGCAACTTGAATAGCCCGCCGACTCCCAGTGTATAACTGTTCAAGGAAGTCATAAGCCGCCTTGAGCTGCATTACGGGTTCTTTCGCCAGTTTATCACTTCTAGGACCTGCAAGGGAAAAGTGTCAGAGTTATCAAGATTATCAAAATAGGGATTATAAACAGGCGACTTACCAAAGATGGCGCTGCTCATTTGCTGGATGTGCAATTTTAATCCGCTGAGCTCATCGGAGGCAGTCTTCAGGCGGCCTTCAGCGTTTTTAGCACGTTGAACAAGGAGCTACTTCTCCTTCTCATGCTCAACGGTCAAAGCAGCCAGCTTGGTGGCCGCCTCAGACGCGGCTTCCTCCAATGTCTTCACCCTTTCTTCAGCGGCGACTCTCAGCTCTTGCTCAGTTTTCAGCTCTTTCTGACTGTCAGCCAGCTGGGTGTGAAGGGAAGTTATTTGAACCTGAAAGAAAGGAAAAGTTCAAGTTATTTATGCAGATGAAGTTCCATATTGATTACAAGTAATCCACATGGCACTTGGGGGCTAATGCAATCCCGAAGTTTTACAAAGGAATATTATCGAATAGCTGGAAGCATTTAAGACTTGGACACATGTGGTTCTTTGCTCTAAGACCCGACTGTTTCAAGAAGACAGCCGGCTCTTGGGGACTACATGTGGTTCTTTGCTCTGAGACCCGGCTGTTTCAAGAAGACAGCCGGTTCTTGGGGACTACAATTGGCTCTTTGTTCTATATAAGCATGTGGTTCTTTGCTCCATGTAAGACCCGGCTGTTTCAAGAAAACAGCTGGCTCTTGGGGACTGCATGTGTGTATTTACGTATTTTCAAATATGTAAGCTTACAAACCTTCATACAACTATGAAATCAGTAATATGCAGGTTTGGGCGACTAATAAGGGCCATAAGTAAATTATGACTCACCTTTGGTCTGTTGGCCAAGGTCTTGGCAATCTCCTGACTCTCAAGTAGTCGAGTCTGAAGGGCTTCATGAAGATCATTTAAATCAGTGCTCTCCAAGGAGGAGAGATCTAATTTATTCTTCTCTTTAGAAGACATGGCTTCAAAGGAAGATTTGCCCAAAGCCGCCGCCGAGTCTGGGGCGGTGGCAGTGGCAGTAGCAACAGTACCCTCTTCAATATCGAAGGAGGGGATAATAGTATCCGGCTGTTGTTCAATGTTATCAGCCGGCGCTGCCATCTCTGGTTCTAAAGAAACCTGAGTTTCTGGAGCGGTGGAAACATCTGGCAGAGGAGGATCATTGGCCCTTTCCTCTGTGTCTTTGGCCGGGTCTTCAGAACCTTCAGGAGGCGGAGACGAGGCAGAAGTTGTGGGTTTTAGTTTCTTGGAGGTAACCCTGCATTTTCGACAAAGATCTCAATAACTACTATCTTTTGCTTTATGTAAGAGGAGTGAGAATAAGGGTGATCATATCTTTACCCTGCTTTAATAACAAAAGTCGTATCTGGCGACTCTGAGGCGTCATCATCAGAGGATGTGTCCTGATAGTCCGGATCTTCGGGATTAAGAGGTCGTTTAAACAAGCCGGCTTTGGGAAACAGAAGAGTCGGGTGAAGAAGTACCTCACGAGGGCGCTTATGAGAGCCGCCCGCATCGGTGTCAGACCCGCCCTTACCAGTCCTAGAGCCGCCACAATCAGTTTGGCGGAGCTCGGCATGCTGAGACGTCTTCCATGAATAATTTGGGTCCAAACGAGCAAAAGGATGAGAAAAAGGGTATTTTCTCACAGCTACTCTGTTTTTCTTAGGGTTACGAATGTCGAAGTCAGACAAGGTCGAAGTTACCTCAGTTTCATCCTGGTCTTCTTCTTCTTCTTCGTCCTGGAAAGTTACAGATTAAAATTATTAGCAGAAAGTTGCAGATGAAAGACAGATTGATTCAAGTTATATACTTGCCTCTGACTCATCTTTAGAGGATTATAAGATGGACGGATCCACCTCTAAAGGATTGATGGTATTCTGCTTCTTCTTCTTAGCGACGGCTTTTTTCCCCGTCTTCTTCTGGCCCTTCGTAGCTATTTCTTTCAACATCGGCCTCGCTTGCCAGAAGGAGCTATCCGCCTGTGGTTTATCAGAGAAAAGGTTTTCATGATATGAAAGTTTAAGCAGAAAAATGAAAGATTGCTTGAAAGTTTCTTACTGCTGGTGGCGGGTTAGTACTGGTGAAAGGCGCCAATCCAAACTCGCCAGTGTATTTGTCTGGCAAGTTAACAATAATTCTCATCTGATTGATTACAGATGACAAGGAGATGTCTGTAGCGCTGATCCTTTGTGGATCCTGTAAGCCGGAGTATTCATGCATCAGTTTACTCCGGAGACTCAGTGGCTGGATTTTCCATGATAGCCAGCAACGGATTAAATCGGCACCTTCCAGGCCGTTGGCGGCCAAGGCAGATATCTTATCCATCCAAGGTTTCAGCTCTGCTTGTTCCGCGGGTGTAGGCCTGGGAGGGTATTTCTTTTTGTGATCCAAGCGCCCTGGCCTGAAACCCGGCAATGGGTGCTCTCCTTCAGGAACAGGCGCCTTACAGTATATCCAAGACTTGCCCCAGCCCTTGGGGTGGCTTAGCAGATCAGCTCCGGGGAAGGTGACTCCTCGTCGTTTCTGGAAAGAAACGCCACCAAGCTCTTGATGACGGCCTTGGGCGGTTTCAGTTTGTTTGTTGACATAGAAGCATTCCCGAAACAATAGAACTGTAGGTTCTATCTGAAGATAAGCTTCACATATCACTGCAAACTGGCTCATGTTGACAATTGAATTGGGGGAAAGATCTTGTGGGTGCAACCCATAGAAGTTCAGAAGGTCCCTAAAGAACTTGGAGCCGGGAGGGGAAAATCCCCTCTCCACATGATCAAGGAATATAATAACTTCTCCTTCTTTAGGCGTTGGGGGACATTCGCCTCTTCCAAGTCGGGTGTTGGTAGCCCCTTTCAGTATGCCTGTCTGAATGCCATTTTTGAGAAAATCTTTGGTGATCTCAGAAGGAACCCAGTTGCATTCAATTGTTTTCTTTGTCATCCTAGTTAAGGGAGCAAGGAGTTGAGTTAGCGGCTTTCGGCACAAAGTAAGGGATGTTACAAGAAATGAAAGACGGCAGTTGGATTATGTTCCTAGGGCCTGAGACATATGGTTGGAGAAATCATTGAATATATACGGCGGCTTACATAAGTCGCCACAAGTGAGAGCTGCTTGGCGAGGTGAAATTTTTTACTAAGCCTTTGATAACAGTTTTCTACTGAGGAAGGTGAAATTTTGGATCAAGAAGCCTGTAAAAATAAGGAAAAGAGCAGTTCATGCTACTGTTCGTCCAGCCGCAGCAAGTCATCACTGATGGATTTTTCTTAGATCTATTCTAATGCAGATTTGATTCCTGGGATAAAGGGGAGTTCAACGGCGCCGTTTCTATGCCGAGGAAGCCTTAAGATGAGGCCGGCGGCGGCAGCCACGGAGAAGCCGAGGTGGAGTTGAAGCTCTACAATGGCGGAACCCTAAGAGAGATGAAAAGGGACAGGGATTACCTGGATTGATGGCGGCGTAGCGCGGTTGCGGACGGGCGACGGCGGTGCGTCGGGGCTGCTTCTCCTTCCAGTAGCCGGCGAGCTCGAGAGGTGGCGCAAGGACGCGACGGTTCGGGCGGCAGGAGGAAGAAGACGAGGAAATGATAAAGTAATGACCCGAGGGGGTATTTATAAGAGGATGGGACGCTCAAGAGTCGGGGCGGAAATTATGGATCTACAGTACCCCGACGCCCCGATTTTCGTGCCTAATCGATTCATTTGAGATATGGATGATGTCATGGAAATATCCGTTTTAAAGATTCGGTGACGTCACAAGGCGAACAGGTTTAAAAGGAAAACAATTAAGAAATATTCAGAAGTGGCGGGTTCTGCGGAGACTCGCCAAATGTCAAAGACAGTTTTGTATGAAGACAAGGTTGTCCAGAACCAGTTCAAGTCAACCTGAGGGCTAATGTCAGGGAAATATCTTTCGGTGAGACCCGCCCGTTTAGGGCCGGGTTCTGGGGATCTTTATTGAAGATAGGCTAGTTGGGCCGGAGCGTTCTCAAGAGGCCCAGAAGAAGAGCCGCCCAAGGAAGGGCCGGCCCAAGACCCGCCGTGAGAGGCGGTATGTGCAAACCGCCTCGAGGTATAACTTAGGAAACAAGTAAAGGAGAGTTGGGCTCGGATTGCTATCCCGACCCGGACTCTTATGTAAGCCCCGGACCTCCGCCTATATATAAAGGGGGAGCCCTGGGGCTAGAGAGATCACGTTGAAACCTTTCGAGAGCTAGGGCTAGACAAGTTCCAAAACCCTTGTAATCGAGATCTTCAATACATCTAGCAGGAGTAGGCTTTTACCTCCACGAGAGGGGCCGAACCTGGGTAAACCTTGCCTCCCGTGTTCCTCGTTTAACCCCTTCGGTCTACTACTTACGCGATGGCTTCGAGATCAAGTCCTATGAGGACATCTGCCATGAAAATACCACGACACGTATGATGAAGTTCAGTATGGGGCTCGAGATTTTATTATTTCGTGTTTCATACACCCCGCAAAGTTAATATAGCGACTTGAATAATCATACTTGATGATGGACGTTGGTAGCTTCGGTTTGTTTCGAAACCTTAGAAGCCACATAAAAATAAAATTTTGCATAAACCGATTAGAGGCGTCTAACTTGGTTTTGCAGGATGTGCATGTGATGTGGTATAGCAGTGCTCATAATAATTTGATTATGTATGAGATGACTATATGATGTAAATTTACTAACATGACCTGCGTGTCATGATTCGGTATGATGGCTGGAGCCATATGATTGTCACTTTAATGACCTGCGTGTCAACCTTAAGTAATGCACTTATTTTATTAGATATAGAGATAGCAATATTATCTGGTGCATCGACAAGGTGGTGGCAATCTTCGCAAAGGTGAACACCGACGCGAATGCCGAAGACGAAGAAAATAAAGACTTCTCCGTCAGAAAGGGCTATACCATATCATGCTATTATGAATTGCCTGAGATGTTTATCCCTTATGATGCACCCTTCTTGATTTGTGACGCCCCTGCTCGACACGTGCACTAATCATACACGCAAACGTGCACGCTCGAGATCAGAGACTCACGGGAAGATATCACAACACAACTCTAAACTCAAGTTTAAACATAAATCATCATATTACAAGCTAGGGGTCACGAGGACCCGAATACATACAAACATAATATCTGGGTACAGACATAGTTAGTCAAGTTTGCCTTAAGAAGGCAAGCACAAACAACGACATCTGATCGAAAAGGCGCAGGCCTCCTGCCTGGGAGCCTCCGAACCCAGTAGTACGTGCCTCTGGGACTCTCCTGGTAGTAGTCGCCTGCGGTGGCGTCTGGCTCTTGGGCTCCATCGTCTGATTTCATCAAGTGGGTATGGGGGAAAAGAATAGCAAAGCAACCGTGAGTACTCATCCAAAGTACTCACAAGACTGACATCAGATCTATACTAATTATGCATCGGTATCAAAGGAATGGGGCTATATCTTTGGACTAAACTGCAGAAATGCCAGAACAGAGGGGGAGAAGCCTAGCCTATCGAAGACTAGCATCTTGAAGCATTTCTTGCAGCATCAGAAGAGAGTAGAGCAAGATAATATATAACCAATCATAATTTAGTAACTCCCTGAGATCCTTTCTCGACTACCCTGCGAGAAAGTGATCCCGAGAGCAGTAGTAACAGTTTATCATTGTGACAGTATCCATTTGTAGTTGTAGCAGATCAAGATACAACTCTGAGCGTCCTGTTACCGTGGACACGGCTATTTGAATAGATAACTTCCCTGCAGGGGTGCACTACTGTTACCTAGCACGCTCGATTACATCTGGCCGGATACACTTGCTGGGTAATACCCGGCCTCGGGTAATCGACACGAAGCAGCGTCCTACCTAAGCTCAACAGAGAGGTCAACACGCCGGTCTAAAACCTAAGCACGAAGGGGTCTTGGGCCATCGCCCTTCGCACTCCTGCACGTTACGTGGCTGGTCGGGGCCCAGGCGCGACACTGAATACACCAGTGATGTAACCAGCCCACCCCAACGATCAGCCCGCATCTCTGAACTGCGACGTCTGAAGAGCTTTCAGGAGAAACGTACAACGTAGAGGGTCCCATAACCATTATCCCACGTGGTGGTAGTGCGTATAGGGCCAACGACCCACTCAGATCAAATACCCAATCCGTTAAGCATGTTTAGTAACTCGCAGAGACGAACAATGTTCCTGTCGCTCCGACTTGGTAAGACATATCACGCGGGTGCTCTTGGAGCCGACCCGTCTTTAATGTGATTCACTCGCGGGCACCCTTGGGGCCAGCCCGACTTTAACAGTTTAAGTATTGCAGTATGTAAATGTTTTCCGTGATCATCACCCAGAGTGATCACGGCCCGGTAACAAGCATGGCATACAGAGAAGGGTGAGGGCCACAGATGAATCAACAGCATAGCTAGCTAAGCATCATGGGACAACAGGTAGAGTATCAATAGCAGACGACAAAATCGGGCTATGCATCAGAATAGGAGCTATCAGAACAGTAGCAGAAGCAATACTAATGCAAGCATAAAAGAGAAAGGAATGGGCGATATCTTATGATCAAGGGGGTTTTGCTTGCCTGAAAGCTCTGCTGAAAGGGTCTGGTTGTCGGCGACGTCGTCGTACACGGCGGTGTCGTCGGCAGCGGTCTCGGGGGCTATCGGGAGAGGAGGGGGGAAGAAACAATAAATACATGGCAATAATGCAACAGCGATGCATGACATGTCTAAATGATATGCAGAGGTGTTTTACTGCCTATCTAAATGATTTAGTTAATTTAGGAATTTTAATTGGATTTATTTTATTAAAGTTAGGCACTATTCATATACCGGATACAGGCAAAATGTCCCATGTTCGGTATGTTAGAGGGGTGTGGCAGACATGTGGATAGGTTATTCAAATTCTACACATTTTTCTGATCATTTTTCATATATAAATTATTTTCATCCGAGTTACGGTTTAAAAGATATGATTTTCTAAAGTTTTTATTAATTTCTGGAATTTCTGGAATTATTTAAATTATTTAAATCCGAATTATCTAGAATAGTAAATGGTGACGTCAGCATGACATCAATGTGACGTCAGCAGTCAACTGACCTGTTGACTGGTCAACCTGACAGGTGGGACCCACATGTCAGTGTCTGATTAGACTAATTAGGGTTTAATTAAGTTAATTACAGATTAATTAGATTAATTAAATAATTAGTTTAATTAAACAGAATTAATTAAGTTAATTAATTATTAACTATTTATTTATTTTAATTCTTTAATTCTTTTATTTATTTATTTGTTTGTTTTTCGTTTAAACAGGGGCGGGCCTAGTGGTCAGTGGGCAGGCCGGACATGTCCGCGCCATGCCCGTGTAAGGGCCGGACATGTCCGGGGTTCGCGTGCGCGCGGGCACACAGAGGAGGCCGGACACGTCCGGGCGCAACGGGCGCGGGCGCGGGCAGAGAGGACCGGCCGCGGCAGCGGCGGCGCACGGCGAGGCCGTGACTGCGCGCGGGCGGGCGCCTGCGGGGCAGGTGGCGGCGGACGACAGCGGCAGCAGGAAGCAGCGGTGGCGGCGGCGGCAAAGAGCAGCAGCAGCGCTGCGCGGCGACGAGCGGCTGCGGCGCGGGCGGCAGCGGGCGGCGAGCGCGACGGCGAGCAGGGGAACGAGGCGAGGCGAGGCGCACGCGTGGGCGACGGCGAGCGCGAGCGCAGGGCCGAGCGCGGCGAGGCGCGGCTCGGACACGGTGGCGCAGGCGCGGGCGGCTGCGACAGAGAGAGAGGAGGAGACGGGGTCCTCACCCCCGATGCAGGGGAACGGGCGGCGAGGCGCGATGAAGTCGACGGGGAGGAGGTCGGGGAGGCGACGCCGGCGAGGACGAGGCGGCGACGGCGACCGGGGACGGGGTGGCGGCGACGGCGACCGGGGACGGGGTGGCGGCGACGGGTGACGGAGACGCGGGCGCGAGGGGGAGTGTGGGGGATTAGGTTAGGGTTTCGGTGGGTGAGGGGAGGGGGCCTAAATAGGCCAGCGGGATGGGTGGGCCGGCTTGGGCCGGCCACTGTGGCCGAGGCCCAGGTTTTTTTTTTGTTTGTTTATTTTTCTTTTTACCTTTTGTTTTTCTATTTTCTCCTTTTCTAGTTTCTGCTTTATAAATTGTTTAGACACAAATAGAGTTTTGTAAAATAAGTGACTAGGCCCAATATTTGCAGTGCAATTTTAGTTACTACCAGAAATTAGTTTGGGGAAATATAATTTCATTGGAATTTTAATTAGTTATAAAGGCATTAAATATTGCTGTTTTGGGTTCTGTTTTAGGATGTTATGGTCATTTAACTATTTCAATTAATGTTGAATACATTTTTATAAATGCCTCTGGATTATTTGCAATATTATGAACATATTAGCTTTCAAACTTGAACAACTTTTATTTTCACTTATATTTGAATTTCAATTTGATTTGGGAATTTGAAATGAGATATGATGCAATGATGATCAAGCACTGTTAATCCTGCTGACTTGGCATTATCAAAAGGGTGATTACTGTAGCTAATACAAGGGGGTGTTACATGATTGCGCGGTAGTCGCTTTTTATTAGGGTGATTTCTCACAAAAATATCAAGTAGTTAGTGTTCTCCCAAGTGTAGCACCGTCACGGCACCTATCTCTTCGGGGTATCACATGGATACATGGGTACTAACGATTAGAGAAGTGTGAGGCGGGTGAGTTGAGACCTCGCAGCGAGATCACTTGGTTGTCTTGACGTTCAGGCATGAAAGTCATGAGCTCGGAACACACGCATCGAAAGATGAACAAGAGTCACATAGAGATGTGATTGGCAAGTTGGCTTACCGATTGTAATTCTCGTCACTTGAGATGGATACATCCTTGGCGTTGAATTGTAATATGGGTCTTGAATCACTCACAATCAATTATGAGAGATATTGATTTGAGTGGGAGCGCACTATAGAATTAACTTGTTTAATTCTCAGTGCAATTAATTATGAACACTGTCTAAGTGTGATTTGCATAATAGTTGTAGAATAATGGCTCGCGTTTCCACCTTCCCTATTAAAATTGAATAGCTGTTAAATATCTGGTTAAAACTTTACGGTTGGTAACGTAATGTGAGGATTGTCCTCAAAAGTGCCGAGAAGGACTTTGTCCTATCGCATGCTTTCGGTATCCTCCCGCTAATGCTATGGATGATGTGACTCTCGTCCTTCGATCCAAAAGCTAGAATTCCGTTACGGTCAAGTGCAATATGTTTGCTTCCATGAGACCCGAACTTCAAAAGTTTGGGATAGCTATGTGATATTCATGGAACTGAAAATTAGTTTCAGATACAAAAAAAGGCTAAAAGATATGAGATATCCAAAGAAATGTTTGTTTGCAAACTATTAGTAAAAGTGTTTACTATGCATTTGACTAATACGAGAGGGATCCAGAAGAACGCCTATCATATGATGAAGGTGAATAAAACAACACCTTAAAGAGAAAGGAAATGTCCAAAGGGTGTTAGTGTGACTTACACACCTAGGAAGTCCGGGGCTAATGCCACTCTTAAGTTGAGTGCTTCTTCTGAGAGTAGGAGAAATACTGAAAGTTAAACTGTTAGAAGTATAAAGGCAAAAAGAGAGAAGACTGGAATGTCCAGCTCATGTATGAAACTCAAACAAGCTATTGATGTATAGAAGGCTGGTCAAAGAAATAGTTCTTGGGAATTGTGATTAAATTGTTAGTCACTAATTCTTGGGTATTGTGAGTTGATCACAAAGATACCCGCTCGATTGCATTCTGCTGCGACTCGATGCAAGAACTACTACGGCCTAAAAGACTTGCCAGAGTGAGGTTTAGATATGCGCTGGGAACATAGTAAAAGTTGCTATACTCAGTACATTACCTACGTATTTATTTTCATAATTCATTTTAGAGTTTTTATACACTCTAGCCCATTGCATAAAGTATCTTGCAAGAAGGTTGTTCATAAGAGAACTTTTGATGTTCGGTGTTATGAATAACATAAGGGCCATGCTTCCATCATGGATGGGATGTATGTTATGAATATTGATAATAATATATTACCTCCGTATTTACTTTCATAATTCATTTTAGAGTTTGACACACTCTAGCCCATTGCATAATGTTTGTTGCAAGAGGGTTGTTCATAAAAGAACAATTGTTGTTCAGTGTTATGAATAACATAAGGGCCATACTTCCGTCATGAATGGGATGTATGTTATGAATATTGATGGTAATATGATACATCGATAACACTGACGCTAAATATCGCAAGACTAAAGGAATACCACACATGTGTGGCACTGCATTTGGTCACATTGGAGAAACCCGCATGAAGAAATTCCATAATGATGGATTTTGAAGTCGTTTGATTATGAATCATCTGACACTTGCAACTTTTCTCCGAAAAGTGAAGTGACTGAAATACCGTTCACAGGCCATAACGAACGAGCAACGAACTTATTGGTGATCATACATTTTGATGTATGTAGTCCGATAAATGTTGTTGCTAGCAGTGGATTTATCTATCTTCAGAAATGACTCAAGTAGATATATGGATATTTACTTGATGAGACGTAAGTCTGGATCTTTTGAAATCATTCATAAGGTTTTCAAAAATGAAGTAGAAATTATTGTAACAAGAAAATTATGTTTCTGCAAACTAGATTGCCGAAAGGAATATTTGAGTTACAAGTTTAGCGAATGTCTGATGAGTTGTGAAAAGAGTTTCATAACTTACACCTCACGGAGCACCACTGTGAGTGGAATATCCGTGAAGATGTAATCAAACCATTTATGACATGGTAAGATCAAAAATGACATAAATCAATTTGCCATTATCCCTTTTAAAAGTAATGCTTTAGAGACTGCGGCTTTTACACTGAAAAGAGCACCATCAGATATGTTGAAATGACTCTGTGGTATGGTACACCCAACCATGTTATGTCTTTTCTTAACATTTGGAATATGTGGCTTGTGTAAAATATTTACAAACCTATTCCAAATCAGACAAGTGCTACTTTGTAGGTTATCCCAAGTTATTGGGTATTCCCCCACCACTGTACCGAGGCAAAAGGTTTTGCCACAAAGAACGGTATGCTTTTGAAGAAAATGGTTCTTGCAAAAAGGTGAGTGGGAGGACAGTGCGACTCGACGAGATAACAGTACCTTCGTCATCAGATCAAAGGAAAGAAACCTTGGAAGTAATTCCAGGGTTTCCTACTGCGACTGATACGGAAGCCTCTACATGAGATGTATGGACTTCGGTTGAACTTGCAACTGAACCACGTAGGCAAAACTCGTGCAAACCTCTCAGGTGCACAAGCGAGATATTGTTGTTAGACAACAGTATACCTACGATACACAAGGAAGCGTTGATGGGCCTTGACTCCGGAATTGGCTAAATGCCAATATAATCCGAGATAGTTTCCATATAAATGATTCAAGATTATATCTTGATAAACCCTTCGAAAGACTTAGAGTCTAACGAACATTAATGAAACTATAAACTGATGTGGATAAAATGTTTTATCCATAAAGCTCGACTTGTTGCAATAACAAATTCAAGGAGTTGACTACGATGAGATTGTCTCACCGTAGCAATGCTTAAAGTCAGATCGGGTTAAACTAGCAATTAATACATATTTCAATCTTGAGATATGATACATGGATGCCAAAAGGATTTTCATGTGATGGAAATGCAACCTAGGACTTGCATGTGATACAGTTCGAAGTATTTTGTCAATCCAGAGGATGCTAGTAAGTATGCAAACTTCAGAGTTCCAGCAATGGAGAAAAGAGAGCAAAATGGAGTTGGAATCTTCGTTTTGATGAAATAGTCAAAAGAGTTTGATTTCATCAATGGATAACGAAGATGCTTGTGGTTACAAGAAAGCAAGTGGGAGCATAATAATATTTCTAAAAACTTTGTGTGCTTGACACATTGTTGATTGTAAATAATATAAATTTCTTGACACGAATTAGGACTTCATTGAAAATAGTTTTTCGATGAAGTGCTTGGGCTAAATAGCCTTGATATTAGGCATATTTATCTACGAGATAGAATTGCCTAATAGGCTAAGCCAAAAATACATATTGACAAGATGCTAAAACAGTTTAGCATAAGAACGCCAAGGAGTGATTCTTGCCGAAGTCACATGGAAAGAGTTTTGCAAGACTCGGTGTCCCAAAACACTGATGAGCAAAATACATGATGGAGATCCCACACACTCTTGTGTTTGGATTAATCACATATTCCATGGTATGTAAAGCAACTAGATATGTCCGATACTCCCAAGCTGCTGCGAGTATAGATACCAAAGTGATCAAAGTACTGATCATGGGACAACAGTGGAAAATGTCATTAAGTACTAAAGTAGCACTGATGACATGTTTTCTCGCAAGCAGAGATTATGAAGTGCTCGTTGTAAGTAATTACATCGATACAATCTTCATCAATGCTACATGCGATTTTCGATTTAACTTAAGGGTTTTGTGTAATACACGATATGGTGGCACGGTAGTTAGAAATTGTTCCAAACAAGTTACTGTGGCGATTTCTATAACAAAGGCTAAGTACGTTGACGCTTTGGAAGCGACTAAGAAGATATTGAATCATATAGTTCATTCATGAACTTAGTATGGTTTCAAGAAGGCTTTGGTCAATGGGACACTATTGTAGATAGTCGCTCCATAGCTCAGTCCGAGGAATCAAGGTTTGACCTGTGATTCACATATATACAAAGCCAAGTCCACACAAAATATGAATTTTGTGAAAGCGTGAAAACGCGAGGAGATGCAAAGATACACATGGAACTGAAGTTGTCAAATCCGTTGGATATCAGGCTATACCACGAGCGAAGCATATTTTACACCGGTATGCCATAGGTGTAAAGTGTTTTAGCACTTACTAGATTATTGACTCTAGTGCAAGTGGGAGTCTGTAGGAGATATGCCCTAGAGGCAATAATAAATGTTATTATTTATCCCCATGTTCGTAATTAAGTTTATATTCCATGCTATAACTGCTATGGTTCTCGAGTCTACAATAACCACGAGGCTCGGAGGGAAACTCATATGCACGTGTGGAATAATAAACGGTAAAATGTATTCCTAGTCTGGCCTCTAAGACTAGCTCAAGTGTTGCATGATGGTTCTGTTTTCCTGATCATGGGCATGACTATGCCGGCAACTTTGAGGGCACAATGTTAGAAGAACATTTGTGTTGAATCGACCAGAATTGATGTTATGCTATGAGATACATTCGTCACAAGTTAATGGTTAATAACACAGAGAAAGTTAACGTTTGCATAATTCCTTAGACCATGAGAGTGTCGAGTTTCTTCATGCTTGCTTCATGAACTTTGGGGTTTGTTAAACGTCATCCGTAAATGGGTGGCTATTAAGGCGGCTTATGGGTTCATGGAGAAGTGTGTCAAGGGACTTGATAGCTCAAGATTGGGATTTGCTCCTCTGACGATGGAGAGATATCTCTGGGCCCTCTCGGTGTTACGGTATCCACCATCATCTGGCCAAACACATTTTGATTTGATCACAGGGATGCCGGAACACGGGAACGAGAAAAGAGAACAAAACCGGTAACGAGGTAACTGGCATAGTGGACAAGTTGTTGATTCACGGGGATGCCGATAAGTCTCACCTCAGGTGTTTGTAACATATCGCGAAGCAACAGGAATAACACACGGCAACTGGAGGTTCACTCGAATATTTATTCGTGTGGGTATAGGGGTCAATATGGGTGTCCACGGCTCCGATGTTGATCATTGATCGGAAAGTGTTCCGGCCATGTCTATGCTTCACCGAACCTATAGGGTCACATGCTTAAGGGTCATCTATCTGCTGAATACTAGACAAGGAGTCTGAGAGAAAGTCACCGAAAAAGTTTCGGAGACAACGGAAAAGTTTCGGAGAGAGAACACCGGAATAGTTTCGGTAAAACTGAAAAGTTGTTTCAGGGTATACCATTAAGTCAAATTGGTTCCGGCACACGCCTGGAAATTCTTGGAGGGTGCCAGAATTGTTCTGGGAACTTCTGGGATTTTTCGGAGAAAAAACCCGGAAATGTTGCGGAGCTGCCAGAACCGCTTTGTTTGCTTTTCACAGATGAAAATCACTAATCCGAAATTGTTTCGGAACGCGTCCAAAATTATTTTAGTGGGTACTGGAGATGTTCTAAGACCTACAGAAATATTTTCGGATTTAACGGTCGCGGAAAAATGTTTCCGTGAATAGTGAAAGTGCATTTTGGGTTACTTTATGGAAAGCCGCCTTTTAAGGCTTTTCCCAAAAGGCTTTTAGAAGGACTTGGGGACTAAGGAACCCCTTTTGGGGGGACCCACTAGGGGGTGGCCAGCCATGGTGCGGCTCCTACATGGGGCCCCACTTGCCCTCTTACCTTCCCCTTTATGCCCTTGTGGAGGACTCCATTCATGGGCATTTTGGGGTTTTGGAATGCCACCCCACCCCTTGGGATTTCCTATAAATAGAGATGGAGAGGTGCTCTCCACACTCACTCCTGTCTCACATACAAGTGCCATGCATGATCTGGCTTCTCTCTCCCTCCTCGCGAAATAGTTTCGTAGAGCCGAAAGGTTGTCTGGGTTCCGGTGGGAACTAGTTTTGGACGGCGAAGCCTTGCCGGATAGATGACACCGTATGTGTGCAACCCCGTAGAGAGGTCGTAGGTTCTATCTTTTTGCCCGAGGGGCTGTTCGAGAGTGCCTCCCGAAGGGCTGTCCGAGTGACCGTCCGAGTTTTGAGGGTCCTCCCGAAGGGTTGTCCGTGTCACCGTCCGAGGGACTGTCCGACCGCCTCCCGGAGGGCTGTCCGACGAGCAGACAAGGGAGAACATCCTCGCGGTTGGGAGGTTGTAAATCCTAGCTGCGGGGATCTGCACCGACGATCTACATCGACTCTACTTCCGCTGCGCTACAAGTCGGTAACGATCGGATCGAAACCTTGTATGCAGTCTTCATAGTGGACCTGGGCTGGTGCGTAGGTCGGAATTTTTTTGTTTTCTGCTGCGTTCCCCTACAACGGCCGCAGGGGAAGACGAACTCGAAGAAGGAGGACAAACGCGATGCGGCATCGATTGCCTTGCATGCCACTTTGGAGGGCATGATGACCAAGAAGGACACAAGGGACGAGAAGCACCGGCAAGACAAGGAGGAGCAAATGAACGCTTTCATGGAGCTTCAAGGGAAGAGGCTTGAGCTCGATGCGGAGAAGCAAGCCAAGTTGCTCGAGATGGAGGCGGAGAAGCAAGCGAAGATGCTCGAGATCGAGGCCGCCAATGCCAAGACCAAGGCAAAAGAAGTGGCGCTCGCTAGCATGATGGTGGGGGTGGAGATCATGACGGTGGACTTGAACACGGTGTCGCCGAGGAAGAGGCCATGGTTCGAGAAGATGCGGGCTGACATGCTTAAGTTCGATGACGAGTGAACTATGGCGGAGAGCGCCATCCTTTTTTTGTATGCCGGCAAGTGTGCTGGCTGGCATGACCATGGGCGAGATGCCGTGGTTGAACTTCCCCCCTTTTTGTGTGCTGGCATGTGTGCCGGCCCCGCTGGCAAGTGCACCAACGTGACTGTGTGGTTGTTTCTGAAGGCTGGCATGTATGCCGGCCGCTGGCATGACGCCGACATGAACTCTAGGCGATAGCATGAGCTATGCCCCCGGGTCTCATTTCATAAATCTGTGTGCGGACATGAAATGGGTCGGCGTGTTGGGCGCACTGCCGACCCAAACGAAAAAAAGGGCGGACGACGAGCGGGCGGGCGACACAAACGGACGAAGGGTATGTTTGGATTGTGGCCAAAGTGTACCCTACCAAAATTTTGGTCATGGCCAAATGATTGGTCTTTGTTTGGATGGTTGCCAATTATTTGGCACCAATGAACTCTAGCCAACTCTAGTTCATTTTTCTTGCCAATGTTGGCCAAATCATTGGCAACCAAAACCTCAACCAAAATTTTGGCTAGCCAATGCTTTGGTGAGGCAACCTTGGGCATAAACCAAACACACCCGAAAAGCGGACATAGCGCGCATCCGTTTGGGTCGGCGCGTTGGAGTTGCTCTTAGGGCCTAGTTCTTTTGGCCAATTCTTTCAGAAGCCATGTGCGACCGCACATCTTGCACATGCCCAGAGCCGGCCATGCGCCTAACATAACGGGCACCATTGCAAAGAAGAGGCAGAGCTCAAAGGCGGCGGCCGGGATGACGAGGTGCGCTGTTTAAAGGTGCTGGCGGCAACAACCGAGTGTGCGGAGGAGCAAATGTGCGGGTGCAGGAGGAGGAAAAAAAGGAGAAAAAAACTTTGACCCACGTGTGAAAAATTTGCCACCAAAATTGTTGAGGTAAATCTTTCACCAGAAATCCTCACAAGAACACTTTGCATCCTTGAAATGATGAAACCGGTACAAATCTCGCACAACAATCTCCCTATCTGTGGCTCGGCTTACATACTTGATTGCTTCATGGCAGTCCACACAAATACGCAGGTTCTTGAAGATTCGAAGTGGAGTCCCACTGGGAGTGCTGATGATCCCAAACGCCATGGCAAGCTTCTCACTGTGGAACTTCAGAGCCGTTTCCCTTTGTTCCTCCTCCACATCATGAGCAACAAGATCAATTCTGCTAGTGTACCCCAGTTCCTTTAGCCTCTCCATCAACTTCTCCAAGTAAGTATAGATTTCAGATGATCTCGGGTGCGCCGTGTCCCCCGCGACAAAAGTATGCACGGTGTTCTTCAGATGGATCCAAGACCGTCCGGGTTGCTTCCGAACCCCCCTTTCCTGCATCAAACTTCTGAGCTTCGAAGTGTCACGCCATTTGCTGTGAGTGGCATACATGTTTGACAGCATAACATATGATCCAGCATCACACTGCTCCAGTTGAATCAAACTTTCAGAAGCAAGTTTTGCATGCTCCATGTCCTTGTGAACTCGACAAGCTGACAGTAATGTCTTCCAGACAATAGATTCATGCTTAATCTTGTTTTCGTTGATGAAGTTATTTGCTTTGTCGAGCAGTCCAGCTCGACCATAAAGATCAACCATGCAATTGTAATGCTCAATGCTCGGAACAATTCCATATTCTTCTTGCATTAGCTTGAAGAAGTGTTCTCCTTCACTGACCAATCGGCCATGGCTACAGGCAGATAGAACACCGACAAGGGTGACCTCATTTGGTTTAATCTTTTCTGCAGTCATTCTGTTGAAGAGTTTTATGGCCGTCCTCCCTCTCCCATGTGACGCATAGGAGCACAGCATTGAAGTCCAGAGAGCAACGTTCTTCATGGGAGCTCTGTCAAATATCCTGCAAGCATCGTCAAGGTTGCCACACTTAGCATACATGTCGACGATGGTAGATGCCAATGCTGCATCAAAACTGTGCCCTAGCTTCTCGATGCATGCGTGCACTTGCCTACCTTGCTCAACCATCCCTGCATTTGCACACGCTGCAACTGCACTGGTGAGGGTGAACTGATCTGCAGAAACCCCTTCACGCAGCATCAACCGGAAGAACTCGAAAGCTTCTTCCTCCCTGCCATTCTGGACGTATCCGGCGACCATTGTGCTCCATGCAAATTTCATGTCGCCGGTAAGATGCGACCATCTATCAAAGATCAACACGGCAGTCTTCATTGAGCCGCACTTGCAGTACATGTCCATGAGAGAGCTCCGAACAAATGCGTCAGTCTCCAGTGCAGCTGTCAGCACACGGCCATGGAGCTGCCGACCAAGGTCTAGCAAAGAAAGCATGCCAGCCAAGGCAAGCGCCGTGGAGTATGTGTAGTGATTAAACTCCACTCCAGCTCGTGCCATATGATACAGGCGGTCCAGCGCCTTGGCAGCGCACCCATTCCGCATCAAGCCACTGATGATTGTGTTCCAGCTTGAAGTGTCTCGCATCGGCGATTCATCAAACAGCTGCATCGCCCCAAGGATGTCGCCGTTCTGCAGACACGCGCTGATCACGATGTTCCAGGAGACGGCGTCTACCTCAGCCATTGCTCTGAATGCCCGCTTAGTCCGCTCGTAGTCTCCAGACTTGGCGTACATATCGAGAACGGCGTTACACAGCACCCGGTCCAGATGCACTCCGTTCCTCAGCAGCCAACCATGGATGCGCTTGCCCGACTCCACGTCGCCGAGCCCCGAGCAGCACCTGAGGACGGCGGCGAGAACAAACGCGTTCGGCGCAGCTCCGTCGTCGGCAAGCATCTCCGCGAACGCGCCCATGCCGTCCGCGTGCCGGCCGGCGCGCGCACAGCCAGCGATGACCGCCGTCCACGCGGCCGCGCTCCTCTTGGGCGTTTCGTCGAGCACCCCGCGTGCATCGTGGAAGTGGCGGCCTCTCACGAAGGGGCTCCAAACGGGGACGCGCTCGCGGGGAATCCGGGCCAATCCTGCCTGGGGCGCTCTTGCGCGAAGGGACTGGGGACGCCGGAGGAGCGGCGCGGAGGAGGAAGACGAGGGAGTCGGCGGCGATGGCGGCGCGGTGGAGCAAGGCGAGAGAGTCGGCGGCGATAGTAGCGGGGCCGCAGCTCTCCTAGCCGCGTGCCGCATGAATCGGATGGTCACTGGTGTAGTAGCCTCGGAGGCGAGGCCGCGAGACGACGGATGGCGCGCGCGCGTGGAGGCGGAGGCGAGCGCCGGGGAAGGACGCGGGGGAAGCTAAAGCGAGATGGGACCCTCAACCTGAAGCCCCTGTCTGGACCCACTGTCATCTGGTTTCTTGCTTGGACGTGCTCTCTTTTCTCAAATATAAATTTACAATTTTTTTCTCAGATGTTTTATTACAGGAATATGACTTCATTCATCAAATGATAGCACACTCATTCACAAGCTGTCATGAAATAAAGTCCGATGCTTGAATCCCATACATCAGATGTTCTACAGCTGAAAGCAGTCTTTGCAAGGCTATCGGCATTCCTACAAATAAATTTTACATCACTTGCTTACATTGTACTCCGTCCTATAATGAAGACACTTTTTTTGACACTAATGTAGTGTCAAAAAGCGTCTTCATTAGAGCATCTCCAATAGATGATGTAGATGCAAAAATAACTAACTTTTGCATCTTAGAGGCCCCAAAACCCCTCTCTAACAGATGGTGTAGATGATGGAAATATGCCCTAGAGGCAATAATAAAGTTGTTATTATTTTATATTTCCTTGTTCATGATAAAGGTTTATTATTCATGCTAGAATTGTATTGACTGGAAACTTAAATACATGTGTGAATACATAAACAAATACCGTGTCCCTAGTGAGCCTCTACTAGACTAGCTCGTTGATCAAAGATGGTTAAGGTTTCCTAACCATAGACATGAGTTGTCATTTGATAACGGGATCACATCATTAGGAGAATGATGTGATGGACAAGACCCATCTGTTAGCTTATCATATGATCGTTCTGTTTATTGCTACTGATTTCTTGAATGTCAAATACATGTTCCTCCGACCATGAGATCATGCAACTCCCGGATACCGGAGGAATACCTTGTGTGCTATCAAACGTCACAATGTAACTGGTGATCATAAAGATGCTCTACAGGTATCTCCGAAGGTGTCTGTTGAGTTGGCATGGATCGAGACTGGGATTTGTCACTCCGTGTTTCGGAGAGGTATCTCTGGGCCCTCTCGGTAATGCACATCATAAGAAGCTTGCAAGCAAAGTGACTAAAGGAGTTAGTTACGGGATGATGTATTACGGAACGAGTAAAGAGACTTGCCGGTAACGAGATTGAACTAGGTATGGAGATACCGACGATCGAATCTCGGGCAAGTAACATACCGATGGACAAAGGGAATTACGTATGTTGTCATTGCGGTTCGACCGATAAGATCTTCGTGGAATATGTAGGAACCAATATGGGCATCTAGGTTCTGCTATTGATTATTGACCGGAGAGGCGTCTCGGTCATGTCTACATCATTCCCGAACCCGTAGGGTCCGCACGCTTAACGTTCGTTGACGATATAGTGTTATATGAGTTATGTGAATTGGTAACCAAATGTTGTTAGGAGTCCCGGATGAGATCCCGGACGTCACGAGGAGTCTCGGAATGGTCGAGAGGTAAAGATTTATATATGGGAAGTCCACAAGTGGGTCCACCACGTCCCAAGGGCTGGCATGGGCTAAGGGGAGGCACCCTGGCCTTATTGGGCCAGGCGCACCAAGTCCTCAAAAGCCCACGCAGCTAGGGAAGGAAAAAAGGAGAGTCCTAGTAGGAATAGGATTGGACTTTGGAGTCCAAGTCCACGTGTGTACTATTCATGTGGTATTGTTCACGGGATACTATTCACGTGGTACTGTTCACGTGGCACTATTCCTTCTACTCCAAACCCCTACACATATATAAATAGAGGAGAGGGGGCGCCCCAAACAAGACACAACATTGTCTTAGCCGTGTGCGGCGCCCCCCCTCCACAGTTCCGTCCCTCGGTCATATTTTTGCAGTGCTTGGGCGAAGCCCTGCGGAGATAGCATCACCATCACCGTCACCACGCCGTCGTGCTGCCGGAACTCATCCACTACCTCGCCGTCTTGCTGGATCAAGAAGTCGAGGACGTCACCGAGCTGAACGTGTGCTGAACGCGGAGGTGCCGTACGTTCGGTACTCGGTCGGTTGGATCGTGAAGTTGTTCGACGACATCAACCGCGTTGTTCTAACGCTTCCGCTTACGGTCTACGAGGGTACATAGACACACTCCCCCTCTCGTAGCTATGCATCTCCATGGATAGATCTTGCGTGTGCGTAGAATTTTTTTTGTTTTCCATGCAACGTTCCCCAACAGTGGCATCATGAGCCAGGTCTATGCGTACATGATATGCACGAGTAGAACACAAAGAGTTGTGGGCGGTGATCGTCATACTGCTTACCACCAACGTCTTATTTTGATTCGGCGGTATTGTAAGATGAAGCGGCCCGGACCAACCTTACATGTCCACGTATATGAGACCGGTTCCACCGACAGACATGCAACTTGTTTTGCATAAAGGTGGCTGGCGGGTGTCTGTTTCTCCTACTTTAGTTGAATCGAATTTGACTGCGGCCGGTCCTTGTTGAAGGTTAAAACAACAAACTTGATAAATCACCGTTGTGGTTTTGTGCCGTAGGTAAGAACGGTTCTTGCTAGAAGCCCGTAGCAGCCACGTAAAACTTGCAACAACAAAGTAGAGGACGTCTAACTTGTTTTTGCAGGGTATGCTGTGATGTGATATGGTCAAGACATGATGTGATATACGTTATTGTATGAGATGATCATGTTTTGTAATTTATCGGCAACCGGCAGGAGCCTTATGGTTGTCTCTTTATTGTATGAAATGCAAGCGTCATGTAATTGCTTTACTTTATCGCTATACGTTAGCAATAGTTGGCGAGACGACCACGACGCAATGATGGAGATCAAGGTGTAGAGCCGGTGACGATGGAGATCATGACGATGCTTTGGAGATGGAGATCAAAAGCACAAGATGATGGCCATATCATGTCACATATTTTGATTGCATGTGATGTTTATCCTTTATGCATCTTATTTTGCTTAGAACGACGGTAGCATTATAAGATGATCCCTTCACTAAATTTCAAGATAAAAGTGTTCTCCCCGAGTATGCACCGTTGCTAAAGTTCGTCGTTTCGAAGCACCTCGTGATGATCGCGTGTGATAGATTCTACGTTCACATACAACGGGTGTAAGCCAGTTTAACACAAGCAGAATACTTGGGTTAAACTTGACGAGCCTAGCATGTACAGACATGGTCTCGGAACACTGGAGACCGAAAGGTCAAACATGAGTCATATAGTAGATATGATCAACATGGAGATGTTCACCACTGATGACTATCCCATCTCACGTGATGATCGGACATGGGCTAGTTGATTTGGATCATGTATCACTTAGTTAACTTGAGGGATGTTAATTTAAGTGGGAGTTCATTAGTAATTTGATTAATTGAACTTAATTTATCATGAACTTAGTCTTGATGGTTTCTTTGCATATCTATGTTGTAGATTAATGGCCCGTGCTACTGTTCCGTTGAATTTTAATGCGTTCCTAGAGAAAGCTAAGTTGAAAGATTATGGTAGCAACTACACGGACTGGGTCCGTAACTTGAGGATTATCCTCATTGCTGCACAGAAGGATTATGTCCTTGATGCACCGCTAGGTGATGGACTTGCTGCAGGAGCTACTGCAGACGTTGTGAACGCCTGGCAGGCTCGATATGATGACTGATAGTTTAGTGTGCCATGCTCTACGGCTTAGAACCGGGACTACAAAAGCGTTTTGAACGCCATGGAGCATAAGAGATGTTCCAGGAGCTAAAATTGATATTTCAAGCTAATGCCCGGGTTGAGAGATATGAAGTCTCCAACAAGTTCTTTAGCTATAAGATGGAGGAGAACAGTTCTGTCAGTGAACACATACTCAGAATGTCTGAGTACCACAACCACTTGACTCAGCTGGGAATTGATCTTCCGGTTGAGAGTGTTATTGACAGAGTTCTTCAGTCACTGCCACCAAGCTATAAAGGCTTCGTGATGAACTATAATATGCAAGGGATGGAGAAGACAATTCCCGAGCTCTTCGCGATGCTGAAACCAGCGGAGGTAGAAATCAAGAAGGAGCATCAAGTGTTGATGGTTAACAAAACCACTAGTTTCAAGAAAAAGGGCAAGGGAAAGAAGGGGAACTTCAAGAAGAACGGCAAGCAAGTTGCCGCTCCCACGAAGAAACCCAAAGCTGGACCCAGGCCTGAAACAGAGTGCTTCTACTGCAAAGGGACTGGTCACTGGAAGCGGAACTACCCCAAGTATTTGGCGGATAAGAAGGATGGCAAAGTGAGCAAAGGTATATTTGATATACATGTTATTGATGTGTTCCTCACTAATGCTCGCAGTAGCGCCTGGGTATTTGATACTGGTTCGGTTGCTCATATTTGTAACTCGAAACAGGAGCTACGAAATAAGCGAAGATTGGCTAAGGACGAGGTGACGATGCGCATCAGGAATGGTTCCAAGGTTGATGTGATCGCCGTCGGCACGCTACCTCTACATCTACCTTCGGGATTAGTTTTAGACCTCAATAATTGTTATTTGGTGCCAGCGTTGAGCATGAACATTATATCTGGATCTTGTTTATTGCAAGACGGTTATTCATTTAAGTCAGAGAATAATGGTTGTTCTATTTATATGAGTAACATCTTTTATGGTCACGCACCTTTTTGTGAATGGTCTATTCTTGTTGAATCTCGATCGTAGTGATACACATATTCATAATATTGATGCCAAAAGATGCAAAGTTGATAATGATAGTGCAACATACTTGTGGCACTGCCGTTTAGGTCATATTGGTGTAAAGCGCATGAAGAAACTCCATGCGGATGGACTTTTGGAATCTCTTGATTATGAATCATTTGATACTTGCGAACCATGCCTCATGGGCAAGATGACTAAAACTCCGTTCTCCGGAACAATGGAGCGAGCTACTGATTTGTTGGAAATAATACATACCGATGTATGCGGTCCGATGAATGTTGAAGCACGCGGCGGGTATCGTTATTTTCTAACCTTCACAGATGATTTGAGTAGATATGGGTATATCTACTTGATGAAACACAAGTCTGAAACATTTGAAAAGTTGAAAGAATTTCAGAGTGAAGTAGAGAATCATCGTAACAAGAAAATAAAGTTTCTACGATCTGATCGCGGAGGCGAATATTTGAGTTACGAGTTTGGCCTTCATTTAAGAAAATGTGGAATTGTTTCACAACTCACGCCACCTGGAACACCACAGCGTAATGGTGTGTCCGAACGTCGTAACCGTACTTTATTGGATATGGTGCATTCTATGATGTCTCTTACCGATTTGCCACTATCGTTTTGGGGTTATGCATTAGAGACAGCTGCATTCACGTTAAATAGGGCACCGTCTAAATCCGTTGAGACGACACCGTATGAACTATGGTTTGGCAAGAAACCTAAGCTGTCATTTCTTAAAGTTTGGGGATGCGATGCTTATGTGAAAAAGCTTCAACCTAATAAGCTCGAACCCAAAACGGAGAAGTGCGTCTTCATAGGATACCCTAAAGAAACAATTGGGTACACCTTCTACCATAGATCCGAAGGCAAGGTCTTTGTTGCCAAGAATGGGTCCTTTCTAGAGAAGAAGTTTCTCTTGAAAGAAGTGAGTGGGAGGAAAGTAGAACTTGATGAGGTAATTGTACCTTCTCTCGAATTGGAAAGTAGCTCATCAGAGAAAACCGTTCCCGTGATGCCTACACCAATAAGAGAGGAAGATAATGATAAAGATCATGAAACTTCAGATCAAGTTACTACTGAACTTCGTAGGTCGACCAGAGTACGTTCCGCACCAGAGTGGTACGGTAATCCTGTTCTGGAAGTTATGTTGTTAGACAACGGCGAACCTACGAACTATGAAGAAGCTATGATAAGCCCGGATTCCGACAAATGGCTTGAGGCCATGAAATCTGAGATAGGATCCATGGATGAGAACAAAGTGTGGACTTTGGTGGACTTGCCCGATGATTGGCAAGCCATTGAGAATAAATGGATTTTTAAGAGGAAGACAAACGCTGATGGTAATATCACTGTCTACAAAGCTCGACTTGTCGCGAAAGGTTTTCGACAAGTTCAAGGGGTTGACTACGATGAGACTTTCTCACCCGTAGCGATGCTTAAGTCTGTCCGAATCATGTTAGCAATTGCCGCATTTTATGATCTGGCAAATGGATGTCAAAACTGCATTCCTTAATGGTTTTCTCAAAGAAGAGTTGTATATGATGCAACCAGAAGGTTTTGTCGATCCTAAGGGTGCTAACAAAGTGTGCAAGCTCCAGCGATCCATCTATGGACTGGTGCAAGCATCTCGGAGTTGGAATATACGCTTTGATGAGGTGATCAAAGCATATGGTTTTGTACAGATTTACGGTGAAGCCTGTATTTACAAGAAAGTGAGTGGGAGCTCTGTAGCATTTCTAATATTATATGTGGATGACATATTGTTGATTGGAAATGATATAGAATTTCTGGATGGCATAAAAGGATACTTGAATGAAAGACCTCGGTGAAGCTGCTTATATATTGGGCATCAAGATCTATAGAGATAGATCAAGACGCTTGATAAGACTTTCAATGAGTACATACCTTGACAAGATTTTGAAGGAGTTCAAAATGGATCAGTCAAAGAAGGAGTTCTTGCCTGTATTGTAAGGTGTAAAGTTGAGTAAGACTCAAAGCTCGACCACGGTAGAAGATAGAGAGAGAATGAAAGTCATTCCCTATGCCTCAGCCATAGGTTCTATAATGTATGCCATGCTGTGTACCACACCTAATGTGTGCCTTGCCACGTGTCTGGCAAAGGGGGTACAAGAGTGATCCAGGAGTGGATCACTGGACAGCGATCAAAATTATCCTTAGTAACTAAAGGGCTAAGGAAATGTTTCTCGATTATGGAGTTGATAAAGAGTTCGTCGTAAAGGGTTATGTCGATGCAAGCTTTGACACCAATCTGGATATCTCTGAGTAGCAAACCGGATACGTATAATGGAGCAGTCATTTGGAATAGCTCTAAGTAAAGCGTGATAGCAACATCTACAGTATGACATAAGGATTTGCAAAGTACACATGGGTCTGAATATTGCAGACCCATTGACTAAAATTCTCTCTCACGTGCAAAACATGATCACACCTTAGAACTCTTTGAGTGTTAATCACATGGTGATGTGAACTAGATTATTGACTCTAGTGAACTCTTGGGTGTTAATCACATGGCGATGTGAACTAGATTATTGACTCTAGTGCAAGTGGGAGACTGATGGAAATATGCCCTAGAGGCAATAATAAAGTTGTTATTATTTTATATTTCCTTGTTCATGATAAATGTTTATTATTCATGCTAGAATTGTATTGACTGGAAAGTTAAATACATGTGTGAATACATAAACAAATACCGTGTCCCTAGTGAGCCTCTACTAGACTAGCTCGTTGATCAAAGATGGTTAAGGTTTCCTAACCATAGACATGAGTTGTCATTTGATAACGGGATCACATCATTAGGAGAATGATGTGATGGACAAGACCCATCTGTTAGCTTATCATATGATCGTTCTGTTTATTGCTACTGATTTCTTGAATGTCAAATACATGTTCCTCCGACCATGAGATCATGCAACTCCCGGATACCGGAGGAATACCTTGTGTGCTATCAAACGTCACAACGTAACTGGGTGATCATAAAGATGCTCTACAGGTATCTCCGAAGGTGTCTGTTGAGTTGGCATGGATCGAGACTGGGATTTGTCACTCCGTGTTTCGGAGAGGTATCTCTGGGCCCTCTCGGTAATGCACATCATAAGAAGCTTGCAAGCAAAGTGACTAAAGGAGTTAGTTACGGGATGATGTATTACGGAACGAGTAAAGAGACTTGCCGGTAACGAGATTGAACTAGGTATGGAGATACCGACGATCGAATCTCGGGCAAGTAACATACCGACGGACAAAGGGAATTACGTATGTTGTCATTGCGGTTCGACCGATAAGATCTTCGTGGAATATGTAGGAACCAATATGGGCATCCATGTTCCGCTATTGATTATTGACCGGAGAGGCATCTCGGTCATGTCTACATCATTCCCGAACCCGTAGGATCCGCACGCTTAACGTTCGTTGACGATATAGTGTTATATGAGTTATGTGAATTGGTAACCGAATGTTGTTTGGAGTCCCGGATGAGATCCCGGACGTCACGAGGAGTCTCGGAATGGTCGAGAGGTAAAGATTTATATATGGGAAGTCCACAAGTGGGTCCATCACGTCCCAAGGGCTGGCATGGGCTAAGGGGAGGCACCCTGGCCTTATTGGGCCAGGCGCACCAAGTCCTCAAAAGCCCACGCAGCTAGGGAAGGAAAAAAGGAGAGTCCTAGTAGGAATAGGATTGGACTTTGGAGTCCAAGTCCACGTGTGTACTATTCACGTGGTACTGTTCACGTGACACTATTCCTTCTACTCCAAGCCCCTACACATATATAAATAGAGGAGAGGGGGCGCCCCAAACAAGACACAACATTGTCTTAGCCGTGTGCGGCGCCCTCCCTCCACAGTTCCGTCCCTCGGTCATATTTTTGCAGTGCTTGGGCGAAGCCCTGCGGAGATAGCATCACCATCACCGTCACCACGCTGTCGTGCTGCCGGAACTCATCCACTACCTTGCCGTCTTGCTGGATCAAGAATTCGAGGACGTCACCGAGCTGAACGTGTGCTGAACGCGGAGGTGCCGTACGTTCGGTACTCGGTCGGTTGGATCGTGAAGTTGTTCGACGACATCAACCGCGTTGTTCTAACGCTTCCGCTTACGGTCTACGAGGGTACGTAGACACACTCCCCCTCTCGTAGCTATGCATCTCCATAGATAGATCTTGCGTGTGCGTAGAATTTTTTTTGTTTTCCATGCAACGTTCCCCAACAGTAGATGCAAAAAAAATTACATCTCCGCCTCCCGGAGATGTAAACTACAACACCTCGCAGTGCAAATTTGCATCTCCATCTACAGGAGATGTAAAAACGGCGGTCACGCGCCAGCCGCCCAACTGCCTTCATTTGGCTTCCGCGCGACCACTGGCCGTCCGCCCGACGGCCGGCCGCCGCCCGCCGACGCCGATGACCCCGCCGCGCCACCCGCCCGCCGCTAGTCTGACCCACCTCGCCTCAGCCGCCGTCGGCACGACCACGGTCCCCAATTTGGTCTCCGCCTGCCCGCCGCCGCCCCCGGATTTGCCCCACCTCGGCCGGTCGCCGTCGTGTCGGAGCTGCCTGCGAAGAAGCAGCGGGCCGCCAAGCCACGCGGTGGAGGCGTGAAGCGGCAGATGGCGCAAGGGCGCAACCCGGCGGCGAACCAACCTTGGCCGGCCAAAATTTCGAAGCCGGACGCGGCTGCGGCGGGCGATTGGCTGCCGCCGGCGGCCGTGGCTTCCTCCTCCGGCCAAAGAGGCCCTTCTCCACCTCCGCCGCCGCCCCTACGCCATTCCTCCTCCTCTCTCCGCCTCGAATCGCCGCTGCTCCGCCGCCCCGATTCGCGCCGCCGCCGCACCGATTCGCCACCCCCGCCGCCTCTCCAGCGCTCCTCCGCCGCCGCCCCGACGCCGCCGCCCCGAATCGCGCCGCGCCGCCGCCGTCCCCACTGCCGCCGCCCACTAGTTCTTACATCTCCATTTTGCATCATCTATTGGAGTTGCACTTTTACAGCTCCGTTTTGCATCATCTGTTGGAGTTGGCCCTTTTTTGGAGATGCAAAAGGCACTTTTTGGAGATGTAAATATTTACATCTCCTGTTTTATATCTCCAAATTTGCATCTTCTATTGGAGATGCTCTTATGGGACGGAGGGAGTATAATGGAATTTTGGTGCATTGAAATAACAAATTGACCATATCAGTTTATTTAGTTCTACTTATTTATTTTCTAAGAACCTACTTTGGTAATGGCAAGTATTTGGCAGAAGCCGAACTCTCGAGAAATTGATTAAAAATGACTGATTACACCAAACGAACTAAATGCCCATATGAGCCTTACAAACCGGAAAAAAGGGAGCAGTTGTGAGATAAGCATCCATTCTCAGCGAAACAATGGAGACACTCAGTTCAATCTCGGAAAGCAGTAAGAGCGTGTAACATCGACTCGTTTTTTGGCTCGACTCGAAATTGACTTGAAAAGAAATGAGTTGATTAAGAGCGTTTTATGTAGCTCAATCGAGAAATAAGCTGATTTTGATCCAACACCAGTTCGCTCGATTTTAGCTTGATAGCTCGACATAAATATAATTATATTGAATGATCATATTATTTATAAAAAGAAAATAGGATAATTTATTGCCAAATCTTCTATTTCTAAAGAGTCACAGCCCAGTGCCTATCTTTTCTAGCCATGCAACCATGACATATAAGCAAGTCATAAATTATAATTTGGCATTACTCCATGCTTCCAACGCTGCTGCATCATCAACTCTATGCATCCAGCACTGTCACATCATCAACTCATGTATGTTAGTCATAAATTATTTTTGCATTAGGTTTTGTATTGACAATATATGTGTTGGGCAATTGCGGCATACCTATGTAGTTCACCTTCACATTTTTCTAGAAGTGACATTCTTTTATGGGACAATTACACTTTTCCCTTAGTTGTGTCAGCCCGTGGGTTTTGCCCTTACTTTTTGGCTCTGCTCAATTTTGCCCTTAGATTTGTCTTTGAGGTCGTCCGAGTGCCCTTTGACCGTTTGACTAATACTTCGAAAATTCATAAAAAAATCATATGAACTCATAAAAATGCAAATAAGATGTCAAAATGTTCAGAAAAATATTACCTTTATGTTCATGTTATTTGCATTCAGGAAGAAAATACTGTTTAAATAACACGAGGTTATTAATATTATTAACCTTATTAAAAATAAAATGGTATAAACAATACTTTTTAGCTGATGTTTTCTGAACATTCTGATATCTTATTTGCATTTTTCTGAATTCATATCAACTTGTTATAAAGTTTTAAAATAATGGTCAAAGTCGTTTAAAAATTCATAACTAGTTGATATGAACTCAGAAAAAGGCAAATCAGATATCCGGGTGTTCAGAAAACATCACATATATTTGCATGTAATTTTTATTCATGAAAAAAGTATTTTGTATACATTTTATTTTTAGTAATTCTAATAGCATTAATAACCTCGGGTAGTTTAAACATTACTTTTTTCCTTAATGCAAATGGCATGCACATAAAGGTAATGTCCTTCTGGACATTTTGATATCTTATTTTCATTTTTATGGGCTCATATGAATTTTCAAAGTATTGGTCAAACGGTCAAAGGGCACTCGAACGACCTCAGAGACAAATATAATGGCAAAATTGAGGAAAGCCGAAAAGTAAGGGCAAAACCCATGGGGTGGTTCCCACTAAGAGCATCTCTAGCAGACCCCGTATAATGCCCTGACCCGCAAAATAACCGCCAAAATACGGGTCCGCGCGAAAAAAGCCGCCCGATCAGACCCCGCAAACGCGTCGGACCCGTAAATTTTTTTGAGGGGCGCGGTAAAATCCCACCTCCAACCCGCGAAAACACAGGTTTCCGCCTCGACCCGACGGTGCCCTGTATCTCGGGGAAGCGGTTGGCGGGAGGGACATTTCAGCCCGCGCGCGTTCCCCACCCCCTTTCGCAGCCGCCCGCCATCGGTTCCGCCTGTCCGCCGCCGGCGATTCCGGCCATATCTGCGGACGGAATCACGCCGCCGGGCCGCCCCTCACCCGATTCCACCTAGCCGCTTCACCGGCGCCGCGGATCCGCGGAGCCGAGCCGCCCCGAGCCACCGCCGCCGCCCCGGGATCGACCGCCGCAGAGCCACCGCCCTGAGCCGCCGGTGAGTACTTGTGCGTGTGCTTTCAGATGCGATATGCATAGTTGGTTCATACGGCGTTCGTATTTTGTGCTTTTAGATGGAATTGAGCCCTCGCGAGAGGTTTTTGCTCGAGGATTCGTCCGATTCGGACGACTCCGATGTTGAGACGCTGCTTGAGAACCATCGGAAGCAGATGTTGGTGATGGCCCTCGCCGTGAAGGAGCACGACGATGAGAACCGAAAGAGACGGCGAGGATCTACCGTCGGCCGTCTTTGCATTCCTCGCAATCGCCATCTCGGGAACGAGATGTTGATGCAAGACTACTTCGTGGACAATCCAACATATCCGCCGCACCTCTTCCGGAGAAGGTACCGAATGCGCCGATCCCTCTTTGTAAAAATAGTACAAGCTTGCGAGGCCAATTGGCGGTATTTTACTCAATTGTCGGTGATTTCAATAATTATTTATGTGTGATTTGTATTCGGAATTATTCATGTGTGATTTGTATTCGGTGATTTCAATAATTATTGTAATTTGGATGATTATTGTATTGTGATTTAGATGAATTGTATTCGGTCATTTCATTTAATTCAAGTGTGATTTGAATTCGGGACAAATTCAGAAAAACCGATCTGATTTGCGGGTTGGCGCGGGCTGCGGCCGAGCCGACCCCGCATAGCGGAACTGTAAAACGGAATATTTGCAACCAGCAAATCCGTTTTTCCGCGACCTGTAAACGAGTTTTGCGGGTCGGCGATATACGGGGTCTGCTAGAGATGCTCTAAGGTGGACCCAAGACCCTTGATCTGAAGCCCCTGTATGAATCCACTGTCACGTCATGTGGTTTCTTGCTTGGACCTGCTCTCTTTTCTCAAATAAATTTACAGTACATTTTTTTCAAATGTTTTTTTGGCGGGAATATGACTTTATTCATCAAATGATAGAACACTCATTTATAAGCTGTGATGAAATAAAGTCCAAGGTATGAATCCCATACATCAGATATTCAAAAAAAAAAAAGGTATGAATCCCATACATCAGATGTTCGCGAGCTGAAAGCAGTCTGTGCAAAGGCTATCACCGACCTGATTTGCAGTACAACTACATAGATGGAAGGAGGAATTGCCAAAATTTATCGTCGGTTGAAGACATTCAGCATCAATAACTGAGTGACAGTTGGACTCAACTTCCTGTTGGCAAGCCATATGCTCGACCAATAGCAAGCCGTTTCGGACAGCTAGAGCTTCCGCCGCATATGCATTCCTGATAAATAAATTTTACAACCTTTGCTTATTTTGTCTAATGGGATTTGGGTGCATCGAAATAACAAATTGACCGTATCAGTTTATTTAGTTCTGTTTATTTATTTATTTTCTATATATAAGAACCTATTTTGGTAAGTATTTGGCAGAAGCCAAACTCTCGAGAAAGTAAACAAAAATAGCCGAAACCGAACGTACTAAATGCCCACATGAGCCTTACAAACAGGGAAAAAAGGGAGCTGTTGTGAATAAGCATCCATTCTCACCGAAACAATGGAGGAGACGCTCAGTTCAATCTCAGAAAGCAGTAAGAGCATGTAACATCGACTCGTTTTTTGGGTCGACTCGAGATTGACTCGGAAAAAAATTAGTTGAGTAAGAGCGCTTTATGTAGCTCGATCTAGAAATAAGCTGATCTTGAGCCAACACTAGCTCGCTCGATTTTAGCTCGATAGCTTGACATAAATATAATTATATTGAATGATCATATTATTTATAAAAAGGAAATAAGATAATTTGTTGCCACATCTTATCTTATACTAGATGACACCCCGCATGTTGTTGCGGGAATTGGTTGCTATATATTCTAGTGAAGTTGGAACATGAATATTTGATTATGTAATGCGGAACACCTAATGATTAATCATTTGATCTCGTAAAGAGGTTTGCTAATTTTTCCTTTATCCAAATGAACATACACTGAGACTTCTATAATAGGAAAATAAAACATAATTTTGGATGTCATATTAAATAAAAAATCGATAGATAACCAAAAACAAATCATTATATGACTAATTGCATTGTTGGACTGCTCAAGCAATTAACTTCTCTATAAAAATGTAAATTCTACAATTTCAAGAAAAGCTCAGTAGTATTCAGTATTTCACGGATATGTACAATTGCATGGTAGTGCTCTTGTCACTGCTTTCTTCAAAGTTGTAATGATAAAAGATGAGAAACCTGCAAACATCAGACATGATAAAAATAAGTTAGATTGCAAATAGGTGTGGATGATGGCACGTAGCAAAACATAGCAAATACAATAAAGAAGGCCTAATAGGGGAGACAAATTTCCAATCTAAAATGCAAATCTAGAAAGGTATAAAAATATATTCAGAGGGGGGTTGCAAAGAAGCACATGAACACGACACTTGCTGGTGGAGGCAGAGCCGTAGAGGAAGTGATGTTGCACGGTGAAGCTTTATGAAATCAACACATGCATTGTTGGCATTGCCGGGCAGAACATACACCCAACTATGGCTGAGAACGATGGCGAATGGAGCATCTCATACTGGACCACGCACTTTGTATGCCAAAATTAGTGCTTGTCTATTCGAATACTCACATTACATCACTCAACATTAATTTGTCTTGGGGAGATGAACAGTATGAAGAAGATAATCGTGGTTGTGCTGACAGCAAACGCTGCAATGTATGGAAAGCCTGTGTAAGTGTTGTTGTTTTTGGGGTAGAATGTAGTAGATGGGTTGTTGCGCTCTAGGATATATTCGCTATCAATCTCGTAACATCGACTCCATGGATAAACTCTGCCTCATCGTCATGGCTTTCATCAGTGTCTAATAGCTCCACCTCTGAGAAGAACAGCTGGTCCATAGAATTGTAATGTTTCAGTATGCAAACATTTGTAAACTGTATCAGTTCAAGGGAGCAACAGGTTTTTGAGAATACGTACCTCAATCTTGAAGTCATCCTGAATTTTTTTCCTTGTTGCAAATCCATGGCAGATTAATGTCCTTCAGAGTGAAAACCGTCATGTTAGAGACAGCAGAAAGCAAGTGCTGGACATGACGCTGAACATGATCTCCTCGTGTACTTCATCACCAACATGGATGCACTCGCCACATACTGCAGGTACCTCAGATGAGACGGCTGCTGGTCGAGCGCCGAGCAAGTACTGAGCAGCTCCTCCGGCGCTCTCCCATACACCGTGCCGTCGCAGTGCATGAGCAGGATGTTGCGCTGGTGGCCGGTCACCAGCCAGTTCACGCACGAACGAACTGAGGAACGCGTAGATCTTTGGGAGGGGGAGCGACGGGCAGCCGCCGTACCGGGATGGGTAGTCTGTGACGATGGCAGTGGCGCCTTGCCGACGGAGGGAGTGGACGACCTCGGTTCCGATGGGATCTGGCGCCGGGAGTGCAGGCAGGGCCGTCTCCAGAAATTTGGGGCCCCGGTGCGGAAAATAAATCATGCTACGGTTCGGGCGTTCGGCTATCAATTCATGTAATGCGCGCTTGGCGTCACATATATCACCTAAGAATTCATCACTCTCCTGAGCAACCGATCGCATGGTGTGAATCGCGTCATGCGGAGTACTCCAGGCTACACATTTGCGTTATATAATCATCGAATATAAAATAGAGTCTTCAAATTTTTAAAAATCATACTCCCATTGTCCCATTGGCCTTTGTTTCATATTATTGGGTGTGTATTAAATTTTAGGGAATTCTGAAATATTAATCATTTTTTATTTCCAGTTCTTTGATTCCCTTCGGTTGGTTGTTTCCACTAAATAAAAGTCTACGGCAAAAAAAAATGGCCCCACGAATGGAGCGATCTCCATGCTGATTTTCTTTCATCCCTAATCCTCACGCATGCAATTACCGTGCCAAAATATCCGGAACTTTTTTTTAATGGTCTATGCAGTACTAGGGAGTTGTGTGGAAAAAAAAAACTTATCGCATGAGATGGAAAGAAATCACGCGCATGCAGGGGAGATAATCAAGGTAAGAAATCCCGTGCATGCAGGGGTGCGTAGAGAAGGAAAGAAATCGTTGGCCGATGAGAGATCGTGCATGACATGCAATGTAATTAGCGCGAGATTAATGATTTTGGGGGCCTCATTTTTTGAGGGGGCCCTGTGCGGTCGCCCACCTTGGCCACCCTCATCAACGGCCCTGAGTGCAGGGTCCGGGAGGACGACATGGAACTGCGGCGGAGGAGGGGAAGGATCGGCGGAGGGAGGAGGAAGGGAACGACCGGGGGCGGGGGCGGGGGCGGGGGCAAAGGTACCTGCGCCACCGTGATCGATCCGGCTGGGCACCACCGTCGACCTCCCTGGTCGCCGGCGTTCTACCCTTTCGTTCCCCTTCCTCTCTCGCGCATGCGAAGGAAGGAGTGACTGTAGGGGAAGGGGACGGGACGGGAAGGAAGGAGAAGGGGTTGGGATTTTTTTTCTTTTGTTTGCGAACTGAGAGCATCTACGGCTGGACTTTGCAAATCCGGCCCCTCAAACGTCCGCGGACGCGTCGCGGACACTGACCGGGCACCCCTCAAATTTGCCTCTCTGCATCCGCGTCTCTCATATCCGGCACCTCATATCCATACTAAGCATGCAACGTAGAACTAAATAACGTAGATCATCAAACAGACATGGAATCAGACATAGAAATGCACATTCCGATCACCAAAAGATCACCATCGGATGTCCAAAAGATCGCCAAAGTTCACATAATTTACATAAACGACTGATAAGTTTAAACTAGGTTATTAAAAACTTGAAATTAAAGACGGAGACGGCGGAGCTTCACCACTTCCACTATCTTTGCCCTTCCGGTCGCCGGCGTAGCTGTAGGCGCCCGCAGCTGGTGGAGGGTCTTGGTCGTCCGACGAGGAGGAGGAGCTGTCGCCGTCGTCGGAGTCGGAGAGGACGATGAACCCCTTCATCCGACGGACCGCCCTGTCCTGCTCCCGCTTTAGCCGGGCGACCCGAGCCTTCTCCGCCGCGGCCTCATTCGCCTCGCGCTCCGACTGCTCAATGCAAGCCGGAGCGTCTTGGCGTTCTTCCGTCGGAGGCGAAAAGCATCCGTCTCCGCCGTCGTGAGGGAGTGGCGGTAGACCCATGCGAGGAGATGCGCGTCCTCGTCGGGGTCCGCCTCCATCCCGCGGCGGCGGCGTGCTGATACGTCTCCAATGTATCTATAATTTTTTATTGTTCCTTGCTATTATAGTATCAATCTTGGATGTTTTATATGCAATTATATGCCATTATATAAACCCAGTGCCCAGTGCCAGTTGCTGTTTTCTGCTTGTTTTTGCCTTTTCAGAAAATCATTATCAAAAAGTGCCCAAACGAGAAAAAAAAATTGGATTAATTTTTTCTGGACCAGAAGAGACACAGAAAGCTTCGGGAGAAGACCAGAAGAGCCACGAGGAGGCGGCAAGCCTGGAGGGCGCGCCCCTAGGCTTGTGGGCCCCTCGTGGCACCTCTTGACCTAATTCCAACATTATAAATTCCCAAATATTTCAAAACCAACAGAGAGCCAGAAAAGAAAAACCTTTCCGCCGCCGCAAGTCTCTGTTCTTCCGCGATTCCATCTGGAGGCCTTTTCCGGTACTCTGCTGGAGGGAGAATCGATCACGAAGGGCTTCTTCATCAACCTTGCTGCCCTTCCGATGATGTGTGAGTAGTTTACTACAGACCTACGGGTCCATAGCTAGTAGCTAAATGGTTTCTTCTCTCTCTTTGAACTTCAATACCATGTTCTCCTCAATGTTCTTGGAGTTCTATCCGATGTAATCTTCTTTTGCGGTGTGTTTGTTGGGATCCGATGAATTGTGAGTTTATGATCAGATTATTCATGAGAAATATTTGAGTCTTCTCTGAACTCTTTTATGCATGATTATTATAGCTTTGTATTTCTCTACGATCTATCGATTTGGTTTGGCCTACTAGATTGATTTATCTTGCAATGGGAGAGGTGCTTTGTGATGGGTTCAATCTTGCGGTGCTCAATCCCAGTGACAGTAGGGGACATGACACGTATTTGTATTGTTGCCATTAAGGATAAAAAGATGGGGTTTAATCATATTGCTTGAGTTTACTTTGTCTACATCATGTCATCTTGCTTAAGGCGTTACTCTGTTTCATACTTAATACCCTAGATGCATGCTGGATAGCGGTTGATGGGTGGAGTAATAGTAGTAGATGCAGGCAGGAGTCGGTCTACTTGTCTCGGACGTGATGCCTATATACATGATCATTGCCATGAATTCGTCATAATTATTTGCTTTTCTATCAATTGCACAACAGTAATTTGTCTACCCACTGTATGCTATGTGTTCGAGAGAGAAGCCTCTAATGAAAACTATGGCCCCCGGGTCTACTTTATCATATATAAAAAACCTAAAAATACCTTGCTGCAATTTATTTACTTTTATTTTCATTAGTATTTTAGTTTATCTATTTATCTCTATAAGATTTAATCCTTGCAAATAACCGCTAAGAGGATTGACAACCCTCTTATTTGCATTGGGTGCAAGTGTTTGCTCTTGTGTGTGCAGGTGCGCTTAACGGAATTTTGCTTGATTCTCCTACTGTATTAATAACCTTGGTTCTTAACTGAGGGAAATACTTATCTCTACTGTACTGCATCATCCTCTCCTCTTAGGGGAAATACCAACGCAGACTACAAGTAGCAAGAAGAATTTCTGGCGCCGTTGCCGGGCAGACATCATCAAAATTACCAAGTACCTTCGCACAAACTATCATCCACTTGCATTTATTTTATTTGCCTTTTATTTGCATTTGCCTCTCGTTTTCATCTCCCCCACTTCTATTTTTTTTACAAAAACACAAAAATATTTTTATTTGCTTGTTTGCTAGTTTGCTTGCTTCGTCGCGATGTCTCAAGAAAATACGAAATTGTGTGACTTTCCCAATACTAATAATAATGATTTTATTAGTACTCCTATTGCTCCTCCCACCACTAGTGTGGAGTCGTGTGACATTAATGCTGCCTTGCTTAATCTTGTTATGAAAGAACAATTTTCTGGTAGTTCTAATGAAGATGCTGCATCCCATCTAAATACTTTCGTTGAACTTTGTGATATGCAAAACAAAAAAGATGTGGATAATGATATTGTCAAATTAAAATTATTTCCGTTCTCACTACGAGACCGTGCTAAAACTTGGTTTTCATCCTTGCCTAGAAATAGTATTGATTCTTGGGATAAGTGTAAGGATGCTTTCATTACCAAGTATTTTCCTCCCGCTAAGATTATTTCTCTAAGAAATCAAATTATGAATTTTAAACAACTTGAGCATGAACATGTTGCACAATCTTGGGAGAGAATGAAATTAATGATAAGAAATTGCCCAACTCATGGCTTGAATTTATGGATGATCATACAAAAAATTTATGCGGGACTAAACTTTGTCTCTAGAAATTTGCTAGACTCTGCTGCAGGTGGTACTTTTATGGAAATTACATTGGGAGAAGCTACAAAACTTCTTGATAATATCATGACAAATTATTCTCAATGGCACACTGAACGAACTCCAACCGGTAAGAAGGTAAATTCTGTTGAAGAAATTAATACTTTGAGTGATAAGATGGATGCTATATTGAAATTGGTTGCTAGTAAAAATGCTCATATTGATCCCAATAATGTGCCATTGTCTACCTTGATTGAGCAAAATAATTATGCTATTGATGTGAATTTTGTCTCTAGAAATAATTTCAACAACAATGCTTATAGGGGTAATTTCAATCCTAGACCGTTTCCTGTAAATTCCTCTAATAACTATGGCAATCCTTATGGTAATTCTTATAATAATAATAATAATAGGATACCTACTGATCTTGAAAGTAATATTAAAGAATTTATTAATTCGCAAAAGAATTTCAATGCTATGATAGAAGAAAAATTGAATAGAGTTGATGAATTGGCTAGGAACATGGATATAATTACTCATGATGTGGAAAATCTCACAACTAAAATTTTGCCACCCAGGCATGATATAAATGAGTCTATTAAAGCTATATATGTCTCCATTAATGAAAGAAGGAGTCCCACTTGCTTGGAGGGTGATAATCTTGATGATAAAAATGAAAAAGTGGGTTTGGAGAGGTCAAAACTTTAAATAGTAATGCACCCACTACTTTGGATTACAAGGACTTTAATTATGATAGTTGTTCTTTGATTGAGTGTATTTCCTTGTTGCAATTCATAATTAATTCACTAAATGCATATGAACAAAATAAAGCTTTCACTAAACATATTGTAGAAGCCATGATGAAAGCACATGAAGAAAAACTTGAGTTGGAAGTATCAATTCCTAGAAAATTACAAGATGAATAGGAACCCACTATTAAAGTCAAAATGAAAGATTATGAATGTAATGCTCTTTGTGATCTTGGTGCTAGCGTTTCCACAATACCAAAGTCTTTGTGTGATGTGCTAGGTCTCACCGACTGATGACCCACAAGTATAGGGGATCAATCGTAGTCCTTTCGATAAGTAAGAGTGTCGAACCGAACGAGGAGCAGAAGGAAATGACAAGCGGTTTTCAGCAAGGTATTCTCTGCAAGTACTGAAAGTAGCGGTAACAGATAGTTTCGGTAGCAAGTTAATTCGTAACAAGTAACAAGTAACAAGTATAATAAAGTGCAGCAAGGTGGCCCAATCCTTTTTGTAGCAAAGGACAAGCTAGAACAAACTCATATAATAAGCAAAGCGTTCTCGAGGACACATGGGAATTTTATCTAGTCACTTTCATCATGTTTGTTTGATTCACGTTCGCTACTTTGATAATTTGATATGTGGGTGGACCGGTGCTTGGGTGCTGTTCTTACTTGAACAAGCCTCCCACTTATGATTACCCCCTCTCGCAAGCATCCGCAACTACGAAAGAAGAATTAAGATAACTCTAACCATAACATGAAACATATGGATCCAAATCAGCCCCTTACGGAATAGCGCATAAACTAGGGTTTAAGCTTCTGTCACTCTAGCAACCCATCATCTAATTACTACTCCACAATGCCTTCCCTTAGGCCCAAAGATGGTGAAGTGTCATGTAGTCGACGTTCACACGACACCACTAAAAGAAGCACAACATACATATCATCAAAATATCGAACGAATACCAAATTCACATGATTACTTATGACAAGACTTCTCCCATGTCCTCAAGAACAAAAGTAACTACTCACAAATCATATTCATGTTCAAGATCAGAGGGGTATTGAATAGCATTAAGGATTTGAACATATAATCTTCTACCAAATAAACCAACTAGCATCAACTACAAGATGTAATCAGCACTACTAGCAACCCACAGGTACCAATCTGAGGTTTTGAGACAAAGATTGAATACAAGAGATGAACTAGGGTTTGAGATGAGATGGTGCTGGTGAAGATGTTGATGAAGATTGGTCCTCCCACGATGAGAGGATCGTTGGTGATGTTGATGGCTTCGATTTCCCCCTCCCGGAGGGAAGTATCCCCGGCGGAATCGCTCCGCTGGAGAGCAAAATAGCTCCTGCCCAGGTTCCGCCTCGAGACGGCGGCGCTTCATCCCGAAAGTCTTCTTCTGATTTTTTCTAGGGCAAATGGCTTCATATAGCAGAAGGAGGGGGCCAGAGGCCTGCTAGGGGCCCCACAAGCCAGGGGCGCGCCCAGGGTGGTAGGGCACGCCCCCCAGGCTTGTGGCTTCCTGGTGGGCCCCCTTCTGTTGATTCTTTCACCAGTATTTTTTATATATTCCAAAATAATTCTCCGTAAATTTTCAGGTCATTTGGAGCAGTGCAGAATAGCTGTCTCTGTTTCACCCCTTTCAGGTCCAGAATTCCAGCTGCCGGCATTCTCCCTTTTCATGTGAATCTTTCAAAATAAGAGAGAAAAGGCATAAGAATTGTACCATAAAGTGAAATAATGATCAAAAACATAATAATTATTGGTAGGAAATCATGATGTAAATTGGACATATCAACTCCCCCAATCTTAGACCTCGCTTGTCCTCAAGCGAAAGCGAAAATCGATAATCATGACCACATGTTTAGAGAGAGAGAGAGAGGCGTCGATAAAAATAAAATACGGACATGGAGCTTCATGATCTTTATTATAACAGCAATATAGCATCATAAAACTTCTCATGAAAAAGTGACAATGAACCATAAACCAAATTGAAAACTAACAAACTATGATCTCAGTCACTGAAGCAATTGCAATTCATCATATTATCAGAAAGAGTCTATGTAAGAGCTTTGTTTAGCAAGTTCACATACTCAACTATCATTTAGTCTTCTATGATTGCTGACACTCACGACATACTTATGGAGCAAAAGTTTCAGTCGAACACATAGAAAGATAGGGGCTTATAATTTCACCTCCCAGCGTATTTACCACAAGGGTAATGTCAACAATAATAACTCATGATCACCTACATCCAACTGGATATATATGCATGGATCAATCCCCACCATATGATGCTTGCCAAGAGAGAAAATAAAAACGGAATAGAGGAGAATACTATTGACTCTTGCATGAAAGTAAATACATAAAGTAAAAGATAGGCCCTTCGCAGAGGGAAGCAGAGGTTGTCATGCGCTCTTGTTTTTGGATGTGCAAGCTCTTAATGTAAAGGAACGTCTTATATTGCCCCTTGTGATAGCGACCTTTATTATGCAGTCTGTCGCTTTTATTGCTCCACCATCACAAGATCGTAGAAAGCTTATTTTCCCTTACAATAAAAGTTCATACATGTTTAGGAGCATTTTTTATTGCTTTGCACCAATGACAACTTACTTGAAGGATCTTATTCAATCCATAGGTAGATATAGTGGACTCTCATGGCATGAAATTGGGTTTAAGGATTTTTGGATGCACAAGTAGTATCTCTACTTAGTACAGAATTTTGGCTAGCAAAAGATAGGGGGGCAAGCACCACATGTTAGAGGATCCAAAACAATATAACTTCTATGTGAATATAAGCAAACATAACCCATTACGTTGTCTTCCTTGTCCAACGTCGACTAATTGACATATAATATTTGATGGGGGCTCACAATCATAAAAGATGTCCAAGATAGTGTATTTATATGTGAGACCTCTCTTCCTTTATTACTTTTTCATGAATTGCAACAATGACCAATGCTATGTTTGTCAACTTCCAACAAATTTTATCAATTATACTTCTTTTATGTGAAGTAATCACTCCCCATGGGATTAGCATATGATCTTACTTTTTATTCTTTATTTATTTCTAAGATTGGATCATCAAAAGCAAAACACTCGACTCAAACTAATCTTTATTATATAACTTTCACACACGATTACATAGATAGATAGATCACAAAGCAAGCACTCGAAACTAAATCATACTAAAACTTTATTCTTCTAAATCATGAAATAACTAAGGATCGAACTAAGATAGATAATGACGATGAAAAAGTGATGGTGATACGATACCGGGGCACCTCCCCCAAGCTTGGCACAAGCCAAGGGTGGTGCCCATACCCATGTACTCAATTCTCCTTCTTGGGTGATGGTGGTGATGGTGAGGTAGGCTTGTCCTTCCACTTGAGCACACGCATCTCTTCTTTTAATTTGTCATTCTCTCTTTCGAGATCCCAAATTTTGCGACGTGGTTTATCCGAATCTTCCTGCACATGACGAAAAGAAGTAAATTGAACCTTAGGAACCTTCGCCATGTCAGGTAGGCTGGACCTCTTGAATTCAATGTATTTATCTCCTGGTTGAGGCAGTGGGGGATCCTCGTCCTCCTCGCTGGAATGTCCTTGCTTCTCCCTCAAATCAGCATCTTCCTCTTCATCGGTTGTCCAACCATAGGGGTCATTGTCCCCATAGACTCTAGGGTTTGCAACAAGATGAGAAACATAGCTTTCCCCGTCCGAATCCTGAGATGACATGGCGCTTGACCTTGAGAATCTGACAGAAAACAGCACGAAACAAGAACAGAAGAGAAACTTGCGATGCGGTGGTCAAAACACCCATGAGTATATATAATGAATTTTTCCCGTGCAAAACAAGTAATATGGAAGAAAAACAGAGTCAGGAAAGTCCACGAGGGAGCCACAAGCCTGGTAGGCGCGCCCTGGGGGGTAAGGCACACCCCCCAGGCTTGTCGCCTCCTCGTGCACTTTTCGGACTGTTTATTATTTTCCTAATTTTTTATATATTTCAAAATGGACAGAAAGTACTTTTATGGAAGTTTTGGAGTCGGTTTACTTACCGTACCACATACCTACTCCTTTTCAGGATTCTGGAGCATTCCGGAAGGTTTCCTCTATGTGCTCTTCCGGTGTAATTGTTTGAATAATATTAGTTTCAACATTAATGGGCGTACCTGAGATATAATGTTTAATTCTTTGCCCATTAACCACTCTCGGATTATTGCCTTCAGAGTTGTTTATTTTGATGGCTCCGGAGCGATAAACTTCCTCGATGATATACGGTCCTTCCCATTTAGAGAGAAGTTTTCCTGCAAAAAATCTTAAACGAGAATTGTATAATAGAACATGGTCTCCTACATTAAATTCTCATTTCTGAATTCTCTTATCATGCCATCTTTTAACTTTTTCTTTAAACAACTTGGCATTTTCATAAGCTTGTGTTCTCCATTCATCTAGGGAGCTAATATCGAATAACCTCTTTTCACCGGCAAGTTTAAAATCATAGTTAAGTTCTTTAATTGCCCAATATGCTTTATGTTCTAACTCAAGAGGTAAATGACATGCTTTTCCATAAACCATTTTATATGGAGACATACCCATAGGATTTTTATAAGCAGTTCTGTAAGCCCATAATGCATCATCAAGTTTCTTAGACCAATTCTTTCTGGATCTATTAACGGTCTTTTGCAAAATCAATTTTATTTCTCTATTAGTTAATTCAACTTGACCACTAGACTGAGGATGATAAGGAGATGCAATTCTATGATTAACATCATATTTAGCAACCAATTTACAGAAAGCACCATGAATAAAATGTGAACCACCATCAGTCATTAAATATCTAGGGACTCCAAACCTCGGGAATATAACTTCTTTAAGCATTTTAATAGAAGTGTTATGATCAGCACTACTAGTTGGAATAGCTTCTACCCACTTAGTAACGCAATCAACAGCAACCAAAATATGAGTATACCCATTGGATTTAGGAAAAGGTCCCATATAATCAAAACCCCAAGCATCAAATGGTTCAAGAACAAGTGAATAATTCATAGGCATTTCCTGACGTCTACCAACATTACCAATTCTTTGACATTCATCACAAGAAAGGACAAACTTACGTGCATCCTTGAAAAGAGTAGGCCAATAAAAACCAGATTGTAATACCTTGTGTGCAGTTTTGTCTCCCGCATGGTGTCCTCCATATGCCTTGGAGTGACACTTACGTAGGATTTCTTCGTGTTCATGCTCAGGTACACAACGTCCAATAATACCATCTACTCCTTCTTTATATAAGTGTGGGTCATCCCAAAAGTAATGTCTTAAATCAAAGAAAAACTTTTTCTTTTGTTGGTATGTGAAACTAGGTGGTATATATTTAGCAACAATGTAATTAGCATAGTCTGCATACCAAGGAGTATTACGAGAAGCATTTATCACAGCTAATTGTTCATCAGGAAAATCATCATTAATAGGAAGTGGGTCATCAAGAACATTTTCCATTCTAGACAAGTTATCAACTACGGGATTCTCGGCTCCCTTTCTATCAACAATATGCAAATCAAATTCTTGTAGCAGAAGAACCCACCTAATAAGTCTAGGTTTAGCATCTTTTTTTCCCATAAGATATTTAATAGCAGCATGATCGGAATGAATAGTAACCTTGGAATCAACAATGTAAGATCTGAATTTATCACAAGCCAACACAACTGCTAAAAAATTCTTTCTCGGTAGTAGCATAATTTCTTTGAGCACTGTCTAGAGTTTTACTAGCATAATGAATAACATTTAATTTCTTATCAACTCTTTGTCCTAGCACAGCACCAACAACATAATCACTAGCATCACACATAATTTCAAAGGGTTGGTTCCAATCAGGTGGTTGAACAATGGGTGCAGAAATTAAGGCTTTCTTAAGTACTTCAAAGGCTTCCACACAATCATCATAAAAAACAAATGGAACATCATTTTGCAAGAGATTAGTAAGAGGCCTAGAAATTTTAGAGAAGTCTTTTATAAACCTTCTATAGAAACCAGCATGACCGAGGAAACTTCTTATACCTTTGATATCTTTAGGACATGGCATTTTCTCTATAGCATCAACTTTAGCTTTATCAACTTCAATACCTCTTTCAGAAATTTTATGCCCAAGGACTATACCTTCATTCACCATAAAGTGGCACTTCTCCCAATTCAAAACAAGATTAGTTTCTTCACATCTCTGCAAAACTCGATCAAGGTTGCTCAAGCAATCATCAAAAGAAGTTCCGTAAACAGAGAAATCATCCATGAAAACCTCAACAATCTTTTCACAAAAGTCAGAGAATATAGCAGTCATACATCTTTGAAAAGTAGCAGGTGCATTACATAAACCAAAAGGCATACGACGATAAGCATAAGTTCCAAAAGGACAAGTAAAGGTGGTTTTCTCTTGATCTTCAGGTGACATAGGTATTTGAGAAAAACCAGAATAACCATCTAGAAAGCAAAAGTGTGTATGTTTAGATAATCTTTCTAACATTTGATCAATAAAAGGCAAGGGGTAATGATCTTTCGTAGTAGCTTTATTTAATTTTCTGAAATCAATTACCATCCTATAGCCAGTTACAATTCTTTGTGGAATGAGTTCATTTTTATCATTAGGAACAACGATAATACCTCCTTTCTTAGGAACACATTGAATAGGACTTACCCATCTACTATCAGCTATGAGATAAATTATACCTGCCTCAAGAAGCTTTAATATTTCAGTTCTTACCACATCCTTCATTCTAGGATTCAGCCTTCTTTGATGATCAACAACGGGTTTAGCATCTGGCTCCATATGAATTTTATGGTGACATAAGGTGGGACTAATGCCCTTAAGATCATCAAGAGTATATCCAATAGCAGCTCAGTGCTTCTTCAGAGTTTTAAGTAATCTATTTTCTTCATGCTCTGAAAGGTTAGCACTAATAATAACAGGATATATCTTCTTTTCATCAAGATAAGCATATTTAAGAGTATCAGGTAATTGCTTTAATTCAAACACAGGATCACCCTTGGGTGGAGGTGGATCTCCCAGGGTTTCAACAGGCAAATTATGTTTAAGGATAGGTGCTTGTTTAAAGAACAGCTCATCTATTTCATTTCTTTCATTCATATGCATATCATTCTCATGGTCTAGCAAGTATTGTTCTAAAGGATCTGTAGGAGCCACAACAATAGAAGCAAGACCAATAATTTCATCCTTATTAGGTAATTCTTTATCATGAGGTTGTCTACGAAACTTAGAGAAATTAAACTCATGAGACATCTCACCAAAATTAACACTGACAGTTTCTTTATTGCAATCAATCTTGGCATTAACTGTATTCAAGAAAGGTCTACCAAATATAATGGGACAAAAATCATCTTGTGGTGATCCAAGAACATGAAAATCAGTAGGATATTTGATCTTACCACACAAGGCTTCAACATCTCTAACAATCCCAAGTGGTGAAATAGTATCTCTATTTGCAAGCTTAATAGTAACATCTGAAAGGATCGATATGGTTGACTAGAGGGGGGAGGTGAATAGGCAACTACCAATTTTTAGCTTTTCTTAACAAATTAGGGTTAGCAACAAAATAAGTTATCTAGATGTGCAACTAGGTGAGCAACCTATATGATGCTAACAACAACAACGACAACAACAGCACAAGCAAGCAAAGGATACAACACAAGTAAAGCTTGCACAAAGTAAAGGTAAGAAGTAACCACAAGTGGAGCCGGCGAAGACGAGGATGTGTTCCTGAAGTTCCTTCCCTTTGAGAGGAAGTACGTCTCCGTTGGAGCGGTGTGGATGCACAATGCTCCCCAAGAAGCCACTAGGGCCACCGTATTCTCCTCACGCCCTCACATAATGCGAGATGCCGTGATTCCACTAGTGGTGCACTTGAAGGCGGCGACCGAACCTTTACAAACAAGGTTGGGGCTATCTCCACAACTTAATTGGAGGCTCCCAACACCACCACGGAGCTTCACCACAATGGAATGTGGCTCCGAGGTGACCTCAACCGTCTAGGGTGCTCAAACACCCAAGAGTAACAAGATCCGCGAGGGATTAGTGGGGGGAATCAAATTTCTGTTGGTGGAAGTGTAGATCTAGGCCTTCTCAACCAATCCCTAAAGAATCAACAAGTTTGATTAGCTGGGGAGAGAGATCGGGTGAGAATGAGCTTGAGAGCAACAATGGAGCTTGGGGGAGTAAGAGGTAAGTCAACTTAGAGAAGATGACTCCCTTTTATAGTGGGGAAAGAAATCCAACCGTTATGCACCGACAGCCCGTGCACAAGCAGTAGTACCGCTCAGGTGAGCGGTACTTCCGCTGGCACGGAAATTCCAGGCGCTAAGTTCAACTAAGTAGGTCAAGGAGGCGGTAGTGCCACCGGAGCGGTACTACCGCTCCCACCAGCGGTACTACTGCTTAGTATTGAACTGAAGCCGGAATCAACGGTAGTAGAGAAAGGCAGGGCGGTACTACCGCTGGCAACTACCGCTCTACTACCGTTCGAGAGACAGAACTATCCAGAAGCACAATATAAGCGGTACTCAGTGCGGTAGTGAAATAGCGCACGAGCAGTACTTCCGCTTAGTAGTTAAAAGCCCAGTAACTTTGCGGTAGTGGGGTGGTAGTCAGGGCCGTAGTACCACCGGAGCGGTACTACCGCGCTGAACTACCGCTCTACTACCGCCCAATTACAGAACCTAAAAATAAGCGGAAGTGGGGTAAGTACTGAACTGCGGCAGTACCGCTGAAGCGGTACTACCGCTTAGCAGAGCGGTACTACCGCTGATGATGCTCTGGAAAGCTCATGCACAAAGGAAGGGTAAGCTCCATTGCCGGGAAAGAACGAGGGTGCAAAAAGGACTGTGTACGTGTTGATTCCACCCAAACCTTTCCGAAGCGGACCCCCTCTTAATAGTACGGTGATCCTATGACTCAAATCCACCGAAAATGAAACGCAAGAAAAACACCGTCTTCGTAATAGCTTCGAGGGGCACGAATCATCTTGTGCCATATGGTAGATTATCTGAAATGCTCAATGCACATGATTAGTCCTCAAAAGTATTGTCATCAATCACAAAAACCACTAAGGGAGAAATATGCCCTAACAATCTCCCCCTTTTTGGTGGATTGATGACAACACGGGATTTGCACAAAGATAGAACAAGATAATATACAAACCCAACATCTACAAAATATAGACAGGCTCCCCCTAGATGTGTGCACTAATTACGTATGCCTTTGGAATGCAAAGTACACACACTAGGATCCACACTCCCCCTATATTTTATAGACCGGCAACACTTGCATCAACTTCATAAGAGAGATAAGCATGGATGCAAGGATGTAGCATGTGAGCATAAAGGTAGGGCACAGGATAAATAACATCTCACAAGCTAATAAGGTACTTGACATAAAGATAAAGATAGGGTAGCATATGTCTCACAGCATATGATAGGTACTTAAGGATAAGGTTCCACACACAAACTAAAGCAAATCAAACGAGAAAGAGTTCATGAGAGAACGAAATCAACAACAAAGAAGACACACTCGTGACTCGGCAAATCCCTAAACTCTCTCCCCCCTTTGGCATCGAGACACCAAACGGGCAAAGAGCACTAAACAAGTCCAAGGTGATGAAGATGCTCCAGAACATCAGTACTCCGTGTGCTTATCTGAGTCCTCGTGCTCCTCAGACTCCTCTGCTGCTGCATCCTGACGCCCCACCTCTGAGTCTGACCACTTGCAGTGTTGTGAGATCCAATCCTCCTCATTCGTGACCCGCTCCTCAGAGCCACTAGTGATCTCCTGACCCAGAGCCCTCATCAAGGTCTTATGACGTGTGCGAGCAGCCTTCTCGGCAACATGAGCTCTATACTGACCCTTGGCTTCCATGCAGAAGAGCTTCTTCATCTTCGACTTGAGCTTGGAATCCCAAGAAGGTACCTTCTGTGGAGAAGGAACAAACTCGTAGTCTGGTTCTGGCTCATCATCAGAGTCAGTGGGGGCAATCTCTTCACCGGGGGTAGCAGGTGCAGTCCCCCAGTTCTCCTTTTGGCGCAAGTTCAGAACCCCATGAGAAACCATATGCTAAGTAGGAAGAGCCTCCCCTGGAAACTCAGCAGCCCATGTCTTCTCAATCAACGTAAACAGATAAGGGCCATAGATGGGCACCTTCCGGTCAAGCACGGCAGAATGAAGCTCACGCCACATGATGTGGGAGATATCCAAAGAAGATGTCGATAGACTTGACCGCAACATACAAGTTCTTCTTGGCCTTCAGAATGTCCAAATAGATAAGAGATTGCTCCTTGGTCCAAAAGGGATGACCAACAAGAGCCTCATCCTGAGGACGGCGATACGGGTTGTGCATACGAAAAGCAGAAAATTCCTTGGCAGTCATCTCATCTGGAGGAGTGCTCTTCTCCTTCTCCGTCTTCTTACCGACAGTCCTCTTCACATGTTGCTTTGGTGGAGCACTGGAACTGGTAGCTGCATCTTCTGAGGTGCGATAGCGCTTGGATCCACCGTGACGATCCGGGTTCTTGCGACGAGCATGATGAGCGGAGCTACCATCACCTGGAACCCACAAACGCAGAGCGAGGGAAAAGCAGGTGTAAAGCCATTGCATAAGCCAAGAGATATAAAATGAGAATAGAAGTAAGTGCAAAAATTCAGAAAAACTAAGTCACAGCGGTAGTACCGGGCCCAACAGCGGTAGTACCGCCGTACGGTAAGCTGTAGTACCGCTGGACACGAGCGGTAGTACCGCTGCAAGCGGTAGTACCATTCGCGTCCCAGCGATAGTACCGCCCACCCGACAGGAATACTTCCGCGGCATGGATCCGGTAGTACCGGTGACGTAGAATTGCAAAATTTTGGCAAAGACGACTATACCCCTATCTAGCAGTCATTCCGCATCCTACTCATGCCTAGATTTAGCCAAAAATCTATGAATACCACATGCATTGCCTTAGAACCAAGATTCAAAAACTAGAACCGTAGGAGAGAAAAATGAGGGCAATACCGGTATCCATGGCAAGAGGAGAAGGTGGGGATTGATCCCACCGGTCAGAAGCGGAAAAGACGGCATGGATTCGGAGGGCCGGAGCCGGCCTCCGGAGCAGTTCTTGGCCGCCTGAGAGAGAGAACATGAGAGGAGGGGAAGGGAATGGGTATGGGGGAGTTAGAACTCCCCGTGCCCAACACTTAACCCCCTCGCAGGTCCTCGAAGCGGTAGTACCGCTGGAGTCAGCGGTAGTACCGCGCAAGCGGTAGTACCGGTCACAGCCAGCGGTAGTACCGCCCCAGTGCTTCGACAGGAGGCCGACACACTGCACTCAGCGGTAGTACCTTAGGCCAGCGCGGTAGTACCGCCTGAGCGGTAGTACCGTGCCTTACCGCGGTAGTACCGCTTGCTGCCAGAAGAACTGCTAGGATCAAAATTGAGAGAGGGGCTTATGCAAATTATAAGAGGTTTGAGAGAGAGGGAAGGCTTGGGTTGGATACAAGGAAACACCACAAATGGAAAGGAGTACTCCAAGGTCAAAAAGCAACTAAACCACAAGCACACATGGAGTAATCCAACACCCAAAAAGCCTAAGGCACGAAAGCACAACTCAAACCAAACGAAGCAAATCCTCTCAAAGAGAGGGCGGTGACCGAGGTCACCTATGTTTGAGTCAATTGGTATGGCACCGCAAAGATTTTAACCTTGGGCCCATGACCAAAACTCATCTTTGAAGCACAAGTACCATAAAAAATGGCTAATGTGAAAGACTTGATCAATTTATGCATAATGGGGGGAGGGAGAGTTCATTGAGAGAACAACACTAACCCTATGTCCATGCCTACATCTAGAACAAGATAATCATGATGAATGCGGTGGGGTGTGACGAGATTCAAGACACGTTGCTCGAATCAATGATATTTAGCTCATGCCTTAACTCGCGAAATCTTGCTTCATCCAATGGCTTCGTTAAAATATCCGCTAGTTGCTCTTGAGTTCCAACATGAATAATATCAATCTCTCCACGCTTGACGTGATCCCGGATGAAATGATGACGAATCTCAATGTGCTTCGTCTTGCTATGTTGCACCGGATTGTAGGAGATCTTGATTGCACTTTCATTGTCACAGAAAAGAGGCACTTTGTCACAAGTGACACCGTAATCCTTTAAAGTTTGCCCCATCCATAGCAATTGTGCACAACAACTTGCGGCGGCTACATACTCGGCTTCGGTGGTGGAGAGAGACACACAATTTTGCTTCTTCGAAGACCAACTCACCAAAGAGCGACCAAGGAATTGGCACCCTCCGGAAGTTGACTTCCTATCCACACGGTCTCCCACCCAATCCGAGTCCGAATATTCCATGAGATCAAAGCTTGCTCCTTTGGGGTACCATAAGCCAAAGTTTGGGGTATGAGCCAAATATCGAAAGATCCGCTTGACCGCCACAAAGTGACTTTCCTTAGGCGCGGCTTGAAACCGTGCACACATTCCCACACTCAACATGATATCCGGCCTAAATGCACAAAGGTAAAGCAAGGATCCAATCATAGAACGATATACCTTTTGATCCACCGCTTTATCATTGGGATCAATGTCAAGTTGGCACTTGGTAGGCATTGGAGTCTTGGCCGGTTTGACATCTTCTAACTTGAATCTCTTGAGCATGTCTTGAGTATATTTGGCTTGGTTGATGAAGGTTCTTTCTCTTCTTTGTTTGACTTCGAACCCAAGAAAGAACTTCAACTCTCCCATCATAGACATCTCAAACTTCTCGGTCATGAGTGCGGCAAACTCATCATTGAAAGCTTTGTTAGGAGAACCAAAGATAATATCATCAACATATAGTTGGCATATGAACAAATCCTCTTTAACCCTCTTAGTAAAAAGAGTGGGATCGATTTTCCCAATTTCAAACCCACAGTCTTGCAACAACTCGGTAAGGTGCTCATACCACACACGTGGGGCTTGTTTAAGGCCATAGAGTGCCTTATCGAGCTTGTATACATGATTGGGGAACTTGGGATCCTCGAACCCCGGGGGTTGTTTGACATATACCAACTCATTAAGAGGACCATTAAGAAATGCACTCTTCACATCCATTTGTTGCAACTTAAAATCATGATGAGATGCATATGAAAGCAACATACGAATAGATTCAAGACGAGCAACGGGAGCAAAGGTTTCACCGTAGTCGATACCCTCGACTTGGGAGTAGCCTTGTGCCACCAATCTTGCCTTGTTCCGAATGACAACACCGTTCGTATCTTGCTTGTTCTTGAAGATCCATTTGGTTCCAATGACATTATGATTCTCCGTTGGCCTTGGCACCAATGTCCACACTTTGTTGCGCTCGAATTTGTTGAGTTCATCATGCATGGCTTCAAGCCAATCCGTGTCCTCGAGAGCTTCATGTACCTTTTGGGGTTCAACACAAGAAACAAACGCGTGATGCTCACAAAAGTTTGTTAATTGTCTATGAGTGGTTACCCCCCTTTTTAAGCTTCCATAAACATTCTCCATGACATGTTGTTGATGCTTGAGTTTGGAAGCAATCTTGGCGGCACGACGCTCCAATAGTTCCTCCGAAGTCACTTGAGGAGGATCATCTTGAGCTTGCTCGGTGTCGTGATCTTGATCTTGGGCATCATTTGGTGCATCACCATCATCTTGAGGTTGATCTTGCCCTTGATCTTGATCACTTGGTTGAGGGCCTTCGGTTTGTTCTTTGGAAGCGTGTGGGTCAATGGTTGGTGATGGCTCCACTTGCGTAGAGCATTGTCCTTCTCCTTCGGCCACAAGGGGTTCCTCAATGGGGAGTATTTGACCAATCCCCATTCTTCTTATGGCTTGGGGAGGAATTTCATCACCTACATCACAAAGACCACTTTGCTCCACTTGGGAGCCATTATTTTCATCAAACTCTACGTTACACGTCTCCTCAATGAGTCCGTTGGACTTGTTGAGGACACGGTAAGCATGAGAGTTTGTAGCATAACCAACGAATATGCCCTCTTGAGCTCTAGGTTCGAATTTAGACAAATGTGCACCTTTCTTGAGAATGAAACACTTACACCCGAACACCTGGAAGTACTTGAGGTTGGGCTTGTTACCGGTAAGTATCTCATATGGGGTCTTGTTCAAGCCTTTGCGAAGGTAGAGCCGATTGGATGCATGACATGCGGTGTTGATGGCTTTGGCCCAATAGTTGTACGAAGACTTGAATTCCGCCATCATGGTCCTTACCGCGTCCATCAACGTCCGGTTCTTCCTCTCCGCAACACCATTTTGTTGAGGGGTATATGGTGCGGAGTATTGATGCTTGATCCCCTCATCACTAAGGAACTCATCCAAGGTGTAGTTCTTGAACTCGGTGCTGTTGGCACTTCTAATCATCAAAATCTTTGCCTCATGTTGACGTTGAGCTTCATTGGCAAAGTCGATGACGGTTTGTTGGGTCTCGCTCTTCCTCTTGAAGAAATATACCCAAGTGTATTTTAAATAGTCATCGACAATCACCAAGCAATACTTTCTTCCCCCAAGACTATCAAAGGATGGAGGTCCAAAGAGATCCATGTGAGGAGCTCCAAGGGCCTCTTCGAGTAGATGATAGTCGTGGGTCGGTGAGCCATCTCATGTAGCTTTCCTTCGATACAAGCACTGCAAGCACGATCTTTGGCAAAGCTCACATTTGTTAGTCCACGAACGTGATCCCCCTTGAGGAGACTTTGCAAAGATCTCATATTGACATGGGCTAGTCGGCGATGCCAAAGCCACCCCACGTCAACTTTAGCCATTAGGCAAGTCGCGATCTTAGTGGGTCGCTCCGAGAAGTTAACCACATAGAGACCGTTCTCGACATGCCCAACAAAAGCTACTTTAAGAGTCTTGCTCCACAAAAGGGCCACGGTATCAAGATCAAAGAATGTGGCAAAGCCCATAAGTGCAAGTTGACGAATGGAAAGTAAATTGTATGCAAGGGTCTCAACAAGCATGACTTTCTCAATTGATAAATCATGAGAAATCACAACCTTGCCAAGACCCAATACCTTAGATGTTGAGGCATCACCGAATTGAACATGGGTGGGCATAGATGGGCTTGGTTGCACATCCACCACCAAATGCTTGCTCCCGGTCATATGATTTGTTGCTCCACTATCGAGCAACCATGATCCTCCACCGGAAGCAAACTCCTACAAGAGATCAATGCTTGGTTTTAGGTACCCATTCTTGAATGGGTCCTTTGATGTTAGTAACAAGGGTCTTAGGAACCCAAATAGACCATTCAATGTACTCATAATAAGAACTAACAAATTTGGCATAAACATGCCCATCACTAGCACGGCATAAAACATAAGAAGGGTTAAAGTCGCCAGCTTTGTTCTATGGAGTGGGATTGCCCTTCTTGACATTTCCACCCACCACCTTGTCCTTCTTCTCCTTATGAGCACCCTCTCCCTTCTTGACAAATACCTTGTTGAGAGGGAGAGGTTTCTTGGTCTTATTGTTCTTCTTCTTCTTGGACTTGGGCACAAACCCAAGTCCCTCCTTTGCCACAACTTCCTTTTGATTGCTCAAAAGTTCGTTGAGGTTCTTCTCGCCTTGTATGCAATTCACAAGGCCTTTCTCGATTTGTTCCTTCAACTTGGCATTCTCCTCCACAAGATGAATATGCTCACAACAAGGGTTAGTATCATGAGCATTATCAATTAGCACAAAAGGAGGGCATGTGGCTATTTCCTTAGTGAGCTTTGCTTGGAGTTGATCATGAGACTCCTTGAGAGTAGCATGTGCACTTTTCAAGGCCTTGTGAGCCTTGTCAAGTAGCTCAAACTCCTTTTTGAGTCTAGCATGGCCAACCCCAAGCTCAACATTCTCAGATTTAAGCACACGAGCAAGAACTTGAGCATGATCATGATCTTTCTTTAGTTTAGCAAGGTCAATGTTTTGCGACTCCTCAAGAGCCGAACGAAGACCTCGCTTTTCCTCAAGAGCGATGGAAAGATCCGCAATCTCATCGGCATAGTCATGACTATGGCCTTCCAAGTTAGTGATGTTCTCCTCGTGACACTCAATGATATCATTGGCCTCACCAAGTTGTTCCAAGAGAGCAACAAAGTGCTTCTTGGTCTCACCTTTGAGCTTACCCAAGAACTTGTCAAACTCATTCTCATCCACCTTCACCTCCTCTTGATCATCCACACAATCCAACAATGAAGGATTAGGAGAGATGGAAGTTTTGATGTTGGAGGTTACCTTGTTGACGCTTCTTGCCATGAGGTACTTGGGGATGATGTTCTCGTTGGGGGCATTGAAGAGGGACACCGAGGTTGGAGAAGAGGTGGCAATGGCCACGGTGGCCGTTGCTAACACTTCACCACTTGTATTATCATCATCATCATCGGAGTTGTACTCTTCTTGCGCCACCAAGCCCTTTGGAGGCACCTTCTTGTTGAAATTGTTCTTGTTGGGGAAGGACTTGACCTTGTCTTTGCGGATGAGCTTGCCACCATTGTCCTCCCTCTTCTCATACAGACAATCCACCACAAAGTGACTCACATTGCCACAATTGTAGCAAGTCCTTACTCGTTGCTTGCCCTTTGAGTTGTTCTTGGAGAAGTTGGGCCTTGAGTTTCTCTTGTTGCCCCAAAATTGCCTTGATGCAAGAGCCATGTGCTCGTGGTAAGCATATTTGGTGTCTTCGGGGCAACTCTCTTCTTCTTCCTCTTCTTATTCTTCTTTCGGAGCACCCTTGGCCTTCAAAGCAAGGTTGGGTGAGGCTTTCTTTGACCGTTGGACACGATCTAGAGCATTGTCGGCAGTCTTGTTCATGATGTTCATGGCAATAAACTCATCCAACACTTCACTTGAAGACAAGGTGTGGAAATCCGGTCTTTGACGGATCACGGAGGACATGGCCTTGTTGAATGGCATGATGGCCTTGAGAAACTTGCGCTTGATCCAATTATCATCCGTATCCTTGCTCCCATGATCTTGAAGAGTGACCGCAAGAGTTGTCAATCTTCGGTAGAGATCACGAGGATCCTCATCTTCATTCATCACAAACTCATCGGCCTCATCAAGCACCACCTCAAAGTTGGACCGTTGAATGCTTGAGCTCCCCTTGTACAAAGATATAATGTGTTCCCAACAATCCTTTGCACGGGAGAAGGGGCGCAAGTGAGATAGATCTTCGGGAGGCACTGCGGATTGGAGGATGAACAATGCAGAGTGATTGTATTGATTGTCCGCCTCTTCTCTTGGAGTGAGATTGTTTGGATCATGTGGGTAGAAACCTTGCTCGATGATTCTCCAAAGATTTGTTGAGCTGTGATTCAAATGAGACTTGATACGAAAAACCCAATTAGCGAAATCACCCTTCACAAGCTTAGGAGGAGGGCCAAGGTTGTTAATATGCAGTGTAGGGACCGGTCCTCCATAGACCGGGGGAGGGGGAACCGAGGCGAAGGTTCCGTCCCATTCTTACCAAGAGGGGAAGAGGTCTGAGTACCTTTAGCCACTTCCTTGCCAGAATTGGCCTCCGACACCGATGCGGTGGGATTAACCACAAGCAAAGGATCGGGAGTAGACTTCAACCCCTCAAGAAGTTCTTTAAGCATGGACTTGACCTCGGCCGTCATAGACGTCTTAAGTGAAGCCATAGCTTCATTTAAGTCGTCTCGGGTGACCGAGTTCAACTCCACGGCCTCGGGCACTTCCTCATCCCGATCCCCGTCGTCAACCATACTCTTCGGGTGGTGAAACCCTTAATAAAGAGACGAGGCTCTGATACCAATTGAAAGGATCGATATGGTTGACTAGAGGGGGGTGAATAGGCAACTACCAATTTTTAGCTTTTCTTACCAAATTAGGGTTAGCAACAAAATAGGTTGTCTAGATGTGCAACTAGGTGAGCAACCTATATGATGCTAACAACAACAACAACACAAGCAAGCAAAGGATACAACACAAGTAAAGCTTGCACAAAGTAAAGGTAAGAAGTAACCACAAGTGGAGCCGGCGAAGACGAGGATGTGTTCCCGAAGTTCCTTCCCTTTGAGAGGAAGTACGTCTCCGTTGGAGCGGTGTGGAGGCACAATGCTCCCCAAGAAGCCACTAGGGCCACCGTATTCTCCTCACGCCCTCACACAATGCGAGATGCCGTGATTCCACTAGTGGTGCACTTGAAGGCGGCGACCGAACCTTTACAAACAAGGTTGGGGCTATCTCCACAACTTAATTGGAGGCTCCCAACACCACCACGGAGCTTCACCACAATGGAATGTGGCTCCGAGGTGACCTCAACCGTCTAGGGTGCTCAAACACCCAAGAGTAACAAGATCCGCAAGGGATTAGTGGGGGGAATCAAATTTCTCTTGGTGGAAGTGTAGATCTAGGCCTTCTCAACCAATCCCTAAAGAATCAACAAGTTTGATTGGATAGGGAGAGAGATCGGGCGAGAATGAGCATGAGAGCAACAATGGAGCTTGGGGGAGTAAGAGGTAAGTCAACTTAGAGAAGATGACTCCCTTTTATAGTGGGGAAAGAAATCCAACCGTTATGCACTGGCAGCCCGTGCACAAGCGGTAGTACCGCTCAGGTGAGCGGTACTTCCGCTGGCATGGAAATTCCAGGCGCTAAGTTCAACTGAGTAGGTCAAGGAGGCGGTAGTGCCGCCGGAGCGGTACTACCGCTCCCACCAGCAGTACTACCACTTAGTATTGAACTGAAGCCGGAATCAGCGGTAGTAGAGAAAGGCAGGGCGGTAGTGCCGCCCGGGGCGGTACTACCGCTGGCAACTACCGCTCTACTACCGTTCGAGAGACAGAACTGTCCAGAAGCAAAATATACGCGGTACTCAGTGCGGTAGTGAAACAGCGGTAGTTCCGCCGGAGCGGTACTACCGCTCTTCACGAGCGGTACTTCCGCTTAGTAGTTAAAAGCCCAGTAACTTTGCGGTAGTGGGGTGGTAGTCAGGGCCGTAGTACCACCAGTGCAGTACTACCACGCTGAACTACCGCTCTACTACCGCCCAATTACAGAACCTAAAAATAAGCGGAAGTGGGGTAAGTACTGAACTGTGGCAGTACCGCTGGAGCGGTACTACCGCTTAGCAGAGCGGTACTACCGCTGATGATGCTCTGGAAAGCTCATGCACAAAGGAAGGGTAAGCTCCATTGCCGGGAAAGAACGAGGGTGCAAAAAGGACTGTGTACGTGTTGAGTCCACCCAAACCTTTCCGAAGCGGACCCCCTCTTAATAGTACGGTGATCCTATGACTCAAATCCACCGAAAATGAAACGTGAGAAAAACACCGTCTTCATAATAGCTCCGAGGGGCACGAATCGTCTTGTGCCATATGGTAGATTATCTGAAATGCTCAATGCACACGATTAGTCCGCAAAAGTATTGTCATCAATCACCAAAACCACTAAGGGATAAATATGCCCTAACAACATCAATATCTTCAATCTCAAGAGGTGCAATATCATTCATGACTTCACGATAGAGAGTAAACGGAATAGCACTCACACTAGCACCAATATCACATAAACCATGATAGCAATGATCTCCAATTTTAACAGAAATAACAGGCATGCCAATTACAGGTTTGTTTTTGTCTTTAGTGTCTGGTTTAGCAATTCTAGTTGCTTCATCACAGAAATATATGACATGTCCATCAATATTATCAACCAAAAGATCTTTAACCATTGCAATATTAGGTTCAACCTTAATTTGTTCAGAAGGTCTAGGTGCTCTAATATTACTCTTATTAACCACAGTTGATGCTTTAGCATGTTCCTTAATCCTAATAGGGAAAGGAGGTTTCTCAATCTAAGCAGTAGGCACAACTGGATCAACATGGTAAACAATTGTTTCTTCTTTAACCCTAACAGGTTCTTCATTCAATTCGATAGGTGGATGATATTTAAACCATTTCTCCTTAGGGAGATCAACATGAGCAGCAAAAGATTCACAAAAGGTAGCTACTATCTCAGAGTCAAGTCCATATTTAGTACTAAACATATGAAAAGCATCAGTTTCCATAAAAGATTTAACACAATCAAACTCAAGGTTTATACCTGACTCATTACCTTTGTCGATTTCCCAATCTTCAGAGTTATGTTTAATTCTTTCCAGAAGATCCCATCTGAATTCAATAGTTCTCTTCATAAAGGAACCAGCAGAAGAAGTATCAAGCATGGATTGATCATTATGAGAAAGCCGAGCATAAAAGTTTTGAAGAATTATTTCTCTTGAGAGCTCATGATTGGGGCATGTGTGGAACATATACTTAAGCCTCCCCAAGCTTTAGTGATACTTTCTCCTTCACGAGGCCAAAAATTATAATAATTCCGATCACGATGAACCAAATGCATAGGATAAAATTTCTGGTGAAATTCCAGCTTCAACCGGTTCCAATCCCACGTTTCAGTATCATCACATAGCCTATACCATGTCAATGCCTTTCCCTCCAAAGATAAAGGGAATACTTTCTTCTTAACTCCATCTCCGGATAGACCTACAAGCTTAAACAATCCAGAAATTTCATCCACATAGATTAAGTGCATATCTGGATGTACCGTTCCATCTCCTGCATAAGGATTAGCTAGCATTTTCTCTACCATACCCAAAGGAATTTCATAATAAATATTTTCAGTTGGTTCAATAGGTTGAGGAGCAACTCTCTATGCTTCCGGTCGAGGTGAAGATACCCCGAACAAGCCCCTCAAAGGATTACTTTCCATAGTGACAAGTGACAGTAAATTTCAACATGTAATATAAATGTTTACTTACCAAATTCCACTCACCAAAGGCGCTTCACTCCCCGGCAACGGCGCCAGAAAAGAGTCTTGATGACCCACAAGTATAGGGGATCAATCGTAGTCCTTTCGATAAGTAAGAGTGTCGAACCCAACGAGGAGCAGAAGGAAATGACAAGCGGTTTTCAGCAAGGTATTCTCTGCAAGTACTGAAAGTAGCGGTAACAGATAGTTTCAGTAGCAAGATAATTCGTAACAAGTAACAAGTAACAAATATAATAAAGTGCATCAAGGTGGCCCAATCCTTTTTGTAGCAAAGGACAAGCCGGAATGAACTTGTATAATAAGCAAAGCGTTCTCGAGGACACATGGGAATTTCATCTAGTCACTTTCATCATGTTTGTTTGATTCACGTTTGCTACTTTGATAATTTGATATGTGGGTGGACCGGTGCTTGGGTACTGTTCTTACTTGAACAAGCCTCCCACTTATGATTACCCCCTCTTGCAAGCATCCGCAACTACGAAAGAAGAATTAAGATAACTCTAACCATAACATGAAACATATGGATCCAAATCAGCCCCTTACGGAATAGCGCATAAACTAGGGTTTAAGCTTCTGTCACTCTAGCAACCCATCATCTAATTACTACTCCACAATGCCTTCCCTTAGGCCCAAAGATGGTGAAGTGTCATGTAGTCGACATTCACACGACACCACTAAAGGAAGCACAACACACATAGCATGAAAATATCGAACGAATACCAAATTCACATGATTACTTATGACAAGACTTCTCCCATGTCCTCAAGAACAAAAGTAACTACTTACAAATCATATTCATGTTCAAGATCAGAGGGGTATTGAATAGCATTAAGGATCTGAACATATAATCTTCCACCAAATAAACCAACTAGCATCAACTACAAGATGTAATCAACACTACTAGCAACCCACAGGTACCAATCTGAGGTTTTGAGACAAAGATTGAATACAAGAGATGAACTAGGGTTTGAGATGAGATGGTGCTGGTGAAGATGTTGATGAAGATTGGTCCTCCCACGATGAGAGGATCGTTGGTGATGTTGATGGCTTCGATTTCCCCCTCCCGGAGGGAAGTATCCCCGGTGGAATCACTCCGCTGGAGAGCAAAATAGCTCCTGCCCAGGTTCCGCCTCGAGACTGCGGCGCTTCGTCCCGAAAGTCTTCTTCTGATTTTTTTCTAGGGCAAATGGCTTCATATAGCAGAAGGAGGGGGGCCAGAGGCCTGCCAGGGGCCCCACAAGCCAGGGGGGCGCGCCCAGGGGGTAGGGCATGCCCCCAGGCTTGTGGCTTCCTGGTGGGCCCCCTTCTGTTGATTCTTTCGCCAGTATTTTTTTTATATTCCAAAATAATTCTCTGTAAATTTTTAGGTCATTTGGAGCAGTGCAGAATAGCTGTCTCTGTTTCACCCCTTTCAGGTCCAGAATTCCAGCTGCCGGCATTCTCCCTCTTCATGTGAATCTTGCAAAAAAAAGGCATAAGAATTGTACCATAAAGTGAAATAATGATCAAAAACATAATAATTATTGGTAGGAAATCATGATGCTAATTGGACGTATGAAAGATCGTGGATGTCGCCTAGAGGAGGGGGTGAATAGGCGCTTTAAAATAATTATGGTTTAGGCTTGAACAAATGCGGAATAAAACTAGCGGTTAATTTGTCAAGCACAAAACCTACAACAACTAGGCTCACCTATGTGCACCAACAACTTATGCTAAGCAAGATAAACAACTAAGTGATAGCAAGATATATAACATGAAACACTATGGCTATCACAAAGTAAAGTGCATAAGTAAAGGGCTCGGGTAAGAGATAACCGAGGCACGCGGAGACGATGATGTATCCCGAAGTTCACACCCTTGCGGATGCTAATCTCCGTTTGGAGCGGTGTGGAGGCACAATGCTCCCCAAGAAGCCAGTAGGGCCACCGTAATCTCCTCACGCCCTCGCATAATGCAAGATGCCGTGATTCCACTAAGGGACCCTTGAGGGCGGTCACCGAACCCGTACAAATGGCAACCCTTGGGGGCGATCACCGAACCCGTACAATTGGCAACCCTTGGGGGCGGTCACCGGTACTCGTCAAATTGCTCGGGGCAATCTCCACAACCTAATTGGAGACCCCGACGCTTGCCCGTAGCTTTACACCACAATGATTGAGCTCCGACAACACCAACTGTCTAGGGCACCAAAGCACCCAAGAGGATCAAGCTCTAGGGTGCCCAAACACCCAAGAGTAACAAGCTTCTCAACTTTCACTTCCACGTATCACCGTGGAGAACTCAAACCGATGCACCAAATGCAATGGCAAGGGCACACGGAGTGCCCAAGTCCTTCTCTCCCAAATCCCACTGATAACGCACAAGTATAGGGGATCAATTGTAGCTTTTTCAATAAATAAGAGTGTCAAACCCAACGAGGAGCTAAAGGTAGAATTAATATTCCCTTCAAGTTCTATCGACCACCGATACAACTCTACGCGCACTTAACGTTCGCTTTACCTAGAACAAGTATGAAACTATTTTGTAGGTGATAGGATAGGTTTGCAAGAATAAAACTAGAAGTACTTTGCGAGAATAAAACTACGAGTAATTTGCAAGATAATAAAAGTTAGTTGTTTAGTAGAAAGCTTTTGTAACACAAGAGAATGATTTGTCCCTAGGCAATCGATAACTAGACCGGCAATCATTGTTGCAATTTTATATGAGGGAGAGGCATGAGCTAACATACTTTCCATTCTTGGATCATATGCACTTATGATTGGAACTCTAGCAAGCATCCGCAACTACCAAAGATCATTAAGGTAAAACCCAACCATAGCATTAAGTATCAAGTCCTCTTTACTCCCATACGCAACAACCCCCTTACTCGGGTGTAAGCTTCTGTCACTCTAGCCGCCCACTATAAGAGAATTATGAACGTATTGCAAACCCTACAGCGGGGATCCCTCACTCTTGCGCGACACGTAGGGCACCATAGGACAACACCAAAATAAAACATACAACTCAAACCAATCACGATCATCAATCAACCAATAGGACAAAACGGATCTACTCAAACATCATAGGATGGCCACAAATCATTGGATAATAATATGTAGCATTAAGCACCATGTTTAAGTAGAGAATTACAGCGGGAAAAGAGAGGTTACACCGCTGCATAGAGGGGGAGAGAGTTGGTGTTGACGGCGACAAAGTTGTTGGTGTAGATCGCCGTCATGATGGTTCCCCCGGCGGCGCTCCGGCGCCACCGGGAGAGAGGGGGAGAGAGCCCCCCTCCTTCTTCTTCTTCCTTGGCCTCCTCCCTAGATGGGAGGAGAGTTCCCCCTCTGTTCCATGGTCGCCATGGCGGCGGAGGGGCAGGAGCCCCTCCTAGATTGGATCTCTATCTCTGTTCTTTTCTCTTTCTCGCTCCTATTTTCTGGCCTTTCACCGTTTCTTAAATTCCTGGAGATCCGTAACTCTGATTGCGCTGAAATTTTAACACATTTTTTTTCCGGATATTAGCTTCCTTGCGCCTGAAGAATAGCACCAACCGACCTACGAGGGCCTCACGAGGCACCACGGCGTGCATGGCCCCCCTTGGCGTGCCCTGGTGCCTCGTGATGGGGCCCACGAGCACCGCCTTGCGTTGATTCCACCTCCCAAAAATCACATATATTCCAAAATAATTCTCCGTAAAATTTTATTGCATTTGGACTTTGTTTGATATGGATTTTCTGTGAAACAAAAAATAAGCAGAAAATAGGAACTGGCACTGGGCACTGGATCAATATGTTAGTCCCAAAAAATAATATAAAATGTTGCCAAAAGTATGATGAAATTGTAGGATATTGGCATGAAATAATCAAAAATTATAGATACGACGGAGACGTATCAGCATCCCCAAGCTTAATTCCTGCTCGTCCTCGAGTAGGTAAATGATAAAAAAGATAATTTTTGATGTGGAATGCCACCTAGCATAATCTTGATCATAAAATTTAATCATGGCATGAATATTAAGACACGAGTGATTCAAAGCAATAGTCTATAATTTGATATAAAGACATCAATACTCAAGCATACTAACAAACAACCATGTCTTTCAAAATATCAACGCTAAAGAAAGTTATCCCTAGCCCATTATGCTCAGTCATTGATCCATTCATGAAACACACGCAACATTAACTACACCCAATGCACAAGTATGACAACAATGCTCTCTAGTTGGTGCTTTATAAGAGAAGATGGAGAATCAATAAAAATAAAAATGCATAAAAGTAAAATAGATAGGCCCTTCGTAGAGGGAAGCATAGATTTGTAGAGGTGCCAGAGCTCAAAGCTTAAATTAGAGAGATAAAATTATTTTGAGAGGCATGCTTTTCCTATCAACGAAAACGGCCGAGAATTCCCAATATTTTCCATGCTAGACACATCATAGGCGGTTCCCAAACAGAAAGTAAAGTTTATTTCCTTTCCACCATTCTTTCACAATCCATAACTAGCCGTATCCACGGGTGCCCTCCATACCAACACTTTCCAAGGAATTTTGTTGTTATTAATTTTTGATTCATTGTGGGACTAGGCATCCCTATTACCAGCCACTCTCTCGTGCAATGACAAGTGAATAAACACTCATCGTGAGAATAACACACCTAGCATGGAAAATATTGGCCACCCCCTGCCACTTCATGAGCGGTACGGGCACACAAAACGGAAAATTATTTTGAAAAATTAGAGTTGGCACATGCAAATTTACTTGGAACGTCATGGAAATACCGCATATAGGTAGATATGGTGGACTCATTTGGCACAACTTGGGTTTAAGGAGTTTGGATGCACAAGCAGCATTCCCGCTTAGTACAATTGAAGGCTAGCAAATAGATTGAGAAGCAACCAACCAGAAAACGAAAACAGTCATAAGCATGCATTGAGAATAACTAACACTGAATAATGCACCATAAGTAGGATATAACTTCGTTGCATAACTATTGACTCTACGTGCATGCATAGGGAATCTCAAACCTTAACACCAATATTCTTACTAAATCACAATTACTCACTAGCATAACTTACATATTATCATCTCTATATCGCAAAACTATTGCAATGAATCAAACATATCATATTCAGTGATCTACAAGGTTTATGTAGGATTTTCTGACTAACCATGTGAATGACCAATTCCTGTTAACTCTCTAAATAGATATAAGTGAAGCAAGAGAGATTAATTCTTTCTACAAAAGACCATGCTCTAATAAATATAAGTGAAGCAAAAGAGCATTCTATAAATAACGGTTTTCTATATGAAGAGAAACATGCGTCCAAACTTCAAATGATATAAGTGAAGCACATGAAGCATTCTATAAAGCCATACTCAAAAGATATAAGTGAAGTGCATGAAGCATTCTATAAATCAACCAAGGACTATCCCATACCAGCATGGTGCATTATTAAAAGAAAAATAAAAGGCACACAATGCTCCAAGAATTTACGCATATCATGTGAACAAAACAAAAACCGAGACATACCGATAATTGTTGAATAAAGATGGGATGCCTTCTGGGGCATCCCCAAGCTTAGACCCTTGAGTCTCCTTGAATATTTACTTGGGGTGCCTTGGGCATCCCCAAGCCTGAGCTCTTGCCTCTCCTCATTCTTCTCATATCAATACCTCCTCGATCTTTGAACACTTCATCCACACAAAACTTAACAAAACCTTCGTGAGATCCGTTAGTATAATAAAGCAAATCACTACTTTAAGTACTGCTGCAAACCCATTCATATTTTATTTTTGCATTATACCTACTGTATTCTAACTTCTCCATGGCTTATACCTTCCGATACAATCCATAGTTTCATCAAAACAAGCAAAACAATGCATCAAAAATAGAATCTGTCAAAAACAGAACAGTCTGTAGTAATCTGAACATTGACCATACTTCTGTAACTCTAAAAATTCTGAAAAATTAGAAAAAAATAAATTTTTTGCATAGAAGTACTGTGTAAAAATTTCAGAATTTTTGCACGTTCCAGTAAAAAACGTAAATTCACGCACTACATCAAAAGTTTCTGTTTTTGCACCGCACATACCAAACAAGCAATTTAAACATCCTAACGGTAAATCTTGGCACATTATTTTTATAATACAATGGATTTGTACAAGGGGATAATTATTTTTGTTGAAAAGTTTCTGTAATTCAAGATTTGCAAAGTTTCCATGGGCATGAACAAAGTTCAAGGAGCTCCCCCACTTCAACGGTGCTCGTCTTTCTTACTTTCACTTTTCTTTTTGAAAAAGTTATAGGTTCCCCTCTATATTTTTTTGTTTTTAAACTTTTTAAAAGCACTCAAGAGAAATAAACGACTCTCTAAAACTTCCGGGTTGTCTCCCTGGCAGCGCTTTCTTTAAAGCCATTAAGCTAGGCATAAAGCACTCAACTAATCGATCCACCCGGATCCCAAGGTATATCAAAGCCAATTTTAATTAACAATGATTTGTAATTTAGTAGTGAGCACAAAGTAATATATATCATGCAATGACGAAGTCTAACTCTCTTCCTATGCATCGGCATGTCATAAAAGAACAATTCATGCACATCAAGTAAAGGCCAATGCATAGTATAAATAGTTTCTTGTAATTTTATCGTATTGGAAACATAGAGAGGCGGAGATGTAGTTCCTCTCTCATAATAATTGCAATTAGGAGCAGCAAGCACATGCATATTATATTCATCAAAATCATCATGTGTAGTAGTAAAACGCAACCCATCAATGTAATCCTTAATAAGCACAAACTTCTCCGATATAGTGTAGTTTGGAGAATTCAAAAAGATAATAGGACTATCATGTGTGGGTGCAATAGCAACAATTTCATTCTTAACATAAGGAACTATAGCAAGTTCATATCCATAAGCATAATTCATATTGGCATCATGGCCACAATCATAGCAAGCATCAATTTCATCAAAAAGGGATATTTCAAACGAATCCAAGGGATCATAGCAATCATCATAGCATTCATCCTTCGGTAAGCACGAAGGGAATTTAAACAATGTATGAGATAAAGAGTTACTCTCATCAGAAGGTGGGCACGGGTGATCAATCCGCTCTTCCTCCTTTTGTTCTTCGCTCTCCTCCTCATATTTTTCATCTAATGAGCTCACAGTGTCATCAATTTCTTCTTCCATAGGAGCCTGCAAAATATTAGTCTCTTCTTGGACAGCGGAGACTTTCTCAATACATTGATCAATATAGGCATTATATTCATAATTCTCATGGCAATATTTAAGTATAGCAAAATTATGAGATCTATAAACAGCATCATCATAATTTTCACACTTTTCAAACAAAGATTCAATTTCATAAGCACCCTTAAAAGCAACAAATTCTTCTATTTGTTCCACATCATAGTAATCATATATACCATTAGCATAAGAAGCTAAGGTTTCATTATCATTAAATTCACATGAAAAGGGACGGTGTGGAGCCTTCATCCTAGAGCAGCAAGTATAATCATATCTTAAGCATAAATTCCAAGCATACCATTGCAACATTTTAATTTGATCCCATAAGTGTTTCCCTTTTTGAGACAAGCGATAATCCCTAAAGTATTCCCGTTGATCCAAAGTAACTCCCATTATCAAGTTGAATGGAGATTTATCAGGATTATCAAAGTAGTATTTAATATCTTCCACATAACGAGCATCGAGGGTTTTAGGAGGTTCCCCATCTCCATGAGTAGCAAGTACAACTAATTTTTTTGGTGTTTCGTGTTCCATATCCATAACTAAAGATATAAAACAACTTAGAACAGAAAATAAAAACTACTTAGTGATAAAGCAAACAAGCACACACGAGAATATCAACCCCACGCTATTGCTCCCCGGCAACGGCGCCAGAAAAAAGTCTTGATAACCCACAAGTATAGGGGATCAATTGTAGCTTTTTCGATAAATAAGAGTGTCAAACCCAACGAGGAGCTAAAGGTAGAATTAATATTCCCTTCAAGTTCTATCGACCACCGATACAACTCTACGCGCACTTAACGTTCGCTTTACCTAGAACAAGTATGAAACTATTTTGTAGGTGATAGGATAGGTTTGCAAGAATAAAACTAGAAGTACTCTGCGAGAATAAAACTACGAGTAATTTGCAAGATAATAAAAGTTAGTTGTTTAGTAGAAAGCTTTTGTAACACAAGAGAATGATTTGTCCCTAGGCAATCGATAACTAGACCGGTAATCATTGTTGCAATTTTATATGAGGGAGAGGCATGAGCTAACATACTTTCCGTACTTGGATCATATGCACTTATGATTGGAACTCTAGCAAGCATCCGCAACTTCCAAAGATCATTAAGGTAAAACCCAACCATAGCATTAAGTATCAAGTCCCCTTTACTCCCATACGCAACAACCCCCTTATTCGGGTGTAAGCTTCTGTCACTCTAGCCGCCCACTATAAGAGAATTATGAACGTATTGCAAACCCTATAGTGGGGATCCCTCACGCTTGCGCGACACGGAGGGCACCATAGGACAGCACCAAAATAAAACATACAACTCAAACCAATCACGATCATCAATCAACCCATAGGACAAAACGGATCTACTCAAACATCATAGGATGGCTACAAATCATTGGATAATAATATGTAGCATTAAGCACAATGTTTAAGTAGAGAATTACAGCAGGAAAAGAGAGGTTACACTGCTGCATAGAGGGGGAGAGAGTTGGTGTTGACGGCGGCGAAGTTGTTGGTGTAGATCGCTGTCACGATGGTTCCCCCGGCGGCGCTCCGGCGCCACCGGGAGAGAGGGGGAGAGAGCCCCCCTCCTTATTCTTCTTCCTTGGCCTCCTCCCTAGATGGGAGAAGAGTTCCCCCTCTGGTCCATGGCCGCCATGGCGGCGGAGGGGCAGGAGCACCTCCTAAATTGGATCTCTCTCTCTGTTCTCTTCTGTTTCGCGCTCCTATTTTCTGGCCTTTCACCGTTTCTTAAATTCCCGGAGATCCGTAACTCCGATTGCATTGAAATTTTAACACGATTTTATTCTGGATATTAGCTTCCTTGCGCCCGAAGAATAGCACCAACCGACCTACGAGGGCCTCACGAGGCACCACGGCGCGCATGGCCCCCCCTGGCGCACCCTGGTGCCTCATGGGGCCCACGAGCACCGCCTTACATTGATTCCACCTCCCAAAAATCACATATATTCCAAAATAATTCTCCGTAAAATTTTATTGCATTTGGACTTCGTTTGATATGGATTTTCTGTGAAACAAAAAACAAGCAGAAAACAGGAACTGGCACTGGGCACTGGATCAATATGTTAGTCCCAAAAAATAATATAAAATGTTGCCAAAAGTATGTGGAAATTGTAGGATATTGGTATGAAACAATCAAAAATTATAGATACGACGGAGACGTATCACCCACCACAACAACTAATGCTATGGAGGAAAATGAGAGGAAGAACGAAGAAGAGAACACGAAGAACTCCAAGATCTAGATCCAAGGGGTTCCCTCACAAAGAGGAGAAAGTGATTGGTGGAAATGTGGATCTAGATCTCCTCTCTCTTTTCCCTCAAAAACTAGCAACAATCCATGGAGGGATTGAGAGAAACCAAGCTCGAAGAAGGTCAACAATGGGGGCAAAACACGAGCTCAAGTGATGGGGACCATTGGGGAAGAAGACCCCCTTAAATAGGCCCCCCCCCAAATCCAACCGTTAAGCCCACAAGTCGTGCACAAGCTGTACTACCGCTTGGGGAGCGGTACTACCGCTTAGCACGGTCGAAACAGCCCAACGAGACAGAAAAACATGAACGGTAGTTCTGCCAGAGAGGTAGTACCGCTCGGGGGAGAGGCAATACCGCTTGAGAGGTAGTACCGCTCGGGGGAGCAGTACTACCGCTTAGAGAGGTACTACCGCTCTCTACTACCGGTCAAGCGGATTGGATAACAGAAGCATAAAATAAGCGGAAGTGGAAGCTGTATTGGTCAGCGAAAGTACCGCCTAAGCGGTACTACCGCTCGGGGTAGAGGTACTACCGCTTGAGGGGTACTACCGCTCTCTACTATCGCTCAAGCAAAACAGAAGGAGCAAGAAAACCAGAACTACCATAACTTCTGCATATGAGCTCCGAATTGAGCAAACTCAAGCTTGTTGGATAGATCACGACGATATAGAGATGTGAAACCTCTATGAATGAAGAACTGGCAAAAACTCCAACATCGAAAACATCATAGAAGATGCATATGAACTCTGTTTTCGATGAACTCGAGCTTGTCATGAGGATGACCATAAGCTCTAAAACTCACAAAGAGAAACACCAAATAAGAACCAAGAAAGATGATGCAACGATGCAATGGTTTGAGCTCTCTAAGAACGATACGATCAAGCTACTAACTTGAGAGCCCCCCTTGATGGTACGGCAATCGATCCTATAACCCGGTCTCCCAACTACCACCATGAGACCGGTAAAATAGAAAACCTATCAAGGGCAAACCTTAGCCTTGCACAAAGTCCACTTGAGCTAGATGATGACGATCTTGACTTCCTCAAGATGGACCACCTTTCTTGATTGCGTTGGCTCGATGAAGACTGGTTGATTGCTCCCCCATACTCCACTATGGGTGAGCCACTCTTCGGTACATCTTCACAAGTCCATTGTCACCACAATGGACGGCAAGCTTCAAGCATGATCTCTTCGTGATTCTCCACTTGAACTTGCACACCGCAATCTTGACGACGATCACCACTTGATGTCATCCTCCATGGATTGTATGAGATCTTCCTCTTGACACAAGCCCATGGAAACATACCTAACCCCACATAGAACTCTCACGTAGACCATGGGTTAGTACATAAAGCGTAATGGACAATGCTTACCATACCATGGGATCACTTGATCCCTCTCGGTACATCTTGTACGCTTTGTGTGTTGATCAACTTGATTCATTCTTTCACTTAGTCATGATCAACCTTGTATCATGTCTTCTCTATGACCAATCCTTGGATAATTCCTTGAATAGCACCTTGGTCACCACATAAACTCCTTGAAACCAACACATGGACTTCAAGAAGTGCCTATGGACAAATCCTACGAATATAACTCAAGGCAACCATTAGTCCATAGAGAATGTCATCAATTACCAAAACCACACATGGGGGCACCATGCTCTTTCAACGTATCACCGACATGGATCCTTGTTCCCTTAATTTGCATCTTGCGGATTCCACTATTAAAAAGCCATTAGGTAGAATAAATGATGTGCTTATTCTTGCAAATAGAAATTATGTGCCCATGGACTTTATTTTTCTTGATATTGAATGCAATCCTTCTCGCCCCATAATACTTGGTAGGCCTTTTCTACGAACGATTGGTGCTATTATTGATATGAAAGAAGGTAATATAAGATTTCAATTTCCATTAAAGAAAGGGATGGAACACTTCCCTAGAAAGAGAATTAAATTAAGCACCTTATGAATCTATTATGATGGCCACCTATGGAATTAACTTGAAGGATGACAACACTTGAAACTATGCATTATGCCTAGCTAGGGGCATAAAACAATAGCGCTTGTTGGGAGGCAACCCAATGAATAAAATAAATTTTTGCTTTTACCTTCTGTTCTTGAGTGTTTACACAATTATAGCTTCTGTTATGATTGTATTTTTATGTTTTAATTAGTGTTTGTGCCAAGTAATGCCTTTGGGACGATTTGGAAGATAGTATAATTGATGCTGTTTGAAAACAGAAACTTTTGCGTCCAGTGCTGGAATTTTGGTTTTTTTGCTGGAACGTCAGAACCTTCTGAATGTTTTACACAATATTGATATATGAATTTCCCACATTGTCCTCATTTTTCAGAATTTTTGGAGTTACAGAAGTATAACGTTAATTTAGATCTTTACAAACTGTTCTATTTTAGACAGATTCTGTTTTTGTTGCATAATTTGCTTACTTTGATGAATCTATGGATCGTATCGGGGGGTATGAGTCATGGAGAAGTTGGAGTACAGTAGCATTATGCCAATATTAAATATGAATCAATTTACAACAGTACCTAAAGTTTAAGATTTGTTTGTTATACTAACGGATCTCACGAGGTTTCTGTTGAGTTTTGTGTGCTAAAGTTTTCATGTTTTGGGTGAGACTACGATGGATAAAGGAATAAGGAGCGGCAAGAGCCTAAGCTTGGGGATTCCCAAGGCACCCCAAGGAAATATTCAAGGAAGACTCAAGTGTCTAAGCTTGGGGATGCCCCGGAAGGCATCCCCTCTTTCGTCTACAATCTATCGGCAACTCACTTGGAGCTATATTTTTATTCATCACATAATATGTGTTTTACTTGGAGCGTCTTGTGATATAGTTTGTTTGCTTTTGTTTTCTTTTTAGTTTGTCACAATCATCTTTGCTGAACACACCTTTTTGAGAGGGACACACATTATTCGTGATTTGTTAGAATACTCTATGTGCTTCATTTATATCTTTTGAGCTAGGCAGTTGCTCTAGTGCTTCACTTATATCTTTTAGAGCACGGCGGTGGTTATATTTTAAAGAAATAGTTGCACTCTCATGCTTCACTTATATCTTTTTGAGAGTCTAATGAATAGCAATGGTAATATCGGGTTATGAATTTGGTCCTGATTTGATAGGTATTCAAGAGGGATATAATAAAAACTTTCATGTAGATCACTGAATATGATAAGTTTGATTCCTTGCAATAGTTTTGCGATATTAAGATGGTAATATGTGGGAGGTATTAGTAGATAACTGTGGTTTAGTAAGAATATTGGTGTTAAGGTTTGTGATTCCCGAAGCATGCACGTATGATCTGTCGTTATGCTAAGAAGTTGGAGCATGATTTATTGTTGATTGTCTACCTTATGAGTGGCGGTTGGGGATGAGCGATGGACTTGTCCTACTAATCTATCCCTTTAGGGGCATGCGTAGTAGTACTTTGCTTCGAGGGCTAATAAACTTTCGCAATAAGTATGTGAGTTCTTTATGACTACTGTGAGTCCATGGATTATACGCACTCTCACCCTTCCGCAATTTGCTAGCCTCTTCGGTACCGTGCATTGCCCTTTCTCACATCGAGAGTTGGTGCAAACTTCGCCGGAGCATCCAAACCCCGTGATATGATACACTCTATCACTCATAAGCCTCTTTATATCTTCCTCAAAACAGCCACCACACCTACCTATCATGGCATTTCCATAGCTATTCCGAGATATATTGCCATGCAACTTCCACCGTTCCGTTTTTATGACACACATCATCATTGTCATATTGCTTTGCATGATCATATAGCTGACATAGTATTTGTGGCTCAGCCACCATTCATCATTTTTTATACATGTTACGCTAACATCATTGCACATCCTGGTACACTACCAGAGACATTCATATAGAGTCATATTTTTGTTCTAGTATCGAGTTATAATATTGAGTTGTAAGTAAATAAAAGTGTGATGATCATCATTATTAGAGCATTGTCCCAGTGAGGAAAGGATGATGGAGACCATGATTCCCCCACAAGTCGGGATGAGACTCTAGACGAAAATAAAAAAAATAGGCGAAAAAGAGCCATGAAAAAAAATGAGAGAAAAAGAGAGAAGGGGCAATGTTACTATCCTTTTTCCACACTTGTGCTTCAGAGTAGCACCATGTTTTTCATATAGAGAGTCTCCTATTTTGTCACTTTCATATACTAGTGGGAATTTTTCATTATAGAACTTGGCTTGTATATTCCGATGATGGGATTCCTCAAATGCCCGAGGTCTTCATGAGCAAGCAAGTTGGATGCACACCCACTTACTTTTCATGTTGAGCTTTCATACACTTATAGCTCTTAGTGCATCCGTTGCATGGCAATCCGTACTCCTCGCATTGACATCAATTGATGGGCATCTCCATAGCCCGTTGATTAGCCTCGTCGATGTGAGACTATCTTCTTATTTTTTGACTTCTCTTATTTATCTCTACCACCACACTCTATTCCACCCATAGTGATATATCCATGGCTTGTGCTCATGTATTGCGTGGGAGTTGAAAAAGCAGAAGCGCGTTAAAAAGTATGAACCAATTGCTCGGCTTGTCATCGGGGTAGTGCATGATAAATACTTTGTGTTAAGAAGATGGAGCATGACAGGATTGTATGATTTTGTAGGGATAACGTTCTTTAGCATTTTTATTTTGAAAGACATGATTGTTTATTAGTATGCCTGAGTATTGATGTCTTTATATCAAATTATAGACTATTGCTTTGAATCATTCGGATCTTATTATTCATACCGTAAGAGAAAGATTACATGATGAAACATGATAGGTAGCATTCCACATCAAAAATTCTGTTTTTATCATTTACCTACTCGAGGACGAGCATGAATTAAGCTTGGGGATGCTTGATACGCCTCCAACGTATCTATAATTTTTGATTTTTCCATGCTATTATAGTATCAATCTTGGATGTTTTATATGCAATTATATGCCATTATATATCATTTTTTGGGACTAACCTATTAACCCAGTGCCCAGTGCCAGTTGCTGTTTTTTGCTTGTTTTTGCCTTTTCAGAAAATCATTATCAAAAAGTGTCCAAACGAGAAAAAAACTTTGGATTAATTTTTTCTGGACCAGAAGAGACCCAGAAAGCTTTGGGAGAAGACCAGAAGAGCCACGAGGAGGCGGCAAGCCTGGAGGGCGCGCCCCAGGGGGGTGGCCGCGCTCCCCAGGCTTGTGGGCCCGTCGTGGCACCTCTTGACCTAATTCCTTTGCTATAAATTCACAAATATTTCCAAACCAACAGAGAGACAGAAGAGAAAACCTTTCCGCCGCCGCAAGCCTCTGTTCTTCTGTGATCCCATCTGGAGGGCTTTTTCGGTACTCTGCCGGAGGGGGAATCGATCACGGAGGGCTTCTACATCAACCTTGCTACCCTTCCGATGATTTGTGAGTAGTTTACCACAGACCTACGGGTCCATAGCTAGTAGCTAGATGGCTTCTTCTCTCTCTTTGATCTTCAATACCATGTTCTCCTCGATGTTCTTGGAGTTTTATCCGATGTAATCTTCTTTTGCGGTGGGTTTGTTGGGTGATACGTCTCCAACGTATCTATAATTTATGAAGTATTCATGCCATGTTTATAACAATTCTATATGGCTTTGGTATGATTTGATTAGAACTAACCCGGACTGACGCTGTTTTCAGCAGAATTGGTGTTGTTTTTTGTGCAGAAATAAAAGTTCTTGGAATTGGATGAAACTTTTTGGAGATTTTTTATGGAATAAATAAAAAATACTGGAACCAAGACCCACTGGAGGGGGCCACCCAGTGCCCACGAGGCACCAGGGCGCGCCCTGGCACCTCGTGGGGCCCACGTGGCTCCGTCTGACCAGATTCCAACGCTGAAAAATCTTATAAATAGAGAAACCCCCAGGAATAACCCTAGAACTTTGACTCCGCCGCCGCAAGCCTCTGTACTTCCATGATCTCATCTACAGCCCTTTTCCGGCACCCTGCCAGAGGGGGGAAATTATCACCGGAGGCCATCTTCATCATCCCAGTGGTCTCTATGATGAGGAGGGAGTAGTTCACCCTCGGGGCTGAGGGTTTGTACAAGTAGCTATGTGTTTTATCTCTCTCTCTCTCGCTCTCGCGTTCTTGATTTGGCACGATCTTGATGTACCGCGAGCTTTGTTAATATAGTTGGATCATATGGTGTTTCTCCCCTCTCTATCCTTGTTGTGATGAATCGAATCTTTTCCCTTTGAGGTTTCGTTATTGTCGGATTGAATATTTCAGATTTGAGAACACTTGATGTATGTCTTGCATATGAATACCCGTGGTGACAATGGGGTATTATATTGATTCACTTGATATATGTTTTGGCACTCAACTCGCGGATTCCCGCGGTGACATTGGGGTAATCTATGCATTGGGGTTGATGCACGGTTTCATTATCTTTTCTCCGATAGAAACTTTGGGGTGCTCCTTGGAGTTCTTTGTGTGGATTGAGTATTATGATTATGAAGTTGTTTGATGCATGTCATATAATCAACTCACGGATACTTGTGGTGACATTGGAGTATCTAGGTGACATTAGAGTTGGTTGTTGTGTATCATATGGTGTTATTCTAGTACGAACTCTAGGGCTGTTTGTGACACTTATAGGAATAGCTCAATAGATTGATCGGAAAGGATAACTTTGAGGTGGTTTCGTACCCTACAAACAATTTCTATCTTATGTTCTCCGCTAATAGGAACTTGGGAGTGATTCTTTATCGCACGTTGAGGGATGATTATATGATCCAATTATGTTAGCATTGTTGAGAGATTGCACTAGTTTTTAAGCATTGCAATACCTTTAGTGCTCACTTTTGTTACTTGCTACCTTGCTGTTTTTATATTTTCAGATTACAAAAACCTATATCTACTATCCATACTACACTTTTATCACCATCTCTTTGCCGAACTAGTGCACCTATACAATTTACCATTGTATTGGGTGTGTTGGGGACACAAGAGATTTCTTGTATTTGGTTGCAGGGTTGTTTGAGAGATACCATATTCAACCTACGCCTCCCATGGATTGATAAACCTTAGGTGATCCACTTGAGGGAAAATTGCTACTGTCCTACAAAACTCTGTGCTTGGAGGCCCAACACGAGTCTACAAGAATAAGTTGTGTAGTAGACATCAAGCTCTTTTCTGGCGCCGTTGCCGGGGAGGTGAGTGCTTGAAGGTATATCTTTAGATCTTGCAATCGAATCTTTTAGTTTCTTGTTTATCACTAGTTTGGTTTTATAAAAAGAAAACTACAAAAAAATGGAATTGAGGTTGCCTCATATTATTCATCTTTATAATGTCTTTCTTGAAAATAAGGATTCTGATAGTTGTGCTCAATTGATAGAAGAAGAATTCAATAAAATGTTTGGCATAAAATATTTGAATGATGAGCATGATTGCAATGTTGCTAGTATGAATTCTTTGAATATCCATGATGCTAATGATATGCAAAACTACATGCTTGGGGATGCTTTGTTTTATGAAGATGATATTTTTACTCCCCCAAGTTTTGATGAGAAAATTTATTATGATGATTGCATGCCTCCTATTTATGATTATTATATTGATGAAAGTGGATATAGAGAGGTCATGACTTTATTTAATGATGAATCCACTATTTTGGAAGAGGTTTCAATTGAGTATGACAACAAAGTTGCTATCTATGATGATTATTGTGATGACATGTATGCTATAAAGAATAATAATAACCATGAAACTTGCCATCATGATTTTAATTTTCAATTGGATTATGCCAATCAAGTATCTCATGATAGTTATTTTGTTGAGTTTGCTCCCACTATTATGAATGAGAAGGAAATTGCTTATGTGGAGAGTAGTAAAATTTCTATGCTTGTGGATCTTGAAAAGAATGCTTTATGTGATAGCTATATTGTTGAATTCATTCATGATGCTACTGAAAATTATTATTAGAGAGGATCATATGCTTTTAGGAGTTGCAACAATATCAAGTTTTCTCTCTATGTGTTGAAAGTTTTGAAGTTATGCTTGTTTTGCCTTCCTATGCTAGTTGATTCTTGCTCCCATAAACTATTTTCTCACAAAATCCCTATGCATAGGAAGTTTTTTAGTCTTAAATGTGCTTGACATATAATTCATGATGCTCTCTTTGTGTTTCAATTCTTTACTTTTATGTGAGCATCATTGAAATCATCATGCCTAGCTAAAAGGCATTAAAGAAAAGCGCTTGTTGGGAGACAACCCAATACTTATACCTACTGTTTTTGTGTGTCCACATGATTAAGCTACTGTAGTAATCATGTTTTATATGTTTTCTTTCAATAATGTGCCAAGTAAAGCCTTTGGGATAGTGTGGATGCTTGTTGATTTGATTCTGTGCAAAAACAGAAACTTTTGCGTCCAGTGCTGGAATTTATATTCTGTACTGGAGTGTGAAAAAATTCTGAAATGTTTACACAGTATTGGGTTACAAATTTTTTACGTTGTCCTAATTTTTCAGAATTTTTGGAGGTACATAAGTATGGTTTTTAAATCGCCCACTAGATGCTGTTCTGTTTTTGACAGATTCTGTTTTCGGTGCATAGTTTGCTTGTTTTAGTGTTTCCATAGCTTATATTATGAGATATAAATTGTGGAAATGATAGACTACAGTAGGCATTATGTGAGAACAATTATGAATCTTGTCTTGACAGTACCTAAGTGGGTGATTTATTTTTATCATACTAACCTATCTCACAAGTTCCGTTAAGTTTTGTGTGATTGAAGTTTTCAAGTTTTAGGTGAGATATCGATATGAGGAGAATAAGGAGTGGCAAGACCCTAAGCTTGGGGATGCCCAAGGCACTCCAAGGTAATATTCAAGGAATACCCAAGCAACTAAGCTTGGGGATGCCCCGGAAGGCATCTCCTCTTTCGTCTTCAACATTACCGGTAACCTTACTTGGAGCTATATTTTTATTCGTCACATAATATGAGTTTTGCTTGGAGCGTCATTTTATTTTGTTGAGATTTGCTTGCTGCTATCAATAATCATGTTTTGTATCTTTTAGTTCAATAAAATGCCAATTATAGCCTTTACCATGCTCAGTTTGCAAGTTCATGTGTTGCTGTTTGAAAACAGAAAATTTTCTTTTATGTCCAGAATATTCGTGAATAGTCAGAACATGATAAAAAACTGAAATTTTTACACAGTAATAATGCATGAGTTCTCTGTCACGTGGTAATTTTTCAGAATTTTTGGAGTTAGGGAAGTATGGATTCTTATTCCCCTTTTACAGACTATTCTGGTTTGGCAGATTGCTGTTATAGTTGCATTGTTTGCATATGTTTGCGTGTTTAATGTTTCTATTTGAGGATAGGAGTATTAAATATGAAGAGGCATTTAGTATGCAATGCTTAATTATAATTTTTGTGATTTGCTACAGTAGAGAATGTTAAAGTTTTGAGTTGATTTATACTAACTTATCTCACGAGTTCTTGTTGAGTCTTATGTGGATGAAGTTTTTAGGATTTAGAGAAACCGTGATATGAGAGGAATTAAGGAGACACAAGATCTCAAGCTTGGGGATGCCCAAGGCATCCCAAATTAATATTTCAAGATGTCTCAAGCATCTAAGCTTGGGGATGCCCCGGTAGGCATCCCACCTTTCTTCTTCAACAACTATCGGTCAGTTTTGGTTGAGCCTAAGTTTTTGCTTCTTCACATGATATGTGCTATTCTTGGAATGTCATTTTATTTTGTTTTCTTTGCTGTTTGAATAAAATACTTAAGATCTGAATTTTTTAAATGAGAGAGAGTTCTCACATAGCTACTTAATTACTTAACTACTCATTTGATCTTCACTTATATCTTTTTGGAGTAGTTTGTCATTTACTTTTGTTCTTCACTTATATCCTATGCGTAAATTGTTGAAATGAATTGAATATCATAAAGTTGAAATTTATATGCTTCATATGCTTGTCCCATGAGGAGTAGTGACTTCACATACAAGAAGTATAAATGGTAAAGTTTATTGAAAGTTAACAAACATAGCATTGGTCACTTGAACAATTCATGAAAGAATTTTGAAGGAAGAGAAATTTCACATATAAATATACTATCTTGGACATCTTCTATGATTGTGATCCCCCATTAATTATTTTCAAGCTTGATCAAGTAGTTGACGTTGGACAAGGAAGACAACGTAATGAGTTATGTTTGTTTATATTCACATAGAAGTTATATTGTCATGGATCCTCTAACATGTGGTGCTTGCTTAGGATCTTTTGCTAGCCAAAAATTCGTACTAAGTAGAGATACTACTTGTGCATCCAAAAACCCTTAAACCCAGTTTCTTGCCATGAGAGTCCACTATATCTACCTATGGATTGAATAAGATCCTTCAAGTAAGTTGTCATCGGTGCAAAAAGCAATAAAAATTGCTCCTAAAATATGTATGATCTTTTATTGTAAGGGAAAATAAGCGTTGTACGAACTTGTGATGGTAAAGAAATAAAAGCGACAGACTGCATAATAAAGGTTGCTATCACAAGGGGCAATATAATGTGACGTTCCTTTGCATTAAGGGCTTGTGCATCCAAAAATAAAAAGCGCATGACAACCTCTGCTTCCCTCTGCGAAGGGCCTATCTTTTACTTTTCTGTATTTACTTTTATGCAAGAGTCATTAATGTTCATCCCTATTCCGCTCTATTTATTCTTTAGTTGGCAAGCATTATGTGGTAGGGAAATATCCAGGCACATATATCCAGTTGAATATAGGTGATCATGAGTAATTATTGTTGACATTATCCCTGAGATAAATAAGTTGGGAGGCGAAACATTAAGCCCCTATCTTCCTATGTGTTTGACTAAAACGATTTGTTCTAAAAATATGCTTTGAGTGTCAGCAATCATGGAAGACTAAAAGATGGTTGAGTATGTGGAATTTGCTAGATCAAAGCTCTTACATAGACCCTTCCTGAAATTAAGATGAATTGCAATTGTTTGATGACTGAGAACATAGTTTGTTAGTTTTCAAGAAAGTTTATGGCCTATACTTTAAACATGTGAATAGCTTGCTACTTGATCATGAGAAGTTTTATGAGATGAGCTACTGATTATGATATATATTGATGCTAGAAAAAGTGATTGAAATTATCATTGATCAAACTTATGCACTATGCTAGCATTCACACTTCATAAATTATTTCTTTTATCATTTACCTACTCGAGGACGAGCAGGAATTAAGCTTGGGGATGCTGATACGTCTCCAATGTATCTATAATTTATGAAGTATTCATGCCATGTTTATAACAATTCTATATGATTTTGGTATGATTTGATTAGAACTAACCCGGACTGACGCTGTTTTCAGCAGAATTGCCATGGTGTTGTTTTTTGTGCAGAAATAAAAGTTCTTGGAATTGGATGAAACTTTCTGGAGATTTTTATGGAATAAATAAAAAATACTGGAACCAAGACCCACTGGAGGGGGGCCACCCAGTGCCCACGAGGCACCGTCTGACCTGATTCCAACGCTGAAAAATCCTATAAATAGAGAAACCCCCAGAAATAACCCTAGAACTTCGACTCCGCCGCCGCAAGCCTCTGTACCTCCATGATCTCATCTACAGCCCTTTTCCGGCACCCTGCCGGAGGGGGGAAATCATCACCGGAGGCCATCTTCATCATCCCGGCGGTCTCCATGACGAGGAGGGAGTAGTTCACCCGCGGGGTTGAGGGTTTGTACCAGTAGCTATGTGTTTTATCTCTCTCTCTCTCTCTCACGTTCTTGATTTGGCACGATCTTGATGTACCGCGAGCTTTGTTAATATAGTTGGATCATATGGTGTTTCTCCCCTCTCTATCCTTGTTGTGATGAATCGAATCTTTTCCCTTTGAGGTTTCATTATTGTCGGATTGAATATTTCAGATTTGAGAACACTTGATGTATGTCTTGCATATGAATACCCGTTGTGACAATGGGGTATTATATTAATTCACTTGATATATGTTTTGGCACTCAACTCGCGGATTCCCGCGGTGACATTGGGGTAATCTATGCATTGGGGTTGATGCACGTTTTCATTATCTTTTCTCCGATAGAAACTTTGGGGTGCTCCTTGGAGTTCTTTGTGTGGATTGAGTATTATGATTATGAAGTTGTTTGATGCATGTCATATAATCAACTCACGGATACTTGTGGTGACATTGGAGTATCTAGGTGACATTAGAGTTGGTTGTTGTGTATCATATGGTGTTATTCTAGTACGAACTCTAGGGCTGTTTGTGACACTTATAGGAATAGCTCAATAGATTGATCGGAAAGGATAACTTTGAGGTGGTTTCGTACCCTACAAACAATTTCTATCTTATGTTTTCCGCTAATAGGAACTTGGGAGTGATTCTTTATCGCACGTTGAGGGATGATTATATGATCCAATTATGTAAGCATTGTTGAGAGATTGCACTAGTGAAAGTATAAACCGTAGGCCTTGTTTTTAAGCATTGCAATACCGTTTGTGCTTACTTTTGTTACTTGCTACCTTGCTGTTTTTATATTTTCAGATTACAAAAACCTATATCTACTATCCATACTACACTTTTATCACCATCTCTTCGCCGAACTAGTGCACCTATACAATTTACCATTGTATTGGGTGTGTTGGGGACACAAGAGATTTCTTATATTTGGTTGCAGGGTTGTTTGAGAGATATCATATTCAACCTATGCCTCCCACGGATTGATAAACCTTAGGTCATCCATTTGAGGGAAAATTGCTATTGTCCTACAAAACTCTGCGCTTGGAGGCCCAACACGAGTCTACAAGAATAAGTTGTGTAGTAGATATCATTGGGATCCGATGAATTGTGAGTTTATGATCAGATTATTCATGAGAAATATTTGAGTCTTCTCTGAACTCTTTTATGCATGATTATTATAGCTTTGTATTTCTCTCCGATCTATCGATTTGGTTTGGACTACTAGATTGATTTATCTTGCAATGGGAGAGGTGCTTTGTGATGGGTTCAATCTTGCGGTGCTCAATCCCAGTGACAGAAGGGGACATGACACGTATTTGTATTGTTGCCATTAAGGATAAAAAGATGGGGTTTAATCATATTGCTTGAGTTTACTTTGTCTACATCATGTCATCTTGCTTAAGGCGTTACTCTGTTTCATACTTAATACCCTAGATGCATGCTGGATGGCGGTCGATGGGTGGAGTAATAGTAGTAGTGCAGGCAGGAGTCGGTCTACTTGTCTCAAACGTGATGCCTATATACATGATCATTGCCATGAATCCGTCATAATTATTTGCTTTTCTATCAATTGCCCAACAGTAATTTGTTTACCCACCGTATGCTATGTGTTCGAGAGAGAAGCCTCTAGTGAAAACTATGGCCCCCGGTCTACTTTATCATATATTAAAAACCTAAAAATACCTTGCTGCAATTTATTTACTTTTATTTTTATTAGTATTTTAGTTTATCTATTTACCTCGATAAGATTTAATCCTTGCAAATAACCGCTATGAGGATTGACAACCCTCTTATTTGCGTTGGGTGCAAGTGTTTGCTCTTTTGTGTGCAGGTGCGCTTAACGGAATTTTGCTTGGTTCTCCTACTGGATTGATAACCTTGGTTCTTAACTGAGGGAAATACTTATCTCTACTGTACTGCATCATCCTCTCCTCTTCGGGGAATTACCAACGCAGACTATAAGTAGCACGCACACAGTTTGGTCGGGGGATCTCTGATTCATGTGTCGCGTTAGTAGTCGCCTAACTACTAGAAAAAGGCCTATCCCCAATATCTCTACTAGTGGCGCACTATGCTAGTAGTGCACCACTCCTATGTAGCAGTGGCGCACATATGTATGGTGCGCCATAGCAACCACAATTACCAGTGGCGCACCTGGTGTATAGTGCGCCACTACTAAGTTTGACCAAGGTTTGACCCATCCCCTAGACATACCAATGGCGCACTATGTATAGATGCGCCACTCCTATTTCAGGTAACAGTGGCGCACCTACACGAAGTGCGCCATTGCTATGCACCTATTCATGTCCAGTGAGCTAGCAGCCACCACCTACCCCACATCCCCCCAGCCCGCTGCCGCCAGCCGCGCCGCCCCCCCCCCCGGCGCGCCCGCCGCAGGTCTCCTCCCCGCGCCCCGTCTCCTTCCTCTCCTCCTCTCCGCGCCAGCGTCATTTTATTTTGTTGAGATTTGCTTGCTGCTATCAATAATCATGTTTTGTATCTTTTAGTTCAATAAAATGCCAATTATAGCCTTTACCATGCTCAGTTTGCAAGTTCATGTGTTGCTGTTTGAAAACAGAAAATTTTCTTTTATGTCCAGAATATTCGTGAATAGTCAGAACATGATAAAAAACTGAAATTTTTACACAGTAATAATGCATGAGTTCTCTGTCACGTGGTAATTTTTCAGAATTTTTGGAGTTAGGGAAGTATGGATTCTTATTCCCCTTTTACAGACTATTCTGGTTTGGCAGATTGCTGTTATAGTTGCATTGTTTGCATATGTTTGCGTGTTTAATGTTTCTATTTGAGGATAGGAGTATTAAATATGAAGAGGCATTTAGTATGCAATGCTTAATTATAATTTTTGTGATTTGCTACAGTAGAGAATGTTAAAGTTTTGAGTTGATTTATACTAACTTATCTCACGAGTTCTTGTTGAGTCTTATGTGGATGAAGTTTTTAGGATTTAGAGAAACCGTGATATGAGAGGAATTAAGGAGACACAAGATCTCAAGCTTGGGGATGCCCAAGGCATCCCAAATTAATATTTCAAGATGTCTCAAGCATCTAAGCTTGGGGATGCCCCGGTAGGCATCCCACCTTTCTTCTTCAACAACTATCGGTCAGTTTTGGTTGAGCCTAAGTTTTTGCTTCTTCACATGATATGTGCTATTCTTGGAATGTCATTTTATTTTGTTTTCTTTGCTGTTTGAATAAAATACTTAAGATCTGAATTTTTTAAATGAGAGAGAGTTCTCACATAGCTACTTAATTACTTAACTACTCATTTGATCTTCACTTATATCTTTTTGGAGTAGTTTGTCATTTACTTTTGTTCTTCACTTATATCCTATGCGTAAATTGTTGAAATGAATTGAATATCATAAAGTTGAAATTTATATGCTTCATATGCTTGTCCCATGAGGAGTAGTGACTTCACATACAAGAAGTATAAATGGTAAAGTTTATTGAAAGTTAACAAACATAGCATTGGTCACTTGAACAATTCATGAAAGAATTTTGAAGGAAGAGAAATTTCACATATAAATATACTATCTTGGACATCTTCTATGATTGTGATCCCCCATTAATTATTTTCAAGCTTGATCAAGTAGTTGACGTTGGACAAGGAAGACAACGTAATGAGTTATGTTTGTTTATATTCACATAGAAGTTATATTGTCATGGATCCTCTAACATGTGGTGCTTGCTTAGGATCTTTTGCTAGCCAAAAATTCGTACTAAGTAGAGATACTACTTGTGCATCCAAAAACCCTTAAACCCAGTTTCTTGCCATGAGAGTCCACTATATCTACCTATGGATTGAATAAGATCCTTCAAGTAAGTTGTCATCGGTGCAAAAAGCAATAAAAATTGCTCCTAAAATATGTATGATCTTTTATTGTAAGGGAAAATAAGCGTTGTACGAACTTGTGATGGTAAAGAAATAAAAGCGACAGACTGCATAATAAAGGTTGCTATCACAAGGGGCAATATAATGTGACGTTCCTTTGCATTAAGGGCTTGTGCATCCAAAAATAAAAAGCGCATGACAACCTCTGCTTCCCTCTGCGAAGGGCCTATCTTTTACTTTTCTGTATTTACTTTTATGCAAGAGTCATTAATGTTCATCCCTATTCCGCTCTATTTATTCTTTAGTTGGCAAGCATTATGTGGTAGGGAAATATCCAGGCACATATATCCAGTTGAATATAGGTGATCATGAGTAATTATTGTTGACATTATCCCTGAGATAAATAAGTTGGGAGGCGAAACATTAAGCCCCTATCTTCCTATGTGTTTGACTAAAACGATTTGTTCTAAAAATATGCTTTGAGTGTCAGCAATCATGGAAGACTAAAAGATGGTTGAGTATGTGGAATTTGCTAGATCAAAGCTCTTACATAGACCCTTCCTGAAATTAAGATGAATTGCAATTGTTTGATGACTGAGAACATAGTTTGTTAGTTTTCAAGAAAGTTTATGGCCTATACTTTAAACATGTGAATAGCTTGCTACTTGATCATGAGAAGTTTTATGAGATGAGCTACTGATTATGATATATATTGATGCTAGAAAAAGTGATTGAAATTATCATTGATCAAACTTATGCACTATGCTAGCATTCACACTTCATAAATTATTTCTTTTATCATTTACCTACTCGAGGACGAGCAGGAATTAAGCTTGGGGATGCTGATACGTCTCCAATGTATCTATAATTTATGAAGTATTCATGCCATGTTTATAACAATTCTATATGATTTTGGTATGATTTGATTAGAACTAACCCGGACTGACGCTGTTTTCAGCAGAATTGCCATGGTGTTGTTTTTTGTGCAGAAATAAAAGTTCTTGGAATTGGATGAAACTTTTTGGAGATTTTTATGGAATAAATAAAAAATACTGGAACCAAGACCCACTGGAGGGGGGCCACCCAGTGCCCACGAGGCACCGTCTGACCTGATTCCAACGCTGAAAAATCCTATAAATAGAGAAACCCCCAGAAATAACCCTAGAACTTCGACTCCGCCGCCGCAAGCCTCTGTACCTCCATGATCTCATCTACAGCCCTTTTCCGGCACCCTGCCGGAGGGGGGAAATCATCACCGGAGGCCATCTTCATCATCCCGGCGGTCTCCATGACGAGGAGGGAGTAGTTCACCCGCGGGGTTGAGGGTTTGTACCAGTAGCTATGTGTTTTATCTCTCTCTCTCTCTCTCACGTTCTTGATTTGGCACGATCTTGATGTACCGCGAGCTTTGTTAATATAGTTGGATCATATGGTGTTTCTCCCCTCTCTATCCTTGTTGTGATGAATCGAATCTTTTCCCTTTGAGGTTTCATTATTGTCGGATTGAATATTTCAGATTTGAGAACACTTGATGTATGTCTTGCATATGAATACCCGTTGTGACAATGGGGTATTATATTAATTCACTTGATATATGTTTTGGCACTCAACTCGCGGATTCCCGCGGTGACATTGGGGTAATCTATGCATTGGGGTTGATGCACGTTTTCATTATCTTTTCTCCGATAGAAACTTTGGGGTGCTCCTTGGAGTTCTTTGTGTGGATTGAGTATTATGATTATGAAGTTGTTTGATGCATGTCATATAATCAACTCACGGATACTTGTGGTGACATTGGAGTATCTAGGTGACATTAGAGTTGGTTGTTGTGTATCATATGGTGTTATTCTAGTACGAACTCTAGGGCTGTTTGTGACACTTATAGGAATAGCTCAATAGATTGATCGGAAAGGATAACTTTGAGGTGGTTTCGTACCCTACAAACAATTTCTATCTTATGTTTTCCGCTAATAGGAACTTGGGAGTGATTCTTTATCGCACGTTGAGGGATGATTATATGATCCAATTATGTAAGCATTGTTGAGAGATTGCACTAGTGAAAGTATAAACCGTAGGCCTTGTTTTTAAGCATTGCAATACCGTTTGTGCTTACTTTTGTTACTTGCTACCTTGCTGTTTTTATATTTTCAGATTACAAAAACCTATATCTACTATCCATACTACACTTTTATCACCATCTCTTCGCCGAACTAGTGCACCTATACAATTTACCATTGTATTGGGTGTGTTGGGGACACAAGAGATTTCTTATATTTGGTTGCAGGGTTGTTTGAGAGATATCATATTCAACCTATGCCTCCCACGGATTGATAAACCTTAGGTCATCCATTTGAGGGAAAATTGCTATTGTCCTACAAAACTCTGCGCTTGGAGGCCCAACACGAGTCTACAAGAATAAGTTGTGTAGTAGATATCATTGGGATCCGATGAATTGTGAGTTTATGATCAGATTATTCATGAGAAATATTTGAGTCTTCTCTGAACTCTTTTATGCATGATTATTATAGCTTTGTATTTCTCTCCGATCTATCGATTTGGTTTGGACTACTAGATTGATTTATCTTGCAATGGGAGAGGTGCTTTGTGATGGGTTCAATCTTGCGGTGCTCAATCCCAGTGACAGAAGGGGACATGACACGTATTTGTATTGTTGCCATTAAGGATAAAAAGATGGGGTTTAATCATATTGCTTGAGTTTACTTTGTCTACATCATGTCATCTTGCTTAAGGCGTTACTCTGTTTCATACTTAATACCCTAGATGCATGCTGGATGGCGGTCGATGGGTGGAGTAATAGTAGTAGTGCAGGCAGGAGTCGGTCTACTTGTCTCAAACGTGATGCCTATATACATGATCATTGCCATGAATCCGTCATAATTATTTGCTTTTCTATCAATTGCCCAACAGTAATTTGTTTACCCACCGTATGCTATGTGTTCGAGAGAGAAGCCTCTAGTGAAAACTATGGCCCCCGGTCTACTTTATCATATATTAAAAACCTAAAAATACCTTGCTGCAATTTATTTACTTTTATTTTTATTAGTATTTTAGTTTATCTATTTACCTCGATAAGATTTAATCCTTGCAAATAACCGCTATGAGGATTGACAACCCTCTTATTTGCGTTGGGTGCAAGTGTTTGCTCTTTTGTGTGCAGGTGCGCTTAACGGAATTTTGCTTGGTTCTCCTACTGGATTGATAACCTTGGTTCTTAACTGAGGGAAATACTTATCTCTACTGTACTGCATCATCCTCTCCTCTTCGGGGAATTACCAACGCAGACTATAAGTAGCACGCACACAGTTTGGTCGGGGGATCTCTGATTCATGTGTCGCGTTAGTAGTCGCCTAACTACTAGAAAAAGGCCTATCCCCAATATCTCTACTAGTGGCGCACTATGCTAGTAGTGCACCACTCCTATGTAGCAGTGGCGCACATATGTATGGTGCGCCATAGCAACCACAATTACCAGTGGCGCACCTGGTGTATAGTGCGCCACTACTAAGTTTGACCAAGGTTTGACCCATCCCCTAGACATACCAATGGCGCACTATGTATAGATGCGCCACTCCTATTTCAGGTAACAGTGGCGCACCTACACGAAGTGCGCCATTGCTATGCACCTATTCATGTCCAGTGAGCTAGCAGCCACCACCTACCCCACATCCCCCCAGCCCGCTGCCGCCAGCCGCGCCGCCCCCCCCCCCCCGGCGCGCCCGCCGCAGGTCTCCTCCCCGCGCAGGAGCCCGCCATGGCCATGGCTCGAGCTCGAGCTCGGCCGAGCCCCGCGCCTCCCCTGGAGCCCGCCAGTCGGCGGCCTCCCCGCGACCAGATCCGTGCGCCATCGCACCGCGCGCCACGGTCACGATCCAGCCGCCTCAGCCCGTGAGCGAGCTCTGAGCCGCCGAGCTCGAGGCCGCGCGCCGTCCCTGCCCGGCGAGCCCCGCATGTCTCCTCCTCCCTGCGCCCCTTCCTCTCCTCTCCTCCCGGCTCTCTCATCTCTCTCTCTCTCTCTCTCTCTCTCTCTCTCTCTCTGTTCCGAGCAGGAGCTCGGCCGAGCCACCATGACCACGGCCGCCAGGAGCCCGAAGCCCGCCACCGCGCCGCCTAAGCCGCCCGAATCCGGCTGGATCCGGCTACGCCGGCCCCCTGCCCCGCCGCCGCCGGCCTCCCCGGCCTTCCCCCATCGACCTGTGCCGCCCAGCCCCACCACCAGCCGGCCACTGCCCCAGATCAGAAGATCCATCGGCCCCCTCTCCGACGGAATTTACTACTCTGATTCATCCCCTACATCAGCTTGTACACTGAGATCTACAGGTAATAATTTGCAGATCCTCTAGTCTGTTCCCAGTGTTCTGCTTTATTTTTTGATGCCTTATCAGTACAGCAACATGTTAGATAGGTGTAAAATTTCAAGACTTTGATGTTTCTGATGTGAAAGCATGCCCATATATGTTAGTACTTTGCATGACTAGTAGATCGATGGTGATATCAGCTTTGCATATTGACTAGATGCATAAGTGTGTTGACTGTTCCTGTAGTTTTCTGATGTGCAGAACTAGTTTTTTCAGTTTGGATTACGATTGTCACACTTTCTCTGAAAGTCTCTAGTCTAAGCTAGTGGACGGGTTTGTTTTCCTGATGTGAAAATTTATTTGGATCGATTGCACCTTTGCATGACTAGTCTAAGCTAGGGAACTGTCTTCTGTCCCCAAGTTATAGTTTTCTGCAACAAGAGTTAGTGTATCCACAAGAATCACCGCTTCCTGTGAAATGAAACATTCAGTATTAGAAGCAATCACAAGGGTTGAATATTCATATGTGCACTGAGATAGAGGTTACTAATTGTGAGCAGAGATTTGTAAGAAGTGCAGCATGCTTCATACTTCAATGTTCTGGGCATTTTGCTCTCAATATATTTTGTTTTCCCACCACCAGCTGCAAGTTATGAAGCGTATTATTAACCCTGCTTGTTATGATTGGATCTTGGAAATGCAGTGAAAATTTTATTATGTTTCGGTTTGTAATTTTTGGCTACCACACCTATGCATATCATTTGTTTTATTCATATTGCTTACCTGATGACGATAAGATTTATCATATGCGCAATTTCAAATATGAGCCGCAGCTCATTTAGTGGTATGCTCATATCAGTTGAGTGCTTGGAGCAAGGAGAAAGCTCAAAAGGTAAATTGGATGATGACTACAGCAGGTTTCTTTGTCATTAGCGCCTCTCCTTTGCTTGGTAGCTCCACATCCAATTTTTCAGGCCACACATATTTGTTTCCTTGATGTATTTTATCGGAATTTTTCTGTGCTGAAACCTGGTTGATATAAGAAAGTTTCAAGTAGTCCAGTACTAATATTTTTGTATGCACGTATATGTGCATTCACCCCTTCTATGTAGATATGATTCAAAGCATCTTTACTTTACATTGTTTCTTTGCTCCGTACAAAATGTGCTGCAAGTGCTTTCCATTATTTTTTCCTTTGCCTAAATATACTATAGACCCTGTATAGGCTCCCTGTAACTATCTGTGTGTGTCATGTATGAAATATTTCTTCTCTTCAAGGTGGCGTTGTGTGCAGTTTCATGCTTGTTTATAAGTGTGTGCTCAAGCTATATTATTTATGTTATTTGTATATATTAATTGATGCCATTTATCTTCACATTTCAGTCTGGTTTCCTAATATACTAGCACGAAATTAGCAATGTCGAATCATTGGATGAAAGGTAAAAGAGTGGTTTGTTTTGTTTTCTAAAATGTTCCAAGAAAAGCAGTAGTTCTATTGCAGTGGTTGTTGCAAATTTGTTCATGATAATATGTACTGGAGATCGCAGGATGTGCCATGCATTGATTTGGGAGATCTGGCTAATTTGGGAGATATGGCAAGAGCGCACTCGCCGCTTTTTTAACAATTTGGAGTTGTCGGGCATCGTCTTGCCACTGACGAAGCCAATGTTGGAAGAAGGGTGACACACAACACACCATTTTGCGATAGTAGTCTAGGGTAGTGGGTTTTCTTCTTCTTTTCATGTGTTCCCTATGGTGGTATTTACTCCTTTTGTCAATGGAATCAACATCTCTGTTGGAACAAGCCGATAGTGTAGTCTAGCGTAGTGGATTTTCTTCTGCTTTTCATGTGTTCCCTATGGTATTTACTCCTTTTGTCAATGGAATCAACATCTCTGTTGTCGGGCTTAAGAAAAAACTATGTTAGAGCTTAGTTCTTATTCATGTTGGATATTTTGAACTGTATGAATAAACCAAGTGTTTGATTTTTCTTGATGTGTACTTATCAACGTATAAAATTTGTCTACTTGCCCTACCAAAATGGTTTGTCTTCGTCAAAAACCATTTTTCTTTGTTCCTTCCTATATCTCAGATTTAGCAATGTATTGTTTTTGTTTTTGTCGGTCACCTGCCTATTTATATGAAAGATTTGCTATTGACCTAAGGCCAAGTGTGTCACTATCCAGATGATGAGTATGATGATGTCATTGATGCACATGATGATCTTGGTGATGAGTATGATGATGCCATTCTGTTGATATATAGTATTGACATGTTATAAATAGTTTGTTTGTCTTTCTGTTTATTTTGTTACATTTTGCAGGGATAAAGTGAAGAAAAAGAAGAAAAGATTACTTGAAGATTAGTTTTAGGATTTTCTTTTATTTCCTTGCAATTTTCCTTTTATTGGATACTTGTAAAGACATTGTAATATTCTTACTATAATAAAAATTATGATTCTATTTCATTTTTTGTTTTAAAATTATTTTTCCTTATAGGTTGTTTTCTGTAAATCTGGATTTTTTTTTGTTTTCCAAATACATTACTAGTGGCGCATTTCAGCCCTTATTAGTGGCGCACCTTCCTTTATTACTAGTGGCGCACCTATAAGGCTATTAGTGGCGCACCTGGAGGGAATACCAGTGGAGCACCTAAGGGTTAGTAGTGGCGCACCACCAGGTGCGCCACTGGTATTTGGAATAGTAATGGCGCACCAGAGGTGCGCCATTACTAACCATTACTAGTGGCGTGGTAATAGTGGCGCACCTATAGTGCGCCATTAATAGCAAAAACAGGTGCGCCACTAATAGCCTTTTTTCTAGTAGTAGTGGTGAGAAGGGGGTTAGGGCGGTGGATGGGAGGAAGAGAAGCGGGGATCGGGGGGTGGATGGGTGTGTCGTGAGAGTGGTGATACGTTTGAGCTGTCACACCCACGTACTGAACGTTTTTGCTGTCGACGTGGCAAGATGATGCACACCAAGATTCGTGTTGCTGATCAGACGACTACAAAGGCGTTCGGTCTGAAATTCGAAATTTCTGATGTGTGGCACTTATCATTTGGGTTTTTATGAGGGAATGCCATCATGGCTTACATTTTTGATCAACTAAACACACTTACATCATTCATAAGAGATACAAGAATGAAAGAAGGAGGATCATCACCAAATTACAAGATAAATGATTTTCATAGCTATGCTTATAGCAAACTCATTGGCCTCCCGAAAACACTAAGAAAACTGAACCGTTTCTATCTCCGCAAAAACAGCTACTCCTTCATCACCTCCCTTTATTAGTAACAGGTAGGTATAGATAGATATAGATTCTTTTTTAGAGTAGATAGAATTTTTTGAGCGGTTCAAGAGTAGATAGATATAGATATAGTTATAGATTTTGACCTTTTAAACGTGGGTCGGGCCGTAGCCGTGCCAGGCCGGCCCTTTAACTCGTGTGCAAGCCCGATCTTCAACGCGGGGACTATATCTCGCATTAAGCGAGTCCGTAGAAAGTCTCACGTCGAATGCTACACTAACGAGCCAGCCCAATAGTGGGCACTTAAAAGAAATAAGAAGAGAAAAAGTAGGGCTCAGGGGATTCAAACCTTGGTTTGCGGGTTGGTTGCAAGGGCTGCTAGCCACTAGGCTAGAATCACGTTCATGATGAAGTAGTAGGCCGGGCACACTTAAGTCGAAATCAGCTAGGTTTCCACTATTTCTTCTCCATTTTTTCATGTTCTTTTGTTTTGTTTTTTCACCGGTCTTCTCTGTTTTCATTGATTTTTTTTATTTTCTTTCTTTTTTGTTGTTTTTCTTTGGTTTTCTGTATTACTTTCTCGATTTTCACTAGTTTTTTTTCTTCTTCGGTTTTGTTTGTTTGTTTCTTTCTCGTTTTCATCGGCTTTTTCGTTTTCTTTTTTCATCTTCTTTGTTTTATGTTTGGTTTTCTTATTTCTTCTTCTTTTTCTCTTTTTCTTTTTGTTTTCTTTGTTTCTTTTGGTATCATTCTACATTTTTCGTATATGTCAACAATATTTCTCTAATGCATGTCTAACATTTTTCCAATACAAATTTAACATTTTTTTAATACATCGTGAACATTTTCTAACATTTTTCAAATGCTTGATTAATATTTGTCAAATACAAGATTGACATTTTTTGAATACATGGTTAATATTTTTCCTATACACACTTTTGAACATTTTGAAATGCTTGATTAACATTTTTCAAGTACAAGATTAACATTTTCTATCATTTTTACTATGCACATTTAACATTTTTTCAAATGCTTGATTAACATTTTTTGAATGCAATATTAAGATTTTTTGAACACATGGTCAACATTTTTTCTAAACACATTTAACATTTTTTAAATGCTTGATTAACATTTTTCAAATACTTGTTCAACATTTTTTCAAATGCTTGATTAACATTTTTATATACATGATCAAAATTTTCTATCATTTTTTCTAAACACATTAACGTTTTTCAAATACTTGTTCAAATGTTTCTCAAATGCTTAATTAACATTTTTTTAATACATAATCAATATTTTTGATACATTTCTCACATGATAATTTTTTTTCTATACACATTTAACATTTTTCAAACGTTTTTTATAGAGTTTTTAAATATATATTTAGAATATTTTATAAAGTATAAACAAAAGTAAAAAATAAAGAAAAAAAGGAAAACAGTAAACGTAAAAAGGAACAGAAAAAGGAGGCTGTACCCTCCCGCGTGGCTGGGTCGGCCCATCTGGAGCTTCCCGACGCGAGGCTTCCCTCTGTCTCGCTTACAGCGAGGATCTTCAAAGCCAGGCCTTCAGGTTGCTCATCGCCCTCCCTAAAATTCCTAACCCTACTCCCCGAATTCCGCCGCCGGCTCACGCTCCTTCCGCCCCCAGATCCCAAATCCAATTGAAGCTCCGTGTCTTCTCCGATTTGGTCGTCGACTAGTACAAATGCCCGTGCGTTGCACCGGGCGAAAAATGAAATATAACCTTCTTGACGTGCCATTATGCAACATTTTCTTAATCCAATTTTTGCAAACGTCAGAAATAAGGTTACACTGAGTATTTCTTTTTGTACAATGTAATTTGGACGTACCCTAACAATGTTCGTCATTTCCTATTTCAGCTCCGCACTTTCATTTCATCCGAAAAACACGAATTTTTTTTATCAATCAATTTTATTTTTTGTTGTTCAGAAAAACATGATTTTTTTTTACTTTGAGAAGGTGTTTTTTTTTAATTTTTTAGAATATTTTTTAAAATGGTATCATTTTTTATGGCGATGATCTTTTTTTTTTGGAATATTATATTTCATTTGTAATTTTTTTGCACTGTTTTTTGGGCTTTTTCCATTGACATATGGAAAAATAATAGTAAAACCTACTCCGCATGCCATTACACAACACTTCTTATATCCAATTTTAGGAAACGTCGGAAATAAAGTTGTGAAGAAGCCATCGTAATGTCGTTTGTCAGGACCTACTTGAGGTCCGCACTTTCATCTAATGAAAGAGTTGTGGTACATGGAATAGTCTTTCAATCGTACCCGTTAGTTAGATGCGGTGCTGCCGGGTATAGTCATATCCAATTCGGTAATACAGTCATTGAAGCATTGCAAATATAAAAAAAATAGAATAATGTAGTTGTGTTTATGAATCTAATATATAAAGTTTATATCAGAAGCATTACATCGATACATACACATCAGTACATAGCAATTGGTCCAGGAAACAACAAAAGGCTGCAGTCCAAAAGCAAGCTATATATATTTAGTACATAGCAATTGGTCCAGGCAACTACAAAAGGCTTTAGTCCAAAAGCAAGCCAAGACAATTCATCGTCACATAACAAATACAATAACCAGGTCGTGGCATGTCTTGATCAAGCGAGATGCAATGCAAGATAATAAACCTACTTAGTTAGGCTATAGCCTAATACTTGATAGCTCGACCGGGTTGTCTCCTTGATTAAATCCTTACACGTCACGACCTTTGCGCTTTCGTGCCTCTCTGAAGAAAGCCACAGGTGCAAATACCTCATGCTCACGCGCTTGACTCTGCCTTCTCAACACATATAGCTTGTTCTCAAGACTGTTGCTTCTGTCCTTGAGATTATGAGCCACCACCTCAATAATATTGAGAGCCTCGTTTGTTGACTTGTCCACAACACGAGTAGGAGGAAAGGCATGTGCTAACACATATAGCTAGTTAGGAAGTGCGCCTTGGCGCACAGTGCCTGGCTCACCGTATTGTCCCAGCTATAAAACAAAGCATCTATTGTTGTCAAAAGGAATAAGAGCAATTGTTCAGGAGGGATCAACACAATTCAGCAAGTTTACATCCTTTGCCAAGGACGACCGAGTCCAGTACAGAGCATTTTGTCAAAGCAAGGCAAGCACGATACGTTTAGTCAATTGAGCAGATCAACGATGGATCTCATTAAGTAGATAACAATAGTTCAGCTATTAGATAGCAAAAGCAAGCCAGAGCTCCTCACACACCGTATAGTTCGGCTACTCGTCGCCTGATTCCTCACATGCCATATCATCTGAACTCGCTGTGATTATATTGTTTAGCCAACTAAATGACAAAAAAATATTTTCATGGATAGCATGATTACAATTTTGTAACTGTCCTTGTCAAAGCGGGTAGATAGTGAGCAGCAATTCGCCTTTTTTAGTCTTCAATGCGAAGACACACATCTGATGATTTCCATTCTCTGATGTCTTCGCGAAGTCCGACCAATTAATCGTTATGGTGGGTCTTCCATCAGCTACTTTCATAAGTCGGACTCGTTCCTCAGCGCATCCACATGTGAGTTGGGTCCACATCTCCTCGACCGATGGATTGAGGTGTTAAGAAAGATATCTCCTTGTTAACGGAACCAAGAAACAATGGAAGCGGTGAGGATACGATGGTCAAGATCATTGATTAGTGAAGTTTATTTGCGTCAAGGAAAATGCATAGATAGAGCTCTTACCATCCGTTGGTCGGGAGCAGTGAAGGTCTTGTTCATCTCACATATGTAATACTTGATGGCAGGCTTGGTTGAACCAACTAAATGTTCGAGTTGATCAAGCTTACATGAAGATATTTTGAGTTTTTTTTTTTTGCATGGAAACACTCACATTCAAAGGTTGTACCATAGTGCACACGTGGTCCTGCATATCGAGTAAGAGTTCAGTTTAACATTTGAAAAACAATCTGCTGAGTTATATCATCACTGATGCAAATCGGTTCGTCAATCCTCGCCCCTTTCATAACATGTCTATTCCTAGTATTTAGTGGAACTCGTGCACATGTTTACCTTAATCGAATCTGATATACAACAACACGTTGACAACCCAATCCGGAGTCAACCAAGAGTAGTACATCAGAACTGAATCTATATATGTTCACCAAATTTTAAGTTATCCATGCAATTAGTACAGTAGTTGTAACCATGTGCATATCTATGAGCTGGAAAATTACATGGGCAAATGTCTTTCCTCCTATATGAAGCGCATCAGTATATAGTGAACTATATTGGCATTGGTTTCAATGTATTGGTTCTACAGTCCAGAAACGTCTGTTGGTGGTCAATAAGATAAAGAAACAGGGAAGGAAAGGTAGAGAAAGGTAGAGAAAGAGAAAGAAAGAGAAGGGGATAGGAGGGGAGTAGAGAATTGTTAGAAACAAAAAACACTACCATGTCTGAAATTCTGAATAGATGGCAGCTGCATCTGCGGGCGGCGCCATTGTAGTGTAGTTCCCTCCCATCGCCATTTCTTGTTTTAGAGATGATGGGGAAAAGAGAGGAACCTGTAGGTCGAGCTGGAGCCATCGAAATCAGCATAGCTAGAGGAGGATGTCCGAGGACAACCACCGCCGTCTCACGTGATGCGCTGGCGGCAGGCCGTCCTTTTCCTCCACGCCACCATACAATGGTGTCAGGTGCTAGGGTTGAAAACCTGCATTATTTGTTTTGTATTTGGACTGGTCTCCATCTACTGCTCGCATATCTCTCAATGTTAGCTACTCATAGTCAATCAGATATAAAATCGGCAAGGGAGAGGAAGAGAAAGAGAGACGAACAGAGGAAGAGTGGGAGGGGGGAGGAGATAGGCGAAAGAAACAAATCACAATGGACGGTGACCACATATGCGGGCGACACCGTCCCACCCTGCTTCTTTCCCATGGTTCTTTCCTGTTTTAGAAACACCGGGTAAAAGAAAGCAGGGGAAAGTGCATGAGCGAGCATGAGAAACAGGGAGAGGCACGAGGGGCGAGAGTCTACCAAGGTTCATCGACCGATTTCCGTCGAGAAGGGTAGGGCTTGTATCTTGACTACGTCGAGGTTGTTGTAGCCGCTTGAAATTTATAGTCCTTTAACATCGTGCTTGATCCAGTTTTCTGAAAATATAAACAGTCAAGCTTCTATCAGGACTGCTGTATACATAAGCCTTTGGCAGCAGTATTGGTAAGCCTGATCAGAAACAAAAATGGATCAAAAATCAAAGTCAGCATGAATAGGCTCAATAGATTGCACAACAACGTCCAGTTGCTACATAATCAAACAACATCCATCTGAAGTAGAAACAATGTGGTCTCCCAGTGCTGGCAGTGAAATTTATACGTATTCTGCCTGATCATTACATACCATATATCATGTAAAATAAAGCACAAACTGAATCTTGGACAGTAACTTAGACAATCCGGTACTGATTTTCATGCATTTAAATGACATGATTTGTCGGACTTAACCAAAATCATGGCATCACCGAAATTATATATGTACCCAAAATCCAATTATCCATGTGAAATCACTGAGAATCAACCCTAAATTCTAAGCCAGTTGTTTTTGTTCATTTTTTAATTCCAATATGAAAGAATCTACCATACTAATGCTTTTTTTATGATCAGTATAGTTGCAACCATGATACCAATGAGCAGAAAAAAGGGAAGGTTATGACTTACTTAATGCTTGGCAATTTCTGAACCTGATGCTTCTAAACCTGGATTCATAATGCTTGGCATGCTATCTCAACGCTGCAGGGTCCAAAGGGAATGAAAAGAAAAAGTTTTAGCTAGTATCATAACTGCTCACTTAACTCAGATAGCATGTGTAGGTTCATGTAGCTATACACCTGCATTGCCATGCCCTTCAGATAGGAGTCCAAGTGACCCAGGAGCATTATCTGCATATATTATCTATTTAATAACTACCATGATACAATAAACAAAATATCCAAGCAATCTGGTTGCTTTCACATGGCCAAAAGAATGAAAATATTTGATCTTAGTAGGCAGGGAAAACAAAATAGGTTTAATCTACATATATAGCCTTCTCCAAGATTTTCTCTAATCACACAGTAAAAATCACAACATGTAAGTGCACCTGGAGCATCGGAGCGAGTAGCATGTTGCGCCCCTCCTGGCGAAGGAGTGACAGGGGAGTGATGCATTCAGCGTGTATCCTACAAAATCTGAAATTGGCAGCCTCTCACTTGAAACTGGTCGCACATTACTTGATCTTAAAAACACATAGGTAATAATATATTTTGGAGGTACCAGTTGGATGAGTTCATCGTCATCTGGAGCGGCTGACCTTCTCAAAGAGCCTGAACAACACATCCATCTCATTAAATGACACTTGATTCAGCCGAAAAAATAGGAACCTGAATCATACAACTCAAACTGTAGTAAGAAATAAATTAGGAGGAGGAGCTCACGTGAAGAGGTGCAAGATGAGAGAGGATCTTACGGTGGGAGGTGCAGGCCTTCAGCTACCTTCACAAGAGCAGGGTAGCAAACTCATGCTGTCAGTGGTGGATCACAACCTGGACAAACTATCAAGCAGCCATCATTTAAGATTCAAAACCTAGTGTCCGGTTGGGAAATTTTAACGGGAGTATCTAATCAGCAGTGTTCCTCTCATCCTCTGAAGAAAAAGAGAGAAGTTGGTGGCAAACCTTGATGCCCTCGCCGGTAATGGCGGACGTGGCTGTCATGAGCGCTTCGCATCAAGCGCTCCTCGCCTTGCACCTCTACCCCCGCTACTCCTCGATCGAGATGGTGAGTTCTTCCTCCGCTGCGATGTGTCCATCTCCGAACATCTCCGAACAACTACATCAGAAATCATGCTTATAATTGTGATGAAATCTTAAGGATTAAGCAAGAAATCAGGAGCAGAACTGTCATTGTCTTAAATAAAGTGAGCATCCACCGACACAAAAGCATTATTATTAGTTCAAGAGAAGTAGCAAGTTTATTTATGTAGAGAGCAAAATCCAAGTAGCGATTAATGAACAAACCATTGAGGATTACACAAGTGAAGCATGTATATCAACATCCAATATAATCTCACATTGCAGGAGAGAGTCACAACATGTATTCTTGCACATAATTGGACCAGAAATTCCTAGCATCAGCAGTTGTATACATCGAGCAAAGTGTCTCTTGTAAGAAAGAGATGAATCTCATGGTCAGCTGAGCACCGCGAGGAAAGCAGCAGCGCGACCTCACAAACGACAATAGTTCTACGCCTAAAATTGCTAGTACAATCGAATCATAAAACATACATGTACAACTACGAATCCTGCCCAACAGGAGAAGAAATTTATCGCCAAAATTGATTTCGCACATCTCAAAAACTAAATATTGTGCTATCCTCAAAACGAAGCTAATTTCATGAAAACATGAACGAAATCTGAGCAGCGGCAAAGAAAAGAAGCTAACCTGGGCACAAATAGCTTCCGGAGGAGGAGGAGGAGGAGGAAGAGGAGGAGGATGGGGGGGCGGGGGGTGGCTCCTCCGGCGAAGGGAGAGCGCGAGCCGGCGGCTCGAGAGGAGGGGCAACGGGGACGGAGGACGAATCTGCTTGAGGGGCTTCAGGAGCATGGGGATGAGCACCTCCAGGCAGCCCGCATTCCCGGCCAGGCCGGTGCCGACGGCGCAGCGCGGGCCTCTAGGGAACAACGATGGCCGGCGAGCAGCAGCAGGACCCCTGGCGAGAGCGAGTAGAAGAGGCAGCCCTTGCACGACCTCCCCTTCACCACCCCTGCCCCTGCCACCGGGGTCGCCGCCGCCGCGCCCTCCCCTGCCGCAGGGACCCCCGGCGCGGCGCCGACGCGCTCCATATCCGCCGGTGTGGAGGTGCGGCGGCGGCGACGAAACCCTGCCCGAAACCCTAGCCACAGGGGTGGGGTTGCGAGCTGGCGGTAGAGGACGGGAGCGGAGAATCTAGCCGGAGGGGAGGGAGGCGCGGACCGTGGGGAGCTCGGGGGCGTGCTGCGCGGCGCCGAAGGTCGCCGGAAGCGGCCGACGTGGGTGGTGGCGGCGGCGATTTCTTCGTGGGCGAGAAGGAGAGGAGGCGAGCCCGTGCTCCTTGTGTGGTTTTTTTTTTCTCTTTAGAAATCTTCTCGGACCGCGGGTTGAATACTCCAAACGACAGGGTGTTTTGTGCAAAACCGAAACGTTTTCCTAGAGTACCACTCAAACAGGGACTGCGGGTTGATTTCACAGAAACATAGGTTTTTTTTTGCAAAATCGCCAACGACGTACGACAGAAGCGGTAGCTGCTTTATTATTATTATTATATATATATATATATATATATATATATATATATATATATATATATATATATATATATATTATATATATATATACTAGCAAAGATGCCCGTGCGTTGCAACGGGATAAAAAAATATTGCATGCCCTTAACACAATAAAAACAAAATAAAAACAACCCAAGCCCCTACTTTTTCCCACATCCTATATTCAAATGGGGTCGCACCCGTGTTGCCGCATATCCTTTTTCCCGCCATCGCCAGTGGTGGTCGCGGTGCCCACCTGATCTCAGCGCATTTGGATGTGGTCAAATCTAAGGCGATCGATGAGCTCGCCCACCACATACACCTTTATTGACACTGGTGCAAGAAAATGTTTAAAAGTATAATCTCATTGAGTTGGACACGCGGGCCATCCACAATGAGCTACTCCCTGCACCTCGTCAATACACCATCCCTCGTAAAAAGATTGACTACAATGAGAAACAAAAAAAAAGTACCAAATATTACCGGGAAATTTCTGGAGTCAACACATGCACCTTGTATTTAAGAAGTGAATATTAGGTTACAATAGCATCGTCTTTCATTGACCACTCCACACCTGCAAATAGCATCATCTTTCGCTGACCACTCCACACCTGCCAAATTAAGTCTGTTTGTGCTTCATATAGTGAGAGAAGAAAGGGTTTAAATGAAGTGGGGATCTCACTTTGGATATCGCGTTGTCGCCTCAGCCATGTCCGCCTCGCAATGTCCGTGCTTTGCTACGTACTAAATGGCGGTTGCCATAAACCCGGGTTTGTCGAGTCGAGTAAGTTCCATATGAACTAAATATGAGCCTGATTCAATATGTATTGAATATATGTTGTGAAGACAGGAAGCATATCTGAGAATTTAGTTTCAGTCTGAATCTTACAAGAAACAAATGTGATTAATCCTTCACTAAAAAACTGGGCATAAGTTACACTAAGAATAACCCTGAGAATATACTGAAAGTTAACACATTGATTAAATATTGATGCATTTGAAGTCCTAGAAAACTTAATTACCTTGCGTTCCTGCCCATATAGTTGGCCTCCAGCAACAAATGCCTTCAAATTACTGCCATGCAAATTAAGGTTAGTGCCATGTAAATTAAGGTTAGTGTAATCCACACCCAGCCTGCGCAAACTGCAACAAATATCACAGAAGTAAAACATATCAAATATGAACAACTACGCAAATGATTCCAGGAGGAATGTGTATTGTGTTCTTAAATCATTCGGAACAAAAAATGACTAACTAATGAACTTAGAACAAATGATCAAGTATTATGTTCTAACTTCTAGATGTTTGCCCGCTGATGGAGGCGTTTCATGAGCATAGTCTCTTGTTGACCTTTTAGCTAGAATCGAAGTGCACTTTGCACTGCCGGGCGTTCCGTTGTTTCCTCTGCTCCCTGATAGTCTTTTGTGGCCTCTGAATCTCAAATCTTAGTACAATAGCAAAACTGCTGCTACTTTTTGTCAGAGAAAAATAGCAAAACAACATCACTGTTTCGATTCAAAACACGATGTGCTAGTAATTGACTCTGACGATCCTGTAGCCGAGAGCCCACCAGCCCGCCATGGACGGCCAACAACGCAACAAATTGCAGTTCAGTTTATAATGATCCTTCGGGCCTGTGTAGCCCATCAGCCGACGCACTCCTGTTGCGCCCGTGTGGCTTCTACGCCGACGTGCTCTGGCTACACCATGACCACGCTCACCTGCAACATCGTCGCCCTCCCGAGTTCAGTTCAAGGAGATCTCATATTCGTTAATTACTCTAACCGTCAGGCAACAACGGACCGTGTGAAGGCGCGCGCGCACGCTAAGAAACCAGGCTCCGGAGATGCCTCTAGATGCTCCCCTCTCCCTCAATTCTCCTTTTTTTTGCTCCCGATGGACAGCGCACTGGGTAATCTCTGCGCCCGGCCAATTTGGCTCGTGTGTCCAACCACCTGAGGTTCAATTAGCCCCGGGTCTTGCCTTGTTTAGGCGTAGCATCGTGTCTCTTGTGGGCTCAAATAGCAATCTTTCTATATCCGTTCTCTCATCACCTAGATGGTAATCATCCAGCAGCCAGCTTCTGGGTACCTGCGTGTTTTCCACGTATATAAACTGGTGTAGTTGGATATAAGAGGTCGAGGTGAGACTATCCATAAGCGAGCGAACCCTATCATAACGCACAAACATGCTTTAGCTCAACTGGTCGCTGCCTTTTATTCTTGTTGGGAGGAGGCAAGTTCGATCCCATGTACTCGATTTTTTGCTTTCTTTCCCATAGTAGATGGGCCGGCTGAGATGGGCCAAGCGCCAGATTTTTTTCTGCTTCCTTTCCCAGAGTAGATGGGCCAAGCGCAGGCTGGCGCTGAAAATTCCTAACGACGGTTTCTTTACATACGAACGACGAAAATTACGAATACGCGAACGAGAAAAACAAACAGTTTAGTACCACCTCGAAAAGGTACGGAGAAAATAATAATATGGGCAAGGTGAACGGACGAAAAACGGACGAAATTACGATGGTAAGAAGCAATAGCCCTTTTATTATTTTGTTCCTTGGCATCTAGGACCGGAGATAGCGACCCAAATTGCTTCGTTGCATGTGAGATCAGTTTTGTATATTGTATGAATCTGCTATGTTTATTAAAAAGAATAAACTGATTAGATTTTGCATCATAAATAGAACATATGTAGCTACTTATAAGTTACTTTAATTACATTGGCCATCAACATTAGAATATATGTGTTGTTTCTACATCGAAAATTGCTTTTGGAGGCCGAGCTCCACGGAGGCCTCCATTTGCAAAATTCAAAATTCATATTTCTATGTTTCAAAAAATTCTGAAAAAAATACAGATATACATGGGGGCATAATATACATGTGTGTAAATTTTCTACTAAATCAAGGTAAGACTATCATACATAGAATTAGTAAGTTTTCTCTTACCTATCACTAAATGTTATCTCAGTTTGTCAGTTAGTTAGATGCTTTACATTACTGTGTTAAACCAAGATAGTGCTTATATTCTAATCATGGGGTATAATATTGCAATTGTCATAATTACCCAAGCTATTTTGATAAACTAAACTACTTTCATTTACTATATCCTTTTGTTCAAATAATATATTTTGTAGTGCGGTATCCCTAAACAAAATTTGAAATAAGCATGAATGAGTCAACCAATGCCAGTGGATGTATTGATAGAGTGTCAGGTTTTTTATGGATGCACTGATATACACACAATATTTGTCGTCCGACTTCAGTACGATGTTGAATCGGACAAAGCATATCACACTGACATCAGACAATAAAAATGTCCTACACGCAACACTTTTGTTGAAGTAATAAATTTACCTAGATGTAATTGTTCCTCCATACCACCTCCAGCATGTCCACCTTCAGGGACCTTAAGCATGTCATCTTCTTTCTGCTCCAGAACAGCAACTTCATTGAGATCGGACTCTATGACCATGACTTGTAGGATAATAATTTGTTTTGTATTTGCTTCTGTGTATAAATCGTCCAGGCATATGTGGTGCTAACCTGTGTGTATATATTAGTCCAATATATTGTCTAATCCTAATTGAGCTATTTATGATGTTCGGTTTTTTTCGGCTTGCACGTCGTAGTTGAATCCGTGAAGGACACAAACCCCGATCCAACCAGCAGTAGGAACAGGGCCCAATAATAGAGGGCCACGTGTTAAGCCACGAGAATCTCCCGGGTCACGGATCGACGAGCTGCTTCGGAGGTCACCCGGCTAAGCTCCTCCTCCAGCCATGGGACGGACGCCGACGACGTACCTTCCGCCACAGCGCGCCGAGCTCCGCCTTCTGCTTCCCCTGGCCACGCGCGCTTCCTTCCTGGCCGTGTCGACTTCCTCCTGCGCCACTCGCCTTCCTTGGGTCGCCCGCCTCTCGAACGCGCGAACAGTTAGGTGTTTCGTCCTGCCTGCATGCATGAGCCGATCGTCCCTTCTCTCTGTCATTAATTCGCCCCTCAATTAACCTGCTTAGTTAGCCGATCGGCTCTTCTCTCTCTCAATAATTTTCTCCTTAATTAAGGACGGCAGGGGCGTGGATGCGTACAATCATGAACCGGTTTTAGTCCGATCTCTCTCCCATTAATTCCCAAATTTTCTCCTATGGAGAGACCGATCCACTCTTAACTGATTCTCTAGGTTTTCAAATGAATCAAAGAATTATCAAAACAACTACTGTAAACCGCAATGTAACAATCTTCTTTCCTCTCTAATCCATCCAAATCGGCCACTGCTCTACTCGTTGCTTGCAGAAGCAACATGGCCTTCCTCGCTCGGTCCGGCGCCGCCCTCCGGCCCGGGCCGGATCTCCTCGAGCTGCCGCAGCACCTCCCGCGCCTCGGGCCGGGCCGATGGCGAGACCTCCACGCACTGCAGCGAGCGCTTGAGCGTGTCCATGAGCTCGTCCCCCTCCGGGCCGGCGGCCGTGTCCCGCATCAGCTCCAGGTCGAACACCTCGTTGGTCCACTCCTCCTTCACGATGGACCCCACCCACTGCGGCAGGTCCATGCCGTTGGTCGTGTCGGCGGGGGACTTGCCGGTGAGGAGCTCCAGGATGATGACGCCGAGGCTGTACACGTCGGTCTTGCCGCTGGCCTTCTTCAGCTTGGACAGCTCCGGCGCGCGGTACCCCAGCGCGCCCGCCGCGGCGAGCACGCTTGAGTTGGCGGCGGCCGTCATGAGGCGGGACAGGCCGATGTCGGCGATCTTGGGGCTGGAGTCGTCGTCGAGGAGGACGTTGCTGCCGGTGAGGTTGCCGTGGAGGATGTTCATGTCATCGTGGAGGTAGGCGAGCCCACGGGCCGTCCCCTTGGCGATCGCCATCCGCGTCGCCCAGTCCACCGGCGTGTTGGGAGCTCGAGCTGAACGAACGCCATTAACCAAATGTCAGAACACAGAACTGAATCCAGCTTCAAAGGATGAACAATTTCTAAGGAAGGAATCTCACCGTGTAAGAAGGCGGAGAGGCTGCCCTTGGGAATGTAATCGAAGACGAGCAGCTTCTCCCCCTTGGGGCCGAGGTAGTAGGCTCTGAGCGAGAGCAGGTTGGGATGCCGGACCTTGCCGAGCGCCGCCGCCTCAGCCTCGAACTCCTTCTGCCCCTTGGTGATCTTCTCCCGCAGCCGCTTCACGGCCACCAGGCTGCCGTCCTCCAGCGTCGCCTTGTACACCGTGCCGTACGTGCTCTTCTGTTTTGTTGACTTAGTTATTTCTTCTTGATGTGCACTTGTGTTGCCATAAATTGAACAATTGTCACTTTTTTTCTGCGACTGTCATGGATACAATTCAAGAACTTCTAGAAATCATTATATATTTTCTTAACTTTATTTTATGCTGAGTATGTTTTGCTGGCTTGTCAGCTGTTGGAGAGGATCGCAATGTCTATGATGAAGAATAAGAATTTGAATTTGGAAGGAGCCTTTGTAATCTCTTGTTAACAAGACTGCAACATCTGTTTACGGTTCATTAAGAATGGTATTTACCAATACACTGGCGCCATATACCTTCTGTACTTATAAGTTCTTATGTGCTATCTCTATCCCTCGAATTTATGTATCAATTCTGCAATTTCTTGGCATTGCAGGTTTGGGAATATTTGACTTGGAGCTTTTGCTGAATGGTATTGTCGTCCAGAAGCTAGAGTTTGAAAGGTATGTCCTGGTGCTCCTCACTTTCTGGGATGATCAATCTCCTATTATACATGGCGACGTACACAGGGCTAGCCCAAGCAAGCATCATGGTTGATTTCATGAGGAAGGTAGCTAGCTATGTATACCAAGCTAGCTGATCAAAAGGCACACAATCTGTGTACGCACGCAAGAGTTGTTGGCGGCTAAAATCATGTAGCAACGGACTGACAAATCGTGGCCAGCATACAGGCAGGCGAAGATAGCCAATGTATTTGCATGCTTTCTTGACTTAGACTGCAATGCAGTTAGTTTTCATGAAATAAATTATTTTGCCATCTGGTCTTTAGATACAGACATACAATAAATTAAATGTATAGACGTCGGCACAAACTTCAAATTTTGGTAGGTAACCAAAATAGTTGACACAACTTTGGGAGACAAAGAGAATAGTTGTACTTGTGTACAATAAGAAGCTCCCTTTCTTTTGAAATCATAATCTGAAGTTCCAATAAAAGAGGGTACTTTTGCAACATGTGCATTTTTTTACCTTTCAAAATCATACTCCCTCCGTCCGAAAATACTTGTCCTACAAATGGATGTATCTAGACTTATTTTAGTTATAGATACATTCATTTTATTCATTTCTAGGACAAGTATTTCCGGACAGAGGGAGTACTATATTATTTCAAAAATGTCGTGCACACGACGTTTCCTGGCCGATATGCACACGACACTCTAATTAAGCGGGTTAGAAGGGCTGGCCAATTGCATCCGATGGTGGCCGCAGCGTGTCGCCCATAAATCAGACATAGTTTTGTGGTTCGCATGGCACTGTTCTATTATTTTCTTCCTTCCCCTCTCATCTTCTTGATTTTTAATAATTTATATATTAATTCAAGCTCACTCTTACCTTCAAGCCTTAAAATTATTGTTTTGCCAGGTTTAGAGAGAGCTGGTGGATAGGAAGCCAATGGGCTACATTTTAGCTCTTTAATTTGTTCATGCTTATTTTATGCTGATAAGTTTTTCTTTTCTTTGTTTCCTAGGAATAAGTAATAAAACAATCCCACTCGCTACTGCGACATAGCATTCGTTATCCTCTCTTGAAAATTTCCAATTAGTTTAGTACTACCTTTTTATGCAGGTAAAAAAATCTGTTGATTGTGTGTAGGATAAGCTGTGACATGCGTTGGGCGTTGTGTTCAAATAGAGGACATGGACGTGCTGTTGTGTATGGAAGATAAGGGTGTGTGTGTTTGGCGTAGAGGCCTATGATATATTTTATTTTTTCCCGTTGCAACGCACGGGCATATTTACTAGTATAAGTTGATGAGATGTTATGTAAGAGAGCGAGGTGGGACAATATAAAATGTACGAATCTATTGCTTTGATGTAATCATGAGCGTGGTCAGTTGGATGTGTCCTTGAGAATTGATTGGTAGGTCATGAGTTCGACTCACAGTGGGGCACTTATTTTTTTTGGTCTGAGGCCCATGGGGCATATACGGTTCTTATATGGGGGAAAATCAACTGACGAAAATTAGACAATGACTGATGACGGACGGACGAAAATTACGGGCTGCGATAGAAAATCAACTGACGAAAATTAGACAATGACTGATGACGGACGGACGAAAATTACGGGCTGCGATAGAAAATCAACTGACGAAAATTAGACAATGACTGATGACGAACGGACGAAAATTACGGGCGGACGACAGTTCGGAAGGAAGAAACGATAGACGCTTTATTATATATATATATATATATATATATTATATATATATATATATTATTAGGTAATTATTATATATATATTATTAGGTAATTATTATATATATATCTATATATATATATATATGTATATATATATATATATATATATATTATATTATATATAGGGAGAGATTGACCGATCGGAATCCATGGCGACAGCTGCCGTCCTTGCGAGCCGCGAGGGCAAGGGCCGCCACGCTATCCCAAGCTCCGTCATACTCGACCTCTTTGGCCACATCGGCCCCAGCCGCAACGCCACCACCGCCACGTCCAAGACGAGTACCGGCCTGCCCATCGCGGTGACTTTCTGCGCCGCCCGCCCGCCAGTCCTCTCGCACTTCTCCTTCAGCAGCGCGGCATGCCCGGAACCCGAGGGTTTGTCCCTGGCGCCCAAGGTCATCAGCGCGGATGCTGACCTCGTTCTCCTCCGCGTCCCCGTCCAACCCTTTGGCGAGTATAATCCGATGTTTAGCGACTACTTCGTCTACAGGGCGCACTCCCAAATCCCAAAGCTGGACCTGCTCCCGAAGTCTGCTCCGGATTACTTTGGAGATCAGGAGATCGCCATACTGAGCTGCGGCGACGGCAAGTACGCTGTGGCCTCCCTCCAACCCTTGGGTAAGTGCAGCTTTAAGCTTCACGTGTACCGGTCTAGACCTGATGGCAAGCCAGGTAGTTGGACCTCCAAGCGGCTGGATGTACAACTGAATGTGAAGGAGCTGCCGAGGGACAACTCGTTCTCGATCTCTCTCGCATCGCAGATGCTTATGTATCATCGGACAACAAAGGTGATCACGCTTGGTGGTGCTAAAGGTACAGTTGGCTGGGTTGATCTCTGGCGAGGCATCCTTCTCTGCGACGTGCTGGAAATTAGCCCCACGCTCCGTGACGTGCCGCTGCCTTCTGTCTCTAAGAGTGATTGGAGGTTATTCCTTGACTGCTGCCCGTACTATTTTCGTGACATCATTGTCGACCAGAGCAAAAGTACTATCAAGTATGTCAGGATGAACTTACACCGTGGTGCCTGGAAAGCCACCACATGGAGCATGCCTATCCCGGTCACTTCATTGAATGGCTGGCACTTTCGATGCTCCGTCCTGTCAACCGAGATTGATATTCCTGCTGATGTCACAAGGCATTATAAGCTGCTGCATAAGCTCATGAGCGGAAGCGCCAACAAGGAGGGGAAGGCTGCAGAGGAAGTCTTGTCCCTGGAATGTCTACGCATGGCTTACCCTACCATGAGCATCACGGATGATGATGATATTGTTTACTTGTTGGCCAAGGGCACCGGCATGAGGACTATGCCGACAGTATTCTCTGTTGATCTCAGTATGCGGATTCTGCGAGGAGTGGCGAAGCTACCCAAGAGGCACCTCGGTTTTATGCGCTACTTCCTTGCCAGTGGAATCTCCAAACATATCAGGACTCCAGGTACCTCCGCTCTTTCGCCCTTGCGGCAACAATTGCTCTGGGTGTAATTTATGCCTTTTATGCCATGTTGTTTATGTAAACATGTTGGAAAGTAAAGAGGGGGGGGGGGGGGGGGGGGGGGGGGATCTTGTCGCGTTGCAGTGTTATATTTGGATCTGTTTAGTAAGCAGGGAAGCTTGACTTTACCAATATTGTGGCAGCAGATCCACATCCAATAAGCAGTGTTCAGCCCATGCTTAGCTAAATGTAGCACCATATGGGTGTCAAAACACAGATCTGTGTTCTCGTCACAATGTCCATTGCTCTAGGATTGTCTGTGTGATGAAACTGAGATTATAACCTAGCAACTTATCACACTTGATTTAGGAGGACGAGATTGATAATGATGATGTGATGCAATGGTAGAGTAGTACATCGACTGTTAGGGCTTGTTGCGTTAGTTGGGAAACAGAAATTAAATCTGCTGAGTTGAGAACTGTTACATGTGCTGTAGTGAATCCAGCCGCAACCTTAGCATGGTTACGGCAATCTTAATGAACAGAGCCAAGCACAGGTTTCAGCTCGTTAAACCTATAACCTTAGCATTAAAGCCCAATTTCAGCAACACACCCTTGAGGTATTTCCGCTCTACTCTATCATATGCATGTTGTCATCAATTTTGAGAGCAAAGAAAGGGTGTTTTACTTTCTGCCTTCTAATTGTATGGAGACATTCATAAGTGACGGTGTTGTGGCCCAGGGGTGCCTCACCTTTTTAGTGGTCGGCCCGAGTAGGCCAGCCTGAGGACCCCTAGGTCGGTTCCTGTCGTGGGCCATCATGCCGGCCCATTGGCTCTACGGAAGGAAGACTCTGGAAGTGTTGCCCTTCAAGGCGAGGAAACTTGAACGGTGGAGGATTCCCCTACATGGACGTAGCCGACTAGGTTTGTGTAACCCTTGGGGCCCTGGTATCTTACTTATATAAGCCTGGACCGAGCTAGACGATAGACAAGATACAGTCTCTCGGTAATACCTGTACTTTTTACCTTGTAAGGAGAGCCTGAACCTGGGTAAATCCGGTCTCCTGTTTTCCCTCCGATTGCACACCTCGTTAGGATACCCTACCAAGGGATCTGCCGGAATCAGCTCCGACAGTGGTGGCCCATACAGGCCCCGCGTGGTGATTTTTCGACCCACCCACCAGCCACTTATTGGCCAATGTGGAAGACCTCACCAACGTCCTCGAAGGGACCGAGTACGAAGACCCCAACGAGGAGATGGGCGTGTAGGCGGATAGCCGCCCTCTAGCCCTAGCGCCTCTTCGTCCGTGGTAGGAGACTTTGGTCCAGTCCTGCTACATGGTGGACATGCCGGCACCATGTCAGGAGGAAACGGCGAGGTAGCGGAATTCAGCGATAGACATTGAAGCAATTGCGGAGAGCCTGGAGGACGAAGCACAGGAGTCAGTCCGGATGAAAGTGTTGGCGGCTCTGGCCAACGTTTCCAAGGAAAAGCGATTCCTGGAGAGGAGGGCAGTCGACCTGAACGTAGTCGAGGAGCTGTTCCGGTCTCACCATCCCATTGGAAAGACCATACCGACGGCAGAAAAGGTTGCCCTAGCTCTCCAGAGCAGAAAACGGGCCAAGCAATCGAGAACGCCGGATCCAGAGTCCCATCGCATGCTGCTTGGCCTTCTTTCATAATCTTTGGACTTCCTTGAAAGTGTGCGCAAGTTGTTGTGCACAAAAACCAAATCCTCAGCTCGTTCAGGAATCAACCTATTTCTTTTAGCACTACGGGAGAAAGAATATGTGCTCCAATTCTCTCACAGCAGGAAGATAATGCTGGCTGCCCAAGTAGCTTCAAGGCTAAATCTTTTAACTCTGGGGTGTGCACTCAATAAGTACCCCACCATTGCTTTGGATCAAAATGACCTCTATCATCTGTTGCTTCTGGATCTTCAAGGGCATTCATACAAAGAGAGAAATCAGAAAACTGTTTCTTCACTTTCCTCGTGTCATCTGGATTTGTAAAAAACCGCTGAAGAAATTTGTTCCTGTTTTCAGTAACTTCAGCATCATTATGGGGGCTGACACGACCAGGAACTTCCTCAATCCAGCTTGAAGTGTAGTACTGTGGGTTCATAAAGTGTGCCATACAATGGAGAGGGGTGTAACCTGGTGTCCACACTTGCAATACTCACTCCTTTGAAGGGCCATGTCATCTTGATAGGCTCAAGCATCCTCTTAACATGTTCCTTCTCTTCTGCAGAAGTGTGGCCCTCAATGCATTTTTGCATCATATATGGTTGCAGAAATGCAGGGAAAGGCTGCGTACTATAGACCCAAAGTGTTTGGACCCTCCCCGGACCCTGCGCAAGTGGGAGCTATGTGCACCGGGCTGCCCTTTATGATGGAGGCACATACCCTCCCAATTTTTTTGTTAGCAACATAACTGTAAGAGGTACGATATTCAGGGTTTCTTGCCAAATCGAAAGGAGCTGCAAAATAGAAATGCATAACACAATCAGCATGCTTGCAAAGTGAACAACACTAGTACAGTAGAACACAATTATAAGATTAAGATGCAAACCTCCTATATAGAACATCCTTGCAATATGAGAATCGGCAATGTGTCTCTCTTCAGCAGTAAAACTGTCCGGAATATTGGCCTGCTTTACCTTTCTGTTTTTTCCCTGATCGTGGCAAACCCGGATTTTCATAAGGAGACAGCGAGATTAATTGATTTGTTGGTGCACTATTTGCTACAGCTGCACTAGCTTCACGATCTTCCTTGCGTAGTTGCTCAAGTATACCCTGTGTGTTCCAGCTGTGTGTTCCATACGTATTCCTCAGGTATACCCTGTGTGTTCCAGCTGTATTCTGATTTTTTTCTTTATTTTAATTCGAAAATTGTGATGCTTTGGGATACGTGTATCCCACGCGTATCCGTGTGTATCCCCATCCTGGTGCAGTGTCCTGCACCGATTTGGCACCTATGTGCCGTATCCCTGCATCATAGAGCACAGCCCATAATCATAAATATCAAAAAATTTGAGGAGAGTATTAAGCACATTTATTATTTACATCAAATAATTCAGGGTACTCATGACAGCACAAGGATCTGGAACCCCAATAATTATGTTAGACACAAACTATAATTGGAACACCAGTCAAGTAAGACCATTGATGCAAAAACATTATATTTTCCATGTAGTATTTTATTATGACACCGAATTAAAAAGTATGAGAAACCAAAGTCTGATATTGAACTGCAGATAAAGAAAATGTACCTATAGGTACTTTGCGGTCTTCAAGTCTTTGCAGGCACAAATGTAGTGCTGCTAACAAAACTGTTACGTCCTGACAATGGAGAAAGAATATCTATTGTTAGCTACACGATAAAACTGTTTTTTGACCTATAATTCCTTAATTTCCTTTCTAGATAATTGCCCGAGCATGAATCTGCCAAGGTGCTGCATTATAATTTCTGTATACGTAGAGAAAGCAACGTAGCAAACACCCCATTATTAGTAGAAATATAGCAAGAGCATGTAGCCATACAAATACGGCAAGCTTGAGACACCTCCAACTATTTGAGAAAAAAAGTTGACATAAACTCCAGTAGTTATGGATGCAATCATCAACACTTTTTTTTCTTCATATTGTAGTAGAGCAAATGCAATGATGGATCACTTGAAATGTTTAAATCAGCAAGGGTTTTGTAAATCGTTGTAATACTTGGAGTTGGTCAGCATTTCACTGGAATGGACATGAAAAAAATTCAAAATCACTTTGGACTTAAACAAAAAGACTGCAACATATTCCTTGGTTTCCTCTTGGAGTGGAATACATATACTGGATTCAGATTTTGATCAGCATATGGTTTACAGAAAAATAAACTCTATAGATCATCGAAGAACTTTGTACTCCACATCTACTTTCTGAAATATTATCTTGCTTCTTCACGTTGTGTGTGTGTGTGCAGTTGAAGATGTTGTGTTCAGTGCATGGTCGTGCTGCAGTGGTATGGCATCCGGCAGCTAGCACTCCCGCACCCCACACACCGAGAGGCCCAGTGATCTGGACTTCGGCCTGCGGCAGTGCTAGTGCCACGACCAGGGGATTGGAAGACCGGCTGATGGGGAGTGCTTGCCACGATTGGTGGAGAAGGCGTGTATGGCAGATGTCAGGGAGTGGTGACAATTTCTGTGAGCATGTGGAATGGCAGCAAGAGATGGCTATGGAGGGAGCGACTGCAGTGACGAAGCAGAGAAGTTGCGGTGGAGCGGGAAACTACAACAACAACAACAACAAAGCCTTTAGTCCCAAACAAGTTGGGGTAGGCTAGAGGTGAAACTCATGAGATCTCGTGACCCAACTCATGGTTCTGGCACATGGATAGCAAGCTTCCACGCATCCTTGTCCATGGCTAGTTCTTTGGTGATACTCCAATCCTTCAGATCTCTCTTTACGGACTCCTCCCATGTCAAATTCGGTCTACCCCGACCTCTCTTGACATTATCCGCACGCTTTAGCCATCCGCTATGCACTGGAGCTTCTAGAGACCTACGCTGAATATGCCAAAACCATCTCAGACGATGTTGGACAAGCTTCTCTTCAATTGGTGCTACCCCAACTCTATCTCGTATATCATCATTTCGGACTCGATCCTCGTGAGGCCACACATCCATCTTAACATGCGCATCTCCGCCACACCTAACTGTTGAACATGTCGCCTTTTAGTCGGCCAACACTCAGCGCCATACAACATTGCGGGTCGAACCGCCGTTCTATAGAACTTGCCTTTTAGCTTTTGTGGCACTCTCTTGTCACAGAGAATGCCAGAAGCTTGGCGCCACTTCATCCATCCGACTTTGATTCGATGGTTCACATCTTCATCAATACTCTCATCCTTCTGCAGCATTGACCCCAAATATCGAAAGGTGTCCTTCTGAGGCACCACCTGCCCATCAAGGCTAACCTCCTCCTCGCACCTAGTAGTACTGAAACCGCACCTCATGTACTCGGTTTTAGTTCTACTAAGCCTAAAACCTTTCGATTCAAGGTTTGTCTCCATAACTCTAACTTCCTATTGGCCCCCGTCCAACTATCGTCAACTAGCACCACAGATATTTTTTAACTGAGATTCTAGGTGCTTCAATTTGAGTAATGCGGCTGACACACCAAATCCAGGCCGCACGCTTGGGGGACCGCAATCCCTGAGATCACTTTTGTTGGATTTGGTCTAGTACGAATCCGACCGTAGATCTTTAATTTCCCTAGCATATAACAACAAAGGTCAAAATGCCTTTGAAGCAAGTCAATTTCCTAAACAAGGAAGTGAAGTTTGTAATAAGATATTGACCGAAGCCAACTTGAAATGTGGTTATTGCTTGGTGTTGTTTTGCTTTATTGTTCTTGTTCACTAGTTTTTCTTCAGTGAAATCTTACCAACTTATAATCTATTCTAATTGATCCAGGTAGAAGTGATTCCCTTGGGCAAACTGAGGTGCAAGATACGAATACTTGTGGTCAAGAAAGTGAGTTATTGCTTGGTGTTGTTGTCTTATTGTTCTTGTTCAGTTGTTTTTTTTTACTTGATTGAAAAGGCGAGAATTATTGCTTCTACTGAAATCTTGCCAACCTATAATATATTATAATTGACGCAGGCAAAAGTGACTCCGTTGAGCAAACTGAGGTGCAAGATGCGAATACTTGTGATCGAGAAAGTGGGTTTGCTTGATTGAAGGTGTTATGGAGTTAGATTGCTGCGCCTTGTAACCTGGGGCAAGCTTTGCTGGAGAGAGTTATTCATATAGATAAACTGTAAAGATATTTATGTTCTGCGTATGTACCATGTGCCGTTGCTCAGGCTATGCCATTGTATTTTAGCTCGTCTTTGTTTACAGTACCTTAGCGACTGTTCCTAATGCGAGTACGATATACCAGCGGCCACCTGAACCTGCTTGGGTGTCATTTAGTTCCTACATTTTTATTTTGTGAGTTGTATGTCCCTGAACATGCAAAGTGGTATACCAGTGGCAACTCTTATAAAACTGCTGATGTGTGGATGCTAACAACGCATATTTGCCGTTTTTCACACATCAATTACCAGCACTATCGGGGTAGGGTTTGTAATTGATTAGGCAATTACGTTGTTTGGACAGCATTTTGACCACTGGGCACGTCCACCTATGAAACTTCTTGGGAGGCACTAGGAATCAGGCTACTGATTATTTGTTCTCGTCAGACCACTTGGTGGCCGTTGGATTAGTATCATAACAGGCCTTGGATCAGTAGGACATGCATGCTAGGCTGTGATTAGTAACGGATTCCTTTTATTACATGCTTCCAGCCGTAACTGCTTCCTAAACTCACGCATGTCTTGCTATTGCTTCCATCGCCCAGAATTTCTCACCTGATGCTAGTAAAACTCCATGCTTGTTTATTTGGGGAATTTTATTCTTTTTTTTTCGGATGCTAGTAAAATTTGCTTTGGATGCACATCAAATTTCCTTTGAGCTGGTGCAATATTTTACTTTGTTTCCAACGCAACATAAAATTGCATCCAATAGTGAGACTATATGCTTCTATTTCAATTAGAGTTTGGTTGGGCCGAACAAAAATTTAGGTCCAAGAACTTTGCTTCCATGTAACGGAACTTTGCATCCAAGAATTCAAAATTTTGAGTCCATGTATCATTTTCTGCAAGACAAGAAAACTTTGCTTCCATCCAATACAAGAGTGTTTCATCGCTAAATTAATTTGCTTCTAACCAAACATAAGTTTGTTTCCGTGCTTCATCAGTTCATACACCATCTACTTCCGAAAGGATGCTAGTAAAAATGTACACTTCCTATGCTTCTTTATTTTAGAAACTTTACTCAGAGTTTTTTTCCAGATGCTAATAAAATTTGCTTCCAATGCACATCAAATTTCATATGATTTGGTGTAATATTTTACTTTGTTTCCGATGCAATAAAAATGCGCTAATATTTTCCTTTGTTTCCAACGCAATAAAAAATGTATTCCGTGGCAAGATAATTTGCTTCTATTGCAATCAAATTGTGGTTAACCCTAACAAAAATTTAGCTCCTTGCTTCCATAGTAACAAAATTTTGCATCCAAGAATTCCACATGGCAAATTTTGAGTCCCATGCATCTTGCTTCCATAACAGAATTTTGCATCCAGGAATTCCACATGGGAAATTTGGAGTCCCATGCATCTTGTTTTTATTATGTTTGAATCACAAGAAAACTTTGTTTCCATCCTCTACAAAAGTGTTTCCATCGCAAAATTAATTTGCTTCTAACCTAACATAAGTTGTTTCCATGCTTTGTTCGTTCATACACCATCTTCATATGACACAGATTTGCTTCTTTCAAGTCAGTAATGATACAATGCTTCCTATGTTCATATTGTATGTTCCCTATAAACTATAGACTTGCTTCCCTTCATCTGGCTTGAGATCCTCTCCATTGTGGGTCAGATCCAAGTGTCTTCGCGCTTCTTAGTGCATGCACCGCTTCATCATAAGTCTTCTTCAGTCTGCTTCATTATTTCGAGTGTACTAAAAATGTATAAAGTGTAGTACACTGGCATTATCAAAATTATGTGAGTAATCTATGGAAGAAAAATACATAGACCAAAGAACAAATGTCATATCATATGGGATTGTATCATATTATGGCAGTGGTAATAATGAAAACATTTTTTTTTTTGTAAATGAAGCAGGATATATGCAAGTAAAACTATGGACACAGAGAAGCACATATAGTATAATTAGAAACTCCATATCACACAAGAAGCATCTAAATAATGCTATCTCATTAACTAACATTGGGCCAACTTGCGGTCCAGACTTCACTTATGTGTACCCAATCTGTACATACATATGATTGAGATTTTATAAGCTAGCTCTAGTCTTAGGTATGATTGTAATTAAATGCTTTGCATGATGCTAGGCTATGGTACTGTTTTTCTAACTTGGTCAAGTTTAATCTGAACATTTGCTGATGAATTGAAAGGAACAGTTTTTTCGTGGATAGCTTTGACACATTGCACATCTTCAGACTAGAAACGTTTTCTTGGGTTTCTGGAAATCTAGGGGGGCATTGTGACTGGCATATACCCCCAGGTTTTTAGTTTTGTCAATGTAAACATGAATGGTTCCATCTAAAACTCAGTCGCAAGATCTGTTTGGTATCTTAAATTGCTTTCACCTTAAAAACCAGAGCATTGCCGAATTATAGCTTCTCTCGTCAAGCTATAATGGACCATGTTTATTCATTTAGAAAACATAACACCCATACTTCTACTAATTTAAAATACAAAAGACCAGATCCTAGAGCAAACTTTTTATTCTTCCAAACAATTGTATGTATAAGCTGGAGGGAAAAGAACTAAAACTAAGCTCACATAGAGTGTGTTCTTCCTTTCCAAGGTTCTGATCCATAGATAATCCTTGGTTGACAAGGGCTATGCCATAAATCAACTCTGTTTTCTCCTCTGTTACTAAACTTGATTCTTCCTTTCCATGGTTCTTGTGTTGTGCTTGACAAGGGTGCAAAAGCCTAACTTTGTCAATTATTTAGTACTATAGGAACACGCTAGCTAGCGTCAACAGAACATAAAATATATTCGAAGACCTGTTCACTCTGCACATCTTCTGCATTCCATGAACATAAAATCAGTCTTCTTGTTTTTCAGTAAGTTGTTGTCAAGAATTGGCCAATTTTCTGCGTACAAAGAAGCGCCACGATTTGATACTTTCTTTTGAGTTGTATATATAAAGCAGTAAGCACCATTTATACATGATATTTTTCCTGAAACAAATGTTGTAGCACATCTCTGGATTAGGAGTGACAGTGTGCATTTTTCCTGAAACGTAGAACTTGTTGCTGCTGCTCTGTTTGTGCATTTTTCCTGGTCTTGATGTTTATATATGAAGTTGTATATGATAGTACATCTTGGTGTACAGTGAGCATGTTAGCACTCAAACAATACACAATTTTTGTAGAAATCGTTTATACGATTGTCTTACTCTTAAGATAAGATTGTTTCACTAGCAGACAATTTTTGTAGAAATCGTTTATCATGCATACACTCTTAGTTAGTTGCTCCTTCTATTAGCAAGTCCTAGTCTTATATATGGTTGTAGTTAAATGCTGAAACAAATTGTTCTAGATATGATTCTTCATTTAGTTTATAAATATTAGTTGTCGTTCAGTGTATACTTGTGATAGTACTATCAAAGCGTGAGAAAAAAATTCATGTACAAATTAAGTTATAGGCCTGTCATAAATTGTATGCTCTTTGCAAAATGACTGGACCAAAAAATTTCAGCTAACAATCATTTTGTTTTACTGAAATAACTTCCTAGAGTAGTGTTACAACATATCGAATTGACAGAGGAGATCAATTTTCTTACCTTTACTTCATAGATGCTTCTATATCTGATAAAATGAAGATTATTCATCCAGATCTCAGCTTCAACATACTTGTGTGCTTGATCTTCATAAGCAGCACAAAATTTCATTGTCGCTGGCATCTCTAAGTAGTTCATTCTTGTACTGCTTGAGCTAACTTATTCATGTGTATTTCTTTGTTTGTAAAGTAGTTCATGAGACACTGGGATGCGGTAGCGACGACGATGACGACATCAACCTGGGGTTTTTAGCTTGGTGATTTCTCATGCTTCGGAACGACGATGACATCCACAAGGAGCTCGGAAGAGGAGCAGCAGTGGCAACTAGAGGCACCGCCGGCGACGCGCCGTGCTGCCGCTTTTTCTTACATTCCAAAATGTACAAAATGCCCTAGTGGATGAATTGTATAATGATATGAATATATGGATGACTGTATAAATATTTGGATGCATGGACGAATTGTATAATTGATTTTTTTTAAATTCATAAATACATAGTGGTGGCGTGGTAGGATATGTCAACGTTACTAGTACTAGTCTATAGTGGTGACGTGGTATATATGTCCAGCTATTTCACATAGTGGTGGCGTGAGTGAACAGTGCCACGCCACCAGTATGTAAAATACCAATGGCGTGGGGCCCGACGCCATCGGTATTTTTTAACAATGGCGCCATATTGGTGGCGTTGACCCCCTACACCAGCAAAGTGGTTTTTGGCACGCCGGCGCTAGCGTTTTCTGCACTAGTGACGGGCTGCCCCGATGTTTCGAAAAAGGCTTTGGGCCCCGTTGCCTACCCGGGGGTTATCCCCCCGACAGTAGTCCCCGAAGCTGTAAAGGCCCTCCGGGTCCAAGAGGGGGGCGGCCTTTGCAGCTTATCCCACCCGAAGGAAGGTGGTTGTTTATGTCGAAACGCCGTCTTGAAGCCACGAACGCCGGCTGCCGGGAGCCGGGTCGCGACGCCCGGCCGAAGCGGAGTCCAAGCGGCCCGGCCGGCCAGAGTCCAGCCGGCGTGGGGGATCGCGCCAGCCGCCTGACAAGATCCCGCCACGTGCAGCCCAGTGGCGGGCGAGGCCTGCCAGGCCACGCGCGCGACGGGACGTTGCAGTGGGCCCAGACCCACCAGGCCGTGGCCTCGGCCCGCGTGCGGGATCCGCTGCGGCCGCGCGTGTCGGTTGGAGTTCTCGAGGTAGTTACTACGCGCGTGTAACGTGCCCGTGCATTGCGGGGGAGTGGGGAACGTGGGCGCAAACGATCCCACTCTCCCACGTCCGCCACGGGTTTAAATGGAAAGGGAAGAGGAGAAGCCAAGGCATTCGTACACTTGCCCTCGCTACTCTGCCCCTCTCCCTTCTACGCTTCTCCTTCCTCGCGCACGACCTCGCTCCGCGCCTCCGCAGCAGCGCACGCCCGAACCGCCGCCGCGCCGCGCCAGTGGCCCGCGAGGCGCAGCCTACGCCCTCCATAGCAGCACCGCCGCCGCTCCCACTCCCGCATGATGGCCTGGCCGAGGGGTTCTTGGGAGGGCTTGGATGTGATGGGAGAGGACATCGAGTACCTCCGCCGCACGCGGAGGCTGCCGCCGGCGAGCGAGGTGGAGGCATGCGCGCCGGGCGGGGAGCGCGTCCCGGCGCCGCGGGACGGCGAAGCCATCGTCTTTTACTCGCACTTCGTCCGCGGATTTGGACTCCCCGCAAGTTAGTTCTTTTGTCAGTTTTTGGATTTCTTCGTGCTGCAACCGCACCACCTTGGAGCCAATTCCATCGTGCAGCTTTCGGCCTTCGTGGCCTTCTGCGAGGGCTACCTCGACCTCCTCCCCTACATCGACCTCTGGTGCCGCTTCTTCTACATCAAGCAGCAGGGAGCGGCAGCCGGCGCCATGTCCGCCTGCGGAGCGGCGGTGATTTGTTGTAGGCCGGCTGGGGGATACCCCCAGGTGCCCCTCGAGGACTCGGTCAAGAAGTGGCAAAGGTCGTTCTTCTATGTGAAGAACGTCAAGCCGGAGGTGGAACACATCAATCTCCCTCCGTTCAACAACGCGCCACCAACGGAGAAGCACAACTGGGACCGCAACCCCAAGCAGCCGTCCGGGGAAGTTCTGAACATCTGCGCCCGGCTGAAGGAGCTCACCGACCGCGAGGGGCTTGTCCCCTCCGACCTCATCGCCACCTTCATCGCCAACTGGGTGCTGCCGCTGTAGCGCCAGCCGCACCGGATGTGCGACATGAGCGGTCGACACGACCCCAACCGGATGTCGACGCGAGACTTCACGCCGGCTAAGATCGCCGGCCGCGTCAACGGCATCTCCACCGCCTGGCTGAACGCGGAGGGGTGGATTTTTGGGAAAGAGCCTTACTGCCGGGCCGCTCCCATGCCAGCGGTGAGTCCCTGGTCCTTGTATTTCGCGGCCTCTTCTCTCTTCTTACTACCTGACGCGCCGGGCCGGCTGCAGCGCTTCCCCAGCCAGCTGACCAACGACGGGCCGAACCCGCAGAATCTGCAACCGGACCGGGTCGGCTCGGATGTGGAGGAGGAAGACGAGGAGAGGGCGGGTGATGGAGACGGCGAGCGCCTCGAGGACGCTGAAGTCGGCGGGCCCAGCTAAGCCGGTGAGTTCTTAATCTCGAATCCTTTGCGCGAGTGGTCCGACGATGACGCAGATGACCCGAGCGACGCGCATGGTGCTGCGCGACCGTTCGTGGAGGCGGAGGCCTCCGTCGCCCCTAGGAGGCGGCTACGGAAGGCGGGCGAGGCCTCCTCATCCGAAGGGTAGGCGGCCGCGGGGCGGCCGCACGGGAAGCAGCCGGTCGAGGCGCGGCCGGCTGCGAAGTGCCCGGCTGGGGTGCAGCCGGCCGGCGCCTAGAAGACGATGAAGAAGTCACACCGGCTGCCCCCGTCGGCAGGCCCGAAGCGCGCCGTTCCCACGGTTATCGGGTGAGTTTTCTCGTCGTGCAGCTTCTGTCTTTTTCGTTGCTATGTTGTCTTCCTCCTTCCTTATCTTCTTCGCGCGCCGACCAGGAGCGCGCTCGAGCTGGCGGAGGCAGCCGTGGCGGCGGTGGCCGCGGAGGAGGCCGACCAGCAGAGAGACCGGCACGGCGGGCGCGAGCCGGCCGAGACCGCCGAGGAGGCGCTTGCGGCCTGCCAATCTGGCACCACGCTGGAGGCGGCCGAGAGGGACGCGTGGAGGGCACGGGTGGAGGCCGAAAGAGAGATGGCCGAGGCCTCGGCCAAGGCGTGGGCGACGTCGTGGCTGAAGCTGCGGGAAGGTGGAGGAGGGCCGCCGAGGAGTCCGCGTGGCCGGAGTGGGAGATGACCTCGCCGCCACCGTCGCCGGTCGCGGAGCAACGCTCCAAGCTGGTGCACGACCCGGCCCGCCGGGCGGAGGCCGACGCCTGCGCCGCCGAGGAACCAGCTGGCCGCGGCGAGACAGGTAACCACGAGCCGGCCGCCGACCAGACGGCCGAGCCAGAGGTGCCGCCGGTTGTCGACCCGGCCGACGACGCCAGGCATGGGGATGAAGGCGGCCGTGGGCCGGAGACCGCGCCAGGCAGAGGGGGAGCGCCACCCCCGAGCGCGGAGGCCGCGCCAGGGGGCTCCAATGCCATGGTGGTCGTGGAGCCGTGGGCCACGTGGCGCAGCCTTGAGCCGATGCCGAAGGGAAGCGGGACCAGCGCAGGGTCCTCAGCCTAGCTGCAGCGGGTATGGGCGGCGAGCACCGGCGAAGCCACCAGCGGGACGCACCCGGGCGACCTGACCGCGGCGGTGCACGCCCTGCGCCAACAGTTCGCCGACCACAGCGGCCAGGTGCGGGCCAGTGTTCAGGCGGAGCTGACCCGGCTGCAGCAGCTGGAGCAGGCGGTCGCGGTGAGTTCTTTGCGTTTTTCTCGAATTTTGCCTTGCTTTCTTCTTTGACCGGCTTGGTCGCTTTCCAGTGAGGACGCGTCAGCGCACCCACTGAGTGTAGCCCCCGAGGCCCGGGCCGGCTGCACAGCAGGCGGGTCGGGCCTTCCCAGGCGTTTGCTTTTTCTAACTTCTCTTCTTTGGCAGGCCGTCAAGGACTGGTGGGTGGCGGCTTACAACCGTCTCGTCGGCGTGTGTCTCGGGGTCCGGACCCAGCTCACCGCCAAGGAGGAGGAGCTGCACCAGGCCCAAGGCATGTCTTGCATTCTTCCAGTGGGGGCGCGTCAGCGCACCCACTGGGTGTAGCCCCCGAGATTCGGGCTGGCTGCGAAGCAGCCAGATCGAATCTTCTTGCTTCTTTCTTTTTGTTGCCGTCCGGCTGCTGACCAGGACTCCGATCCGGCTGCGCAGCCGCCGCCATCGACCCGGCCGAGGTAGAGGAGCTCCGGTACCAGGTGGGCGAGGCCGGCCGGCTGCGCGACGCGGCGGCCACGGAGCGCGACCGGCTGCAGGAGGAGGTGGCCCGGCTGGCTCGGGAGAGGGACGAGGCGGCAGTCGTGCACAAGGCCGAGCTAGACCGGCTCACGGAGGAGCACCGCAAGGCGGTGGGGCAGAAGGACGAGCAGGCAACCAAAGCCGTCGAGGAGATCGCCCAGCTCAGGGCGGACCGCGATGGCAGTGCCGGCGCGTGGGAGGCGAAGGAGAGGAGGATGTTGGGGGAGGTGCAGTACATCGACGAGCTTCTCACCCGTAAGTGCTTTGTTTGTTTCTGTCTTTCTAATCCCGGCCGGCGACGTGGCCGGCCGGGTCCTTGGATTTTTGACTAATCTCCTCCCTTGCATCACCAGGGTCTTTCCTGAGACCCAAGCGCCAGCCGAGGCGGCTGTGAACGCCCACCGGCAGGAACAGAGGGGGGAGGGGGCCGATATCGACGAGTACGCCGCCTGGACGGTGGCGGAGATTGCCATTGCCGCCAAGGCCCGCCTAGAGGTGGTGGAGCGTGACATGAACCGACTTTTTGAAGCCGGCTTGTTGATGGTGGGTGCCCTCTGGCCGGGCGCAGTGGTGCCAACCACCGTTAGCCGGCTGGTGCGGTGGCTTGAGGCCGACGCGGCGCGGCTTGGCACATGGACGACCTCCGCGGCCCGAGCCGGCGCGGAGATGGCGCTCAGCTTCGTGTTGTCCTGGTATCCGGGCGTCGATCTGGACCGGCTGACTACCCGACGGGCTGGGGCGGAAGATGACTTAGTGCGGCGGGCGACGCCGATTGCCGTGCGGGCCAGCAACATCGCGTCGTTCACCCCCCACAAGGAGTTCGTGCCGGAGCGGGCGCCAGACGGCGCGGCGCTCCCCGCCGACGACTTCGGCCTGGCGCTCGAGGACCCGGAGGGCTGCTCGGCCGAGACGGAAGCCGGGGCGGATGACAATGCTACTGATCCGGACGACACCGACGCCACGGGGGAGCCGGTGCAGACTGACGCAGACGCGGCCGCCGGGTAGGGTCTTTATCTTTCCTGTTTTTTGTTTTCATCTTTCGAACTCTTGTTAGTTGGCAAGTCCACCCACTGGGGGTGTATGTTTATGTAATGAAGTCCTGGCCGTGGGCCTTTTGCGATGTATATATGCATGTTTCCATCTATGTGTATCCTTTGCCGGCTGGCGGCTCACTTGTGCTTGTTTCCTTAGACCATTTTCTTGTCCCCCTCCTTCTCAACTTCCTCCCCGCTAGCCGGATAGCCGGGAGCCGGTCTGTAGCTAGGACGGGGAGTCGGACTCGAAAGGGAGCGTACAATACTTAGGTTTTAGGACTTGAGCGCAAGCGAAACACCCACTAGGCCGGCTGGCTGCAGGCGGCGAAGCCGGTCTGTGCGGCGATGAGTGAAAAGAGAGGGCCGGGTTGACCGAGCCGGACGTTCGTCCTTAGCCGCCTTTCGCGTGAGGGTGCTTTCAGCCTTTGGCTCCTGCCAGCCGGACAGCCGGGAGCCGGTCTGTGGGTTGTGGCGAAGAGAGGGCTTTAGGCGGTGCACACGCTACTGGGCCGGCTGCGGAGGAGCAGGGTGCGGGCTAGCCGGCGAGCCCCCGAGCCCCCGAGCCGGACGTGCCGACCCGGCAGGAGGGAGGCAAATGCGGTAAAGTACACAAGAGATAATAAAGCTCGATAGAGATGAAACGGTAGCCCCCGAGTGTCGTTCGGGGGACCTGCTGCTTTCATTACTTCCAGAAGGGGTAGCGATACATACATACATAGTTCACACGAGCGGACCGCGAGGGGATCGCCCTTCCGGTTCTTCTACCCATCGAAGACGCAGTACGTGCTACTGCGTGGTGCGCCATGGCCGATGATGGGGCCTTCCCGGGGGGGGGGGGAGGAAGACATACACGGTCCAGCCGGGTACTGGACTGATGATAACCCACAAGTATAGGGGATTGCAACCGTTTTCGCGGGTAGTATTTCACCCAGATTTATTGATTCGACACAAGGGGAGCCAAAGAATATTTGCGAGTATTAGCAGTTGAGTTGTCAATTCAACCACACCTGGAGAACTAAATATCTGCAACAAAGTGTTTAGTAGCACAGTAGTATGATAGTTTCAGTAGCAATAGTAACAATAGCAACAGTAACGGGAACAGTAGCAGTAGCAGTTTTGTAGTGATTGTAACAGCAGCAACAACGAAAGTAACTTAGCAAAGATCAATATGCGAAAAGCGTAGGCATTGGATCGGTGATGGATAATTATGTTGGATGACATTCATCATGTAACAGTCACAACCTAGGGCGATACACAATAGCTCCAATTCATCAATGTAATGTAGGCATGTATTCCGTATATAGTCATATGTGCTTATAGTAAGAACTTGCATGACATCTTTTGTCCTACCCTCCCGTGGCAGCGGGGTCCATAAGGAAATCTAAGGGATATTAAGGCCTCCTTTTAATAGAGAACCGGAACAAAGCATTAGCACATAGTGAATACATGAACTCCTCAAACTACGGTAATCACCGGAAAGAATCCCAATTATTGTCACCTTGGGGTATGCGGATCATAACACGTAATAGGTGCATACAACTTGCAAGATAGGATCAAGAACTCAAATATATTCATGAAAACATAAAGGGTTCAGATCTAAAATCATGGCACTCGGGCCCTAGTGACAAGCATTAAGCATAGCAAAGTCATAGCAACATCAATCTCAGAACATAGTGGATACTAGGGATCAAAGCCCTAACAAATTGACTCGATTACATGGTAAATCTCATTCAACCCATCACCGTCCAGCAAACCTACGGAGAAATTACTCACACACGGTGGTGAGCATCATGAAATTGGTGATGGAGGATGGTTGATGATGACGACGGTGTCGAATCCCCCTCTCCGGAGCCCCGAACGGACTCCAGATCAGCCCTCCCGATGAAGAACAGGAGGTGGCGGCGGCTCCGTATCGTAAAACATGATGAAACTTCTTCTCCTATTTTTTTCTCGGGGAAAGTGAATTTATAGCGTTGGAATTAGGTCAGACGGCCGCCTGTGGGCCCCACAAGGCATCATGGCGCGCCCTAGGGGGGTCGCGCCCTATTGCCTTGTGGGCAACATGTGGCCCCTCTTCTGTTGATTCTTGCGTCAGTAATTTTTAGTTATTCCATAAAAAATCTCCAAAAAGTTTCGTCCAATTCCGAGAACTTTGATTTCTGGACAAAAATAACACCATGGTAGTTCTGCTGAAAACAACGTCAGTCCGGGTTAGTTTCATTCAAATCATACAAATTAGAGTCCAAAACAAGAGCAAAAGTGTTTGGAAAAGTAGATACGACGGAGACGTATCAACTCCCCCAAGCTTAACTCATTGCTTGTCCTCAAGCAATTCAGTTGACAAACTGAAAGTGATAAAGAAAAACTTTTACGAACTCTTTTGTTCTTGTATCCGTATATAAGCTTAAATAGTACCTAGGTTTTCAGCAAAGATCATGAACCAACCATGCTCGTAATAACACTTAAAAATTACATTTACTCATATCAATGGCATAATCAACTAGCGAGCAATAATAACATATCTCAAATGCCAACAATTTGTCAAAACAATCATGATATAATATGATAACATGGTTTCTCGCTAGCCCTTTCTGAGATCGCAAAACATAAATGCAGAGCACCTCCAAAGTTCAAGCAGCTACTAAACATTGTAATTCAGGGTAGAAGAGATCCAGTCATGATGCACACAACATTAACTATACTCAATGCATAAGGATGACAATAGTGCTCTCAGGATTGGTGCTTATAATGAGAAGGTGAGACTCAACAATAAAAGTAAAATGACATAAAAGTAAATAGATAGGCCCTTCGTAGAGGGAATCATGGATTTGCAGAGGTGCCAGAGCTCCAAGCTTAAATCAGAGATGAAAACAATTTTGGGTGGTGTACTTTTCCTGTCAATGTCACGACTGAGAATTTTCAATATCTTCCATGCTAAACACATCATAGGCGGTTCCCAAGCGAAAAGGTAAATTTACTCCCCCTCCACCATACCAACACAAGCCATGGCTAGTTGAATCCTCGGGTGCCCTCCATACCAACAACTTTTCGGGGGAGTTTGTTTGCATTATGTAATTTCGATTTTGAGCATAGGACTGGGCATCCCAAATACCAGCCTCTCTCGTGCTATGACAAGTGAATAAACACTCATCTGAGAATACCATACCAAAAACAAAAACAAGAAGAGTTCATACCAGCTTTTCCTTGCCACCGTCACTTCATCAAATCATCGTCATTATTGCCTTTCACTTGCATGACCGAATGATGTGAAAATAATAATAGTGCAAGTGTGCCGTGGACTAAGGTGGAATCTGCAAACATTTTATTCAAGGGAGAAGACAAGGTAAAATTGGCTCTTCGTTAGATCAACAATAAAGCATATTAGAACCACTCAACATTTTCATCGTGGTCTTCTCCCTACTACGACTCAACGAAAAGAAAAGAAATTCAGAGAAACACACTGAAATATTTTTGGAGTTTTTAATTTTTCTGAAGAAAGCAAATTAACGAAGAAAAACGAAAAGCGAGAAAAACTATTTACACGGGAGAACTCCCAACAAGCAAAAGAAGAAACGAGAAATCTTTTTGGGTTTTCTTTTAATACTACGAACTAACTAAAGAGAAAGAAAAACCGAAAAGAAGCGAGAAATATCTTTGGGTTTTTGAAGTTTTTCAAACACACAAGAAGAAAGCGGAAATAAAACTAACATGGATATACAATGAAAAAGGATGAACACCGATAACTGGAATGAATGTGTGAACTTGAATGTAATGTCGGTGAGAGATACGTACTCCCCCAAGCTTAGGCTTTTGGCCTAGCTTGGTAATCACCACCCGTAGAATCCATCAGGACTAGGCGGATAGTACTGGGGCGGAGGCACCTGAGGGTCCCACTGCTGGACCTCGTTCTCCGCTGCAGCCAGCTCGTTCCTGTAAGCTGTGATGTCCGCCGGTGTCGGTGTAAAAACCGGCAGACCTCGGGGTAGGGGGTCCCAAGCTGTGGATCTCGGACATATGGTAACAGGAATAGGGAGACGATGTTTACCCAGGTTCGGGCCCTCTTGATGGAGGTAAAACCCTATGTCCTGCTCTTGTTTATATTGATGGAGATGTATCAAGTACAGAGTTGATCTACCTCGAGATTGTAAGATATGATCTAGTCCTAAGGCTAGGTGAATGAGATTGTGTTGAAGTCCCCTCTAAGGGCTAAACCCTTTGACTTATATACACGCTGGGTAGGGTATCTATGGTTACAAGGTCGGTATCTAGGCGTGGAGGCGGCAGGAGAAGTCTTGGAGTATACGTCAAATCTTCGGCAGATGTAATCTTGCTCTTTCTTCTCGCGTGCATCTTCTGGAGTCCATCTTGATAAGAATGAGGGCCCACTGGCCCAGCCTGAGGAATATGGGCCGACTAGGTTGGTACCCCCTAGTCCAGGACACCGTCAGTAGCCCCTGAACTGGTCTCCGACGCCGAGGACGATGTTCTTAAACTTCAGTTCTGGGGTCTGCGGCTCGACAGGCAAGTTCCATAATCTTTCCATCATATCCTCAAGCAGTCTTCGGAAAATTGGTAGTCCCGCCGGGTGGGCCCAGCCCTGCCACACGTGGCCTCTGCTTTCTGACCTTGGGAGCTATGCCTTACGGGGAAGCGGGTCAGTTTATGGTGAAATGTCGAAGTGTCGGTCTCTCCCCTTTTTATCCACGAGTCAGGCGTGCGGTTTATCACAAATCTCAACTCCTCTCTCTAAGCAACCTGCGCAAACACTCCCCTTCCTCCCAAGTCCAACCTTAAAGGTTTCCCATGGCGAGTGATGCAGGTTCTTCGCGGTGCCCTCACAGCCCCGCAAGAGGTGATTGGGGCAGTTGCGCCGTCTCGCGCCTTCAACTGGAGCGCCTGGCAAGACAGGGATACCTGCCAGATTCAGATCTGACAGCGACCCGCCCATGCTTAACATCCATCAATGGGTAGGTACACGCAGAGACTTACCCCTCCCCTCAAAAGGATGAAAGGGTGTGCTTCGTTTCCTTCCTACTGCGCGGTTTAGGATTTACAATTCACCCCTTCCTCCGAGGCCTGCTAGAGTTCTACGGGTTGCAGCTCCACCACCTTACCCCCAACTCAATTTTGCACATCGCGGGGTACGTTGCCCTATGTGAGATGCATCTTGGGTGCAAAGCACACTTCGGACTATGGAGGAGGTATTTTTGTGTAGTGCCTTGTTCTCCCACCAAAAAGCTTTACGAGGTCGGAGCAGCCGAAGTCTGTCGAATCGAGGGGGCAGAATACCCATCGGGCACCCCTCGGGAGGATACCGACATCTGGCCAACATAGTGGTTCTATATAGACGACGTCCCCCTCCCAGACCCAGTTTGGCCTGGGCTCCCCCCTTTCTCTTCGGAGCCCCCGAAGAGACGATACATCTGGAGGCCTCAGGGTACAGCCCAAGAAGATGGCGCCGAGGTGACTGAGCTAGCCGCCAAGGTGAAGCAATTGGTAAGGACCGGCCTTACCATAATAGACGTAATGGCCACGACGATAGACCGAAGAGTCCAACCACTCCGGCCGCGCCCTCACCCGTTATACGCATACAACGGAACCGAAGACTGCTCCCGATCAATTCGGCAAAGCTTCTTCGACTAAGCGGCCTTTGGCACAGTAATGGCGGGCATTTACCAGGGAACGGCGGAGGACTTTTCCCGACGATAATTCCGGGACGGGTTGTCCTACTACAATCCGGCCGATATAGTAAGTCTTCCCATTTTATTTCGTCTATCCAAGTTGTTTTTCAATAGCCCATCCATCTGACCGATTTTTTACTGGTTTCGAACAGAGATGGAGGCATCGGGTGGAAGCTTTGAATAGCCCGACACCTAAGCCGGAAATGCACCGCCGAGCAGAAGATCCCCTTTTTCACGAGGATGAGGACCTGGCCCTTATCTATGAAGGGAGGAAATTTTACATGGAGTGCTTTGATGGCTCAAAGGTAGTTGTCACCCCTGACGTGCCGGGGATGAGGCCGGCTTCATCGGTAACGCCCTCTTCTTCTACTCGAAAGCGAGCCCCTCGTCCCCAGGCCCCTAGTCACCTGACTTCTCCTCCAAAGGGACGGCGTTTGAAATGCCCGCGCGGAGAGCCGACCCCTCGAGGGAGCCGCCCGCAAGAAGCAGAAGGAGCAGAGGCCGAAGCCATGGAGGCAGGCGAAAGTGCCCCCTCAACTACCAGGTGACCGAGATTACGATATTTTGTAGAAACACCATCTCAGGCCCTGACCCCTTTGATCACTCGCAGGCGGCCTTCTTCTTCCATGGCGGCCGGCACAAGGGCCGAGGGGACGACGGCTTCAAACAGAGAAGCCGACGCATGCCCTTCTTCAGGAGCCACCACCGAAGTTCCCCAGCCCAAGGGCTTAGAGACCATCTCGGCTACCCCTTCCGAGATCCAATGCGCCATGAATTACCGGCGGTGAAAGACCTCCCTGAGGAGTCTGGCCTTCTCGGATCGGGAGTTCAACGCTCTCAGCTTAGTGGACGCATACCTCGGGGCGACCTACGCGGTATTTGATCAATCATTAGATGTTTTGTCGCAAGGGTTGCGGGTAAGGTCCAACCCGAGCTCATTATATCTCGAAGATTTCTTATATCTTGCCGTTTCTTTGAAATACAAACACTACTGCCTAACCGTGGTAGTAGCCCCTATGGCTTGATATGGGCAAGAATGCCCATAGCGAGGCTTGATATTAACCTGAAGAAGTTATTTTTTGGTAGAGTGCTCGGGCGAGGAATGATCAGCTATCCGAGGCCCTTTCCCAGACAAAGGGGAGGTTGGAGACTGCCTTGGTCAAGGTGGAACAGGTGAAAAAGTACACTCGAGAGGCGCACGGTAAGTGCTTTGTCTTGTGTATAATAATCTTAGTTATCAAGATCTCCTGACAACGTAATCCGTTGTAGCAGCGGAAGCCCTAGGTCACCTTGAAAGAGATCTCAAGCAGGCTCGCAAGGATTGTCTTTATACAGAGTCACATCGCCAGGCAAACCAACATGTGGTGACCGAAAGGGTGGATGGTGTTAATGCGCTAAGGGCCAAAAATGCCCGGCAGGCTGATGAGATTAAGAGCTTAAAAGCTCAACTGGCTGCTGCCGAGGCCAAGAATCGTCGAACAGATGAGACAATTTTTGGTAACTTTTGATTTTTATGAATCATTACTTGAGTTCGGGGGTTTAGCCGAGATGATTAGCGGGTTAACATATGTTTCTTGCCAGCTTCACTGTCCGGCCAACCCCTTGATAGTCGAGGTCCGGTACCCGAAGACATGGCGGCTCATCTATCCGAAGTGCACGAAAGTGCGCGGAAGTCAATGAAGGTAGTCTTCAAGGAGTTGTGGCCCGAAGTGGAGCACGTCCTCGAGGACATGGCCATCCTAGCCGAACATTTGCAAAGAGCTCAGCGTCGGATCCAGGCGTGGAAGGTGTCCGCCTGCTGGGAAGGGGCGAGGGAGGCCTGGGCCATGGTCAAGACCCGGTATACGGATGTTGATACGGCGCACCTGGCCGAGGTAGGGCCAATGGGGCCGGACGGGGAAGAAATACCCACTAGTCTCATATACGAGAATGTCATGCCTGCTGCTCGGTCTTCGCAGAAGGACTGCGCCCTAGACGTCTTGATAGATGGGTTAGACCGTGTGCAATGAAATTATAATGTGTGACTCTATGTATTAAAATACTTTACATCATTATTCAATCCGCGCATCTAAACTCCGTCAACCAGCCATCGGCTTCTACCTCCTCGATCAGTGACCGAGGAGTATCCGCTTACTTCTGCCCGAGGTGATCGGAATAGATGCTTCAGGAGACGAGGCAATCTGACTATGTGGTGCGAACGAAGAGAGTAAGGCATAGAGTTATGTTATTGTGGCACCCCAATAGAGGGCCAACGCATGCCAGTCCCAGGATAAGACCTGGCGCACGTCTGAGACATGATACAGCAATTCCAGGCACAAAAATGGCTTTATTATATGAAATGGAGTATTACAACACTGTTGCTTACAACAATATTACATGGCCCCAAGGCTAACTAAATGGCAGCGAAGGTCTTGGTTCAGCGGTAACGACGTCTCTGGCTAGGCTCGACAACTCACAGGACTGGCTGGGTTACGATCTAGCATGACGGATCTTCTCCTGCAACTGGCCACGTGCAAGGCTAGGTGAGTACTTTGAATGTACTCGCAAGACAACCAAATACATAGCATCCCAACAAGCAGATGACAAAGCAAGCCCTATGCTTATATAAGAATTTATTCTAAACCTGGCATGGAATTAACAGGAAATAATGGATCAAGCAGGGCATACATGGATCAGGCATAACAACTACATATCATGGCATGGCATGGCTATTTTTACGAAGCATGGTATCCAAAATTAAACTGGAACCTACACTACACTTACCTCCCGTGAAGCATTAACGTAATATGTTGTGACATCATTCAGTTTTACTGCCCCTCTGGGCTATCTCGCGACTTACCGAGATCTCACTCCGTGATCATGTCAGAATATATTGTAAACTCTTTGTTACAACAGGTTTGTCCTCCAGATCGACAAAGACCAAATATTTTGACCTAATACGAACTGTGTCCAATACCGTGGACTTGGCTATTCGAATAGATTCATACACTCTGCAGAGGTTGCGCACTTTACCCACACTATGGACATTCGTCCAACGAAACTTGCCTAACCTGTGACCCTTCTATCGTACCACCGACAATCATACCCCTTTCGGGTCATGTCCTGGGTGGCCCCTGTGTCACTCCTGACACCTGCCACCGTCGTGGCTAAACTAAACTGTCCCAAACGGGGACCCTCGGGCTAAACGAACAACTGGCCTCACAAGGTTATCGCCGCCTACCTGATTAGGGTAGCACACGCGCATAACCTTCCCTCTTTTGTGGTACCGATAGGAGAGCACAAGGTTAGACCAAGTCAAGGCCGTCCCATACCGGCAAATGTGGCTGCACGGGTAAGCTCGATTCGGTGGCACTATGTCTCGATCCCATCGATGACGGAGGAGGTTTAGCTTATAAGTTTAATTTAAAATTTCCACCATCTCATCATAACATCAACACTTATGGGCATGAACAATTATGAATGCATCAATGCGCAAGTTCTACCAATCATCTCGGGTAAGAAATTATTCATACATCTGAAGCATGGCACTAGCCAGATGCAAACTTGACAGCAGTATCATAGAATCATAATAGTATGGATAAACATGGTACGAGATCAAAGTATAGAATCCACATGGTAAAGTATCCTACTAACATGGTAAAATATAGTCTAAGAGCAGGTCAAGGCATCACATGATAAACAACACTAGCATCTAACACAGATGACATAACAGGTGTATGAAAGTGCGGACTAACAGGTGATCCAAATGTACTACGATAAACACACAGGGTGCAAGCAGAGTCATCACGCAAGTCCGGGGCTCATGATAAGCGGTTGGCTTGCTTTGGGGTGGAGGGATACACCGGGAAACAGTGCGGCGATTCTCCGGATGCGATGCATCGGAACCGGCACTCTCGAGAGAAGCCTATATTAGGGAAAGGGCAAAAGTGGTATTTTCAGCATGTGATAATGTTATGAGGATAGCATCATCGGAACGGGCTCGACGCACTGAAAACGTGGGTGTTGGATTTACCTCAATCGGAGTTACGGTCGCGAAGATATGGCCGTTCGTTCCTTAAGCAGAAAAGCGAACAGAATAGTGTCCACTTTAGCTCTTAACGGGTGGACGTCCACTAAATAGCCATTTCGGCCGGCGGCTGAGAAATGAAAGCACATTTTCCAGATTACGCTTTTGATAACAGAAAGCGTATTTTCTTTTGCAGCCGCGACAGGATACACTTTGTCAAATGGGAAGCGCATTATTGAAATTACGCTTCCACTTAAACTGACGCACGGGCCCGGCTCTGTCAGCCCCTAGAGGCTTACATGGGGGCCCCACCCTATCTCCTTCTCTCTCTCCTCCCGGGTCGTCTTCTTCCCCCGACTGGAGCAGAGGGAGCTGCGGCCGCCGGCGCTGCCGTCGCCTGGCTACTCCAGAGAGTCGGGCGACAGGCGTACGAGCTCCGGGGCTTCATGCCGCACCCGAGGGTGGCCGCTGGGTCGCCTGGGATGGCCTACCGCAACGGCCGAAGGGCTTCAGAGGAACCGCTCCGGTAGAGCTCCCCCGGCGGGGTTGGGGACGGCGGCGGCTTCGCGACCACTTAGGGGAGGCCGAGGGCGCAGACGGAGAGGAGGGAAAGAGCTAGGGCCCGGGGTGGGCCGAGGAGAGCGGGTGGCGGTTGTCGGCCATGAGAGAGGAAAGGGAGCTCCTCGAGCTCGAGGGAGGGGCTGGGTTGGTTGCTGGTGAGGAGGGCGAGCTCAGGGCGCCTTAAATAGGCTCGGGGAGGGACTCTCGACGACGGCCGGAGCTTCGGGATGGCCGGTGCCGTGGCGGTGATCCAGTGGAGCATCGGCGGTCGGCACGGCCATCCAGGGGCTAGCGGACAAGGGGGAGAGGTGACCAGACGGCGTACGTGTGCGGTGGGCAGCTCGCCGGCACTCCCGGACAAGCCGGAGCTGCTGGAAATGAGCTCCCGAAGGCTATAATGCATAGGGCACCAGTTTGGCATTCTCTGCGCGTGGTCACCGCGTGGCCATGGCATTGCCACGCCCCACTTGAGACCAAGCCATGTGTGGGGTGTTCTACAACTCTCAAGCAGTTGACTAGTACAGCTGGAAGGCATGGGAGGGCTCTGGTGTGACTGCACCTTGGTCAAATAGCAACTAGCAGCAAGGTGTTTGACATGTGGTGTGGCCACCACAGTGCTCCTCTTGGCATGATCTTGGGCAGGGGTTAATCATCCACCAAGGTGACAATCCTAGAAAAATTGCAGTACAAATGGACAAGCCCACCTGGCATTTCCTTTGCAAACTTGCAAACTGGCTAGTAATGAAAATGAGGATGCTGGGAAAGAATGGCTAGATGGATTTGGCTGATTTTTGGTGTAGGATGATTATTTGGACGCAAGAGTTCACTGGTAAAATCTATACCATTTGGATACCTCTAAATGGTACTTCACAGTGTTGCAATCTGGACAGAATCTTGGATAATTTCCTGAGGAAGATGGACACAATGGAATGAGCTGGTTTTTGGTTTGCATGAGTTATTTATCAAGGTAAATCACTCTGAAAAATTTCAGCTCAAAAAGATCAAAGGTTCAAGCACTTCCTTTGCAAATTGGAAATCTGGACAAAATTTGCAAATTGATGCTGTGCTCAAAATTTGAATTGTGGAACTTGAGATTTTGGTGGAAATGGTGAATATATGGATAGGATAAGCTCCAAAAATTATTTGGGATTTTTCCTAGCTACCAAAATGGTAGTTCCTTTGGAAAGGCCCCAAATTGAAATATTGGCTTTAAATAGGAAAATGCAATTTCCCTTATTTAATTGTAACACCCTGGTTTTCGCTCCTTGTTTTTTCTTCTTTCGCGGGATTTGACTCCCGTCTTTTTTTGGTGTTATTGGATTTTCTCTTGCCTTTGGGTATATGAAGATGGTCATTTAGCCTTGCCTTTCCCATCAGACCAGAGATTCTCTCTAATTCAACCCTGTCACCCAAAATTTATTCTCAGGATTTTGCCGCCGAAACCCTACCTCTCTAGTTACCGGAAGGGAAACCCTAATTCCTGCAGTTAGAAAGGAACCCTAATTTTCTTTGCTCTGTTGCCTCCCAAACTTTTCCTAGCGATCATCCCATATCTATAAACCCTGGATATGCAAAAATATTGCCAAGTCATTTGCAATATTTTTCATTTAAAATTAATTCCTTTTTTTGCCAGTTAAAGGAATTAAATCCAGGAAAATATCTATCCATCTCCGAAGTTCATGAAAACTTGTGGAGATATTCTTTGTGATCATATTGAGCTCTCATAAAAATATTGGCAATAATTAAATAAGGGAAATTGCATTTTCCTATTTAAAGCCAATATTGCAACTTGGGCACTTTCCAAAGGAACTACCATTTTGGTAGCCAGGAAAAATCCCAAATAATTTATGGAGTTTCTCCTATCCATATATTCACTATTTTCATCAAGAACCCAAGTTCCATAGTTCAAATTTTGAGCACATCATCCAATTCTTGTTTCTGAATTTATTTTGAGGTTGTGAAGCAGCTATATTTTATATTGCTTCAAAATTCTTGAAATTAATCCAGGACCTCACATTCCCTATATTATGTGAGCATGCAAAAATTCACATCATTTTATGTACCCAATTTCTCCCAAAAATTCCATCTAGTTTCTGTCCGGCAGCAAGCTTTGTGAAGGAAGTACCACTTTGGCATTTCCAAATGAGCTGAAATTTTTCCAGTACCTCCATGCACCCAAATAACCTCCCTCCACCAAAATTAAGTTCATTTCATCAAGCCAGATGAGTGCAGTAACAAAACCTAGTTTCTGGACCAATATGGCAGTTGTGAAGGAACTATCATCAAACTTGGTCCAATTTGCTTCAAATTTTTCCAGAAGGTGATCCTCCTTATCTCATTTCCCTGTGACAACTTTCTCAGCTCATTGGCACATCTATATGACCACAACCTCCCATCCAAATCATTATCCAGAACCTGTTTTGGATCAGCTCGACTACCCTAGAGCCATCCAGGTCCATTCAGTGATCCACCTCACCTATTTGAGCAGTGATGCGCCTGTTGGACAAGGTGTGACAGGCAGACGCGGGCCAGAACGTGCCATTGCCGTGGTGACCATGCCATGGACACGGCCAAATGCGCACTCTGCGCACTGGCGACGTCTGACCACGTCGGGCCGGCCAGCTCAGGCTGCCCTGGCTTGTCCCCGCGTGCCGACTGCCTTCCCCGCCATCCACGCGTCCTCTCCAGCCCTTTCTCTTCACCGGAGTCTTCCTCGCTGGACGACGACAAGCACCGCCGTACGCGTGCGTGTCACGGCTATCGTCGTCTTCCTTTGTCCTCTTCCTCCCCGAGTCCTCCCGAAGCTGCTGCTGGCTTCTCCACCCTCCCGGAGACCTTGCCGACATCGCCCCCTCCCTCCGCGTGTCCCCGAGCGCCAGTACGCCGATAAGAACGCCGCGGCGGCCGTGCTCATCCACTCCGGCCGGCTGGCTATAAATAGCCCCGCCCGAGTCCCCTCGAGCACACACACCTCACTTCCTTCCCCTCTGGATCACTCCCACCTCCTCGCCCGGTCGAGTTCCTCACCGGAGCCTTCTAATCGACCGGAGTGGGCGCTCTCTGCCTCGGTCCGCCACCGCATTCCTAGCCGTCCCCGAGCCCCGTGCTACCCACCGCGAGGTGCGCCACTCGCCGGCGACCTCCCCTGGCCCGTCGCCCACCCCTATAGCCCACCGTAGCCACCCAATCGACCGACCCCGCCGCCCACTGCCTCCCCTCGTCACCGCATTTCCAGCCACCCCCGCCGCCCATGCCACCCACCACTCGATGCGGTGCTCTCCGGCGATCCCAGCCGTGCCACCGCCCGATCCAGAAGCTCACCGGAGCGCCGGGACCCTGCCGGAGCCGCACTCCCGTCGCCGCGTCGGGAAGAGAGGAGGAAGGAAGAAGAAGGCGAGGGAGGAGAGAGAAGGCTGGACGGGGCCCAGCCGTTAGTGGGAGAGGGGGGTGCCACGCTGGATAAGTGGACGCGCCCCCGCCTCGTTTACGTGTTCCCCGCTGGAAGGCGCATTCTGCTTAAGTGCGCGACCAGCCGCTCTGCCCAGGTACCCGGATGCAATTATTTATTTTGCAGATTAGTCCCCGGCAGAAAAACACTCATATCTTTTCACCCGTAACTCCGATTCAGGTGAATCCAAAGCCCACATTCTCTATTCGTCGAGCCCGTTTCGATGGCATCACTCTCACCATGTTGACACTTTCTGAAATGCCCATTTTGCCCCTGCCCTATATTTAGCCCCTCCGAGAGGGAATCTTCTCCGGCGAATTCTTCCGCGAAGTGATCACACTTCTCTCCGGTGAATTCATCGACCCCCAGGCAAGCCGACCATCTGATATTTTCCCTAACGCATTGCTTTGTGTTATTCTTGCGTGTTTAATTAATGAATCTGCCTGTGTTAGAAATAATTAAACTCCTGCTAGGTTGAACTTGCTATTTACATTACTCGTTAATGCTCATCATGTTATTGCACTAGTGACTCGTATGTGACAATATGGAGATAGGTTGTTTTGTTTTCATCATGCATTACTGTTGTTATTGCAATGATTAAGAATGTGACTTAATAATGACAACCTCCTCCATCGGCTGGATCGAGTCATAGTGCCACCGAACCGAGCTCGTCAGTGCAGCCAAATTTGCCTTTATGTGAAGGCCCTAGCTTGGTCTATTGTCGTGCCTCTTGTCAGTACCACCAAAGAGGGGGGATTATGCGTGCGTGCTACCCTAGCCCGGTAGGCGGCGATAATCCTGTTAGCCCAGTTTATGGTTATGTGCACAGGTCCCCGTTTGGGACAGTTTTGTTTGGCCACGATGGTGGCAGGTGTCAGGAGTGACACAGGGGCCACCCAGGACTTGACCCTGGGAGGGTATGATTGTCGGTGGGGCCATAAGAGTGCCGAGCAATAGACAAGTTCTGTTGGAGCAGCACCGGTCCACCCGAATGGGAGCACGAGGCCAGGAGCTCCATAGTGTGGGTAAAGTGCACAACCTCTGCAGAGTGTAAATCTATTCGAATAGCCGCGTCCTCAGTCATGATACACAGTTCGTACTAGGTCACACTATTTGGTCTATGTTGAGTCTGGAGGAACAAACTATATAATGTTATTGCTAATAATGAACCAGAGAATGGTAAGGTTTGTCAGACTTGCAGTACAGATGCATGGACGTCAGATGATGCCAGAGGTATGAATGCTAGCCATGCGATGGCTATGAGATGAGTGGTCGGATGACCGCATGACTTGGATTTGATTTGGATCGGGTTTGGATTGGATCTTAAGATTATTTGGAGTATGGGTTAGTTACTTGATATGCTGTATCTTCGTCATACTACAGTTACTTTGATAGTTAACATGCTAGATAATCCTGTTATGATATGATATTGCTAGATAATCCTGCTAAGACATGAAAGCTAATATTGTTAAGATAATGAATGCATGCTTGAATGCCATGGATTGCTTTGCTTGGTGTATATGTTGGTTTGGTTTGCTTGCGAGTACATTCAAAAGTACTCAGCGGCCTTCAATGTGGCCAGGTTCACCTAAGGATCCGTCGAGGAGCCGGAGCGATCGCGAGCTAGAAGAGTAACCCAGTCAGATCCCTGTGGATAGGAGCCACACCAAGACCATGCTGCCTTAGATGGAGCTTTTCTGTTGCCATTACCCTTGTAAAATATCATGTAAAGACTTATATATCCATTAATAGAAATGTCTGTGTTCATGATACTTGTTGTAAGAGCGCATGCCAGACTGATTTCCTGGGCTGGTGTGTGCGGCGACCGTCTGGCTACAGTGGTATTCAGGCGGGGCGCCACATTAATTGTGGCCAATATTTTTACCAGAGCTTGAGATAGGTACAAAGATCATCTCCACAAGTTTTCAAGAAATTTAGAGATGTCTAGCTATCCCTCTGGATTTAATTCCTCAGAAAGGCAGAAAAATAAATTAATGCCAGATGAAAAATATTGCATAAAACTTGGCAATATTTTTGCACACCTAAGGTTTATGAATATAGGAGAGTCTCTAGAAATTTTTGGAGGAATCAACGGGGCAAGGAAAAAGATAGCTCCTTTGTAAACACAAAGGCAGGATTTCTAGTTCCAATATTTTGGAACTAGGGTTTGAATGAGGTTCGGGGTTTACTTATGGGAACTTGGCTGGCACAAGAGCATGGGAAAGGTATTGAGAGGCTGAGGATTGTCTGGATTCACCTGGTCACTCACCAGATTCTAGAGGAAAAATTTGGGAGAGGAAAGCTAGGAAGGAATAACAACACAGAAATCGATAACCCAATTTTTGGGGTGTTACAAACCTCCCCCCTTAAGAGAATCTCGTCCTCGAGATTCCTAGGGTTAGCTCAAAACAACAACTACTCCTCCTAGGAAGACGTCTGGGTTGGGTTTTAACCCTGCGGTTGAAAACAACCGAGTTAAGAGCACCGAAAATTGGTACACCCTGAGCGAGATACGGATATTGCGGGATCTACTCCATGGGTAGGGGTTGCTGGGTTTCTCTCGTAGCCCTGACATTTTTAGAAAAAGCAAAAATTTTCGTTTTTTCAAAAATGCCAGGGACACCCCCAATGAACAGTGGCCGCTCTCGCTGACAGGTGGGCCCAGGGCCCACTGGCAGCCTCCTTCTTCTTTCTCCGACCAATGGCTCTCTCTCTCTCGCTCCCGCGCTGTTCTGCGTGCGGCTGGGCACTGCGCGTGCCTAGCTCCTAGGGCATAAAGCACCCTACGACGACAGTGCGCGGCGTGCACAAGGCTGATGCAGAGAGCACTTGTGGCACCCCGATAGAGGGCCGACGAACACCAGTCCCAGGATAAGACCGGGCGCACGCCTGAGACATGATACAGCAATTCCAGGCACAAAAATGGCTTTATTATATGAAATGGAGTATTACAACATTGTTGCTTACAACAATATTACATGGCTCCAAGGCTAACTAAATGGTAGCCGAGGTCTTGGTTTAACGGCAACGACGTCTCTGGCTGGGCTCCACAACTCATAGGACAGGCTGGGTTACGATCTATAATGACGAATCTTCTCCTGCAACTGGCCATGTGTAAGGCCAGGTGAGTACTTTGAATGTACTCGCAAGACAACCAAATACATAGCATCCAAACAAGCAGATGACAAAGCAAGCCCTATGCTTATATAGGAATTTATTCTAAACATGGCATGGAATTAACAGGAAAACATGGATCAAGCATGGCATAACATGGATCAGACATATCAACTACATATCATAGCTTGGCATGACTACTTCTACGAAGCATGGTATCCACAGTTAAACTGGAACCTACGCTACACTTACCTCCCGTGAAGCATTAAAGTGATATGTTGTGACATCATTCAGTTTTACTGCCCTTCTGGGCTAACTCATGACTCACCGAGATCTCATCTCGTGATCATGTCAGAACAACATGGTGACTACTCACCATCATCCCATAGTCCAAATTACCACATTTAATTAGCAGCACATTCCTTAACAAGTTTATAATAACATGTTCATCCTCCAGATCGACCAAGACCAAATAGTGTGACCTAGTACGAACTGTGTCCAATACCGTGGACTCGGCTATTCGAATAGATTCATACACTTTGCAGAGGTTGCACACTTTACCCACACCATGGACATTCGTCCAACGAAACTCGCCTAACCCGTGACTCCTCTATCGTACCACCGACAATCATTCCCTGTCCGAGTCATGTCCTGGGTGGCCCCTGTGTCACTCCTGACACCTGCCACCATCGTGGCCAAACTAAACTGTCCCAAATGGGGACTCCCGGGCTAAACAAACAACTAGGCTCACAAGGTTATTGCCGCCTACCTGATCAGGGTAGCACGCGCGCATAACCTCCCCTCTTTGGTGGTACCGATAAGAGAGCACAAAGTTAGACTAAGTCAAGGCCGTCCCATAACGGTAAATGTGGCTGCACAGATAAGCTTGGTTCGGTGGCACTATGACTCGATCCCATCGATGACGGAGGAGGTTTAATTTATAAGTTCAATTTAACATTTCCATCATGTCATCATAACATCAACATTTATGAGCAGGAACAATCCCTTAACAACAGCATAGCAAAATCATAACAGTATTGACAATCATGAGATCAAATCATAGCACTAACATGATAATGGTATTAAAAGTATTATTACTAGCATGGGAAAATATGACATGAAAGCAATTCATGATATTATATGGTAAATAACACTAGCATATGGTACAGATGAGATAACAGGACTATGCCGGGGCAGACTAACAGATGATCTACAACATACTGTAACACATACACAGGGTGCAAGCAAAGTCAACATGCAAGTCCGGAGCTCATGATAAGAGGTTGGCTTGCCTTGGGGTTGATGGAGTCACCGGGAAGAAGTGCGATGAGCTCGCGAAAAGATTTGCCGGAAAAGTTTCCCTCTCGAAGGGGCTGATTGAAGGGCAAGGGCAAAATGGTCATTTTCACAGTGTGAAAACATTATGAAAATGACACCATCAGGACAGGCTCGACGAACTGAAAACGTGGGCGTTGGATTTACCTCCATCGGAGTTACAGTCGCGGAGAAACGGCCGTTCATTCATTAAGCAGTAAAACAAACAGAAACTGTCTGTTTTAGCTCTTAACGGGTGAACGTTCACTATATAGCCATTTCAGCCGCGGCTGAGAAAATGAAAGCGCCTTCCTGGAAATGCGCCTTCCCGCAGAGAAAGCGTATTTCATCCTTATGCCGCGGCTGATTACGCTTTGACCACGGGAAAGCGTATTTTAGGAAATACGCTTCCACTTAATCCGACGCGCGGGCCCGGCCTGGTCAATGCTTAGAGGCTTACATGTGGGGCCCCCTTATCTCCTTCTCTCTCTCCTCCCAGGCCGTCCTCTTCCCTCGACAGAACAGAGCAGCACCGCGGCGGCTCGGGCAGCGTTCGCCGCCGGCGCCGCACTGCTCGGCCGTGCCAGCTGAGGAGCTAGGCGGATCTGCGGCGTTGTTCCGCGACCGGGGGTGGTCGCCGGGGAGCTCAGGGGGCCTGGAGGGGAGATGCCCACGGACAGCAGGGGCAGCGGCCACGGCCATTCGAGGAGCTACTCCGGCGGCACTTCCTCGAAGGAATTGGGGACAACAGCGGTTCCGCCAGCTCTTGGGGAGGCTGAGGACGCGGACGGAGAGGAGGGGGAAGGCCAGGGTGCGGGTGAAAGCACATTTGCTCCCTTGGTGGTTTTGGTAATTCATAACAACATATATCTCATTGAACTAATGCCCATTCAAGTTAAAGATTTCAGGACGTTCAAAGATTGGCATGGTAAGGACTAGAGATGTGGACCCTTCAAAATGCTAAGGATATGGATTGGCAAAAGCTCAAGACTCTACATTTTTGGTTTAGTGATCCAAGATCACATTGAGTCCATAGGAAAGCCAATACTATTAAAAGGGGATGAGGTGTTGCTTAATGGTCTTTTTGCTCAAGTGCTTAGTGACAGTACTCCTAAACCCTCAACCATTTTCTCCATCCAAATATGTCCAAAACCTACGTTCCAACTCGGCCCCACCAAAATTTCCTATCCGGAGCCACCGAGTTCATCTGGACTTAACCACTGCCAAAACCCTAACAAATCAGATCCACTGATATGGATCTCGGTCCCACCGAGATGGCCTTGCCAACTCTCTGTAATCGTTTGCACTCACTTCGGTCCCACCGAGTTTTGCAAATCGGTCTCACCGAGATGGCTTGCCAAATCTCTGTTGCCTTATTGCTTCACTTCATTCCTACCGAGTTGATGCAATCGGTGCCACCGAGATGAGGTTTGCCCTAACCATTGCACATCGGTCCATCCGAGTTGTTCCAGTCGGTCCCACCGAGATTCCTAACGTTCATATCTTTTACACAGTTCGGTGCCACCGAGATTTCTGATCGGTGCCACCGAGTTGGGTCAAAAGTGTGTAACGGTTGGATTTTGTGTGGAGGCTATATATACCCCTCCACCACTTCTTACTCAGTAAGGAGAGCCATCAGAACATGCCTACACTTCCACCATACATTTTTCTGAGAGAGGACCACCTACTCATGTGTTGAGATCAAGAGATTCCATTCCTACCATTTGAACCTTGATTTCTAGCCTTTCCCAAGTTGCTTTCCACTCAAATCCTTCTTCCACCATAGCCAAATCTATGAGGAGTTGTTTGAGTGTTGGGAAGACTATCATTTGAAGCACAAGAGCAAGGAATTCATCAACAACACCCCGTCTATTACCTTTTGGAGATTGGTGTCTCCTAGATTGGTTAGGTGTCACTTGGGAGCCTCCGACATGATGTGGAGTTGAACCAAGGAGTTTGTAAGGGCAAGGAGATCGCCTACTTCGTGAAGATCTACCCGAGTGAGGCTAGTCCTTCATGGATGTAAGCCATGGTGGGATAGACAAGGTTGCTTCTTGGTGGACCCTTCGTGGGTGGAGCCCTCCATGGACTCGCGCAGCCGTTACCCTTCGTGGGTTGAAGTCTCCATCAACGTGGACGTACGATAGCACTACCTATCGGAACCACACCAAAAATCACCGTGTCTCCATTGCGTTTTCCTTCTCCAAACTCTTCTCATTTACTTACATATGCAATTGTTTACTTTCCGCTGCCACACTCTTAGAATTGCATGTGTAGGGTGATGCTTGACTTGAATACTTGCTAAAATCTGCCTACAACTAAAATTGGGAAAATGTTAGGTTTTTAATTGGTCAAGTAGTCTAATCACCCCCCCTCTAGACATACTTTCGATCCTACAAGTGGTATCAGAGCTTTGGTCTCCGTAAGCCTTGATTTCCATTGCTTTGGTGATCATAGCCTTGGTTTCACAACCTAGGAGTGTATGGCGTCTAGTGAGGGTAATTATCATCGTAGAGGTCCATATTTTGATGGTACAAACTTTGCTAGTTGGAAACATAAGATGAAAATGCATATTCTTGGTCATAACCCCACCGTTTGGGCTGTTGTTCGTGTTGGCTTGCAAGGTGAATTCTTTGAGGATGGCAAGGAACCGGATCGTGAAGCAACCATGGAAGAATTGAAGATGTTGCAATACAATGCTTAAGCTTGAGACATTCTCTTCAACGATTTGTGTCCCGAGGAATTCAACAAAATCAGCCGCCTCGAGAATGCAAAGGAAATTTGGGATACTTTGGTCGGTATGCATGAGGGTATCGAGTCTGTCAAGGAATCTAAGTTGGATGTGCTTCAAAGTCAACTTGACAAGTTCAAGATGAAGGATGGTGAAGGAGTTGCTGAAATGTACTCTAGGCTTGCTCTCACCACAAATGAGATTGCTGGCTTAGGAAGTGAAGAGATGACTAACAAATTCATCATTAAGAAGATACTTTGAGCTTTGGATGGAAAGTATGATACCGTTTGCACATTGATCCAAATGATGCCAAATTACAAAGATCTCAAGCCCACGGAAGTCATTGGAAGGATTGTTGCTCATGAAATGTCACTCAAGGACAAAGAGGAGCTACACAACAAATCAAGTGGTGCTTACAAAGCCTCAACCGATGCTCCAACAACTTCAAGTGACAAGCTAGTATCCAATGAAGAGATAAGCCTAATGGTGAAAAGATTCAACAAGTTCTACAAGAACAAAGGGAAAGAAAGAAGCTCTAGCTCAAGACACTATGAGAGAAGATCATCAAGTCGTGACCGTAATTTCTACCATTGTGGAAAACCCAGACACTATTCCAATGAGTGTACGGCTCCCTACAAGAAAAGAGACGAATCACCAAGAGGAAGACACAGAAGAGATGAATCACCTCATAAGGAGAGAAGGAGTAGAGATGATCATTATGAACGAAGACACTCTCGAAGAAGCAAGGATTCGGAGAGGAAGGACAAGTCATCAAAGAGCTACACAAGAAGAAGACATGAAGCTCATGTTGGTGAATGGGTTTCCGGCTCCGACTCCGACAACCACTCCGAGAGAAGTTATCACTCCAACTCCGACTATAGTCAAGATGAAGGTGTTGCCGGACTTGCTCTTGTGTCATCCAACTCCCATGATATATTTGACTCACCAAATGAAGGAATTGGAAGATGCTTCATGGGAAAAGGCCCCAAGGTATCACACCCCGAGTATCTTGATTTCAATAGTGATGAAGATGATTTGCTTGGTGATGATGAGTTACTTGTTGATAAGGCTAGTGATGTGAGCTATAATGAAAATGCTAGTAATCATGATAGTCAAGAGGAAACGAGTGACAATGCTATGAAGGAGATTGAGCATCTAACTAAAGAACTAAATGCTCTTAAGTTAGCTCATGAAACAACTCAAGAGGAGCATAGAGAACTTCTAAGAACTCATGAGAAGCTACACTTCGAGAAGCTAAATTTAGAGAAAGAGCATGAGTTTCTTAAAGCTATCAATGACGATCTTCGAAAGAAGAGTTCTTCATATCTTGCCAAACGTTTACTCTTGTCTACCTTTATGCCACAAGTTAAACCTAAGCAAACTAGCAACAAGGGTAAAAAGGGCTCTACCTCTAGTAGTAACAATAACAATGCTAAATCCAATGTTGTTGCTTCTAGTAGTTCCATTGATTCCACTAATGATTCTCTTAGCCAAGTTACACTCGAGCAAGAAAATATTCTATTGAAAGGAATTATAGAAAAAGGTGTCTACAAGAGCCTTGCCGGGAGTAAGCAATTTGAGGAAATTATACGCAAGCAAGGAAGGCACCGGAAGAACCAAGGTGTTGGTTTTGAACGAAAGTTCAATGCCAATGGAGTTGAGTGGGAAGAAGATCAATACCCCAAGATGAAGTTTGTTCCTCAACAAGAGAAGTATGATCCTACTTCCTTCAAGGGAACACAAGCTCAAGAAGATCTTCCACCACAAGACCACAAGCTAAAAGGCAAGGACAAGCTTCAAGAAGAGATTGATTCATTTGAAGAAGCACCTCAAGCCTTGGTTAAGTGGGTTCCCAAGACTTCATCAAGTTCTACTTCATCAAGTGCTACTACAACTCCAAGGATTCCCATCAAGTTGATGTGGGTCCAAAAGAAGAAGAACTAGAGAGTTCTTGAGGGTGACTCCGCTAACAAACTTCACTCATATACATTTTGGCAAGAACTTGTGCAATCAACTTCCACATCTTGCACTAGTTCATGGAGTCACAAACCCTCTTGTTGGTAAGGCAAGGTGCAAGGTATTCAATGCATTCATGGACATCATCATATGTGTATTTCACTCTATGTCTATGGATATCCTTGTATGTTCCTTGTGTGGGACTAACCCATGTAGGTATTGAAAGCACAAAACTCCAGAGGATTGCTCCCAACTCTTGATGGTCTACATCAACATTGAGCATCCACATCTTCAACATCTACATGAAGTCATCATCAACAAAACCCAAGGTTAGTTCATCCCTCTTTGGGGGGATATCACATCTAGGGGGAGCTTTGCTCTAAACAATTGAGCTAAAGCAACTCTAATGGTGTGAACACATCAATGCTTTATGTAAAAGTGGCAACCCCACTTGTGCTTAAATGATGAGTATGACCTATGATCAAATATTCTCATTTGACTCCTAAGTCAATATACTCATATATAGATGACCTAGTCATCGCCATTGCTTGATAGATGCTAGAATTGGTTGTGCATGTTTGACACATATTTCATTTGCTATCTTATTGTGTGAGCATGTTGGTTTGCATGTTTTATTCATTCGAGGACATCCATTTGTTGTTTTGATTGTCTAGCTTTTTCTGGCCAAGTGGATGTACAAGAATGCCTAAGTACCTTCTCTAGCTATCTATGCTTTCTTGTCTCAAATTCTATTCTTGCTACATCACAAAAATTGAACAAGTCATTTTCGGACCCTCCGGGTGAGGAGCACTCGGAGCCACCGATCTGAAAGGGCTGAACCTCCAAAACCTTCTACATGATTTCAGCCGAACCAATTCACTCACACTCGGTCCAACCGAAATCATTTAGATTGATCTAGGTTTCCATATCGGTGTCACCGAGTTGAACCATTTTGGAGCCACCGATGTGCTAAACTGCTTGCAGTTACACATATCGGTGCCAACGAGTTGTCAAACTCGGAGCCACCGATAGCTCGTGGGTATATATATCTGGCGAAACCGTACGGTTGAAATTTCTCGACCCCCTATGACCTCGCGCCCCACAGCTGCCGTCGCCCTCGTCTCCAGACTTCGTCATTGTCTCCAGCGCGCCTTCGCCGCCGGAATCCGCCGCCGTCAACAGCAATCTGCCCTGCCGTTGCCGCCGTAGAGGATCTCCACCAAGTTAGGGTGAGATTCGACCCCTTTCGTGCTCTAAATTCCGATTCAATGCACGATTGGATTGCCATGATTCTTGCCACAGATTGAGACTATCCTTTACACTACAAACTCCATAGATTAGATTCGAGTAAAAATTTTAGGTTTAGGTTTCCGCCGAACGCATCTCGGACCGACCGATTAGAAATTTTCGGAGTCACCGATTTGGCCCCAGGCCATTGCACTAGTACGTCTCGGTGCCACCGAGTTGTACGAATCGGTGAGACCGAAAGTAAAATCTCTGTGAAACCCTAGCATCTCGGAGACACCGAAACCCATCTCGGTCTGACCGAAATGGTGTGTAAAGTTTCTGTTGAGTGCTTCGGTATCATTGAGATGATCAACTCGGTCCATCCGAAATGCCTTCTGTGAAAACTTGAAACTAAGATTTGAACTCATTTTTTTTTGGAAAAATGTCTGCTTTTTGTGATGACTCATCTACTCTGCCCATACCAATCTATTCACAGGGTCAGCTTTGCAAGATGTCTGATGCCAGCGATAGCCAGAACTTGTCAGAGCAGCACACTGATCTCAGCTCAGGCTCTAGTCCTGCAGAAAGTTTTTATGAGGGAGAGAGAAGCTCTCCAGATCTTCCAAAGGCTGCAACAAGGACAAGGAAGAAGAGAACCTCAGATGATGAGGATGAGGATTTTGTTGCTAGTGAAGCAGCAACAAAGAAGAAGAGAGTTGTGCTTGCAAAGGAATATAACACCAAGCCAACTGCTGCCAAAGAGAAATCTACAGTGAAGAAAGTTACCAAGAAAACTATGACATTCACTCTTGAAGAGCCAAGTGACGCAAAAACAGCTGCAGGAGGAAAGAAGAAGAGAGCAAGGAAAACTACTGCTCATGTGCTTGGAAAACCCTCCATGAGGAGTGATTCAGAGGAGGAGGAGGAGCCAGCAGCTGATGCACCCCCTGCAAAAGCTCAGAAGCTCATGTCAGATGCTATCAGGACTGCTGCCCCCACCAAGTCCAAACCAAAAGCTCCAGCACCCAAGAGGTCGACCAGAAACATTTCTGCTAGTGAGAAGAACAAGGCCCCAGTGCCTGAAGCCAATGTTGATGAGGAGCCACTAGTGCTCAGAAAATTGAAGCCCAAGATTCCAGAACATGACAATGCACACCCAGTTGCTGAGAATATGATGCTCAGGAAGGACAAAGGACTACGTCAATGGAGATTGTCAGATCCTTATGCTGCCAGGAGAAGAACTGCTTGTGATTACCGCTTCCAGACCAGAGAACAACAAGACTTCTATGAGACTGTCCTGGTTGATAAGAAGCCAATTGTCAGTGACATGAGGTGGGTAGATTGGAAGTACATTGATGCCAATGAGGACTACTTCCCCCACATTCATGAGAGTTTCCGGATAGCTGGTGTTGATGAGTTTGTTGGACAGAAGCTCACAAAGTGGAATGATGAGATGATCATGCAATTCTACTCCATAGCTCATTTCTATCCAGATGGCAGGATTGTGTGGATGACTGAGGGATCCAGATACCAGTCAACCATCTCTGAGTGGGCTACTCTTTTTGGTGCTCCAGAAGAATAAGATGATGACGTTGATATCTATGACAAGCTCAAGATGGACCACAACTCCATGGCCAATATGTACATAGCTATTCCAGAGAAGGACATCAAGACACACAAGCTAGGGTCAGTGAAGCACCTGCTACCTGGTTTGGCCACCACTAACACTATCTTGAGGCACACTCTGCTGCCCAAGTCAAGAGATGATAAGATGATTCGTGGCCACTCCATCAACTTTCTGCACCTCTTTGATACACCTCAGAAGTTCAAGGTGATGAGCTTGATTGTTGAAACTATCAAGAGGACTGTTGCTGATCAGAAGAGATCTTGCGGATATGCTCCACACATTCAGATGCTCATCAATTCCAAGGTTGGAACAAGCACTTATCTTCTTGATCGTGAGCATCTCCCACTGCGTCCAGAGTTTGAGGACAATGTTATTGTGATGGATCCTTCGCATCCTACATCTACTCAAGCCCAACAGAAGATTCGAGTAGCCGCAAAAGCAAAAGCTGCCAAGGAGGCATCTGCTCCCAATGCACCCATTGCCAACCTCAAGTCTAAGAATGACCAAATGACTTATCTGCTAGAAGCCACCCTGAGGATTGAGCGAAGTCTGGCCAACCTCACCCAGAACCAGGCTAGCTTAGAACGGATAGTCAAGACTAAGATTCATGATCTTGATGTAAAGATCACTGAGGTACAGACTATTGTGGAGAAGCTGAAGGAAGATGTTGATACAACGAGGGCCGCTGCTTCTGATGACAGTGGAGATGACAGACCTACCACAGAGAGATTCCAGATAGTGCCCAGGGCAGCCAGGTCTGCTGCAGTGCCGATTGTAGATCCGAGGATCACAGTCTCTGCACCTGCCACTGCTGCTCCAGTGCCACCTCCGGTCTCCACTCCACCAGCCCAGCAGACGTCCGCTGAAGCCTTCGCGGATGCACTTCTCTCCACGCCGTCTACGCACACCGGAGCTGCCAGCCGGAGATCCCCTTCAGGAGCTTCCGAGGATCGTGCTTAGAGAGCCGCATAGTCCTATACCTATTCGAGCTTTTTGGTACTTGTTGTCAAAGGGGGAGAATTTGTATAGATCATAGGCTTTGTATGGATCATAGGCTTCGAGAGAGAGTGTTTTGCTCGTTGTTTTTCTTCTTGAGTTCTTTTGCTCCTGTTTGGTTTATGCTACTTTCGTTTGATGTGTGCTTGATACTATGTGTGTGAGATACTTTGATCGTTATGTTTGTGAGCTACTACTTTGTGAGATTGATCATACTATGCTTCATGCTATGCTTAAATGCTTACGCTTATCATTATCTTGTATGATCATTCACTTGTGTTGGTGATGCGTGCCTAATATTCCATTCATATCATTTTGCGCGCTCCACCAAGTTGTATGTGACATGGAAGAGTCACCCATGATCCTAATCGATTGTGCATTTGCATTCAAACGCAAATTTTTAATAATGCACAAATTTAGGGGGAGCTCTTGCTTATCACATACTTCTCAAAGCGAAGATGTCTTCCACTCATTTAATCATTTGTTGAAGCTTTGATCTATATGTTGTCATCAATTACCAAAAAGGGGGAGATTGAAAGCACATTTGCTCCCTTGGTGGTTTTGGTAATTCATAACAACATATATCTCATTGAACTAATGTCCATTCAAGTTAAAGATTTCAGGACGTTCAATGATTGGCAAAAGCTCAAGACACTACATTTTTGGTTTAGTGATCCAAGATCACATTGAGTCCATAGGAAAGGCAATACTATTAAAAGGGGATGAGGTGTTGCTTAATGGTCTTTTTGCTCAAGTGCTTAGTGACAGTACTCCTAAACCCTCAACCATTTTCTCCATCCAAATATGTCCAAAACCTACATTCCAACTCGGCCCCACCGAAATTTCCTATCCGGAGCCACCGAGTTCATCTGGACTTAACCACTACCAAAACCCTAACAAATCGGATCCACTGATATGGATCTCGGTCCCACCGAGATGGCCTTGCCAACTCTCTGTAATCGTTTGCACTCACTTCGGTCCCACCGAGTTTTGCAAATCGGTCTCACCGAGATGGCTTGCCAAGTCTCTGTTGCCTTATTGCTTCACTTCGGTCCTAACGAGTTGATGCAATCGGTGCCACCGAGATGAGGTTTGCCCTAACCATTGCACATTGGTCCATCCGAGTTGTTCCAGTCGGTCCCACCGAGATTCCTAACGTTCATATCTTTTACACAGTTCGGTGCCACCGAGATTTCTGATCGGTGCCACCGAGTTGGGTCAAAAGTTTGTAACGGTTGGATTTTGTGTGGAGGCTATATATACCCCTCCACCACTTCTTACTCAGTAAGGAGAGCCATCAGAACGTGCCTACACTTCCACCATACATTTTCTGAGAGAGGACCACCTACTCATGTGTTGAGATCAAGAGATTCCATTCCTACCATTTGAACCTTGATTTCTAGCCTTTCCCAAGTTGCTTTCCACTCAAATCCTTCTTCCACCATAGCCAAATCTGTGAGGAGTTGTTTGAGTGTTGGGAAGACTAATATTTGAAGCACAAGAGCAAGGATTTCATCAACAACACACTGTCTATTACCTTTTGGAGAGTGGTGTCTCCTAGATTGGTTAGGTGTCACTTGGGAGCCTCCGACATGATGTGGAGTTGAACCAAGGAGTTTGTAAGGGCAAGGAGATCGCCTACTTCGTGAAGATCTACCCGAGTGAGGCTAGTCCTTCGTGGACGTAAGCCATGGTGGGATAGACAAGGTTGCTTCTTCGTGGACCCTTCGTGGGTGGAGCCCTCCATGGACTCGTGCAGCTGTTACCCTTCGTGGGTGGAAGTCTCCATCAACGTGGACGTACGATAGCACCACCTATCGGAACCACGCCAAAAATCACCGTGTCTCCATTGCGTTTGCCTTCTCCAAACTCTTCTCCTTTACTTACATATGCAATTGTTTACTTTCCGCTGCCACACTCTTAGAATTGCATGTGTAGGGTGATGCTTGACTTAAATACTTGCTAAAATCTGCCTACAACTAAAATTGGGAAAAGGTTAGGTTTTTAATTATTCAAGTAGTCTAATCACCCCCCTCTAGACATACTTTCGATCCTACAGCGGGGTGGTTGGGGAATCGGGCGGCGGCAGGGCCTCGGCCATTGGAGAGGCAGAGAGCTTCGCGAACTCGAGGGGGTGGGATTGGGGCTCGCTGGTGAGGGGGAAGAGCTCGGGGACGCGCTTATATAGCCGCGGGGAGGGCTACACGACGACGGCCGAAGCTCCGAGAGCTCACCACCGTGGCGGCGATCCGGTGGCGAATCCATGTCGGCATGGCCGTCCACGGGCTAGAAGACAAGGGGGAGAGCTTCTGGATGATCCACGCGTGCGGTGGGGAGCTCTCCGGCGCTCCTGGACAAGCCGTGGCTTGCCGGAGACAGCTCCCGAAGCCTCTGGCACGTGGTGCACTGCCTTAGCATGCACTACACGTGGTCACCACGTGGCCACGGCGTTGCCACGCCCCACGCGAGGCCAAACCATATCTGGGGTCTTCTCCTTCCTTCCCTGAGTTGACCTGTGTGGCTGAAATGCACAGAAGGGCTCGGGTGTGACCACACACTACTCAAATGTTTGATAGCAGCAATGTTTGGACACGTGGTGCGGCCACCCCAGTGCTCCTCTTGGCCTGATCTTTGGTAGAGGTCAATCATCTACCAAGGTAGTCATCTTGGCCAAGTTTCAGCACAAATGGACAACTCTAGATGGTACTTCCTTTGTAACCTTGCAAATTGGCCAGAAATGGAAATGATGATGCTGGGGTCAAATAGCTAGATAGACTTGGTTGATTTTTGGTGTAGGGTGATGATATGGTTATGAGAGATAGCTGGAGAAATTTCAGCTCAATTTGATCATCTATGAAGGTACTTCCTTCACAGAGCTGAAATCTGGACAGGAACTTGGTTAATTTACTGGGGAAGTTTGAATAGATTAAATGGACTGGTTTTTGGTTTCCAGAGGTGATTTATCAATGTTAACCACCCTGAAAAATCTCAGCTCAAAAAGATCAAGGGAACAAGCACTTCCTTTGCAAACTAGAAATCTGGACAGCATTTGCAAATGGATGTTGTGCTCAAAATTTGAATTGTGGAACTTGAGATGTTGATGGAAATGGTGAATATATGGATAGGATAAGCTTCACAAATTATTTGGGATTTTTCCTAGCTACCAAAATGGTGGTTCCTTTGGAAAGGCCCCAAATTGAAATATTGGCTTTAAATAGGAAAATGCAATTTCCCTTATTTAATTATGGCCAATATTTTTGTGAGAGCTCAATATGATCACAATGAATATCTCCACAAGTTTTCATGAACTTTGGAGATGGGAAAGTATTTTCCTGGATTTAATTCCTCAGAAAGGCAAAACAAGGAATTAATTCTAGATGAAAAATATTGCATATGACTTGGCAATATTTTTGCACATTTAGGGTGTATGGATGAAGGAGGATCTCTGGAAATTTAGGGAGGACCAACAGAGCAAGGAAAATGATAGCTCCTTTGTAAACACAAAGGTAGGATTTCCAGTTCCAATATTTTGGAACTAGGGTTTGAATGAGGTTCGGGGTTTACTGACGGGAGCTTGGCTGGCACAAGAGCATGGGAAAGGTATGGAGAGGCTGAGGATTATCTGGATTCACCTGGTCACTCACCAGATTCCAGAGGAAAAATTTGGGGAGAGGAAAGCTAGGAAGGAATAACAGCACAAAAATTGATAACCCAATTTTTGGGGTGTTACAGCACTCCCATCGTGGGCCAGCGCCGGTCGGCACTGCTCGCAGATTCGCCTCCTGGACACCGGTGATCGAGCGATGCGTGGTTCTCCTGGACCTCGCTCACCGCACACCGGGCTTGGGCTATAAAAGACGACGGTAACGTGGCTCTGTCCAACTCACACCATGCCTCTCTTCCATCTCTTTGGTTTGGATGATCTCGAGCCGAGATCTTTCGGTGATGCGGTGTTCCTGGTGGGGCTACGGTGGTTCCTCACTACGCTGCTGGCTACTTTGATCGGTTCGTCGCTCTGCCTGCTGCAGCTCATCCTGCTGGAGCGGGCTCGCAACGACGAGGGTCCTGTCGTGGTGGGTCAAGGCGAGGAAGACGCTGGCGGGGTGGCTGGTGATCATCCACGCTAGTTCCTTCACCGTCTCAGGCCGGCGAGATAAGCGCGTGTTGCGATGGGGCGAGGTGGCGGCCTGTCCAGCATCATGCAAGACGGTGACAGAGGTGCTGCTGGGTCTGTGGCTAGTGTGGTGTGGTCAATGGAGCTCTACCAATGCAGGGATCACGCTGCTGGTAGCTCCTCGTCGAGCAACATCCACAATGAGTGGGTGTTGGGGTAAAATCAGGGTTTAAATCTTGGACTGGAGGGGTTGTAATGGTTTATGCTGCAATAAAATTTCTAAGAATTTCTCCGAGATTGCAACTGGTTCTGGGAAAAAGATTTTGGGACCGGGGAACTATTGAGTAGAGCCGGTTTTCCAGAATGCTGGGTTTGGAAAACGGGCAAACGGAGTAAGCACAGATTGGTATGGGTATGCGGCTTTGCATTCTACCCGAGTACTGCTGCGACTGTACTCAGGAGGATGAACTTGGTGTGCAAACATTGCTCACATGATACACGTGCAATCTATTCAAACCAATAGGCAAGCAAATGCAGAATGCATATAGAAGCAAAATACATGCAAAGGAAAAAGAACACATCCAGCAGATTGCATTAAGGTATTTTAATGCTAGTGGGTGTATGTACTCCTGGTATACATATACCTACACCAGCTCGCATTTCATTAGGGACTCCGGGCGAGTCCGTTCTTATTAAGTGTAAGTGTCCTACTGATCGAAATCTTGTTAAGAAACCATTGCCAGCTCTGTTGAGCATTTCTGGTTAACGGAGAGGCAGATGAACCAAATCCACAGAGCAAACGGGCATACATAACGTTACAACAGCACACAAGTTACAAGTAGTACAAGCATACAACAACGCGCAACCTTACTAGGCACCTAACAGCAACAAGTCACCCCCGGCTACAGGGTTCTATTCCTTGGCGAGGGCAAAAAGACAACCTTGGCAGCACACATACTCGTAGCATCTTCTGGCTTCACTCACTGCCGGAGCCACAAATGGGTCTACTCTTGCTGGGGCTCTCCTGGGGGATGTAGGCTGAGCCAACTTCCGTCTTCATCATCGGGCACCTCTATAGGTTGGGGCCCAACTGCTTGGGTTGCGGCTGGAACTTGACGGAACACATCCCGACGACGAAGACGCCGAATAGCTCGGGAGGAGAAATTTGGGTGAATGATGCCTGGTCGATATGGGTTCACGGGCTGTGAAGGTAGTACTGGGTTTGGTAGCATGGAAATGGTGGCCTGGGATGCAGCTTGACGGGCCTCACGGTATGCTTCCGTAATAACCCGAGTGGTGTCATGGTCAATGGCTTTAAACTCTCCAAGAATGCCAGAGAGCAACAGTCCCTGGGCAGAAATGAACTGAACCAGGCAAGCTATTGCCGGGTCGGCATCTCCAGCGGTGCTGGGGAACTCACAACCTGCGTTGGACGCAGAGGGAAAGTAGCGAAACTCCCGCATCTCCGCTACTTGCAAAAACTGAAAACGAAAATGTGCCATGGCTTCCGTAGCAGCTGTCTGGACAGCCAACGCAGGGGTGGGCATGGGTTTGCCTTGAAAAGTCAAGGGCTTCCCATCCTCTACTGGACCTGGGAAGATATGTGCCTTCGCATAGTATCGGCAAAGGTGAGGGACGGGTTCCGATTGGAACACCAGATACACCGGGCTAGCACTACAACCAAATGCTTGGGTGAGCATACTCGAAAGGATGAGCGGAAAGCCGGCATGACCATTAGCCAAAGTTCGGCTATGGAAAGTGGGTACTCTGGAAGAACTAGCCATGGCTGCTGGTTGGAGGATACCGGCTTGGGTTCTCTTGCGGCAATCTGGCTTACTGAACAGAGAGGGCTGCGGCTCGCAGGTGGGAGGGGTTTTAAATAGGCAACCAAGCTGGGACATACCAGCATGGCGTGGATCCTTCTCGTGCCGGGTAGAGGATACGCCGGCATGGCCGACAACTGGGTAGGGTCGCGGTCCAATCCAGGGACGACTGGGTGGGCGAACAGCTGGGTAGGGGCACGTCAATTCCGACTGCGCCGCCTATTGATCAACAGTGGCCGTGTCGGATGCCAGTGATGGGTCAAATCTATTGGGCTCACTACCGGTTGAAAATAGGGGTGGTTCGATGCTAGGGTAACCTACATCCAACCTGGCTCTGATACCACGTCCAGTGGCACCCCGATAGAGGGCCGACGCACGCCAGTCCCAGGATAAGACCTGGCGCACGTCTGAAACATGATACAACAACTCCAGGCACAAAAATGGCTTTATTATATGATATGGAGTATTACAACACTATTGCTTTCAACAATATTACATGGCTCCAAGGCTAACTAAATGGCAGGAGGTCTTGGTTCAGCGGTAACAACGTCTCTGGCTGGGATCCACAACTCACAGGATTGGCTGGGTTACGATCTAGCATGACGGATCTTTTCCTGCAACTGGCCACGTGCAAGGCCAGGTGAGTACTTTGAATGTACTCGCAAGACAACCAAATACATAGCATCCCAACAAGCAGATGACAAAGCAAGCCCTATGCTTATATAGGAATTTATTCTAAACCTGGCATGGAATTAACAGGAAATCATGGATCAAGCAGGGCATACATGGATCAGGCATAACAACTACATATCATGGCATGGCATGGCTATTTTTACAAAGCATGGTATCCAAAATTAAACTAGAACCAACACTACACTTAACTCCCGTGAAGCATTAAAGTAATATGTTGTGACATCATTCAGTTTTACTGCCCCTCTGGGCTATCTCACGACTTACCATGATCTCAATCCGTGATCATGTCAGAATATATTGTAAACTCTTTGTTACAACAGGTTTGTCCTCCAGATCGACAAAGACCAAATAGTGTGACCTAATACAAACTGTGTCCAATACCGAGGACTCGGCTATTCGAATAGATTCATACACTCTGCAGAGGTTGCGCACTTTACCCACACTATGGACATTCGTCCGACGAAACTTGCCTAACCCGTGACCCTTCTATCGTACCACCGACAATCATACCCCTTCCGGGTCATGTCCTGGGTGGCCCCTGTGTCACTCCTGACACCTGCCACTGTCATGGCTAAACTAAACTGTCCCAAACGAGGACCCCCGGGCTAAATGAACAACTGGGCTCACAAGTTTATCACCGCCTACCTGATCAGGGTAGCACGCACGCATAACCTTCCCTCTTTGGTGGTACCGATAATAGAGCACAAGGTTAGACCAAGTCAAGGCCGTCCCATACCGGCAAATGTGGCTGCACGGGAAAGCTCGATTCTGTGGCACTATGTCTCGATCCCATCGATGACGGAGGAGGTTTAGCTTATAAGTTTAATTTAACATTTCCACCATCTCATCATAACATCAACACTTATGGGCATGAACAATTATGAATGCATCAATGCGCAAGTTCTACCAATCATCTCGGGTAAGAAATTATTCATACATCTGAAGCATGGCACTAGCCAGACGCAAACTTGACAGTAGTATCATAGAATCATAATAGTATGGATAAACATGGTACGAGATCAAAGCATAGAATCCACATGGTAAAGTATCCTTGTCGTGGTGAAATCACGGCAGATGCCATGAGATGGCTAAAAGTGGGGGGCTGCGTGGGGACGCCGGTGGGTTCCGGAAGCGAGGTTGGCACGCGCATGCGAGAGACACAAGGCGTACCCAGGTTCGGGGCCCTCCGGGGAGGTAACACCCCTAGTCCTGCCAAGTGGGTTGATAGGCTCAGAGGCCACAATGGTTACAATGGTGCTCCTGGAGCTGTTTGAGTGGAGGAAGTAGAAGGAGCTAGGTCTCCGTTCAGCCTCTCCTGCGTGTGTGTGTGCGTCGGGGAAGAAGGAGTGAACCAAGTAGCCAACCAGAATGCGAACTCTCTCGATCCCCCTACATGGAGGCCTCCTGGGGGGTCTTATAGCCCGACCCCCCAGGGTTACATGGGTAAACTACGCGCGCCGGGACCCGGGCGTCGGCGTCTGGAGCCGGCCATGGGCCCGCCGGCTACTGGGCCCCGCCGGCTGCGGCGCCCGAGGGCGGCGCGACACTGTGGCCCGTCACTTCGAGCGTCACGGAGCGGACGGTGCGTGCGCGCTTCTGCAAAGGCGTACAAGAGTGGTCGGCGCGTGCGCGCTTTTGCCGAGGCGCGCAGGAGTAGACGGCGCGTGCACGCTGTGCAGAGGCGTGCCGGAGTAGGCGACTTCGCCGGGGGCTGCACCGGCGCACTGGCGCTGAACCGGTCGTCGCGTCAACAGGGTTGGCAGCTTTGCCGGCGCGCCCTCCCGAGACGGATTGCACTGTAGCCATGTTCTCCCCTCGTGGGGGGCTGTCTTGTTGCCGGACGCGATGGGATGGCCGCCGACCTATCGCCAGCCGGCTAGCGGCCAGCCGGACCCGGCCTGGGGCCGGGCCTAGCCGGCTAGCGCTGAGAAGCCGGTCGGTTCGGCAGCCGGCGGGGAGGGGCACGGGCTGCCCCGATGTTTTTTGAAAAGGAGCTCCGGGTTCGCTTGCCTACCCGGGGGTCATCCCCCCGACAGTAGTCCCCAAAGCTGTGAAGGCTCGCCGGCTCCAAGCGGGAGAGGCTTTGCAGCTTATTCCCCCCCGAAGGAGTGCGGTTGCGTGAGAACTGTCGTGGTAGTGCCGGCTCGAGGTCGCCATTCGCTGGCTTCCGGGAGCCGGGTCGAGGTACTTGATCTTTGCTGGAGTCTGAACGGCTCGGCCGGCTGGTCCTGCCGGTACGGGGGAGCGCGCCGGTCGCCAGACGAATTCTTGCCACGTGCAGCCCAGCGGCTGAAGAGGCCTGCCAGGCCACGCGCGCGATGAGACGTCGCGGTGGACTGGGCCCCACCGAGCCGCGGCCTCGGCCCGCGCGCGGGATTTACTGCGGCCGCCAACGCCTGTTGGAGTTCTCGAGGCAGTTAAGGCGTGGCTTTAACGCGCCCGTGTATGGCGGGGGAGTGGGGATCGTGGGCGGAAACGATCCCACTCCCCCACGTTCGACCGTGGTCTTTAAATGGGAGGGGAGGGGGAGAGGCCGAGGCAGTCGCTCCTCTGCCCCTGCCCGTCATTTCGCTTCCGCCTCCCCTTCTTCCTTCTCGCGCACACCGCTGCCGCTCGCCATCGCCCGCGCACCGTCGCTTGCCAGGCTCGCCACCGCACTGCGCTGCGACTCGCGCGGTCGTTGCTTCCTCGCTCCATCGCTGCTTTCTCTCTTCCTCTTCCGTGCTTCTCCCGCTCTCGCCAATGGCGCCGCCGAAGGGCTCATGGGAGGGGTCGGTGGTCACCGATGACGATATCGAGTATCTTCGCCGCACGAGGCGGCTGCCGCCGGCGGCAGAGGTGGAGGCGCGCGCGCCCGGCGAGGAGACGGCGCCGGAACCGTGGAGTGGCGAGGTGGTGGTGTTCTACACCCACTTCCTCCGCGGGCTCGGGCTCCCGGCGAGCGTCTTCTTCAGGCGCTTCCTCACCTTCTTCGGCCTCCAGCCGCACCACCTGGGGCCGAACGCCATTCTGTAGCTCGCCGGCTTCGCAACGCTGTGCGAGGGCTACGTCGGCATCCTCCCGTATGTGGAGCTGTGGTGCCGGCTGTTCTACCTCAAGCAGCAAGGAGCGGCAGCCGGCGTCATGGCCGAGTGCGGGGCGGCTGTGGCGGTGACCCGAACGGCGGGCCCTTTCACGAAGCTGCCGCTCGAGGAGTCCGCCAAAAAGTGGCAGAAATCTTTCTTCTATGTGAAGAACGCGAACCCGACCAACGACCGGATCAACCTCCCTCCATTCGTCGATGCGCCCCCGGCTGAGAAGCTGAACTGGGGGCACAACCCGAAGAGCCCCTCCGCGGAGATCTTGGGGATCTGCAGCCGGATCAAGGAGATGACGGACCGCGAGGGGCTCACCACCGTGGACCTCATCGCCGCCTTCATCGGTCGCCGGGTGCTGCCGCTGCAGAGGCGGCCGCACCGGATCTGCGATATGAGCGGCCGGCGCGACCCCTGCAGGCTGTCGACGAAGGAGCTGACGGCTGAGTAAATCGCCGCGCGCGTCAACGACGTCTCCGCCGCTGGGCTCAAGGTGAAGGAGTCGCGGTTTGGCAAGGAGCCGTACAGCCGGGATGCCCTGGCGCCAGCGGTAAGTCTCTGGTCCTTGTTCTTTGCCACGTCCGCCCTTCTTATGCGCCCTGATGCCCTGGGCCGGCTGCAGCGCTTCCCGAGCCAGCTGGTGAATGACGGCCCGAGTCCCATGGTTCTGCAGCCGAACCGGGTCGAGTCGGACCCGGAGGACGAGGAGGCCGGCAATGCGGGAGCCGAAGGTGGCGGGCAGCATCTTGCGGATGCGGAAGCCGGCGGCTCTGCTCAAGCCGGTAAGTCTCTGATCCCGGATGTTTTGCGGGACTGGCCGGATGACGATGAAGATGACGAGGACGGGACGGGCGATGCAGCTCCTCAGGGCGTGGAGGCGGGCGACGGGGCCGCTCCCAAGGGACGGCAGAGGAGGGTTCCTGGGGAGCCGGCTGGCCCAAGCTGGCCGTATGGGAAGCAGCCGGTTGAGGCGCGGCCGGCCGCGAAGGGCCCGGCTGCGGCACAGACGGGCACCCTGAAGAGGTCCGCCAAGAAGGCGCGCCGGATGGCGCCGCCAGTGGCCCCGACGCGAGCGGTTCCTGTGGCCATAGGGTAAGTTTCTTTTTTGCAGTTGGAGTTGCTGCTTTCTTTTCTTTTCTTCTTCTTCATCTTTCTCTCGCGCTGACCAGGAGCGCGCTCGAGCTGGCGGAAGCTGCCACGGCAGCGGCGGCCGCGGAGGAGGCCGACCGGCGACGAGGCCGAAGTGGTACGGGGGAGACTCCCGAAGAGGTGTTCGCGGCCCGCCAAGCCGGCTCCGCCTTGGAGGACGCCCAGTGGGACGCCTGGAGGGCCCGAGCCGAGGCCGAGAAGGAGATGGCCGAGGCGTCGGCCAAGGCATGGAGCGTCGCCGTGGCCGAGGTCGTGGCGAGGTGGCCGCGGGCCTCAGAGGGGGCCCTGTGGCCGGAGTGGACGGCGTCGTCGCCGCCGCCATCGCCGGTCGTGGAGCATTGCTCCAAGACGGTGCATGATCCGGCCCGCCGGGCAGAGGCGGATGCTCGTGCGGCTGCCGAGGAAACAGCCGGTCGCGGTGGGTCTGGCAGCCACGAGCCGGAGGCCAACCCGACGGCCGACCAGGAGGTGCCGCCGGCTGCAGACCCGGCCGATGGAGCCGGAGGCGGGGGCGGAGGAGACCGCGAGCCGGAGGCCGCGCCGAGCGGAGGAGCGCCACCGCCATGGACAGAGACCGCGGGGCTTAGCCTCGAATCGAGGTCGGCCGGCAGCGGAACCAGCGCCGGGTCCGCCGTTCAGCCGCAGCGGACCTGGGCGGCGAGCTCCAGCGAGGCGACGAGCGGGGCCCCCCGGAGCGAGCTGGACGCGGCGGTGGACTCTCTGCGGCTGTAGATTGCCAACCACCACAGCTAGTGGCAGAGCTTCGCCCAGGCGGAGAGCGGCCGGCTGCGCCAATTGGAGCAGACCTTCGCGGTGAGTTCTTTGGCTTTTCGTGCCTTCTTGCTTTTTGTTTTCTTTTTGCTCTTTTCGACCGGCTTGGTCGCTTTCCAGTGGGGGCGCGCCAGCGCACCCACTGGGTGTAACCCCCGAGGCCCGGGCCGGCTGTGCAGCAGGCGGGTCGGGCCTTCTCAGGCGTCCGTGTTTTGACTTTGTCTTCTTTGCAGTCCATCTATGACCAGCGGGTGGCGGCGTACAACCGCCTCCTGGGCCGGTACCGCGCGTCCAGGGACCAGCTGGCGCCAAGGAGGGGGAACTTTGCCAGGTCAGAGGTACTATTTCCAACTTCTTTCTTGCGTTCTTCCAGTGGGGGCGCGCCAGCGCTCCCACTGGGTGTAGCCCCCGAGATCCGGGCCGGTTTGCGCAGCAGCCGGGTCGGATCTTCATTGCTTCTTGTTTTTTGCTTTCTCGCCCGGTTTCTGACCGGAATCCGGGTCCGGATGCGCAGCCGCTGCAGTTGACCCGGCAGAGATGGAGACGCTCCGGCGCCAACTGGCGGAAGCCGGCCAGCTCCGTGACCAGGCGGCCGCGGAACGCGACCGGTTGCAGGAGGAGGCGGCCCGGGCAGTCCGGGAGAGGGACGAAGCCGCCGCCGCATATAAGGCCGAGCTGGACCGGCTTGCCGAAGAACGCCGTCAAGCGGCGGCGTGGCAGGAGGAGGCAGCGAAGAAGGCCGCCGAGGAGGTCAGCCAGCTCCAGGCGGACCGCGACCGCAGCGCCAACGCGCTGGCGGCGAGGGAGCGGGAGGCGCTGCAAGAGGCGCTCTACATCGACGAGCTTCTCACGCGTAAGTGCTTTCGCTTGCGTCTTTTTGCTTCTTTCTGTTTTCCGCCCTTTGGCGTCTTGGTCAATCTTCCTCCCCTTCTCTTCCAGGGTTCTTCCCCGAGACCCAGGGGTCGGCCGAGGCGGCGGTGAACGCCCACCGGCAGGAGCAGATGGCGGCGGGGGCCGCCGTCGAGGAGTACGCCGCCTGGTCGGTGGCGGAGATCACCGTGCCGTCAAGGCTCACCTGGAGGCGGTGGAGCACCAGATGAACCGGCTATTCGAAGACGGTTTGTTGATGGTGGCCGCGCTGTGGCCGGGTGCGGTGGCGCCGTGCAGCGTGAGCCGGCTGGCGCGCTGGCTGGAGGCCGGCGTGGCGCGGCTCAACGCGTGGAGGGCCTCCGCAGCTCGAGCCGGCGCAAACATGGTGCTCGGGGTCGTGCTGTCTTGGTATCCCACCATCCGCCTAGACCAACTGCGCGCTCGGAGGGCTGGGGCGGAGGCGGACTTGGCGAAGCGGGAGACGGCGATTGCCGTGCGGTCTAGCGACATTGCTTCGTTCGCCCCGTACGGCGACTTTGTGCCGGAGCAGGCACCGGATGGCGCGGAGCTTCCCGCCGATGACTTCGGCCTGGAGCTCGAGGACCCGGAGGGTAGCTCAGCCGAGACGATCGAAGACGCGGACGACGACGCTGGCGAGCTGGATGACACCGCCACCACGGAGAACCCGGCGCCGAGCGATGCCGGCGAAGCCGCAGCCTAGGGCTTTTATTTTTTCCTGTTTCTTTTGAACTCGGAACTTTTGTTAGCCGGCAGATCCACCCACTGGGGGGTGTAAGTTTAATGTAATGAACTTATTGGCCGCGGGCCTTGCTGTATATATGGATGCTTGTTTGTTTCTTGCGTGCTTGCGCCTGCCGTGTGGCAGTTTCGCTTTTGTTCTTTTCCCTTAGCCGTTTTCCTGTTTGCTTCCGCCTTCGTCCTTCTCCCCGCCAGCCGGACAGCCGGGAGCCGGTCTGCAGTTGGGACGGGGAGCCGGACTCAGAAGAGAGCGCCTAGTACTTGGGCATTAGGATTTGAGCGCAAGCGAAACACCCACTGAGCCGGCTGGCTGCAGCCGGCGAAGCCGGCTGGAGCGCAGCCGGTCTGTGCGGCGGAGCGTGAAGTGAGAAGAGCCGGGCTAGCCGAGGTCGTTGTTCATTCTTGGCCGTGTTTTCGCGTGTGGATGCTTGCGGCCTTTGGCTCTTGCCAGCCTTGAACAACTGAGAGCCGGTCTGTGGCTTATGGCAGAGGGGGCTTTGGCGGTACGCACGCTACTGACCGGGTTGAGGAGAATGCGGCGTGGGCTAGCCGGCAAGCCCCCAAGCCCCCGAGCCCCCGAGACGGCCGTGCCGACCCGGTGGCGGGGGGGGGGGCAAATGCGGTAAAGTGCGCAAAAATTCGGTAGAGATGAAAAGGTAGCCCTCGAGTGTCGTTCGGGGGGCCTGCTGCTTTTATTAATTTCAAAAGGGGCAGTGATACATACATACATGGTTCAACTGTAAAACGGACGGAGGAGCTCCGCGTTCTAGGGGCATTCCGTCTCTTCGCCGGAGGCGTCTCTCTTGCGCTTGCTTCGCTTCTGCGCATCGATGAGGTAGTACGCGTTGTTGCGCAAGGCCTTGCTGACGATGAAGGGGCCCTCCCATGGGGAGGACAGCTTGTGCTGGCCGGCTGTTCGCTGGATCAGCCGGAGCACAAGGTCGCCCTCGCGGAAAGCGAGGGGCTTGATCTTCTTGCTGTGGTAGTGGCGCAGGCTCTGCTGATAAATGGCCGACCGGCTGAGAGCCAGCAGGCGCGCTTCTTCGAGCAGATCGACGCCGTCTTCGCGTGATGCCGCGGCCTCCACTTCCGTGTACAGGGTGACCCGAGGTGAGTCGAACTCGAGATCCGTTGGGATGATCGCCTCGGCCCCGTAGACGAGGAAGAATGGAGTGAAGCCGGTTGAGCGGTTGGGGGTGGTCCAGATACTCCATAGGACAGCCGACAGCTCGTCGATCCAGCTGCCGGGTGAACGTACGAGCGGCTCGATGAGTCGCGGCTTGATGCCGGCCAAGATGAGGCCGTTTGCCCGCTCCGCCTGGCCGTTGGACTGAGGGTGGGCGATGGAGGCCAGGTCAAGCCGGATGCCGGAGACGGAGCAGTAGCGTGCTAGCGCGCCTTTGGCAAAGTTGGTGCCGTTGTCGGTGATGATGCTGTTGGGGACGCTGTAGCGGACAGCGATGTCGGCGATGAACTTGACGGCCGTGGGGCCATCGAGTTTCTTGATTGGTCTCGCCTCGATCCACTTGGTGAATTTGTCCACGTCCACCAGCAGGTGTGTCATGCCGCACCGAGCAGTTTTGAAGGGTCCCACCATGTCGAGGCCCCAGACGGCAAAGGGCCACGCAATGGGGATGGTTTGGAGCGCCGAAGTCGGCTGGTGGCTCTGGGCCTTGAAGCGCTGGCAAACCTTGCACTTGAGAACCAGCTCCTCGGCGTCCTTCAGCGCAGTCGGCCAGTAGAAGCCGTGGCGGAATGCTTTGGCCACCAGGGACCGGGAGGCGGCGTGGTGCCCGCACTCGCCCTGGTGGATATCGAGCAAGATCTCGAGACCCTTGGCCGTCTCGACACATCGCTGGAAGACGCCGGTTGTGCTGCGCTTGACGAGCTCGCGGTTGATGATGCTGTAGCCGGAAGCCCGGCGCTGCACCTGCCGAGCCTCGACCTCGTCCGCCGGGAGCTCACCGCCTGCTAGGAAAGCGAGGATTGGCTGGGCCCAAGACGGCGCCTCTAGCACCGTGAGGACGGCCGCTTGCTCGGGTTCGGCCGGGTCGGGAGGCGGCGAGCCGGAGCCAGCAGTCCCCGAGCCGGAGCCGGCAGCCCCTGGGGCTGGAGGAGGGGCGGCGCTGGCTGTCCCCAAGCCGGAGCCGGCAGCCCCCGAGCCGGAGGGCAAGGCTGTTGGGTCGGCCGGGACGAAGATGGACTCCGAATCCGGAGACGGCTTGATAGATGGCTTGCGCAGGTGCTCGAGGGAGACGCCAGTTGGGATTGCTCACCGGCTGGAGCCAAGCTTGGCTAGGGTATCGGCCGCCTCGTTCTCGTTGCGGGGAACGTGGAGGAACTCGCAGCCGTCGAAACTGCCGGTCATCTGCTGGACCATGTTGCGGTAGCTGGGCATGTTGGAGTCCCTGGCGTCCCACTCGCCAGAGGATTGCTGGACCACCAGGTCGGAGTCGCCGAAGCAGGGGATGCGCCGGATGCCGATTTCTTTGGCCAGCCGGAGGCCATGGACGATGGCTTCATACTCGGTGACATTGTTGGAGGCGGCGAAGTGGATTTGAAGCGCGTAGCGCAGCCGGTCGCCTTTGGGGGAGGAGAGCACGATGCCGGGTCCCAAGCCGGAGGCCATGTTGGAGCCGTCATAGTGCATGCGCCAGTGTGTTGCGTCGGGAGCTGGTGGCAAGTACTGGGTCTCCGCCCAATCGACGAGGAAGTCGGCCAAGGTTTGCGATTTGATGGCGGTGCGAGGCTCGTAGAGGATGGTGTGGCCGGCTAGCTCGATGGCCCACTTTGCGATCCGTCCGGAGGCATCCCGGCAGCCCATGATCTCGCCGATGGGGGCCGTGCTCACCACTGTGATGGCGTGCTCTTGGAAGTACTGCCGGAGCTTCTTGGCGGCCAGGTAGACGCCGTAGCACATCTTCTGGTAGTGCGGGTAGTTCTGCTTGGAGGTGGAGAGAACCTCGCTTAGGTAGTACACAGGGCGCTGGACCGGCTGTGCCTTGCCTTCCTCGGGGCGCTCCACCACTAGCACCACGCTGACCACACTAGTGGTTGCCGCGATGTACATCAGGAGCGGCTCCTTCTCAGCCGGCGCGGCCAAGACGGGCGTGGTGGAGAGCATGCGCTTGAGGTCGCGAAAAGCCTCGTCTGCCTGGTCGGACCACTCGAACGACGTCGTCTTCTTCATCAGCTGATATAGGGGCAGGGCCCTCTCCCCCAGCCGGCTGACGAACCGGCTGAGAGAGGCCAAGCAGCAGGTGAAGTTCAGGACGTCGCGCAGCCGGGCCGGCTTGCGCATGCGGTCGATGGCCTTGATCTTCTCCGGGTTGGCCTCGATGCCGCGCTCCGAGACGAGGAAACCACGGAGCTGGCCAGCCGCCACGCCGAAGATGCATTTCTCCGGTTGAGCTTGATCTGGTACTGGCGCAGGTTTGCAAACGTCTCCCTGAGGTCCTTGAGGAGGGTGAGGTGCTGCTTGGTCTTCACCACGATGTCGTCGACGTAGACGTGCACATTCCGGCCGATTTGAGGCAGGAGGCATTTCTGCATGCAGTGCTGGAAGGTGGCGCCGGCGTTCTTCAAGCCGAACGACATGGTGATGTAGCAATATGCCCCGAAGGGGGTGATGAAGGACGTCCTGAGGGCATCCGCCGGGTCCAGCTTGATTTGGTGGTAGCCGGAGTAAGCGTCCAGGAAGGACGGGAGCTCGCAGCCGGCTGTGGAGTCGATGACTTGGTCAATCCGGGGAAGGGCAAACGGGTCCTTGGGGCAGGCCTTGTTCAGGCTGGTGTAGTCGATACACATGCGCCAAGTGTCGTTCTTCTTCAGAACGAGGACCGGGTTGGCCAGCCACTCGGGATGGGATACTTCCATGATGAACCCGGCTCTGAGCAGCCGGGCGATCTCTTCGCCAATGGTTCTTCGCTTCTCCTCGGAGATGCGGCGTAGCGGCTACCGGACCGGCTTGGCATCCGGCCGGACGTGGAGTATGTGCTCGGCGTACTTCCTCGGAACACCCGGCATGTCCTTGGGGGACCATGCGAAGATATCCCGATTCTCACAGAGGAAGTCGACGAGCTCGCCTTCCTATTTGCTGTCGAGGCCGGAGCCCACGACGACGTACTCGCTGGAGTCGGGGTTGGATAGGTCGAGCGAAACCTTCCTCGTGCCCTTGGCCGGCTTGAAGGACCCCTCATCGGCCGGCTGCTTGAGCTGAGCCGGCATGACCGGCTGCTCGCCAGCCAGCGCGACAAGCCGGTCGAGCTGGCGCCTCTCCTCGGCGATGACCAGCGACTCGGCCAGCTTGGAGCCGGCTTTGGCGCACTCCAGGGACTTCTTGTAGTCGCCAGTGATGGTGATGATGCCCTTGGGGCCCGGCAACTTCATCTTGAGGTAGGCGTAGTGGGGGACCGCCATGAACTTGGCCATGGCGGGCCGGCCTAGGAGTGCGTGGTAGGGGCTGGCGAGGTTGACCACCTCAAACCAGATCGGCTCGCGGCGGAAGTGGGCGCTGGTGCCGAATAGCACGTCCAGCCGCACCCGGCCGATGGGAGAGCACGAAGCGCCGGGCACGATGCCGTGGAACACCGTCTGGGTGGGCTGCAGCTGGCCCTCCTCGATGCCGAGCTTGACCATGGTGTCGCGGTAGAGGATGTTGATGCTGCTGCCACCGTCGATCAACACCCGCGAAAAGTGGCAGGTGCGCTTCTCAGCGACGAAGGTGGGGTCGAGGACGAGCGCGTAGCCGCCCGGCGTGGGCATCACGGCCGGGTGGTCCTCCCAGGTCCAATTGACAGGACGGTCGGACCAGTGCATGTACTGGGGGACCGGGGGGACGACGGCGTTCACCTCGTGCTGGTACTTGCGCTTGCTGTGCTTGTCGTCGCCTTCGCTGGTGAAGACGACGTAGGCCGCGTCCTGCTACGGATAGGGGTCGTTGGCGAGAGCGCCGGCTGCCGGAGGCGGCGTGGGAGGCGGAAGCGGCGGCTGCTGCGGGCCGGCTCCGGGTGGCGGGGGTGGAAGATTGCCCTTCAACAGACGCTGGGTGAAGCTGCACTGCCGGAGCGTGTGCGTCGACGGCTTCGCGCCACTGTGGTTCTTGCAGGGGGCGTCGAGCATCTTCTCGAAAGACAGCTTGGGCTGCCAGGCGGCCTTGCCGGTGCGCGGGCGCTGGACGGCGCCTTGTTCAGCCAGCCGCTCCCCTTCCACCGCGGCTACATGCTGGTTGCTGTAGCGAGGAGCCGGCTGCTCGGCCTTCCGCTTGTTGTTGTTGTGGTTGTCTTGCCGGCGTTGGCTGGTTTCGCCAGCCGGCTTCGGGGCGGCTGGCTGGATTGAGACCGGCTTGCCGTCCGTGTCGAGTGTGATCTTTACGCGCATCGCGGAGTCGGCCGTGGCGTACTTGTCCGCCACCGCCATGAGCTCCGCCTGGGTGTCCGGCTCGTCGCACATCAGGCGGTACTTGAGCAGGGTGCCGTCTCGGCACCCATCGACGAAGTACTGAATGGCTTGCACTTCATGGACGCCTTCGCAGGAGTTGCGCAGCTCGGTCCGCCGCGTGAGGAAGTCGCGGAGGAGCTCGCCCGGGTTCTGAACGCACATGGAGAGCTGGCGAGGCCGACCAGGACGCGTGTACGTGCTGGTGAAGTTGCGCACGAATGCATCTTCGAAGTCCAGCCAGGAATTGACGCTGCCGGCCCCCAGGCTGTTAAGCCATGTCCGGGCCGAGCCGAGCAGCATGAGGGGAACGTAGCGAACCGCCATGCGCCGGTTGCCGCCGGCGATGCCGACAGCCGTGGTGTAGTCGGTTAGCCAGTCCTCCGGCTTGGAGACGCCGCTGTACTTGGGGGAGTCGTGGGGCAGCGAGAAGCCTTTGGGTAAGGGCTCCTCGCGGATGCGGGGGGCCGAAGCACGTCGGGCCGACAAAGCTCTCCTCCTCGAGAAGCGTGGACCGCGCCAGCCGGTCGATGCGGTGGCGGGCATCGGATTCGTCGTAGGGCTTGTGGGGGCCCAGCCGGCTTGCGACGGGACCGCGCGGCACCGCGCCGGTGGAAGCCGGCCGGGGTTGTCGAGGCGGCGGGAGAGGAGGTTCCGGCTGCTGGGCACGACCGTCACCGGCTGTCTTGTTGGCAATGCCGTCGCCAGTGGCCGCGACGCGGTTGTGCCGGCTCCGGCTTGCCCGGTGCCGGCCAGAGCCGCGACTCGTCGAGCCAGCAGGGGAAGACGCCTGCTGCGTGTCCTGAAGAGCCCTCTCCGGGTTTCTAGTTTTGCCTGAGGTGGAGGCGGATGGCTAGGCCGGGTCGAAACGCTGCTGCTGCTCGTTCGCCGCGGTAATGAGGTCGTGGATGCGCTGTTGCTGCTGCAGTAGCTCCTCGCCCTCCAGGAACTCGAGATCCGCCATGGCCGCCTGCGCCGCGCGCATGTTCTTGACGGGGGTGTCGTAGATGGGCCGGCCTGTGCCTAGCGCACGGCCGATCGCGCCTCCACGGACACGCACTTCCGCGACCCGGCTGGGCTTAGCAGCGGCCAGCGTGAAGCCGTAGACGTTGTCGTACTCACGCTGGAAGGACTCCAGCCGGCGCCGCGTTGCCGCGAGCTCCGTGGCCTCGACCAGCAGGTGCTCACGGTCCTCGTTGAGCTAAGCCGCTGCTACCGCCGTGTCGGCGTCGGGCGTGATGGGGGCCCACAGGCTTCGGATCGTCTCGTGAAGCGGATCAGCGGGGCGATGAGGGGCCTCAGCTGCGGCAGCGGCGGCCACGGCAGCCTTCTCCTTGGCGCGCGGGGAGCCGGAACTGGTGCCGATGGTCAGCACCTCTACGCGAACGCAGAGGTCCGCGCCGTCGTCGGAGGCGGCGCAGCCAACGGGGACGGGCGAATCGGTGAAGCTGTGTACCTTGCTGGGAAACACATCGGGGACGAGCGCGACAAAGAAGGCTGTGCTCGCCTGAGGGGACGACGAGGCAGCCTCCGGGGCAAGCGGCGTTCGCATCCGATACGGCGCCGCGGTCGGCCGGGTTGGCCGTGCGAGGCGCACGGACCAAACCATGCACGATGCGCTCGCCGGAGCCGGTGAAGGGCCTCGTCCGGAACTTGACTCCGGCCGACTCCGCGAGCAGCCCCACGGTGGGCGCCAACTATCGTCGTGAAATCACGACAGATGCCATGAGATGGACAAAAGTGGGGGGCTGCGTGAGGACGCCGGTGGGTTCCGGAAGCGAGGTTGGAACGCGCATGCGAGAGACACAAGGCGTACCCAGGTTCGGGGCCCTCCGGGGAGGTAACACCCCTAGTCCTGCCGAGTGGGTTGATAGGCTCAGAGGCCACAATGGTTACAATGGTGCTCCTGGAGCTGTTTGAGTGGAGGAAGCAGAAGGAGCTAGGTCTCCGTTCAGCCTCTCCCGCGTGTGTGTGTGCGTCGGGGAAGAAGGAGTGAACCAAGTAGCCAACCAGAATGTGAACTCTCTCGATCCCCCTGCATGGAGGCCTCCTGGGGGGTCTTATAGCCCGACCCCCAGGGTTACATGGGTAAACTACGCGTGCCGGGACCCGGGCGTCGGCGTCTGGAGCCGACCGTGGGCCCGCCGGCTGCGGTGCCCGAGGGCGGCGCGACACTGTGGCCCGTCACTTCGAGCGTCACGGAGCGGACGGTGCGTGCGCGCTTCTGCAAAGGCGTACAGGAGTGATCGGCGCGTGCGCGCTTCTGCCAAGGCGCGCAGGAGTAGACGGCGCGTGCACGCTCTGCAGAGGCGTGCCGGAGTAGGCGGCTTCGCGGGGGGCTGCACCGGCGCGCTGGCGCTGACACCGGCCGTCGCGTCAACAGGGTTGGCAGCTTTCCCGGCGCGCCCTCCCGAGACGGATTGCACTGTAGCCATGTTCTCCCCTCATGGGGGGCTGTCTTGTCGCCGGACGCGATGGGACGGCCGCCGACCTATCGCCAGCCGGCTAGCAGCCAGCCGGACCCGGCCCGGGGCCGGGCCTAGCCGGCTAGCGCTGAGAAGCCGGTCGGTTCGCCAGCCGGCGGGGAGGGGCACGGGCTGCCCCGATGTTTTTTGAAAAGGAGCTCCGGGTTCGCTTGCCTACCCGGGGGTCATCCCCCCGACAATCCTACTAACATGGTAAAATATAGTCTAAGAGCAGGTCAGGGCATCACATGATAAACAACACTAGCATCTAACAAAGATGACATAACAGGTGCATGAAAGTGCGGACTAACAGGTGATCTGAATGTACTACGATAAACACACAGGGTGCAAGCAGAGTCATCACGCAAGTCTGGGGCTCTTGATAAGAGGTTGGCTTGCCTTGGGGTGGAGGGATACACCGGGAAACAGTGCGGCGATTCTCTGGATGCGATGCATCGGAACCGGCACTCTCGGGAGAGGCCTATATTAGGGAAAGGGCAAAAGTGGTATTTTCAGCGTGTGATAATGTTATGAGGATAGCACCATCGGAACGGGCTCGATGCACTAAAAACGTGGGCATTGGATTTACCTCAATCGGAGTTACGGTCGCGGAGATATGGCCGTTCATTCCATAAGCAGAAAAGCGAATAGAATAGTGTCCACTTTAGCTCTTAACGGGTGAACTTCCACTAAATAGCCATTTCGGCCGGCGGATGAGAAATGAAAGCGCATTTTCTAGATTACGCTTTTGATAACAGAAAGCGTATTTTCTTCTGCAGCTGCGACCGGATACGCTTTGTCAAGTGGGAAGCGCATTATTGAAATTACGCTTCCACTTAAACTGACACACGGGCCCGGCTCTGTCAGCCCCTAGAGGCTTACATGGGGGCCCCACCCTATCTCCTTCTCTCTCTCCTCCCGGGCCATCTTCTTCCCCCGACCGAAGCAGAGGGAGCTACGGCCGCCGGCGCTGCCATCGCCTGGCTACTCCAGAGAGTCGGGCGACAGGCGTACGAGCTCTGGGGCTTCACGCCGCACCCGAGGGTGGCCGCTGGGTCGCCTGGGACGGCCTACCACATCGGCGCCATGGCTCGGGGTGCAACGGCCAAAGGGCTCCAAAGGAACCGCTCCGGTAGAGCTCCCCCGGCGGGGTTGGGGACGGCGGCGGCTTCGCGGCCACTTAGGGGAGACCGAGGGCGCAGACGGAGAGGTGGGGGAAGAGCTAGGGCGCGGGGTGGGCCAAGGAGAGGGGGCGGCGGCCGTCGGCCATGGGAGAGGAAAGGGAGCTCCTCGAGCTCGAGGGAGGGGCTGGGTTGGTTGCTGGTGAGGAGGGCGAGCTCAAAGCGCCTTAAATAGGCTCGGGGAGGGACTCTCGACGACGGCCGGAGCTTCGGGATGGCCGGTGCCGTGGCGGTGATCCAGTGGAGCATCAGTGGTCGGCATGGCCGTCCAGGGGCTGGCGGACGTGGGGGAGAGGTGACCAGATGGCGTACGTGTGCAGTGGGCAGCTCGCCGGCACTCCCGGACGAGACGTAGCTGCTGGAAGCGAGCTCCTGAAGGCTCTAATGCACAGGGCACCAGTTCGGCATGCTCTGCAGGTGGTCACCACGTGGCCACGACATTTCCACGCCCCACTTGAGACCAAACCGTGTCTGGGGTGTTCTACGACTCTCAAGCAGTTGACTAGTACAACTGGAAGGCACGGGAGGGCTCTAGTGTGACTGCACCTTGGTCAAATAGCAACTAGCAGCAAGGTGTTTGACATGTGGTGTGGCCACTACAGTGCTCCTCTTGGCATGATCTTGGGCAGGGGTTAATCACCCACCAAGGTGACAATCCTAGAAAAATTGCAGTACAAATGGACAAGGCCACCTGGCACTTCCTTTGCCAACTGGCCAGAAATGAAAATGAGGATGCTGGGAAAGAATGGCTAGATGGATTTGGCTGATTTTTGGTGCAGGATGATTATTTGGACGCAAGAGTTCACTGGTAAAATCTCATACCATTTGGATACCTCTAAATGGTACTTCACAGTGCTGCAATCTGGACAGAATCTTGGATAATTTCCTGAGGAAGATGGACACAATGGAATGAGCTGGTTTTTGGTTTGCATGAGTTATTTATCAAGGTAAATCACTCTGAAAAATTTCAGCTCAAAAAGATCAAAGGTTCAAGCACTTCCTTTGCAAATTGGAAATCTGGACATAATTTGCAAATTGATGCTGTGCTCAAAATTTGAATTGTGGAACTTGAGATTTTGGTGGAAATGGTGAATATATGGATAGGATAAGCTCCAAAAATTATTTGGGATTTTTCCTAGCTACCAAAATGGTAGTTCCTTTGGAAAGGCCCCAAATTGAAATATTGGCTTTAAATAGGAAAATGCAATTTCCCGTATTTAATTGTGGCCAATATTTTTACCAGAGCTTGAGATAGGTACAAAGATCATCTCCACAAGTTTTCAAGAAATTTAGAGATGTCTAGCTATCCCTCTAGATTTAATTCCTCAGAAAGGCAGAAAAAGAAATTAATCCCAGATGAAGAATATTGCATAAAACTTGGCAATATTTTTGTACACCTGAGGTTTATGAAAATAGGAGAGTCTTTGGCAATTTTTGGTGGAATCAACGGGGCAAGGAAAATGATAGCTCCTTTGTAAACACAAAGGCAGGATTTCTAGTTCAAATATTTTGGAACTAGGGTTTGAATGAGGTTCGGGGTTTACTGACGGGAGCTTGGCTGGCACAAGAGCATGGGAAAGGTATTGAGAGGTTGAGGATTGTCTGGATTCACCTGGTCACTCACCAGATTCTAGAGGAAAATTTTGGGAGAGGAAAGCTAGGAAGGAATAACAGCACAGAAATCGATAACCCAATTTTTGGGGTGTTACAGTTATATTACTTTTTAACGTAAGAAACATCTTCTGAGGGAAATAGTTCTTCCAACAGTTCCTTTCCTCGGGTGGCTGTGTCAAACACCTAAGTCCGAAGACGGGTGACCTCGGAGGTAAAACCCCTGGTCGGGGTTTGAGAGACCCCCTCCACTTTATTTCTATGTCATGGCCGACCGATTTGTACGTATAAGAGTGCTAGCTTTCGGCTTTGCCCGTCTGAGGTACTGCACCAGATGACCCGGGAGTAACAATCACAGCGGTGCTCCCTTTGCCTCTTAGCCGAATGATCGGGAATGTAAGGGGCAAGCACAGGAGCCGAGCAACCCATCTTGGCCAAATCTTAAGTCAAATCGATGCATATTATGGCTTGAAAGACAATAGTATGTAAGAGGTGGAATGATGCGTGTTTTAAAAAGAACATGCCATATTGATTTTGGTTCTCGAGGTCCTTCAGACGATACCCCCGAAATCTCTTGAGAGAGAGAAAAAGAAAGAAAGAAGTAGGGTGGTGTATGTACAGAGGTGAGTAGTTTTCGGAGTTTCAACCATAGAAACGTCGGAGTAGCACCACGTTCCAGGGGTTGGGTTCTAAACACCCGTCCTCTGTGTCTTGAATTCGGTACGTGCCTCCGGTGAGGACCTGGTCGATGATAAATGGCCCATCCCACTTAGGGGAGAGCTTGTGCGTCTGCTTCTCCGGATGAAGCCACATGACGAGGTCTCCTTTGTTGAAGTCCTTTGCGTGTACCTCCCTACTGTGGTAGCGGCGAGCTTGTTGCTGGTAAATGGCAGATCGTGCCCGAGCGACATTGCGTTCCTCTTCTAAGGCGTTCAAGGCATCCTGCCGATCTAACTCGGCCTCCCGCTCTTCGTACATGCGTACTCGAGGTGCATCGTGTATGAGGTCACAGGGGAGCACTGCCTCGGCGCCGTACACCATGAAAAATGGAGTATACCCGGTGGATCTATTTGGTGTGGTGCGCAGACCCCATAGAACGGAGTCAAGTTCCTCTACCCATTTGCAGTCGGCCTCCTTGAGGGAGCGAACAAGCCTTGGCTTGATTCCACTAAGGATTAGTCCATTGGCGCGTTCTACTTGCCCATTTGACTGCGGGTGATATACGGATGCGTAGTCGAGCTTGATGCCCCTTTTTGCACACCATGCTTTCACTTCTTTGGCCATGAAGTTTGTCCCGTTGTCTGTTATGAGACTATGGGGGATACCATAGCGGTGTACTACCCCCGAGATGAATTCCAGTACATGGACTGCACCGGCCGAAGTTACTGGTTTTGCTTAGATCCACTTAGTAAACTTGTCCACCATGACAAGTAGGTATTTGTTTTTTCTTGACCCGCTCTTGAGTGGGCCGACCATATCTAGCCCCCAGACCGTGAGGCCAAGTTATAGGGATTGTGCGGAGAGCCGCAGGGGGCATGTGGCTTTGTTTAGCGAATACCTGGCAGCCGGGGCAGTGCTGTACTAACACAGAGGCATCGGCGCCCGCGGTTGGCCAATAAAAACTAGCTCGGAAGGCCTTGCTGACCAAGGTCCGAGCAGCGGCGTGATGTCCGCTCATGCCGGAGTGAACCTCCTGGAGTAATAATCGTCCTTCCTCTTTGGAAATACATCGCTGGAGGATGCCCGTGGTGCTTATTTTATAGAGTTCTCCCTCATGAACCTTATAGGCTTTAGATTGCCTTACGATCCGACGTGCATCGGTTTGGTCTTCGGGGAGCTCTTTATGGAGCAGGTATGCGAGGAGCGGCTCGGTCCATGGTGCAATAACTGCCATAATCTCGTGTGCAGAAGCTGTTATTTGGATAACTGAGCCGCCCACTATATCTGGCCCGTCGTCGTCTTTGGGTGAGGGGGGCTGTTCGATGTCGTTTAAGTCCGACGTTCCCTTGTCGTCTTGCCAGACTACGGGCGGCTTAAAGAGCCGTTCGAGAAAGGTATTGTCCGGGACTTTTTCCTGCTTAGCGCCCATTCGGGCGAGTATATCTGCGGCCTGGTTGCTATCTCGAGGTATATGATGAAATTCAAGCCCCTCGAACTTGGCCGAGATTTGTACGACGGCATTCTGGTAGGCTGTCATCTTTGGGTCCTTTGCGTCGATTTCGCCGTTAACTTGTGAGATGGCGAGGTTGGAATCACCTCAGACCTCAAGATGTTGGACACCCATGGAGATCGCTATCCGGAGTCCGTGCAATAGGGCTTCGTATTCTGCCGCATTATTGGAGTCGGTATACATAATTTGCAACACATACCGAATACTATCCCCTGTTGGTGAGGTAAGCAGTACGCCAGCCCCTAGGCCGGCAAGCATTTTGGAACCGTCGAAATACATGGTCCAATGCAAATAAGTGCTATATTTTCGAGGGAGCTCGGCCTCTGTCCACTCGGCCACGAAGTCGGCCAACACTTGAGATTTAATAGCTCGGCGTGGTCGGTAGGTTATTTCAAACGGTAGGAGCTCTATTGCCCATTTAGCTATGCGTCCCATTGCATCCCTGTTGTTGATTATGTCACTTAATGGGACATCGAATGCCATGGTTACTGAGCACTCTTGAAAGTAGTGCCGAAGTTTTCGAGATGCCATGAAGACGGCATAGGCTATCTTTTGATAGTGGGGGTTGCATGTCTTGCACGGGGTTAGGACCTCGGAGACGTAGTAAACGGGCTTTTGTACCCGGAATTTGTGACCTTCCATGTCTCGTTCGACCACGAGTACTATGCTGACCACCTGGTTTGTGGCCGAGATGTATAATATCATTGGCTCGCATATGCCTGGCGCTGCCGAGATAGGATTGGTTGCGAGGAGAGCTTTAATGCCTTCCAGAGCTGCCGCGGCCTCCTCGGTCCATTTGAAGGTCTTTGTCTGTTTTAAGAGTCTATACAAAGGTAAGGCTTTCTCCCTGAGTCTTGATATGAAGCGACTCAGAGCCGCCACGCATCCTGCCAGCTTTTGTACATGTCTGAGCTCTGTTGGTACCTCTAAGCGGTCCAAGGCTTTTATTTTTGCCGGATTGGCTTCGATACCTCGGCTAGATACGATGAAGCCAAGGAGTTTGCCGGCTGGTACTCCGAAGACACATTTCTCGGGGTTGAGCTTAATTTGATACTCCCGTAAGCTAGCGAATGTGTCACGGAGATTGTCTACCAATTGTCCGACGTGTCTGGTTTTGACAACCACATCATCGACGTAGGCCTCAATGGTCTTCCCAATGTGTTTCTCCAAGCATGATTGAATCATGCACTGGTATGTGGCGCCGGCGTTCTTTAATCCGAAGGGCATCGTATTGAAGAAAAACAGCCCGTAAGGTGTGATGAATGTTGTTGCTGCCTGGTCAGATTCTTTCATCTTGATTTGATGATATCCTGAGTAGGCATCCAAGAAGCACAGCGAATCATGCCTGGCTGTGTCGTCTACAATTTGGTCAATTCGCAGTAAGGGGAAAGGGTCCTTGAGGCATGCTTTATTGAGGTCTTTGAAATCGACGCACAGGCGCCAGGACCTATCCTTTTTTGGTACCATGACCAAATTGGCAAGCCAATCGGGGTGTTTTATGTCTCGGATGATTTCGACTTCCAATAATTTGGCCAGTTCTTCGCCCATTGCTTGACGCTTGGGTTCAGAGAAGCGCCGAAGTGTTTGCTTGATGGGCTTGTAGCCTTTCAATATGTTTAGGCTGTGTTCTGCAAGCCTGCGGGGTATCCTTGGCATGTCCGAAGGGTGCCAGGTGAATATATCCCAATTTTCCCTAAGGAAACTACGTAGAGCCTCGTCAATCTCTGGATCGAGGTTCGCCCCTATGGACGCCGTTTTAGCTGGGTCCGTGGGGTGTACTTGGAATTTGACCATGTCATTGGGCGGCTTGAATGAGGTGGACTTCGGCCGTTTGCCGAGGATGACATCATCTTGGCCGACTTTGGCTCGTAATGTGCTCAGTTCCTTGGACACGAGGGCTTCAGACAAAGATTCAAGGGCGAGTGACGCCGTTTTGTTCTCGGCTTTGAGTGCTCTTTCGGGGTTGCTCGAGGCGGTGATTATCCCGTTCGGGCCCGACATTTTGAGTTTCATATAGCCGTAGTGTGGTACTACTTGAAATTTGGAGAAGGCGTCTCGTCCCAGGAGGGCGTGATATCCGCTCTTAAAGGAGGCGATGTGGAACGTAATTTCTTCAGATCGGTAATTATCCGGGGTTCCAAAGACCACATCCAAGGTTATCTTTCCACTGCAACATGCTTCTCACCCAGGTATGATGCCTTTGAAGGTGGCGCTACTCTGTTGATGCACGATTTATCGATTTGCATTCTGTCCAGAGTGTCTGCGTATATCAAATTTAAGTTGCTGCCCTCGTCCATTAATACTTTTCGGAGACGGCAGCTGCCCACGATTGGGTCAAGGACCAGGGCGGCGGGGCACCTGTTTGCGGTTGACCTCAATTGATCTTTATGATCAAAGGTGATGGGCGTGTCTATCCACGCGCCCCGAGTTGGTACCTGACAGATGAAGTTGATTTCTCGCAGGGCTTGCTTGCGCTGGTTGTTGGACGTAAAGGTCTCGTAGATCATCATGACCTCGCCCTCATCCGAGGATTCTTCTGCGTGACTGGGGGTGCCCATAAGGAGCGCAGGTCCTCTTTTTGCCACTTGCCTCACTACCCAGCAGTCGCGAAGGCTGTGAGTTGGGCAAGAATTAAGAAAAATAGCATGTATCAGACATGGTTTATCCAGGAGACCATCAAGAGTGGTCCTGGGGAGGACCGAGGTTTTCTTATTTTTTCGAGGTTGCTTGGTTGGTACGGTCCCCGTGCGTGTTGCACATCGAGATGCGGGTCTTTCTCGTTTTAACTTGTTGTCACAGATTGAATCTGTGCTCTTCTTGGCAATCCAAGCATCTTCGATGGTGTAGAACCTGGACACCAGGTCGGACAACTCCGAGAGGGTTTGTACACAGCGGCGGGCGAGGGCGTTCGAGATGCCTTTATCCTTGCATCCGTGCTGAAAATCTGTTATTATATCTGAGTCCTGGTAGTTTGGTATCTTGTTCTTGACCGTCAAGAACCTGGCCCAGAACTGTCTAATCGATTCGTCGGATAGTTGTTCCACGTAGGCTAGATCCCAGACATCTGGAGGCCCCGAGTAATCGGGGCAGTACTCGATGTGGGAGGTGGGTGGGTGGTTTTCGATCTCTATGGACCGTGGGCTCGAAGTCCTGGTATCTTCATCCCGTGATAGGCCTACGGTCGTCGGACCGGCCGAACTGATTTGAAGATCAGGTTCATTCACCGTGTCTGGCTGGTCGCTGTCTGAATCACTTTCCAAGAAATACTTCGGCCCTTCGCCCTTGAAAGGGGGTTCAGCCGGAGCCGAGGAGGAGTCATGGATTGCTCCCGATCCATGGAGAAGGAAGGGTGCTTTTGTGACAGAAGCTTCAGGTGTGGGAACCATGCCCGCGAGATCGGAATCGTAAGCTGATGATCCCATCGATCCTTTTTTGATCCCACAGCGAAACTCTCAATGAAAGCACAATGTCGGTGTAAAAAACGGCAGACCTCAGGGTAGGGGGTCCTGAGCTGTGGATCTCGGACAGATGGTAACAGGAATAGGGAGACGATGTTTACCCAGGTTCGGGCCCTCTTGATGGTGGTAAAACCCTATGTCCTTCTCTTATTTATATTGATGGAGATGTATCAAGTACAGAGTTGATCTACCTCGAGATCGTAAGATATGATCTAGTCCTAAGGCTAGGTGAATGAGATTGTGTTGAAGTCCCCTCTAAGGGCTAAACCCTTTGGCTTATATACACGCCGGGTAGGGTATCTAGGGTTACAAGGTCGGTATCTAGGCGTGGAAGTGGCAGGAGAAGTCTTGGAGTATACGTCAAATCTTCGGCAGATGTAATCTTGCTCTTTCTTCTCGCGTGCATCTTCTGGAGTCCATCTTGATAAGAATGAGGGCCCACTAGCCCAGCCCGAGGAATATGGGCCGACTAGGTTGGTACCCCCTAGTCCAGGACCCCGTCAGCCGGCATGATGGTGTATCCATTCCTGGCGTGAGCGTCAAACAAAGAGGGTGTAGGCAACGGAATAATATCGCGAGTTCTCTCACTGAAAATCAGGTTGTAACGAATATACTGAGGATGTTCAGGTTCATCAATAAAGTGGTGATCGATCATGCACTGTTGGTCTAAATAAGCCTTGGGCAGCAAGTAGTCATTTGGGCGGATAGCAACACTAAAACGTTTGTCAAGACGCGAAGCATAAATACCACCATGGACTTTACCCTTAGTCCCATTGGTGTGCAGGCGGCGTGCAATGATAGCTCCCAAGCTAAAAGTGTTATCGCCATGAATAGCATGACGCAAGATGGCGAGGTCAGGGGCACTGAGCGTACCACCTTCCTCCCTGGCAGTCAAGCATTTCCCTATGAATAAAGCAAAATAGTGCACAGCAGGAAAATGCATGCTAGTAACGCGGGCTTTTGAAACGCCCCTAAATTCCCCCACAGTCAAAGTGCGAAGGAAGTCCTCGAACTACTCAGGCCGAGGCTCCCTCAAATCCCCATCAGAAGGGATCAAGCATATCTCACAAAACTCATCTAGCATTAACTCATGATGTTCAGCATATAAATCGAAACGCACCATGGGGATATCGAGCCTAGGCATGAAATAAAATTTTTGCACGAATGAATTTGTAAGGATGTGGTGCTGGTCACACTCATCTGCGAGGAAGTCGATCAGCCCGGCGTTCGAAACAAATTGTGCGAACTCTTGATGGAACCCGGCTTCGTTCATGAAGGTGTTGTGCGGCCACTTGCACGGTCGAACCTCCGTCCTACGCGGAATGTTGAGGTCGTGGTCATAGGCATCCCCAAGGACACCCTTGGAGCTCCGGCTCGAAGAACCCCTCCGAAGAAACTTCATTTTCCTAAGAACAAATTTCTGAAAAATTTTGGACCACAAAAAGATGTTAACAAAACTTCACAAGATTGATAGCAACTAATCACACAAGTGCCTAGAGGCCATATCAAGCATTCAAACTACTTAGAACTCAAAGAATTTAACATGCAAGCTCATTTTCAGCAGCACCAATAGCAGCAATTTGTGCAAAATATAATCCACTAAAGCAAAAACTAATTGGAGCAATGGGAGAGTCACATACCAAGGAGCAATCCCTCAAAACAGTTTCATATTTGGTGCTGCTGAAAATGGAGCTCCGAGCAAAGAGATCAAAAATCTCAGGTTTGGGTGCAAGAACACGAGAGAGAGAGAGAGCTACCACAATTTTTTTCTGGAGGTAGGAGATGAAGATGGCTGAATGGATAAGTGAGTGCGTCCCTATGGGGCCCACAAGGCATCTTGGCGCGCCCTGGGGGGGGGGTGGCCGCGCCCTATTGCCTTGTTGGTAACAGGTGCACCCCCTGGGTTGTTTCCAGTGCCAAAAATTCTTATATATTCCAGAAAAAATCATGTTAAAATTTTATTGCATTCTGAGCATTTTTATTTTTGGGCCATTTTTTATTGCATGAATGATTCAGAAAACAGGATAATCATGGCATTTTATTTTATTTAAACTAAAAATAACAGAGAGCAAACTAAGATTACAGAAAGTTGTGCTTACTAAATTCATCGACCACATGCCCCTCAAAAAGAATCCATTAATAAGGTTGATCAAGTCTTATTAACAAAGTATTTCGGAGTAACATGAAACCGAAGAATTTTCGTATAACACTAAGTTACCTCAACGGGGATATGCATCTCCCCAACAATAAGAATTTCATATTTCTTTTTGACAGTAGGAAGAGGAAATTTGAAACCTCCAATAGTGATCGTCGAAACTTTTTCAATACAATTGATACCATTCACTGAAGTTTGTTTCTTCGGGAAATAAACCGTATGCTCATTACCATTGACATGAAAAGTAACTTTGCTTTTGTTGCAATCAATAACAGCCCCTGTAGTATTCAAAAAGGGTCTTCCAAGGATAATTGACATGTTGTCGTCCTCGGGCATATCAAGTATAAGAAAGTCCGTTAAGATGGTAACATTTGCCACAACAACAGGCACATCCTCGCAAATTCCAATAGGTATAGCGGTTGATTTATCAGCCATTTGCAAAGATATTTTAGTGGGTGTGAGCTTATTCAAATCAAGTCTTCTATATAAAGAGAAAGGCATAACACTAACACCGGCTCCCAAATCACATAAAGCAGTTTTAACATAACTTCTTTTAATGGTGCATGGTATAGTAGGTATTCCCGGATCTCCTAGCTTTTTAGGTACTCCACCCTTAAAAGAATAATTTGCAAGCATGGTGGAAATTTCAGCTTCAGGTATCTTCCTTTTACTAGTGACAATATCTTTCATGTATTTAGCATAGGGAGACATTTTCAACATATCAATCAAGCGAGTGCGCAAAAAGATAGGTCTAAGCATTTCAACAAAGCGCTCAAAATCTTCCTCATCCTTGTTTTTAGATGGTTTAGTAGGAAAATGCATAGGTTATTGAACCCATGGTTCTCTTTCCTTTCCATGTTTTCTAGCCACAAAGTCTCTTTTATCATATCTTTTATTCTTAGGAGGTGGGTTATCAAGATCAACAGCAGGTTCTATTTCTACATCATTATCTGGTTGAGCATCAACATGAACATCATCATTATCATTATCATTATCACTAGGTGGATGTTAATTACCAGATAGTGTTTCAGCATCAGAAATAGAAGCATCATTATGATTCTCAGGAGGTTTTTCTATCTCAGGTTCACTAGAAGCATGCAAAGTCCTATCATTTTTCTTTTTCTTTCTCTTCTTAGATGTACTAGGTACATCAATATTATTTCTTTGAGAATCTTGTTCAAGTATTTTAGGATGACCTTCAGGATACAAGGGCTCCTGAGTCATTCTACCTCCTCTAGTAACGACTCTAACAACATGATCATTCTTTTTATTATTCATCTCATCAAGCAAATCATTTTGTGACTTAGCTATTTGTTCTAACTGAGTCTGGACCATAGAGGCATGTTTACTCAAGCACTTAACATCATTAGCAGTTCTAAACATCAAATCACTCAAGCGTTCAATCATGATGGCATTTCGTTTTAATTGATTGCTAATATATAAATTAAAATGTTCTTGCTTAATGATGTAGTTATCAAATTCATACAAGCATTGGCTAGCAGATTTACTATAAGGAATATCACTTTCATCAAATCTAGTGAGAGAGTTTACCTCCACTACCTGTGTCGGGATGTCAAGCCCATGTATTTCTTCAATAGGTGGTAAGTTCTTAACATCTTCAGCTTTAATACCTTTTTCCTTCATAGATTTCTTAGCTTCTTGCATATCTTCTGGACTGAGGAATAGAATACCTCTTTTCTTCGAAGTTGGCTTAGGTGGAGGTTCAGGAAGTGTCTAATCATCGGCATTTCTCAATATATTATTCAATAGTTCTTTAGCCTGTCCAACAGTTCATTCCCTGAAAACACAACCAGCACAACTATCTAGGTAGTCCCTAGAAGCATCGGTTAGTCCATTATAAAAGATATCAAGTATTTCATTTTTCTTAAGAGGATGATCATGCAAAGCATTAAGTAATTGAAGAACCCTCCCCCAAGCTTGAGGGAGATTCTCTTCTTCAATTTGCACAAAGTTAGAGATTTCCTGTAAAGCAGCTTGTTTCTTATGAGCAGGAAAATATTTTTCAGAGAACTAATATATCATATCCTGGGGACTACACACACAACCAGGAGCAAGAGTATTAAACCATTTCTTAGCATCACCCTTTAATGAGAAAGGAAACAACTTAAGCATATAATAATAGCGGATTTTTTCCTCATGAGCAAATAGGGTGGCAATATCATTCAATTTAGTAAGGTGTGCGACAACAGCTTCAGTTTCATAACCATGAAAAGGAATAGATTCAACCAAAGTAATTAACTCAGGATTGACAGAGAATTCATAATCCTTATTGGTAACAAATATGGGAGAGGTAGCAAACTTAGGATCATATTTCATTCTCTCCCTCATAGATTTTTTTTCAACTCAGCAAGCAATTTTCTAACCCCATCTCTATCATTACAAGCAAGAATAGCCCTAGCTGTCTCTCTATCAAAAACATAACCATCAGATGTCTCAGGCATTTCAACTCTAGTAGGAGAGTAAGGCATAATAGGTGAATCATAGTTTTCAAGAGTTTCAACATTTTCAATCCCTTTAGCTTTAGCAATTTGTTCATCAAGAAATTCACCAAGTGGCACAGTATTATCAAGCATAGTACTAGTATCATCAATAGTTTCATTCATAGCAGAAGTAGTATCATCAATAACTTGCGACATATCAGAATGAATAGCATGTGGTGGTGTCGCAAGCCTACTCAAAATAAAAGGTGAATCAAGTGCGGAGCTAGATGGCAGTTCCTTACATCCCCTCGTCTTAGAGGGAACGATCTTGGTCTTAGCGTCTTTCAGATTCTTCATAGTGATCAACAGATATAAATCCCAAGTGGCTCAAAAAATAGAGCTATGCTCCCCGGCAACGGTGCCAGAAAAAGGTCTTAATAACCCACAAGTATAGGGGATCACAACAGTTTTCACGGGTAGTATTTCACCCAGATTTATTGATTCAACACAAGGGGAGCCAAAGAATATTTGCGAGTATTAGCAGTTGAGTTGTCAATTCAACCACACTTGGAGAACTAAATATCTGCAACAAAGTGTTTAGTAGCACAGTAGTATGATAGTTTTAGTAGCAATAGTAACAATAGCAACAGTAACGGGAACAGTAACAGTAGCAGTTTTGTAGTGATTGTAATAGTAGCAACAACGAAAGTAACTTAGCAAAGATCAATATGCGAAAAGCGTAGACATTGGATCGGTGATGGATAATTATGTTGGATGACATTCATCATGTAATAGTCACAACCTAGGGTGATACACAATAGCTCCAATTCATCAACGTAATGTAGGCTTGTATTCCGTATATAGTCATACGTGCTTATAGTTAGAACTTGCATGACATCTTTTGTCCTACCCTTCCATGGCAGCAGGGTCCATAAGGAAATCTAAGGGATATTAAGGCCTCCTTTTAATAGAGAACCGGAACAAAGCATTAGCACATCGTGAATACATGAACTCCTCAAACTACGGTAATCACCGGAAAGAATCCCAATTATTGTCACCTTGGGGTATGCAGATCATAACACATAATAGGTGCATACAACTTGCAAGATAGGATCAAGAACTCAAATATATTCATGAAAACATAAAGGGTTCAGATCTGAAATCATGGCACTCGGGCCCTAGTGACAAGCAATAAGCATGGCAAAGTCATAGCAACATCAATCTCAGAACATAGTGGATACTAGGGATCAAAGCCCTAACAAATTGAATCGATTACATGGTAAATCTCATCCAACCCATCACCGTCCAGCAAGCCTACGGAGAAATTACTCACACACGGTGGTAAGCATCATGAAATTGGTGATGGAGGATGGTTGATGATGACGACGGCGTCGAATCCCCCTCTCCGGAGCCCCGAACGGACTCCAGATCAGCCCTCCCGATGAAGAAGAAGAGGTGGCGGCGGCTTCGTATCGTTAAACGCGATGAAACTTCTTCTCCTATTTTTTCTTGGGGAAAGTGAATTTATAGCGTTGGAATTAGGTCAGACGGCCGCCTGTGGGCCCCACATGGCATCAGGGCGCGCCCTAGGGGGGGCGGTCGCGCCCTGTTGCCTTGTGGGCAACAGGTGGCCCCTCTTCTGTTGATTCTTGCGCCAGTAATTTTTATTTATTCCATAAAAAATCTCCAAAAAGTTCCGTCCAATTCCGAGAACTTTGATTTCTGCACAAAAACAACACCATGGTAGTTGTGCTGAAAACAGCGTCAGTCCGGGTTAGTTTCATTCAAATCATGCAAATTAGAGTCCAAAACAAGAGCAAAAGTGTTTGGAAAAGTAGATACGACAGAGACGTATCAACTGACGTTTTGATGCATGCGACGCTGGTACGCGGCGCCAGCATTCTGCAGACCAAAGGGACCGAACGCATGTGAGCCGGGCAGGACGGGAGGCGCCGCCGCCTACTCGATCGGGATTGTCGTGGAGCCTTCGAGGGATAGCTCCCCATCCACGGCTGACGGCACCGGTGAGCGCGCGAGCGCCGGTTGCTTGCGCGACACAGGCGGCGATCGCCGTGCTAGCGTGGAGTGGGAGTCGCCGGCTAGCTCGGCCCGCTGGCCATTAGCCACTGACGGGTCCCGGCTGCTTCCGAGCCGGCCGGACCGAAGTCGGCATTTGCGGCGTCCGCCGCCACGTGTAGGGGGCTTGGTCGGGGTTGGGCAGAGAGATGGCTTCGATTGTGCCGGCGGTTGGCTTGCGGGGCGGGAGGCCTCCTCCGCGTAGCTGGAGCCGGGAGCCCCTGAGCTGGATGGGCTGGGGGGAACGATGTCTTCGCCGCCGCACCCAGGGCCGCGGGTGAAGCCGGTGGTCAGCACCTCCATACACGCGCAGTCAGCGGCCGCCTGCCCGAGCGTAGCCGGCGTGGCCGGCTACTTGTTGGCAGCGCCACGAGTCGGTCAAGCTGGCGCCTCTCCTCTACGATGACCAGCAACTCGGCTAGCTTTGAGCCGGCTTGGGCACACTCCAAGGACTTCTTGTAGTCGCCGGTGAAGGTGATGATGCCCTCTCTCTTCAGGTAGGCGTAGTGAGGGACCGCCATGAACTTGGCCAAGGCGGGCCGGCCCAAAAGCGCATGGTAGTGGCTGGCCAGGTCGACCACCTCAAACCAGATCGGCTCGCAGCGGAAGTGGGCGGTGGTGCCGAAGAACACGTCCAACCGGACCCTGCCGATGGGGGAGCAAGAGGCACCCGGCACGATGCCGTGGAAGACCGTCCGGGTGGGCTGCAGCTGGCTCTCCTCGATGCCGAGCTTGATCGTGGTGTCGTGGTGGAGGATGTTGATGCTACTGCCGCCGTCGATCAGCACCAGCGAAAAGCGACAGGTGCGCTTCTCAGTGATGAAGGTGGGGTCGAGGACGAGCGCGTAGCCACCCGGCGTGGGCATCACGGCCGGGTGGTCCTCCCGAGTCCAGCTGATGGGACGGTCGGACCAGTGCATGTACTGGGGGAGGGGACGACGGCGTTCACCTCGTGCTGGTACTTGCGCTTGCTGTGCTTGTCGTCGCTCTCGCTAGTAAAGACGACACTACTAGGGAAAAGACTAGTAGTAGCGCGGGTAAACTGCCTAGTAGTAGCGCGGGTACCCACGCTACTGCTATCGCGCTACAGCTAAAAAGTTAGTAGTAGCGTGGGTGCCACCCGCGCTACTACTAACTTTGTTAGTAGTAGCGCGGGGTGCCACCCACGCTACTACTATCACAAACCCGCGCTACTACTAACGAAATAGTAGTAGCGCGTCTATAATACCAACGCTACTAGTATCCTAAATACTAGTAGCGCGCAGTTGTTTCCCCACGCTACTACTAGCTAATTAGGAATAAAAAAAATGAACCAATTCCATTTTATGCATACAATTCTGAGAAAACACAATAGTGATGGAAATGTCCTTATTCCTGATTCTACTATCACACAGTTTCTCATTCTACCTGTCCTCACTCCAATAATAAGAAAAATGAAAAGGAAAAATAGAGCTAATCTGCTTGTGAAATCTCCTTATTCCTGAGTAATATTCAATGGAACGGTGCAATTGCATTTCAGTGTCATGGATTCAGGCTGCAGCTTCAACATCTCATTATCCTGCAGCGATGGAAATGAGCATCAACAAGGCATATAGATATAGCGAATAAATGGAGAGGAAGCATAAGCTTAGATGATACAGGAGATAGGGACTAAGATTCTGATACAATGAGAATATGCACTGAAATTTGCCCCAAAATTACCTTTTGCAACTCTTCAAATCTCTCGGTTGAAGCAGACGGTGAGGTCCTAACCTACTCCCTCTGTGAGAAACATCTCCCCTCACCTTCTTAGCATCTGCACGAAAAAAGAGGGGAAGTTACTGTACCTTTGCAAGAAAAATAAGAAACCAGAATAGAAAAGAGCATGGGGTTGTGGGATGAACATAGACTTGAAAAGCATGATAAAAAACACCCTTTACACAGTGGAATTATGGTGAGTTTGCATAAGATTTACAGTAAAATGTTCACAGTAGAACATACTACATATTCCAGTGACATATTGCAGTGAAAACACACTGAAAATTCCAGAAAAATAGGGCAATTAGAGTGTTACAGTGTAAATACAGTGTAAAAATATGTAAGTACACTGACATTACACTGTAATTTACATAGGATAAATTACAAAATGAAAATTACACTACAATTTGGACTGTAATTTTTAGAACATGGCACTGTAAGTACACACATATTTCAGTTACAAAAAGATATTCAGTTAAAAAGTGACAAATAAATGAATGAAACTCAGACTATATATTTCAGTTACAAAAAATATTTCAGCTTTGGAATGCAGTGTATAAATTAGACTAGCTAGATAACACTACCGAAGCTTACAAGCAAAAACATGGGGCATACAAAGATGAAGAACATGCAGTCCTTCAAGTAAAGATGAAGAAAAAATGAATGATTTACTTGTTCTATTTGACCCCAGTATCTGTCATGCATACAAAATACAGATGTGTATTCGACAAAATCAGCAGCTATGCATTGTAGTTGCTATCAAAAAGACACTGTAAGCCTATCTTGGTTGTTAATTACTATGATGTAAGATGCCGCCAAAAAATGTATCTCCAGCTTGTAATTTAGATCTTTGTTGACACTATACACAGGTCAGAGAAAACACTGAAATTCAAGCAAAAAACAGTAGCTTTGCTTAAGAACATGATACTGAGTACTTTCAATTTATCTTAAAATTTCAGGATCAAGAAGCTGAAGGAAACAAAGGTGAAGTAAGAATGCGAGGACATGAGTCATACCTGCAAGATGAAGAGGATGCACCCCTTCATGTAAGCCAAAAATAGCTTCTTGTGGAAACTAAAATAAAGAAAACAAAGATCAGGTTGTTGTATCTAAATGGTTTGTAAAATATTGTATCTAAATGGTTTGTATAATATTCAGATAAACTAGAAGTGACACATTACTAAAAATTATAGTCCAAACCACTTTAAATTCAGGCCACCAAAAGGAGAAGGAATACACATTACTGGGCAAAAATGCACATTAAATTACACTGTAATTACTGAAGTTGTAGTGTGATTACAGTGCATATTTTCAGTCTAAATATTTTCAATTAAGTAACAATGATTTGGACTGTAGTTTCAGTCTTTTATTAGTCTATCTTACACTACAATTTTACATTGCAAACACTATGATTACAAAGGGAATTCACTGAAATTACATAGGGATTTATAGTGTAAATATCAATATTAGATTGACTGAACTTATTCTTTGCACAAGTGAGAAATCTAGAACCCTTCTTGTACTTGTGCCGCTGCTACTAGGACAACGTAAGCACTAACAACAATTGAGCAAGAAATATAGTGCAGGACGAAACGAATACATCCATCTATCCAGTTGAAATGACAAAGTTGCAACCTATCAAATGTACAAAGGAGAAAGGGGTTCAGTTTTCAGAGTGGGGAGCAGAGAAGATAGATGCGACCTTACAAGTGGATGAGTGGGCAGACGAGCTCCATGTCATCTTCTCGCGGCCGAGCACAGATGTAGTGGCTTTCCTCGAGCTTCGTTCGTCAAGGGTCCATGGCATGGAGGCATGCTGGATCTGGGACTTGTTGATCTCCCTCTTCTCTGCACATCTAGAAGAGAAGACCCGACCAGAGATTAGAGACGGGGAGGGGAGAGATAGGAAGAGGAAGGAGGATGGGTTGAACGCGCCGGAGTGAGAGGCACCGCCGCGCCCGAAACCCTAGCCGCGGGGGAGGGCCGCTGGTGGGCACGAGCGTCGAAACCAGCCGGAGGGGAGGACGTAGCGGAGGGACGCAAGGTCGGCAGCGTGCCTGGCTATGGCAGGAGTCGCCGGAGCGAGGCGAGGCGGCCGGCGTATGCGGCCGCGGCGCCGAGGAGTTGCAGCAGAGAGAGAGAGAGAGAGGGGCTCACGCGAGAGAGAGAGAGATTTTTTCTGAGCGGTGCGAGATAGAGGGATGGGTGCGCTTTTGTGGCGCATGCCGGTGAGCCGCGCTACTACTAGGTGACGTCTGGGTTTCGTCGACCGACAGTAGTAGCGCGGGTTGTACCTCACGCGCTACAACTATTTTTTTAATGGTAGCGCGGGTAGTACAAGCCACGCTACTACTACGGTCTGTCCGCGGGTTATGCAGGGTATGGTTGGGGATATTTACTAGTAGCGTGTTTTTTTGGGCCACGCGCTACTAGTAATATTTACTAGTAGCGCGGGTCAATATAGCGCGCTACTAGTAATTAGCAGTAGCGTGGGTCAATATAGCGCACTGCTAGTAAGCGACTACCTATAAGCTTTTCCCTAGTAGTGGATGTTGGCCGCGTCCTGGCGAGGGAAGGCGTTGTTGGCGTGGGCACCGGCTACTGGAAGTGGCAGGGGAGGCTGCAGAAGTGCCGGGCCGGGAGGCGAAGGCGGCAGGTCGCCCCTCATTAGGCGTTGGGTGATGCTGCAGTTCCGGAGCGTGTGGGTAGATGGGTTCGCGCCGCTGTGGTGCTTGCAGGGGGCGTCGAGCATCTGCCCGAAGGTGAGCTTGGGCTGCCAGGTGACCTTGCCGGTGCGCTGGCGCTTGCTGCTGCCCTGCTCGGCCGGCTGCTCTTCCTCCACAGCGGCGACCTGCCGGTTGTCGTAGCGGGGTGCCGGTTGCTCGCCCTTCCCCTTGTTGTTGTTGTTGTTGTTGTTGTTGTCTTGCCGGTGCTGGTTTTTGTCGCCAGCTGGCCGAGGGTTGGCCGGCTGGACCGGGACAGGCTTGCCGACTGCGTCGACCGAGACCTTCACACGCATCGCGGAGTCGGCCGTGGCGTACTTGTCCGCCGTGGCCATGAGCGCCGCCGGGGTGTCCGGCTCATCGCACATCAGCTGGTGCTTGAGGAGGGTGCCACCTCGGCACCCGTCGATGAAGTACTGGATGGCCTGCACCTCATAGACCCCCTCGCAGGAGTTGCGCAGCTCCGTCCACCGCGTGAGGAAGTCGCGGAGGGACTCGTCCGGTCCCTGGACGGACATGGAGAGTTCGCGAGGCCGACCCGGATGCTTGTACGTGCTGGTGAAGTTGCGCACAAACGCCTCCTCGAAGTCCAGCCAGGAGTACACGCTGCCGGCTTTCAGGCTGTTAAGCCACGTCCGGGCCGAGCCGAGCAGCATGAGGGGTACATAGCGCACCGCTACGCGCTTGTTGCCGCCGGCTATGCCGACAGCCGTGGTGTAGTCGACCAGCCAGTCCTTCGGCTTGGTGATGCCACTGTACTTGGGGGTGTCGCGGGCCAGTGTGAAGCCTTTGGCAAAGGGCTCCTCGCGGATGCATGGCCTGAAATAGGCGGGGCCGACGGAACCCTCCTCCTCGAGGGCCGTGGACCGCGCCAGCCGGTCGATGCGATGGCGGGCATCATTGTCGTCGTAGAGCTCGCGCGGCCCTAGCTGGGTGGCGACGGGACCACGTGGCACAACGCCGGTAGAGGCCGGCTGGGGCCGCCGAGCTGGCGGTGGCGGAAGTTCCGGCTGTTGGAGCCGGCCGTCTCCAGCCGACTCGCCAGCGACGCCGTCACCGATCGTCGCGGCGCGGTTGCGCCGGCTCCGGCCCGAGTGGTGCCGGCTCGAGCGCCTTGCGCTGGTGTGTGGGGAAGAGGCCTGCTGCATGTCCCGAAGGACTCTGTTCAGGTTCCCGGTGTTTCACGACGCCGAGGCGGCGGGCAGGGCCGGCTCGAACCACTTCTGCTGGAGGTTCGCAGCGGTGATGAGGTCACAGATGTGTTGCTGTTGCTGGAGCAGCTCTTCGCCCTCCAAGAATTCGAGGTCCGTCATGGCCTCCTGCACGGCGCACATGTTCTTGACGGGGGTGTCGTTGGTGGGCCGGCCTGCGCCTAGCGCACGGCCGATGGCGCCACCACGAAGCCGCACCTCGGCCACCCTGCTGGGCTCGGCACCAGCCGGCGTGACGCCGTGGGCGATATCATACTCCCGCTGGGCGGACTGCAGCCGGCGCCGCGTTGCCGCGAGCGCCGTGGCCTCGTCCAGCAGTTGCTGACGGTCCTTGTTGAGCTGGACCGCCGCGGCAGCCGGGTCGGTGTCGAGCGTGATGGGGGTGCGTAGGCTCTGGATCATCGCGCGCAGCGGGTCGACCCTGCTGGTCTGGGCCGCGGCGGCGGCAGCCGCAACGGCTTTCTCCTTGCTGCGCGAGGAGCTGGAGCTGGCGCCAATGGTCAGCACCTCCGCACGAGTGCAGAGATCCGTGACGTCACTGGAGATGGCGCAGCCAATGGGGACGGGCGAGTCGAAGAAGCTGTGTACCTCGCCAGGGTACTCGTCGGGGATGAGCGCGACGAAGACGCGCAGCGCGCCGAAGAGGACGACGGAGCAGCCTGCGGGGTAGGCGGCGTCCACGCCAGGCGTTGCGTCGCAGCCGGCCGGGTTGGCCGCACAGGGTGCGTGGACCAAGCCATGCGCAATGCGCTCGCTGGAGCTGGTGAAGGGCCTCGTCCAGAACTTGACTTCGGATGACGCCGCGAGCAACCCCACAGTGGGCGCCAACTGTCGTGGTGAAATCACAGCAGATGCCATGAGATGGCTAAAAGTGGGGGGCTGTGTGAGGACGCCGGTGGGTTCCGGAAGCGAGGTTGGCACACGCAAATGCGAGACACAAGGTGTACCCAGGTTCGGGGCCCTCTGGAGAGGTAACACCCCTAGTCCTGCCGAAATGGGATGATAAGCACAAGGGCTACAAGGTTGCTCCTGGAGCTGTTTGGGCGGAGGAGGAAGAAGGGGCTAGACCTCCATTCTACCTCTCCTGTGAGTGTGGGTGTGTGTGTGTTGGATCAGTAGAGCTAGGAGAAGACTCTCTACATGGAGGCCTCTTGGGGGTCTTATAGCCTGACCCCCCAGGGTTACATTGGTAAATGTACATGCGGGCGGGACCCGGCTGTCATAGTCTGGAGCCGGCAGTGTGGCCCGCCGGCTACTGGGGCCTGCCGACTGCTCGGCACTGTGGCCTGTCGCCTCCCGCATCATGGAGTGGTTGACGTCGTGGGGCTACAGTGGCTCGCCGCGCTGACGTCGGTCACCCGGTTCAGCAGGGTTGGCGGCACTGTAGCCACGCTCTCCCGTCGTGGAGAGCCGTCTTGTCGTACGGAGGGATGGGACGGCCGCTGACCAGTCGCCAGCCGGACCGGACGCAGGGCCGTGCCCAGCCGGCCCGCGTCGGGAAGTGCCCAGCCGGCCCGCGTCGGCCCGCGTCGGGAAGCGCCCAGCCGGACCGGACGCAGGGCCGCGCCCAGCCGGACCGGACATTTACTCATCTGGTTGTTTACATACCATGGAACATATTTAACACAAGTGTGATTGAAATCATGTATTTTGATCATCAGTATTTCAGGATACTGATTCTTGCTAAAAACTCCTTCATGTGACTTCAACAAGAAACTCTTCTTGCGTATCCTTGTCAATATGTATTTTGGCTAAGCCCGATTAGACACTACTATCTCCATAGATTATTATGCCTAACACCAAGGCTATATTCCCTAAGTACTTCACTAAAACTATTTAATGAAATCTTAGTTTTGTGTCAAGAATATTATTTCCAATCAACAATGTGTCATGCACACATAGTTTTTTTAGAAATATTTATGCTCCCACTTACTTTCTTGTAAACACAAGCATCTTCGCTCTCCTCGATGAAATCAAAATTTTGACCATTTCACCAGAACAAAGATTCCAACTCCATTATGCTTGCGTCAGATCATCATAGGATCTCTTAAAGTTTGCACACTTACTAACATCCTCTGGATTGACAAAATTACTTTGGACCGTATCACATATACAACCTTGGTTCTATTTCCATCGCATGGAAATTATTTTGACATCCATCTATTATATCTCATAATTGAAATATTTAGTAATTGCTAGTTTAACCTGAATTGACTTTAAGTATTGCTATGATGAGACAATCTTGTCAAAGTCAACTCCTTGATCTTGTCATAAACTATTTGTAACAAGTCAAGTATAAAACATTTTTTATCTTTGTGAGTTTATAGATCCATTACTATTTTTTAGACTGTAAGTCTTCCGGAGGGTTCATCAAGTTCTAAACTTCAATTATGTGTATGGATACTATCTTGGATTTATGTTGGCATATAGCCAATTTCCGGAGTCAGGGCGCATCAACGCTTCTTTGTGTATGATAGTTTCATTGTTTGTTCAATAATATCTCGTCTACACACCATGAAGGTTTGCACAAGTTTTCCCAACCTATATAGTTCAGTTGCAAGTTCGACCGAAGTCTCTATATCTCATGTAGAGGCTTCTGTTGGAGATATGCCCTAGAGGCAATCATGTATGATGATATTTCCTATGTGTTTATGAATAAAGATAGTCCTTGGACATTATCAATGATGTGTATCAGCAAGTACGTGACTTGTTTGTGGGACTATGCATTGTATGATGATTGTCCTAAAGGGTCCCTAGTCAAAATGGTTGTGTGGACGCGCAGCTAACTAGACTAGCATATGACATGGTGGATGGCTCGGTCTCACTAGCCATGGAGCATTGGATACTAACCAGATAATATGGACTCGGAAAGATCTGGTCGGATTCGACATAGCCGGATCTGAGTCCAGATAAGGTCCGAGTCAGATAGACCCAACTATGAGACGCAACGACATGTCATCTGTGAGTCTCTAGTACAACATACGTTCTATGTCCTAAGACCTGAGCTGGCGCATGTACTCGGGATGATGACAGACTTGCTTTGGGCCGACCAAATGCTACTCTGTAACTGGGTAGTTATAAAGGTAGGTTTCGGGCTTTTCCAGACCCATGCTGCGAGACATGGCGAGCAAGATGGGATTTGCCCCTCCGATCAGGAGAGATATACTCTAGGCCCCCTCGTGTGATTCGACCAAAATAAGCATGGCCATGCGACAAGGATTATGAGATAATCTGGTTTGTGGTCGGCATCACTGGAATGAGAAAGAGGTCGGGCTAGCACAAGGATGACAGACTCGCCTTGAGCCCGACAACATATATCGTGTGGCAAAGGGAACAGAAGTGTGACATGTTGTACAGGTTCGCCAACTGGCTTCATTGTCTACTTGGTGGTCGGCACGCCTTGCTAGAGGCCGCTACCAACCGAGCAGGTCGGAGGTGATCCGAACTGCGACCGAGTCGACTTGAACCTAAGGGGGCGCGTGCTTAAGGGAAGGAACCTGTGAGGCTGGGTCTGACTCCACGAGTCAGATGTGATCCTACTTGGACTCAGATCCAGGCCGAACAGACTTTTGGCTTTAGGATCCGTGCGAGGCCCAAGTGTTGAGCCCGCGACGAATGCCTATATATGGTGGAGGTGCGGCACACTCATTGGGTTGATCGCTTCGGCGCCGTCACTAGGGCTTTGCATGTGTTGCAACTAGCCACCTCCACTCGCTGCCAGTTGTGTGATCGGACCTAGCAGTCCGCCGCACGACGTTCCTCCCGCACGTGCGGATATCGTTAGAGGCGATGCACTTGCGCTGCTCCGGCGAACCTGTTCGTGGGATCCGATCGGCTACGTGGGAGATCAACGAGGAGGAGACGACTCCGGAGACGCACTGCCTCAACTCTACTTCCGCTCCATGGCACTGCGCGTCTAGTGGTAATGATCTGTGATAAACCTCCCTTACCATGTTCTTGGATGTTCTACGACTAGGAAATTATAATTTTCAGTCGATGCACCCTACCGTAGATCCCAACAGTGGTATCAGAGCCTCTGCTATAGGATTTAGATTGAGATTGGATGCATATTTGATATGTGGAGGCGGTAGATGAAATCTTTTGTTGTTTATGAGATTGGCTATGTGCATGGTTGATGAGTTCAATTGCACATGGGGATTGTTGAGGCTATGTTTTCTGATGATCGGAATCGATGCGGTCGTGCCACAACCTACCCCTACCAGTCGGTTTCCGCCATCGGGGTTAATAGTGAAACGTAAATCCGAATCGGATTCGCGATGATCGATAAGATCGGTCAGATCAGAAAATTCGGTGTGATCAGAGTACAGATGTGATCTGTGGTATCTAGACAGGTCTGAACCGCAGTATGCGTAGCGCCTTGTATTTCGTACATGATCACTCAAACCTGTAGAATGCGATTCTATGCATAACTTTGTTTTGCATGTTTGATGTGAATAGTATGGCTCATGTGTATGTGATGCATGTGTGTAAATTATACATGGCCTGCGTGTCATGATTTGTCAGCCGACAGGAGCCAAAGCGCTGTCATTAAAATGTATAACGACCTGCGTGTCGACTTGTGATTCTCTGTAAAATTCATTACTAGTTGTAGTAGTTGAAGGACAGAGATCAAGTTCATGGCTTGGCGTCCTGGCATGACAAACAAGATGGAGTTCCTATAGATGGTTATCGGAGTCGGAGCCGACCTGGAAGAACATCCATGAAGGAGCCATACTATTTCACAATATATGTTTATTTGTGATTGTTATGCTTCTTAGTTTCTATGCATGTTAAAATGGTAGAAAGATCCCTCATTAATATCAAGCTCGTTTGCCATTCCCGATGTTGCACCTTCGCACGTCAAGTACGTCTAGAAGTGGGCTCATAAAATTGGGGTGCTACTAGATGTCCTTGAACTGAAGGGTTCATGTCAGACACGTTCATGCACTGCATCAGGTTGACTTGACAAGGCTATCAAAACGGTTTTGGGCCTTGTGGCAAAGAAGGTCGGGAGCCGGGGTATGATATACCTACCCGACCGACAGGAGTCGTATAGAGATACGATTAGCAAAGAGTTGCTTACTGGATAGGCATGTCGGCTAGCAGTGATGCTAAAGCTCACTAGTCGCCTGCGCTAGTCGGATCCTGAATCACTAAGAGTTTGCGGAGGGATGCTGACTTCAGCGGGAGTATTTCTGTTTAAGGCGTGAATTACTCTACATAAACACATTGCTTAGTGATTGCATATTTTTCTATTGTAGATCAATGGCACCACCTGCTCAACCCAACTTTGCATTGAAATCAATTCTGGAAAAGGATTAACTGAATGGAACAAACTTTACCACCTGGTATAGAAATTTGAGAATTGTTCTCAAGCACGATAAAAAGGAACATGTTCTAGAGGATCCACTTCCAGAGGAACCTGCCGATAATGCTAATGCCACAACTAGGAATGCCTACCAGGAACTCGTTGATAAATCAACTGAGATCAGTTGTCTGATGCTCACTCATATGGAGCCCGATTTGCAACAGTATTTCGAAAATGTTGAGGCTTACGATATGATCAAGAGTCTCAAGAGCATGTTTTAGACACAGGCTAGGACCGAAAGGTTCAACGTCTGGTGATCCTTGATGGATTGCAAGCTGAAGGAAGGTGATCCACTGAGCCCGCATGTGATCAAGATGATCGGATACGTGCAAGCTTTGGATCGGTTAGGCTTCCCGCTCTTGGATGAGCTTGCTACAGATGCAGTTCTGGGTTCCCTTCCACCTAGCTATGGGACGTTCATTTCGAACTATCATATGCATGGTATGGATAATAAGCACACTGAATTGCATGGGATACTCAAGGTGGCAGAGTAGGATATTAAGAAAGGCACGCATCAAGTGTTGATGGTGCAGAAATCGGCTAAGTTCAAGAAGAGTTGGTCCAAGAAGAAGGCTAAGGCAAAGGGCACGGAGACGGTAACCTCCGCCGCTGAGCCAAAGTCAGGACCAGACTCGAAGACCATTTGCTATCATTGGAAGGAAACTGGTCACTGGAAGAGGAACTGTAGCAAGTGGCTTGCCGAGCATGGCAAGAAGGCCGGGAGTGTGACTTCAGGCAAAGGTACACTTGTTACATATGCTATAGACATTTACCTTGCTGACATACCTAGTAGCTCTTGGGTATTTGATACCGGATCGGTTGTTCATATTTGCAACTCGATGCAGGGGCTGGTAAGAACTAGGCGTGTGGCACAAGGGGAGATTGACATCAGGGTTGGCAACAAAGCAAGAGTTGCTGCGTTGGAGGTCGGCACAATGCAGCTCCAGCTTCCTTCTGGATTTATTTTGGAATTGAATAATTGTTATTACATTCCAGCACTTAGTCAGAGCATTATTTCTGCCTCATACTTGATGAGTCAGGGTTATGAATTCAATTTAAAGGACAATGGTTGTTCGATATCTTTGAATGGTATGTTCCACGGCTATGCACCCATTGTTGATGGGCTCTTTATATTGAATCTGGAAATGGAACCTGTCTATAACATGAATGTCAAGAGCCATAAGCCTAATGAGATAAATACGACATACTTTTGGCATTTTCGGCTTGGACATATTAGTCCGAAACGCATGAAGAAGCTCCATGATGATGGACTTCTAACTTCGTCCGACTTTCGGTCATTCGAGACATGCGAATCGTGCTTGCTCGGCAAGATGACTAAGTCTCCTTTTGCAAAGAGTTGCAAGAGGGCGTCTGAGCTGTTGGAGCTTATACACAGTGATGTGTGTGGTCCAATGAGCACAACTTCCAGAGGCGACTATCAGTACTTCGTGACTTTTACTGACGACTTGAGTAGATATGGATATATCTATTTGATGAGGCACAAGTCAGAAAATTTCAAAAAGTTCAAAGAGTTTCAGAACGAGGCTGAGAATCAGCTCGGCAAGACTATAAAGCTTCTACAATCTGATCGTGGAGGTGAGTACATGAGCCAGGAGGTTGTGTAACACCCTGGATTTTGCCTTTTTCTTTTATTTGGATTTATTGAATGTTTTATTTGGCATTTGAGTTTTTCAGTCAATTCTTTTGGACTTACCACTTGGGTTTATTTTTGATTTTCTTCCAAGTGGGTTCTATCATCCATAAACCCTCCCTAGATCTCATCCCTCTCACTATAATGCCATTGGATATTTTTATTTAATGGCATTATACTCATTTTCTCCCTGAAAATGCCTATTTGCTCAAATAGCTATGAAGCAACCCCCATTTTTATTGCTCTAAAAATTCCAAGAAAATTCCCAAATATTCTTTGGATCATGCCTCACCTTCCAATGCAAAAAGATCCCATGGTCATTTGGAAATTTTCAGCCAAGGAAAATATTTTTGCTTCTGGTCAGAATGAGCACTTTGTGAAGCAAGTATATTTTTCCTTGATCTGTTCGGGCTGAAATTTTTACCACATGACTACCTTCCTAAGAGATGCTTAGCCACCAAATTTCAGCTCTAAACTCCTAGCCGTTTGTCCCCAGTATTTGGCACAAGTTTCTGTCCAGAAACTTTGCAGCTTGCTCATGTCACCTCCACTGCGCCAGATGGCAAGCCAAGCGCAGTTCTAGGCACCGCGTTGAAGGGACTACACGGGTGACACGGTTTGGCAGCACCGAAAGCACCGAGTGTGCCAGTGCACGCGGTGACTGCGTGAGAGCGCGGTGCATTGCATGCGCTCGCCGCGCTCTGTGCATCGGGGCCCTCTGCCGCCGCCCGTTCGCCCTCCCCACGACACCGCAACTTGTCCCAGCCCCGCAGCAAACTCCAGCGCGCCACCTAAGCTTTGCCCTGCTCCTCCCCGACGCCGGTAAGCCGCTCGCCGGAAACGGCCGAACGCTACGCGGCGGAACAATGAGCGCGCATGCTCCGTGTTCTCCGCGTAGTGCGCGCCACTATGCCCGCACGCGTGCACCGCTAGCCTGCGCACCACTGCTCCTCCCCATGCCGCGCCCGAGCTTATCTCCTCCTCAACTCTTCTGCAGCTCATCGCCAGCGGAGACCCGAACACGGGTGAGCTCCATCTATAAATAGAGGCACCCCTGAGTCATTCTAGCCATCCCCCTCACCTTCTCTGGCCACAAATCAGTCCTCCACGAGCGCGGCAAGGCCGGGAGGGCCTCCTGCCGCCGTTGCTCACCGGAAGCTGCCGTGGATCCCCCTCGAACGTGCACTCATCCTAGCCACTCCCAGCTCCATCCACTGCTTCCCCCGAGACCATGGTAACCTCCTGAGCTTAACGGTGCCACTAGCTCGCCGGATCATCGCCGGAATCGATGAATCCGACAAGCTCTGCCGCCGCCGTCTCTGGAGAAGAAGCTTCCGACGCCGTCCGTCCACCCTCGCCGTCACATCGGGTACGTGCGTGCTCGCCGTGACGCCCTGAGTCCATCCCGCCCATCGCCGGCGACCGCCGTGGCCTCCTCGCCGGAGTATAACCGGCGACAACGCCGCCTCCACTGTTCTCCCTCTCTCTCTCTTTTAATCCTGACAGTGGGACCCCCCTGTCAGTCTCTCACTCTCTCTTCCGAAGCGGTATAAGTGGAGGCGTATTCGCCGAATACGTCTTCGATGTGGCCGTTTCTGGAATTTCAGTTAAATTCATTTAAATAAATGTTTGACCAGTTTCTGACCCCAACTTTGACCAGCTATAACTTTTATTCTACAAGTACAATTGAGTTGATTCTTTTTTCTACTGGTTTGTATTAAGCCAAAGTTTATGCATGCCAAATTTCAGAATTTTGCTTGTTGTTGAGAATTTCTGGTGAAATAAAATGTGTTATGTGACATTTTCTTTTTGTATTTAAAATATTTTCAGAAGCTCCTAGTTGTGTTGGAGAAGACCAGGAGTATTGTGACACTCCTCTGAACCAAGGCAAGCCACAACATTCATATGCAAGGATGGCATTGCAATGACATTGGTTTATTTGAATTAAATTCATCATTTAATTCACTATTAAAATGATTTGCTATATAGAACTTATTGCATAGAATTTGTCCTTGTCATTTTGATAGTATGCAGTAGGGTACATGCTTTCGTGCTAAAGTATGCAGTAGGGATCATGCCGTATACGCTCATGGTAGCATGATGCATTTGTTATTCATGATCGTGACCCATGCATCCATTCACACTATGGCTCGAATCATTTTATTTCAAGTTAAATTTGATGTTAATTGAACTTGAACATGTTGTTGATCGAGTCATGGTGCCACCGAATCGAGCTCACCAGTGCAACCACACTTGCCTGGATGGGGAGGCCCTAATGCGGCCTATTGTCATGCCTCTCGCCGGTGCCCCCTATGAGGGAAGGTTGTGCACTGGTGCTACCCTGGCCCGGTAGGCAGTCATAACCTTGAGGGCCCGAGTTTTACGATACCGAGGTCCCCGTTTGGGACGATGTTTATGTTTGGCCACGACGGTGGCAGCCACAGAGGTGGCAAATGTCACGAGTTGGCATTGGGGCCACCCAGGACATAGCCCAAAGGGGAGTTTGTCGGAGTGGCCGGGAGAGTGTCATGCAATAGATTGGTTTTGTCGGAATGTCGTTGGTCCACCCGAATGGGAGCATGAGGCCATGAGTTCCGTAGTGTGGGTACAGTGTACTAACCTCTGCAGAGTGTATAATCTATCGATAGCCACATCCTCGGATATGGACACAGTTCGTAGTAGGTCACACCGTGGGTCAACAGATATAATTAACTTGCACACTAAGATTCACAAGATGGCACATGCAGAAGTGGTGATCGAGTGAGGATCACTATGAAATGCATGGATGTGATCAAGTGAGGATCATGTGGGTAAGTTATGAACGATGGTTACGCGATAACCCCGAAATGGTAAGTTGGTCCGAGGGACCACGGTAACTGTTCACGCACACCTCATGTTGGATAGAATCATGCTCATGCATTCAACTTGTTAAATGACTTGTTGTTGGTTGTCGTACTTGTTTTGTTTGCTGTGAGCTTGCGAGTACATTCAAAGTACTCACCTGGCTTATCATGCCAGATGCAGGAGAAGCCGTGCATGGTGTGGATGTCGAGCAGTATGTCGCGCTCTAGGTCGTGTCCCAGCAGTGTCCCTGTGGAGTGGAGTTCTGCTACCTCGTCGTTCCGCTGCCGCGTAGTTGTTCCATTATCATCGAGGCCCCTGAGATGTCTACTAAATAATGTACATAAGTGCAGCCGCACCATGTGTGCCGCTTGGCCTCACTTATCATGTAATATGTGAACCTATGTATCTGCTAAGAGATCAATAAAGCGGTTGTTTTCTGTACCAAGTTGTTGTGTATTGCCAGAAGACTTGATCTCTGGGCTAGCTGTGACGCCCTGAGACCGATGCTCCAGATTCCTTCCATTTATTTCCGTCGTTGCCGTGTGATTTGTTTGCTTGTTGCACTTTGCCATGTCATCGTGTGCATTTCATTCGCATGTTTTTCATAAAACTTGCATCCGTTCGTAGTTGTCATTCTCCCTGTTCTTTCCGTTGTCCGTTCTGAGTCCCGACACACTCGCACGCGCCCGCGGCACCTCCGTAATATTATTTTATAAGTGGGAATAAAATGTTCTCGGAATGAGTTGAAAGTTGGCGTGCGGTCTTATTATGTTACAGGTAGACCGCCTGCCAAATTTCGTTCCATTCGGAGGTCGTTTGATGCACCAACGAATAACCTATAGCGGCACTATAGCCGGTCAAATCGTCGGACGTTTTGGTGTTCTGAAACTTGTGCCGGGCCTCTCTTCTTCCCTCTCATCCCAGCCCAAGACTCTCTTCACAGCCCACCTAGCCCAGCTAACCCCTCCTCCATTCTACGCCGTCCGATCGCGATCGTACGGTCCAAAAACGGTCTCAAATCCCCTAATCCCTAGCCCTTGTCTATAAATAGACAGCCTACCCCTGCCTAAACTAGAAACCTAGCCCTCCTCCTCATTTTCCACGCCAACTGCCACCTCGCCCCTGTCTCCCTCCAGCCACCGCAGGGCCCGCAGGGCCCATAGCCAGCCCGCCCGGCCCGAGACGCCCGCCACCGCAGCCCGCAGGCGTCCGCGCACGCCCGAGCCAGGGGCCCCGAGCTCCTTCGCCCGCGCAGCCGAGCCGCTGCACAGCGCCACCTCTCGCCCTCGCCTTCTGCCACCGGGGAGCTCGCCCGCGCTCCGCGCCGCCTCCCGTTTGCTCCAGCAGGACCGGCCTCGCATCGCCCCTCCTCCTCTGTCCCGACCTCCCTCTCTCTCTCACAATCTCTCTCTCTCTGTTAACTTCTACAGGACGCCATGGGCGGCCGATGGAGCTCCGCGCCGCCCTACCATTTAACCTCGCTGTCGGCCGGATCCGGCGCCCTGAGGCCAGATGCGCCCATCCCTAGCCATCCTCGCCCAATCCCCGCCACCACCGCCGGCCGGAGTCACCCGAACGCCGCCGTGCAGCTCCGTCCATAGCGCCAGGAGCCATTCCCGTGCCTGGACGGCTCCGTCCCTGTACACCCCGACCCACGAACCAAACAGATTCGCTGGATCTGCTCGTCCCGTCCCGCTTCGTCCCGTCAGGGTATAAAACGTTGTATGTTTTCTCTGCATATATGCATTTTGTATTGGCTATATCTTTGCATCTGTTCATCCGATGAAAATGATCTTTATATGTAAATTGATCTACTCTTCGTGCTCTACATGATGGTTGCATTTTCATTCATGTTAGGATCCATCTACATGTCATAATCTCTGTTGCAAAAGTGCTTCGTACTGTTAACTGCAGAAACTGTTAATATGTGTCACTTTGTCATTTTTGTGTGATTTAATGCAAATGTCATATGAGCATCTTGTCAACATGTCTTTGGAGCATTTCCATGTCTTCTTGCTGTTAATATTTATTTCATGCCAAGATATGCTATGATGTGACTGCCATGAGCTTGTAAACATGGCTAGTCCATATTGCTATTTTAAGTAAAAACTGTCTGTGATAAAACCTGCCAACTTTGCTTGATGGTAACCGCTAATCTGGAGCTCATATGTATTTGATTCCTTCATGAGATTTGGTCTATGTAATGTCTACTTTGATGCCATGCCTTTGGTTGCCATGTAAAGTTCCTGTAGTATGTCTCTTTCTTGCTCTCAAGTTGCCATCACATTAACTCTGCTCATGTATATGCCCTGTTTAGCAGAACATTGCATTTTACATGGATCATATTGACTTAACCTTGATGCCTATGAACCTGAACCTTAAAGATGATTTGAAGTATGTTATCTCTACTTTAAGTGCATATCAAGTTTGTGCCCATCATGTTACTGTAGCTTGCTGTTTTGATGTTGGCAAAGTGCTATGTTGTTGTTTTGGGGCAGATTGTTAATATAACGTGTGGCTTGTAATTGTTGAACCGTTGCTCCGTTTTGACCATGTCCTATGTGGAACTTGCTTTGATTTGTGTGTAGATTCATATTGTCATGTTGCATCCTTGCTTAGAGTGTTGTGGTTGATGTTTGCCTGCATTTTGCATTATTGCCATGTTAAACTTGTTTAGCTCATATCTTCTAGACCGTAGCTCCGAATTAAATGATCTACATATGTAACTTGATTAGAAAAGCGTGTAGATCATCATGATGCATGTTAACTTGTTGTTTAACAACTTTAACATTGTGTTTAATTCAGATCAGTACCAATTTCAAAATTTGCATATGGGGAGATACCGGAATTGTTGTTTGTGTTTCCGGCCTCATTTAAACTTGCCTAGTTGTATGGATTAATTATGCTTCATCTCTTGCCATGATTAACAACATTTAATCTTGTCATGCATCATATTTGGGTGTGCATCATGCCATGTTTACGCATGTGTGTTTACCATGTTGTTTGCTTCTTTCCGGTTGTGCTTCTGCTCAATAGTTCCGGTTTCGTTGCGATTGTGAGGATTCGTTCGACTACGTTGGTTCGTCTTCTTCATGGACTCGTTCTTCTTCCGAGCGGGATTTCAGGCAAGATGATCATGACCTTGGATATCTTTACTATCTTTGCTTGCTAGTTGTCTCATTGCTATCGCTATGTCGCGCTTCCTACCACATATATGTCATCCTCCCATATGCCATGATACAGCCTCTAACCACCCTTACCCAGCAAAACGTTGTTTGGCTATGTTACCGCTTTGCTCAGCCCTTTTCTTATAGCGTTGCTAGTTGCAGGTGCAGTTGCAGATTGTTCCATGTTGGGACATGGATATGTTGGGATATCACAATATCTCCTATTTAATTAATGCATCTATATATTTCGCTATGGGTGGAAGGCTTGGCCTTTTGCTTAGTGTTTTGTTCCACTCATGCCACCTTAGTTTCCGTAATGCTGGTGTTATGATCCATGTTTAGCATTCCTAACATGCTCAGGGGAATGGGACCCTCTTGATAGTTCGCTTTGAATAACCGCTTCCAGCAAGGCCCAACATTGGTTTTACCATTTGCCTCAAAACAACTAAAACTTGCATAGGGACTTTCCGGACCCCGAGGATTTTTAATCAACAAACCGGGCCAGTGCTCCTCATGAGTGTTGGTCCACCTACCTAGCAGCCTGCGGCGCCCCCTTGGAAACATGGGTATCAGCTAACCGTAGCCTTTGCATAGACGGTTGTGTCCTGAGAACGAGATAGGCGGCTCCTATCGGGGTATCGACACACCGGGTGGTCTTGCTGGAATTGTGTTACCATTGTCGAAATGTCTTGTGCACCGGGATTCCGAGGATACTTTGGGCTATCTCGAGGTTGAGGTATTCCCACCGCAGCTTGTGTTGGCTTATGATGGGCCAGGTTGGAACACCCCTGCAGGGTTAAATCTTACGCGAAGCCGTGCCCGCGGTTATGTGGCGAGTTGGATATTTATAACCTCCGGTTGTAGAGAACTTGACACTAATTCTAATTAAAATACACCAACCGCGTGCGTAACCGTGATCGTCTCTTTTCGAGGAAGTTCGAGAAGAGAACACGGTGGGGTTATGTGTGACTCGTAAGTAGGTGTTCAGGATCACTTCTTGATCATTATTAGTTTGCGACCGTTATGCGTAGATTACTCTTCTTATTCTTGTACTCGTAAGTTAGCCACCATACAATGCTTAGTGCTTGCTGCAACCTCACCACTTTACCCCTTCCATACCCATTAAGCTTTGATAGTCTTGTTACCCATGGTTATGGGATTGCTGAGTCCTCGTGGCTCACAGATTACTACAACAACAGATGTAGGTACATGTAATGCGATGATGTGACGTGAGAGCGGTGCGTGTTTGCTTTTGGAGTTCTTCTTCTGCTTCTTCTTCTTCGTCGATCTCGGGATAGGTTCCTGGTCGGCAGCCTGGGCTAGCAGGGTGGATGTCGTTCGTGTTTCATCCGTAGTCGGATTCTGCTCTTCTGTATGGTGTTTGCTATGTATTGATGTATCCCTGTGATGGCTGTATGTATTCGTATGTATCCCCATCCATTATGTACATGGTACGATGTAATGATATCCACCTTGCAAGCGTCTTCGATATGTGCTTCTATCCCTGGTGGGGCCTCCGAGTCCCTCGAGGATACGATCGCATATTGTGCGTGACAAGTTGGTATCAGAGCCTCGACCGACCATAGGATCCCCCTTGATTGATCGAACCGTTGGCGAGTATAGATGAAAAACTATTTTGAGTCTAGTTATATATCGGAGAGTAGGAATTCTTTTTACTCCTTATCCCCCTCGTCGCTCTGGTGAGGAATCTTGACGTAGGTGTTTTGATTCTACTACTTCTTGTCACTCAAATTTTTTTTAGGATCACGAGGGTATTGTTGGAATGGTTGCGATATCGGTGTGACGTGACTCTATTCTTGGTGCCTCCTGACCGTATGGATTGGACCTGGGGAGTTGAGCTCCAAGGGGTTTTGTCACACTCGCTATCATTTCGGTTCCGAGAATACCAGAGGACGCCGACATCGAAACGCTTCTATACTTTTTGTGGTGGCAAATAGTGTCATGACTTTTCCCCAGTACTGGTGGAGATAGCGCGGATGATCCACTATGACTAGTATCGCTGTGCTTTCGAAGGTCTGAGGTACACGGATTTGCGAAGTTTCTTGGTCGTGTGTGAAGGTTGCGGATTGGTTGCAGCTGATTAGGATATTATTGTTGTTGTGTGCTGAGTAGGTTCCCATATCCGCAACCTGATCTTATAACCAAGAAATTTCGGAAGTTCTTAGGTGGGAATTCAAGTATTACCTAGGATATCTTTTCCAACAGACACATGATATGATTTGGGGTCTATCATACGTTTGTTCCGGCTTATTCTGTAAGCCAAATCCTTGTTTTGTTTTTGTTATGGTATTCGAGTTGCTTCGAAGTCAAGTGTTGATTCCATACATTTCCTAAGCGGTGTTCTCATATTTCTATGGATTGCTAATTCTTCATGTAAATTCTTTTCACCCGATGTGCTTCTCTTCAAGTTAATCCAATCCTTTCAACATTTGCAAGATCAATTCTTAGTTTTCTCAACGGAGTTCATTTCATCCATCCGAAGTTGTCTTTATTTTTTCCCACCCTCCCACCCTTTTTCTTTACGGAGTCAAAAATTCTCAAATCAATTATCCATTTTATTCATGAGAAGTCTTTCCATTCTTTTCCTTCAAAGTTTTTAGCCAGTGATTTCTTGTGAAGATGCTCAGGAGCTACAAGTTTATCATTCTTCGTTCTCGTTTTCTTCTCCGGTGGATCCAATTCAAGCTTTCGGTGTTGATCATATCCTTTCATCATTTCGAATGCTTTCCCATGCCGGCGCACCTCTTAATCATCCACCTCTCTCTATTCTTAGCCGGAGTGCCGTAATTATCTCAGAAGTTCCTTGTTTCCATTTGAGGTCCGTTCGTTCTATTTCGAGGTTTTTATTTTCATTCAAGCCATTTAAATCTAACCGGTGCAATCTCTCTTTCATGCAATCTTTTCCAATGGTGTTTCTTTTGAGTCGGCCCTAACCGACAGGTCTTTTCCCAGGATCTTACCTGACTCTTCTAATTTTTCCCGGAGTTATTCTCAAATTCTTTCAAAGTTTGACGCAAGAATGGATTCCATCAGTCAATTGCCTTCTCCAAGATCGCTTTCTAGTTCTTTTTACCTTTGGCTCAACCTTTCTATTCGTCATTATTCCGGAGTATCTCACAAGTTCTTCATGGTGGTTCTCATCGTCATTCTCAAGATTTGAAGACCGAAGAAGAGTTTCTCTTAAAAATCCATATCCGTTCTCTTGAAGATTTGTGGTTCTAGCTTCATGCCATCCTCACAATTGTTTTCGATTGTGAGAAATTCTTTTCATACCCACCCGGAGCATTTCATGAGTCCTTTCCATTTTCGATTTTCCGAAGGCCGTCATTCAGAAGAATTATTCATTCTCAACGTTCATCTCTTGTTATCAATTTCTTCCGGGTGCTTCGTTCAAGCAGTCTTTAATCAGCTCGTGATCTCTTCGTTCTCTTGTACCTAAATTCCCTCAAGTATCTTCGTTCGTTTCTAATTCTTCACGGTGATTAATTTTCTTTTTATTTGTTCTTTTCATTTCTTATGGTGGTTCATTCAAGATTCCTCTTTCTTTGTTATTGTATCAATTCATTCGTTTCTTTCCAAAAATCGTTCCGGTGGTTTGTTGAAGACTTCTTGAAGTTGGCGCTATATCTCTCTTTAATCTTTTCAAGAAGAATAAGTAGTATGCAAATCCATTGCTTTTCATCAATTTATTTTGATGAAGGATACACATATCATAATTCTTATTCTTGTTTAATGGAGGTGATTTAATTCCTTCTTCCGGAGTTTGTTCTTGATGAATAAATTCTCGGTTCTAGTTGTTCATCTTTATTTTCCGGAGTTCCAAGTTTTCTCGGTTATCTCATCGCGAAGCTCCATCTAAATCATTGCAAGGCTTCATATTGTTCTTTTCAACCTTCGTTTCTATCATCCTTTTGTTTACCGGAGTTCTTCATGGTGGTTCATCAAGGATTTAATTCATTCTCGAAGTGTTCTTCAAAATTCTTTCTCCATTGCATTATATCAAGTCTTGATTCTCTCTCGAAGTCAAGATCCACCAAGCTATACTCCTAAAGATACATGGTGTGGAACACATGTTTTGTTTTAGGAGATCAAGCATTCTTCATCTTGCATTCCAAAGTGCAATTTCTTTCTACCTTGTCTTTTGAGGTGGTGTCATGTCTTTCTTGGCAATGTCCCTTCGTGGTTCATGATTCACAAGTTGTCAGGAAATGAGATATTCTAAAACCCATCATTTTTCTCTTCGTTCAGATCTTTTCAACCAATCATTTTCCTTGGTGGAGTTATCTTGGTATACATTTCACCTAAAGCCTATCCTAAGGATTGTTGCTATTGTGGTGCTTATCAATGATCCAAGCTTCTCTTCTCGGTGAAAGGGTTTTCATCTCTTCGAGATCTCAAGCAATCAGTTGTTTCCGTTAGTGGCTGGTTGTCACCTCATAATTTTGAGATGTTTCTATAAGCCTACAACAAGCTTATTCTTTTCGTTGTTGATTTTCCAACAACTCCGTTCAATCCTTCTATGAGGGTGCTTTTCAAATTCAATTGTGGGAGAAGTTGTCATTTTCTTCTCCGTTCTTTTCTTTCCAACGAGCTAGCTTCTATTCTTTCGTTCCGGAGGCATTGTGGTGTTTCTCTCTTCGACTCATTATCTCGTTTCTCAAAGATCATGTTCTTTCCTTGCTTATCCTTTTTACCAGAGTGTTGTGCCCTCTTTTCAAGTTCTTTTCATCTTATCAAGTTTTCCTTCTCTTTTCTACCGGAGTGCTGCCCAAATTCTTTTTTTTCTCATTCCTTATCTATCTTGTTTCAACCAGAGTAGTTTCGAATTCTTGCTTGTTCCTCAAGCCACTCTTCAACTCTTTGCAACCTTCAAGGTTTGTTGGTTTCACTCATTTGTCCAAGAAGCAACTTTGTTTTACCTCTTCCTTTTTCCTCTTCCTCTTCAATCTTCCGGTTGCTTCCTAAGATCTCGGGTTGAGATCTTCTATTAGTGGGGGAGAGTTGTGACGCCCCGAGACCGAAGCTCCAGATTCCTTCCATTTATTTCCGTCGTTGTCGTGTGATTCGTTTGCTTGTTGCACTTTGCCATGTCATCGTGTGCATTTCATCCGCATGTTTTTCATAAAACTTGCATCCGTTCGTAGTTGTCATTCTCCCTGTTCTTTCCGTTGTCCGTTCTGAGTCCGGACACACTCGCACGCGCCCGTGGAACCTCCGTAATATTATTTTATAAGTGGGAATAAAATGTTCTCGGAATGGGTTGAAAGTTGGCGTGCGGTCTTATTATGTTACAGGTAGACCGCCTGCCAAATTTCGTTCCATTCGGAGGTCGTTTGATGCACCAACGAATAACCTATAGCGGCACTATAGCCGGTCAAATCGTCGGATGTTTCGGTGTTCCGAAACTTGTGCCGGGCCTCTCTTCTTCCCTCTCATCCTAGCCCAAGACTCTCTTCACAGCCCACCTAGCCCAGCTAACCCCTCCTCCGTTTTGTGCCATCCGATCGCGATCATACGGTCCAAAAACGGTCTCAAATCCCCTAATCCCTAGCCCCTGTCTATAAATAGACAGCCTACCCCTGCCTAAACTGGAAACCTAGCCCTCCTCCTCGTTTTCCGTGCCAACCGCCACCTCACCCCTGTCTCCCCCCAGCCACCGCAGGGCCCGCGGGGCCCGAAGCCAGCGCGCCCGGCCCGAGACGCCCGCCGCCGCAGCCCGCAGGCGACCGCGCACGCCCGAGCCAGGGGCCCCGAGCTCCTTCGCCCGCGCAGCCGAGCCGCCACACAGCGCCGCCTCTCGCCCTCGCCTTCTGCCACCGGGGAGCTCGCCCGCGCTCCGCGCCGCCGCCCGTTTGCTCCAGTAGGACCGGCCTCGCACCGCCCCTCCTCCTCTGTCCCGACCTCCCTCTCTCTCTCACGATCTCTCTCTCTCTCTCTCTCCGTTGACTTCTATAGGACGCCATGGGCGGTCAATGGAGCTCCGCGCCGCCCTGCCATTTGACCTCGCTGCCGGCCGGATCCGGCGCCCTGAGGCCAGATTCGCCCATCCCCAGCCATCCTCGCCCAATCCCCGCCACCACCGCCGGCCGGAGTCACCAGAACGCCGCCGTGCAGCTCCGTCCATGGCGCCAGGAGCCATTCCCGCGCCTGGACGGCTCCGTCCCTATACACCCCGACCCATGAACCAAACATATTCGCTGGATCTGCTCGTCCCGTGTGGGTATAAAACGTTGTCTGTTTTCTCTGCATATATGCATTTTGTATTGGCTATATCTTTGCATCTGTTCATCCGATGAAAATGATCTTTATATATAAATTGATCTACTCTTCGTGCTCTACATGATGGTTGCATTTGCATTCACGTTAGGATCCATCTACATGTCATAATGTCTGTTGCAAAAGTGCTTCATACTGTTAACTGCAGAAACTGTTAATATGTGTCACTTTGTCATTTTTGTGTGATTTAATGCAAATGTCATATGAGCATCTTGTCAACATGTCTTTGGAGCATTTCCATGTCTTCTTGCTGTTAATATTTATTTCATGCCAAGATATGCTATGATGTGACTGCCATGAGCTTGTGAACATGCCTAGTCAATATTGCTATTTTAAGTAAAAACTGTCTGTGATAAAACTTGCCAACTTTGCTTGATGGTAGTCGCTAATCTAGAGCTCATATGTATTTGATTCCTTCATGAGATTTGGTCTATGTAATGTCTACTTTGATGCCATGCCTTTGGTTTCCATGTAAAGTTCCTGTAGTATGTATGTTTCTTGCTCTCAAGTTGCCATCATATTAACTCTGCTCATGTATATGCCCTGTTTAGCAGAACATTGCATTTTACATGGATCATATTGACTTAACCTTGATGCCTATGAACCTGAACCTTAAAGATGATTTGAAGTATGTTATCTCTAATTTAAGTGCATATCAAGTTTGTGCCCATCATATTATTGTAGCTTGCTGTTTTGATGTTGGCAAAGTGCTATGTTGCTGTTTTGGGGCAGATTGTTAATATAACTTGTGTGGCTTGTAATTGTTGAACCGTTGCTCCGTTTTGATCATGTCCTATATGGAACTTGCTTAGATTTGTGTGTATATTCATATTGTCATGTTGCATCCATGCTTAGAGTGTTGTGTGTGATGTTTGCATGCATTTTGCATTATTGCCATGTTAAACTTGTTTAGCTCATATCTTCTAGACCGTAGCTCCGAATTAAATGATCTACATATGTAACTTGATTAGAAAAGTGTGTAGATCATCATGATGCATGTTAACTTGCTGTTTAACAACTTTAACATTGTGTTTAATTCATATCAGTACCAATTTCGAAATTTGCATATGGGGAGATACCGAAATTGTTGTTTGTGTTTCCGGCCTCATTTAAACTTGCCTAGTTGTATGGATTAATTATGCTTCATCTCTTGCCATGGTTTACAAAATTTAATCTTGTCATGCATCATATTTGGGTGTGCATCATGCCATGTTTACGCATGTGTGTTTACCATGTTGTTTGCTTCTTTCCGGTTCTGCTTCTGCTCGATAGTTCCGGTTTCGTTGCGATTGTGAGGATTCGTTCGACTACGTTGGTTCGTCTTCTTCATGGACTCATTCTTCTTCCGAGCGGTATTTCAGGCAAGATGATCATGACCTTGGATATCTTTACTATCTTTGCTTGCTAGTTGTCTCGTTGCTATCGCTATGTCGCGCTTCCTACCACATATATGTCAGCCTCCCATATGCCATGATACAGCCTCTAACCAACCTTACCCAGCAAACCGTTGTTTGGCTATGTTACCGCTATGCTCAGCCCTTTTCTTGTAGCGTTGCTAGTTGCAGGTGCAGTTGCAGATTGTTCCATGTTGGGACATGGATATGTTGGGATATCACAATATCTCCTATTTAATTAATGCATCTATATATTTGGCTATGGGTGGAAGGCTTGGCCTTTTGCTTAGTGTTTTGTTCCACTCATGCCACCTTAGTTTCCGTAATGCTGGTGTTATGATCCATGTTTAGTGTTCCTAACATGCTCAGGGGAATGGGACCCTCTTGATAGTTCGCTTTGAATAACCGCTTCCAGCAGGGCCCAACATTTGTTTTACCATTTGCCTAATAACAATTAAAACTTGCATAGGGACTTTCCGGACCCCGAGGATTTTTAATCAACAAACCGGGCCAGTGCTCCTCATGAGTGTTGGTCCACCTACCTAGCAGCCTGCGGCGCCCCCTTGGAAACATGGGTATCAGCTAATCGTAGCCTTTGCATAGACGGTTGTGTCCTGAGAACGAGATACGCGGGTCCTATCGGGGTATCGACACACCGGGTGGTCTTACTGGAATTGTGTTACCATTGTCGAAATGTCTTGTGCACCGGGATTCCGAGGATACTTTGGGCTATCTCGAGGTTGAGGTATTCCCACCGCAGCTTGTGTTGGCTTATGATGGGCCAGGTTGGAACACCCCTGCAGGGTTAAATCTTACGCGAAGCCGTGCCCGCGGTTAAGTGGCGAGTTGGATATTTATAACGTCCGGTTGTAGAGAACTTGACACTAATTCTAATTAAAATACACCAACCGCGTGCGTAACCGTGATCGTCTCTTTTCGAGGAAGTTCGAGAAGAGAACACGACGGGGTTATGTGTGCCTCGTAAGTAGGTGTTCAGGATCACTTCTTGATCATTATTAGTTTGCGACCGTTATGCGTAGATTACTCTTCTTATTCTTGTACTCGTAAGTTAGCCACCATACAATGCTTAGTGCTTGCTGCAACCTCACCACTTTACCCCTTCCATACCCATTAAGCTTTGATAGTCTTGTTACCCATGGTTATGGGATTGCCGAGTCCTCGTGGCTCACAGATTACTACAACAACAGATGCAGGTACAGGTAATGCGATGATCTGACGTGAGAGCGATGCGCGTTTGCTTTTTGAGTTCTTCTTCTGCTTCTTCTTCTTCGTCGATCTCGGGATAGGTTCCTAGTCGGCAGCCTGGGCTAGCAGGGTGGATGTCGTTCGTGTTTTTTCGTTTGTGTTTCATCCGTAGTCGGATTCTGTTCTTCTGTATGGTGTTTGCTATGTATTGATGTATCCCTATGATGGCTGTATGTATTTGTATGTATCCCCATCCATTATGTACATGGTATGATGTAATGATATCCACCTTGCAAGCGTCTTCGATATGCGCTTCTATCCCTGGTGGGGCCTCCGAGTCCCTCGAGGATAGGATCGCATATTGGGCGTGACACTGGCAATGGAAGGTAAACTGGTTGCTCTGAGCTGGGGTGCCATAGGTTGATGATCATCTGAAAAGCTGAGGTATAGTACCTCAGCTCACACCTCTGGGCACAGCACAGAGAAATGGCTTGTCAGTACGGAGGAATCGTACCTTGTTAGACATGGTTCGATCTATGATGAGCAAATCGGATTTACCATTGTCATTCTGGGGATACGCTCTAGAAACTGCAGCTTTTACACTCAACAGAGTACCATCTAAATCCGTAGACAAGACACCACATGAGATGTGGATTGGGAAGAGTCCCAAGTTGTCTTTTCTAAAGATTTGGGGTTGTGAAGCATTCGTCAAGCGACTTATGTCAGACAAGCTTACACCCAAGTCGGATAAGTGCATATTTGGGGGGTATTCGAGGGAAACCTTGGGATATTGCTTCTACAACCGTGAAGAGAACAAAGTGTTTGTTGCTCGGAATGGGGTCTTCCTTGAGAAAGAGTTTCTCGGGCGTGAAGCCAGTGGGAGGCAGGTGCTACTTGTAGACTGCGTTGGTATTTCCCCGAAGAGGAGAGGATGATGCAGTATAGTAGAGATAAGTATTTCCCTCAGTTAAGAACCAAGGTTATCAATCCAGTAGGAGAACCACATAGAACCTCGTTAGCAGCACCTACACACACAAAAGCAAACACTTGCACCCAACGCAAATAAGAGGGTTGTCAATCCCATTAGCGGTTATTTGCAAGGATTAATTCTGATAGTGATAGATAAAAAGTAAATTGCAAAATAAAATAAAAGTAAATAAATTGCAGCAAAGTATTTTTGGATTTTAATATATGATAAGAGTAGACCCGGGGGCCATAGTTTTCACTAGAGGCTTCTCTCTCGAGCGCAGAACATACGGTGGGTAAACAAATTACTGTTGGGCAATTGATAGAAAAGCGCATAGTTATGACGGATTCATGGCAAAGATCATGTATATAGGCATCATGTCCGAAACAAGTAGACTGACTCCTGCCTGCATCTACTACTATTACTCCACCCATCGACCGCTATCCAGCATGCATCTAGGGTATTAAGTATAAAACAGAGTAACGCCTTAAGCAAGATGACATGATGTAGACAAAGTAAACTCAAGCAATATGATTAAACCCCATCTTTTTATCCTTCATGGCAACAATAATACGTGTCATGTCCCTTTCTGTCACTGGGATTGAGCACCGCAAGATTGAACCCATCACAAAGCACTTCTCCCATTGCAAGATAAATCAATCTAGTTGGCCAAACCAAACGAATTGATCGGAGAGAAATACAAAGCTATAACAATCATTCATAAAAGAGTTCAGAGAAGACTCAAATATTTCTCATGAATAATCTGATCATAAACCCATAATTCGTCGGATCCCAACAAACACACCGCAAAAGAAGATTACATCAGATAGAACTCCAAGAACATCGAGGAGAACATGGTATTGAAGATCAGAGAGAAAGAAGAAGCCATCTAGCTACTAGCTATGGACCCGTAGGTCTGTGGTAAACTACTCACACATCATTGGAAGGGCAACAAGGTTGATGTAGAAGCCCTCCATGATCGATTTCCCCTCTGACAGAGTACCGAAAAAGGCCTCCAGATGGGATCATGGAAGAACAGAGGCTTGCGGCGGCAGAAAGGTTTCCAAATATTTAAGAATTTATAGAAGTGGAATTAGGTCAAAAGGAGCCACGAGGGGCCCACAAGGCATCAGGGCGCACCCCCCTGGGGCCGCGCCCTATTGCCTTGTGGCCTCCTTATGGGGCTTCTAGCATCCTCCCGAAGCTTCCAGGGTCTCTTTTGTCCAGAAAAAAATCATCAAAAAGTTTCATGGCATTTGGACTTCGTTTGGTACTGATTTCCTGAAAAACCAAAAACAAGCAGAAAACAGCAACTGACACTGGGCACTAGGTTAATAGGTTAGTCCCAAAAAATGATATATAATTGCATATAAAACATCCAAGATTGATACTATAATAGCATGGAACAATAAAAAATTATAGATACGTTGGAGACGTATCAAGCATCCCCAAGCTTATTTCCTGCTCGTCCTTGAGTAGGTAAATGATAAAAACAGAATTTTTGATGTGGAATGCTACCTAACATGTTTCATCATGTAATCTCTTTACGGTATGAATATTAAGATCCAAGTGATTCAAAGCAATAGTCTATAATTTGATATAAAGACATCAATACTCAGGCATACTAACAAACAATCATGCCTTTCAAAATAAAAATGCTAAAGAAAGTTATCCCTAGAAAATCATATAATCCTGTCATGCTCCATCTTCTTAACACAAAGTATTTATCATGCACTACCCTGATGACAAGCCGAGCAATTGGTTCATACTTTTTAACGCGCTTCAGCTTTTTCAACCACCACGCAATACATGAGCGCAAGCCATGGATATAGCACTATGGGTGGAATAGAATGTGGTGGTAGAGATTAATAAGGGGAAGTCAAAAAGGAGAAGATAGTCTCACATCAACGAGGCTAATCAACGGGCTATTAAGATGACATCAATTGATGTCAATGAGAGGAGTAGGGATTGCCATGCAACGGATGCACTACGAGCTATAAGTGTATGAAAGCTCAACATGAAAACTAAGTGGGTGTGCATCCAACTTGCTTGCTCATGAAGACCTCGGGAATTTGAGGAAGCCCGTCATCAGAATATACAAGCCAAGTTCTATAATGAAAAATTCCCACTAGTATATGAAAGTGACAAAATAAGAGACTCTCTATATGAAAAACATGGTGCTACTTTGAAGCACAAGTATGGAAAAAGATAGTAACACTACCCCTTCTCTCTTTTTCTCTCATTTTTTTTCTTTTTTTTCCTTTTCCTTTTTTTTCTTTTTTTCTGTAGGCTCTTTTTGGCCTCTTTTTTCTTCTTCTTTCATTTAATTATTTCCTCACTGGGACAATGCTCTAATAATGATGATCAACATACTTATATTTACTTACAACTCAAAATTACAACTCGAAACTAGAACAAATATGACTCTATATGAATGCCTCTGGTAGTGTACCAGGATGTGCAATGATACTAGCGTAACATGTATGAAAAATGATGAATGGTGGCTGAGCCACAAATACTATGTCAGCTATATGATCATGCAAAGCAATATGACAATGATGATTCCTACTTGTAGACTGCGTTGGTATTTCCCCGAAGAGGAGAGGATAATGCAGTATAGTAGAGATAAGTATTTCCCTCAGTTAAGAACCAAGGTTATCAATCAAGTAGGAGAACCAAGCAAAATCCTGTTAAGCGCACCTGCACACACAAAAGCAAACACTTGCACCCAACTCAAATAAGAGGGTTGTCAATCCTCTTAGCGGTTATTTGCAAGGATTAATTCTGATAGTGATAGATAGATAAACTAAAATACTAAATAAAATAAAAGTAAATAAATTGCAGCAAGGTATTTTTAGGTTTTTTATATATGATAAAGTAGACCCGGGGGACATAGTTTTCACTAGAGGCTTCTCTCTCGGACACATAGCATACGTGGGTAAACAAATTACTGTTGGGCAATTGATAGAAAAGCAAATAATTATGACGGTTTCATGGCAATGATCATGTATATAGGCATCATGTCCGAGACAAGTAGACCGACTCCTGCCTGCATCTACTACTATTACTCCACCCATCGACCGCTGTCCAGCATGCATCTAGGGTATTAAGTATGAAATAGAGTAACGCCTTAAGCAAGATGACATGATGTAGACAAAGTAAACTCAAGCAATATGATTAAACCCCATCTTTTTATCCTTAATGGCAACAATACAAATACGTGTCATGTCCCCTTCTGTCACTGGGATTGAGCACCGCAAGATTGAACCCATCACAAAGCACCTCTCCCATTGCAAGATAAATCAATCTAGTAGGCCAAACCAAATCGATAGATCGGAGAGAAATACAAAGCTATAATAATCATGCATAAAAGAGTTCAGACAAGACTCAAATATTTCTCATGAATAATCTGATCATAAACTCACAATTCATCGGATCCAAACAAACACACCGCAAAAGAAGATTACGTCGGATAGAACTCCAAGAACATCGAGGAGAACATGGTATTGAAGATCAAAGAGAGCGAATAAGCCATCTAGCTACTAGATATGGACCCGTAGGTCTGTGGTAAACCACTCACACATCATCGGAAGGGCAGCAAGGTTGATGAAGAAGCCCTCCGTGATCGATTCCCCTTCCGGCAGAGTACCGGAAAAGGCCTCCAGATGGGATCGCGGAAGAACAGAGGCTTGCGGCGGCGGAAAAGTTTTCTCTTCTGTCTCTCTTCTGCCCCCCAGGCTTGTGGGCCCCTCGTAGCCCCTCCTGACCTAATTCCAGTGCTATAAATTCCCAAATATTCCCAATATACCTTTCCACCGCCGCAAGCCTCTGTTCTTCCGCGATCCCATCTGGAGGCCTTTTCCGGTACTCTGCCGGAGGGGGAATCGATCACGGAGGGCTTCTACATCAACCTTGTGTCGTGCGTACGACCATCTATGGGGCCATCTAGCCCCTTTGCGGTTCGACTAGGGAGATCAACAAGCACAAAGAGCAATACCAGCAGAGACGCAAAGAGTTTACCCAGGTTCGGGCCACCGTGAGGTGTAAAACCCTACTCCTGCTTTGGTGTATTGGATGTGTATATGCACAAGTACAAGGAGCGCTTCTTCCGGCAAGGTGCAGAAAGAGCAGCTACGCATGCAAGTTGTGCAAAGATTCGATCCATCTAAATGTTGCCCTGGCCCTCCTTTTATAGCTCAAGGGGTTACCACAGTGGCAAAACAGTCATTACAAGTCGATTGGATAGCAAACAGAGCTATCATAGCTAACACTGCCAGTTTAGGACAAAAGCATTAAATGCGCCGTTAGGTGTCATGTGGAGGAGTAGCCCCGGCAAGGTTTCTGCACCACTCGCCCAGCTACCTCCTATTAGCTTGACACGCCTTCTGGACGGGTGTCATTAAAGGCAAATCTCCTTCCAGCGTGCTGACACGTGCCCGACAAATCTCACCAACCAGCCTGCACGGTCGACACCTCACCAATTAGCGACTAGCTGCTCGGTGAGGCGGAGCACTGATGAGCTAGTGAAAGCTTGCCGGCACGGAGCTTGCCGGGCCTTCATCTTGTCGGGTCAAATCTTGCCGGCGAGAAATGGCTTCATCTTCAGTACTGGTTGAGTACTTGTTGATGCTTTGTCTTGATCTTCCCCCCAGTAGCTTCTACAGCTGGGTCTTGAATCTTGATCTTGGTAATTTCCGGCAAGCCTGGCCAGCAAGGAAGCTACCACTGTCTGTGCATAAGTCAGGGTATAAAATACCCATGTTTTATACACCGACAGGAGCCCCCGGGCCTGGGCCATACGCGCGTCTGAAGCGTTGTTGGGCTAGGCCCAAATAATGCACAGACACGCGGCGGGAAACTACCGCCGTAATTTTAGTCTTGATGGTTTGCCTGACGCACGCCTGCTCCTCGCATTAAATGCGGGTTGTGGGAGCGTGGACTGTTGCGGTTATTCCGCGGTAGTGCGCCTGTAAAAGCACCGCTGAGGTAAACAGTGAAGAGCCAGCCCCCTCGCGCCGTCCCCATAAAAAGGCAACCGCGAGGAGGCGCTGCTCATTCACCCCTGCTTTCCCCTGCTTCATCTTCTTCCTCTCGCCAGAACTGCTTCCGCCGCCGCCGCCACCGATTCGCATCTCAACTCGACTTCTTTTCTCCTCCCTGAGCCCTGATGGCACCCAAGAAGGCCGATGCCGAGGGGAAGAAGCCCACCAAACCGCTCGACCCCAAGGCGGAGAAGAAGGAGTTGGAGGAATTGGAGAAGCGGCGGAGAGAGAATGCGATTTTCTCGCCGTCTGCCATGGATGCCAACACCCTGATGGAGAGGTACGCCTATATGTGGGGAAAGGATACTAAGGACCACAAGGCCCCAGTGGTTCTTCCCGAAGGCAACAAGATTCCATCGGATTCGTATCCGTTCTTCTGCGCTTACTTCTACTGCGGTCTGGTTCCTCCGTTCTCAGACTTTTTCAGCGCGATGATGTTCAGCTTTGGGTTCAGACTGCTGGATTTTACCCCCAATGCAATGACATGCATGCCAGTCTTCGCCCGTCTGTGTGAGAAATTTGTCGGAGTTGCCCCCAACGTGGATCTGTTTCGCCATTTCTTCGTTCCTCGGATTGAAGACAAGTCGCTCTCTGGTAGTGTGACATGGATCCCCAGGGCAAAAACCAAGGGCCAGTATCTTGCCGGGCAACTCCATCTCAAGTGGGACAAGTGGCGGGCAGAATGGTGCTGGATTCAAGAAAAGGATTTCCCTCCGTTCTGCTTGCCGCGCACAGCAAGGGTTCAACGCGGCAAGAATTAGAGTAACTTTGGCGCTACCGAGGAGAAACTTCGCCCAGCGCTGAATAGGATTGCTCGCCTTAAGGCCGCCAAGCTAACCATTGAAATGGTGGGAGCTGATTTTCTCCGGCGATGCCTTTCACCACTGCAGAAGAGGCAAAGGCCCACTTGGGATTATTGTAGGGGAACGCGACAGAAATCAAAAAAATTCGGTACAGCGAGCACGCCCAGGATCACTATGGAGATGCATACAAGGTTTGATCTGATCGTTACTAACTCATAGCGCAGCGGAAGTAGAGTCGATGTTGATCGTCGGTGCAGATCCCCGTAGCTAGGATTTACAACCTCCCAACCGCGAGGATGTACTCCCTCGTCTGCCCCTCAGACAGCCCTCCAGGAGGTGGTCGGATAGTCCCCCGGACGATGTCACGGACAGTCCTTCGGGAGGCACTCACAGAAACTCGAATGGTCACTCGGACAGCCCTTCGGGAGGCACTCTCGAACAGCCCCTCGGGCAAAAAGATCGAACCTACGACCTCTCTACGGGGTTGGACACATACGGTGTCAGCTATCCGACGGGGCTTCGCCGTCCAGAACTAGTTCCCACCGGAACCCAGACAGCCTTTCGGCTCTACGAAACTATTTCGTGTGAGGGAGAGAAGAAGCCAGATCATTGCATGGCATAATGTATGAGAGAAAGAGTGGTTTTGGGAAGCCCCTTCCACTCCTATTTATAGGCCAAGCCCAAGGGGTAGAGGACCAAAATGCCCTCAAAGGTGGCTTCTCCAAGAAGCCAATAGGGGAAAATACCAAAAGGCCCTCAAGGTGGCTTCTCCAAGAAGCCACCAAAAAGTGCTTTTCACTATTCACAGAAACATTTTTCCACGACCGTTAAATCCGAAAATATTTCTGTAGGTCTTAGAATAATTCTAGTACTTACTAAAATTATTTTGGACGCGTTCCGAAACAATTCCGGATTAGTGATTTTCATCTGCGAAAAGCAACCAAAGCGGTTCCGGCAGCTCCGGAACATTTTTGGGTTTTTTCTCCGGAAAAATCCCAGAAGTTCCCAGAACAATTCTGGCACCCTCTAAGAATTTCCAGGCGTGTGCCGAAACCATTTTGACTTAATGGTGTACTCCGAAACAACCTTTCATTTTTACCAAAACTATTCCGGTGTTCTCTCTCCGGAACTCTTCCGTTGTGTCCGAAACTTTTCCGGTGACTTTCTCTCACACTCCCTGTCTAGTATTCAGCAGATAGATGACCCTTAAGCGTGTGACCCTATAGGTTCGGTGAAGTATAGACATGACCGGAACACTTTCCGATCAATGATCAACATCGGAGCCGTGGACACCCATATTGACCCCTATACCCACATGAATAAATATTCGAGTGAACCTCCAGTTGCCGTGTGCTATTCATGTTGCTTCACGATATGTTACAAATACCTGAGGTGAGATTTATCGGCATCCCTGTGGATCAACACTTGTCCACTATGCCAGTTACCTCGTTACCGGTTTTGTTCTCTTTTCTCGTTCCCGCGTTCCGGTATACCTGTGATCAAATCACGATGTGTCTGGCCAGGCGATGATGGATACCGTAACACCGAGAGGGCCCAAAGAATATCTCTCCATCGTCGGAGGAGCAAATCCCAATCTTGAGATATCAAGTCCTTTGACATACTTTTCTATGAACCCGTAAGCCGCAGTAATAGCCACCCATTTACGGATGACGTTTAACAAACCCCAAAGTTCATGAAGCAAGCATGAAGAAACTCGACACTCTCATGGTCTAAGGAATTATGCAAATGTTAACTTTCTCTATGTTATTAACCATTAACTTGTGACGAATGTATCTCATAGCATAACATCAATCGTGTTGATTCAACACAAGTGTTCTCCTAACATTGTGCCCTCAAAGTTGCCGGCATAGTCATGCCCATGATCAGGAAAATAGAACCATCATGCAACACTTGAACTAGTCTTAGAGGCCAGACTAGGAATACATTTTACCGTTTATTATTCCACACGTGCATATGAGTTTCCCTCCGAGCCTCGTGGTTATTGTAGACTCGAGAACCATAGCAGTTATAGCATGGAACATAAACATAATAATGAACATGGAGATAAATAATAGCATTTATTATTGCCTCTAGGGCATATCTCCTACAGACTCCCACTTGCACTAGAGTCAATAATCTAGTCAATGCTAATGCACTTTACACCTATGGCATACTGGTGTAAAATATGCTTCGCTTGTGGTATAGTCTGATGTCCAACGGATCTGACAACTTCAGTTCCGTGTGTATCTTTGCATGTCCTCGTGTTTTCATGCTTTCACAAAATTCATATTTTGTGTGGACTTGGCTTTGTATATATGTGAATCACTGGTCGAACCTTGATTCCTCAGAATGAGCTGTGGAGCAACTATCTTCAATAGTGTCCCATTGACCAAAGCCATCTTGGAACCATACTAAGTTCATGAATGAACTATATGATTCAACATCTTCTTTGTCGCTTCTAAAGCGTCAACATACTTAGCCTTTGTTATAGAATTCGCCACAGTAACCTGTTTAGAACAATTCCAACTTACTGTATCACCATATTGTGTATTACACAAAAACCCTTAACTTAAATCGAAAATCGCATGGAGCATTGATGAAGACTGTATCGATGTAATTACTTACAACGAGCACTTCATAATCTCTGCTTGCGAGAAAACATGTCATCAGTGCTACTTTAGTACTCAATGACATTTTTCACTGTTATCCCATGATCAGTACTTTGATCACTTTGGTATCTATACTTGCAACAGCTTGGGAGTATCGGACATATCTGGTTGTTTTACTGTGACACCCTGGTTTTTGGCAACTTTTTCTTTTCAAAATCTTTCTGGCTTTATTTGCAATTTGGAGGGTTTTTTAATCTTTTCAGTTGACTTTCGACTTAGGAAACTTTTGAATTCCTCCCAAAGCTCTCAACATCTTGCCAAAATCTTGTCACACACCACCTAGATCAAATTCCAATTTTCAATCTATCCCAATAATCCATTTCCTTCCTTTGGGAAAATCTGTCATCACTATGGGTTATGAAGCAACCTATAGTTCTGGTGATCAGAAAAATCCCAAATTAATACCACACCTTCTTGTCATCATCTACTCCCACAATCTTCAAAAACATCTTATGGTCCAGTATAAAATTTTGTCCAGAAAACTCCATTTACCATCTGGACAGCACTGGTCCTTTGTGAAGCAGCCCATATTTTCCCAACTCAGAAAACTCTCAGATAATTCCCTGAGATACTAGGGAACCTATCTTGCCACAATATCCAATAATATCATACTGTCTAGTACAAATTTTCAGCAGCAATATTCTGACAAGTTTCTGCTCAAATGGAACCTCTGTGAAAGAAGTACTAGCTAGAGGTATTCAATTGAGCTGAAATTTTTATGACATCTTTTATCCACCAAATAACCCTCCCACACCAAATTTCAGCTCCAGCAGATCAACCAGATGAGTGCAACAAGCTCATCTTGTTTCTGGACCAGCAACAGCAGTTGTACCTGAACCACCTTCAAATCTTGTTGAAAACTTCTCAATTTTGGCCAGTTTGGAGTCCTTCCAAAGTAGATCATCCCAGACATCTCTACTGGCTCCATCTCCAGCTCACCTCTCCTCCAGATTTCTCTCAAAGTTTCTATCAGAAACTATTCATGAAGTTACACTTCGAACCAGAGTGCATCTAGTCGAGCCAGTGGCACAGAGAGGCTAAGTGGTCAAGGGTCGACATGTTGGACAAGATGCGCCAGGCTTGCATGGCCTCCAGATGCCAGTGCCCGTGGTGAGCACGGCAATGGCATGCCAATGCACGCGCTCTGCACTGCGTCCGCGTCTGATGTGATGCATCTGACTGCCCCGCGTGACCGCGCCTTGTCCCAGCTCGCCGACATCCTCTCCTCCACCCACCTGGCCGTTCTGGAATGCTCCCCTCGCCGGAATCGTCCCCGGCGGCCGCCACCGCATACGGCCACTGTGGCACCCGTGCGGCCACAGTGGCCCTGCTGGCCGTCGTCTTCCCCCGCTAGCCGCCACCGCCCGCATTAACTTCTCTGCCCTCTCCTATCTCGTCACCCATGCCGAGCCAGCCAGCGTGGCGTCCTTGCGCCGGCGACATGGCCGAGCTCCGCCAGGTTCCAGAGAGCTCGCCCCCGCCTATAAAAGGCCATGGCCAGCCTTCCTAGCTCCTCACCGCACTCCGCCTCCTCCCAATCGACCTCCCGAGCATCAAGCCAAGGCCGAGAGGCCCTCTGGCCTCGCATCTCGCCGGCGATCCGCCGCCACCCGAGCTCCGACACCTCACCGTTTTGCTCCACCCCAGCCTCAACTGACTGCACGCGCGAGCTCAGGTAGCTCTCCTGACCCCGCCTGAACCTCTGCCCGACCGAAACTCCGACGGAATCGCCGTCTCCGACGACACCCGAGCGCAGTCGCCACTGGAGAGGAAGAGGACGACGTCGTCCGGCCATCTCTCGTCACGCTACGGGAACGTACGTGTTCGTCTCCGTGAGCTCGTTCCATCCCCGTAGTCGCCGGACCTCGCCGCTGTCTGTGTCGCCGGCGACCATCGTCGGAGCTCCGCAACTCTCTGTTCCCTCTCTCCCCTTTTAAATCTGACAGAGGGGCCTGCTAGTCAGTGGCTCGCCGAAGCGGTAAGTGGAGGCGCCCTGGCAAAATACGTCTTCGACATGGCCCTCTGCTGATTTTTTATTTTCTGTTTTTAAATCAGATTTGACCAGTAACTTTGACCATCTATAACTTTGTATCCATAAGTCCAAATCAATTGATTCTTTTTGCATTGGGTTTGTCTTGAGCTGCTCTATTTTCTGGTTAAATTTGGTATTTTTCTCATGCTCACAGAATTTCTGGTGAACAGAACAGTGTTATGTGACATTTTCCTTTGCATTTTCAAAATATTTTCAGAAGGAAATCCTTTTGGTTTTGAAGCCCAGGAGTTTGTAGACAACCCAACAGAGCAAGGCAAGCCATGTCATCCATTACATGAAGCATTTTAATAGTGTTGGTTATTTAATTGAATTATACGCATTATTTAAACATGTGAAAATTCATAGTAATTTACCTTAATGCATAGCTACTGTCATATTAAGTTATTTATGATGAATATCCATGCTTTTTAAGTACTTGACAACACTAAACCTAATTGGTTGATCAAGTGCCACCTATCCGGACTTATCCGTGCAGCCATATTTGCCGGTATGGGACGGCCTTGACTTAGTCTGGCTTTGTGCTCTTTTATCGGTACCACGAAAGAGGGAGGGTTATGCGTGCGTGCTACCCTGATCAGGTAGACGACGGTAACCATGTGAGCCCAGTGAGTTATTTTGCCGACATCCCCGTTTGGGACAGTTTAGTTAGCCACGACGGTGGCAGGTGTCATGGGGTGACACAGGGGCCACCCAGGACATGACCCTGGGAGGGTATGATTGTCGGTGGTACGATGGAGGAGTCACGGGTTGAGCAAGTTTCGTTGGAGCAGCACCGGTCCACCCGAGGGGGAAGTGTACCGAGGTACGGGACCAGGAGCTTCATGGTGTGGGTAAAATGCGCAACCTCTGCAGAGTGTAAGAATCTATTCGAATAGTCGCGTCCACGGTATTGGACAGTCCGTACTAGGCCACTAATTGGTCAATTGCAATAATGATAATAATGATGGAAGAACTTTTCTTACGTTCGGAAGTACTCAATGGCATGAGTATTTCGAGGGTTGTGGGACAACCCAGGAAGAGAGTAAGTTGGTGTTTGGTAATGGTAGAACCTAAGCACTTCATATGATCATTGCCATGCTATTGTTTGCTGCATTGTTTTGGTTGCTGTGAGCTTGCGAGTACATTCCAAGTACTCACCTGGCATATCATGCCAGATGCAGGAGAAGCCGAGGACGGAGGTCCCGATGGTTCGTGCTATGCTAACTAGGTTGTGTCCCAGCAGTGTCCCTGTGGATGGAGTTTTCCGCGCTATGTTCTGCTACGCCGTAGAATCACCCAGCAGTATCGAGGCCCTGCTATGCTTCATAAATAATGTGGATATTGTCATAGCACATGATGTGCTTCTGGCCTTGCTATCAATGTAAATTATCAGCTTGTACTCAAGATATATCAATAAAGATCAGTTCTGTTCTGTTCCAAGTTGTTGTGTGTTTCCAGAAGACATGATCTCTGGGTTGGAAACACTGGGTAAACCGGTCCTCTGAGCCGGGGTGCCACATTTACATACCATGGAATACATGATTAATCCAAACACAAGAGTGTGTGGAATCTCCATCATGTATTTTGCTCATCAGTGTTTTAGGACACCGAGTCTTGCAAAACTCTTTCCATGTGACTTCGGCAAGAATCACTCCTTGGCGTTCTTATGCTAAACTATTTTAGCATCCATTCAATATGTATTTTTGTCTTAGCCTATTAGGAAATTCTATCTCTGTAGATAAATATGCCTAATATCAAGGCTTTCTAGCCCAAGTACTTCATCGAAAAACTAATTTTCAATGAAGTCCTAATTCGTGTCAAGGAATTTATATTATTTCCAATCAACAATGTGTCAAGCACACAAGGTTTTTAGAAATATTATTATGCTCCCACTTACTTTCCTGTAACCACAAGCATCTTCGTTATCCATTGATGAAATCAAACTCTTTTGACTATTTCATCAGAAACGAAGATTCCAACTCCATTTTGCTCTCTTCTGTCCATTGTTGGAACTTTGAAGTTTGCATACTCACTAGCATCCTCTGGATCGACAAAACACTTTGGACTGTATCACATACAAGCCCTAGTTTGTATTTCCATTTCATGGAAATCCTTTTGGCATCCATGTTTCATATCTCATGATTGAAATATGTATTAATTGCTAGGTTAACCCGATCTGACTTTAACCATCGCTACGGTGAGACAATCTCATCGTAGTCAACTCCTTGAATTTGTTATTGCAACAAGTTGAGCTTTATGGATAAAACATTTTATCCACATCAGTTTATAGTTCCATTAATGTTCGTTAGACTCCAAGTCTTCCGAAGGGTTTATCAAGATATAATCTTGAATCATTCATATGGAGACTATCTCGGATTATATTGGCATTTAGCCAATTCCGGAGTCAGGGCCCATCAACGCTTCCTTGTGTATCGTAGGTATACTGTTGTCCAACAAAAATATCTCGTTAGCGCACCTGAGAGGTTTGCACGAGCCTTGCCTACGTGGTTCAGCTCCAAGTTCGACCGAAGTCCATACATTTTATTGTAGAGACTTCCGTATCAGTCGCAGTAGGAAACTCTGGAATTACTTCCAAGGTTTCTTTCCTTTGACTTGATGACGAAGATACTGTTATCTCGTCGAGTTGCACTGTCCTCCCACTCACCCTTTTGCAAGAAACATTTTCTTCAAAATCACACCATTCTTTGTGGCAAACATTTTTGCCTCGGAACAGTGAGGGAGGAATACCCAATAAATTAGGATAACCTACAAAGTAGCACTTGTCTGCTTTGGAATATGTTTGTAAATATTTAACACAAGCCCCATATTCCAAATGTTAAGAAAAGACAAAGCATGGTTGGGCTTACCATACCATGGCGTCATTTCAACAGATCTGATAGCGCTCTTTTCAGTGTAAAAGCCGCAGTCTCTAAAGCATTACTTTAAAAGGGGTAATGGCAAATTGACTTATGTCATCTTTGATCTTACCATGTCATAAATGGTTTGATTACATCTTCACGGACATTCCACTCACAGTGGTGCTCCGGGAGGTGTAAGTTATGAAACTCTTTTCACAACTCATCAGACATTCGCTAAACTTGTAACTCAAAATTTCTTTCCGCAATCCAATTGCAGAAACATAATTTTCTTGATACAATAATTTCTACTTCATTTTGAAAACCTTTTGAATGATTTCAAAAGATCCAGACTTACGTCTCATCAAGTAAATATCCATATATCTACTTGAGTCATTTCTGAAGATAGATAAATCCACTACTAGCAACAACATTTATCAGACTACACACATCAAAATGTATGATCACCAATAAGTTTGTTGCTTGTTCCTTATGGCCTGTGAACGGTATTTTAGTCACTTCACTTTTCGGACGAAAGTTGCAAGTGTCAGATGATTCATAATCAAATGACTTCAAAATCCATCATAATGGAATTTCTCCATGCGGGTTTCTCCAATGTGACCAAATGCAGTGCCACGCATATGTGCTATTCTTTTAGTCTTGCGACATTTAGTGTCAGTGTTATGGATGTATCATATTACCATCAATATTCATAACATACATCCCATCCTTGATGGAAGCATGGCCCTTTATGTTATTCATAACACTGAACAACAATTGTTCTTTTATGAACAACCCTTTTGCAACAAACATTATGCAATGGGCTAGAGTGTGTACAACACTAAAATGAATTATGAAAGTAAATACGGAGGTAATATATTATTATCAATATTCATAACTGTAACATCCCTAGATCTTAACCCTGTCGTTAATCTAATTAATTAGCCATGTCATCATGATCATCCTAAATAAATTGCATTTAGAGAATAATCCAACTTCAAATTCAAATTTAAAATAAAGTCAGAATTAAAAGTTATCCAAACAGTAGAACAAAAGTGTTCATAATATTGCAAATTTTCCCAAAGCAATTATAAAAATAAAACCAACATTATTTGAATGCCCAAATTGACTCTAACAACCAAAAACAGTGACTTTAGCAGCCACTTTAATTCATTTCCATTTATTTAAATCCCAAACCCACAGTGGCAGTGCAGAATGTGGCAGAGTATTTAATTCGGCAAGTTTCACATTTTTCTAAACTCATTTGCTGTTAAAAGAAAATGCAAAATAGTAAAGAAAATAGAAAACAGAAAAGAAAAAGAGAACAGGGACTAAACTAATGTGCCTATGGGCTTAAGTGCCCACAGTGGCAGGCCCAGCCCACTCCGCACCGTCTCCCACCTCCCGCTCTCTCTCTCCACACTGTCGCTCTATGCCGCACGCGCGCGCGCCCCCGCTCCTTGCCCTCCCCCCCTCGCTCGCTCGACAGCGCACTCCGCGCGACGCCGTGGTGGGTAAGAGCCCCTGGCCCCCCTGGCCTCACTCTCTCTCCCTCTCCCCTCTCCAGTGCGCTCCCCTCTTCTTCTTCCTCGACCGACGCGGCCATCGTCGCGCGCCCGTCGCTACCGCGCCCACCGCCGGTGAGCCGCCCGCCCGACGTGTCTGTGAGGTCCACCTCGCGGTCCTCTACCTCCACGCCGACGACCACAACCGGAGAGGCCCCGGGACGACGCGCCCGACCCCGCCTCCAACCCTCTGCAACTCCGGCCGCCGTCTTCGATCCACCACCACCGGACCTCCCCGAGCCCGCTGCCACCCCCTATGGCTCCGCTGTGAGCACCGCAACCCCTCCGCTCTCTTCTCCTCGCAGCGCCGTGCCCATAGCCGCCGCCCCCAACATGGCCGAGCCCACTGCCACGGGAGCTGGTCGCCGGCGAGCTTCCGGTGAACAAATGGTCGCGTGTCGGTATCCGTTAAGCTCGCGGGAACGCGTAGGTTCCCCTGACCGCTTTAGCTCGTGCCGTTGTGCGCTGCTGCTGCTGTTTCCTCTTTGACCCGAACAGCGCCGCTGCCTACGCTCGTCGCCGGCGCCCTTGCCGGCCACCTCAGCCGCTACGGCCACCACCGTTGGACGCGCGGCGAAGTGCCCGTTCGAAAGAACCCAACCGCGCGCTTTTTGGGTAACCGTAGACGAATCCCGAGCAACTCCGGCGTTCGGCCGCCGCGTTTTGGCTCGCCGGAGCAATTCCGGCGCCGGCCGCCGACGTGGCCCGACAGGTGGGCCCCCCTGGGTCGCTGACAAAGGGCCCCACAGGCCCTGTTGACTTAGTAAACGGCTGACTGGGCAGTGCCCAGTCACTGCTAGTGGGTCCTGCTGAATGGTCAGTGGGTCCGTTGACCGCTGACGTAGTGCTGACGCGAGGATGACGTCATAATTCTTTTTCTACTGAATTTAGTAATTAAAACAATTTCAGAATATTGTTAAAACTTTGAAAAATCATAGAAAATAATTCATAACTCAGATCAAAATAATTTATATATGAAAAATGATCAGAAAAAAATATGAAGAATCCGAATATGCCCTCCACATACCTGTCACATGCCTCTAACATACTGAACGTTGAACATTTGCTACCGAAACCGCTAAATGAATAGTGTTTGGAGCTGGGAAAATATTCCTGGATATTTTCACGCTCCGTTTAAAATACCTAGCTCTACGTTAGGGCACCCCTAGCACGGCCTATTGCCATGCCAAGCATCTATGTGCATTTGTTTGCTTTATATTTACTGTTTCTTCCCCCTCTTCTCTCCGGTAGACTCCGAGACCGACGCTGCTCCCGAGTACGATTACGTCACCGACGACCCTTCTTCCTTTTCAGCAGAGCTTCCAGGCAAGCAAAGCCCCCTTCATCATTCCTATATCGCCCATTCTTTCTTCCCCGGCCTTGTATTAGATTTTGCTACTGTAATTGATTGCTCCTATTCTGATGCATGGCCTGATGTTGTAACCTGCTGTTGATACTTTACATGTTGTCCTATATGCTTAGTATAGGCTGGCTAGCAATCCATCAGTGGCCCCACACCCTTGTCCGTGTTGCCATGCTTTACTACCGATGACTCGATCAATGTGATCAATGTGCCGAAACCTACACAGCACCGCACACCCCCTTAGTTGTACGACTCTACAGAGATACTATCGAGTGCCGAGGGTGATACCTCCTACCTCACTCCTGATGATATCTCTGTAGCGGAGCTAGTCGGTTGTGGGTTACCGAGGGTGATTCCTCTTTCACCACCTCCGAAGAAGCCTTTGTCGTGCAACCCCTCAAGTGTGAATCCATCGAGGGTGATTCCTCTGGGTTCACCTTGACGGTAGCATCGAGTGGGAATCCATTCGAGGGTGATTCCTCGGATTACCCTCTTGATGTTACGGACACACGGTTACCTTTAAGTGTTCCCATGTACTGTTACTGCGGGACTGAAGGGACAGGCGGTACCACCCCGGTAGAGGTGGACCTGAGTTCCCGACAGTCTCTTGAGAGTCGGGTTGACCTGGAGGGTACCCGTGATATAATTATGAGGCGCGGCCGGGCAGGCAGAGACCGCCCTAGAGAGGGATGGGCCTGACCCTTGTTGCACTTCCTCGAGACGGGGCTACAGGAATACTGATCGTCACCGCGAGCTCCCAACACACTAACGGATTTGGGTATTTGATCTGAGTTGGCCACTGGCCTATACGCACTACCACTACGCGGGATAATGGTTTAATGGGGCCCTCGGCGCCGTATGTATCAGCCAAAAGCTCTGTCAGATGTCCAGTTCAGCATTGTGGCCGAGCCGGATCGCGCCATCCAGGCAGAGGTGGTGCTGGTATCCCCCTGCGCACAACGACCCGGAGTGCAAAGGGCGATGGGCCCAAGACCCCTGAGCGCTTAGGATGTAAACCGGCGGGGACCTCTCTGTGGATTCTAGGTAGGACTACGTAGTGTCGATCAGCCGAGGCCGGGCATGACCGAGAAAACTGTGTCCGGCCAGAGTTAATTGAGCGTGTTGGGTAACAGTAGTGCACCCCTACAGGGAAGATTATCTATTCGAATAGCCGTGTCCACGGTAACAGGACGCTCAGTGTTGTGTCCCGATCTACTACAACTTGAACTGAATACATGTTACTTTAATTGTAAGCTCCGGGATCGCTTTATCCCAGGGAGTCGAGGAAGGATCTCAAGGCTTTGCTACTACATGCTTGCTACTTTATTTATGTACTAATCTACACTCTGCTAATGCTGCAAGATGCTAGTCTTCGAAAGGCTAGGCCTTCCCCTCTATTCTAGCAATTCTGCAGTCCAATCCACAGATATAGCCCCTTCATTTGATACCGATGCATATTTAGCATAGATCTGATGTAAGTCTTGCGAGTACTTTGGATGAGTACTCACGGTTGCTTTGCTCCCCCTTTTATTTCCCATACCCGATTGCTGCGATCAGATGGCGGAGCCCTGGAGCCAGCTGATCCCGTCGATGACTACTACTACCCCACCGGCGGAGCCTACTACTACGTGGACACCGACGACCAGGAGTAGTTTAGGAGGCTCCCAGGCAGGAGGCCTTGCCTCTTTTGATCAGAACCGTTGTTTGTTTTCGCCTTCTTAAGGCAAGCTTGTTTACTTTGTGTCTGTACTCAGATACTGTTGCGTCCGCTGACTCTTGTGTAACTTGACCTTATGTATTCGAGCCCTCGAGGCCCCTGGCTTGTAATATAAAGCTTGTTTTATTTTATTTTGTGTCTAGAGTTGTGTTGTGATATCTTCCTGTGAGTCCCTGGGCTTGATCGTGCGCATTTGCGTGTATGATTAGTGCACGGTCGGGCCAGGGGCATCACAATAACATACATCTCATTCATAATGAAGTATGGCCCTTATGCTGTTCATAACATCGAACATCAAAAGTTCTCTTATGAACAACCTTCTTGCAAGATACTTTATGCAATGGGCTAGAGTGTATAAAAACTCTAAAATGAATTATGAAAATAAATACATAGGTAATGTACCGAGTATAGCAACTTTTACTATGTTCCCAGCGCATATCTAAACCTCATTACTGGCAAGTCTTTTAGGCCATAGTAGTTCTTGCATCGAGTCGCAACAGAATGCAATCGAGCGGGTATCTCTGTGATCAACTCACAATACCCAAGAATCAGTGATTAACATGTTTAATCATAATTCCCAAGAACTATTTCTTTGACCAACCTTCCATACATCTATAACTCGTATGACATTCATACATGAGCTGGATATTCCAGTCTTCTCTCTTTTTGCTTTTATACTTCTAACAGTTTAACTTTTAGTATTTCTCCTACTCTCAGAAGAAGCACCCAACTTAAGAGTGGCGTTAGCCCCGGACTTCCTAGGCGTGTGAGTCACACTAACACCCTTTGGACATTTCCTTTTTCTTTAAGTTGTTGTTTTATTCACCATCATCATATGACAGGCGTTCTTCTGGATCCCTCTCTTATCAGTCAAATGCATCGTAAACACTTTACTAATAATTTGCATAACAAACATTGCTTTGGATATCCCATATCTTCTAGCCTTTGTTTGTATCTGAAACTATTTTTTAGTTCCATGAATATCATATAGCTATCCCAAACTTTTGAAGTTCGGGTCTCATGGAAGCAAACATATTGCACTTGACCGTAATGGAATCTAGCTTTTGGATCAAAAGACGAGAGTCTCATTATCCATAGCATTAGCGGGAGAATACCAAAAGCATGCGATAGGACAAAGTCCTTCTCGGCACTCTAGAGGACAATCCTCACATTATGATACCAACCGTAAAGTTTTAACCAGATAAGTAATAGCTTATTCAAAATTAATAGGGAAGGTGGAAAGGCGAGCCATTATTCTACAACTATTATGCAAATCACACTTAGACAGTGTTCATAATTAATTGCACTGAGAATTAAACAAGTTAATTCTACAGTGCGCTCCCACTCAAATCAATATCTCTCATAATTGATTGTGAGTGATACAAGACCCGCATTTCAATTGTTCGCCATTGGTGTAACACCACTGATGACTAAAATGTCAACCGGTAGGCCAACTTGCCAATCACATCTCTATGCGATTCTTGTTCATCTTTCGATGGGCGTGTTCTGAGCTCATGACGGTCATGCCTGAACGTCAAGACAACCAAGTGATCTCGCTGCGAGGTCTCAACTCACCCGCCTCACACTTCTCTAATCGTTCATACCCGTGTGACATGGCGCACCCCGAAAAGATAGGTGCCGTGACGGTGCTCCACTTGGGAGAACACTAACTACTTGATATTTTAAGTGAGAGATCACCCTAATAAAAAGCGACTACCGCGCAATCAAAAAGGGTGCATCATAAGGGATAGACATCTCAGACAATTCATAATAGCATGATATGGTATAGCCCTTTCTGACGGAGAAATCTTTATTTTCTTCGTCTTCGGCATTTGCGTCGGTGTTTCACCTTTGCGAAGTTTGCCACCACCTTGTCGATGCACCAGATAATCTTGCTATCTCTATAGCTAATAAAATTAAGTGCATTAATTAAGGTTGACACGCAGGTCATTAAAGTGACAATCATATGGCTCCAGCCATCATGCCGAATCATGACTCGCAGGTCATGTTAATTTACATTATATAGGCATCTCATACATAATCAAATTAAATATGATGAAGACTATACCACATCACATGCACTTCTCATGTCATCCTGCAAAACCAAGTTAGACGCCTCTAATCGGTTTATGCAAAAATTTATTTTATGTGGCTTCTAAGGTTTCAACCAAACCGCAGCTACCAACGTTTATCATCAAGTATGATTATCCAAGTCTCTAGATTAACTTTGCGGGGTGTATGAAACACGAGATAATAAAATCTCGAGCCCCATTCTGAACTTTGTCATACGCATGACCCCCGTGCAGATCATATCTGCATTGCCCTTTGGTCTGTGAAATTTCATCTTTCTTTTAACTATGGTGGAATTCAATGAACTGTTAGCACTTTGTTGATCAATCAGGATCGCGGATTGCCAGAACTTTGAAAATCCACCATGCCATTATCAAGATCAGAAATACGCAAATTTCAAGGAAGCAACAAGAACATCGGGTAATAGATTTCATCTGCTACCCGCACAAATAATTTTTAGTAATAGAACTCATCTACTACAAATTATATTGTGCAATACCTATACATCTCTATGTATTCTAGATCGTAACCTGCATCTACGCATAGCACGGCTCATGATGCCACTGTAGGGGAACGCGACAGAAAAAAAAAATTTGGTACAGCGAGCACGCCCAGGATCACTATGGAGATGCATACAAGGTTTGATCTGATCGTTACTGACTCGTAGCGCAGCGGAAGTAGAGTAGATGTGGATCGTCGGTGCAGATCCCCACAGCTAAGATTTACAACCTCCCAACCACGAGGATGTACTCCCTCATCTGCCCCTCGGACAGTCCCTCGGACAGCCCTCCGAGAGGCGGTCGGACAGTCCCCCAGACGATGTCACAGACAGCCCTTCGGGAGGCACTAACAGAAACTCGGACGGTCACTCGGACAGCCCCTCGGGCAAAAAGATCGAACCTATGACCTCTTTACGGGGTTGCACACATACGGTGTCAGCTATCCGGTAGGGCTTCACCGTCCAGAACTAGTTCCCACCGAAACCCAGACAGCCTTTCGGCTCTACGAAACTATTTCGTGTGAGGGAGAGAAGAAGCCAGATCATTGCATGGCATAATGTATGAGAGAAAGAGTGGTTTTGGGCAGCCCCTTCCACCCCTATTTATAGGCCAAGCCCAAGGGGTAGAGGACCAAAATGCCCTCAAAGGTGGCTTCTCCAAGAAGCCAATAGGGGAAAATACCAAAAGGCCCTCAAGGTGGCTTCTCCAAGAAGCCACCAAAAAGTGCTTTTCACTATTCACGAAAACATTTTTCTGCGACCGTTAAATCCAAAAATATTTCTGTAGGTCTTAGAATAATTCCAGTACCCACTAAAATAATTTTGGACGTGTTCCGAAACAATTCTGCATTAGTGATTTTCATCTGCGAAAAGCAACCAAAGCGGTTCTGGCAGCTCCGGAACATTTTTGGGTTTTTTCTCTGGAAAAATCCCTGAAGTTCCCAGAACAATTCTGACACCCTCTAAGAATTTCCAGGCATGTGCCGAAACCATTTTGACTTAATGGTATACTCCGAAACAACCTTTCAATTTTACCGAAACTATTCCGATGTTCTCTCTCCGGAACTCTTCCGTTGTCTCCGAAACTTTTCCGACGACTTTCTCTTAGACTCCTTGTCTAGTATTCAACAGATAGATGACCCTTAAGCGTGTGACCCTATAGGTTCGGTGAAGTATAGACATGACCGGAACACTTTCCGAACAATGATCAACATCGGAGCCGTGGACACCCATATTGACCCCTATACCCACACGAATAAATATTCGAGTGAACCTCCAGTTGCCGTGTGCTATTCCTGTTGCTTGGCGATATGTTACAAATACCCTAGGTGAGATATTTTGGCATCCCCGTGGATCAACACTTGTCCACTATGCCAGTTACCTTGTTGCCGGTTTTGTTCTCTTTTCTCGTTCCTGCGTGCCGGTATCCCTGTGATGAAATCACGATGTGTCTGGCCAGAAGATGATGGATACCGTAACACCGAGAGGGCCCAAAGAATATCTCTCCATCGTTGGAGGAGCAAATCCCAATCTTGAGCTATCAAGTCCCTTGACAAACTTTTCTATGAACCCGTAAGCCGCCGTAATAATTATCAGGGCGCCGGAGACATCATGCGGCTATATGCTGGGCTTGGCAATAACTTGACGGTAATGGAACACGCCAGTCACTGTGAACAGTTGTTCCGGAAAACCGGCACATTTCACTTGCCGGACCAGATCATGCCGTTGCACATCAATTCCGCCAGGGGCTCCATTGTGGCAATGATGCCGGACTGTAATGCTCATGGAGTCAAAGCTGACTGGCCCATGCCTACCTTGGAGATTGAATTAGACTGGGCTTCCAACTTGACAGAGAAAGCCTCCCGGAAAGAAATGGATCTCATCCGGGCCACTAGGGATGAAGAGCTGGCATATATTGTTAGCAAGGCCGCAGAACTTGCAAGAATCAAAGCAGCCGGTGGCTCTGGTACTGCGGCAACTAATGACGATGAAGAGGAAACCCCCGATGAAGATGTTGTCAATGAGCACCAGGAAGAGCCTGCCGGGGACGAGGTTGTTGGGACCGAGATTGCCGGGACCAAAGTTGCCGGTGAGCTGGAAGAGGAAGAGGAAGCAGGTCCTCGAGCCCGGAAGAGGAGATGCCGTCTTCGAAGGGCAGCCAGTTTAGATCCTGTACGTGCTTCTTCACCAAAGGCAAAACCTACGGTTAAGAAGACGACCACCAAGACTGGGCACCAAGAAGAGGTGCGTCGGCAACCAAGCAGGCATCTGCAAACCCATCCTTCATCTTCCCTGCAAGAGATTGTCGGGGATGTTGGATCTTCTCAACTGGCGAGTTCGTCTCCTCCAGTGCTCAAGAGAGCCAGGGAATCGCCCCCGCCTGTGAGATATGATCTCTCCATCCTCAGTGAATCTGAAGAGGATGAGTAAGTGAAATAGTTTATCTTCATCAAGTCTTGATTGCATTTGATCGCCATTTTGACTTGATTTCTTCTGTCTTGGCAGAGATCCAGAACCACCCGTACACCGGACGAAGCAGGCCAAGTCTGCTACAGAACAAGATCCCACGGCAAGTGCTGGGTAGGGGGTTGTAACGGTTGAAACCATTGTTACCAGCCCCCAGTCCAGCCCCCTGCGCGAGAACGTGGTGCAGATCCCGCCCACTAGTGCCAGCAATGAAGTTCCTTCCTCTGAGCTTGATAAAGAGATGGGAGAGGTCCGCCAAGAGGAAGAACGCCAAGAGGCGGATCCTACTGTGGCTTCCCCATCAACCTTCATTCCGGAGAGCGCTTCTCCGGCAAGGGCCTCCACCGATGAGCCTGTCCACACGGAGGCTACTCCGCCAAGCGAAGCTGCCGATAACCGTGCGCCGGCAACACAAGTTGCCGGGGAGGGATATGCCCTTCCTCAACAAGCGTCAACAGGTAATCCTCTTGCCTTTAGACATCTCTCACATAATTTTTTCTTCTTTTTTGTTTTCTTGAACTTGACTTGTAAATTGAATCTCATTTTACCCTTGCTTCTCTTCAACCAAGAGCTCCAACCTCTCCTGAAGAAGGTGAAATCCTTGTGGAAGTAGCTGATATTGCAAAGGATGCCGCTGATGAAGCTGCCAAGATCGCCGCTGAAGAGAATCTTGTGCAAGTTGACGAGGAGATCAGAAAAATCCCCGAAGAACCTGAGAAGTCCTCCAGCAACACGTCTGACCCCGCTGGGATGGATGTGGAGAAGGCGCCCGTCAACACTGACACGCCGAACCCTGATAACCAACCAGCGGCGTCAACCTTGCAGGTCCCATCAAGCAGCTTGGCGCTAATCACTTCACAGCACGAATCTAGAGCCCCCCGTTCATTTGACACTGGAGGGCTGAATTTTGATGAAGAAATTGCTTGGATCCTGCTCCCTCTGTCCCAAAGAACCTCTGAGGCCACTAATGCTACTGAAAACGCTGAAGATCTTGCCTTCATGGAAATCATGGCCATCGGGTTCAAGGGTGTCCAAGAAAGGTACACCCAAAGGTGGAACAGGGTCCAGGAAGAGCGCAAAGCTGCGGATCTGGTTGATCATAAATTGAAGGAGAAAACAAACGAGCTGCGTACATGGTACAACCAGCAGTCTCGCATTCTCAGAGATCAAGAAGAAAAGCTTGCCGCCTCTAGGAAAGAAGTGGCGACCTTGGACAACAAACTGACAGAGCGCGCAGTGCAGCTCGACGCCAGAGAGAAGGAACTTGCCGCCCGTGAAGAGACCCTTGCCGCCAAACTCCGCGGCAAGGATGAATAAATTGAGAAACTCCTTGAGCAAAGGACACAAGAGCTGGAAAAGAATCATAAAGATACTATTGAAACCCAAGCTCGAGATAGTGCTGCCAAGCTCAAGGAGGCTTCCGACAAAGTTGCTGCTGCTGCCGCCGCCAAGATCGAATTGGAGTCCCAAATGGCCAAGTTAAAGGAAGATCTTGCCGGCAGCGGCAAAGAAGTCGAGACTCTTAAGAACAAAATGCTGAAAGCAGCCCACACTCCAGGGGACCTGCAAACGCAGCTGTCGTCTAAGAATCAAGATCTTGATGCCGCCGCCAAGGCAATTGAAGATCTAAAATCCCAATCGGCCACCTTGGTAACAGACTTGGAATCTGCCAAGGAAAGGGAAAGAGTCTTGACGGTGAAACTGGAAAAGGAAGAGGCCTTGAGGAAGGATGCTGAGAACAACTACACCCAACTGCACGATAACCTTTCCCTCTGGACCGGCAGGCTTGTCAATGCTGCTGAGGGCATCACTTCCCAGATTGATGTTATGGATATGAAAAGCTGGGGGCTTCACCGTCAACGACAAGGAGGCCACCAGTGTTAGGCTGACCAAATTCTTTGGGGGTCTCATTGATGCCCCGAAGACATATCACGAAGACAGGTCTGCCGTGTTTGTTGATGAACCTCGGAAGTTTGCGCGCGAAGTTGTATACATGGTGCTGCTCAAACTTGCATATCGCCACCCTGATCTTGATCTCTCCGGGATCTTCAAGAGGTTGCTGAAGAACACCGATGTCACCGCCATCGACAAGGTTGTTGCTCCTCTTGCCGACAAGGTCCTCAACGTTCCTCGGGTCCAAGGCGATCGCCAAGATTAAGCTCGCCGTCGTATCCACTGCTGTGCTATCATGTAAAAGATATGTTTGATCTTATGTTAGATCTGCACTGCTTTTGTGATGTAATATAACTTTAATTCAATGGATGAATGAATGCCGTTTCCCCTGTATTACTTTGTCTTTGCATGTTTTTATACCCTACGCTTGCCAGAAGTCTTGCTGGTGTGCACACTTGCCGCGAGCGCTTGAGGAATGGATCCTTAGCAGTTTGGTGGAAATGCCGCTGCCGGCAAGTTTTCCTTTGACGTTTTCAATGCAGCTACTTAAATTGTTGAGCGGACTCGAAACAAAGTAAGAGCGCAACTGATCACGACAAGGTTTCTTTCGCGTGCAGGTTTTTCATACAAAGACTAAATCGTTCAAGGGAAATTGCAAATATAATAAGGAATTTGTTTCAAAGTTTTTCAACTTAGCTTTTCCTTGTACTGTCTTTCTTGTTGTATAAAATGATCACTTGAATGTCATTAAATGGTATCCCCATTGTCACTCCCCCCAGGAAACTTGCAGGCGAGGAATCCTTCTGTGCTTTGAGAAGAAGAAAGAAGAGGAAAGAGTGGTTTGGGAACCTTGAGAGTTCATCAGCCATTTCAATCAAACTAAAGTGTAACCACAACATCACATACATTCATACACAAATGAATATGTACAAAAAGTTGTGAAATACTTAGCTTTATTTCAGTTATGCACAGGGTCTGCGCTTGGCTTTGTACAAAGGGTTACAAGTCTTGACGACTAAGCTTGTACAAAAGGGGTTGCCAGGAGGCCCGGAAACTGCGCCTTACGGGTAGAATTTGCGAAGATGCTCAATATTCCATGAGTTCTGCACTTGACTGCCATCTTCGGTCTCTAGACGGACTGCGCCAGGTCTGGTGACTCGCACTACCCGATAAGGGCCTTCCCACTTCGGCGTCAACTTGTTTGATCCTTTGGCGGACTGAATGCGCCGAAGAACAAGGTCACCTTCCTCAAGGCTTCAGGCATGAACTTTGCGGCTATGATAGCGGCGCAAAGCTTCCTGGTAGCGTGCAGCTCGCATAGCCGCCCGAAGACGATCTTCCTCAAGGAGCATTGCATCATCTTGCCACAACTGCTCCTACTCCGCCTCATCATAGGCAAGCACTCGAGGTGACCCGTATATGAGTTCTGGGGGGAGCACCGCTTCTGCACCATAGACTAGGGAGAAGGGTGTTTGGCCGGTAGCTTAATTTGGTGTCGTTCTGACTGACCAAAGAACTGCCGGAAACTCATCAATCCAGCGTCTTCCACACTTGCGCAGCTTGTCAAAGGTTCTTGTCTTGAGACCATGCAGCACTTCAGCATTCATCCGTTCTGCTTGTCCGTTGCTTCTCGGGTGAGTGACAGGGGCAAAACAAATCTTGCTTCCAAGGTCTTGGATGTACTGCATGAAGGTGCGGCTCGTGAACTGAGTGCTATTGTCGGTGATGATTCTTTTAGGAACCCCGAAACGGCAAACCAGTCCTTTGAAGAACTTGACGGCTGACTGTGCTGTCACCTTCCTCACTGGCTCCACTTGAGGCCACTTTGTGAACTTGTCGATAGTGACATAAAAGAACTCAAAGCCCCCGATAGCACGGGGGAAGGGGTCCAAAATATCAAGCCCCCAGACCGAAAAAGGCCAGGAGAGAGGGATTGTTTGAAGAGCTTGAGCTGGCTGATGTATGTTTTTTGAATGGAACTGGCATGCTTCACACTTGGTTACTAGCTCAGTTGCATCTTGGAGGGCAGTGGGCCAATAGAAGCCTTGTCGGAAAGCCTTGCCGACAAGTGCTCTTGAACCTATGTGAGAGCCACATATGCCTCCATGTATCTCTGCCAACAGCTTTAGTCCGTCTTCTCGGCAAATACACTTCAATTTCACACCGTTCGGTCTCTTTCTGTATAGAATGCTATCCACAAACTGATACATACTTGACTGACGTGCTACTTTCTCAGCTTCTTCTTGATCATCGGGAAATTCTCATGTTTGAAGGAAATGAATTATCGGCTGTGTCCATGCCAGAGCCTGTGGCTCGACGACAAGGACCAAAGGCATCTTTTCTGCCGTGAGAGCGCTTGCCTCAGCGGCAAGAACCTGAGGCTCTGCGCGAAGCTGCTGCTCACCAACAGTTGTGTCATTGTCTCTGGCAACTTTCTTGCCAGTGGCTTCTGGGAGCTCTGCCGGAAAATACTTGCCGGTGTTCAACTTTCTTCTCTTGCTGGCCTGCGTTGATAGAGTGACTGATGGTTGATTCAAATGGAGCACAAAAGTTCCCGGTTCCACAGGAAGCTTTTGAGTGGCACACTTTGACAAATGATCAACAATGTTGTTTTCCGCATGAGGAATGTGCTCTGTTTGCAATCCATCAAAGTGTTCTTCCAATTTCCTCACTTCTTCCACATATGCTTCCATCAACGGGCTCTGGTAATCTTTGTTCACCTACTTCACAACAAGCTGCGAGTTGCCACGGATGATCAACTTTCTGATTCCAAGGTCCACTGCGATCATAAGACCGGCAAGGAGCCCTTCGTACTCAGCAGTGTTGTTCGTTGCTTTCTCCTTGGGAAAGTGCATTTGAATTATATACTTGAGGTGTTCTCCGGTGGGTGCGACAAGCAACACTCCAGCACCAGCACCTTGCAGCGAGATGACACCATTAAAGTACATGATCCATTCTTTGGTTGTCTCTTTGCCGGGGAGAGCTGTTTCTTGGATTTCCTCGTCTTGCGTTGGCGTCCATTCTGCAATGAACTCTGCCAAGGCCCTGCTCTAAATAGTTGATGTGCTTTCAAACTTAAGTGCAAAGCATGACAGTTCCAATGCCCACTCTACTATCCTGCCAGTTGCATCTGGATATCTCAAAATATGCTGCAACGGAAGGCGAGTGATGACGGTGATCTCATGTGCTTGGAAGTAGTGGTGCAACTTTCTCGACGCCATGAGAAGGCCGAAAAGCAACTTCTGCACTCCAGAGTATCTTGATCTAGCTCCCTACAGAAGGGAACTAACAAAATACACTGGTCACTGCACCACCTTCTTCTTTGGCACCATCTGCTGATCAGCTTCATTTGCTTGCGCTGTTTCTATTTTGTCGGCACCAGACCTTGCCGGAGAAGATTCGGGTTTGTCGTTGGACAGGCTTGCCGCTGCTGCTTCTTCGTCATCAACTTCTCTCTGCGCCACTAATGCAGCACTGACCACTTGATTTATTGCCGCTAGATATAGCAACAACGGCTCTTGTGGTTTAGGCGCAACTAGTGTTGGCGCGGAAGACAGGTATCCTTGCAAATCCTGCAGCGCGGCCTCCACTTCCGGAGTCCATTTCATTGGACCTTCCTTTTTCAAAATCTTGAAAAATGGCAGGGCGCGCTCAGCAGATTTTGAAACGAACCTACTTAAGGCAGCAACACAGCCGGCACGACGCCGCACATCCTTAACGCTTTTTGGTGCTTGAATCTGCTCAATTGCTTTGATCTTGTCGGGATTTGCTTCAATTCCACGTTGAGACACAAAGAACCCGAGAAGTTTGTCGGATGGAACGCCGAACACACACTTCTCAAGGTTGAGATTCAAATTGATCTTGCGCAAGTTTGAAAATGTTTCTTCTAAATCTTGAATGAGGGTTGATTTGTCCTTGGTCTTGACCACTATATCATCCATATACGCTTCCACATTCCTATGCAGCTGAGGCTCAAAACCAATCTGGACTGCTTTTGCAAATGTTGAACCAGCACTCTTTAATCCGAAAGGCATACGGACGAAGCAGTATATGCCACATGGAGTAATGAATACGGTTTTCTCCTCATCCTCCTTGGCCATGAATATCTGATGGTACCCAGAATATGCATCAAGGAAGGAGAGTAGATCACAGCCGGCAGTAGAGTTTATAATCTGATCAATACGCGGCAAAGGGAAAGGATCCTTTGGACATGCTTTATTAATATCAGTGTAGTCAATACAAAGTCTCCACTTTCCATTTTCCTTACGCACTACAACTGGATTTGCCAACCAAGTTGGATGTAGTACACCTCTAACCAAACCTGCTGCTTCAAGTATTTTGATTTCCTAGGCAATGAACTATTGCCGCTCCAAAGCCTGCTTCCTGACCTTCTGCTTGATGGGCCGAGCGTGGGGACAGACAGCAAGATGGTGCTCAATTACCTCCCTGGGAACACCGGGGATGTCAGAAGGTTGCCATGCAAACACATCGACATTGGCCCGTAGGAAGGTAACGAGCGCGCTTTCCTATTTGCTGTCAAGAGAGGCACTGATGGTGAAGGTACCGCCAGTGCCGTCCTCCTTTGCTGACACCTTCTTCGTTGCTGGTGGAGTGGCCTTGGATTTCTTGCCGGTAGAGCACTCCGGCAAGTCTTCAACAGGTGCGCAGCACTCCGAGGAGGTGCGCTTCCCGGAATTCTTGTCAGAGGTCTTGCCGAACTTCTTGCTTTTCTTCTTCTTGGCAGGAGCTGGCGCCTTGGCGGCCTCTACTGCAACCGCATCTCTATATAGTTTGTCGACGCATATGACTGCATCCTTCTTGTCAGAATTGATGGAAATGACACCCATCGGCCCTGGCATCTTCAACATGTTGTAGGCATAGTGGGATGCTGCCATAAACTTAGCCAAAGTTGGGCGGCCAAGAATTCCATTATATAGCAAGGGGATCTTAACAACATCAAATACAATCTTCTCTGTTCTATAGTTCAATTCCCCGCCAAACATCACCGGCAATGTGATCTTCCCCTTGGGTTGGCTCCTTCCCGGGTTGACTCCTTGGAATGTACCAGTCTGCTCGAGCTCTTCGTCAGGAATCTGCAGCCTCTTGATTACTTTTGGAGAAATCAAATTTAAGCCAGCCCCACCATCAACTAACATTTTCATGACCTGGAGGTTGCGAATTGTTGGTGAAACCAACAGTGGCAAACACCCGACCGCCGTTGTGCGATCAGGGTGATCCTCGGCATCGAAAGTGATAGGCGTGTGTGACCATTTGAGTGGCTTTTGGGTGCCTATTGCCGGTTCCGCTGCGTTGACCTCACGCGTCCACTGCTTGAGTTGGCGGTGAGAGGAATGCAGAGATGCACTCCCGTCAATACACATGGCCTCAGTTGGCTTTTGGAATTCCTGCTCACTGGACTCTCCGTCGTCCTCTTCTTCCTCACTTCCATCATCTTCCTCTTTCTTTTCACGACCTCTAGCAGGCTTCTCTTTTTGCTGCTTGGCCTTGCCACGGCGGCCTCCTCGACCACCAGGACCCTTTTTGCCGGATCCGCCAGCACCATCCTGACCCTTCTCCTTGTCGCGTTTTTCATATTCAGCTTTCTGCTTCTCAGCGAGGTGCTCGACTTGTCGGCACTCTTGGAGATCATGGCCCTTGGTGCAGTGAATCTTGCAGTATGGCCCATCAGATTTGCCGGCCTTCTCATTTGCCGCCGCCTCCTGACAAGCGACGCATACAGTAGCCTCCTTGCCAGAGTCTTCCGTTTTGGCTTTCTTGGCGGTGTTGGAGTTGCCGGACCCTTCAACAGCCATCACAGTTTTGCCTTTGCGCTTCCTGTTGCGCTTTCGGCCTTTCTTCTTTGGGGTGGCAGCATCGTCGTCCTCGGAGTCCACCTCGGCACCAGCGTCCTCCCCGGGAAGTCTCCTTCCTTCCTCAGTGCGCGTGCACTTATCCGCCAACGTGTAGAGCTCGTTGACGGTCTTTGGCAGCTTGACGTTCATCTTTTCCCGCATCCTTCGATTGCGCACGTTCGTGTGGAAAGCGGCAATCACGGCTGTGAGGTGCACATCCGGGATATTGCGGTGCACGCGGCTGAATCTCTGGATGTACTTGAGCAAAGTTTCACCATCTCTTTGCAGGATCACTTGTAGGTCGCTCGGCTGTCCAGGGGCCTTGTGGCCTCCGGTAAAGGCACCAACAAACTCATTGCATAGGTCTGACCATGAAGAAATGGAGTTCTCCAGCAAGTTCATCAGCCAAGATCTCATGTTGGGCTTCAGTACCAACGGAAAGTAATTGGCAAGAATCTTCTCGACTCTTCCCCCGGCAGCTTGCATGGCAATCGTGTAGATGCCCAGAAATTCCGCCGGGTTTAGCTTGCCATCGTACTTCTGGTACTTCCGGCTTGAAGGCCCGGATAGACAGCCAGCGGACTTGCCGCAGCTCACGGGTGAAGGCTGGACATCCGACCTCGTAAGGCAGATATCCGCCAGCCTCGGGTGCAGGCTCATCAACAACTGGTCTGTTGCGCACGTCGGATTGACGGCGCGCCTCCCAGCACCGTTCAATGGTGGTGCATGCATCCTCTACCCATCTATCTTGCAACACTTGCCGCTGATCTTGCCGCGCCCATGGATCTGAAGAGGCCATTGACATCTCGTCGGGCTCCGTAGTTCGTTGGGTTTGTCGCGGCTGCTGACGTTGCTGCTCTTGAAGTTGTTGTCGCGGAGGTGATTGCACCGTTGGTGCAGCGCCATCAACACGGCCACCAGTTGGAGTTGCTGGTGTGATTCACAGACGCCGTGAGGGCTCCGCTTGCTGCAACTTGCTCGTTTCGGCGAATCCGATGAGGCTCTGAATGGTGGCTATCCACTCATCCATCTTCTCCACCGTTGGAGGGAATTTTAGCAGCATTTGGGCTCGCGCTATCACCTCTGCTGCTGTGACTGGCATGGCCGGATGTGAAGAATGTGATGTCGCTCTACTCCTGGCAGAGCCAGCAGGAGCGCCATTGCGATCTTGCTGCCGTGGCGCATGTTTAGCAACGGGCTGTCGTGGCGGAGGTGGTGCCCGAGGACATGGAACTTGATCGACAGGAGTCTTGCCATGTGGACGCCGCCGCCCGGAGTCGTCGAGGCCGCTCAGAGTCATGCTGCGCCCATCATGCGACGGGCGCGGTGTGTGCCTTGATGCAGCATCTCTGGACTTCGCCGCGGCGGGATCTTGGCTCGCGCCGGCCCGGGCATGGTTGCTTCGATGGCTGCGCTCATCGACGCGGCGAGGAGGAGGAAGACCTCCATCCGCTCCGCCTACGCCGTTGCGGCCATGTTCGCCGGAGAGTCGAGGAAGTTGGTCATCTTCACTGCCTCCGCCTCCTGCTTCAGCCACGGTGGGCATGGCGACCACGCCGCCTACGCTGGTCGTGCCAACCGCGGTTTCCACACCGCCCGCGTTGGCCGCGTCGCCTACGCTGCCTGCGGATACGTGCGAAGGAACCTTGGAGGTGGAAGGAGCCGTCATCGTGATGCCCTTCTTCTTGGGAGCCATCAACGATGAAGAAGATGATGATGAAGCTGATGAAACTGATGCGCAATCTGCTGATTCAGGTTCACGCAAGCGATCCCCCTACCTGGCGCACCAAAGATGTCGTGCGTACGACCATCTATGGGGCCATCTAGCCCCTTTGTGGTTCGACTAGGGAAATCAACAAGCACAAAGAGCAGAACCAGTAGAGACGCAAAGAGTTTACCCAGGTTTGGGCCACCGTGATGTGTAAAACCCTACTCCTGCTTTGGTGCATTGGATGTGTATAAGCCCAAGTACATGGAGCGCTTCTTCCGATAAGGTGCAGAAAGAGCATCTACGCATGCAAGCTGTGCAATGATTCAATCCTTGTAAACGTTGCCCTGGCCCTCCTTTTATAGCTCAAGGGGTTACCACAGTGGCAAAATAGTCATTACAAGTCGATTGGATAGCAAACAGTGCTATCATACCTAACTCTGCCAGTTTAGGACAAAAGCATTAAATGCGCCGTTAGGTGTCATGTCGAGGAGTAGCCCCGGCAAGGTTTCTACACCACTCGCCCAGCTACCTCCTATTAGCTTGACACACCATCTGGACGGGTGTCATTAAAGGCAAATCTCCTTCCAGTGTGCTGACACGTGCCCGACAAATCTCACCAACCAGCCTATGAGGTCGACACCTCACCGATTAGCGACTATCTACTCGGTGAGGTGGAGCGCTGATGAGCTAGCGAAAGCTTGCCGGCACGGAGCTTGCCGGGCCTTTATCTTGCTGGGTCAAATCTTGCTGGTGAGAAATGTCTTCATCTTCAGTACTGGTTGAGTACTTGTTGATGCTTCATCTTGATCTTCTCCCCAGTAGCTTCTACAACTGGGTCTTGAATCTAGATCTTGGTAATTTCTGGCAAGCCTGGCCAGCAAGGAAGCTACCACTGTCTGTGCATAAGTCAGGGTACAAAATACCCATGTTTTATACACCGACACCTTGCTGCCCTTCCGATGACGTGTGAGTAGTTTACCACAGACCTACGGGTCCATAGCTAGTAGCTAGATGACTTCTTCTCTCTCTTTGATCTTCAATACCATGTTCTCCTCGATGTTCTTGTAGTTCTATCCGATGTAATCTTCTTTTGCGGTGTGTTTGTTGGGATCCGATGAATTGTGAGTTTATGATCAGATTATTCATGAGAAATATTTGAGTCTTCTATGAACTCTTTTATGCATGATTATTATAGCTTTGTATTTCTCTCCGATCTATCGATTTGGTTTGGCCTACTAGATTGATTTATCTTGCAATGGGAGAGGTGCTTTGTGATGGGTTCAATCTTGCGGTGCTCAATCCCAGTGACAGAAGGGGACATGACTCGTATTTGTATTGTTGCCATTAAGGATAAAAAGATGGGGTTTAATCATATTTCTTGAGTTTAATTTGTCTACATCATGTCATGTTGCTTAAGGCGTTACTTTGTTTCAAACTTAATACCCTAGATGCATGCTGGATAGCGGTCGATGGGTGGAGTAATAGTAGTAGATGCAGGCAGGAGTCGGTCTACTTGTCTCGGGCATGATGCCTATATACATGATCATTTCCATGAATCTGTCATTATTATTTTCTTTTCTATCAATTGCCCAACAGTAATTTGTTTACCCACCGTATGCTATGCGTTCAAGAGAGAAGCCTCTAGTGAAAACTATGGCCCCCGGTCTACTTTATCATATATAAAAAACCTAAAAATACCTTGCTGGAATTTATTTAATTTTATTTTAATTAGTATTTTAGTTTATCTATTTATCTCTATAAGATTAAATCCTTCCAAATAACCGCTAAGAGGATTGACAACCCTCTTATTCGCGTTGGGTGCAAGTGTTCGCTCTTGTGTGTGCAGGTGCGCTTAACGGAATTTTGCTTGGTTCTCCTACTGGATTGATAACCTTGGTTCTTAACTGAGGGAAATACTTATCTCTACTGTACTGCATCATCCTCTCCTCTTCGGGGAAATACCAACGCAGACTACAAGTAGCAGGAAGAATTTCTGGCGCCGTTGCCGGGGAGACATCATCAAAATTACCAAGTACCTTCACACAAACTATCATGCACTTGCATTTACTTTATTTGCCTTTTATTTGCATTTGCCTCGCTTTTTCATCTCCCCCACTTCTTTTTTTTTAGAAAAACACAAAATATTTTTATTTGCTTGTTAGCTAGTTTGCTTGCTTTGTCGCGATGTCTCAAGAAAATACAAAATTGTGTGACTTTTCCAATACTAATAATAATGATTTTATTAGTACTCCTATTGCTCCTCCCACCACTAGTGCAGAGTCGTGTGACATTAATGCTGCCTTGCTTAATCTTGTTATGAAAGAACAATTTTTTGGTAGTCCTAATGAAGATGTTGCATCCCATCTAAATACTTTCGTTGAACTTTGTGATATGCAAAATAAGAAAGATGTGGATAATGATGTTGTCAAATTAAAATTATTTCCATTCTCACTACGAGACCGTGCTAAAACTTGGTTTTCATCCTTGCCTAGAAATAGTATTGATTCTTGGGATAAGTGTAAAGATGCTTTTATTACGAAGTTTTTTCCTCCCGCTAAGATTATTTCTTTAAGAAATCAAATTATCAATTTTAAGCAACTTGAGCATGAACATGTTGCACAATCTTGGGAGAGAATGAAATTAATGATAAGAAATTGCCTAACTCATGGCTTGAATTTATGGATGATCATACAAAAAAATTATGCAGGACTAAACTTTGTATTTAGAAATTTGCTAAACTCTGCCGCAGGTGGTACTTTTATGGAAATTACATTGGAAGAAGCTACCAAACTTCTTGATAATATCATGACAAATTATTCTCAATGGCACACTGAACGAACCAACTGGTAAGAAGGTAAATTCTGTTGAAGAAATTAATACTTTGAGTGATAAGATGGATGCTCTATTGAAATTGGTTGCTAGTAAAAATGCTCATATTGATCCTAATGATGTGCCATTGTCTACCTTGATTGAGCAAAATAATGATGCTATTGATGTGAATTTTGTCTCTAGAAATAATTTCAACAACAATGATTATAGGGGTAATTTCAATCCTAGACCGTTTCCTGGAAATTCCTCTAATAATTATGGCAATCCTTACGGTAATTCTTATAATAATAATAATAATAATAGGATGCCCTCTGATATTAAAAGTAATATTAAAGAATTTATTAGTTCACAAAAGAATTTCAATGCTATGATAGAAGAAAAATTGAATAGAGTTGATGAATTGGCTAGGAACATGGATAGAATTGCTCATGATGTGGAAAATCTCAAAACTAAAATTTTGCCACCCAAGCACGATATAAATGAGTCTATTGAGCTATCTATGTCTCCATTAATTAAAGTAAAGAAAGGACCGCTAGGTTGAGAGCTAAGCGAGAATTTCTAGAAAAAGCGATTCCACCCGGTTTCTATCGTAGTAATGATGAAGATATTAAAATGATTGGTGTCACTCCTATTGAATAATTATTTAGTAACATAAAACTTGATGAAAAAGGGACTGAAGAAGAGTCAACTTTAGATAGAAGGATTCCCAATTGCTTGGAGGGTGATAATCTTGATGAAAAAAAAGAAAAAAGTGGGTTTGGAGAGGTCAAAACTTTAAATAGTAATGCACCCACTACTTTAGATTACAAGGACTTTAATTATGATAGTTGTTCTTTAATTGAGTATATTTCCTTGTTGCAATCCATGATTAATTCACCAAATGCATATGAACAAAATAAAGCTTTCACTAAACATATTGTAGAAGCCATGATGAAAGCACATGAAGAAAAACTTGAGTTGGAAGTTTCAATTCCTAGGAAATTACAAGATGAATGGGAACCTACTATTAAAGTCAAAATTAAGGATTATGAATGTAATGCTCTTTGTGATCTTGGCGCTAGAGTTTCCACTATACCAAAGCCTTTGTGTGATGTGCTAGGTCTCACCGACATGGATCCTTGTTCCCTTAATTTGCATCTTGCGGATTCCACTACTAAAAACCCATTGGGTACAATAAATGATGTGCTTATTCTTGCAAATAGAAACTATGTGCCTGTGGACTTTATTGTTCTTGATATTGAATGTAATCCTTCTTGCCCTATAATACTTGGTAGGCCGTTTCTACAAACAATTGGTGCTATTATTGATATGAAAGAAGGTAATATAAGATTTCAATTTCCATTAAAGAAAGGGATGGAAAATTTCCCTAGAAAGAGAATTAAAGCACCTTATGAATCTAGGGTATGACGATAATTCAGATCTTTACAAACTGTTCTGTTTTAGACAGATTCTGTTTTTGTTGCATAGTTTAGTTATTTTGATGAATCTATGGATCGTATCGGGGGGTATGAGTCATGGAGAAGTTGGAGTACAGTAGAAGTATGCCAATATTAAATATGAATCAATTTACAACAGTACCTAAATTTTAAGATTTGTTTGTTATACTAATGGATCTCACGAGGTTTCTGTTGAGTTTTGTGTGCTGAAGTTTTCAAGTTTTGGGTGAGACTACGATGGACAAAGGAATAAGGAGTGGCAAGAGCCTAAGCTTGGGGATGCCCAAGGCACCCCAAGATAATATTCAAGGAATAATCAAGCGTCTAAGCTTGGGGATGCCCCGGAAGGCATCCCCTCTTTCTTCTACAATCTATCGGTAACTCACTTGGAGCTATATTTTTATTCATCACATGATATGTGTTTTACTTGGAGCGTATTGTGATATAGTTTGTTTGCTTTTGTTTGGTTTTTAGTTTGTCACAATCATCTTTGCTGAACACACCTTTTTGAGAGGGACACACATTATTCATGATTTATTAGAATACTCTATGTGCTTCACTTATATCTTTTGAGCTAGGCAGTTGCTCTGGTGCTTCACTTATATCTTTTAGAGCACGGCGGTGGTTATATTTTAAAGAAATAGTTGCAATCTCATGCTTCAATTATATCATTTTGAGAGTCTAATGAATAGCAATGGTAATATGCACGGATTATGAATTTGGTCCTGATATGATAGGTATTCAAGAGGTATATAATAAAAACTTTCTTGTAGATCACTGAATAAGATAAGTTTGATTCCTTGCAATAGTTTTGTGATATTAAGTTGGTAATATGTGGGAGGTATTAGTAGATAATTGTGGATTAGTAAAAATATTGGTGTTTAGGTTTGTGATTCCCGAAGCATGCACGTAGGATCTGTCGTTATGCTAAGAAGTTGGAGCATGATTTATTGTTGATTGTCTACCTTATGAGTGGCGGTCGGGGATGAGCGATGGACCTTGTCCTACCAATCTATCCCTCTAGGGGCATGCGTAGTAGTACTTTGCTTCGAGGGCTAATAAACTTTCGCAATAAGTATGTGAGTTCTTTATGACTAATGTGAGTTCATGGATTATACGCACTCTCACCCTTCCGCAATTTGCTAGCCTCTTCGGTACCGCGCATTTCCCTTTCTCACATCAAGAGTTGGTGCAAACTTCGCCGGTGCATCCAAACCCCGTGATATGATATGCTCTATCACCCATAAGCCTCTTTACATCTTTCTCAAAACAGCGACTATACCTACCTATCATGGCATTTCCATAGCCATTCCGAGATATATTGCCATGCAACTTCCACCGTTCCGTTTTTGATGACACAGATCGTCATTGGCATATTGCTTTGCATGATCATATAGCTGACATAGTATTTGTGGCTCAGCCACCGTTCATCATTTTTATACATGTTACACTAGCATCATTGCACATCCTGGTACACTGCCAGAGGCATTCATATAGAGTCATATTTTTGTTCTAGTATCGAATTCTAATATTGAGTTGTAAGTAAATAAAAGTGTGATGATCATCATTATTTGAGCATTGTCCCAGTGAGGAAAGGATGATGGAGACCATGATTCCCCCACAAGTCAGGATGAGACTCCGGACGAAAAAAAAGATGCAAAAAAGAGCCATGAAAAAAAATGAGAGAAAAAGAGAGAAGGGGCAATGTTACTATCCTTTTTCCACACTTGTGCTTCAGAGTAGCACAATGATTTTCATATAGAGAGTCTCCTATTTTGTCACTTTCATATACTAGTGGGAATTTTTCATTATAGAACTTGGCTTGTATATTCCGATGATGGGCTTCCTCAAATGCCCGAGGTCTTCATGAGCAAGCAAGTTGGATGCACACCCACTTAGTTTTCATGTTGAGCTTTTATACACTTATAGCTCTTAGTGCATCCGTTGCATGGCAATCCCTACTCCTCGCACTGACATCAATTGATGGGCATCTCCATAGCCCGTTGATTAGCCTCGTTAATGTGAGACTATCTTCTTATTTTTTACTTCCCCTTATTGATCTCTACCACCACACTCTATTCCACCTATAGTGCTATATCCATGGCTTGCACTCATGTATTGCGTGGGAGTTGAAAAAGCTGAAGCGCCTTGAAAAGTATGAACCAATTGCTCGGCTTGTCATCAGGGTAGTGCATCATAAATACTTTGTGTTAAGAAGATGGAGCATGACAGGATTATATGATTTTGTAGGGATAACGTTCTTTAGCATTTTTATTTTGAAAGACATGATTGTTTATTAGTATGCCTGAGTATTGATGTCTTTATATCAAATTATAGACTATTGCTTTGAATCATTCAGATCTTATTATTCATACCGTAAGAGAAAGATTACATGATGAAACATGGTAGGTAGCATTCCACATCAAAAATTCTGTTTTTATCATTTACCTAGTCGAGGACGAGCAGGAATTAAGCTTGGGGATGCTTGATACGTCTCCAACGTATCTATAATTTTTGATTGTTCCATGCTATTATAGTATCAATCTTGGATGTTTTATATGCCATTATATATCATTTTTTGGGACTAACCTATTAACCCAGTGCCCAGTGCCTGTTGCTGTTTTCTGCATGTCTTTGCCTTTTCTGAAAATCATTATCAAAAAACTTTGGATTAATTTTTTCTGGGCCAGAAGAGACCCAGGAAGCTTCGGGAGAAGACAAGAAGAGTCATGAGGAGGTGACAAGCCTGGAGGGCGCGCCCCAGGGGGGTGGCCGCGCCCCCCAGTCTTGTGGGCCCCTCGTGGCACATCTTGACCTAATTCCATCGCTATAAATTCACAAATATTCCCAAACCAACAGAGAGACAGAAGAGAAAACCTTTCCGCCACCGCAAGCCTCTGTTCTTCCGCGATCCCATCTGGAGGCCTTTTCCGGTATTCTGCCGAAGGGGGAATCGATCACGAAGGGCTTCTACATCAACCTTGCTGCCCTTCCGATGATGTGTGAGTAGTTTACCACAGACCTACGGGTCCATAGCTAGTAGCTAGATGGCTTCTTCTCTCTCTTTGATCTTCAATACCATGTTCTCCTCGGTGTTCTTGGAGTTCTATCCGATGTAATCTTCTTTTGCGGTGTGTTTGTTGGGATCCGATGAATTGTGAGTTTATGATCAGATTATTCATGAGAAATATTTGAGTCTTCTCTGAACTCTTTTATGCATGATTATTATAGCTTTGTATTTCTCTCTGATCTATCGATTTGGTTTGGCCTACTAGATTGATTTATCTTGCAATGGGAGAGGTGCTTTGTGACGGGTTCAATCTTGCGGTGCTCAATCCCAGTGACAGAAGGGGACATGACACGTATTTGTATTGTTGCCATTAAGGATAAAAAGATGGGGTTTAATCATATTGCTTGAGTTTAATTTGTCTACATCATGTCATCTTGCTTAAGGCGTTACTCTGTTTCATACTTAATACCCTAGATGCATGCTGGATAGCGGTCGATGGGTGGAGTAATAGTAGTAGATGCAGGCAGGAGTCGGTCTACTTGTCTCGGACGTGATGCCTATATACATGATCATTTCCATGAATCCGTCATAATTAATTGCTTTTCTATCAATTGCCCAACAATAATTTGTTAACCCACCGTATGCTATGTGTTCAAGAAAGAAGCCTCTAGTGAAAACTATGGCCCCCGGTCTATTTTATCATATATAAAAAACCTAAAAATACCTTGCTGCAATTTATTTACTTTTATTTTAATTAGTATTTTAGTTTATCTATTTATCTCTATAAGATTAAATCCTTGCAAATAACCGCTAAGAGGATTGACAACCCTCTTATTTGCATTGGGTGCAAGTGTTTGCTCCTGTGTGTGCAGGTGCGCTGAACGGAATTTTGATTGGATCTCCTACTGGATTGATAACCTTGGTTCTTCACTGAGGGAAATACTTATCTCTACTGTACTGCATCATCCTCTCCTCTTCGGGGAAATACCAACGCAGACTACAAGTAGCAATGACGGATTCATGACAATGATCATGTATATTGGCATCACGTCCGAGACAAGTAGACCGACTCCTCCCTGCATCTACTACTATTACTCCACCCATCGACTGCTATCCAGCATGCATCTAGGGTATTAAGTATGAAACAGAGTAACGCCTTAAGCAAGATGGCATGATGTAGACAAAGTAAACTCAAGCAATATGATTAAACCCCATCTTTTTATTCTTAATGGCAACAATACAAATACGTGTCATGTCCCCTTCTGTCACTGGGATTGAGCACCGCAAGATTGAACCCATCACAAAGCACCTCTCCCATTGCAAGATAAATCAATCTAGTAGGCCAAACCAAATCAATAGATCGGAGAGAAATACAAAGCTATAATAATCATGCATAAAAGAGTTCAGAGAAGACTCAAATATTTCTCATGAATAATCTGATCATAAACTCATAATTCATCGGATCCCAACAAACACACCGCAAAAGAAGATTACATCGAATAGAACTCCAAGAACATCGAGGAGAACATGGTATTGAAGATCAAAGAGAGAGAAAAAAACCATCTAGCTACTAGCTATGGACCCGTAGGTCTGTGGTAAACTACTCACACATCATCGGAAGGGCAGCAAGGTTGATGAAGAAGCCCTCCGTGATCGATTCCCCCTCCAGCAGAGAACCGGAAAAGGCCTCCGGATGGGATCGCGGAAGAACAGAGGCTTGCGGCAGCAGAAAGGTTTTCTCTTCTGTCTCTTTGGTATATTGGGAATATTTGGGAATTTATAGCGTTGGAATTAGGTCTGGAGGGGCTACGAGGGACCCACAAGCCTGGGGGCACGCCTACCCCCCTGGGCGCGCCCTCCAGACTTGTCGCCTCCTCGTGGCTCTTCTGGTATTCTCCCGAAGCTTCGTGGGTCTCTTCTGGTCCAGAAAAAATTAATCCAAAGTTTTTTTCTCGTTTGGATTCTTTTTAATAATGATTTTCTGAAAAGGCAAAAACAAGCAGAAAACAGCAACTGGCACTGGGCACTGGGTTAATAAGTTAGTCCCAAAAAATGATATATAATGGCATATAATTGCATATAAAACATCCAAGATTGATACTATAATAGCATGGAACAATCAAAAATTATAGATACGTTGGAGACGTATCAATGATGTGTGTCATAAAAACGGAACGGTGGAAGTTGCATGTCAATATACCTCGGAATGGCTATGGAAATGCCATGATAGGTAGGTATGGTGGCTGTTTTGAGGAAGATATAAGGAGGCTTATGTGTGATAGAGTGTATCATATCACGGGGTTTGGATGCACCGGCGAAGTTTGCACCAACTCTCGAGGTGAGAAAGGGCAATGCACGGTACCGAAGAGGCTAGCAAATTGCGGAAAGGTGAGAGTGCGTATAATCCATGGACTCACATTAGTCATCAAGAACTCACATACTTATTGCGAAAGTTTATTAGCCCTCGAAGCAAAGTACTACTACGCATGCCCCTAGGGGGATAGATTGGTAGGAAAAGACCATCGCTCGTCCCCGACCGCCACTCATAAGGTAGACAATCAAGAATAAATAATGCTCCAACTTCTTAGCATAACGACAGATCATATGTGCATGCTTCGGGAATCACAAACCTTAACACCAATATTCTTACTAAACCACAATTATCTACTAGTACCTCCCACATGTTACCATCTTAATTATCGCAAAACTATTGCAAGGAATCAAACTTATCATATTCAATGATCTACATGAAAGTTTTTATTATATCCCTCTTGAATACCTATCATATTAGGACCAAATTCATAACCCGTGCATATTACCATTGCTATTCATTAGAATCTCAAAAATATATAAGTGAAGCATGAGAGTGCAACTATTTCTTTAAAATATAACCACCGCCGTGCTATAAAAGATATAAGTGAAGCACTAGAACAACTGCCTAGCTTAAAAGATATAAGTGAAGCACATAGAGTGTTCTAACAAATCACGAATAATGTGTGTCCCTCTCAAAAAGGTGTGTTCAGCAAAGACGATTGTGGCAAACTAAAAAGCAAACAAACTATAGCACAAGACGCTCCAAGTAAAACACATATCATGTGATGAATAAAAATATAGCTCCAAGTGAGTTACCGATAGATTGTAGACGAAAGAGGGCATCCCCAAGCTTAGACGCTTGAGTATTACTTGAATATTACCTTGGGGTGCCTTGGGCATCCCCAAGCTTAGGCTCTTGCCGCTCCTTATTCCTTTGTCCATCGTAGTCTCACCCAAAACTTGAAAACTTCAGCACACAAAACTCAACAGAAACCTCGTGAGATCCGTTAGTATAACAAACAAATATTAAACTTTAGGTACTGTTGTAAATTGATTCATATTTAATATTGGCATAATGCTACTGTACTCCAACTTATCCATGACTCATACCCCCCGATACGATCCATAGATTCATCAAAATAAGCAAACTATGCAACAAAAACAGAATCTGTCTAAAACAGAACAGTCTGTAAAGATCTATTTAGAAGCTATACTTCTGTAACTCCAAAAATTCTGAAATATTAGGAAAACGTAAAAATTCATATACCAATACTGTGTAAAAATTTCAGAATTTTATCACGATCCAGTACAGAACCAAAAATCAAGCACTGGACTCAAAACTTTCTGTTTTCAAACAGCATCAATTATACTATCATCTAAATCATTCCAAAGGCATTACTTGGCACAAACACTAATTAAAAGATAAAAACACAATCATAACAGAGGCTACAATTGTGTAAACACACAAGAACAGAAATTAAAACAAAAATTTATTTTATTTATTGGGTTGCCTCCCAACAAGCGCTATTGTTTTATGCCCCTAGCTAGGCATAATCCATAGTTTCAAGTGTTGTCATCCTTGGTTTTTGCTAATTTGGGTATGTTACTCTCGAAACCGGGAGGTTCTTTGCGCTTCCCATTACTTTCATAAAAGAAAGCAATTTTTTTGTCTAAAGTGTCCAACCGCTTGTTGCAAATAGTAAGAAGATTATTCATGCGGTTGAGATTTCCACTAATATTTTTGAGAGGCTCTTTAGACTTTTGTAACTCAACCAAATTTTTCTATATGTCACCTAATTTTTTCCAAAATTTGAATCCCCTCTTGGGTATAATTAAATCCTTTTTATGGGGGTGGAGTTCCCACCATTCCTTCTATTACCTCATAAGCAGTATTAGCATCGCTATCAATGAAATTCCCTTTAGTGGCAAAATCCAAAAGTTGTCTATTTGGCATAGTTAGCCCTACATAAAAGTTTCGCAACAAAATTTTCATATCCCCTTTTATGGTGCAAACACGATAAGATTCCATTATCCTACACCAAGCATCTTTTAAATTTTCTCCTTGTTTCCGTTTGAAGTAAAGAACTTCAAAGTCCGGTGACAAAGGAGGGATGGTGATACTAGTCATAGTGACAAGGCAAGCAGGCTAGCAAACAATCAAACGAAAATATTTTTGTGTTTTTTGTAAAATTGTTTTAGAAGTGGGGGAGATGAAAACGAGAGGCAAATGCAAATAAAATAAATGCAAGTGGATGATAGTTTATGCGAAGGTACTTGATAAGTTTTGGTGATGTCTCCCCGGCAACGGCGCTAGAAATTCTTCCTGCTACTTGTAGACTGCGTTGGTATTTCCCCGAAGATGAGAGGATGATGCAGTATAGTAGAGATGAGTATTTCCCTTAGTTAAGAACCAAGGTTATCAATCTAGTAGGAGAACCACACAGAACCTCGTTAGCAGCACCTACACACACAAAAGCAAACACTTGCACCCAACGCAAATAAGAGGTGTCAGTGTATAAAACATTGGTATTTTATACCCTGACTTATGCACAGACGGTGGCAACCTCCTTGCCGGCCAAAGCTTTGCCGGGAACCGCCAAGATCAAGATTCGGAGTCCAGCCGCAGAAGCTACTAGAAAGAAGCTCAAAACACAACACTCGACTAGTACCAAAGATGAAGACATTCCTTGCCGGCAAGGCTGAACCGGCAAGGTGAAGACCCGGCAAGCTCCGTGCCGGCAAACTTAAGCCAGCCCTCCAGCGCTCCACCTGGCTATCAGGTGTTCGCTGATGTGTGAGGTGTCGACCGCGCAGGTTGGTTGGTGAGGCTTGTCGGGCACGTGTCAGCACGCTGGGACAAGATTTGCCCCTAATGACACCCGTCCAAGAGGCGTGTCAGGATAATACGAGGTAGCTGGGCAAGCGGTGCAGAAACCTTGCCGGGACTACCTCTCCACATGACACCTAGCGTCGCATTTAATGCCTTTGTCCTAAATTGGTAGAGTTAGGTACGATAGCACTGTTTGCTATCTAATCGCTATGTAATTACTGTTTTGTCACTGTGGTAACCCCTTGAACTATAAAAGGAGGGCCAACAGTTTAGAGGATTCGAACCCCTTTTCAAACACAAGCACGTCTCGCGTAGCTCCCCCCCCCCCCACGCCTTGCCGGGACAGGCGCTCCTTGTACTATGCTTCTGCACCATCAATACACCAAAGGCAGGAGTAGGGTTTTACGCTTCTCAGCAGCCCGAACCTGGGTAAATCCCTCGCGCTCCCCATTGTCCATGCTCTTTGTGCACGTCGACCTCCCCCGCCGAACCATAAGGGGCTGCATGGCCCCATAGATGGTCGTACCCTGACATCTTTGGCGCGCCAGGTAGGGGCTGCGTCGTTTGCGCGAACCTTGAACAGTGGGTTGCGCGTCTTCTTCATCATCTTCATCGACTTCATCCTCGTCCTTCTCGTCGTCGATGGCGCCCAAGAAGAAGGGGATAACGATGACGGCCACCCCGCACGCATCCGCGGGCGGCGCAGGTGGCCTGGCCAATGCGGGTGGCGCGGATACCGCGGTTGGCACGACCAGCGCAGGCGGCGCGGTCGCCATGCCTACCACGGTCAGCGCAAGGGACGAGCACGCCAGAGGCAGTCGACCTCCTTGGTCCTCTGACAAACGGAGCCGCGACGGCGCGGGCAGAGCGGATGGATGACCTCCTCCTCCTCCTCCTCTCCGCGGAGGCAAACGCAGCCACCGGAGCAGCAATGCCCGGGGCGGCGCGAGCCGAGATCCCGCTGCGGTACCGTCCAACGATGCTGCTTCAGGACAGACGCCGCGCCCCTCGCACAATGGGCACGGTGCAGCTCCGAGCGGCGCCAACGACTCTGGGCAGCAGCGACCTCACGGCAAGACTCCTGTGGATCAAATCCCAGATCGTCAGTGTCGGTGTATAAAACATGGGTATTTTATACCCTGACTTATGCACAGACGGTGGCAACCTCCTTGCGAGCCAAAGTTTTGCCGGGAACCACCGAGATCAAGATTCGGAGTCCAGCCGCAGAAGCTACCAGAAAGAAGCTCAAAACACAACACTCGACTAGTACCAAAGATGAAGACATTCCTTGCCGGCAAGGCTGAACCGGCAAGGTGAAGACCCGGCAAGCTCCGTGCCGGCAAGCTTAAGCCAGCCCTCCAGTGCTCCACCTCGCTACACAGGTGTTCGCTGATGTGTGAGGTGTCAACCGCGCAGGTTGGTTGGTGAGGCTTGTCGGGCACGTGTCAGCACGCTGGGACAAGATTTGACCCTAACGACACCCGTCCAAGAGGCGTGTCAGGATAATACGAGGTAGCTGGGCAAGTGGTGCAGAAACCTTGCCGGGACTACCTCTCCACATGACACCTAGCGTCGCATTTAATGCCTTTGTCCTAAATTGGCAGAGTTAGGTACGATAGCACTGTTTGCTATCTAATCGCTATGTAATTACTATTTTGCCACTGTGGTAACCCCTTGAATTATAAAAGGAGGGCCAAGGCAACAGTCTAGAGGATTCAGACCCCTTTTCAAACACAAGCACGTCTCGCGTAGCTGCTCCCCCCCCCTGCGCCTTGCTGGGACATGCGCTCCTTGTACTGTGCTTCTACACCATCAATACACCAAAGGCAGGAGTAGGGTTTTACGCTTCTCAGCGGCCCGAACCTTGGTAAATCCCTCGCGCTCCCCATTGTCCATGCTGTTTGTGCACGTCGACCTCCCCCGCCGAACCACAAGGGGCTGCATGCCCCATAGATGGTCGTAGCCCGACATCTTTGGCGCGCCAGGTAGGGGCTGCGTCGCTTGCGCGAAGATTGACCAGTGGGTTGCACGTCTTCTTCATCATATTCATCGACTTCATCCTCGTCCTTCTCGTCATCGATGGCGCCCAAGAAGAAGGGCATAACGATGACGGCCACCCCGCACTCATCCGCGGGCGGCACAGGCGGCGCGGCCAATGCGGGCGGCGCGGATACCGCGGTTGGCATGGCCAGCGCAGGCGGCACGGTCGCCATGCCCACCATGGTCGACGTAGGGGACAAGCATGCCGAAGGCAGTCAACCTCCTTGGTCCTCTGACGAACGGAGCAGCGATGGCGCGGGCAGAGCAGATGGACGACCTCCTCCTCCTCCTCCTCGCCGTGCAGGCGAATGCTGCCACCGGAGCAGCAATGCCCGGGGCGGCGCGAGCCGAGATCCCGCTGCGGCGGTGTCCAAGGATGATGCTTCAGGACAGATGCTGCGCCCCTCGCACAATGGGCATGATGCAGCTCCGAGCGACGCCAACGACTCCGGGCAGCAGCGACCTCACGGCAAGACTCCTGTGGATCAAATCCTAGATCCTCAGGCACCGCCTCCGCCACGGTGACCTGCTGCTGATCATGTGCCATGGCAGCAAGACCGCGATGGCGCTCTTGCTGGCTCTGCCAGGAGTAGAACGACGTCGCACTCTTCGCTCCCGGCCATGCCAGCCACGGTAGCGGAAGCAATGGCGCGAGCTCAGATGCTGGTGAACTTCCCTCCAGCGGCAGAGAAGATGGATGAGTGGAGAGCCACCATCCAAAGCTTGATTGGATTTGCCGAAGCCAGTAAATCGCGACAAGCGGAGCCCTCACGGCGTCCGCAAGCAGCACCGACATCTCCAGTCGGTGGCCGCGTTGATGGTACTACGCTAATGGTGCAATCGCTGCTGCGACAACTACCTCAACAGCAGCAACGCCAACAGCCGCGACAAGCCCAACAATCTCTTGGACCCGACGAGATGTCGATAGCCTCTTCAGATCCACGGGCACAGCAAGATTAGCGGCAAGTGCTGCGAGATAGGCGGGTAGAAGACGCCCGCACCACCATCGAACGGCGCCGAGAGGCACGTCGTCAATCCGACGCGCGCAACGGCCCCGTCGTTGATGAGCCTGCGCTAGGGGTTGGCGGATATCTACCTTACGAGGTTGGGTGTCCTGCCTTCACCCACGAGCTGCGGCAAGTTCGATGGCCGTCCGTTCGAGCCTTCAAGCCAGAAGTGCCGGAAAAATATGACGGCAAGCTGAACCCGGCAGAGTTTCTAGGCATCTACACTATTGTCGTGCAAGCTGCCGAAGGGAGAGACGAGAAGATCCTCGCCAACTACTTCCCGTTGGTACTAAACCCCAACGTGAGGTCTTGGCTGATGAACTTGCCGGAGAACTCCATCTCTTCGTGGTCAGATCTCTGCAACGAATTCGTCGGTGCCTTTACCGGAGGCCACAAGGCCCCTGGACAACCCAGCGACCTGCAAGTGATCCCGCAAAGAGATGGCGAAACTTTACGCAAGTACATCCAGAGATTCAGCCGCGTACACCGCAACATTCCAGATGTGCACCCCGCAGCCGTCATTGCCGCCTTTCAAACGAATATGCGCAATCGGAGGATGCGGGAGAAGATGAACGTCAAGTTGCCCAAGACCGTCAACGAGCTCTATACGTTGGCAGATAAGTGTGCACGGGCTGAGGAAGGAAGAAGACTCCCTGGGGAGGACGCTGGCGCCGAAGTAGATTCTGAGGATGATGATACCGCCACCCCGAGGAAGAAGGGCCGGAAGCGCAACAGGAAGCGCAAAGGCAAAACTGTTATGGTTGTCGAAGGCTCTGGCAACTCCAAGTCCGCAAAGAAAGCCAAGAATGAGAATTCCGGCAAGGAGGCTGCTGTATGCGCCACTTGCCAGGAGGCGGCGGCAAATGAGAAGGCCGGCAAGTCAGATGGACCATACTGCAAAATTCAGCGCACCAAAGGCCATGATCTCCAGGAATGCCGGCAAGTCGAACACCTTGTTGAGAAGCAGAAGGCTGAATACAAGAAGCGCGACAAGGAAAAAGGGCAAGATGGTGCCGGTGGATCCAGCAAAAAGGGCCGTGGTGGTCGAGGAGGCCGCCGCGGCAAGGCCAAGCAGCAGAAAGAAAAGCCTGCTGGGGGCCGTGAGAAGAAAGAGGGAGATGATGGAAGTGAAGAAGAAGAGGACGATGATGAGACCAGCGAAGAAGAATTCCAAAAGGCAACTGAGGCCATGTGCATTGACGGGGGCGCATCTTTGCACTCCTCTCACCGCCAGCTTAAACAGTGGGCTCGTGATGTTAATGCGACAGAAACGGCAATGGGCTCTAAAAAATTACTCAAATGGTCACACACGCCTATCATCTTTGATGCTGAGGACCACCCTGATCGCATGACTGCGGTCGGGTGTTTGCCGTTGTTGGTTTCCCCAACAATTCGCAACCTCCAAGTAATCAAGAGGATACAGATTCCCGATGAGGAGCTCGAAAAGACAGGCACCTTTCAAGGAGTGAACTCGGGAAGAATCCAGCCCAAGGGAAAGATTACGTTGCCGGTAACGTTTGGCGGGGAACTGAACTACAGGACAGAAAAGATTGTCTTCGACGTCGTCAAGATCCCCTTGCCGTACAATGGAATTCTTGGCCTCCCGGCCTTGGCAAAACTCATGGCAGCATCCCACTATGCTTACAACACGTTGAAGATGCCAGGGCCGATGGGTGTCATTTCCATCAACTCCGACAAGAAAGATGCGGTCATCTGCGTCGACAAGATGTACAGAGATGCGGTTGCAGCAGAAGTCGCCAAGGCACCAGCTTCCGCCAAGAAAAAAGAAAACAAGAAATCCGGCAAAGCCTCTAGCAAGGATTCCGGGAAGCGCACCTCTTTGGGGTGCTGCGCACCTGTTGAAGACTTGCCGGAGTGCTCCGCCGGTAAGAAATCCAAAGCCACTGCACCGGCAACCAAGAAGGTGCCGGCGAGGGAGGACGGCACTGACGGTACTTTCACCATCAGCGCCACCCTTGATAGCAAATAGCAAAGCACGCTCGTTGCCTTCCTGCGGGTGAATGTCGATGTGTTCGCATGGCGACCATCCGACATCCCCGGTGTTCCCAGGGAGGTAATTGAGCACCACCTTGCCGTTTGTCCCCACGCTCGGCCCGTCAAACAAAAAGTCCGGAAGCAAGCTTTGGAGCGGCAGCAATTCATTGCCGAAGAAATCAAGAAACTCGAAGCGGCAGGCCTGGTCAGAGGAGTTCTACATCCCACTTGGTTGACAAATCCAGTGGTGGTGCGCAAAGCAAACGGGAAGTGGAGACTTTGTCTTGATTACACGGATATCAACAAAGCATGCCCGAAGGACCCTTTCCCCTTGCCGCGCATCGATCAAATTGTAGACTCTACTTCTGGCTGTGATTTGCTCTCCTTCCTTGATGCATATTCTGGATACCATCAGATATTCATGGCCAAGGAGGATGAAGAGAAGACTGCATTCATTACTCCATGTGGCACGTACTGCTTCGTACGTATGCCCTTCGGATTAAAGAGTGCGAGTTCAACATTTGCAAGAGCGGTCCAAATCGGTTTTGAGCACCAGCTGCACAGGAATGTAGAAGCATACATGGATGACATAGTGGTCAAAACCAAGGATGAGTCTACCCATATTCAAGACTTGGAAGAGACATTTGCGAACTTGCGCAAAATCAACTTGAAGCTCAATCCCGAGAAGTGTGTGTTTGGTGTTCCATCCAGCAAACTTCTCGAATTCTTTGTATCTCAACGAGGAATTGAAGCAAATCCCGACAAGATCAAGGCGATTGAGCAGATTCAAGCACCAAAAAGCGTCAAAGATGTGCGGCGCCTTGCCGGCTGTGTTGCTGCCTTAAGTAGATTCATTTCAAGATCTACTGAGCACGCCTTGCCGTTTTTCAAGATTTTGAAAAAGGCAGGGCCAACGAAATGGACTCCGGAGGCGGAGGCCGCGCTGCAAGACTTGAAAAGATACCTCTCCTCCGCGCCAACACTGGTTGCGCCAAGACCACAAGAGCCATTGCTGCTATACATAGCGGCAACGAATCAAGTGGCTATTGCCGCACTAGTGGCACAGAGGGAACTCGATGATGAGGAAACAACCACGGCAAACCCGTCCAGTGACAAATCAGAGTCTTCTCCGGCAAGATTTGGTGCCGATAAGTCAGAAACCGGGCAGGCAAATGAAGTTGATCAACAAGCAGTGCCGAAGAAGAAAGTGGTGCAGCGACCAGTGTATTTTGTTAGTTCCCTTCTGCAGAGGGCTAGATCGAGATACTCTGGGGTGCAGAAGTTACTTTTCGGTCTCCTTATGGCCTCGAGAAAACTGCGCCACTACTTCCAAGCACACGAGATTACCGTCGTCACTCGCTTTCCGTTGCAACACATCTTGAGAAATCCAGAGGCAACCGGCAGGATAGTGGAGTGGGCGTTGGAATTGTCAAGCTTTGCACTCAAGTTTGAGAGCACTTCAACCATTCAGAGCAGGGCTTTGGTGGAGTTCATCGCCGAAAAGACGCCAACGCAAGATGAAGAAATTCAAGAGACAGCTCTCCCCGGCAAAGAGACAGCAAAGGAATGGGTCATGTACTTTGATGGTGCCTTCTCGCTGCAGGGCGCCGGTGCCGGAGTGCTGCTTATCACACCCACCAGAGAGCACCTCAAGTATGTGGTCCAAATGCACTTCCCCCGGGGGCAAGCTACAAACAACACTGCTGAGTATGAAGGACTTCTTGCCGGTCTTAGGATCGCAGTAGACCTTGGGATCAAAAAATTGATCATCCGCGACGACTCGCAGCTTGTTGTAAAGCAAGTGAACAAAGATTATCAGAGCCCGTTAATGGAGGCGTATGTGGAAGAAGTGAGGAAATCGGAAGAACACTTTGACGGGTTGCAAACCAAACACATCCCTCGTGTGGAAAACAGCGTCGCTGATAGCCTGTCAAAGTGTGCCACTCAAAAGCTTCCCGTGGAACCGGGAACTTTTGTGCTCCATTTGAATCAACCAACAGTCGCCCCATCAACGCAGGCCAACAAGAGAAGAAAGTTAAGTACCGGCAAGTACTTTCCGGCAGAGCTCCCAGAAGCCGCCGACAAGGACGTTGCCGGAAACAACAATACGGTTGCCGGTGAGCAGCCGCTTAGCGCAGAACCACAAGTTTTTGCCACAGAAGCAAGCGCTCCCGTAACTGAGGAGTTGCCTTTAGTCCTTGTCGTCGAGCCGCAGGCTCCGACGTGGGCACAGCAGATAGTCCGTTTCCTTCAAACAGGAGGGCTTCCCGATGAGCAAGAAGAAGCAGAGAAAGTAGCCCGTAAGTCAAGTATGTATCTGTTTGTGGATAGCATCCTATACAGAAAACGACCAAACGGTGTGAAATTGAAGTGCATTTGCCGGGAAGATGGACTAAAGCTGTTGGCGGAGATACACGGAGGCATATGTGGCTCTCACATAGGATCAAGGGCTCTTGTCGGCAAAGCTTTCCAACAAGTCTTCTATTGGCCCACTGCCCTCCAGGATGCCACTGAGCTAGTAACCAAGTGTGAAGCATGCCAGTTCCATTCAAAGAGCATACATCAACCAGCTCAAGCCCTCCAAACAATCCCTCTCTCCTGGCCCTTTTCGGTCTGGGGGCTCGATATCTTGGGCCCCTTTCCCCGTGCTGCCGGGGGCTTTGAGTTCTTGTACGTCGCCATCGACAAGTTCACAAAGTGGCCTGAAGTGGAGCCAGTGAGGAAGGTGACAGCGCAATCAGCTGTCAAGTTCTTCAAAGGATTAGTTTGCCGTTTCGGGGTTCCTAATAGGATCATCACCGACAATGGCACACAATTCACGAGCCGCACCTTCATGCAGTATATCCAAGACCTCGGCAGCAAAATCTGTTTTGCATCTGTTGCTCACCCGAGAAGCAACGGCCAGGCGGAAAGGATGAACGCTGAAGTGCTGCGTGGCCTCAAGACAAGGACCTTTGACAGGCTGCGCAAGTGTGGGAGGCACTGGATTGATGAGTTGCCGGTGGTTCTTTGGTCACTCAGAACGACACCAAATCGAGCTACCGGCCAAACACCCTTCTCCCTAATCTATGGTGCAGAAGCGGTGCTCCCCACGGAACTCGTATACGGGTCACCTCGAGTGCTCGCTTACGATGAAGCTGAGCAAGAGAGGCTGCGGCAAGACGACGCATTGCTCCTTGAGGACGATCATCTTCGGGCGGCTGTGCGAGCTGCACGCTACCAGCAAGCCTTGCGCCGCTACCATAGCCGCAAAGTGCACGCCCGAAGCCTTGAGGAAGGCGACCTTGTTCTTCGGTGTGTTCAATCCGCCAAGGGATCAAACAAGTTGACGCCGATGTGGGAAGGCCCTTACCGGGTCACCAGGCTTGGCGCAGTCCGTCTGGAGACCGAAGATGGCACCTCGGTGCAGAACTCATGGAATATTGAGCATCTTCGCATGTTCTACCCGTGAGGCGCAGTTGCTGGGTCATGTCACGGCAACACCCTTTGTACAAAGCCAGGCGCATATCCTGTGCATAATAAAGCTAAGTGTTTCGCAACTCCTCGTACATGTTCATTTATGTGTAGATGCATGTGATGTTGTGATTTACGCTTTAGTTTGTATGAAATGACTAATGAGCCATCAAGGTTCCCAAACCGCTCTTTTCTCTTCTTTCTTTTTCTTAAAAGGATGAGGAGGTTCCCTCGCATGCAAGTTTCCCGGAGGGAGTGGAGATGGGGTACCATTCTTAACGACGTTCTAGTGATCATTTTTTACAACGAGAGAAACGGCACAAGGAAAAGCTAAGTTGCAAAAACTTAAAAAAAAATCCCTGTTACATTCGCGTTCCCCCTTGAACGGTTCTGAGCTTTGTATGAGAAGCCTGCATGCGAGAGGAACCTTGTCGCGATCCGTCCGCGCCCTAGGTTGCCTCGAGTCCGCTCGGCAAGCTTGGCGGCTATGTTCTAGCCCGGCAAGTCACCTTGCCGGCAGCGGCACTTCCAACAGGTTGCTATGGACCTGTTCCATGAAGCGCTTGCGGTAAGTGTGCGCATTGGCAATCTTCCGATAAGCGTAGGGAACACAAATCATACAAAGGCGGAATAAAACAAGGGGAACGACGCACATACATTCAAGCGGTACAAGTTATGTTACATCACAGAAGTAGTGTTGGGCTAACAAAAGATTAAATGTATATTGAACATGACAGCACAATGGTGGATGTAGCGGCAAGCTCAGTCTCGGCGGTTGCCTTGGACCCTGGGGATTTGGAGAACCTTGTTGGCAAGAGGGGCAGCTATCTTGTCGGCAGCTGTGACGTCTGTGCCGTCCGGCAGCCTCCTAAAGACCCCGGAGAGATCAAGGCCGGGATTGCGATGAGCGATCTTGAGCAGCACCCTGTACACAATTTCACGCGCAAATTTCCGGGACTCATCAGAAACGAGGCAGACCTGTCTTCCTGGTATGTCTTCAAGGCGTCGAAAAGGCCCTCGAAGAACTTGGTCAACCTGACGCTGGTGGCCTCCTTGTCGTTGACGGTGAAACCCCAGCTCTTCATATCCATCTCTGCGATTTGATGGCTGATGTGCTCGGCGGCATTAACAAGCCTGCCGATCCAGAGGGAGAGGTTCTCGTGCAGCTGGGCGTAGTTGCTTTTAGCCTCCTTCTTCGAGGCCTCCTCCTTCTCCAGCTTCTCCGTCAAGACCCTATCCCTCTCCTTGGTGGAGTCAGCGGCAGCAGCCTTATCAGCGGTCTCCTTGAGCTTGGCGGCGTTCTCCGAGGCCTGGGCCTCAATAAGCTCCTTGTGCCCATCTTCCAGCTCCTGAGTCAGCCGTTTGAGGAGTGCTTCAATCTCATCATCCTTGCCGCGAAGAGTGGCGGTAAGGGCTTCTTCCCGCATGGCAAGATCCTTCTCCTTGGCGTTGAGCAGCGTTTCACGCTCTGTCAGCTTGCCGTCGCGGGTCGCCGCTCTTTCGGTAGCAGCATTTAGATTGCGGGCCTGCTGACTGTACCATGTGCGTAGCTCGTCCGCCTTCTCCCTCAGCTTCCGATCAACCAAATCCGCAACCTTGCGCTCTTCGTGCACCTTGTCCCACCTCCGGCTGTACCGTTCCTGGACGCCCTTGAACCCGACGGCCATGATTTCCATGAAAGCAAGGTCTTCGGCATTGTTGGCCACGTCGGTGGATTCATCGGTTCTTTGGACCAAGGGGAGAAGGATCCGAGCTATGTCCTCATCAAAGCTTGGCCCCGCGATGCTAGAGGAACTGGGGGCTCCGGACTCGTGCTGAGGGGCGACCAACACCAAGTCACTTGACGGAGCTGGCGGGATTGACACCACTAACTAGTTGCCGGGAGTTGGCACATCGACATTGCCGGGCGTCTTCTCCACATCCAATCTAGCGGGGTCGGGCGTGCTGTCGGAAGCCCTCTCGGACTCGTTAGGGAGTGTCCCAGTCTCCTTGGCAACCTGTGTGGGGCCCTCTCCTGCGGCGATCTTGACGGCTTCCTCGGCGGCATCCCTTGCGATATCAGCCACCCCCACAAGGACTTTGCCTTCATCAGGGGAGGTTTGAGCTGTGGATCAAGGCGAAAACAAGGGTGAGATAGGATTTGAAATCACAAGTCAAGTTCAAGAAGACAAAAAGAAATCTTTCCCGGAAGAGGCGTACAAAGGCAAGAGCATTACCCGTTGGTGCTTGCTGAGGAAGGGCTCCTTCCCCGGCAACCTGCGTTGCCGGCGCGCGGTCGTCGGCGGCCCTGCTCGTCGGGGTAGCCCCCGTGTGGACAAGCTCGTCGGTGGAGGCCCTTGACGGAGAAGCACTCCCCGGGATATTGATGGATGGGGGAACCGCGGTTGGATCCGCTTCTTGGCGCTCCTCTTCTTGGCGGGCCTCCTCTGTCTCCACGACAGGCTCAACAGCAGGGACTCCAGTACCAGTGCTAGTGGTAAGCACCCGCACCACGTCCTCGCGCAGGGTGCTCAGCTGGGCGCTGGTACCGACGGCTTCAGCCATTACAACGCCCTGCCCAGTGCATTCCGCAGGGTCCTGTGCTACTGCAGACCTGGGCCGCTTCGATCGATGCACGAGCGGTTCTGGGTCCCTGTCAAGACAGAGGGAATCAAGTTAAAATGGCAATCCAGTGGAATCAAGGTTTGCCCGGAAGTGGCTGAGAGCACGCTCAAGGCCGGATTAATAAGCCGGATTAATAAGGAAGCAAAAAAGATCTCAAAAGAGGATAATCATCATGACCAAAAATTACAGCGGCAGTTCCCCGCCGCGTGTCTGTGCATTCTTTGGGCCTAGCCCAACGACGCTTTGGACGCGCGTACGGCCCAGGCCCAGGGGCTCCTGTCGGTGTGTAAAACATGGGTATGTTATACCCTGACTTATGCACAGACGGTGGCAACCTCCTTGCCGGCCAAAGTTTTGCCGGGAACCTCCAAGATCAAGATTCGGAGTCCAGCCGCAGAAGCTACCAGAAAGAAGCTCAAAACACAACACTCGACTAGTACCAAAGATGAAGACATTCCTTGCTGGCAAGGTTGAACCGGCAAGGTGAAGACCCGGCAAGCTCCGTGTCGGCAAACTTAAACCAGCCCTCCAGCGCTCCAACTCGCTGCATAGGTGTTCGCTGATGTGTGAGGTGTCGACCGTGCAGGTTGGTTGGTGAGGCTTGTCGGGCACGTGTCAGCACGCTGGGACAAGATTTGCCCCTAATGACACCCGTCCAAGAGGCGTGTCAGGATAATACGAGGTAGCTAGGCAAGCGGTGCAGAAACCTTGCCGGGGCTACCTCTCCACATGACACCTAGCGTCGCATTTAATGCCTTTGTCTTAAATTGGCAAAGTTAGGTACGATAGCACTGTTTGCTATCTAATCGCTATGTAATTACTGTTTTGCCACTGTGGTAACCCCTTGAACTATAAAAGGAGGGCCAAGGCAACAGTTTAGAGGATTCGGACCCCTTTTCATACACAAGCATGTCTCGCGTAGCTGCTCCCCCCCGCGCCTTGCCGGGACAGGCGCTCCTTGTACTGTACTTCTGCACCATCAATACACCAAAGGCAGGAGTAGGGTTTTACGCTTCTCAGCGGCCCGAACCTGGGTAAATCCCTCGCGCTCCCCATTGTCCATGCTCTTTGTGCACGTCGACCTCCCCCGCCGAACCACAAGGGGCTGCATGGCCCCATAGATGGTCGTACCCCGACACTCAGGCACCGCCTCCGCCACGGCGACCTGCTGCTGATCATGTGCCACGGCAGCAAGACCGCGATGGCGCTCCTGCTGGCTCTGCCAGGAGTAGAACGACGTCACGCTCTTCGCTCCCGGCCATGCCAGCCACAACATCGGAAGCAATGGCGCGAGCTCAGATGCTGCTGAACTTCCCTCCAGCGGCAGAGAAGATGGATGTGTGGAGAGCCACCATCCAAAGCTTGATTGGATTTGCCGAAGCCAGTAAATCACAGCAAGCGGAGCCCTCACGGCATCCGCAAGCAGCACCGACATCTCCAGTCGGTGGCTGTGTTGACGGTACTACGCTAACGGTGAAATCGCCGCCGCGACAACCGCCTCAACAGCAGCAACGCCAACAGCCGCGACAAGCCCAGCAATCTCTTGGACCCGACGAGATGTCGATAGCCTCTTCAGATCCACGGGCACGGCAAGTGCTGCGAGACAGGCGGGCAGAAGACGCCCGCACCACCATCGAACGACGCCGAGAGGCGCGTCGTCAATCCGACGCGCGCAATGGCCCCGTCGTTGATGAGCCTGCGCCAGGGGTTGGCGGATATCTACCTTATGAGGTTGGGTGTCCTGCCTTCACCCGCGAGCTGCGGCACGTCCGATGGCCGTCCGTTCGAGCCTTCAAGCCAGAAGTGCCGGAAAAATATGACGGCAAGCTGAACCCGGCAGAGTTTCTAGGCATCTAGACTATTGTCATGCAAGCTGCCGGAGGGAGAGATGAGAAGATCCTCACCAACTATTTCCCGTTGGTACTAAAACCCAACGTGAGGTCTTGGCTGATGAACTTGCCAGAGAACTCCATCTCTTCGTGGTCAGATCTCTGCAACGAATTCGTCGGTGCCTTTACCGGAGGCCACAAGGCCCCTGGACAGCCCAGCGACCTGCAAGTGATCCCGCAAAGAGATAGCGAAACTTTACGCAAGTACATCCACAGATTCAGCCACGTACACCGCAACATTCCAGATGTGCACCCCGCAGCCATCATTGCCGCCTTTCACACGAATGTGCGCAATCGCAGGATGCGGGAGAAGATGAACGTCAAGTTGCCCAAGACCGTCAACGAGCTCTATACATTGGCAGATAAGTGTGCACGGGCTGAGGAAGGAAGAAGACTCCCCGGGGATGACGCTGGTGCCGAAGTAGATTCTGAGGATGACGATACCGCCACCCCAAGGAAGAAGGGCCGGAAGCGCAACAGGAAGCGCAAAGGGAAAACTGTTATGGCTGTCGAAGGCTTCGGGAACTCCGAGTCCGCCAAGAAAGCCAAAACTGAGAATTTCGGCAAGGAGGCTGCTGTATGCGCCGCTTGCCAGGAGGCGGCGGCAAACGAGAAGGCCGGCAAGTTGGATGAACCATACTGCAATATTCACCGCACCAAAGGCCATGATCTCCAAGAGTGCCGGCAAGTCGAACACCTTGTTGAGAAGCAGAACGCTGAATACGAGAAGCGCGACAAGGAAAAAGGCCAAGATGGTGCCGGTGGATCCAGCAAAAAGGGCCGTGGTGGTCGAGGAGGCTGCCGCGGCAAGGCCAAGCAGCAGAAAGAAAAGCCTGCTAGGGGCCGTGAGAAGAAAAAGGGAGATGATGGAAGTGAAGAAGAAGAGGACAATGATGAGACCAGCGAACAAGAATTCCAAAAGGCAACTGAGGCCATGTGCGTTGAAGGGGGCGCATCTTTGCACTCCTCTCACCGCCAGCTTAAACAGTGGGCTCGTGAGGTTAACGCGACGGAACCGGCAATGGGCTCTCAAAAACCACTCAAATGGTCACACACGCCTATCATCTTTGATGCTGAGGACCACCCTGATCGCATAACTGCGGTTGGGTGTTTGCCGTTGTTGGTTTCCCCAACAATTCGCAACCTCCAAGTAACGAAGATGTTAGTTGATGGTGGGGCCGGTCTGAATCTAATCTCTTCGGAGGTAATCAAGAGGCTATAGATTCTCAATGAGGAGCTCAAAAAGACAGGCACCTTTCAAGGAGTGAACCCAGGAAGAAGCCAGCCCAAGGGAAAGATCACGTTGCCGGTAATGGTTGGCGGGGAACTGAACTACATGACGGAAAAGATTGTCTTCGACGTCGTCAAGATCCCCTTGCCGTACAATGGAATTCTTGGCCGCCCGGCCTTGGCAAAACTCATGGCAGCATCCCACTATGCTTACAACACGTTGAAGATGCCAGGGCCGATGGGTGTCATTTCCGTCAACTCCGACAAGAAATATGCGGTCATCTGCGTCGACAAGATGTACAGAGATGTGGTTGCAGCAGAAGCCGCCAAGGCACCAGCTTCCACCAAGAAAAAAGAAAGCAAGAAATCCGGCAAAGCCTCTAGCAAGGATTCCGGGAAGCGCACCTCTTTGGAGAGCTGTGCACCTGTTGAAGACTTGCCGGAGTGCTCCGCCGGTAAGAAATCCAAAGCCACTGCACCGGCAACCAAGAAGGTGCCGGCGAGGGAGGACGGCACTGACGGTACATTCACCATCAGCGCCACCCTTGACAGCAAATAGGAAAGTGCGCTCATTGCCTTCCTGCGGGCGAATGTCGATGTGTTCGCATGGCGACCATCGGACATCCCCGGTGTTCCCAGGGAGGTAATTGAGCACCACCTTGCCGTTTGTCCCCACGCTCGGCCCATCAAACAAAAAGTCCAGAAGCAAGCTTTGGAGCGGCAGCAATTCATTGCCGAAGAAATCAAGAAACTCGAAGCGGCAGGCCTGGTCAGAGGAGTGCTACATCCCACTTGGTTGGCAAATCCAGTGGTGGTGCGCAAAGCAAATGCGAAGTGGAGACTTTGTATTGATTACACGGATATCAACAAAGCATGCCCGAAGGACCCTTTCCCCTTGCCGCGCATCGATCAAATTGTAGACTCTACTTCTGGCTGTGATTTGCTCTCCTTCCTTGATGCATATTCTGGATACCATCAGATATTCATGGCCAAGGAGGATGAAGAGAAGACTGCATTCATTACTCCATGTGGCACGTACTGCTTCGTACGTATGCCCTTCGGATTAAAGAGTGCCGGTTCAACATTTCCAAGAGCGGTCCAAATCGGTTTTGAGCCCCAGCTGCACAGGAATGTAGAAGCATACATGGATGACATAGTGGTCAAAACCAAGGACGAGTCTACCCTTATTCAAGACTTGGAAGAGACATTTGCGATCTTGCGCAAAATCAACTTGAAGCTCAATCCCGAGAAGTGTGTGTTTGGTGTTCCATCCGGCAAACTTCTCGGATACTTTGTATCTCAACGAGGAATTGAAGCAAATCCCGACAAGATCAAGGCGATTGAGCAGATTCAAGCACCAAAAAGTGTCAAAGATGTGCGGCGCCTTGCTGGCTGTGTTGCTGCCTTAAGCAGATTCATTTCAAGATCTGCTGAGCGCGCCTTGCCATTTTTCAAGATTTTGAAAAAGGCAGGGCCAATGAAATGGACTCCGGAGGCGGAGGCCGTGCTGCAGGACTTGAAAAGATACCTCTCCTCCGCGCCAACACTGGTAGCGCCAAGACCACAAGAGACGTTGCTGCTATACATAGCGGCAAGGAATCAAGTGGCTAGTGCCGCACTAGTGGCGCAGAGGGAACTCGATGATGAGGAAACAACCACGGCAAACCCGTCCAGTGGCAAATCAGAGTCTTCTCCGGCAAGATCCGGTGCCGATAAGTCAGAAACAGGGCAAGCAAATGAAGTTGATCAACAAGCAGTGCCGAAGAAGAAAGTGGTGCAGCGACCAGTGTATTTTGTTAGTTCCCTTCTGCAGGGGGCTAGATCGAGATACTCTGGGGTGCAGAAGTTGCTTTTCGGTCTCCTTACGGCCTCGAGAAAACTGCGCCACTACTTCCAAGCACACGAGATTACCGTCGTCACTCGCTTTCCGTTGCAACGCATCTTGAGAAATCCAGAGGCAACCGGCAGGATAGTGGAGTGGGCGTTGGAATTGTCAAGCTTTGCACTCAAGTTTGAGAGCACTTCAACCATTCAGAGCAGGGCTTTGGCGGAGTTCATCGCCGAATGGACGCCAACGCAAGACGAAGAAATTCAAGAGATAGCTCTCCCCGACAAAGAGACAGCAAAGGAATGGGTCATGTACTTTGATGGTGCCTTCTCACTGCAGGGCGCCGGTGCCGGAGTGCTGCTTATCGCACCCACTGGAGAGCACCTCAAGTATGTGGTCCAAATGCACTTTCCCTTTGAGCAAGCTACAAACAACACTGCTGAGTACGAAGGACTTCTTGCCGGTCTTAGCATCGCAGTAGACCTTGGGATCAAAAAATTGATCATCCGCGGCGACTCGCAGCTTGTTGTAAAGCAAGTGCACAAAGATTATCAGAGCCCATTAATGGAGGGGTATGTGGAAGAAGTGAGGAAATTGGAAGAACACTTTGACGGGTTGCAAACCGAACACATCCCTCGTGTGGAAAACAGCGTCGCTGATAGCCTGTCAAAGTGTGCCGCTCAAAAGCTTCCCATAGAACCAGGAACTTTTGTGCTCCATTTGAATCAACCAACAGTCGCCCCATCAACGCGGGCCAACCGGAAAAGAAAGTTAAGTACCGGCAAGTACTTTCTGGCAAAGCTCCCAGAAGCCGCCGACAAGGACGTTGCCGGAAACAACAATACGGTTGCCGGTGAGCAGCCGCTTAGCGCAGAACCACAAGTTCTTGCCGCAGAAGCAAGCGCTCCCGTAGCCGAGGAGATGCCTTTAGTCCTTGTCGTCGAGCCACAGGCTCTGACGTGGGCACAGCAGATAGTCTGTTTCCTTCAAACAGGAGGGCTTCCCGATGAGCAACAAGAAGCAGAGTAAGTAGCCCGTCAGTGAAGTATGTATCAGTTTGTGGATAGCATCCACTACAGAAAATGACCAAACGTTGTGAAATTGAAGTGCATTTGCCGGGAAGATGGACTAAAGCTGTTGGCGGAGATACATGGAGGCATATGTGGCTCTCACATAGGATCAAGGGCTCTTGTCGGCAAAGCTTTCCGACAAGGCTTCTATTGGCCCACTGCCCTCCAGGATGCGACTGAGCTAGTAACCAAGTGTGAAGCATGCCAGTTCCATTCAAAGAGCATACATCAACCAGCTCAAGCCCTCCAAACAATCCCTCTCTCTTGGCGATTTTCGGTCTGGGGGATCAATATCTTGGGCTCCTTTCCCCATGCTGCCGGGGGCTTTGAGTTCTTGTACGTCACCATCGACAAGTTCACAAAGTGGCCTGAAGTGGAGCCAGTGAGGAAGGTGACAGCGTAATCAGCCGTCAAGTTCTTCAAAGGATTAGTTTGCCGTTTCGTGGTTCCTAACAGGATCATCACCGACAACGGCACACAATTCACGAGCCGCACCTTCATGTAGTATATCCAAGACCTCAGTAGCAAAATCTGTTTTGCATCTGTTGCTCACCCGAGAAGCAACGGCCAGGCGGAAAGGATGAACACTGAAGTGTTGCGTGGCCTCAAGACAAGGACCTTTGACAGGCTGCGCAAGTGTGGGAGGCACTGGATTGATGAGTTGCCTGCGGTTCTTTGGTCACTCAGAATGACACCAAATCGAGCTACCGGCCAAACACCCTTCTCGCTAATCTATGGTGCAGAAGCGGTGGTCCCCACGGAACTCATATACGGGTCATCTCGAGTGCTCGCTTACGATGAAGCTGAGCAAGAGCGGCTGCGGCAAGACGACGCGTTGCTCCTTGAGGAATATCGTCTTCGGGCAGTTGTGTGAGCTGCATGCTACCAGCAAGCCTTGCGCCGCTACCATAGCCATAAAGTGCACGCCCGAAGCCTTGAGGAAGGCGACCTTGTTCTTCGGTATGTTCAGTCCACCAAGGGTTCAAACAAGTTGACGCCGAAGTGGGAAGGCCCTTACTGGGTAGTACGAGTCACCAGGCCTGGCGCAGTCTGTCTGGAGATCGAAGATGGCACCTCGGTTCAGAACTCATGGAATATTGAGCATCTTTGCAAGTTCTCCCTGTGAGGCGCAGTTGCCGGGTCATGTCCCGGCAACACCCTTTGTACATAGCCAGGCGCAGATCCTGTGCATAATAAAGCTAAGTGTTTCGCAACTCCTCGTACATGTTCATTTATGTGTAGATGCATGTGATGTTGTGATTTACACTTTAGTTTGTTTGAAATGACTAATGAGCCGTCAAGGTTCCCAAACCGCTCTTTTCTCTTCTTTCTTTTTCTTAAAAGGATGAGGAGGTTCCCTCGCATGCAAGTTTCCTGGAGGGAGTGGAGATGGGGTACCATTCTTAACGATGTTCAAGTGATCATTTTTTACAACGAGAGAAACGGCACAAGGAAAAGCTAAGTTGCAAAAACTTTTAAAAAAATCCCTGTTACATTTGCGTTCCCCCTTGAACGGTTCTGAGCTTTGTATGAGAAACCTGCATGCGAGAGGAACCTTGTCGCGATCAGTCCGCGCCCTAGGTTGCCTCGAGTCCGCTCGGCAAGCTTGGCGGCTGCGTTCTGGCCCGGCAAGTCACCTTGCCGGCAATGGCACTTCCAGCAGGCTGCTAAGGACCCGTTCCTCGAAGCGCTCGCAACAAGTGTGCACACTGGCAATCTTCCGATAAGCGTAGGGAACACAAATCATACAAAGGCGGAATGAAACAAGGGGAACTACGCACATACATTCAAGCGGTGCAAGTTATGTTAGATCACAGAAGTAGTGCTGGGCTAACAAAAGATTAAATGTATCTTGAACATGATAGCACAATGGTGGATGTAGCGGCAAGCTCAGTCTCGGCGGTTGCCTTGGACCCTGGGGATTTGGAGAACCTTGTCGGCAAGAGGGGCAGCGATCTTGTCGGCAGCGGTGACGTCTGTGCTATCCGGCAACCTCCTAAAGACCCCGGAGAGATCAAGGCCGGGATTGCGATGAGCGATCTTGAGCAGCACCCTGTACACAATTTCACGCGCAAATTTCCGGGACTCATCAGCAAACGAGGCAGACCTGTCTTCCGTGTACGTCTTCAAGGCGTCGACAAGGCCCTCGAAGAACTTGGTCAACCTGACGCTGGTGGCCTCCTTGTCATTGACGGTGAAACCCCAGCTCTTCATATCCATCTCTGTGATTTGAAGGCTGATGCGCTCGGCGGCATTAACAAGCCTGCCGGTCCAGAGGGAGAGGTTCTCGTGCAGCTGGGCGTAGTTGCTTTCAGCCTCCTTCTTCGAGGCCTCCTCCTTCTCCAGCTTCTTCGTCAAGACCCTCCCCCTCTCCTTGGCGGATTCCGAAGCTGCTACCACGGTGGCCAGTTGGGATTTTAGGTCCTCAATTGCCTTGGCGGCAGTGTCGAGATCTTGGTTCTTGGACGACAGCTGTGCTTGCAAGTCCCCCAAAGTGCGGGCTGCCTTCAGCGCTTCGTCCTTGAGAACCTCGAACTCCTTGCCGCTGCCGACGAGATCCTCCTTCAGTTTGGCCACCTAGGATTCCAGTTCTACCTTGGCGGAGTCAGTGGCAGCAGCCTTATCAGCGGCCTCCTTGAGCTTGGCGGCGTTCTTCGAGGCCTGGGCTTCAATAAGCTTCTTGTGCCCGTCTTCCAGCTCCTGGGTCCGCCGTTTGAGGAGCACTTCAATCTCATCATCCTTGCCGCGAAGAGTGGCGGTAAGGGCTTCTTCCCGCGCGGCAAGATTCTTCTCCTTGGTGTTGAGCAGCATTTCGCGCTCCGTCGGCTCGCCGTCGCGGGTCACCGCTCTTTCGGTAGCAGCGTTGAAATTGCGGGCCTGCTGACAGTACCATGTGCGCAGCTCGTCCGCCTTCTCCCTCAGCTTCCGATCAATCCAAATCCGCAGCCTTGCGCTCTTCGTGCACCTTGTCCCACCTCCGGCTATACTGTTCCTAGACGCCCTTGAACCCGACGGCCATGATTTCCATGAAAGCAAGATCTTCGGCGTTGTCGGCCACGTCAGTGGATTCGTCGGTTCTTTGGACCAAGGGGAGCATGATCCGAGCTATCTCCTCATCAAAGCTTGGCCCCGCGATGCTAGAGGAACTGAGGGCTCCGGCCACGTGCTGAGGGGCGACCAACGCCAAGTCACTTGACGGAGCTGGCGCATCGACATTGGCGGGCGTCTTCTCCGCATCCATCCTGGCGGGGTCGGGCGTGCTGTCGGAAGCCCTCTTGGACTCGTCGGGGAGTGCCCGGTCTCCTTGGAAACCTATGTGGGGCCCTCTCCAGCGGCGATCTTGACGGCTTCCTCGGCGGCATCCCTTGCGATATCAGCCACCTCCACAAGGACTTCGCCTTCATCAGGGGAGGTTTGAGCTATGGATCAAGGCGAAAACAAAGGTGAGATAGGATTCAAAATCACAAGTCAAGTTCGAGAAGACAAAAAGAAATCTTTCCCGGAAGAGGCGTACAAAGGCAAGAGCATTACCCGTTGATGCTTGCTGAGGAAGGGCTCCTTCCCCGGCAACCTGCGTTGCCGGCGCGCGGTCGTCGGCGGCCCCGCTCGTCGGGGTAGCGCCCGTGTGGGCAAGCTCGTCGGTGGAGGCCCTTGACGGAGAAGCGCTCCCTGGGATATTGATGGATGGGGGAGCCGCGGTTGGATCTGCTTCTTGGCGCTCCTCTTCTTGGCGGGCCTCCTCTGTCTCCACGACAGGCTCAGCAGCAGGGACTCCAGTACCAGTGCTAGTGGTAAGCACCCGCACCACGTCCTCGCGCAGGGGGCTCAGCTGGGGGCTGGTAACGACGGCTTCAGCCATTACAACCCCCTACCCAGCGCTTGCCACAGCGTCCTGTGCTACTGCAGACCTGGGCCGCTTCGATCGATGCACGAGCGGTTCTGGGTCCCTGTCAAGACAGAAGGAATCAAGTTAAAATGGCAATCAAGTGGAATCAAGGTTTGCCTGGAAGTGGCTGTGAGCACGCTCAAGGCCGGTTAATAAGGAAGCAAAGAAGATCTCAAAAGAGGATAATCATCATGACCAAAAATTACAGCGGCAGTTCCCCGCCGCGTGTCTGTGCATTGTTTGGGCCTAGCCCAACGACGCTTCGGACGCGCATACGGCCCAAGCCCGGGGGCTCCTGTCGATGTATAAAACATGGGTATTTTATACCCTGACTTATGCACAGACGGTGGCAACCTCCTTGCCGGCCAAAGCTTTGCCAGGAACCGCCCAGCTCAAGATTCGGAGTCCAGCCGCAGATGCTACTAGAAAGAAGCTCAAAACACAACACTCAACTAGTACCAAAGATGAAGACATTCCTTGTCGACAAGGCTGGACCGGCAAGGTGAAGACCCGGCAAGCTCCGTGCCGGCAAGCTTAAGCCAGCCTTCCAGCGCTCCACCTCGCTGCACAGGTGTTCGCTGATGTGTGAGGTGTTGACCGCGCAGGTTGGTTGGTGAGGCTTGTCGGGCACGTGTCAGCACGCTGGGACAAGATTTGCCCCTAACGACACCCGTCCAAGATGTGTGTCAGGATAATACGAGGTAGCTGGGCAAGCGGTGTAGAAACCTTGCCGGGACTACCTCTCCACATGACACCTAGCGTCGCATTTAATGCCTTTGTCCTAAATTGGCAGAGTTAGGTACGATAGCACTGTTTGCTATCTAATCACTATGTAATTACTGTTTTGCCACTGTGGTAACCCCTTGAACTATAAAAGGAGGGCCAAGGCAATAGTTTAGAGGATTCGGACCCCTTTTCAAACACAAGCACGTCTCGCGTAGCTGCTCCCCCCCCCCGCCCCGCGCTTTGCCGGGACAGGCGCTCATTGTACTGTGCTTCTGCACCATCAATACACCAAAGGCAGGAGTAGGGTTTTACGCTTCTCAGCGGCCCGAACCTGGGTAAATCCCTTGCGCTCCCCATTGTCCATGCTCTTTGTGCACGTCGACCTCCCCTGCCGAACCACAAGGGGCTGCATGGCCCCATAGATGGTCGTACCCCGACAAGAGGGTTGTCAATACCCTTAGTGGTTATTTGCAAGGATTAATTCTGATAGTGATAGAAAAAAAGTAAATTGCAAAATAAAATAAAAGTAAATAAATTGCAACAAAGTATTTTTGGATTTTAATATATGATAAAAGTAGACCCGGGGGCCATAGTTTTCACTAGAGGCTTCTCTCTCGAGCGCAGAACATACGGTGGGTAAACAAATTACTGTTGGGCAATTGATAGAAAAGTGCATAGTTATGACGGATTCATGGCAAAGATCATGTATATAGGCATCACGTCCAAAACAAGTAGACCGATTCCTACTTGCATCTACTACTATTACTCCACCCATCGAGCGCTATCCAGCCTGAATCTAGGGTATTAAGTATAAAACAGAGTAACGCCTTAAGCAAGATGACATGATGTAGACAAAGTAAACTCAAGCAATATGATTTAACCCCATCTTTTTATCTTTAATGGCAACAATACAAATATGTGTCATGTCCCTTTCTGTCACTGGGATTGAGCACCGCAAGATTGAACCCATCACAAAGCACCTCTCCCATTGCAAGATAAATTAATCTAGTTGGCCAAACCAAACGGATAGATCGGACAGAAATACAAAGCTATAACAATCATGCATAAAAGAGTTCAGAGAAGACTCAAATATTTCTCATGAATAATCTGATCATAAATCCACAATTCATCGGATCCCAACAAACACACCGCAAAAGAAGATTACATCGGATAGAACTCCAAGAACATCGAGGAGAACATGGTATTGAAGATTAAAGAGAGAGAAGAAGCCATCTAGCTACTAGCTATGGACATGTAGGTCTGTGGTAAACTACTCACACATCATCGGAAGGGCAGCAAGGTTGATGTAGAAGCCCTCCGCGATCGATTCCGCCTCCGGCAGAGTACCGAAAAAGGCCTCCAGATGGGATCATGGAAGAACAGAGGCTTGCGGGTTTTCTCTTCTGGCTCTCTGTTGGTTTCTGAATATTTGAGAATTTATTGAAGTGGAATTAGGTCAAAAGGAGCCACGAGGGGCCCACAAGGCATCAGGGCGCGCCCCCCTGGGGCCGTGCCCAGTTGCCTTGTGTCCTCCTCGTGAGCCTTCTGGCATCCTCCCGAAGCTTCCAGGGTCTCTTTTGTCCAGAAAAAAATCGTCAAAAAGTTTCATGGCATTTGGACTTTGTTTGGTACTGATTTCCTAAAAAACCAAAAGCAAGTAGAAAATAGCAACTGGCACTAGGTCAATGGGTTAGTCCCAAACAATGATATATAATTGCATATAAAACATCCAAGATTGATACTATAATAGCATGGAACAATCAAAAATTATAGATACGTTGGAGACGTATCAGTAGGTGCAACTCGAAGAAGTTCGAGAACCACTTGGGGACAACTCGGCTGGTGATGCGATCATACCAGAGTCTGTCGGGGAACCCGAGGTGGAAGCAGCACGGGAACCACGGAGGTCGGAAAGATTGCATAGAGTGCACGATGTATTGTTGCTGGAAAGCGACGAGCCGGCTACGTATGCGGAAGCGATGGTGAGCTCAGATTCCGAGGCATGGCTGGAAGCCATGAGATCCGAGTTAAAGTCCATGGATGAAAATCAAGTCCGGGACTTGGTTTATCCGCCGCCTGGCGTCACTGCCATTGGTTAAAAATGGGTCTTTAAGAAGAAAACCGATGTGGATGGAAATGTTCAGATCCACAAAGCTCGGCTTGTCGCTAAAGGTTATGGACAAGTTCAGGAATTGACTACGACGAGACCTACTCGCCGGTAGTGATGTTGAAGTCGGTGAGGATTGTACTAGCTATAGCTGCATATTTTGATTACGAGATATGGCAGATGGATGTCAAAATGACTTTCCTTCATGGAAACCGAGGACGTGTATATGATACAGCCCAAGGGTTTTGTCGATCCAACTAGCGCTAGTAAGGTATGCAAGCTCAAGAGATCCATCTATGGGTTGAGGCAAGCATCTAGAAGCTGGAATATTCGTTTTCATGAGGTCTTCACTGGTCTCAGTTTCATCAAAAGTGAAGAGGGTGCTTGTTTATACAAGCAGTTGAGTGCGAGCTCGGTAGTGTTTTTGATCCTGTATGTGGATGACATATTGCTGAACGGAAACGATGTTTCGATGCTGAACTCGGTCAAGGAATCATTGAATGGAAAGTTTTCGATGAAGGACCTCGGTGAAGCAGTTTACATATTGGGCATTAAGATCTATAGAGATAGATCGAGGAGGTTACTCGGCTTAAGCCAGAGCACGTACATAGACAAAGTGTTGAAATGGTTCAACATGAGTGAGGCAAAGAAGGGTTCTTGCCTGTCTCACATGGCATAAGGCTAAGCGAGACTCAGAGTCCTTCGACATCTGATGAGCGAAGCAGGATGGGTCGGATTCCGTATGCATCGGCAATCGGATCCATCATGTATGCCATGATATGTACTCGGCCCGATGTTGCTTTTGCAATAAGCTTAACAAGCAGATACCAGGCCAACCCAGGTGAGAGTCACTGGGCGGCGGTAAAGACTATTCTGAAGTACCTGAAAAGGACTAAAGAGATGTTCCTAGTTTATGGAGGTGAGGAAGAGCTCATCGTAAAGGGTTACGCCGATGCTAGTTTCCAAACCGACCGAGATGATTGTCGATCACAGTCCGGATTTGTGTACGTCATGAACGGAGGAGCAGTGAGCTGGATGAGTTCCAAGCAAGATACTGTGGCCGATTCTACCACAGAAGCCGAATACATTGCGGCTTGTGAAGCTGCAAAGGAAGGTGTTTGGATCCAGAACTTTCTGGATGATCTTGGTGTTTTCCCAGCCTCGGTAAAACCGTTGGACCTTTATTGTGATAATTCTGGTGCCATCGCATAGGCCAAGGAGCCGAGGAATCACCACAAGACTAGACACATAGATCGGAAATATCACCTGATACGAAAGATCGTAAAGAGTGGTGATGTAGAGTTATGCAAAATTCACACGGATGCAAATGTTGCAGATCCGTTGACTAAGCCGCTTCCACAACCCAAGCATGAGGGGCACGTTAGAGCTATGGGCGTACGATGTCTATTTGATTGACTCTAGTGCAAGTGGGAGACTGTTGGAGATACGCCCTAAAGGCAATCATGTATGATGATATTTCCTATGTGTTTATGAATAAAGATAGTCCTTGGACATTATCAATGATGTGTATCAGCAAGTACGTGACTTGTTTGTGGGCCTATGCATTGTATGATGATTGTCCTAAAAGGTCCCTAGTCGAAATGGTTGTGTGGATGCGCAGCTAACTAGACTAGCATATAACACGATGGATGGCTCGGTCTCACTAGCCATGGAGCATTGGATGCTAACCGGATAATATGGACTCGGAAAGATCTGGTCGGATTTGACATAGTCGGATCCGAGTCCAGATAAGGTCCGAGTCGGACAGACCCAACTATGAGACGCAACGATATGTCATCTGTGAGTCTCTAGTACAACATACATTCTATGTCCTAAGACCTGAGCTGGCGCATGTACTCGGGATGATGACAGACCTACTTTGGGCCGACCAAACGCTACTTCGTAACTGGGTAGTTATAAAGGTAGGTTTCGGGCTTGTCCAGACCCATGCTGCGAGACATGTTCGAGCCAGATGGGATTTGCCCTCCGATCAGGAGAGATATACTCCTGGGCCCCCTTGTGTTATTCGACCAAGATAAGCATGGCCATGCGACAAGGATTATGAGATAATCCGGTTTGTGGTCGGCATCATTAGAACAAGAAAGAGGTCAGGCTAGCACGAGGATGACGGACTCGCCTTGAGCCTGACAACATATATCGTGTGGCAACGGGAACAGAAGTGTGACATGTTATACAGGTTTAAGGGAAGGAACCTGTGAGGCCGGGTCTGACTCCATGAGTCAGATGTGATCCTACTCGGATTCGGATCCAGGCCGAACAGACTTTGGGCTTTAGGATCCGTGCGAGGCCCAAGTGTTGAGCCCGCGACGAATGCCTATATATAATGGAGGTACGGCACACTCATTGGGTTGATCGCTTCGGCGCCGTCACTAGGGCTTTGCATGTGTTGCAACTAGCCACCTCCACTCGTTGCCAGTTGTGTGATTGGACCTAGCAGTCCACCACATGACATTCCTCCTGCACGCGCAGATACTGTTAGAGGCGGTGCACTTGCGCCGCTCCGGCGAACCTGTTCGTGGGATCCAATCGGCTACGTGGGAGATCGACGAGGAGGAGACGGACTACAGAGACGCACTGCCCCAACTCTACTTCCACTGCACGGCACTGTGCGTCTAGTGGTAACGCTCCGTGATCCATTCCTGTAGCATGTTCCTGGTTGTTCTGCGCGTAGGAATTTTAATTAGTAGTCGACGCACCCTACCGTAGATCCCAATAGCTTCCGTATCAGTCGTAGTAGGAAATCCTGGAACTACTTCCCTTGTTTTGTTTTCTTTGACCTGATGACGAAGAATCTATAATCTCGTCAAGTTGCACTGTCCTCCCACTCACTCTTTTGCAGTAAACATTTTCTTCAAAATTTACCGCACTCTGTGGCAAAACACTTTTCCTCTGCGTAGTGATGGAGGAATACCCAATCATTTGGGATAATAAACAAAGTAGCACTAATCTGATTTGAGAATAAATTTGTAAACATTTTACTTTTGATTTGTATTCCCAAATGTTAAGAAAAGACCAAACGGTTTTGGCATGCTATTCCATATCTTGTATGGTGTCATTTCAACAGATTTGATGGCTCTCTTTTTCAGTGTAAAAGCCATAGTCTCTAAGGCATTACATTAAAAAGTATTTGGCAAACTAATTAATGTCATCTTTGATCTCACCATGTCATACATGGCTTGATTACATCTACCCAAAACACTCTACTCTTAGCAGTGCTTTGGGAGGTGTAAGCTATAAAATATTTTTCACAGCTCATCAGACATCCGCTAAACTTGTAACTCAAATATTCCTTTCCGCAATCTAACTGAAGAAACATAATTTTCTTGTAACGATAAGTTCTACTTCGTTCTGAAAACCTTCTGAAACATTTCAAAGGATCCAAATTTATGTCTCAAATAAGTAAATATCTATTTGAGTCATCCTTGAAGATAGATAAATCCACTGCTTGCGACAACACTTATTGGACTACGCACATCCATATGCATATTTCCAATTATTTTGTTGCTCGTTCTTTTATGGCTTGTGAACGATATTTTAGTTTACTTCACTAAGTGGATGAAATTTGCAAGTGTCAGATGATTCATGATCAGATGGCTTCAAAATTCATCACTATGGAATTTCTCCATGCTGGTTTCTCCAATGTGAGTAAATGCAGTGCCACACAGATGTGGTATTCTTTTAGTCTTTCGACATTTACCGTCAGTGTTATGGATGTTCCATTTTATCATCAATATTCATAACATGCATTCTATTCATAATAGAAGTATGGCCTTTTAGTTATTCATAACGACGAACATATTCTTTTATGAACAACCCCTTTTGCAATAAGCATTATGCAATAGGCTAGAGTATACAAAACTCTAAAATGAATCATGAAAATAAACATAGAGGTAATACACTGATGGGAAATACTGTAACTTTCATAAAGTTTCCACCATATATTTTAACCTCATAATTTATTGGTCATCAAGGTCGTAGTAGTTCTTGCATCGATTCGTATCAGCATGTAATCGAGTCGGTATCCTTGTGATCAACTTTTGACCACAATCCCAAAAAATTAGTGATCAACAATTTAATCACAATTCTCAAGAATTACATTTACTTGACAAATTTTCTCCACATCTTATAATCTTGTATGACATTCATACCTGAGGTCGACATTCCAGTCTTCTTTCTTTTTTCCTTTTTACTTCTTATAGTTTTACTTCCAATATTTCTCCTACTCACTGAAGAAGTATCAATTTTAAGAGTGGCATGAGCCCCGTACCTCCTTTGGCCTGTAAGTCTCATTACATCCTTTGGATTTGTTCTTTCTCTTTAAGTTCTCACCATGAACTCATGACTGGTGTTCTTCCGAATCCCACACATTTTAGTCTTAAACATAGTTGAACGTTTCACTAGAACTTGCAAGCAAACACTTCTTTAGATATCACATATATTTTAGCCTTTGTCTCTGAAAACAATATTTAGTTCCAAGATTATCATATGACTGTCCTAAACGTTTTGAAGTTCGGGTTTCTTGGAAGCAAGCAGATTGTGTGATAGAATTCTAGTTTTTGGATCGAAGGACATGAGTCTCGTCATCCATAGCATCAACGGGAGAGTATTGTAAGCATGCAATAGAAACATTTTTCTCGGCACTCTAGGGGACAATCCTCTCATTACGTTTACCAATCGTAAAGATTCAACCAGATAAAAACAATTCAATCAATTTCAACAGGAAAGGTGTAACCATGAGCCATAATTCTACAACTATAATGCAAACTACACTAAGACATTATATATAGCTAAGGTGCACTAGTGTTTAAACATATTTTAACATAAAGTGCGCTCCCACTCAAATCAATATCTCTCATAATTGAAAGTGAGTGATTCAAGACCCTAATCTTGTTCACAGCTGTTGATGTGGACATCACTGATGACGTGAATTTCGATCGGTAAGCAAACTTTTGCTGATCATACTCCATATGACTCTTCTTCATCTTTCAATGCTTTGTGCTCCGAGCTCAGAACGATTCTGCTAGAACTTCAAGACAACCGAGTGCTATCTGCTTGTAAGGTCTGACCTTTACCTGCCTTACACCTCATAATCCATTTGTGCTCATGTGGACATGACCCACTCCGGAATGCTACGTGTTTTAGACTCTTGCAACACTGGGAAGAGCACCTTTTAACTTGATATTTTAGTGAGAGATCTACCTAATAATCGAGTACTGTGCAATCAAAGGGTGCAAACAACAAAGGGATAAACATCTCAGGCAATTCATAATAGCATGGTATGGTATAGCCCTTGGCGCCGGGTATGTCTTCATGATCCTCCGAGGTCTTCATGAAAGTACTTCGTGATGAGGACGTCGCCACCACCATGATGTTCTACGCCTGGTGAAGCCACCATGCTCCGGGTCCTCCGTAGCACATCCGTCACTCTTGTCGTTACGATAAAATAAACAATTCTGACACGCAGGTCATAAAAGTGACAATCCCTTGGCTCCAGCCATCATGACGTACTGTGACGCGCATGCCACTTAACATTACAATAATAACCATCTCATACATAAACTCATTATCATGATGAAGGCTATACCACATCATATGCAATCTTGCAAAACCAAGTTAGACGTCCTCTAATCGGTTTGCCAAATTTTAATTACGTGGCTTCTAGGATCTTCGGATAACACTAGCTACTTACATCCACAATTAAGGCGATAATTCTTGTTGCTAGATTAACTTTTAGGGTGTGTGAGGGAGGAGACTTAATTAAAAATCTCTTGCCCCACACTAAACTTCGTCAATACGCGTGACCCCCTAGAAGATTGATCATCTTCATCGCCCTCTCATATTTGCAACAGTTCACTATTCTTGACTATGATGAAGCCCAAAGAACTGTGAGCAGATCATCGACAGCGAGAGCCGATCGATTGTCAGAACTTTGTAACAAAGCTACATCATGCTGTCAATGAACTGAACCGAAGCAACAATCGAGGGAAGCATAGCAAGAACATCAAAGCCTCACATCCACATGTGATCTAGATTGTAACCTGCACGTACTCATAGAACCGCTCATGATGCCACCGTTGGGAAACATAGTAGAAAACAAAAAAAATCGCCCTATGATCAACCAGGAACACCATGAAGATGCAATAAACATTTTGGATCCGATTGTTACCGATTCCGAATTGCAATGGAAGTAGACGAGTTGGTGTAGATCGTACTTGGAGTCCCTCGAACCGTAGATGAACGATCCCGTGAACCGCCCATGAACAGTCCCTCGAACGGAAGACCGAAAGCATGGCCTCTCTACGAGTTGCAAGCGTACGGTCTTCATGATCCGGCAGTGCTTCGCCGTCCAGAGCTAATTGTCGCCAGAGAATTTTAGGGAGGAGATTAGAACCACACTGGGCTTCTAATTATGAGTATTAGAGGATCTAGGTCTAGCTCTAATTGACCAACTAGGACCAACTAGAACTAGAACTAGAGAACTAGAGGAGGCTCCAAAACTTGTGTTGAAATGTGCCCAAAACCTCTAGTATATATAGGTTGGAGGAGAGGGAGGGGGAACAACAAGGGTGGAAGGAAACCTTCCCCCTTTGGAAGGCCAAGGATGGGGAATTCCCCTCCGATTCGGCCTCCCCTTGGCCTCCAAAAAGGCTAAGGGGTGGCGCCACCTATATTGGGCCCTCGTGGCCCAACACTCCTTCCACCACTTGGCCTTTTAAGGCTTGTTGATATTAAATTAAATATAAAAAAAATTTATTATTAATTTAACATCACCAGAAACATTTTCCAGCTATATATTATTTATCAGAAATACCCGCTATTGCCCGATAAACACCAAAACCCTTCCGATGACCCCAAAACGCTTCTGGTTCCTCTCAAAACTATTCCAAATATTAATGAAACAATTCCACAAATATATTTTCATTATTCCCGTCTTACTAATACTCAACAGATCATGATTACCTTAAGCTTGTGACCCTATAGGTTCGGTAAAATATAGACATGAACAAAACCCCTTTTATTCAATGACCGATAGCAGAACCGTGGACGTCCAAATTGATCCCTTTGCTTCGCGATACTTACAGAACCTGAGGTGAGATGTATCGGTATCCTCTTGATTCATTCTCATCCTCACTATACCCGTCTCCTCGTTACCGGTTTTGTCCTTTTTCTTGTTGACAGGTTTTGGCATCCCCGTGACGTAGTCACCTGTGTCTGGCTAGACGATGATGGATGCCGTCACACCAAGAGGGCCCTAAGAATATCTCTCCATCGTCGGAGGAGCAAATCCCACTCTCGAGCTATCTAGTCCCTTGTCAAACATTCCGATGAGCCTGTAAGTTGTCGTTATGACCACCGTGTTATAGATGACGTTTGAGCAACCCCAAAGTCCACCGTATGGTAAGAAGTGACTACGATAGTCTCATGGCCTAAGGAATTAAATCACATGTTAAATTTCCGTGTTATAACAATTGACTTGTGACGATTGCATCTGAAAGTATAACAAACAAGTTTGGGTCGATTCAATATGATCGTTCTTCCAACGTCATATTCTCAAAGTTGTTTTAGGAATATCGTTATACTTACTAAGATCTGGAAAACGTGACCACCAACAACACTTGAGCTAGTCTTAGAGGTGAGACTTGGAATCATATTTATCGTTTATCATTCCACACGTGCATATGATTTTTCCACTTAATCGCATATTCCAGGATCATAGCAGTTATAGCATAGAATATAAACTCTTAATTACAACCATAACAATAATACAATATTATTGCCTCTAGGGCATATTTCCAACATCCCCCGCCGTCAAGAGGTCGAGCATTGCGTGCCCTCTTGTGAGGACCCTGGTCTAGATGACCGAAGCCATCGATTGTGTGTGCATAGTGATCTTAATCAATGTTTAGTTAACACAATGAACTGATATCAAAAGTTACACCCATTAATTATTAAAGTCTTACATAATTAAGGCTATTATGGTCGAGTCTTACATTAAAGCCACAAGTAGGGAACTCCAAATGAAAGAGCAGCGGTAACTCCAATGATAATTTGGGCCATACCCAGATTGCCTTAACCCTACTACCTGACCAGTTGCGCCCATGATGCAAAGACCAATTGCAGCCAAGAAGTTAAACAGCCTATGAACAACATGGTTTATGAATGATCCGCAAAGGACAAAAAGGCAAATGCAACTAAGAAGGTAAGTGAACTATTTTAATGATGTTTTCATGAATTGTCTGCAAATTATATGTTGGTATTGCGTTTGTATCAATGATTATTTGAAGGATGATTTTCCTCAAACGTATTGATGACCCGTTGCGACCTTGACGCAAAGCCCAACTACAACAAACAAGTTAAGCAAGTTATATGATACAATAGTTGACAAATGCATTCAGACACGGTGTTTACTCATAATATACTAAAACAAGATCACTGAGATAAACATATGTACAAAAATAGAAAGAAGTAGAGTTCATACCTGCTTTTCTTCACCACGGTCACTTCATCAAATCATCGTCATTATTGAATTTCACTTGCATGATCGAATGATGCGGAAAATAAATAATATAGTGCAAGTGTCGCCGTGGACTAAGCCAAATTCTGCAAACTCTATATACAAGGAGAAGACATGGAAATTTTTGTTCTTTCATTAGTTCAAAGATAAAGCACATAAGAGCCAATTTGGAAATTCTTTTTGTTATCTTATCCTTTTGAAATAAGGCTTAATAAGACTCTAAGAAAAATTAAGAGAAATGATACGTCTCCAACGTATCTATAATTTATGAAGTATTCATGCCATGTTTATTATAGTTTTGTATGATTTTGGTGCACTTTTATATGGGTTTTATATGATTTTCATGGACTAACATATTGACCTAGTGCACAGTGCCAGTTGCTGTTTTCTGCTTGTTTTTGGTTTTCCAGAAAAACCATATCAAATGAAGTCCAAATGCAGCAAAACTTTTTGACGATTTTTCCTGGAAGGAAACGGACCCAGGAAGCGTCGGGGAAGCAACAGAAGAGCCACAGGGGCCCCACGAGCCACCTGGGTGCGCCTGCCCCCCCAGGCGCGCCCTGGTGCCTCGTGGGCCCCCTGTGGCACCTCTTCGCGTGATTCCAAAGCCAAAAAATCATATATATTCAGAAACCCCCAAAAGTTAACCTAGATGAGTTTTTACGCCGCCGCAAGCCTTTGTACCTCCACGATCTCATCTACAACCCTTTTCCGACACCCTGCCGGAGGGGGAAATCATCACCGGAGGCCATCTTCATCATCCCGGCGGTCTCCATGATGAGGTGGGAGTAGTTCACCCCCGGGGCTGAGAGTATGTACTAGTAGCTATGTGTTTGATCTCTCTCTTGTGTTCTTGATATGGCACGATCTTGATGTATCGCAAGCTTTGTTAATATAGTTGGATCATATGGTGTTTCTTCCCTCCCTATCCTTGTTGTGATGAATCGAATTCTTTCCCTCTGAGGTTTCGTTATTGTCGGATTGAATCTTTCAGATTTGAGAACACTTGATGCATGTCTTGCATATGAATACCCGTGGTGACAATGGGGTATTATATTGATTCACTTGATATATGTTTTGGCACTCAACTCACGGATTCCTGAGGTGACATTGGGGTAATCTATGCATAGGGGTTGATGCACGTTTTCATTATATTTTCTCCGGTAGAAATCTTGGGGCACTCTTTGAAGTTCTTTGTGTTGGATTGAATATTATGAATCTGAAGTTGTTTGATGCATATCGAATAATCAACTCACGAATACTTGTGGTGACATTGGAGTATCTAGGTGACATTAGAGTTGGTTGATGCGTATCATATGGTGTTATTTTAGTACGAACTCTAGGGCCGTTTGTGACACTTATAGGGATGGCTCAATAGATTGATCGAAAAGGATAACTTTGAGGTGGTTTCGTACCCTACAAACAATTTCTATCTTATGTTCTCCGCTAATAAGAACTTGGGAGTGATTCTTTATCGCATGTTGAGGGATGGTTATATGATCCAATTATGTTAGCATTGTTGAGAGATTGCACTAGCGAAAGTATGAACCCTAGGCCTTGTTTCTAAGCATTGCAATACTGTTTGTGCTCACTATTGTTACTTGCTACCTTGCTGTTTTTATATTTTCAGATTACAAAAAAATATATCCACTATCCATACTACACTTTTATCACCATCTCTTCGCCGAACTAGTGCACCTATACAATTTACCATTGTATTTGGTGTGTTGGGGACACAAGAGATTTCTTGTATTTGGTTGCAAGGTTGTTTGAGAGATACCATCTTCAACCTATGCCTCCCACGGATTGATAAACCTTAGGTCATCCACTTGAGGGAAAATTGCTACTGTCCTACAAAACTCTGCGCTTGGAGGCCTAACACGAGTCTACAAGAATAAGTTGTGTAGTAGACATCAAGCTCTTTTCAGGCGCCGTTGCCAGGGAGGTGAGTGCTTGAAGGTATATCTTTAGATCTTGCAATTGAATCTTTTAGTTTCTTGTTTTATCACTAGTTTTGTTTATAAAAGAAAATTACAAAAAAATGGAATTGAGGTTGCCTCATATTATTCGTCTTTATAATGTTTTTCTTGAAAATGATGGAGCGGAAAATTGTGCTCAATTGATAGAAGAAGAATTTAATAAATGTTTGGCATAAAATCTTTGAATGATGAGCATGATTGCAATGTTGTTAGTATGAATTCTATGAATGTCCAAAATACTAAAGATGATTGCACTAGTCATGACAAAAATGTTTCTTATAAGCATGTAAATTTTTGTGGAGTGCATAAAGTTTGTGAAGACATGGCTTATAGGGATGATAGATTTTGTAAGAAGCATAAACATGATAGAACCAATTTTTTGCTCAAAGTGATGTGACACCCTGGTTTTTACAAACTTTCTTTTCAAAAACCCATTTGAATTTCATTCAGAATTAGGTTTTGGATTTAGTTCTTTAATTGCCCAATATGCTTTATGTTCTAACTCAAGAGGTAAATGACATGCTTTTCCATAAACCATTTTATAAGGATACATACCCATAGGATTTTTATAAGCAGTTCTATATGCCCATAATGCATCGTCTAGTTTCTTAGGCCAATTCTTTCTAGATCTATTGACGGTTTTTTGCAAAATTAATTTTATTTCTCGATTGCTCAATTCAACTTGACCACTAGTTTGAGGGTGATAGGGAGATGCAATTCTATGGTTGACATCATATTTAGCAAGAAATTTACGGAATGCACCATGAATAAAATGTGAACCACCATCAGTCATTAAATATCTAGGGACTCCGAACCTTGGGAAAATAACTTCTTTAAGCATTTTAATAGAAGTGTTATGATCAGCACTACTAGTTGGAATAGCTTCTACCCACTTAGTAACGTAATCAACAGCAACTAAAATATGTGTATACCCGTTGGATTTAGGAAAAGGTCCCATATAATCAAATCCCCAAACATCAAATGGTTCAACAGCAAGTGAATAATTCATAGGCATTTCCTGACGTCTACCAACATTACCAACTCTTTGACATTCATCACAAGATAGGACAAACTTACGAGCATCCTTGAAAAGAGTAGGCCAATAAAAACCAGATTGTAATACCTTGTGTGCAGTTCTGTCTCCCGCATGGTGTCCTCTGTAAGCCTCGGAATGACACTTCCGTAGGATTTGTTCCTGTTCATGCTCAGGTATACAACGCTTAATAATACCATCTACTCCTTTATAAAGATGTGGGTCATCCTAGAAGTAATGTCTTAAATCAAAGAAGAACTTTTTCTTTTGTTGGTATGTGAAATTTGGTGGTATAAATTTAGCAACAATATAATTAGCATAGTCCGCATACCATGGAGTATTACGAGAAGCATTTATGATAGCTAATTGTTCATCAGGAAAATCATAATTAATAGGAAGTGGGTCATCAAGAACATTTTCCATTCTAGACAAATTATCTGCTACGGGATTCTTAGCTCCCTTTCTATCAGTAATATGCAAGTCAAATTCTTGTAGCAATAAAATCCACCTAATGAGTCTAGGTTTAGCATCTTTCTTTTCCATAAGATATTTAATAGCAGCATGATCGGTGTGAACAGTTACTTTAGAATCAACTATATAAGATCTGAATTTATCACATGCAAATACAACTGCTAGAAATTCTTTCTCAGTAGTAGCATAATTTCTTTGGGCACTGTCTAGAGTTTTACTAGCATAATGGATAACATTTAATTTCTTATCAACTCTCTATCCTAGAACAGCACCAACAACATAATCACTAGCATCACACATAATTTCAAAAGGCAAGTTCCAATCAGGTGGTTGAACAATAGGTGCAGTGGTTAAGGCTTTCTTAAGTGTTTCAAAGGCTTCTAGACAATCATCGTCAAGAACAAATGGAACATCTTTTTGCAAAAGATTGGTAAGAGGCCTAGAAATTTTAGAGAAGTCTTTAATAAATCTCCTATAGAAACCAGCATGACCTAGGAAACTTCTTATACCTTTAATATCTTTAGGGCATGGCATTTTCTCAATAGCATCAACCTTAGCTTTATCAATTTCAATACCTCTTTCAGAAATTTTATGCCCCAAGACAATGCCTTCATTCACCATAAAGTGGCACTTCTCCCAATTCAAGACAAGATTAGTTTCTTCACATCTCTGCAAAACTCAATCAAGGTTGCTTAAGCAATCATCAAAAGAAGTTCCGTAAACGGAGAAATCATCCATGAACACCTCAACAATCTTTTCACAAAAGTCAGAGAATATAGCAGTCATACATCATTGAAAGGTAGCAGGTGCATTGCATAAACCAAAAGGCATACGTCTATAAGCATAAGTTCCAAAAGGACAAGTAAAGGTGGTTTTCTCTTGATCGGGTTGTGATACAGGTATTTGAGAAAAAACAGAATAACCATCCAGGAAACAAAAGTGTGTATGCTTAGACAATCTTTCTAACATTTGATCAATAAAAGGTAAGGGGTAATGATCTTTTCTAGTAGCTTTGTTTAATTTTCTAAAATCAATTACCATCTATAACCAGTTACAATTCTTTGTGGAATGAGTTCATTTTTATCATTAGGAACAACGGTAATACCTCCTTTCTTAGGGACACAATGAACGGGACTTACCCATCTACTATCAGCTATGGGATAGATTATACCTGCTTCTAGAAGCTTCAATATTTCAGTTCTTACCACCTCCTTCATCTTAGGATTTAATCGTCGTTGGTGATCGACAACTGGTTTAGCATCAGGCTCCATATTAATTTTGTGCTGACATAGAGTGGGACTAATGCCCTTAAGATCATCAAGAGTATATCCAATAGCAGCTCGGTGCTTCATCAAAGTTTTTAGTAATCTCTTTTCTTCATGCGCTGAAAGGTTAGCACTAATAATAACATGATATATCTTCTTTTCATCAAGGTAAGCATATTTCAATGTATCAGGCAATTGCTTCAATTCAAATACAGGATCACCCTTAGGTGGAGGAGGGCCTCCAAGAGTTTCAACGGGAAAATTGTGTTTAAGGATAGGTGGTTGATCAAAGAACATCTTATCTATTTCATTTCTTTCATTCATATGCATATCATTTTCATGATCCAGCAAATATTGTTCTAACAAATCAGTAGGAGGTACGGCAATAGAAGCAAGACCAATAATTTCATCTTTACTAGGCAATTCCTTATCATGAGGTTGTCTACGAAACATGGAGAAATTAAACTCATGAGACATACCACCAAAATTAACACTAACAGTTTCTTTAGTGCAATCAATCTTGGCATTAACAGTGTTCAAGAAAGGTCTACCAAATATAATGGGAGAAAAATAATCTTGTGGAGAACTGAGGACTAGAAAATCAGTAGGGTATTTTATCTTTCCACACAAGACTTCAACATCTCTAACGATCCCAAGTGGTGTAATGGTATCTCTGTTTGCAAGCTTAATAGTAACATCAATGTCCTCTATTTCAACAGGTGCAATATCATGCATTACTTCTTGATATAGAGAAAATGGAATAGCACTCACACTAGCACCCATATCACACAAACCATGATAGAAATGATCTCCAATCTTAACAGATACAACAGGGATGCCAACTACGGGCTTGTTCTTGTTTAACATATCTCGTTCATTTCTAACAGGTTTAGCAATTCTAGCAGCCTCATCACAAAAGTAAATAACATGCCCATCTATATTATCGACTGAGAGATCTTTAACCATAGCAACATCAGGTTCAACTTTAATTTGTTCAAAGGGTCTAGGTGCTCTAATATTACTTTTGTTAACCACAGTTGAAGCTTTAGCATGTTCCTTAATCCTAACAGGAAAAGGTGGTTTCTCAATATAAGCAGTAGGCACAACTGGATCAGCATGGCAAACAATTGTTTCTTCTTTAACACTAATGGGTTCCTCAATCTTTTATTTAATAGGGGGATGATATTTAAACCACTTCTCCTTAGGGAGATCAACATGAGTAGCAGATGATTCACAAAAGGAAGCTACTATCTCAGAGTCAAATCCATATTTAGTGCTAAACTTATGAAAAGCATCGGTGGCCATAAAAGATTTTACACAATCGAACTCAAGTATTATACCTGACTCATTACCTTTGTCGAGTTCCCAATCTTCAGAGTTGCATTTAATTCTTTCCAGAAGATCCCATATGAATTCAATAATTTTCTTCATAAAGGAGCCAGTCGAAGAAGAATCGAGCATAGTTTGATTATCATGAGAAAGCCGAGCATAAAAATTCTGTAAGATAATTTCTTTTGAGAGCTCATGATTGGGGCATGTGTACATCATGTACTTAAGCCTCCCCCAAGCTTGAGCGATGCTTTCTCCTTCACGAGGCCAAAAGTTATATATATCATTCCGATCACGATGAACCAAATGCATAGGATAAAATTTCTGATGGAATTCTAGTTTCAATCGGTTCCAGTCCCATGTATCAGTATCATCACATAGCCTATACCACATCAATGCCTTTCCCTCCAAAGATAAAGGGAATACTTTCTTCTTAACTCCATCTCTAGATAAACCTGCAAGCTTAAACAATCCACAAATTTCATCCACATAGATCAAGTGCATATCAGGATGTACTGTTCCATCTCCTGCATAAGGATTAGCTAGCAGTTTCTCTATCATACCCGGAGGAGTTTCATAATAAATATTTTCAGCAGGTGCAGTAGGTTGAGGAGCAACTATTTGTGTTTCTAGTCGAGGGGAAGATACCCCGAACAAACCCCTCAAAGGATTACTTTCCATAGTGACAAGTGACAATAAATTTCAGCACGTAATATAAATGTTTCCTTACCAAATTCCACTCACCAAAGGCGCTTCACTCCCCGGCAACAGCGCCAGAAAAGAGTCTTGATGACCCACAAGTATAGGGGATCAATCGTAGTCCTTTCGATAAGTAAGAGTGTCGAACCCAACGAGGAGCAGAAGGAAATGACAAGCGGTTTTCAGCAAGGTTTTTTCTGCAAGCACTGAAATTATCGGTAACGAGTAGTTTGATAGCAAGATAATTTGTAACAAGTGACAAGTAGCAATAGTAACAAAGAGTGCAGTAAGGTGGCCCAATCCTTTTGTAGCAAAGGACAAGCCAGAACGATCTCTTATAGTAAGCAAAGCGTTCTCGAGGACACATGGGAATTTCATCTAGTCACTTTCATCATCTTTGTTTGATTCGCGTTCGCTACTTTGATAATTTGATATGTGGGTGGACCGGTGCTTGGGTGTTGTTCTTACTTGAACAAGCCTCCCACTTATGATAACTCTAACCATAGCATTAAACATATGGATCCAAATCAGCCCCTTACGGAATAGCGCATAAACTAGGGTTTAAGCTTCTGTCACTCTAGCAACCCATCATCTAATTACTACTCTACAATGCATTCCCTTAGGCCCAAAGATGGTGAAGTGTCATGTAGTCGACGTTCACATGACACCACTAAGAGAATCAACAACATATATATCATCAAAAATATCGAACGAATACCAAATTCACATGATTACTTATGACAAGACTTCTCTGATGTCCTGAAGAACAAAAGTAACTACTCACAAATCAAAATCATGTCCAAGATCAGAGGGGTATTGAATAGCATAATAGATCTGAACATATAATCTTCCACCAAATAAACCAACTAGCATCAACTAGAAGATGCAATCAACACTACTAGCAACCCACAGGTACCAATCTGAGGTTTTGAGACAAAGATTGAATACAGGAGATGAACTAGGGTTTGAGATGAGATGGTGCTGGTGAAGATGTTGATGAAGATTAGTCCTCCCATGATGAGAGGATCGCTGATGATGTCGATGGCGACGATTTCCCCCTCCCGGAGGGAAGTTTCACCGGCAGAATCTCTCCGCCGGAGAGCAAAAGTGCTCCTGCCCAAGTTCCTCCTTGAGACGGTGGCGCACCGTCCCGAAAGTCTTCTCTATATTTTTTCTAGGGAAAATAGACTTATATACCAGAAAATGGGGGCCAGAGGCTGGCCAGGGGCCCCACGAGCCACCAGGGCGCGCCTGGGGGGGGGGGGGGGTTGGCGCGCCCTGGTGCCTTGTGGGCACCTGGGTGGCCCCCTCTGGTACTTCTTGCTTCTAGTATTTTTTATTTATTCCAAAATAAATCTCTGTGAAATTTCAGCTCATTTGGAGATGTGCAGAATAGGTATCTGTGACATAGCGTTTTCAGGTCCAGAATTCTAGCTGCCGATAATCTCCCTCCTTCTGTAAATCTTGCATATTAAGAGAGAAAAGGCATTAGAATTGCTACACAAAGTGTTATATTGATTTAAAACATTATAAATAACAGTAGCAAAACATGATGCAAAATGAGCGTATCAACATCTCACATGAAACACTCATACCAATCCCCGTCTACTAAAGCATAGCTGTAACTAACTTAACAAGGATTCCCGAGGCTTGGTGACAAGGGCATGGGTTCCTACCTCATGATTCTACTCAGGCTACAAGTTTCAATATACCTATTGGATGCAAGAGGAAAAAAGTGGCACTAATGAAATAAAATCATAGGTATTCAAAATATGATCAAAGTGAACTTGCCTTGCTGACGATCTTGAAACTCTAACGCTTTGTAGAAACAAGCCTCGCACTCCGGATAGTCTAACGAAGCAATCAAATGACATACAATAAGAAATCATATTCACTTCAATAATATCAACAAGCAATTAAACATGACACAATCAAACATAAGGAAAAATCAAAGGAAAATCCCAAAGACACTCCAAATCAAAGAAAAGAATTCAACTCACACAATAGTAAACAATAACTCACTAAACAACACTAAAATAATCTAAACAATTACTTAACTGAAAAGAAAATATATTTTCATCAAAACAACAGAAAGAAATTAACTAAAAATATTTCTTGCAAAAATAACTATAATACTAGCTATTTTATAACACTATATAATAGCTATGCTAAACTAAATTCTAAACAGTAGCAAAACCAATAAAAATAAATTCTACAAATTATCTACTGAAACCTAACAGAAATATACTACATCACACAAAAATTTGTAAAAATAAATAATGAAAACTAAATAAAATCCACAAAGTTATAATCAAAACAAAACTATATATAAAACAGTACTGTTTCTAGCAAAACCCTAATTTAAATTATCCTAGAAATACCCCCAATTAAACCTACTGATAAACAAACTAACAAGTGGCCAGTAGCAAAAAGAATCACTCAAAAACCTATTTTCAAACTCAAGATATGGCCAAAATAGTAATTTACACAAATTTCATCATATTCAAATTTAAAAATTTCAAACATAGTCAAACTTAGCATCTACAGAAACTTCATCAAATTCTAAACCCAAAGCAAGAAGAATCAACTAAAAACATTAAATATTCTAGGACATATTGAATTTATAAAACAGAAACTTTTTTCTGAGAATAAAACAAAAACTAAAAAAACAGAACTCTACGCGTCGGCTAAGGGCCACGTGGCGCCCTGTGGTTGGCAGATGGGGTGTGCGCATGGTGCATGTGAGAGGGCGACCGATCTGAAGCAGAAAACGCTTCGGCATTTTTTTTTCTTTAAAAAACGGATCGTGTAGCGGCCGTAGGATCGGGATCTAGCAGTGGAGGGGGTGTCCGACGAGAAGAAAAATGGCGGGCGGCCGGCGCTTACAGTGGGTGTCGACGGCGGCGGTGGTGGCAGCACGGCGAGGTCGGGGATGGCGCTCCAGGCGTCGGTGAGCTCGGGGTAGTCGTCGGGGTGGTGCAGTCGACGACGGCGAAGACGATGGTGGCGGTGGCAGTGGACGAGGAGGTCGGAGGGCGGCGGAGCGAGCGACGGCGTGCGGCGGCAGAACGTGGCAACGGCGAGCAATTCCGGCGGCGGTGGTGTGAGAGAGAGAGGGGGAGTAGGGGGGAACGAGTGCGGGGCGGGGGCTCTTTATAGGGGAGGCCTCGGGTGGGCTCGAACGGAAGGGGATCGAGAGATCCTGAGGATGCGGCGGCGATCTCCGGCGACGGTAAAGGGATCGGGGTTGGGGAGGAAGGCGAGCGTGGCTTGAGCGGGATCGGGCGGTGGGGTCCGCGGGGCAGTGGGAGAGGGCGAGATTCGATCGGATCGGTCACCGATCCGATTTGATTCGGTACGCGGCGCGCTCGCTGGGCCGGATCTGGCTGGTGGGCCTGGTGGAGAGAGAGAGAGAGGCGGGTGAGGGAGTGGGCCTCGCCGGTTTTCTAAATAAAACCCTTTTTTCATTTTTTTTGAAAATAACAGAGAGTAAAAGAAGGAAAATAAAATAAAAATAAATACATATTATATATCAAAATGATTAGCAAAATAAACCCTATAACTTGAACTGTTTTCCAGAGGCAAAATAAAATATTTTATAAAAATCATTTTTTTGAAAATTCAAATAAAATTCAAATTTGACTTTCAAATATTTTTGGCATTATATCTTCTGACTTTTTGGAGGGTCATGTTACCTCCTCTCACACTTTTTTTTGATCAAAGTATTTTGTCAGGGATTTTGAAATAGAATTCAAATGCCATGTTTGAAATGAAGTCAATTGAAATCTTTTTAAATTCAAATGCCATTTTGAAAATGGCCTTCTACTTCCCACTCTATTTCCAGTATTTGAAGAAGTCATATTATCTTCCCTCATGAAAATCCTTGAGTGGCATAAAGTCTCAGGTTTGGAAATATTTCAAATGAAATTCAAATCATTTCAGATCCCTTTTTATTTCTTTAAATGGAAGAAGTCATATCATCTTCACTCTAGGGCTTTGTGGTGAAATGAATTTGAATTCCTGGGGATCAAAATGCAAAATGAAAGTTTTGGGAAAGTCATTTCATTCCCTCTCATTAAACTTTCAAAAGTTTCAAATTTCACTCACTTTCAATCAATCAATCAAACAAACAATCATAATTATTTATTTATTATAACATTCCAAAATTTAGAATTTTGGGATGTTACAGCGTTCTACGGAAGAATGGTGCTTCAGTTATAAAACATGCCATGGCAGAGAGATGGAATAGGTACTGAAGAATAGAAAGGGATGACATATTGACATGTACTCCCTCCATCCGGAAATAAATGGATGTGTCTAGACGTATTGTAGTTCTAGATACTTCCATTTTTATTCATTTCTGCCACAAGTAATACAGACGGAGGGAGTATGATGTACTCCCTCCGTAAAGAAATATAAGAGTGCTTAGATCACTATTTCTTTATAGAGGGAGTATAAGCTATTGATACGATAGGACAACAGAGTAAAAGAAACAGTAGTTGAATGTAAAAGTGTATGATAGCTGGAATAGGTACAGAAAAATAGCAAGGCAGAATATTCACATGTCTGATGGGCAAACTAAGATCACATAGCAACAGAACAGTAGAACAGCACTTCAATGTCTAAAACCATGATATGGTAGACTGATGGAGTACATACTGACGAACAACAATGCATGAGATATTCAGATGGACGATGTCCAAACTAAGCAGATGGCATTGCAGCAAAGTAGAAGGACAGTACTTGAATTTGAAAAGATGTTATCATGAATGGAATAGGTACAGACAAACTGGAAGGCATGACATATTCACATGTATGATCAGCGGGCTAACCACATGGCATTGCAACAGAGTAGATGCATTGCAAGACATTATATGCATGATGCTACCCATATCACGGGTCAAGTTAGAGAAAAGACCTTCTGGGGTGAATAGGAATCATTATCTCTCTACAACTCTTCTGAAGAACAACATTTAACTGTTCCATCATATTGAATATCATCGACGTCGAGTATGTTGGCCGTTGCATTGCTCCGCGAGTTTCTTTTAGTGGATTTGTTCTCATATTCAATATCACTGTGTGCAATAATATCTGACATGCATGGAAAACAACTAGTAGTGAGATTATGTAATGAGTGCATGTAGGAGACGACATAAATAGTAGGAGTCAACTTAAATAGCAGCAACAGGTTGATACCTCAAAGGCTAAAGAGAGGGCACACATGATAGCTACAAAATATATATTGTTTGTACTCAAGATTAACTAAATGGCACACAAAAGTACTACAGAACAACAACATAGGCAATACTAGAAGGCGTATAATCACCAGCCTGTGGGATAGCTTTGGCTGAGGGACGATAACTATGGAACACCGTTAACTACTACACAAGTCTGTTATCTGAAGACTAAGAGATCAACATGAATGTACAGTGACAAGTGATAATCTATTTTCCATACTTAGATGAAGAACAAAAGCCATAAATGCTGCACACAAGTAAGATGAGGGTACAACCTATCTTGCCGCCCTCCGTAGGAGTGAGCATCATCTGCTGAATCGTCGATGGCGCTTGCTACTTGTAGTCTGCGTTGGTATTTCCCCGAAGAGGAGAGGATGATGCAATACAATAGAGATAAGTATTTCCCTCAGTTAAGAACCAGGGTTATCAATCCAGTAGGAGAACCAAGCAAAATTCCGTTAAGCGCACCTGCACACACAAGAGCAAACACTTGCACCCAACGCAAATAAGAGGGTTGTCAATCCTCTTAGCGGTTATTTGCAAGGATTAAATCTTATAGAGATAAATAGGTAAACTAAAATACTAATTAAAATAAAAGTAAATAAATTGCAGCAAGTTATTTTTAAGTTTTTAATATATGATAAGGTATACCGGGGGCCATAATTTTCACTAGAGGCTTCTCTCTCGAACACATAGCATACGGTGGGTAAACAAATTACTGTTGGGCAATTGATAGAAACTCAAATAATTATGACGGATTCATGGCAATGATCATGTATATAGGCATCACGCCCGAGACAAGTAGACCGACTCCTGCCTGCATGTACTACTATTACTCCACCCATTGACCGCTATCCAGCATGCATCTAGGGTATTAAATATGAAACAGAGTAACGCCTTAAGCAAGATGACATGATGTAGACAAAGTAAACTCAAGCAATATGATTAAACCCCATCTTTTTATCCTTAATGGCAACAATACAAATACGTGTCTTGTCCCCTTCTGTCACTGGGATTGAGCACCGCAAGATTGGACCCATCACAAAGCACCTCTCCCATTGAAAGATAAATCAATCTAGTAGGCGAAACCAAATAGATAGATTGGAGAGAAATACAAAGATATAATAATCATGTATAAAAGAGTTCAGAGAAGACTCAAATATTTCTCATGAATAATCTGATCATAAACTCACAATTCATCAGATCCCAACAAACACACCGCAAAATAAGATTACATCGGATAGAACTCCAAGAACATCGAGGAGAACATGGTATTGAAGATCAAAGAGAGAGAAGAAGCCATCTAGATACTAGCTATGGACCCGTAGGTCTGTGGTAAACTACTCACACATCATCGGAAGGGCAGCAAGGTTGATGTAGAAGCCCTCCATGATCAATTCCCCCTCCGGCAGAGTACCGGAAAAGACCTCAAGATGGGATCGCGGAAGAACAGAGGCTTGCGGCAGTGGAAAGGTTTTCTCTTCTGTCTCTCTGTTGGTTTTGGAATATTTGTGAATTTATAGTGAAGGAATTAGGTCAAGAGGTGCCACGAGGGGCCCACAAGCCTGGGGGTGTCGTGGGTACGACCATCTATGGGGCCATCTAGCCCCTTTGTGGTTCAGCTAGGGAGATCAACAAGCATAAAGAGCGGAATCAACAGAGAGACACAAGGGATTTACCCAGGTTCGGGCCGCTGTGATGCGTGAGCACAAGTACACGGAGCGCTTCTCCCGGCAAGGTGCGGAGAGGGCAGCTACGCATGCGAATTGTGCAGGGGTTTTGCAAAAGATCGATCCCTGTAAACGTTGCCCTGGCCCTCCTTTTATAGCTCAAGGGGTTACCACGGTGGCAAAATAGTCATTACAAGTTGATTAGATAGCGAACAGTGCTATCATACCTAACTCTGCCAGTTTAGGACAAAAGCATTAAATGCTCCGTTAGGTGTCATGTAGAGGAGTGGCTCCGGCAAGGTTTCTGCACCGCTCGCCCAGCTACCTCATATTAGCTTGACACACACTTCTGGACAGGTGTCATTAAAGACAAAACCTTCTTCCTGCGTGCTGACACGTGCCCGACAAATCCCACCAACCAGCCTGCGCGGTCGACACCTCACCGATTAGCGACTAGCCGCTTGGTGAGGTGGAGCGCTGACGAGCTAGCGAAAGCTTGCCGGCACGGAGCTTGCTGGGTCTTCACCTTGCCGGGTCAAGTCTTGCCGGCAAGAAATGACTTCATCATTAGTACTAGTTGAGTACTTGTTGATGCTTCGTCTTGAACTTCTCTCCAGTAGCTTCTGAGACTGAGTCTTGAATCTTGGTCTTGGTAGTTTCCGGCAAGCCTTGGCTAGCAGGGAGGCTGCCACTGTCTATGCATAAGTTAGGGTATAAAATACCCATGTTTTATACACCGACAGGAGCCCCAGAGCCTGGGCCATACGCGCGTCCGAAGCGTCGTTGGGCTAGGCCCAAACAATGCACAGACACGCGGCGGAAACTGCCATTGTAATTTTAGCAATGATGGCCTTATCTGACGCACGTCCAATCCATGCATTTAATGCGGGTCGTGGGAACGTGGACTGTTGCGGTTATTCCATGGTAGTGAGCCCGAAAAAATGCTGCAAGGGGTAAACAGTGAAGAGCCAGCACCCTCGCGCCTTCCCCATAAAAAGGCAACCGCGAGGCGGCGCTGCTCATTCACCCCTGCTTTCCCCTGCTCCATCTCCTTCCTCTCGCCAGAATTGCCTCCGCTGCCGCCGCTGCGGACTCACATCTCAACTTGACCTCTTTCTTGTCCCCCGAGCCCTGATGGCACCCAAGAAGGGTGATGCGGAAGGGAAAAAGCCCACCAAGCCACTCGACCCCAAGGCAAAGAAGAAGAGAAGGAGTTGGAGGAGCTGGAGAAGCGGCAGAGAGAGAATGTGATCTTCTCGCCGTCTTCCATGGACGCCAACACTCTGATCGAGAGGTATGCATATATGTGGGGAATGGACACCAAGGTTCACAAGGCCCCAGTGGTGCTTCCCGAGGGCGACAAGGATCCATCAGATTCGTATCCATTCTTCTACGCCTACTTTTACTGCGGTCTGTTTCCTCCATTCTCAGACTTCTTCAGCGCCATGATGTTCAGCTATGGGTTCAGACTGCTGGATTTTACTCCAAATGCGATGACTTGCATGGCGGTCTTTGCCCATCTGTGCGAGAACTTTGTCGGAGTTGCCCCCAATGTAGATCTGTCCCGCCACTTCTTCGTTCCCCGCATTGAAGACAAATCGCTCTCCGGTAGCGTGACATGGATCCCCAGGGCAAAAACCAAGGGCCAGTATCTTGACGGGCAGCTCCACCTCAAGTGGGACGAGTGGCGGGCGGAATGGTGCTGGATCCAGGAAAAAGACTTCCCTCCGTTCTGTGTGCCGCATACAGTGAGAGTTCAACGCGGTAAGAATTGGAGCAATTTTGGTGCCACCGAGGAGAAACTTTGCCCTGCACTGAACATAATCGCCCATCTCAAGGCCGCCAAGCTGACCGTAGAGATGGTAGGAGCTGAATTCCTCCGGTGATGCATCTCACCACTGCAGAAGAGGGAGAGGTTCACTTGGGAATTCCAGAACACCGCTGATATTATGCGGTTGTATCCTGGGACTGCCAACAACTTGACGGTCATGGAGCATGCCAGCCTCTGCGAACAGCTGTTCTGGAAAACCGGCACATTCCACTTGCCGGCCGGAATCGTCCCGTTGAACATCAACTCCGCCAAGGACTCCATCTTATCGATGATGCCTGATTGTGATGCACACGGAGTCAAGTCAGACTGGCCGCTACCCACCTTTGTGAATGAGATAGATTGGGCTTCCAACTTGACGGAGAAAGCCTCCTAGGAAGAAAAGGATCTCATCCGGGCCACCAAGGATGAACAGCTGGCATATATTGCCATCAAGGCCGCAGAGCTTGCAAGAATCAACGCGGCAGGCGGTTCTGGTGCCGCGGCAGCTGAAGATGATGACGAAGAGCATCTCGAAGAAGAAGATGCCGAAGAGCAACAGGAAGAGCCTGCCGAGGGCAAAGTTGCCAGAGCTGAGGTTGCCGGAGCCGAGGTTGTCGGCGAACTCGAATAAGAAGAGGTAGCAGGTCCCCGAGCCCCGAAAAGGAGATGCCGTCTTCGAAGGGCGGTCAGTCAAGAGCCGGTGCGCACTTCTTCGCTCGGAGCTGGCCCTATGGTGAAGAAGACGACCACAAGGACCGGCCACCAAGAAGAAGTACGCCCGCAATCAACTCGGCGCCCTCGAACTCAACCTTCATCTTCCCAACAAGGGGTTGCCGAGGAAATTGAATCCACTCAGCCGATGGGTTCACCTCCTCTGGCACTCAAGAGGGCCAGAGAATCGCCTCCGCCAGTGATATATGATTTCGACGTCCTCGGCGAGTCTGAAGAGGAGAGGTAAGTGATTTTCGCTCATCTCCATCCATCCTTGATTTCATCTGATTGTTGTTTTGACCTGATTTCTTCTGTCTTGACAGAGACCGAGAACCACTCGCGCACCAGACGAAGCGGGTCAGGCCTGCAATAGAACAGGATCCCGCGGCAAGTGCTGGGCAGGGGGTTGGAATGACTGAAACCATCGTTACCAGCCCCCAGCCAAGCTCCGTGCGTGAGGATGTGGTGCAGATGCCTCCCACTAGTGCCAGCACTGAAATTCCAACCTCTGAGCTTGATAAGGAGATGGGAGAGGTCCGCCAAGAGGAAGAGCGCCAGGAGGTGGATCCTATTGTGGCTTCCCCGTGAACCATCGTTCCAGAGAGTGCTTCTCCGGCAAGGGCCTCCACCGATGAGCCTGTCCGCACGGAGGCTACTCTGCCAAGGGAAGCTTCCGATACCCGTGCGCCGGCAACATAAATTGCCGGGGAAGGAGATGCCCTTCCTCAACAAACATCAACGGGTAATCCTCTAGCCTTTACACATCTCTCACAGAATTTTTTTTGTCTTCTCGAACTTGTCTTGTAATTTAAATCTCATTCTGCTTTTGCTTCTACTTCACTCCATAGCTCCAACCTCTCCCGAAGAAGGTGAAGTCCTTGTGGAGGTAACAAATATCGCAAAGGATGCCGCTGACGAAGCCGCCAAGATTGCCGCCAAAGAGAACCCTATGCAAGTCACCGAGGAGATCAGAGAGGTTCACGAGGAACCTGAGAAGTCCTTTGGCAACATGTCTGATCCGGCAGGATGGATGTGGAGAAGATGCCTGTCAACACTGATGCACCAAACCCTGAGAACCAACCAGCGGCAACAACCATGCATGTCCCGTCAAGCCGCTTGGCGCTGATCACTTCTCAGCATGGGTCTAGAGCCCCCAGTTCTTCTGGTACCGCAGGGCCAAATTTTGATGAAGAGATTGCTCGGATCCTGCTCCCTCTGTCCCAAAGAACCTCCGAGGCCACTGATGCTACTGACAACGCTGAAAATCTTGCCTTCATGGAGATCAAGGCCATCGGGTTCAAGGGGGTCCAAGAAAGGTACAGTCGAAGATGGAGCAGAGTCCAAGAAGAGTGCAAGATTGCGGATCTGGTTGACCAGAGGCTGAAGAAGAAAACGGACGAGCTGCGCACATGGTATAGCGAGCAGGCCCGCAATCTTGTAAGGCAAGAGGAAAAACTTAATGCCGCCAAGGATGAAGCGGCAATCCGTGATGGCAAGTTGACAGAGCACGAGGCGATGCTCAACGCCAAAGAGAAAGATCATGCCACACGGGAAGGAGCCCTTGCCGCCACTCTCCGCGGCAAAGATGAAGAAATCAAGAAACTCCTTGAGCTAAGGACACAAGAGCTAGAAAAGAACCATAAGGACACTATTGAAACCCAAGCTTGAGATAGTGCCGCCCAGCTCAAGGAGGCTTCTGACAAAGTTGCTGCTGCCACCACCGCCAAGACAGAGCTGGAATCCCAAATGGCCAAGTTGAAGGAAGACCTTGTCGGCAGTGGCAAAGAAGTCGAGAATCTTAAGAACAAAGCGCTGAAGGTAGCCCGCACTCTAGGGGACTTGCAAACGTAGCTGTCGTCTAAGAATCAAGATCTTGATGCTGCCACCAAGACAATTGGAGATCTGAAGTCTCAATTGGCCACCTTGGTATCATATTTGGAATCCACCAAGGAGAGGGAGAGAGTCTTGATGGAGAAATTGGAAAAGGAAGAGGCCTTGAAGAAGGATGCTGAAAACAATGACACCCAACTGCACCATAACCTTTCCCTCTGGACCGACAGGCTTGTCAATGCTGCTGAGCGCATCTCTTCCCAGATTGCCGTCATGGATATGAAGAGCTGGGGCTTCACTGTCAACGACAAGGAGGCCACCAGTGTCAGACTGACCAAGTTCTTCGAGGGCCTTATTGACGCCTTGAAGAAGTATCACGAGGACATGTCTGCTTCATTTGCTGATGAATCCCGGAAGTTCGCGCGTGAAGTTGTGTACAGGGTGCTGCTCAAAATTGCTCATCGCAATCCCGGCCTTGACCTCTCCGGGGTCTTCAGGAAGCTGTCGGAGAACACCGATATTACTGCCACCGACAAGGTCGCTGCTCCTGTTGCCGACAAGGTTCTCCAAATTCCCAGGATCCAGGGTGATCGTCGGGATTGAGCTTGTCATTATATCTATCGCCGTGCTGTCATGTGAAAGATACATTTGATCCTATGTTAGATCTGCACTACTTTTGTGATGTAATATAACTTGTGCTGCTGGATGAATGTATGCCGTTTCCCCTGTCTTATTTTGTCTTTGTATGATCGTGTTCTCTATGCTGTTCGGAAACTTGCCGGCGCACACACTTGCCGTGAGCGCTTTGAGGAATGGGTCCTTAGCAGCCTGCTGGAAGCGCCGCCACCGGCAAGGTACCTTGCTGGGCCAGAGTGCAGTTGCTAAGCTTGCCGAGCGGACTCGAGGCAGAACTAGAGCGCAAACTGACCGCGACAAGGTTCCTTCGCGTGCAGGTTTTTAATACAAACATAGAATCGATCAAGGGAAACCGCAAATGTAACGATGAAAAAGTTTCAAAGTTTTTCAACTTAGCTTTTCCTTGTACTGTTTTCTTTGTCGTATGAAATGGTCACTTGAACGTCGTTAAATGGTACCCATCACCACTCCCCCCGGGAAACTTGCACGCGAGAGATCCTTCTGTCCTTTGAGAAAAAGAAAGAAGAGAAAAGAGTGGTTTGGGAACCTTGACGGTTCGTCAGCCATCTCATACAGACTAAAGTATAATCACAACATTCATATACGACGAATATGTACAAAGAGTTGCGAATCACTTAGCTTTATTTCACTTATGCACAGGATCTGCGCCTGGCTTTGTACAAAGGGTTACAAGTCTCACCGACAAAGCTTGTACAAAAGGGGTTGCCGGGAGACCCGGCAACTGCGCCTTATGGGTAGAACTTGCAAAGATGCTCAATATTCCATGAGTTTTGCACTTGAATGCCATCTTCGGTCTCTAGACGGACTGCGCCAGGTCTGATGACTCGCACTACCCGATAAGGGCCTTCCCACTTCAGTGTTAACTTGTTTGATCCCTTGGCGGACTGAACGCGCCGAAGAACAAGGTCGCCTTCCTCAAGGCTTCGGGCATGAACTTTGCGGCTATGATAGCGGCGCAAAGCTTGCTGGTAGCGTGCAGCTCGCACAGCCGCCCGAAGACGATCTTCCTCAAGGACCGTTGCATCATCTTACCGCAACTGCTCTTGCTCTGCCTCATCATAGCCGAGCACTCAAGGTGACCCGTATATGAGTTCCGTGGGGAGCACCGCTTCTGCGCCATAGACTAGGGAGAAGGGTGTTTTGCCGGTAGCTCGATTTGGTGTTGTTCTGAGTGACCAAAGAACTGCCGGCAACTCATCAATCCAGCATCTTCCACACTTGCGCAGTCTGTCAAAGGTTCTTGTCTTGAGACCCAAAAGAACTTTAGCATTCATCCTTTCCACTTGACCGTTGCTTCTCGCGTGAGCAACAGATGCAAAACAAATTTTGCTGCCAAGGTCTTGGATGTATTGCATGAAGGTGTGGCTCATGAACTGTGTACCGTTGTCAGTGATGATTCTGTTAGGAACTCCGAAACGGCAAACTAATCCTTTGAAGAACTTGACGGCTGATTGCGCTATCACCTTCCTCACTGGCTCCACTTCAGGCCAGTTTGTGAACTTGTCGATGGTGACGTATAAGAACTCAAAGCCCCTGGTAGCATGGGGGAAAGGGCCCAAGATATCGAGCCCCCAGATCGAAAAGGGCCAGGAGAGAGGGGTTGTTTGGAGAGCTTGAGCTGGCTAATGTATGTTCTTTGAATAGAACTGGCATGCTTCACACTTGGTTACTAGCTCAGTTGCATCCTGGAGGGCAGTGGGCCAATAGAAGCCTTGCCGGAAAGCTTTGCCGGCAAGCGCTCTTGATCCTATTTGAGAACCACATATGCCTCCATGTATCTCTGCCAACAGCTTTTGTCCATCTTCCCGGCAAACACACTTTAATTTCATACCGTTTGGTCTCTTTTTGTACGGAGTGTTATCCACAAACTAATACATGCTCGACTGACGGGCTACTTTCTCAGCTTCTTCTTGGTCATCGGGAAGTTCTCCTGTTTGAAGGAAATGAACTATTGTTGTGCCCATGCCGGAGCTTGCGGCTCGACGACAAGGACCAAAGGCATTTCTTTGGCCGCGGGAGAGCTTGCTTCAGCAGCAAGAACCTGAGGTTCTGCGCAAAGCCGCTGCTCACCAGCGTTCGTATCATTTTTCCCGGCAACATCTTTGTTGGCGGCTTCTGGGAGCTCTGCTGAAAAATACTTGCCGGTATTCAACTTTCTTCTTTTACTGGCCTGCGTTGATGGAGTGACTGATGGCTAATTCAAATGGAGCACAAAAGTTCCCGGTTCCACAGGTAGCTTTTGAGCGGCACACTTTGACAGGTGATCAGCAATGCTGTTTTCCGCACGAGGGACGTGCTCTGTTTGCAATCCGTCAAAGTGCTCTTCCAATATCCTCACTTCTTCCACATATGCTTCCATCAACGGGCTCTGGTAATCTTTATTCACTTGCTTCACAACAAGCTGCGAGTCACCACGGATGATCAACTTCCTGATTCCAAGGTCCACTGCGATGCTAAGACCGGCAAGGAGCCTTTCGTACTCAGCAGTGTTGTTGTAGCCTGCTCTCTGGGAAAGTGCATCTGAATTACATACTTGAGAAGCTCTCCGGTGGGTGCGACAAGCAGCACTCCAGCACCGGCGCCTTGCAGCGAGAAGGCACTGTCAAAGTACATGATCCATTCTTTAGCTGTTTCTTTGCCGGGGAGAGCTGATTCTTGAATTTCTTCGTCTTGCGTTGGCGTCCATTCTGCAATGAACTCCGCCAAGGCCCTACTTTGAATAGTTGACATGCTTTCAAATTTGAGTGCAAAGCTTGACAGTTCCAACGCCCACTCTACTATCCTGCTGGTTGCATCTGGATTTCTCAAGATATGCTGCAATGGAAAGCGAGTGACGACAGTGATCTCATGTGCTTGGAAGTAGTGACGTAGCTTTCTCGAGGCCATGAGGAGGCCGAAAAGCAACTTCTGCACACCAGAGTATCTCGACCTGGCTCCTTGTAGAAGGGAACTAACAAAATAAACTGGCCACTGCACCACTTTCTTCTTCGGCACCACTTGTTGATCAGCCTCATTTGCTTGCGCTGCTTCTGACTTATCGGCACCAGGCCCTGCCAGAGAGATTCCGGTTTGTCGTTGGGCGGGCTTGCCACTGCTGCTTCTCTGTCATCGGCTTCCCTCTGCGCCACTTGCGCAGCACTGACCACTTGATTGGTTGCCGCTAGATATAACAGCAACGGCTCTTATGGTTTAGGCGCAACTAGCACTGGAGCGGAGGAGAGGTATCTTTTCAAATCCTGTAGCGCGGCCTCTGCTTCCGGAGTCCATTTCATTGGACCTGCCTTTTTCAAGATTTTGAAAAATGGCAAGGCGCGCTCGGCAGATTTTGAAATGAACCTACTCAAGGCAGCAACACAACCGGCAAGACGTCGCACGTCCTTGACACTCTTTGGTGCTTGAATCTGGTCAATTGCTTTGATCTTGTCAGGATTTGCTTCAATTCCATGCTGAGATACAAAGAACCCGAGAAGCTTGCCGGATGGAACGCCAAACACACACTTCTCGGGGTTGAGCTTCAAATTGATCTTGCGTAAGTTTGCAAATGTCTCTTCCAAGTCTTGAACGAGGGTTGATTTGTCCTTGGTCTTGACCACTATATCATCCATATACGCTTCCACATTCCTGTGCAGCTGGGGCTCAAAACCAATCTGGACTGCTCTTGCAAATGTTGAACCAGCACTCTTCAATCCGAAAGGCATACGCATGAAGCAGTATGTGCCACATGGAGTAATGAATGCGGTTTTTTCCTCATCCTCCTTGGCCATGAATATCTGATGGTAACCAGAGTATGCATCAAGGAAGGAGATTAAATCACAGCCGAAAGTAGAGTCTACAATTTGATCAATGCGCGGCAAAGGGAAAGGATCCTTCGGACATGCTTTGTTGATATCAGTGTAGTCGATACAAAGTCTCCACTTTCCATTTGCTTTGCGCACCACAACTGGGTTTGCCAACCAAGTTGGATGTAGCACACCTCTAACCAAACCAGTTGCTTCAAGTTTCTTGATTTCTTCGGCAATAAACTATTGCCGCTCCAAAGCCTGCTTCCTGACCTTCTGCTTGACGGGCTGAGCGTGAGGACAGATGGCAAGGTCGTGCTCAATTACCTCCCTGGGAACACCGGGGATGTCAGATGGTTGCCATGCAAACACATCGACATTCGCCCGCAGGAAGGCAACGAGCGCGCTTTCCTATTTGCTGTCAAGGGTGGCACTGATGGTGAAGGTACCGTCAGTGCCGTCCTCCCTCGCCGGCACCTTCTTCATTGCTGGAGGAGTAGCTTTGGATTTCTTGCCGGTAGAGCACTTCAGCAAGTCTTTGACGGGTGCGCAGCACTCCGAGGAGGTGCGCTTCCCGAAATCCTTGTCGGAGGTCTTGCCGGACTTTTTGCTATTCTTCTTCTTGGCGGGAGCTGGTGCCTTGGCGGCCTCTGCTACAACCGCGTCTCTGTAGAGTTTGTTGACGCATATGACTGCATCTTTCTTATCTGAGTTGATGGAAATGACACCCATCAGCCCTGGCATCTTCAACGTGTTGTAAGCATAGTGGGATGCTGCCATGAATTTTGCCAAAGCTGGGCGGCCAAGAATACCATAATACGGCAAAGGGATCTTGACAACGTCAAACACAATCTTTTCTGTTTTGTAGTTCAATTCCCCGCCAAACATCACCGGCAAGTGATCTTTCCCTTGGGATGGCTCCTTCCCAGATTCACTCCTTGAAACGTGCCTGTTCTCTCGAGTTCCTCGTCGGAAATTTGCAGCCTCTTGATTACTTCTGGAGAAATCAAGTTTAAGCCGGCCCCACCATCAACTAACATTTTCGTGACCTGGACATTGCGAATTGTTGGCGAAACCAACAACGGCAAACACCCGACCGCAGTTATGTGTTCAGGGTGATCCTCGGCATCGAAAATGATAGGCGTGTGTGACCACTTGAGTGGCTTCTGGGTGCCCATTGCCAGCTCTGCCACATTAACCTCACGTGCCCACTGCTTGAGTTGGCGATGAGAGGAGTACAAAGATGCACCTCCGTTAATGCACATGGCCTCAGTTGCCTTCTGGAATTCTTGTTCACTGGATTCGTCGTCATCCTCTTCGTCAGTTCCATTGTCCTCTTCTTTCTTCTCACGACCTCTAGCAGGCTTCTCTTTCTGTTGTTTGGCCTTGCCACGACGGCCTCCTTGGCTACCACGGCCCTTCTTGCCGGATCCACTAGCACCGTCCTGGCCCTTCTCCTTATCACGTTTCTCATACTCAGCTCTCTGCTTTTCAACGAGGTGCTCGACTTGTCGGCACTCTTGGAGATCATGGCCCTTGGTGTGGTGAATCTTGCAGTATGGCCCATCAGATTTGCCGGCCTTCTCATTTGCCGCCGTCTCCTGACAAGCGGCACATACATCAGCCTCCTTGCCGGAGTTCTCTGTCTTGGCTTTCTTGGCGGACTCAGAGTTGCCGAAACCTTCAACAGCTATAACAGTCTTGCTTTTGCGCTTCCTGTTGCGCTTTCGGCTCTTCTTCTTTGGGATAGCGGCGTCGTCGTCTTCCGAATCGACCTCTGCACCTGCATCCTCCTCGCGAAGCCTCCTTCCTTCTTCAGCACGTGCACACTTATCCGCCAACATATAGAGCTCGTTGATGGTCTTCGGCAACCAGACGGTCATCTTTTCCCGCATTTTCCGATTGCGCACGTTTGTGTGAAACGCGGCGATCACGGCTGCTGGATGTACATCCGGGATATTGCGGTGCACGCGGCTGAATCTCTGGATGTACTTGCGCAAAGTTCACCATCTCTTTGTGGGATCACTTGCAGGTCGCTGGGTTGTCCAGGGGCCTTGTGGCCTCCGGTAAATTCACCAACAAACTCGTTGCAGAGATCTGACCATGAAGAGATGGAGTTCTCCGGCAAGTTCATTAACCAAGATCTCATGTTGGGCTTCAGTACCAACGGAAAAAAGTTGGCTAGAACCTTCTCATCTCTTCCCCCGGTGGCTTGCATGGCAATTGTGTATATGCCCAGAAACTCTGCCGGGTTCAACTTGCCGTCATACTTCTCTGGTACTTTCGGCTTGAAGGCCCGGGCGGACGGCCAGCGGACTTGCCGTAGCTTGCCAGTGAAGGCCGGGCATCCAACCTCGTAAGGCAGATACCCGCCAACACTAGGCGCAGGCTCATCAACGGCTGGGCCATTGCGCACGTCGGATTGACGGCGTGCCTCCCGGTGCCGTTCAATGGTGGTGCGGGCATCTTCTACCCGCCTATCTTGTAGCACTTGCCGCTGATCTTGCCGCACTCGTGGATCTGAAGAAGCCATCGACATCTCGTCGGGCTCAAAGGATCGCTGAGTTTGCCGCGGCTGCTGACGTTGTTGCTGCTGAGGTTGTTGCCGCGGTGGTGATTGCACCGTTGGTGCATCACCATCAACACGGCCACCAGTTTGAGCTACTGGTGCTGTTCGCGGATGCCGTGAGGGTTCCGCTTGCTGTGACCTGCTCAACTCGGCGAAATCGATAAGGCTCTGAATGGTGGCTCTCCACTCATTCATCTTATTCACCGTCGGAGGGAATTTAAGCAGCATCTGGGCTCGCGCCATCGCTTCTGCTGTTGTGGTTGGCATGACCAGAAGCGAAGAACGCGACGTCACTCTACTCCTGGCAGAGCTAGCAGGAGCGCCATTGCGACCTTGCTGCCGTGGTGCATGCTCAGCAGCGGGCTATCGTGGCGGAGGTGGTGCCTAAGGATCAGGAACTTGATCAACAGGGGTCTTGCCATGTGGACGTTGCTGCCCGGTGTCGTTGATGCCGCTCGGGGTGGCGCTGTGCCCATTATGCGACGGGCACGGCGTGTGCCTTGACACAGCATCTCTGGACGTCGCCGTGGCAGGATCTTGGCCCATGCCAGCCCGGGCATTATTGCTCCGGTGGCTGTGTTCGTCAGCGTGGTGAGGAGGACGAAGGCGTCCATCCGCTTTGCCCGCACCGTTGCGGCCTTGCTCACCAGAGGGTCGAGGAAGTCGATCGCCTCCAGTGCTTCCACCTCCTGCTCCGACCACGGTGGGCATGGTGACCGCGCCTCTTGCGCTGGTCGTGCCAACCGCGGCGTCCGCAATGCCCGCGTTGGGTGCGCCGCCTGCAGATACGTGCGAAGGAACCTTGGAGGTGGAAGGAGCCGTCATCGTGAGGCCCTTCTTCTTGGGGGCCATCAATGATGAAGAAGATGATGAAGTTCATAAAGCTAACGTGCAATCTGCTGACTCAGGTTCGCGCAAGCGGATCCCCTACCTGGCGCACCAAAGATGTCATGGGTACGACCATCTATGGGGCCATCTAGCCCCTTTGTGGTTCAGCTAGGGAGATCAACAAGCACAAAGAGCAGAATCAACAAAGAGATGCAAGGGATTTACCCAGGTTCAGGCCACTGTGAAGCATTAAACCCTACTCCTGCTTTGTGTATTTAGTGTGTATGAGCACAAGTACACGGAGCGCTTCTCCCAGCAAGGTGCGGAGAGGGCAGCTACGCATGCGAATTGTGCAGGGGTTTTGAAAAAGATCGATCCCTGTAAACGTTGCCTTGGCCCTCCTTTTATAGCTCAAGGGGTTACCACAGTGGCAAAACATTCATTACAAGATGATTAGATAGCGAACAGTGCTCTCATACCTAACTCTGCCAGTTTAGGACAAAAGCATTAAATGCTCCGTTAGGTGTCATGTAGAGGAGTGGCTCCGGCAAGGTTTCTACACCGCTCACCCAGCTACCTCATATTAGCTTGACACGCCTTCTGGACGGGTGTCATTAATGGCAAAACCTTCTTCCTGCGTGCTGACACATGCCCGACAAATCCCACCAACCAGCCTGTGCAGTCGACACCTCACCGATTAGCGACTAGCCGCTTGGTGAGGTGGAGCGCTGACGAGCTAGCGAAAGCTTGCCGGCACGGAGCTTGCCGGGTCTTCACCTTGCCGGGTCAAGTCTTGCCAGCAAGAAATGTCTTCATCTTTAGTACTAGTTGAGTACTTGTTGATGCTTCGTCATGAACTTCTCTCTAGTAGCTTCTGAGACTGAGTCTTGAATGTTGGTCTTGGTAGTTTTCGGCAAGCCTTGGCCAGCAGGGAGGCTGCCACTGTCTGTGCGTAAGTCAGGGTATAAAATACCCATGTTTTATACACCGACAAGGGGGCGCGCCTACCCCCTGGGCGCGCCCTCCAGGCTTATCGCCTCCTCGTGACTCTTCTGGTCTTCTCCCGAAGCTTCCTGGGTCTCTTCTGGTCCAGAAAAAATTAATCCAAAGTTTTTTTTCTTGTTTGGACACTTTTTGATAATGATTTTCTGAAAAGGCAAAAACAAGCAAAAAACAACAACTGGCACTGGGCACTGAGTTAATAGGTTAGTCCAAAAAATGATATATAATGTCATATAATTGCATATAAAACATCCAAGATTGATACTATAATAGCATGGAACAATCAAAAATTATAGATACGTTGGAGACGTATCAAGCATCCCCAAGCTTAATTCTTGCTCGTCCTCGAGTAGGTAAATGATAAAAACAGAATTTTTGATGTGGAATGCTACCTATCATGTTTCATCATGTAATCTCTCTCTTACGGTATGAATAATGAGATCCGAATGATTCAAAGCAATAGTCTATAATTTGACATAAAGACATCAATACTCAGGCATACTAATAAACAATCATGTCTTTCAAAATAAAAATGCTAAAGAACATTATCCCTACAAAATCATACAATCCTGTCATGCTCCATCTTCTTAACACAAAGTATTTATCATGCACTACCCTGATGACAAGCCAAGCAATTGGTTCATACTTTTTAACGCGCTTCCGCTTTTTCAACTCCCACGCAATACATGAGCGCAAGCCATGGATATAGCACTATGGGTGGAATAGAGTGTGGTAGTAGAGATAAATAAGAGAAGTCAAAAATAAGAAGATAGTCTCACACCGATGAGGCTAATCAATGGGCTATGGAGATGCCCATCAATTGATGTCAATGCGAGGAGTAGGGATTGCCATGCAACAGATGCACTAAGAGCTATAAGTGTATGAAAGCTCAACATGAAAACTAAGTGGGTGTGCATCCAACTTGCTTGCTCATGAAGACCTCGGGCATTTGAGAAAGCCCGTCATCGGAATATACAAGCCAAGTTCTATAATGAAAAATTCCCACTAGTATATGAAAGTGACAAAATAGGAGACTCTCTATATGAAAAACATGGTGCTACTCTGAAGCACAAATGTGGAAAAAGGACAGTAACATTGCCCCTTCTCTCTTTTACTCTCATTTTTTTTCATGGCTCTTTTTCGCCTCTTTTTTTCGTCCGGAGTCTCATCCCGACTTGTGGGGGAATCATGGTCTCCATCATCCTTTCCTCGCTGGGACAATGCTCTAATAATGATGATCATCACACTTTTATTTACTTACAACTCAATATTATAACTCGATACTAGAACAAAAATATGACTCTATATGAATGCCTCTGACAGTGTACCAGGATGTGCAATGATGCTAGCGTAACATGTATAAAAAATGATGAACGGTGGCTGAGCCACAAATACTATGTCAGCTATATGATCATGCAAAGCAATATGACAATGATGATGTATGTCATAAAAACGGAACGGTGGAAGTTGCATGGAAATATATCTCGGAATGGCTATGGAAATGCCATGATAGGTAGGTATGGTGGCTCTTTTGAGGAAGATATAAAGAGGCTTATGTGTGATAGAGCGTATCATATCACAAGGTTTGGATGCACCGGTGAAGTTTGCACCAACTCTCAATGTGAGAAAGGGCAATGCACGGTACCGAAGAGGCTAGCAAATTGCGGAAGGGTGAGAGTGTGTATAATCCATGGACTCACATTAGTTATAAAGAACTCACATACTTATTGCGAAAATTTATTAGCCCTCGAAGCAAAGTACTACTACGCATGCCCCTAGAGGGATAGATTGGTAGGACAAGGTCCATCGCTCGTCCCCGACTACCACCCATAAGGTAGACAATCAACAATAAATCATGCTCCAACATCTTAGCATGACGACAGATCATATGTGCATGCTTCGGGAATCACAAACCTTAACACCAATATTCTTACTAAACCACAATCATCTACTAATACCTCCCACATATTACAATCTTAATATAGCAAAACTATTGCAAGGAATCAAACTTATCATATTCAGTGATCTACATGAAAGTTTTTATTATATCCCTCTTGAATACCTATCATATCAAGACCAAATTCATAACCCGTGCATATTACCATTGCTATTCATTAGACTCTCAAAAAGATATAATTGAAGCATGAGAGTGCAACTAGTTTTTTAAAATATAACCACCGTCGTGCTCTAAAAGATATAAGTCAAGCACTAGTGCAACTTCCTAGCTCAAAAGATATAAGTGAAGCACATAGAGTATTCTAACAAATCATGAATAATGTGTGTCCCTCTCAAAAAGGTGTGTTCATCAAAGATGATTGTGACAAACTAAAAAGCAAACAAAAGCAAACAAACTATATCACAAGACGCTCCAAGTAAAACACATATCATGTGATGAATAAAAATATAGCTCCAAGTGAGTTACCGATAGATTGTAGACGAAAGAGGGGATGCCTTCCGAGGCTTCCCCAAGCTTAGATGCTTGAGTCTTCCTTGAATATTACCTTGGGGTGCCTTGGGCATCCCCAAGCTTAGGCTCTTGCCGCTCCTTATTCCTTTATCCATCGTAGTCTCACCCAAAACTTGAAAACTTCAGCACACAAAACTCAACAGAAACCTCGTGAGATCCGTTAGTATAACAAACAAATCTTAAACATCTGGTACTGTTGTAAATTGATTCATATTTAATATTGGCATAATTCTACTGTACTCCAACTTCTCCATGACTCATACCCCCCGATACGATCCATAGATTCATCAAAATAAGCAAACTATGCAACAAAAACAGAATCTGTCTAAAATAGAACAGTCTGTAGAGACCTGAATTAACGTCATACTTATGTAACTCCAACAATTCTGAAAAATTATGAAAATGTGGGAAATTCATATATCAATACTGTGTAAAAAATTCAGAAGGTTCTGACGCTCCAGTGAAAAAAGAAAATTCCATCACTAGACACAAAAGTTTCTGTTTTCCAACAGCATCTATCATACTATCTTCCAAATCATCCCAAAGGCATTACTTGGCACAAACACTAATTAAAACATAAAAAATACAATCATAACAGAATCTATAATTGTGTAAACACTCAATAACAGAAGGTAAAAGCAAAAATTTATTTTATTCATTGGGTTGCCTCCCAACAAGCGCTATTGTTTTATGCCCCTAGCTAGGCATAATGCATAGTTTCAAGTGTTGTCATCCTTGGTCTTGACATCCTTAGGTGTGTGATTTTCGGGAGGTTTTTCGAAAACAATGGGGAACACATCATCAACCAAAATTTTAGGGTCATTAAGATTGCTCTCTTCAAACCCTTGTTGGTTCCCTTTTACAATCCAAGAGTACTTATGATTAATTCCATTAAAAACTTGTTGGATGACATGTATGGGAGGAACTTCCTTTTTAGTATTCTCATCAAAAGCATGGTGATCATGGAAAACATATCTCAACATATATTCCTCATTATATAAAATTTCATCTATTACAGGATTTTTTTTGGCTCGTATTATAGAAATCAAAGATCTCTCTAGCTTCTCGTACTATGTAATCAAACTCATTCATAAGGATAAGAGTAGCTATCTTTTTAGCTTTAGGGTTATTTATCACCGGCAACTCATAAAAAAATCTTTGCAAGGTATTTTAATAACAAAATCAAAGAACAACCAAAGTTCCCGTGCAATTAAAGAACTCTTGAATATTGTTTTTCCCTATGACATTTCCACTTCCTACTACAAAAAAATTTGAGTCTAAATTTGAGGGAATTTCTATCTTAGGGATTTTAGCATCCCCACCTTTTTCAATAACAAAATCAGACATGGTGGCAACTTCAAACAAAGCAAGCAAACTAGCAAACAAGCAAATAAAATATTTTTGTGTTTTATTTTTCGTAAATTTTTTTAGAAGTGGGGGAGATGAAAACGAGAGTCAAATAAAATAAATGCAAGTGGATGATAGTTTGTGCGAAGGTACTTGGTAATTTTGATGATGTCTCCCCGGCAACGGCGCCAGAAATTCTTCCTACTACTTGTAGTCTGCGTTGGTATTTCCCCAAAGAGGAGAGGATGATGCAGTACAGTAGAGATAAGTATTTCCCTCAGTTAAGAACCAAGGTTATCAATCCAGTAGGAGAACCAAGTAAAATTCTGTTAAGCGCACCTGCACCCACAAGAGCAAACACTTGCACCCAACGCAAATAAGAGGGTTGTCAATCCTCTTAGCGGTTATTTGCAAGGATTAAATCTTATAGAGATAAATAGGTAAACTAAAATACTAATTAAAATAAAAGTAAATAAATTGCAGCATGGTATTTTTAAGTTTTTAATATATGATAAGGTAGAACGGGGGCCATAGTTTTCACTAGAGGCTTCTCTCTCGAACACATAGCATACGGTGGGTAAACAAATTACTGTTGGGTAATTGATAGAAAAGCAAATAATTATGACGGATTCATGGCAATGATCATGTATATAGGCATCACGTCCGAGACAAGTAGACCGACTCCTGCCTGCATCTACTACTATTACTCCACCCATCAACCGCTATCCAGCATGCATCTAGGGTATTAAGTATGAAACAGAGTAACGCCTTAAGCAAGATGACATGATGTAGACAAAGTAAACTCAAGCAATATGATTAAACCCCATCTTTTTATCCTTAATGGCAACAATACAAATACATGTCATGTCCCCTTCTATCACTGGGATAGAGCACCGCAAGATTGAACCCATCACAAAGCACCTCTCCCATTGCAAGATAAATCAATCTAGTAGGCCAAACCAAATTGATAGATCGGAGAGAAATACAAAGCTATAATAATCATACATAAAAGAGTTCGGAGAATGTGACACCCTGGTTTTTGGTAACTTTTTCTTTTTGAAATTTTTCTGGTTTTATTTGCAAATTGCATAGTTTTTGAAACCTTTTCAGTTGACTTTGGACTTGGGAATCTTTGAATTTCTCTCTCAGTGATCCAAAGCCCTCAATATCTTGCCAAAATCTTGTTACACACCTTCTGGATCAAATTCCAATTTTCAATTCTTTCAAAATAATCCATTTTCTTCTTTGGGAAAATCTGTCTTCACTATGGGTTGTGAAGCAACCTATAGTTCTGATGATCAGAAAAATCCCAAATTAATACCACTCCTTCTTGTCATCATCTACTCCCACAATCTTCAAAAACATTTCATGGTCCAGTACAAAATTTTGTCTAGAATATTCCATTTGTCTTCTGGACAGCACTGGCCCTTTGTGAAGCAACCCATATTTCCTCAACTCAGAAAACTCTCAAATAATTCCCTGAGATACTAAGGAAATTATCTTGCCACAATATCCAAAAACATCTCCTTGTCCAGTATAAATTTCCAGCAGAAATATTCTGCCAAGTTTCTCCTCATTTCAAACCTCTGTGAAGGAAGTCCCAGCTAGAGGCATCCATTTGAGCTGAAATTTTTATGACATCTTGGCATCGCCAAATAACCCCTACACATCAAATTTCAGTTCCAGCAGATCACCCAGGTGAGTGCAACAACCTCACCAAGTTTCTGGGCCAGAATAGCATTTGTACATGAACCATGTTCAAATCTTGGCCAAAGTTTCTCAAATCTTGCCAGCTTGTAGTCCTTCCAACGTAGATCACTCCAGACATCTCCATTGATTTCATATCCAGCTCATCTCCTCTCCAGATCTCTCCTAAGTTTCTGACAGCAAACTATTGTTGATGCTACACTTCAGCTCAGTGAGTCTCTGGGTGAACCAGTGCCACGAGAGGGTTCCAGTGTGCAAGGTCGGCACACCAGACACGGTCTGGCAGGCCAGCTCGCGCCGCGTGTGCCTGTGCATGCGGTGACCGCATGGCCAGCCCAGCCAAAACCGCGCTCTGGGCACCGGCAGGCATGGGTCACGTCGGAGCACGATGACCGCATCGCCGTACCTTGTCTCCGCGCGCCGACGAGCTCCCCTCCGTCCACCTGGCCGCCCTAGACCCTTCCCCCTCGCCGGAATTGCTCCCGCCGGCCGCCGCCGCACGCGGCCACTGTGGCGCCCGTGCTGTCACTGTGGCCTCGCTGGCCGTCTTCTTCCCCGCGTGCCGCCACTGCGCGCATTAACTCCTCCTGCCTCCTCCATCATGTCGCCCGCGCCACGTCAGCCAGCTAACCGTCCTCGCTCCGGCGACATGGCCGCGGCGCCGCCCGACCCTAGAAGCTCCGCCCCTCCCTATAAATAGGCCTCCCCGGCCTCTCCCACTCCTCACCCCAGTCCCTCCACTTCCTATCGCCCACCAGAGCACCGAGCCATGGCCGAGAGGCCTTCTGGCCTCGCAGCTCGCTGGCATTATGCCGCCCAGCCAACTCCGCCACCAGCTCGATTTGCTCCACCCCAGCTCTGCCCGACCGCATACACGAGCTCAGTGCATCACCATGACCTCCCCTCACCTCTTGCCTAGCCAAAGCTCTGCCGGATTTGCCGCCGCCGATGACCCCCGAAACCAGCCGCCGCCGGAGAGGAAGGGGCCAACTCTGTCAGGCCGTCCCCAGAGACGCTGCGGGTATGAGGAGGACCGCCGTCGTGCGCTCGTTCCATCCCTGCAGTCGCCTGAGCTAAACGCTGTCGCTATCGACGGTGATCGCCATCGATGAGCCGCCCGTCTCTGTTCCTCTCCCTCTCTTTCTGTTTAAATCCCAACCGACCCCGCCTATCAGTGACCCGCCGCGCGCCGAAGTGGTACGTAAGTGGAGGCGCCCTGGCATTTTACGCCTTCGACGTGGCCCTTCCAGAGATTTTCAAATTTCTGTTAAATTCCAACTTTGACCAGTAACTTTGACTGTCCATTACTTTTTATCCACAAGTCCAAATCAATTGATTCTTTTTGCATTGGTTTTGTCTTGAGCCCCTCTATTTTCTGGTAAATTTTGGTATTTTTCTCACAAGTACAGAATTTCTGGTGAATAGAAATGTGTTATGTGACATTTTCTTTTGCTATTTTAAAATATTTTCAGAAGGAAATCATTTTTGTTTTGAGGACCAGGAGTTTGTGGACAACCCAACTGAGCAAGGCAAGCCACATCATCCATTACATGAAGCATTTCAATAGTATTGGTTTATTAGTTGAATTATTTGCATTATTTTAATATGTGTAATTCATAGTAAATTATATATTGTTGCATAGCTACTGCCATATTAATTTATTCATGATAAACTACCTTGTTTGTCATGTAATTGCTAAAACTAAGCTTAATGGTTGATCAAGTGCCACTGATCCGAACTTACCCGTGCAGCCACATCTGCCGGAATGGGATGGCCTTGACTTGGTCTGACCGCATGCTCTTTTATCAGTACCACCAAAGAGGGAGGGCTATGCGTGCGTGCTACCCTGATCAGGTAGGCGACGATAACCTTGTGAGCCAGTTGAGTTATTTGCCGGCGTCCCCGTTTGGGACAGTTTAGTTGGCCACGACGGTGGCAGATGTCACGGGATGACACAGGGGCCACCCAGGGCATGACTCTGGGGGAGGATGATTGTCGGTGGTACGGTGGAGGAGTCACGGGTTAGGCAAGGTTCGTTGGAGCAGCACCGGTCCACCCGGAAGGGAAGTGTACCGAGGTACGCGACAAGGAGCTCCATGAAAAGTGCGCAACCTCTGCAGAGTGTAAGAATCTATTCGAATAGCCGCGTCCACAGTATTGGACACAGTCCGCACTAGGTCACACTGAGTGGCCAACCATAATATTAATAATGATGGAAGAACTTGTCTTATGCTCGGAAGTGCTCGGTGGATTACGAGTATTCCGAGGGTTGTGGTACAACCTAGAAGAGAGTAAGTTGATATTCGGTAATAGTAAGTAAGCAACTTAAGCATATAACATGTTCATTGCCATGCTGTTGTTTGCTGCATTGTTGTGATTGCTGTGAGCTTGTGAGTACATTCCAAGTACTCACCTGGCGTATCATGCCAGATGCAGGAGAAGCCGAGGACGGAGGTCCCGATGGTTCGTGCTACGCTAACTAGGCCGTGTCCCAGCAGTGTCCCTATGGGATGGAGTTTCCCGCACGATGTTCCGCTATGCCATAGAATCACCCAGTAGTGCTGAGGCCTTGCTATGTTCCATAAATAATGTAGATATTGTCATAGCACGTATAGTGCTTCCGGCCTCGCTACTTGATGTAATTCCCGAGCTTGTACTTGTACAATATTAATGAAGATCAGTTCAGTTCTGTTCCAAGTTGTTGTGTATTTCCAGAAGACATGATCTCTGGGTTGGAAACACTGGGTAAACCGGTCCTCTGAGCCGGGGTGCCACAACGCTTGGTATCAGAGCCGCGCTGACTGTAGGACACCCTAGTTAACCCCGCGCTAGAACCACGATTAGCTTAGAATTTTGGTATGTGCTTTGCTCGTTGCATCTGATTACTGCATGGCATGCATATAGTTTATTGTTGTGCTAACGATTGGCCTTATGAGTGTAGATGGCACCAGTTCCGTACCACTACAACCATGAGCCGGCACCGTTCACTTTTCTAGTACTGCTCTGTAGCATCTGGCTTCGGCTGTATCCCAACGGTGAAGACCCAGTGTACCAGGTGTTCCGAGAGAAGCTTGCTGGTTTAGTGTACGAGTATCACGCGGAGGCCTTTCTTACTGCGAGTTTGGATATTGGCAGCTACTCCCGTTCTTCCAAGGGCGGTACTGCTTCTACTCCGGAGCTGGCGATCCAGCTTGCTGCGATGGAGGCTCTCACTGACTTGCGCTTCCACGAGGTTGAGATGCAGACACATCCAGGTTTCTTTCACTACCCCACCCTGTCGCCTACGACAGGGCGAGTCCTTTTCGCACCTGTTGACCCGGTGAGTGATCGTGCTACTGGTGTTTTATCTTGTTATCTGAACACCAGTTACTGTATGATCACCTCACTGGCTGAGGAGCTGACTCATGCCCGAGAGGCACTTGTAGCTATTGCAGCAGCATAGTCTCCTCCTCCTCCTGCGTTTTCACCTGTGTATACTCCACCCATTCCACCTTCACTAGCACCTGAGACTCCTTCTAGCTCGTTTCGACCGCCAGGCTTTTCGTCTGGTAGCCGACGTGAGACCCCGGCAGAATGGGCCTCACTCCTAGCTACTCCAGCTGCTCCAATGCTGCGGCATCGTGCTTCTTCCCCTTCAGAGGGAGAACCTTCTCGTCAGCGTCGCCGTGTTTCCTTTGATCCGGAGACCGAGATTCACATCATCAGTTCCGATTCCGAGACAGGATCAGACGACGAGGAGTCTTCAGTCTGCCAGTGTTCGTGCCACCCGCGCTACTAGAGTGGAGGCTTGAGTTTCAGTGCATGCATCGTAGCATCTCTGCATGTGTCAACTGCCATATGAGCAGTTCTAGCCATGATAACCCCCTACTAGCTTGTCATGTATGATGTTGGGCTGCCTTGTATAATTATGTTGTTCGCTTTATTCTCCCTTTTTATTTGGTTTCTTTTCCTGGTGTCATACTATCGTATTTCCCTTATGGGTGCTGCTCATCAATTCGGTATTTTGCAATGGGAACAAATTTAGGATGAAGAGGTGTAGTAATCAAGGCGGCGATGGAACTCCGGTTCGTCGATCCGCCAGACAAGCAGGACAATCACCAGAAGATTTGCCACCTCCACCACCACAATTCCCAACCACTGATCAAATTATGAGAATGTTTGAAGAGAAAAGAAATCAAGACCTCATGGAATTTCTGAAAAGTATGTAGACTATGGTGGGTCAGAATCACAACAATGGGACACACTCTAAATTGTCTAATTTTCAGCGTACCAAGCCACCCAGTTTTGGTCAAGCTGTGGATCCTATGGAAGCTGATGACTGGCTAAGGACCATGGAAAAGAAGCTGGACATAGCCTGTTGTGATGAGTCAGACAAGGTTCCTTTTGTTACTCACTACCTGGAAGGACCGGCAGCTATATGGTGGGACAATACAAAAATTATGTGGCTTCCTAGGGAAGATATTTCCTGGGAGAAATTCAAAGAGGTATTCCGCAAGTATCATATCCCTACCAGCATAATGAAGGTGAAGCAGAGGGAATTTCTTGCTCTTACTCAAGGGAATATGTCAGTGGGTGAGTATCTGAACAAGTTTAATAATCTGGCACAGTACTCCACCCATGACGTGTCCATAAAAGAAAGAAAGATAGACCGATTCCTAGGAGGACATAATCATACCCTCCGGTGTCAGCTTTGTTTGCTGAATTTTCCCGACTTCCAGACTTTGGTGAACAAGGCTTTCATAGCCGAACGAGAGCATAAGTCAGGATATGACGAGCCCAAGAAGGACAACCGTGAGCAGTTTGTGCAGAAGCCACGTATCTGGCAACCAGGTCTGTCTGAGTACAAGCCTGCCTGGAGCAACGGCAGCAACAACAATAAGCCACACAGTCAGGACAAGACCTTTGGCAAACAGCCAGTGCTGGAAGACTACCGCCGCAACAACACTTGCTTTACTTCTGGTCAGGGTGGGCATTACTCTAGGCAGTGCCCCACAAGAAACGGGAAGCCATCGTCCGACTACAAGCCACAAGTCAACAATGTTGGACGCCGCCCCAATCCTAACATCTATCGCGGCCAAGTCCATCATATCTCCGCTGAGGAAGCCCGCGAAGCACCAGACGTGGTCCTTGGTATGTTTTCTATTAACGACATACCTGCAATAATTTTATTTGATTCTGCGGCTTCCCATTCGTTTATTTCGCGGAGTTTTGCCACCATACACAAATTTTCTCCTTCTCTTTTGGACAAAATCATGGTGGTACAATCCCCTAGCTCCGTGCTCAGAACAAATGTTATATATAAGGATCTGGAAATCTTGATACATGGAGTTAAGTTTCCAGCTACCCTTGTTGCCATTGAATCCCCTGGATTGGATATAATACTGGGGATGGATTGGTTGACACCACATCAGGTTTGTATCAACTGTGCCACCAGGACGGTGACATTGGTCAACCCGGCAGGTCAAACAGTACAATTCACTGCTAGCAGAATGATGTCAAAGAAGGGAATGGCATTCAAAGCCACTGCTACAGATATAAATTTGATTCCAGTAGTCAGTGAATTTCTGGACTTATTTCCAGAAGAACTACCAGGAATGCCACCTGATTAGGAACTAGAGTTTGCTATTGATGTTGTTCCCGGAACCGCTCCAATTTATAAGAAGTACTACCGCATGCCTTCCCCAGAGCTTGTGGAATTAAAGAAACAGTTGGATGAATTATTACAAAAAGGGTACATTCGTCCAAGCACCTCGCTATGGGGATCACCTGTGCTCTTCATTAAGAAGAAGGATGACAGCCTACGAATGTGCGTGGACTACCGCCAACTGAATGAAGTCACCATTAAAAATAAATATCCGCTTCCCCGCATTGATGATCTGTTCGACCAGTTAAACGGGGCCCGGGTGTTTTCCAAGATTGATCTTCGAACGGGGTATCACCAGCTAAAAATCAGGAAAGAGGATATCCCCAAGACAGCTTTCACTACCCGATATGGTCTGTATGAATTTACAGTCATGTCATTCAAGCTGACAAATGCTCCAGCCTATTTCATGAGCATGATGAACAAGGTCTTCATGGACTTCTTGGACAAGTTTGTGGTAGTATTCATCGATGATATTCTTATCTATTCCAAAGATGAAGCAAAACACACGCAACACCTCTGTACTGTCCTGGAAAGACTAAGGACCCATAGCCTGTATGCCAAGTTTAGTAAGTGTGAATTTTGGCTAAGAGAGGTGGGATTTCTGGGACATGTTTTGTCAGAACAGGGTGTGGCCGTCGACCCCAGTAAAGTGACTGCTGTGTTAAACTGGAAGACACCAGCCACGGTAACTGAAGTCCGCAGTTTTCTGGGATTGGCAGGCTACTACCGTTGTTTCATTGAAGGCTTCTCAAAAATAGCCAAGTCATTAACAGAACTATTGAAAAAGAACCACAAATTTGCCTGGACGGAAGAATGTGATAGCAGTTTCATGGAGTTAAAGACGAGGCTAACTACGGCCCCTGTCTTAGTTCTTCCAGACATCCACAAGAGCTTTGATATATATTGCGATGCTTCCAGGCATGGAATCGGCTGCGTTCTAATGCAAGAAGGAAGGGTTGTAGCATATGCATCCAGATAGCTACAGCCCCATGAAGAGAACTATCCCACTCATGATCTGGAATTGGCAGCCGTGGTTCATGCATTAAAGATTTGGAGGCATTATCTCATTGGGCAGCGATGTGAAATATACACAAACCACAAGAGTCTCAAGTATATTTTCACCCAACCCAACCTTAATCTCAGACAGAGAAGATGGCTTGAACTGGTCAAGGATTATGACCTTGGAATTTGTCATGGTATTCTCACGGGGGTCGCAGGATCACGGCAGATGCCATGGGATGGCTTAAAGAGGTGAGAGCAAGGCTACAGTGGAGATCCGGGACGGGATTGGGCAACTGTACATGGTGCTTTACCCAGGTTCGGGGCCCTCACCGGGAGGTAACACCCCTACTCCTGCATGTCTGTATATGCGGTGTATCTTGTATTACAGAGTCGCTCCTAGAGCTATCTTTAGAGGAGGGAATAAGAGATGGCTGTGTGTGAGCCGTGTGTGAGAACGAGAGAGTGAGAGGGCGCCCCCGAGCAATGGCTCCCTGGGTCACCTTATAAAGGGGTGCCCAGGGGACATGAGATGGCCTACATGGCCTAACTACACTGTTGGGGAGACACAAGACGTGTGAACAGTGCCAGCTGTCCATCTACAGTGCCAGCCGCTCATCTACAGTGCTCTACTGTAGAGCATGGTCGTCTCGTCCGCGCGGGCCCGATGGGACGTCTGAGTTTGACTTTGCCGGATTTCAGCCGGATGGGCTCTAGCCGGACGGCTCCACCCGGACGGCCAGGTTCCAGCCTTCACCCGGACGGCTTCACCCGGACAGCCTCTACCCGGATGGTCAGGTTCAGCTTCTACCCGGATGGCCTGGTTCAGCCTCTACCCGGATGGCCAGGTTCAGCTTCTACCCGGATGGCCTCTACCCGGATGGCCAGGTTCAGCCTCTACCCGGATGGCCAGGTTCCAGCCAGCCAGGGGCCAGCCAGCCAGGGGTCACTCCCTTGGAAAAGTTGAAATGTCATTTCGTCTCCTTGAGCCTACCTGGGGGTCATCCCCCCGACAGCCTCCGAGCCTTCGGGCGACTTGAAGAGTCAGGCGGAGGGTTTCCGCGGGCGTCGATGCAGCAGATGTTGTCGATGACAGCCAGCTGCGGGCTTGCAGCTGGCGCGGCTTGCTTCCAGTGGGGGCGCGCCAGCGCACCCACTGGGTGTAGCCTCTGGGCGACTCGAAGAGTCGGGCGGATGGTCCTTGCAGTTTGTTGCAGCAGATGGGCGCGGAGCGCCGCCGGGCGCGGACGCGGAGTCCGCCGGCAGGTGGGCGCGGGGCCCTGCCGGGCGCGGAGCGGAGTCCGCCGGTTGGTGGGGGGGCCTGCCGGGCACGGACGCGGAGTCTGCCGGCTGGCTGTTTCCAGTGGGGGCGCGCCAGTGCACCCACTGGGTGTAGCCTCCGAGCCTCCGGGCGACTCGAAGAGTCGGGCGGAGGGTCCTCGCTGTCGTGGTAGCAGAGGTTGTCGATGACAGCCGGCTGCGGGCTTGCAGCCGGCGCGGCCTGCTTCCAGTGGGGGCGCGCTAGCGCACCCACTGGGTGTAGCCTCCGAGCCTCCGGGCGACTCGAAGAGTCGGGCAGAGGTTCTCCGCAGATGTTGGAGCAGACGGTGGCGTCGAGGATGCCGGTGGCAGCCGGCGGCGGGCCTGCAACCGGCGGGGCGTTTTCCCAGCGGGGCGTTTTCCCAGCGGGGCGCGCCGGCGCACCCACTGGGTGTAGCCTCCGAGCCTCCGGGCGAGGAGGGGGAGGGGGTTCCCCACGGAAATGATCACGTGCAAGGCAAAGTTAGTCGGTGCAGATATATCAAATATTTAGCTTTGGCAGCGCAAGTTTTATGCAGAGGGTGCCGACTCGGTTTCGTCCGAGCCCCCTTCAGTCTTTTTCATGCCCCCTCCGCTCTTTGGCTTTTGCTCTTGCTAGCTGGACAGCCGGGAGCCGGTCTGTAGCTAAGGCGAAGAATGGGCCGCGGAGTAGAGTGTACAGTACTCGGACTCTGGGAGCAGATTCGACCGAGCATATACTCATAAAGGAAACGACCGGGTCACCCAAGCCGTTTTCTCCCCCAGACGTTTTTTGTGTGGGGTGACCTCCAGCTTGTGCTCTCGCTAGCCGGACAGCCAAGAGCCGGTCTGTAGCTGAGACGAAGAGTGGGCCTTCAGTACCGTGCACACTACTAAGCCGTCTGCAGGGAAGAACATATCGGGCCAAACGGCCAGCCCCCGGGCTGAGACCAGCAGGCGCCTGGGGCAACAGCAAAGCGACTGAAAAAAATGCGGAGATAGCCCCTGAGGGTCGCTCGGGGTTGTCCGTTTTTGTGCGTGGTGCAAAGATATGTGGATGGGGAGCTCACATTGCTTTTGGTGCAGACGGGTCGGAGGTGTCCGCCGGCAGACGGCCCGAGCCTCCGGGTGGTCGAGGTGCGGCCCAACTGGTCGGGCCCGACTGGCCGGGCGCCGAAGCGGAAGGCAGCCGAGTCGGCTCCCCAGCCGGCCCAGTGTCGAAGCAGGCAAGCCAGCCGGCTGAGTGGCGACACGAGCAGGCGGGCCAGCCGGCCGAGCGGCGATGCGGGCAAGCGGGCACACATTTTTTTTGTAGCCGGCAGCAACTCTTTTTTTTTCAGCCAGCTGGGAAGCCGGCCTCCTATTTCCAGCCGGCCCTGCTTCTCCTTTTTTTATTAGCTGGCAGCGATTAAGATTTTTTGCTTCTTTTTCTCCAGCCGGCAGTAGAACGTGCGGGCGCAATTGGGCATCGCGGGGGCGCGAGGGCGGAGCGGAGCTGGCGAGGAGGCCCGCGGGCGTGGCGAGCGGGGGAGCCGGCGGGCGCGCGGGGGCCGGCCAGGGCGGGGGGTGGCCGGGAGGCGGCGTAGCCGAACGGAGCGGCGAGCCGGCAGCTGGGACGCGGCAGTGGGACGGTCGCTGGGAGGCGGAGCCGGCGTGCGGGCGAGTCGCGTGGAGCCGGCGAGCGGGCGGGAGGCGGCCAGCGCGGGGCGACGGCGACGTGGCCGAGCGCGGGACGCGCGGCGCGCGGGGCGACGAGGGCGCGGAAGTGCCGGCGGGTGAAGCCGGCAGGGGGCGCAAGCATGCGAGGAGGGAGCGGAGGCGAGGCGTGCGAGCGCGGCCGACGAGGCCATAGGAGGCGGCGCGGGAGGCCAGGCCACGGGCGGACGAGGCCATAGGAGGCGCGCGCGCAGGAGGCGGCTGGGCATGGCGGAGCGGGCGCTGGGCAGCGAGGCCGAGGCAGAGCCGGCATGGGGCGGCGCTGGAGGCCAGCGCGGTAGGGGCGGGGACTTTTTCCCCAGCCGACCACTTTTCTTCGGGCACCCGGCCGCAACAGGCGGCTGGAGCGGAGCCGGCGGGGGCGCGCGGGGCGCAGCCGGCCGCGGCGCTCGGCGCGGGAGCTATCGGCGGAGGCGCGTGACGCAGCCGGCCGGAGGCGGAGGAGGGCGCAGAGGAGACGGCGCCGCATGGAGGCAGAGGTTGGATGAGGCGCGAGCGCGTCGGCCGCGGGCACGGAGGAGCGACGCCGGAGCGGCGATGAGTGCCCGCTGGGAGTTTCCACTCTCGCCAGGGACCTCTTCCTCTACCAGCGCGCAAGGGAAAAACGAGGGAGAGAGACCAAGCAGATGCATGCCTGATGACGATGTCGAGCGAGGAGCAGCGTGTGGAGCGGCTCGGCCGGCCGGAACGAGGCGGCGCGGCGCACGCGCGCGCGGATGGAGGCGGAATGGAACAGGGACCGGAGCGGCGCGCGTGCGGGCCGAAGGCAGACGACGAAGACACGCCGCCCCGTACGGTCGCGTCGGGGGCGTGCTGGTGTCGAGCCCCCGATCGTTGCGGGAGAGACGGCGGCGACGTCACGGTGGAGATGACAAAGAGGGTCCCGCCCGGACCGTGATTTTAGCGGTAGCTAGCCCCACGGTGGGCGCCAACTGTCGTGGTATTCTCACGGGGGTCGCGGGATCATGGTAGATGCCATGGGATGGCTTAAAGAGGTGAGAGCAAGTCTACAGTGGAGATCCGGGACGGGATTGGGCAAATGTACATGGTGGTTTACCTAGGTTTGGGGCCCTCGCTGGGAGGTAACATCCCTACTCTTGCATGTCTGTATATGCGGTGTATCTTGTATTACATAGTCGCTCCTAGAGCTGTTTTTAGAGGAGGGAATAAGAGATGGATGTGTGTGAGCCGTGTGTGAGAATGAGAGAGTGAGAGAGCGTCCCCGAGCAATGGCTCCCTGGGTCACCTTATAAAGGGGTGCCCAGGGGACAAGAGATGGCTTACATGGCCTAACTACACTGTTGGGGAGACACAAGACATGTGAACAGTGCCATCTGTCCATCTACAATGCCAGCCGCTCATCTACAGTGCTCTACTGTAGAGCATGGTTGTCTCGTCTGCGCGGGCCCGACGGGACGTCTGAATTTGACTTTGCCGGATTCCAGCCGGACGGGCTCCACCCGGACGGCTCCACCCGGACGGGCTCCACCCGGACGGCTCCACCCGGACGGCCAGGTTCCAGCCTTCACCCGGATGGCTTCACCCGGACAGCCTCTACCCGGATGGCCAGGTTCAGCCTCTATCCGGATGGCCAGGTTCAGCTTCTACCCGGATGGCCAGGTTCAGCTTCTACCCGGATGGCCAGGTTCAGCCTCTACCCCGATGGCCAGGTTCAGCTTCTACCCGGATGGCTAGGTTCAGCTTCTACCCGGATGGCCTCTACCCGGATGGCCAGGTTCAGCCTCTACCCGGATGGCCAGGTTCCAGCCAGCCAGGGGCCAGCCAGCGAGGGGTCACTCCCCTGGCAAAGTTGAAATGTCGTTTTGTCTCCTTGAGCCTACCCGGGGGTCATCCCCCCAACAGAATTAATTATCATCCGGGAAAAGCCAATGTGGTTGCCGATGCTCTCAGGAGAAAACAGGGCACTATGAATGCACTAACTGAGGGTATCCATCCAAGGCTACAAGAAGAGTTTGCTAAGCTTAATATGGTACTATGTGGTCCAATTAGCCCGGATACATTGGAAATTATTCCAACACTTATGGGAGAAATTGAGGCAGCTCAGAAATCAGATAAAAGTATATAGGAGATCAAGGAGAACATTCAGCAAGGGAAGGCCAAGTCCTTCCGTATTGATGACCAGGGCACCTTATGGTGTCAAAACCGAATATGTGTGCCTAATCAGGAAAATTTGAGCCAGCAAATACTCAGAGAGGCACATGAATCTGCATACTCTATCCATCCGGGAGGAACAAAAATGTACCAGGACTTAAAGGAAACCTTTTGGTTGCCAGGAATGCGAAGGGACATTGCGTACTATGTTGCCTGTTGTGATGTCTGCAACAGAGTCAAGGTTGAACACCAGAAACCCGCTGGACTACTGCAACCTTTACAGGTTCCATAGTGGAAATGGGATGACATATGCATGGACTTCATTGTTGGACTGCCCAAGTCAACGAGAGGCCATGATGCAATCTGGGTCATTGTGGATGTACTTATGAAAGTGGCTCACTTTATTCCAGTGAAGACCACCTTCGGAGCCGATCAGCTTGCACAGCTCTACATGTCCCGGATTGTTAGTCTTCATGGAGTACCCAAGTCTATCACTTCAGATAGAGGATCCTTGTTCACTTCAGCATTCTGGCTGCGGTTGCACCAAGCCCTAGGAACCGTGCTAAAGCATAGCACGGCATATCACCCACAGACGGACGGGCAAACCGAACGGGTAAACCAGATATTGGAAGATATGCTTCGGTCTTGTGCACTCACTTATGGACCCAAATGGGAGGATAGTCTACCCTACGCGGAATTCTCTTACAATAACAGTTATCAGTCGAGTCTCAAGATGTCACCATCCGAAGCCCTATATGGACGAAAATGTCGCACTCCTTTAAAGTGGTCCCAGACAGGAGACAGCCGTATCTTCTGCACGGATTTGATGCTCGAGGCTGAGAGGCAAGTTAAGGATATTCAGGAACGTCTTCGAGCAGCCAAGTCCCGTCAAAAGAGTTACTATGACCCTAAGCATCGAGAAGTAACTTTCGAGCCTGGAGAATATGCTTATCTTCGAGTCACTCCCATGAAAGGAATAAAAAGGTTTCATACTCGAGGAAAGCTTGCACTGAGATATATCGGTCCCTTTCCAGTAATTGCTAGAAGAGGCAGAGTGGCATATCAGTTAGAGTTACCACCGGAGTTGTCTGACGTTCACGATGTCTTCCACATATCACAGTTAAGAACGTGCATTGCACCTTCGATCAAGCAAGCAGATATGAGTGAGCTAGAGCTGACTAAGGATTTGACCTACGAGGAAAAGCCTGTCAGAATCTTGGACGAAATGGAAGGAACTACCAGGAGTAAGATAATTAAATTTTACAAAGTATTGTGGGATCATCATACTGAGGAAGAAGCTACCTGGGAAAGAGAGGATTTTCTGAAATCAGCATACCCGCATTTATTCCCTGAGCAACCGAATCTCGAGGACGAGATTCATCCTAAGGGGGGTAGGTTTGTGACACCCTGGTTTTTGGCAACTTTTTCTTTTCGAAATTTTTTTGGTTTTATTTGCAAATTGCATAGTTTTTGAAACCTTTTCAGTTGACTTTGGACTTGGGAATTTTTGAATTTCTCTCTTAGTGATCCAAAGCCCTCAATATCTTGCCAAAATCTTGTCACACACCTTCTGGATCAAATTCCAATTTTCAATTCTTTCAAAATAATCCATTTTCTTCTTTGGGAAAATCTGTCTTCACTATGGGTTGTGAAGCAACCTATAGTTCTGATGATCAGAAAAATCCCAAATTAATACCACACCTTCTTGTCATCATCTACTCCCACAATCTTCAAAAACATTTCATGGTCCAGTACAAAATTTTGTCCAAAATATTCCATTTGTCTTCTAGACAGCCCTTTGTGAAGCAACCCATATTTCTAAGGAACTTATCTTGCCACAATATCCAAAAACATCTCCTTGTCCAGTATAAATTTCCAGCAGAAATATTCTGCCAAGTTTCTCCTCATTTCAAACCTCTATGAAGGAAGTCCCAGCTAGAGGCATGCATTTGAGCTGAAATTTTTATGACATCTTGGCATCGCCAAATAACCCCTACACACCAAATTTCAGATCCAGTAGATCACCCAGGTGAGTGCAACAACCTCACCAAGTTTCTGGGCCAGAATAGCATTTGTACATGAACCATGTTCAAATCTTGGCCAAAGTTTCTCAAATCTTGCCAGCTTGTAGTCCTTCCAACGTAGATCACTCTAGACATCTCCATTGGTTTCATATCCAGCTCATCTCCTCTCCAGATCTCTCCTAAGTTTCTGACAGCAAACTATTGTTGATGCTACACTTCAGCTCAGTGAGTCTCTGGGTGAACCAGTGCCACAAGAGGGTTCCAGTGTGCAAGGTCGGCACACCAGACACGGTCTGGCAGGCCAGCTCGCGCCGCGTGTGCCTGTGCACGCGGAGAGCGCGTGGCCAGCCCTGCCAAAACTGTGCTCTGGGCGCCGGCAGGCACGGGTCACGTCGGAGCACGACGACCGCGTCGCCGTACCTTGTCCCCGCGCGCCGACGAGCTCCCCTCCGTCCACCTGGCCGCCCTAGACCCTTCCCCCTTGCCAGAATCGCTCCCGCCGGCCGCCACTGCACGCGGCCACTGTGGCGCCCGTGCTGTCACTGTGGCCTCGCTGGCCGTCTTCTTCCCCGCGTGCCGCCACTGCGCGCATTAACTCCTCCTGCCTCCTCCATCACATCGCCCGCGCCGCGCCAGCCAGATAACCGTCCTCGCTCCAGCGACGTGGCCACGGCGCCGCCCGACTCCAGAAGCTCCGCCCCTCCCTATAAATAGGCCTCCCCGGCCTCTCCCACTCCTCACCCCACTCCCTCCACTTCCTATCGCCCACCAGAGCACCGAGCCAAGGCCGAGAGGCCCTCTGGCCTCGCAGCTCGCCGGCATTCTGCCGCCCAGCCAACTCTGCCACCAGCTCGATTTGCTCCACCCCAGCTCTGCCCGACCGCATACACGAGCTCAGTGCATCACCACGACCTCCCCTGACCTCTTGCCTAGCCAAAGCTCTTCCTGATTTGCCGCCGCCGACGACCCCCAAAACCAGCCGCCGCCGGAGAGGAAGGGGGCGACGCCGTCAGGCCGTCCCCGGAGACGCTGTGGGTACGAGGAGGACCGCCGTCGTGCACTCGTTCCATCCCTGCAGTCGCCCGAGCTCGCCGCCGTCGCTATCGCCGGTGATCGCCGTCGGTGAGCCGCCCGTCTCTGTTCCTCTCCCTCTCTTTCTGTTTAAATCCCAACCGACCCCACCTGTCGGTGACCCGCCGCGCGCCGAAGCGGTACGTAAGTGGAGGCGCCCTGGCATTTTACGCCTTCGACGTGGCCCTTCCAGAGATTTTCAAATTTTTGTTAAATTCCAAATTTGACCAGTAACTTTGACTGTCCATTACTTTTTATCCACAAGTCCAAATCAGTTGATTCTTTTTGCATTGGTTTTGTCTTGAGCCCCTCTATTTTATGGTAAATTTTGGTATTTTCCTCACAAGTACAGAATTTCTGGTGAATAGAAATGTGTTATGTGACATTTTCTTTTGCTATTTTAAAATATTTTCAGAAGGAAATCATTTTGGTTTGGAGGACCAGGAGTTTGTGGACAACCCAACTGAGCACGGCAAGCCACATCATCCATTACATGAAGCATTTCAATAGTATTGATTTATTAGTTGAATTATTTGCATTATTTTAATATGTGATAATTCATAGTAAATTATATATTGTTGCATAGCTACTGCCATATTAATTTATTCATGATAAACAACCTTGCAGGTCATGTAATTGCTAAAACTAAGCTTAATGGTTGATCAAGTGCCACCGACCCGGACTTACCCGTGCAGCCACATCTATCGGAATGGGACGGCCTTGACTTGGTCTGACCGCGTGCTCTTTTATCGGTACCACCAAAGAGGGAGGGTTATGCGTGCGTGCTACCCTGATCAGGTAGGCGACGATAACCTTGTGAGCCAGCTGAGTTATTTGCCGGCGTCCCCGTTTGGGACAGTTTAGTTGGCCACGATGGTGGCAGGTGTCACGGGGTGACACAGGGGCCACCCAGGGCATGACTCCGGGGGAGGATGATTGTCGGTGGTACGGTGGAGGAGTCACGGGTTAGGCAAGTTTCGTTGGAGCAGCACCGGTCCACCCGGAAAGGAAGTGTACCGAGGTACGGGACAAGGAGCTCCATGGTGTGGGAAAAGTGCGCAACCTCTGCAGAGTGTAAGAATCTATTCGAATAGTCGCGTCCACGGTATTGGGCACAGTCCGCACTAGGTCACATTGAGTGGTCAACCGTAATATTAATAATGATGGAAGAACTTGTCTTATGCTCGGAACTGCTCGGTGGATTACGAGTATTCCGAGGGTTGTGGTACAACCCAGAAGAGAGTAAGTTGATATTCGGTAACAGTAAGTAAGCAACTTAAGCATATAACATGTTCATTGCCATGCTGTTGTTTGCTGCATTGTTGTGGTTGCTGTGAGCTTGCGAGTACATTCCAAGTACTCACCTGTCGTATCATGCCAGATGTAGGAGAAGCCGAGGACGGAGGTTCCGATGGTTCATGCTACGCTAACTAGGCCGTGTCCCAGCAGTGTCCCTATGGGATGGAGTTTCCCGCATGATGTTCCGCTACGCCGTAGAATCACCCAATAGTGCTGAGGCCTTGCTATATTCCATAAATAATGCAGATATTGTCATAGCACGTATAGTGCTTCCGGCCTCGCTACTTGATGTAATTCCCGAGCTTGTACTTGTAAAATATTAATAAAGATCAGTTCAGTTATGTTCCAAGTTGTTGTGTGTTTCCAGAAGACATGATCTCTGGGTTGGAATCACTAGGTAAACCGGTCCTCTGAGCCGGGGTGCCACAGAGAAGACTCAAATATTTCTCATGAATAATCTGATCATAAACTCACAATTGATCGGATCCCAACAAACACACCGCAAAAGAAGATTACATCGGATAGAACTCCAAGAACATCGAGGAGAACATGGTATTGAAGATCAAAGAGAGAGAAGAAGCCAACTAGCTACTAGCTATGGACCCGTAGGTCTGTGGTAAACTACTCACACATCATCGAAAGGGCAGCAAGGTTGATGTAGAAGCCCTCCGTGATCGATTCGCCCTCCGACAGAGTACCGAAAAAGGCCTCTAGATGGGATCGCGGAAGAACAAAGGCTTGCGGCGGCGGAAAGGTTTTCTCTTCTGTCTCTCTGTTGGTTTGGGAATATTTGTGAATTTATAGCGAAGGAATTAGGTCAAGAGGTGCCACGAGGGGCCCATAAGCCTGGGGGGCGCGCCTACCCCCCTGGGCGCGCCCTCCAGGCTTGTCGCCTCCTTGTGACTCTTCGGGTCTTCTCCCAAAGCTTCCTGGGTCTCTTCTGGTCCAGAAAAAATTAATCCAAAGTTTTTTCTCGTTTGGACACTTTTTGATAATGATTTTCTGAAAAGGCAAAAACAAGCAAAAAAACAGCAACTGGCACTGGGCACTGAGTTAATAGGTTAGTCCCAAAAAATGATATATAATGGCATATAATTGCATATAAAACATCCAAGATTGATACTATAATAGCATGGAACAATAAAAAATTATAGATACGTTGGAGACGTATCAGCGCTGCGGTTGTTGTGGCTGTCCATGTCAGGCTAGCACATTCGAGGAAGGGAACTCTTAAGTGGGGAGTATAGCTCCCATCTGGTGCATGCTTCCCTTGTTGGAGCAGCTCTGGTGAGAAGGAAGACGGTGTGGCTGAAGATGCAAAAAACACACAATGTTAAGAATGACAGATATCTCTGATCTGAAGAAATACAATCAACACTCAGGTACGAGACTGGTCACACGTCAGTTCACTGAAAACTAAATTGGTCACATGCTTTTTTTTCACTGTCCGATCTACGTCGGATGGCTGGATAGCCATCTTGTGCCTCCCGTCTATCACTGTTCAGGATCATCCTCGTACAGCCAGCGAGCACCGGCAGAGAAACCTCCACCGTCCCTGGCCACGGCAGCTCCGACCTCGACCCCACCCGCCGCCCCACCGCACTGCCGTGGTTGCGCCGCCAAAGCTATACCTCAAAGACTCGCATTCATCCTGATCCCGCACCAGCAGTACCTTGACCCCACGCAAACATGAGATAGGCATCGAAGCACTGATTCCGTGGTGAACCTGCGACCTTTGCCACACCCCTACGATAGACACCGAGGAACTCATTCCCCAGCCAACCGGCAGCCAAGGAGCTCCGCCGCCTTGAGGGGAGCTGTTTCCTTCCATTTGGAACCGGCTGACCCAGAATAAAAATCCAGGCGACTGACGCCAAGGTAAAGTGAATAAGATGAGTGTACGACCTATCTTGCGGCCCGGCGAAGTAGGCAGCTCCATCTGCCGAGTCGGTGAGGCCGGCGCGGGTGCAGTGACTGCCGGCGGCGGGAAACCAGATTTGTGGCGGCGGTCGATGGCTACGGGGGATCAGCGCCGGTGCGCTGGACGCGTTTGAAGTACGAGCTGCTCCGGCACCATGCACGAGGGCGCGGTTGAATCGGCTCCTGCACGGTTCACGCGGTCGTCGTCGAGGCAGCTCTAGTAGCACCGAGTAAGAGGCACACGGCCCAGTGCCCGACGGTAAATGGACTGCAGCTCAGGCATTGGGGAGGAGGGCGGCGGTGAATCTGGTGCGGTGGGGAGGCATGGAGGATGGGCTGAGGTTTCGCGGCAGGGGAGAAGGTGATTTGGTGCCCACGGTGTATGAATGGGGAATTGGGAGGGGGAACCATGTCTTACGGACGCATTTGTCTGAAATGTGGGGGAAGTTACAATTCTACCCCTGTCTTTTGCCTTGTGGGCTTGGGTCTGAGTCTTGAAGGTCGGGGATAGTAGGGTAACTTTGCTTCTCCCAAATAGTGGGCGCCAGCGATTTCGAGCGAGGAGGGCATGCTTTGAAATAGTGGGCGCGAGCGATTTTGGCCGAGGAAAGGGTGTTTTGCCGCCCATGGTTTATGAATTATTCGGCGCCTGCGATTTCGGCCGAGGAGAGGGTGTTTTGCCGCCCATGGTTTATGAATTATTCGGCGCCTGTCATTTCGGCCGATGAGTGGGCGCGCTTGGATGAAGTTACAAACCTACCCTCGGTATACACCTGGCCAATTGATGTGGGTCCTAGATTGGCTGGTAATTTCACATCTCCCGTTTATTTGCTCGGGCGAATTCCACCGACCTGAGGGTGTTTTAGCGGTTCATTCAAATTTTGGGAGAACAAGCATCCACGTCTACCGTACCAAGTCGATCTGAATCAAATTTAGAAATATTAGTTCTATAGTGTCACATCTTACCACTTCTTTTTTAGATGGTGAGATGATGCTCGGGACTAATGTGTTTTCACTTGCTCATTGCTACCGATTAAATTGACAAATAGTTGACCCACTCAAAAACGGGAATCAATCCAGAAATGAAATAGCTCAATTCAATGAAATAGCTCTTTGACCCGGTCAAAATTGTGGACTAAATCCAAAATTGAATACATCAATTGAATAGCATGTTATATTATAGTACTCCATGAACATGCTCAAAGTCAAATTAATGAACCTGTTTGATACGCATATCTCCGTTCATGTGTAAATGCAAACACCATGTTCTCCAATTCAAACATTTGAATACAATTTTATACTGAATCATGGTTTATATCAGTCTTCGATGCAAAAATGCGACCTCTCCTGTAACACCCCAAAAATATCCTCTCTTGAATTTTTTTAAATCTTTTATTCAAAATAAAATTCTTTGGATCACCATCGACTTTTTCTCTTTTTCTTCTGTTTTGAAAATTCCTTCTGAATTTTCAATTGGGTTTCAAAAATTTTAAAATGGTTTTAATTGATGGTTTATTACTTGAGTAATTATTTTTGGAGGATCACAAATATTTTTCATTTAGAAAAGTTTTTGAATAATTGAAATTATTCCAATGAAATAGCCCATTTCATTGTTTTCTAGCACTTATAAAATTCTGACAAAATTATTCTGTTATTTTAAATTCTCATCCAAGTCCTTCTCAAACCCTAGGACAGTATCCAATACCTCTCCTTTCCACAAAAATATTTTTCTTGTAATTAATAAATTCCAAAGTTGGAATTTCAATTATTCCTAGTTTGTTTGATTTACAAAGGAGCTATATTTTTCCCAACTCTTCTGCACCCACAAAAATTATCCTAGCTACTAGACAGTACCCACACTCCATTTCACCAAAAACATTTGGTTCCACGGTTCAAAATTTTCAAATTTCATTCAATTCAAATTTGGACCAGATTCAAACTTCATGATCAAAACCCAATTTTAATTGCTCCAAAAAATTCTGAAACTTTCCCAGCCTCTCTTTTATGCATCAACACCTCACCACAAAAATTCCCAAAAATTCCTAAAATCCCTAGAGCCATCTAGCATTTTGTCATACAGTTGATGTGCACACTATAGCACTGTCGAAAAATTCAGTTAACAGAAGAAATTCAGAGGGAGGAGGGAATCGATGCCGTGCACTCCTCATCTTCCTCTCTCCCCACGGGGTCACCTCTATTGGCCATCAATGCCTCGCCGGGACCCCTCTGGTCAGTCGCTCGCCGCCGACAGCACCGGAACCGGCCGGTGTAACGGCCACCGTCCTCAGCCGCCACGGCCGAACAGATCGGCATGGCCATCAGTGGCCATTACTCGTCCCACAGCTTCCCCGCCTACCTCCTCTCCATGCGTCGTCTTCCTCTGCGGCTTCGCACGCCGTCCATGCCGTTCCGGCCCTGCCTGGCAGTCGCCGGAGCAGCTCACCGTCCGCCACACCCGTACGGGAGCCCATCCGCGGGGAGGTGGATAGAGCTCGACTCCGTCCACACGGGCGCTTCTGGAGAGCTCCACTGACCGCGCTCACCGCCCAAACCAACCTCGCAGGTCGGATTTACTCCGGCGTAATCCGCACCCGCACGGCCATCGTCGAATCGCCTATAAAAGGCCTCCCCGAGCACCGCTGATCACCCGCACCACACCCACACACTCTCAATCGACCTCCCACGCACCCCCTCGACCGCGAGGAGGTCGTCTTCTCCATCTCCGGCCACCCGACCCGCCGCGGTACCCGAGAACCCCTTGTCGCCGTTAGGCCACCTCCACCCTCCAAACTCCACCAGTCATCTCCTAGTGCACCTAATCTTCCGTTCCATGCTTCAATTCGACGCAAGGAGCCCTCTCCGGCAAGATCCAACCTCACCCGACGCCGCCGTCCGCCGGAGTTGACCTCGCCGTCACTACGGTGCTCGCCGGCGACCACCACCACCACCCACCGACGCGGAATCCTCCCCCAAGCACACTCCGACCATTGTCGCCTCCTAAAACCCCGGCGATCGCAGCCGGTGACCACCTTCCCCTCTCTGTTCTCGCGCACGAGCGCGTTTTAAATTTCAAACCTGACGGGTGGAGCCCACCCGTCAGTCTTTTATTTTTTCTTTGTTTTAATCGAAAGCGTATTCTGCTCTTTACGCTTTCTGCGCTAGAAAGCATATTTGTCCCCGAAACGTTTTATGTTTAACCACACAGGGACCCGCTGGCAAATATATTTTTTGCAGAAAATCCCTGGTTTTAAAACTTGAATAACTTTTTGACCACAACTCCGTTTTAATTGATTCTTTTTTTGAAATTCTTCTTTTTCACTCTAGTTTTTTTTAGTATTTATTTGAAAATATTTTGAGACAACTTTTTGTACTGTTGCAAAAAATTTAATTTTAATTTGAATTTCCATTTTATAGAAAATGAAGAGGGGGACTTTGCCGGGAATTTCAAGGGATCATCTTCTGACTACTTTGATCAAGGCAAGCATTTTTGAACTTGGGATATGGTGAATTGCTTGCATGGTTGCATCAGTTTGGAATTTCACCGTATGTGTAGTAATAGTGAGAGCATGTATGGTCATGTCATTTTGAGCATTGTTGCATGCACCAAGAATCTTTCTAAAGTGTGGAATTGGTGAGAATCCAGGAGTGTGTCTCCTGCCATGGATGTGCTGGTGGGCACGGGCCATATCATGATACGATGGTGTCACCGTGGCATACGAAGTATGCCAGTATGCCAGTCATAATAACAACACCTCCTGAGTCGACCTAGATCGAGTCTTGTTCCGTCAAGCCTAGCTAAATACCGTGCTGCCACTAGTCTTCCCGCGAGGGGAGTGCGGTCTAGTAAGTTGCTAACCCCTGTCCGTGTGCACACCACCTAGAGGGGCCTGATGAGGGTTCCACGGCCATGGACAAATGCCAGTCATCGGGTCAGGGGGCATGGGTGTATCCGGCTGGCCCGAGAGGGGGCACCCCTTGTAATCCACGTGTATAAATAGTGATCCCATGCTATTTGAGATGATGGTCTCCCCGACTTAGAGTTTTTCTTGAACGATGCTTTGGGTGATTCCTGGCATCCGGAAAGTTAATCTGGTGTGTGCTGGTCAGGCGTGTTTTCAACCCAAAGACCGTGATGCGAGTTAGTCAGCGTCTCGGTACTGACTAACGAAATCCTTTACTTGTGGGTAAAGAGTACACCCTCTGCAGAGTTATATCTATTTGAATAGCCGTGTCCATGGTCAAGGACGTTAGCTGGGAAGGGTCAAGTATCGGTCCCGGTGTCGGTCTTCGGAGGAAATAAATTAATTTGAGCATGATTCATTTTGCAGGATAATTATTGTCACTGCTGATGCTATCATGAATATTATTATTAACATGAATATTACCGTTGTCATGAATATTATTGATATTATGAATATTATTGTGGACTAACCATTTCTCTTATATGAATTCTTTTTTGAGTGTCACTTGGGATGGCAAGACTACCCGGGCACTCAGTTTTATTTTCTTTTCTGAGTGTCACTTGGGCTGGCAAGACTACCCGGGCACTCAGTTTTAGTTTTTGAGTATCTCTTGGGATGGATAGACTACCTGAGATACTCATTTCTTTTCAAGACCTCTCGAGGCGTCGCTTTTAGACACCCATTTGGCATTTCTTTTCAAGACCTCTCGAGGCGTCGCTTTCAGACACCCGTTTGGCATTTCTTTTCAAGACCTCTCAAGGCGTTACTTTCAGACACCCGTTTGGCATTTGTTTTCAAGACCTCTCGAGGTGTCGCTTTCAGACACCCGTTTGGCATTTCTTTTCAAGACCTCTTGAGGCGTCGCTTTCCGACACCCGTTTGGCATTTTTCTTGGAATTCCTCGGGCGGTCCAGCGCCCGATGTTCCCAGTCATGCCATGAGTAAATTTAAATTTAACATGCCATGAGTAAATTTCGGTCAACATATACATATCATTTAATCCAGCATGAGCATACGCATTCGGTATATCTCTCGTTCATAATGTTTGCAAGTACATTCCAACGTACTCACATCCTTGTCCCTGGCTTGTTAATTTGGCCAGACCTGGAGGATGACGAGCTTGTGGAGGAAGATTGCGCTAGCGAGCCCGACGCTTAGAGGTGTTCCCAGTCAGTCAGCTTGTGGTCTTGGAGTCTACCACGTGTATCATATGCAGTGCTTGCGCTTCACAAATAAAATAGTCAAGCCTCACTCTGACGCTTGGCTCTATTTTATTGTATCAGTGTTGTACCATCACCACACCACTGTCATATTCCGCCACCACCATATATTGACAAGTTTGTAATAAATGTTGAGCACTCTGGCTCAACCCTATGTAATATTATGTTTGTACTGGATATCTATATCAAGGGAGTCCACCAGTTGTGCTGATCTTGGGGCTGGTGTGACTTAGGGCTATTCTGTGATTTATTCCGGAAACAGGCCCGACATCTCCCCTCTCCTGCACTCCCGTTCTCTCTCTAGCCGACACTCTTTGTTTCTATCGCGCGTGTACGAACACAAACCTTATCGGTCTCTCTCTCTCCCTCTCTTTAGATCTTTCAAGTTCGTATGAACACTATATATAGGTCTCCCTCGCACACAATGTATGACTCTCTGGTCTAAGCTAAATAGCTAAGGTGCACTCATAGTACACACACCAAGTATCTCGCTCGTTGTCCATAACTCTCTCGCGCAACACTCTGCCGTCTCCCGGCTCTTCTCTCTCTCTCAAACATTCTATCTCCCTAGGTCACACATACACATATCTCACTCGCACTAGATAGACCCATCTAACACTCTCTCTTCCTCGTTCTCTCTCTATCTCACATGCACACACACACAATCTCCCCCTAGCTAAGTACGAGTATCTCTCACTCCATCATAGGCACACGCACTCCCCCCTAGGCATGACTATCTCTCACTCTCCATCAGAAACACACGCATTGTCTCTTTCGCTCCCTAGGTCTATCTCGATCTCTCTCGGGGAATCTTTCTATCACACACACACCCTTTGTATATCGATCTCCCACCCATATAGTCCCCTCATGATCTCAAGGGGATCTCTCTATCACAAACACACCCTCTCTCCCTCGCCATGCCTCCATTTCTCTCCATATGTCCCTCTCGACCTTTGTCCCTTGTTTGCCAGACCACTCTTGGACACGTGCTATAGGGTTCTTTCTCTCCGTTGCAAACAACCACACAATATATCTTCGTGTATCTCCTCACCCCGCTTTCCCTCTCGAAGATGCATGCGTGATATTTTTTCATAAGACACACACACTTTCTCTCTAATTTATCATGCGTTATCCCTTTCTCTTTCACACACATACTCTCTCTTTTTGCACACTCACTCTTTCTCCTTCACACACACTTGATCTCTCTCTAGTTATGTACGCTCTCCGGTCCATAGATTTTTGGAAAAGTCAAAACCCACAAAGTTTGACCAGGAATGTGGATAAAAGCATTTACATCTAGAACGGGAAACATGTATATATATATATATCATTAGATTCATCACAAGATGTAGTATCATATTATATACACATCTTTGGTATTGTATATATAAATTATTTCCTCTGTAAACTTGGTCAAAGTTTCCAAAGTTTGACTTTTCAAAAATTTGTAGGCACTACATTATCGAACAGAGGGAGTATCTCTTTCCCTCTCTCAACTCTCTCACGCACCACTCCGCCATCTTGGGGGTCTTCTCTCTCTATTTCAAACTTTCTATCTCCCTAGGTCACACATACAGATATCTTGCTCGCACTAGATAGACCCATGTAACACTTTCTCTCCCTCATTCTCTCTCTATCTCACACGCACGCACACGCCCCCCCTAAGTACAATTATCTCTCACTCCATCACACGGATATGCACTTCCCCCTAGGTATGACTGTCTCTCACTCTCCATCACAAACACACACATTGTCTCCTTCCCTCCCTAGCTAAGTCTATCTCGATCTCTTTCGGGGTATCTTTCTATCGCACACACACCTTGTCTCTCGATCTCCCACCCATATAGTCCCCTTACGATCTCGAGGGGATCTCTCTATCACAAACACACCCTCTGCCCCCCATGCCATCATTTTATCCATACGTCTCTCTCGACCTCTCTCCCTTGTTTCCCAAACCTCTGTTGGCCACGTGCTAGGGGTCTCTCTCTCTCTCTCCGTTGCAAATAACCACACAATATATCTCGGTCTATCTCCTCACCTCACTTTCTCTCTTGGAGATGCATGCGTGATATTTTTCATAAGACACACACACTTTCTCTCTAATTTAGCATGTGTTGTCCCTTTCTCTTTCAAACACACACTCTCTCTTTTTGCACACTCACTCTTTCTCCTTCACACACACTTGATCTCTCTCTAGTTATGTACTCTCTCCGGTCCATAGCATATATACATTTATTGAAAAGTCAAACCTCACAGAGTTTGACCAGGTATATGTGGAGAAAAACATTTACATCTGGAAGGATAAACATACATCATTAGATTCATCACAAGATGTAGTTTCATATCATATATCTTTGGTATTGTAGATATAAGTAATTTTCTCTATAAACTTGGTCAAAGTTTCAAAAGTATGACTTTTCAAAAATTTATAGGCACTACATTATCGAATGGAGTGAGTATCTCTTTCTCTATCTCTACCTCTCACGGGCCTCCCCTCTCACTCGATCTCTCTTTACCGAGGGATTATACGGTCACTGGCTCAGCGTACATCTCCATATATTGTCTAGATGACCAGTCAACCAGTCTACATGGTGCCTTGTCAGCTCGTGTTCTCTATGGGTGTGCGGGCCCATGTGGCAGTGGGTGAAATTAAATAAACTAGAGGCCCATCTGCCACGGGGTGAAATAAACTAACTAGAAACCACTCGCGGTAGAACCCCGCATGCTACTAAATTGAGTGCACACTTCTTCCTCGTTAAAACAGTACTGTAGTACTCCCTCCGTTTCTTTTTAGTCTGCATATAAAATTTGGTCAAAGTCAAACTTCATAAACTTTGGCTAACTTTATAGGAGAATATCAACATTCACAGTATGAAATCAATATATTTAGATGCATCTTGAAATTAATTTTCATAGCATATAGCTTTAGTATTGTAAATATTGATATCTTTTGATATATAGTTGGTCAAACTTTGCATAGTTAGACTTTGACCAAATTTTATATGCGGACTAAAAAGAAATGGAGGGAGTACTAGATTAACACCCTCTTAGACGCCACCACGGACACAAACTACGACAACGCACATACACCACTGCGTGGCATGCACGCAAGGACGCACTCGTGCACACCCATCACACAATACACTCCAGCACACGTGTACACCGGCGTCGCCCCAGCTAAGATGGAGGACGAGGCGGCCAACAAGCGGAGGCGGCTCGAGCCAAAACCGCATTCGGCGAGCCTGGACTTCATCAGCAGCCTCCCCGACGACATGTTGCTCGTCATCATCGCCCTCCTCCCCACCAAATCTGGCGTGCGGACCACCCTTCTCTCCTGGCGGTGGCGCCCCCTCTGGTGCCGTGTCCCCCTCAACCTCATCGTCGACAGCTGCCTCTGCGATTGGGATTGCAAACGCATGGCCGCAGTCTCCAAGATCCTTGCATCGCACCTTGGGCCATCCAGACGCCTTGACATCCACATGTTCAGTACCAACTGCAATGTCCAAGCCAAGTTTGACGAGTGGTTCTTATCCCCCACCCTAGATCAACTCGAGGAGCTCAGGTTTGAAGGTGGACGATGACGCTCTCTGCCGATGTCCGTGCTCTGCCACGTGCCAACGCTGCGCCGCGCCAGGTTCAGCTCCTGCTATTTTCCCCAGATTGATGCCGCGCCCGCTCTTCTTCTCCCTCAACTCAAGCAGCTCAGCCTCTTCGACATTGGTATCTCGAAGGAGGCTATGGAGTGGCTGCTCCGCGGCTGTACATCGCTCGAGTACCTTTGTCTTCAACAGATCCATGGGTTCATTAGCCTCCACATCGCCTCGATGAATCTCCGATGGATTTATGTGTCTTGCTGGCCCCGCAACAGGACATTACTTGGGAAGAGATCAGTTGAGCTATTTCACGATATGGTCATTGAGAATGCGCCTTTCCTTGAGATATTGCTTGTATCTGATCTAGAAGGTCCAACAAAAGTCAGGGTCATTGACGCGCCGAAATTGACAGCGTTGAACTATTCAGGTACAACACTCTTCTTCTTCTCGTTTTCTTCTTGAAATTCACATTTTAATTTTTTTCTTGATGTATGTTCGACTGTCATCCAGAAAATGATTCCCACAAGCTTGACCCAGTCTGTGCGCACAGTGAAGATTTTGGCAATAAAATCTATCGGCCCCAATCTGAATCAAGTTGTTGGATTTCTTAGATGCTTTCCGTGCACGGAGAAGCTACTCATCGAGGTGAAACTCCTTTCCTATTAAATGTGAACCACAACGGAGCTCAATTTTTTCGTAATTTTTTCCAAGTTACAATGAAAAATGTAGTGTTCAAAACTGCATCTAGGCACTATACTGAAAGAAATGTTTTTAGTATTTTTTCTCATGTGATCACCTGCATTGTTTTTTTGTTGTTGTAGCCAAGGCTAGTCATAGTGGGAAGTAACTTTATCCTAGGAGCAAGTACTACCTCCGTCCTGGTTTACTAGTCCCCTTCGTATTTTGGAGTATGAAATTGTGACCATAGATTTAACTAACAAAATGTTAATGCATGTCACTAAAAATTATATCGTTGGATTCGTATTTGAACATAATTTCCAATGGTATAATTTTTTGTGACATGCATAAACCAAGACGGACGTAAAATGAGTAAATGAGAGGAAAGAGAAAGAGAGAGAGAGTGAAAATTGTCACTAGCCTTACAGCCAACCCTATTGTATGAGCGAATGATATTGGTAGCTCTTGATGACACGGCAATCTTATATATCCAACTCCTCTAATATGTTCTCTTCTTTGCAGATAAAAAAGACCCAAAAGTTAAAAATGTGCTGCAATATAACAACCTCATCGAATGCCTTGATCTCCATCTTACATAAATTGATTTGATCGACTACCGAGGCACCACATCCGAGATTAAATTGGCCAAGTTCTTGTTTCTGAAGGCAAGTGTGCTCAAGGTAATGAGGTTTGGTGTTCTCTGGTGCAACAATGAATGGTGTGCTGATCACCGTTAGCGTCTAAAGCTGAATAACAAAGGCTCTACAGAAGCTGAATTTGTTTTTGAAAGATCAAGTGATGAGAGATGCGCAAGTTTATTTGCCGATTAGTGACTTGTCAGGGGCGGTGGATTTTAGTTTGTATGATAATGCTACATCCACCTAAAGTAATGAAACTTCTTATGTAAACTTCCTAATAATTCCCTCTTCGTAGGTGTAGCATTACTACTAGCATTTGTAATATCAGTTTGAACCTTGTAAAATTACGACTATCCAGCACGTGGTACTATGTTACGATTATGTTCGCGTGCATAGGTGTTGCAATGATGTAACCAATATACCCATTACAATATTTTATTCTAACTCGTGGCAACGCACGGGAAAATATCTAGAACACGGCTTGTTGTAAGCAGGGTAGCTCTACAGCCTTGATGATAGTGACTGCACACGGTGAGGCTGACTTTGGTAACCCGAACATGCCGCCTGCACTCTGGTGTCATCTCCGACGCAGGGTCTTGTCACTTCACTGTGAGGAGCAGCACATAATAATTTGACCAACGGGTAGTACTTTGGTACTAGTACTACAACTCCCGCCGTCTGCATTTAGTAGTACGTACTACCACCTCCGTTTGGATTTAGCATTTGACTAACAATATATAGTAATGCATGTTACAAAAAATATACTACTACTCCCTTCGTAAATAATACTACATGGAGTATTGTTTTATTCGTATTTGAGTGTAGTTTTTTTTACGGGGTGTATTTGAGTGTAGTTTCCAATGATATTATACACTCTCCCTTCTGGTTGAGGGCTCAAATATGAAATCTCATCAACGACACTAGTACTTGCACCGCATTCGCCCCGCATTAATTGCGCCAGCTTCCAACATAATTGCACGCAGAATTTACCTCAGTCTTCTCGTAACTATGCGTGCATGCAGCGAGACAGGGAGCAGTGCGTGCATGCGAAGCGGGATTTGAGGCAGCAGCAGGCATGCGATACTCTGCAAATGCAAGGGCAATTATGTCCAGAAAAAATAGACTGAGTCTACCCTTGGTATGCGCACTCGACCATAGGCGCAGAGAAAAAAGGACCAGAGGGAGTACTACTAAGGAGCGAGGAGTAGATAGGCAACGCACACATGAATCCAAACGCAGTCTGCACTTCTCATATAAAGACTCCCCTCCAGTCCAATCCATCTACGAAATCCTACGCACCTATGCAGCCTAACCGAGGGCAAGAGTGATCACTCCAATCGCAAGATCAGTTGACCAGAAGCTAGAGCCATTGAGGCGATGAGCGCGAGCATGAGCCGGCTGTGCCAGATGGTCCACGACGCCAGCCTGCGGCCCGGCACAGAGGAATGTTTCCAGGTCGTACTTGAGACTGCCAGGGCAAGAGGCCTCTTGGACAACAGTGTCATCCCCTTGTTCGACGAGGCCCTCGTCGGCTTCCTCGACAAGTTCACCGTCGTCAAGAAACTCGCGGACGACCTTGACGTACGCCTCCAGCCCACGCGCCCAGGCTCTGCGATGCCCGCCACCCTCACCAGCCTCTATGGCGACAACCTCTTCGACGCACTGGTGGCCCTGCGACTGCCCGCCGTCGCGCCGGAGAATGTCCACCTCGAGGTTGCGCTCGCCGCGCAGCGCCTCGCCCAGCAAGACACCATCGACATAATCACCAACGTCTACGAGGAAATCGTCCACAAGGACCACTATGTGCCAGAGGAGGACGATAGGACGGTGGCCTTCTTGGACCGCAGAGCAACCTTGGACGGCATTGTTCAGAAACACATTGACCTCGCCACCAACGTCGCTGCTCCTCACCCGTCGGTTGGTGGCCCGGCGCACTAGGGCTAGAGGATGTCATTTATGGATCCGTATGCATATTAATATTGACCTATAAATTATGGGCTGACATGTACGTACTAGAGAATATATATAGCTCGTTGCAATGCTCGGGCAATTATCTATTGCGCTAGAAAATATTTGGCCGTGTGGCACCACCCACTCTGATAAATGAATTAGGAGGGAGGGAGGGTTCATCGGTCTTGCATCCCACAAGTAGTACGTGCAAAAGCTTGGCTCTACATGCAATAAATCCTTGTCCTAGGGGATGGAGTACTACTAACGTCTTATCGCCCAATAAACAAATCAAATGTCCCACTTTTGCACATGCAAGAAAATGGAGAAGGGCAGATGGTTAGGTTATAGGAGTAGTACTTATTTTTTATTTTTTTTAGTGAAGGAGGATCACCCCTGCCCTCTAGAAGCCTCCAAACTTTGCAAGATTTTCCCCAGTACAACTACCAACATCTGGATTATTAGTCTCATCTTATTTTGGGTCAACGATGGACAAACATACTACTCCTACTACTCCAATGACATTACGTAGTAGGAGTATTTCAGTAGCATGTCACACATTTTTTTTGTTGGATTCGTATTTGAATATGTTTTCCAATGACATTATATTGGTCACACAATTTTATTAGTTAGATTAAGGGCCAAAATATGACACAAAATACAAGGGGGACTAGTAAACGAGTATGGTTTCTGAGACGGCTTGAATGCAAATAAATTAGAGGTTAGCGGTTCCCGATGAACGGCCATTGATGTTTACCCTCCTTCAATTCGCATGCTGAGGGAAGTAGTACTACTAAACGGGAGAAGCGGCATGCAGCCAGCAACCCAGCACCATGGGCGTGTTTGGTTGGGTCACTCGTAAGTTTCATTTGGCCTCGTGTAACCACCATTGCATCGCGTCGTCGTGGCCTTGATTCTTACTGTATTGCATTCTCATTCCAGCTGATAAAGACGTGTGTGATCTCTTGCTCACCTTTTGCATGATGGCTTATAATAAGTGGTACACTTCACAACTTCAAAATGAGAAACTGGAACACGTACAGTCCCGTTCGCATCGCACCCCAGATGGTCATTCAGGCCCGCCGCTCAACGCACAGTGGCTAGGCATATCACTTACATGTGGGACCGCATGCAAGGAAAGCGATGATGGCCGAAATTGGCAAAACTCCCCCGCTTATCGCGCGGGAAAAGCCTAGCGCTAGCGTTTTTAATCGTTATTTCTAATTTTTGAGGGAAAATCGTTATTTCTATCTATCGGTCGCGCCAAGGAGCAGAAACAAATGTTACAACTTAGAAGTTCAAAAGGAAAAGCCTGCCATGTTCGTGTCGCACCCCCACACGGATGGTGTGGCACGACGCTCAAGGGGGAATGCGTGATGTCTTGCATTTTCACTTACAAGTGGGACCGCAGTTGAGCAAACTGACTATCGTCAAACCTCCACCCCGCCCGCCACGCGATGGCTGAGTTAGAGAAACGAGGAGAGAGAAGAGATAGTTGTAGCACGGACTCCAAGAAATATAGTGTCAGATGGGACTCATGGTGGTGGCGTGTGTCATACTCCTGGACGTGAATGCTTGTTTTGGCCCATGCCACCCCACTACATCGAGGTGCTGGTTACATAGAGCGAGGCTAGAGCAAGCACATTAGTAGTACCTCTCCTGGAGTACGGTACCACTATTAGTAGTACTAGTTTTATTAACATATGGCCCACCTCACACTGTCGCCAAATTTCCTGGAGTCCGTGCTCGGCCCTCCTCTCTCTCTCCTCAGCCGGCAAGTAGACGCGCGGAGTGTGCCCATCGTCGGTTTGCTCACATTCGGTCCCACATGTCAATGAAAACGCAAGATGACGCACATTCGCTGGGTGAGCGGCGTGCCTGACCCACCGTGTGCGGGGCGACGCGACAGGCTGGAGCTTTAGGAAGATGATCCCGATGTCCATTTTTCATCCAACGGCCCAAGCCAAATTGACTGGCTACAAAAAATATTCAGGCGACTGTCATCTAGCCACGCCACAAAAAATATTCAGGCGGCCAATCATAAATTAAGTAAGTTTATAACATGCATATGCAAATATGCCATTTATTACATACAACAAGTCAGCAACGCACAACCACAGCGAGGATACATTCTAAATACTAAAGTTTTTATCACACAACAAATAACAAGCAATGAAAAGAACTTCAGCTCAACCAACCCTCGGCATTGGAAACGCTTGCTTTGAACCATAAGTGAACCTCTGGGTAGGGCCAGCTATTGTCAACATCGAGAGCAATGCAAGACCCACCATCCAGGCTGAAGTGGCCTATATTAGAAGTATGGAAATTGTGATAGCCAGCGTAGGGAATTATACCAATGTGCGAGGTATAGATACAGTTGCTTCTCATAAATGGTAACATTGTGCCAACAGCCGCCGGATCGCCTTTCACCATAATTGGATAGTTTAGTCCAAGGAAAAGCGAGTATTCTCCAAGACTATCAATATTGAACCAGGAAGAAGGTTCTGGCGCTAGCACATTAGTATTCATTCCGAATACCCTGCAACGGATGTTGGAACGGGTCCGGAGACGACTGCGACCATGGTAGACAACACATGCTTCCTCTGTAACATCACCAGTGCCCTGTATACAGACAAGAAGAGGTGATCCATCGGAATAAGTAGCTAGGCGCCACTGAGTAGGTAGGTACTGCGCGTCTTCATGCTCGTGATCATCACCATCGTCATCTCCCCCTTGGGTATAAAAGTTTCCAAGTATCGGTGGGGGGATGTTGACAGGACCTTGGAAACACAAGAAGGTTAATTAGTACGGCACCCCGCAAAAAAAGAATAATTAGTACAGGGATAACTGGCATGCATGGTGAATGAAACAATTATAATTACGGTGGAAGACAAACAACGTACCGAAACAATCAGGATCCCATGCAAAAACAGTGCCAGAAGTGGCGGCAGCAAAGACAAGACAGTCGTATTGAATTGCATCACAGTACACATGTGTGCCCAGAAACTGGTTTTCAAGCAATATCCATTGAGGCACAGAAGTAAGGACGGAAACAAGCTTGTCGAAGACAGCGACAACACAATAGTTCCTATAACTCCAAGTGCGATTGGGAACTTGACAAATTGCTATCTTCTGTAGACAACAGTCACGATGATCGTATTTGAACATACGTACAGAATTGGTGTGCTCAACCTTAGGGCAGTCTGAGATTTTTGGAAGTGGAATCCGGTGATGAGTGTACACATTCACAAGCTCCCACTCGCAGTTGTCCCCAATATAAACAACCCAATCTCCATTTGCTCCTGCCCAGGCCTTATGCCGAAGCGATTGCATCTTAACATCACACGGATCATTATTGTCAAGTGGCATCAACTTGCACAAGGCGAGCCTTCCGTCGTCCCTGCGCCAGCGAGCAGGGTCATAGTGAAGAAGATAGGGGAGATCAAACCACTCTTGAACCCTGGGTTGTTTGTAATGATCTTATTTGTTGAGTCGAGAATGTTCTTGAATGAACCTACCATGCTAGCTGCGGTGATGACGTCGCACCGATCAATGATTTCCTTCATCGCATCATCTGTCAGATTGGGGCAAGAATAACGGGGTCGGGTCCTGCTACTTCCCTCCATTGAGAAGACGAACAATGGCAGAAGGAAGAGTCAAGGCAAATGGAGGGAGGAAGAGTGTGCGACAGCAGTTCCAACTCCCAAATCGAGAGGGAACGGGGAAGAGGCGGTGGACGGTTGCCACGGTACAGGAAGAGGCAAGTGGGGAGCAGACGGTTGCCACGGTATAGGAAGAGGTGACCCGGCCTACACGTCCGTTTGGAAATTATACAAAAGGACTCGTCGTCTTCTCACTGACATGTTGGAACGGGACCCTCTCCAGATCTAAAAAAAGACGGCGGTGGCCCAGCGATAGCGTTTTTAATCGTTATTTCTAATTTTTGAGGGAAAATCGTTATATTTCTATCTATCGGTCGCGCCAAGGAGCATAACCAAATGTTACAACTTACAAGTTCAAAAGGACCCCCCACACGGTTCGCGTCGTACCCCCTCACGGTTGGTCTAGCACGCCGCTCAAGGGGGGACGCTTGTTGTCTTTCATTTTGACTAACAAGTGGGACCGCAATTCAGCAAACCGACTATCGGCAAACCAACTTGTCCATGCTCCCATGATACCGGCTTCTGAGAGCCCTTGGATCTGAGATCGAATGCTCGCAAGCCGAGATTCTAGACCTGTGCGTAAATATCAGATCCTAGTGGGCTTTTTTGCAAACTTGCAGGAGCTCAGCATGCAACCGTTCAATCTCAAATCCAAGGGCTTTCAAAAGGCCATATCATGGGAGCATGGGCAGCTTCGTATCACCTGAAACTCCCCCCCCCGGCCGCCGCATGATGGTTGAGTTAGATAAACGAGGAGAGAGAAGAGCTACGTGTAGCATGGAATCCAAGAAATTTGGTGTCAAATGGGACTCTTGGTGGTGGCGTGTGTCGTACTCCTAGACGTGAATGCTTGTTTTGGCCCATGCCACCCCACTATATCGAGGTGCTGGTTACATAGAGCGAACACATTATCTCTCCAACTTGCAAAAAGAAAAACACATTATTTCTTCAGGAGTTCGGTACCACTAGTACTAGGCGGCCCAACTCACACTGTCAGCAATTTTCCTGGAGTCCATGCTCGGCCCTCCTCTTCCTCTCTTATCAGCCAGTCGGCAAACACTCGGAGTGTGCCCATCGTCGGTTTGCTGACATTCGGTCCCACATATTATCAGTGAAAAGTATTTTGCCGCGTCGCAGCACACACTCTGAGAAGTGACTTGAAATCCATTCATAAATTAAGTAAGTTTATCACATGCATATGCAAATATGCCGTTCACACTACATACAACAAGTCTACAACGCACAACGACAACGAGGATACATTGTAAATACTAAAGTTTTTCTCACACAACACGTACAAGAAATGAAAACAACCTTCACGTCAACCAATCCTCGGCGTTGGTAACGCTTGCTGTGAACCAGAAGCGAGTCTCTGACCAGGGCCCGGTGGTATTGTCAATCTTGAGACCAATGCAAGACTCACCATCCGGGCTGAAGTGGCCAATATCAGGAGCAATACTTGCATTGGAGTAGTGAGCAACAACAGCAATGTCGGTGGTATAGATAGAGTTGCTTCTCATAAATGGCAAGGTTGTGCCAACGGGCGCTGGATCGCCTTTCACCATCATTGGAAAGTTTAGTCCAAGGAAAAGCGAGTGTTCTCCAAGACTGTCAATATTGAACCAGGGAGAAGCTTGTGGCGCTAGCACACTAGTATCCATCCTGAATAGCCTACAACGGAAGTTGGCATAGGTCCACAGAGTACGACCATGCGAGACAATACTACTACCAGCTTCCTCTGTAACATTAGCAATGCCCTGTATACAGACAAGAAGAGGTGATCCATCGAAATAAGTAGCTAGGTACCATCTAGTAGGTAGGTATTGCTCGTCTTCATGCTCGTGATCATCACCATCGTCATCATCATCATCACCATCGTCATCTCCCCCTTGGTTATAAAAGTTTCCAAGTATCGGTGGTGGAATGTTGACAGCACCTTGAAAATTTTGAAGGTTAATTAGTAAAGGGATAACTCGCATGCATGGTGAATGAAGAAATTCTAATTAAGGTGGAAGACAAACGTACCGACGCAAGAACGATCCCATGCAAAAACAGTGCCACAAGTGGTGACAGCAAACACAAGACGCTCGTATTGATTTGCATCACAGTACTCCCTCATGTACAGAAACTGGTTTTTAAGCAATGTCCATCCAATCCCTCCAGGAGTAAAGATGGCAACAAGCTTGTCGAAGATAGTGACAACACAATAGTTCTGATAACTCCAAGAGCGTGTGGGAACTCGACAAATTGCTATCTTCTGTACACGGCAGTCGCCATGATCGTATTTGAACGTATGTAGAGTATCGGTGTGCTCAACCTCAGGGTAGTCTGAGATTTTTGGAATTGGAATCCGGTGACGAGTGTACACATTCACAAGCTCCCACTCGCAGTTGTCCCCAATATAAACAACCCAATCTCCATTTGCGCCTGCGCAATCCTTACGCTGAAGCGATGGCATCTTAACATCACACGGATCATTATCAAGTGGCATCAACTTGCACAAGGCGAGCCTTCCGTCGTCCCCATACCAGAGAGCAGGGTCATAGCGAAGAAGATAGGGGAGATCAAACCGCTCTTGAACCCTTGGGTTGTTTGTAATGATCTTATTTTTTGAGTCAAGAATGTTCTTGAACGAACCTGCCATGCTAGCCGCGGTGATGACGTCAAGAATAACGGGGTCGGGTCCTGCTACTTTCCTCCATCGAGAAGACGAACAATGGCAGAAGGAAGGGTCAAGGCAAATGGAGGGAGGAAGAGCGTGCAACAGCAGTTCCAACTCCCAAATCGAGAGCGAAAGGGGAAGAGGCAGTGGACGGTTGCCACGGTACAGGAAGAGGCGACCCGGCCGTACATTGACGTCCATTCGGAAATTGTACAAAAGGACTCGCCGTCTTCTCACTGACACGTTGGAACGGGACAACACGTCAATGAAACATGGTTTCTCATTTCTCGTGCAAAATGCGATCGGGCCGCATTATTTCTCGACTTAATTTTTTTTAATGGCGTGCCGTTCAATTTTGAAGCATTACTACTACATGTCATCCCGATTTATTAGGCCGGACGTTACATTCACGCTATCCATTGGGTGCATGCAGGAGAGTGAAAAAGTGCATGCATGGGAGAGAGATCGAAGACCTTAATTTGCCCCATTTATTGGTCCTGTTGCTCCGGCTCGCGGGACTTAGGAAACCTTGACGGAGGTACTCTACCAAGTATAATATAGTAGTATATAGGCTGGAGCTTCGGCGCTTGCTTGCTAGGGCTGCCCACTTGCTTCTCACACTATCACCCTCTCCAGATCTAAAAAAGACGGCGGTGGCCACTCTCTCTCGTCCTCACCGGTGGCCATAGATCCGACCTGATCCCATCCGTCGGGGAAGAGGAGGACGTGCACTGATGACAAGGCCGTCTTCTCAGACCTAGCACCGGCGCGGGATGGCCTCTGTCGCCAAGCTCGTTACCGTAGTGTCGGCGGAGGAGGAGGACGACAAGAGAAGCCGCTTCCCACCGACCCTCTGGTATGCTACCTCTTTTCGAACCATACCCTTGTGCTATTGCCTCATCTGCCCACGTCGCTGCATGCGGTTGTTTTTCCACTGCCCCAACTCCCCAAGTTACTAGCCTCTACTGGTCATGCAGACGAAAACCTTAATTTGCACTACTAAAGGAAACCCTACTTCATGCAGACTAATCCATGTCTGGGTTGAATAAGGAAATAAAGGGGGGAAAGTAGTAATGTAGAAGAGACTTGGTATCGAACCTGCATCTTGGTTGAAAAGGGGAAAATCAGTAGTAGCTGAGGAACTAGTCTCTTGTCTCTTGGTTGAAAAAGGAAAGAAAGGCAGGACAACGCAATAGAGAATGACCAGGTCGATAGGTTTGTTGTCCCCACATAGGTAAAAGGTGGCTAAAGAGAACAAAAATGGGACGTAATCCTGATATGCTGCTTGGATATTTGTTGCTCTGGGCAACCATCCTTGCTTCACCACTCTATGCGTCCGTGGAGGTACATTGTACTTTTTCGACAAGGGTGGATTTTATTGGCTCAAAACGGAGCATCAAGAAGATACATAACATAGTGAGCACACACTCGGCCTCTGCACAGCTAGGATGCACACAGCCAACACCATGCTATTATTGCCACTTTTTGTTTTGTTAGTGTAACGCCACCGGTAAAATTATGCTACTGCTAAAGTGATGCCACATTTAATTAATGTCACAGTCAGTCTAATGCCACCGATAAATTGAAAAAGGAAAGAAAGGGAGGAAAACTACTACCTCTCTTTCAAAATACAAGACGTTTTGGTACATTAAATTGAACTATGAAAATGTCTTATATTAAGGAACAGAGAGTGTAGAATTCTTCAAATTATGCCGGCAAAGCTAGTCACACCTTTGATAAAATTAATGTTCATTATGTTATCGGAGGAGGTCTGCATTTTTGTCTCTATTGCCTGTTGACTACATATCTAACATCATGATGTAATGGTAAGTCAATTTTTTTGTACAGTTTCACTAAAATGTCAAGGCGGTGATGGCATTTTATTTTAGTTGAACTGCACAAAAAATTCTTAAAAGAAGAGGAAAGGTCTGCAATGGTTCAATCTTTCACAAGATACTATGTATGCCTTCATGACATCCGTCGCTGTTAACTTCTTTATTCCTTTGAACAGGTGGTTAGAAACTGTCTTGCTACCTTTTCCCATTAAGAAATTTGGAATGCTTAAATTTGTGAGTCTATGCTAACTGTCAACTAGTGCCACTTTTAATCACACTTTCAATATCTGTGCAAACAGGGATGCTCGATTTTAGTGGAACTGCACAAAAAGTCCAGATGGTTCAACATTATGACCATTATTTTCTGCAAACAGTTATATCCAATCAGTGGCACTATGAGCTGTTCATTACCAAGGTACATGGTTTGCTGCTATCTTGTTACTATCTTGCTTCTGTTTTTGTACTGTCATTAGATAGTAATATTAGTGGTTTGCATGTAAATTTATTGCCAGGGTGGGCCACCATTGGTGGTGCAGGACATGAACCAATGATTGGATACTCACTTTCGGTTGTATCGATTTCACCTCTTCCATCCCTGCAAACATGGATATCCTTGGTCTGATGAAGAATAGGCGCTATATTTCTGCTCTCTACCAGCAAATCAATTCAGTATCAAATTGTCCAATGCAAAACATGACAGATGCTAGGCGGAAACGACTAGCAGAGACGTGGTTAAACCGAAAATACAAGGTGGAGTATATGTTAACTAGCTGCTTGATATTTGTGCAAACAGATGTCTGCTCGTTGCTATTTGGCAAACAAACACAGGGACCTCAATTTTTGTGGAACTGCACAAAAGAATAGGATAGTCACTGCATGAAGTGCCATTTGAAAATAGACCCAGAAGGATTGGATAGTCACTGCATGGACTGCACAAAAGTAGTACTGTACTATTTATTGGCTAACACTAGGTGCTTCATTGCTCTGGTCTGATTATCCAATGGGCATCATCTTGCCAAACTTAAAGTTAAATTCCGAAAATAGTCTTGCCGTGTGATCGACAGATGACCATAACATATTTTAGTGGATGTTCCTCCATCATGTGTGGTTGATTCTCATGGTTCCATCTGTTGGTGAAACCACTTACGTTTGCTAGAGGAAATGTAGACTTTACAAACAAATTTGTCATTCACTCTGTACTGAATGTTGGCCCTGAGAAGCATCCATGTTAGTAGCAAGAATAGATATATTGTGTATGATCTGTGAATCATTGAGATGCATAAAAATGTTGATCATATGTATGGGAATCCTACTAGTTGGTTGTGAATTTGTGCTATTAATGTGAACATATTAGTAAGCCAGGCCTGTGAGTCTGGTCTGAACATTTAGAGCGGATCGGCTCTTACTACTGTGCACAGCAATTCCTTTTTTCTCTTCGCTCAGTGTTTTCTTTTTTTTCGAAATGGAGGCAAAAGATTTGCCTCATGCATTAATTAAGAAGGAGTTCACGGTTGCTTTTACAAACAAAAGCGAGACAGAAATTACAAAGACACTACTCTCCCGGCATGATGTGACCCAAATGTTTTGCGCCCGCGGTGACCCAAAGTTTTGCCTCAGACTGGATGTTGAACAACAGGATCGACGGAAGAGTAGACTTGTGCCGGAACGCCCTAGCATTCCTCTCGCACAAATGGTCCAACATGTTCCTTATTTCTCTTCTCTCACTGTTTACAAGTTACTGATCGATCACTAGCTAACTAGCCTACTAATACACTCCTAGTAGTTTTAGTTGCGACGCAAGATCCAAGGGTGGCAGTTTTTAGAATACAAATGCCTTCCTCTGAAGAAACTGGCATGCTGTTCTGAAGAAAATGCCATGCGAATCTGAAGAAACTGCCAGCAAAAACGTTCGCAAATGCCTTCTCTCCCAGCGAACGTTCATCAGCTATTGCGACCCTACACGTACACTATCCGACCGACTCGATCCTACACGAATAACCAGCAGATCACGTACGTACTTCATCTGGATGAATCGAGTGCACTCATTTGACTGTCGTGCCGATGTGCGACCCAGCACTGATGGGACGGGACGGGAGTACGGTCCAATCATAATTTCAGTTTTTCCAGTTTTGCACGGCAAGCTGGCGCGCTAAGCCATGCTTGCTTATGCATTGAATTCCGATGACCGTTGCGTTTCCCGCGACACGCCGGTTTACCTACCGTCCGCCTATAATTACAGGTTCCCGGCGTGCTCCGGTGGCACCTTCACCCAACGCACCCTATCCTCACAGGACCCCACCGGCCCAACGTCGCTCGCCACTTGCCATCGCTCTTGCCACGTCCGTCATGCCCCCGCGCGGCAGCAATAGGCGCCGCCAGAGGCGCTCACCGCCGGAGTTAGTGTTCGGTTTTTCACGGGAAGGCAGACGGAGGGAGGAGGCATTCTGGCGGTCTTTAGATGGCAATGCGGAGTATGAGGATGCCTTGGAGCGCGACCACATGGCGGAGGAGCAGCGTACCGCCGATTAGCGCCGCTAGCAGAGCATGGAGGAGGAGCAGCGCACCGCTGCTCTGCGTCGCGAGCAGAGCGCCCGCAACTGGGCCGACTACGTGGAGGCCAGCGCCCAGCGAATAGCCCTGGAGGCTATCGGGTACGCACGCGTGTGCGACGCTAAATTTTACTACCAGCTCATCAAGTGGGTTTCCCGCTTAGAAGCCGAAGCTTCGGTGGACCACGCCAGCATGGAAAGAGCCAACGGGCGCGAGCAACGCACCCTATCGCACCTCTGCCAAGTCCGAGGCAAGGAGGAGGACGTCGATGCTGGCGTTTAGCGTGTGCCGCAGATGGCGGCCGGCATCGTCTAGTTAGCTAAGAGTATGTTAGTTGTTCTCAACTCGAGTATTAGTGGGAGTAGATAGTTAAGTTGGCTATGATGATTGTCAACGTGGAAGTTCAGTACTCTATCTCTGAATCAGACATGTTACTTTGCTCTGAATGTTGAACTTTCCAATTGAACGTTTGGAATAGGCAGTTATTTTTTTAAATAGGTTGTATTTGTCTGCCACGGATTAAGAGGCTGACTTGTGGGCCTACTAGGTTGACGCCTACACAAGGCTTTGTCAACTTAGTCAACAAACGATTGTGGCAGCCTAAGCTGTTGGATGTCAATCCAATGTCTGTCATGCTTTTTCAATCTCTTGCCTTCTTCCTCCAGGCTCCAGCCACCCAAAACAAACCAACGCCGGCGGGATCGCCTGCTCCCGCCTTCCGCGGCTTGCTGCGTAGCCGTGCACGCATTACTGTCCCACCGTACCCTAATCGGTGCCAGGCCATCCCTACCCCACCCACCCACCCCCACCTCCTATTATTTTCTGGCGACGGCATCCCCACCCCGCACCAACCCTCGTACTCCCCTCCGCTTCCGACCACACTGCCGCATCTTCCACGGCTCCTTTTCGTTCCCGTCCGTGGCCTCGCTGTCGTCCTCCACTTTGCTTCCCTCGCCACGGCACTGCCTTCTGGCGTTGTCAACATGGTCAACAACCGAGAGGAATCAGGAGATGATTGTACATGGAGAGGATGACAGTAGGGACCCACCAGGGTCATGGCAGTACGCAAGCAAGTGCCTCCTTATTACAAGCGAAAAAAATGCTTCCTCCTAATGGTTTCCCGACATCTTGGTCCCACCCCATTGTCAACGTAGTCAATAAACGAGAGAATTGCACAACGAGCGACTGTCAACAAACGACAGGAATCGGTGAGGACTGTACGTGGAGAAGATGACAGTAGGGACCCCCAGGTCCATAGCCGTACGCAAGCAATTTCCTCCTTATTACATGAAAAAAATGCTTCCTCCTAATGGTTTGCTGACATCCAGGACCTACGACATTGTCAATGTAGTCAATAAACGAAAGAATTGCACAAGGAGCGGCTGACACCTGGGACCCAGTAGCTCGAGCAGTTTTTTTGTTGTTGTTGAGATGGAGCAGGGTATCAACTGGGTTGTGCGGCGTCTGTGGCCTGTCTAGCCCAGGCTTTATTTACAACACGATGAGCCCAACTGTTTTTTTGTCTATGAAAATGACTAGCGCACCTTTTTTCGCACAATACGCTACACAGGCCGATTTCTTTTCCCCGCCCTGCTGGGCTGCAAATCTTCCAAGACGACGAGGGATACATTCGACCTGGCCATAAAAAAGGCTGTAAATTTTGTGAGTAATATGAAATGGGGTGTAAATATATAAAACTCACATCAAATGGGCAATTAGTTTCAAATTGCGAATTTTATTTTATTTCTTCATATTTCATTGGATTTTAACATAATTTAAATATATTTTAGAATTTGTTTTTATCGGTCTCGAAATTTCAGGATTAAAAATAGTTCAAAAATTTCAATGACCAGTCTTTTATTTTATGTTTACCACATCACCAGCCCAGTTTTGTTTTCCTTCTTGAAACGGCTAGCCCAGTTCAATTTTCTTTTGCACAATATATGCAACCGATGCCTACTTGCTTTTCTCAGCCCTGCTGGGCTTCAAATCTTTCAAGACGAGGAGGGATGCATTTGGCTTGCCCACAAAATGGCCTATTTCCCTAAAAAGAAAATGGCCTATAAGCAATAAGAAATGGGCTGTAAATTTTAAAAGACACAGCAAACCGGTAATTAGTCTCAAATTTGGTTTCATCCGGATTTTGAAATTTTAAATTTCAATGGATTTTTCTGCGGTGAAAATATCATTGGATTATAATTAATATAATTTTATTTTTCAAATTAGTCTGAATCAGACTCGAAACATCGGGATTAAAAATAGTTCGGAGCCCACCAAAATATGCAAAATTTCAATGAAATTTTTAACCGTGGTCAGAATATTGGTTGTAATGCTAACAAAAAGAATATGTACTCCAAAAAAATCCTTAAGAAAGAGAAAATGGGTTGTAAATTATTAAAAATAATAGCAAATGTGCTGTATGATGTTTGCCACAGATTTGGAGGCTGACTTGGGCCTACTAAGTTGATGCGTACGCAGGGCTTTGTCAACTTAGTCAACAAACAATTCTAGCAGCAGTGAACGTTGGATGTTAATCCAACGGCCGTGCTACTTCTTCAATCTCTGATTTTCTTGCTCCAGTCGCCCAAACCAGCGCCGGCTGGACCGCCTTCTCCCGCTTCCTGTGGTCAGCTGTGTTGCCACGCAGGCCTCACCGCCCCACCCCACTACCATCGCTAGCCAGGCCATCCCTCTACTCACCCACATCTCCTCTTTTTCTCCGGCAACGGCAGACTCACACCGCAGCCAAACCAGTAAACCCTCGTACTCCCCTCCGCGTGGGCAACCACTACCAAGTCTTCCTCGTCTCCGGGTCGTTCCCTTACTAGGCCCCGCCGTTGTCGACCGCCTTGGTGCTCTCGGCACGGCGTCGTCAATGCAGTCAATGAACGGCAGCCATCCGAAGAGGACAGTACGTGGAGAGGCTGGCCGCTGGGACCCACGAGGTCCATGGTCGCACACAAGGAAGTGCCTCCTTATTACGAGCCAGAAAAATGATTCCTCCCCCTGCTAGCTGGGACCCACCTGATTTGTAGGCTGACTTGTGGGCCTACCAAGTTGATGCGTACGCAGGGCTCTGTCAACTTAGTCAACAAACGATTCTAGCAGCAGTGACCGTTGGATTAACATCCAATGGCCGTTCTGCTTCTTCAATCTCTGATCTTCTTGCTCCAGCCGCCCAAACCAGTGCCGGCGGGACCGCCTGCTCCTAGCTCCAGTGGCCGGCTGTGCTGCCGCGCAGGCCTCACCGCCAAACCCTACTGCCACCGCTGGCCAGGCCATCCCTCTACTCACACACACCTCCTGTTATTCTCCGGCGACGGCAGCCTCACACCGCAGCCGAACCAGTAAACCCTCGTACTTTCCTCCACGTGGGAAACCACTGCCTTGTCTTCCCCGGCTCCGGGTAGTTCCCTTCCTAGGCCTTATCGTCATCCACCGCCTTGCTGCACTCGGTACGGCGTCGTCAACGCGGTCAACGAATGACAGCCATCGGAAGAGGACTGTATGTGGAGAGGCTTACAGCTGGGACCCGTGAGGTCCATGGTCACACGCAAGGAAGTGCCTCCTTATTATGTGGAAAAAAATGTTTCCTCCCCCTGACTGTCGGGACCCACCAGTTACAACTTCGCATGCAAGGAAGAGCCTCCTTATTGCACGCAAAAAAATGATTCCTCCCTCCTGACAAGTGGGACCCACCAGCTATATCTTCGCACGCAAGTAAGTGCCTCCTAATCCTCCCTAACAGCTAGGACCCACCCGGTCGAAGCGTACGTAGTGTTGTCTGTCTGGTCGCGAACGTGTACGTGCATACTGGTCGATCGGTCTCTCTGCAACGATGAACCGTGGGCATGTAAGGAGCGGCACCTATCAGTTCAGGAAGCCCTGTCTAAATCGTGTACACATATGTACAGCCATGCTGCAAAAAATACGGCCACATACGTATATATACGGGTGGGGTCTCGAATGCGTACTCACGCATACGTACGGCCAGGGCTCATGTACATGGAGAGAGGCAATGGATGGCAGCAACGGCCTCATGTCCATCGGCAGCCAACCGGCTGGGTCGGAACGGAGGAAACAACGTCGTGCTCATCGGGAGCCAAGCGACTGGGTCGGAACGCGTCCTGTTCATCGGGAGCCAACCGGCTTGGACGGAACAACCGAAACGGGGTCCTGTTTATCGACTCGGGGTCTGGCGTACCGCAAAACGGCGGAAACGGCCTTCTTTTCGAGCGCCTACGGTCGAAACGAGGTCCTGTTGATCGGGAGGGGTGTGGCGTACCGCAAAACGGAGGAAACGGACTTCTCATGGAGCGCCTACGGTCAAAACGGGGTCCTGTTCATCGGGAGGGGTGTGGCATACCGCAAAATGGGACTCCACGGGCTACTATTCATCCACGTTCGACCTCCTCAACCTCCACCAGCTATTGTTCATCCACCGTCAACTTCCTCCAGCCTCCACCAGCTACTGTTCATACAGCCTCCACGGGGTCCTGTTCATCCACCCCCAACCGGCTGGCCTCCTCGGGGTCCTGTTCATCCAGCGCCAACCACCTTCACACAACCAAGGTACTGTTCATCCACAGCCAACCCACCGGCTAGGGTGGGGCGTACGAGCGGGTGGCGGCAACGGGAACTATTCATCCATAGCCAACCAACCGGCTAGGTCAACTCACCACGTCTCACGCAAGGGGCTCGATCGATGCATCTCGACTCATTCTATGTATATCGCGCGCGTGGCAGCAACTGGCACTATTCATCGAGAGGCAACCCAACATGCACCGGCTACGTCTCGCACATACGGGGGCTCGACCAGCTTCAGTTAGCAGCGAAGGAATCGCCCGGGTTCAGTTAGCAGCGAAGGAATCGCTCGGGTTCAGTTAGCAGCGAAGGGATCGATGTAGGAGATATGACCTGGAGGCAATAATAAATGTTATTATTTATCTCCATGTTTGTAATTATGTTTATGTTCCATGCTATAACTGTTATGGTTCTCGAGTCTACAATAACCACGAGGCTCGGAGGAAGACTCATATGCACGTGTGGAATAATAAAAGGTAAAATGTATTCCTAGTCTGGCCTCTAAGACTAGCTCAAGTGTTGCATGATGGTTCTGTTTTCCTGATCATAGGCATGACTATGCCGGCAACTTTGAGGGCACAATGTTAGGAGAACACTTGTGTTGAATCGACCCGAATTGATGTTATGCTATGAGATACATTCGTCATAAGTTAATGGTTAATAACACAGAGAAAGTTAACATTTGCATAATTCCTTAGACCATGAGGGTATCTAGTTTCTTCATGCTTGCTTCATGAACTTTGGGGTTTGTTAAACGTCATCCATAAATGGGTGGCTATTACGGCGGCTTACGGGTTCATGGAAAAGTGTGTCAAGGGACTTGATAGCTCAAGATTGGGATTTGCTCCTTCGACGATGGAGAGATATCTCTGGGCCCTCTCGGTGTTACGGTGTCCACCATCGTCTGGCCAGACACATTGTGATTTGATCACAGGGATGCCGGAACACGGGAAAGAGAAAAGAGAACAAAACCGGCAATGAGGTAACTGGCATAGTGGACAAGTTGTTGATCCACGGGGATGCCGATAAATCTCACCTCGGGTTTTGTAACATATCGCGAAGCAATAGGAATAGCACACGGCAACTGGAGGTTCACTCAAATATTTATTCGTGTGGGTATAGGGGTCAATATGGGTGTCCACGGCTCCGATGTTGATCATTGATCGGAAAGTGTTCCGGCCAAGTCTATGCTTCACCGAACCTATAGGGTCACACGCTTAAGGGTCATCTATCTACTGAATGCTAGACAGGGAGTCTGAGAGAAAGTCACCGGAAAAGTTTCGGAGACAGCGGAAAAGTTCCGGAGAGAGAGCACCGGAATAGTTTCGGTAAAACTGAAAAGTTGTTTCAGGGTATACCATTGAGTCCAATTGGTTTCGGCACACGTCTGAAAATTCTTGGAGGGTGCCAGAATTGTTCTGGAAACTTCTGGGATTTTTCCGGGATAAAAACCGGAAATGTTCCGGAGCTGCCGGAACCGGTTTGGTTGCTTTTCGCAGATGAAAATCACTAATCTGGAATTGTTTCGGAATGCGTCCAAAATCATTTTAGTGGGTACTGGAATTATTCTAAGACCCACAGAAATATTTTCGGATTTAACGGTCGCGGAAAAATGTTTCTGTGAATAGTGAAAGTGCTTTTTGGGTGGCTTCTTGGAGAAGCCACCTTGAGGGCCTTTTGGTATTTTTTTCCCTTGGCTTCTTGGAGAAGCCACCCTTGGGTTTGGCCTATAAATAGGGGTGGAGGGGGCTGCCTAAAGACACACTCTTTCTCAACATACACATGCCATGACATTTCTGGCTTCTCTCTCCCTCCCAGCGAAATAGTTTCGTAGAGCCGATAGGCTGTCTGGGTTCCGGCAGGAACTAGTTCTGGACGGCGAAGCCCTGCCGGATAGATGACACCGTATGTGTGCAACCCCGTAGAGAGGTCGTAGGTTCGATCTTTTTGCCCGAGGGGATATTCGAGAGTGCCTCCCGAAGGGCTGTCCGAGTGACCGTCCCAGTTTTGAGGGTCCTCCCGAAGGGCTGTCCGTGACACCGTCCGAGGGACTGTCCGACCGCCTCCCGGAGGGCTGTCCGTGGGGCAGACGAGGGAGTACATCCTCGCGGTTGGGAGGTTGTAAATCCTAGCTGCGGGGATCTGCACCGCCGATCGTCATCGACTCTACTTCCGCTGCGCTACGAGTCGGTAACGAAAAGATCAAACCTTGTATGCAGTCTCCATAGTGGTCCTGGGCTGGTGCGTAGGTCGGAAAATTTTTGTTTTCTACTGCGTTCCCCTACAATCGATCGGCTTCAGTACGTAGCTAGTGCGATCACTTGGGTTTAGTAAGTGAATGCCTCGCTCGGGTTCAGTTTGCGAACGCCTCGCTCACACGCGCATACGAGAGAGAAACACGCAAACCACATTGCATCGCTCGGCCCCGACCAGCCACCGTAACCGGGAACTCCCCAAGATTTTCCTCGCCCTCACTTCTACCATGATTTTTTACGTCATGGATGGCCCAAAGAATGTCATGCGGGTGCATCTCTGGCCCGCCCAGGACGAAAAGCCCATTTTCTGTCATAATTTTTTGTCATAGAAGTAGGAGCCCACCACATCTATGATGATACGTGTTTTTGTCACAATTATTGTCATAGAAGTGTCACAACCATGACAGAAAAAGTTTTCGTTCGGGCCATAATGTCACGGATGTGTCTTTTTTTGGTAGTGAAGGGGATAGTTTGGTGGGTATAAACCCCATTGCACGTCCCAGATCAACCGAAGATGCTGGGTTCATCAGCAAAAAGCATGTACAATCATTCAATCGCTAATCAAGCCACCACTAGAGTTCCCAACTTATGTAATTAGGTGAAAGAAAGGCAACATTTCAAAGGACTCCTTTATTGGGTTTTTGATAAAAGAACATGGCAATGTTTTTCAGAAGATAATAAGATTCTCACATGCTAAGTCAAGCAAATGCAAAGAGAGCATGTCAAAACAGCGGGACACACTAATGCACGAAAACCTTAAGATATAGAGCATTGCACAAGACACTACACATGCAAAGTAACCTCCCCACGCTTAGAACTAAACTAGGGAAAATTAAAAAAGTAAAAATGAAAGTGCAGTTATTAAAAGAGAGCGCGAGAAGTGGTTACCTCCCCAAGCTTAAGATTAAGCAAGGGTTAGACACTTTTACCGTTGAGGCACATATGACCTCTCTTCTAATAGATATGGACCTTGCTTCAATTGATTTCCTTGTTGTGGTCCGGTGGCTGCCCTCCGATAGAACCTGCTAGAACGAACTAAAAAGAAACGAAATATTTTGTGCTTTTCAGGTTTTTCATTTTTTTGTAGCACAAAGGGTTAATAACACAAGTGATATAAAACATCTGCCTCATTATGTTCAGTTCATCTACCTAAGCACCACGCTTAAATTGATAAACTATGCTAGAAGTGCATGCTACTTCTAAGTTGTGATGAAGTGTGTGTGAGACAAGATATAAAACACAAGTGTGCAACTCCTAAGTGCCAAGATAGATTCTCACTTAAGGTGAGAAACTCGGTACTAAACAACTTTTATTTGAACGATGTTTGAATCAGAAAACATTACCGGGCACTTGTCAGTGAAGTTCCTCATGATGAAGCAACCAAGTGGCTTGTGCGGATATTTTATACGGTTGGCACCATACCATACATGTCACCACATAAGGTCCAAGCCCCTGCGAAAATAACAAACGAAATAAAAACATTGGTTCGGTATACAAACGGAGTTCGTATACCCAACCGGTAAAAAGAAATAAAGAAAACATAGTTGCTATAGAGATTTATTGGCTACGGATTTTCAGAGGTAATTAACTCTAATGACAAAGAAAATGGCCAGTTAGAAAACACCTCATCGACCTCAGACATCGAAAATGAATCAAATGGAGGTGTCATTGCCCTCATACGGGCGCACGTACGACCGGGTACGGTCGTATGGTACGCCGTCGTGTGATCTGGTTGTGAATGGCCAGCGTCACCCTTCGATACGAGCGCCCATACGAGCGCGATTACCCGTACGAAATGTCATCTTTCATCCTGGAAATCCTGTAGTCGGGGTCGCGAGCTCATACGAATGCCTGTACGACCGGGGTGGTCGTATGGAACGCCGTCTCTTCTCCTGGAGTTGCAGAACTTCATGAACTTTTTTTGTGCTTCCTCCTTACGATAGGCACATATCAATATTGCAATAAAAATGATAGGAGGCATGCATCAAAATAATGGCTACCGACATGCTATAAGTTTTACCATTGAAAACTACATGAAACCAACTCAAATAGCAACTACAAAATAAAACAGAAGTGCCAATGCAATCATGAATGCATCTAGACTCAAGACACAAAGCTAAGAAAGACAACTACGGACTTCCGGGTTACCTCCCAGGCAGTGCTTTCTTTATAGCCATATAGCTAGGCTTCGGTGCTCTGTAAGGTCATCCACCCAGATCCCAAGGGATGTCAACCCCGAGTGTCAGACCAGACTCCGACCGGGGTTTGGAGCACCTCATAGCAGGGCTCGGTCGGAGTCGTACTCACTTCTGATGCATCGGCATCATATATGAAAATTCATACTCGCTTCTTGGCGAGTACCGATGCATCCGATTCAGTGGAGATGCCTGCAAGGTTAGTAGCTGCAATTTGACAATACTTTTATAACCGAGAGGATATGGAGCTATCAGGAAATCATAAACCTATTCTTCTTCATCTTCAGTGTACCTGGGAATGTTAGTATCCAAATTTGCAAATTCAATATCAAGGCTATTATCATCTATAAGACTTTGCAATTTGCTCTCCAAAGGAGGTCTATGGAGAGCATGCAGAAAATCAGCCCATATATCATCAAGATCAATTTTAGAATATGCAATTTGGGGTTTGTCCAATATCGACAAATCCACAGGTTAAGAGGAGTAATCAGGCATCATGGTGGTTGCATCACTCTTTGATAGCTCTCTTAATGCAAGCAACTCACCCTCCTTTTGTGCTATCACATCCTTAAGACGAATGCCAATTGGTGTTTCATCAAAAGGAGTCATCAGAGGCACATCGGGAACAATGCCAATATCTAGTTCATCTCTAACAATAAACTTTGAAACATCAGCCCTCACTATATCCTCCGGTGGAGAAAATTCAATCATCGTTTCAATAGGTTTCATGAAAGCTCTAATAGAACGTAGATATGATAAATGATATTCGAGCTGGGCATTAATGGTGTCTAGATATTTACCATGATCGATAGGAGTTGTTGGAAGGCGGTCGTTCCCTCCTTCATCTCCATGTTCCTTCTCCAGCTTGTCACCTAGACACACTTCTTGGAAAGTGATTCCCTGCATTTTCTCCCATCGCTCGATTATCTCCTCAGATTCTTTTCTCTACTCCTAATGTCTCAGTTGGTAGTGTAGCATCCACGGTTTTTTTTTGTCCCCCACTTTCGTCTGGTTTTTTTTCGTCTCGCCTCCCACCAGCCTCTTCCACCTTGGTTTTTTCACGTCATCCTTTCCCACGCACGCGCACGGAAAAAAACTCCAGTGACCCCATATGCCCTATCCCTAATCCGCTCTCGTCTCCCTCCCTAGGACGCAGCCGGCCGCCGAATCGAATCCCGCCCCCGGGCTCGTCCGCCTCGCCGTGGCCGATGAACGCGTCGGCTGCGGCCGTGTACGTCTCCCAACGGCGGCGTTGATGGAGGGAGCAGCTGGCGCTGGCCAGGCTGCCGACCGATGGACGCACCGGGTGTCACTCCACGGGGCCAGCCCCTCCTGCTCCCCGCATCTCTCCCCGACTCCGTCTCCTCCACGAGCTACACGGTGCGCATCCCTCCTCCCCGCACGCTTCTCCTCTCCCTCCCCAAATCGCCATGAATCTCGTGCTACTGGAGCCCCTCCTCTCCTTCCCCAATCTGCCGTGGATCTTGTGCTGCTAGAGTTGCTCCTCTCCCTTCCCTGGCCGCCATGGATCTCGGCAGCCGCCGCCGCATGAAGCCCCACATCCCCAAGCTCGACGGGCTTGGCAGCCGACAACGGGCAAACCCACCACACGTCTCGCAATACCCAAGACCCTATCTTCTCCTTCTCCCTCACGGCTACCCCCGATGCAGTCTCCTTTTGTACGAAGTACGTACATGCATCCTTGTGGAGGAGATTGATCGGGATGGACAAATCAGGCGACGCGGAACCACGCCAAGCTCCTATACTATCGCCTCGTGTGTTGCCTGCTCCACCTCCTTATGGATACACTGCTTCTTTTCATGTCCCAGCCGCTGGTGTCCACACTGTCCCTTGACTCTATCTGAAGCGAGGCAGACCTTGGCTACAAGCCTCGGTCCAGCGCACGAGTGTCCGTCCTGATTCTTCTAACTGATGAAGCTTTTGTCGATCTTACTATTGTTAGGTGCTACCAATCCAACTGTTCATCCATTCTAGTCTATTTCTTTGGATAATTTATGGAGTCCGTGGTTCTGGTATTTGTACGTGTTCGCAAATTGTTCACAAGGCCTGGTTAGTATCTTGGACTGCAAAAGCACATCTCTTAGTTCTTTAATATGCAATTACTTAGATTTTATAGTCCTAAATGTATGTATCCTTAATGCCATGGTTCTGTAACTTATGGTTGTTGTCAAAGGAGGAAATAATAGGGAGGATTGGAGATGCACTGGGCATGCCATGGCAATGAAGCGTACACCATGGACAGCTAAGCGTGCACAATGTTAATAAAATTTTATATGTTGATGCGGAGCATCCCGTGGTCATCCCCATGGACTCACCTACGTCACCACAAGTGCCACGAGGACCGATGACACGAGGACGAGCAAGAGCGATCGAGAATGAGGTGACATCACTCCTCTTACAATTTCCCTTCGATGCACATGAGAATTGGATGCTACCTCAAACGGAGACCTTGTGCATACTCAGGTACAATGGAAATCATCATGGAGATGCTAAGGAGGAAGTACGATTGAAGGAGAGAAGCAATCACGAAGACGGAGAAGGAAAAGGCCAAGTCAGGACTTGCCCGAACAATCCGGACCGCCGTCCAGACGATCCGGCCCCAGACCGGACGATCCGGACGCCAGCCCGGACGATCCGGATAATACGCCCAGAGACACCCGTACCCTGTTCACTGAAGCCGGATCATCCGGACGCCAGGCCGGATCATCCAGACGGAGCCGGACATCCGGACCAGCACCCGGACATCCGGACCACCTGCAGCTGCTACGTCACACCCGGACGATCCGGACGCCGACCAGATCATCCGGACATCCGAAGCCCGGATCATCCGGACCAACACCCGGATCATCCGGACCCTGCGTGCGTGCATGAGTTGGGCCGCAGCCCATGTACCTCCCTCGCCCCCTAGACTATATATACCGTACCCTCTCTAAGTTTTAGGGTTAGCAAAGTAGATAGCTCTTTGAGATAGAGCTTTGCTCATCCATCTCTCCCCCATGGAGATCAAGACCTCCATGGCCCCCATGTGAGAAGATCCTCTTATTTTGACTTTGGATCGAGAATTCCTCCGTGTGTGTATGTGGATCTAGTGCATGTGTGATTGTGATTGTGTCAATTGACTGTTTGTGTTCTTCGTGTTCTTGCCTTTTCCCCCTCCAATTGTGAAAAGATCGACACCATTAGGGTTCCACCCTACATCATCTTGGATCAGAGCCACGTTGATTCACAAATTGGAGTTCTTCCCCTCCACATCCTACCCTCAATTTGTGTGTTTTTCCCCAATTTCAAAAATTCCCTCAAAAATAGCCCCCCAAATTTTTTTGTGATTTGTGAGCTTGATGATGTTTTGTTGTTTTTGATCCGTTGATTTCATGTGTTGCAAGTGGATCTACCCCTCACTGCCATCCCCACCCCGATTCCCCTCCGAAAACTCGAAGAAATCCGAGATTTGGAGCCCTACCCGAGCCGTCCCCTAGCAGAATTAACCTGCCCGAATCATCCAGCTGCTCGCCCGGATCAGCCGGACGTGGGCCCGGATCATCCAGCTGCTCGCCCGGATCAGCCGGACGTGGACCCGGTTCATCCGGCCTCCACTGAACCTGCTGAATTTTTTCTCAGCTGCGTTTGTTTAGCCACCGCCACAACTTCCGCATTGTTCCCCGAGCCCACCATCGCTCCACCACTACCCCTTACCTACTTACACCACCACCACCATTTTGACAACTTCGTTTGCCATTTGCCATTGTGATTTTGAGTTGTGGTTTTCCCCGTGTCCTAGTGTGTTTCGGCTATCTAGGCCCGGTTCGACATCGACCTCCACCACTCATCATCGCCACGGACTTCGACTTCGACATCAACCGCATCTTCACCATCGTGACCACACCACCGTAAGCAAGGACGGTAACATCAACGACAACTCGATTATTCCCTTGCCATTGCATTGTAACCCAAAGGCCCTCCTTTGCGTCGCCTTCCTACGAGACTAGCCATTGAGTATTGCGGGCAACGATAACTTGTGCACTCTAGTGTTACCAACATATCATCATATCATCTCGTGTGCCCCAAATTTTGTTCCCAAATATCCATCATTGCTACCATCGTGAGAACATATCGCATAAGTGGCCAAACGGAAAAGAGCAAAAGAAAGAAAGCTTTTAAGCAAAAGAGAAAGAGCAACTACAAGCTTGTAAGCAATAGTCATAGCATCGCCACATATCATATTTGATCATCTTGGATCATTGTGATAAGTTCATCGGGACTCATACATACAAAGCATACTGAGATTGAAGTTGATCGTTTTGCATCCTATAGGTTGTGCACAAGTGTCGTATCCGCCTATTAAGCAATCGTGCTAGCGTCTCTCTAGAGTTGTGCAACACGAGCGTTTCTGGGTGTTCCACATTTTGTGCTCATTCCTTGGTTGCACGACCTCACTTATCTATCCGTGTGTGTGTTCCGTGTAACTTTGCTTGGTCTACTTGTTGCACTTGCGAATTTGCGAATCTTTCTCAACATTGTTGATATCTTGCTTACAATTGCAAATATTTTGTGCCACCATCCTAACCAAACTCCTCCAAAAGCTTTACTTGTGTAGGTGTGAGAATTGACACGATCCGGTACCAATTGCACTATTTCCATAATACCATATTGGGTGACCATTGACCCATCTTCAACATTGGATAAGGTACATTGGTCTAGTTTGTTCCTTTCTTCCACTAACACTTGTTTGAGAATCATGGATAGGCCGAGCACTTCTATCAACCCCCTCTTCGATGAGCAAGAAGACGCACCGAACAACTACGTCACCAAGGCTCAACTTTTCGGAGTCCAACGAGCGCTACACCAAGAAAGTGAAGCTTTGGGAGATCGCATCGAGCAACTCGCCACCGACTTGCGCCACTCCGAAACGCGAACAAGGGACATGATGATCAACCACCCTTCTTCCACTTCGTCTTCATCAATATCAAGACGGTGCCATTCGAGCCGACACTCTTCGGACACTTCTTCGGATACAAGTCTTCCACGAGCACGCTCTCATCGCTCTCACAAACATGACGACCGGCAAGCTTCACGAAACCCATTCCATGGCAATGGTTTGCAAGACCGCCTTCGAGAGCGCGAACGACAAAAACGGCAAGATCAAGCCAACGGGAACCAAGATCAAGTTCCACAAAGCCAACGTCAAGTGCACCAAGTGTTGGGGAACGTTGCATGGGAAACAAAAATTTTCCTACGCACACACAAGATCTATCCATGGTGATGAGCATCTACGAGAGGGAGAGTGAATCTACATACCCTTGTAGATCGCTAAGCGGAAGCGTTAATAAACGCGGTTGATGTAGTCGAACGTCTTCGCGATCCAAATCGCCGAGCGTCCCGCGATCCAATCACGATCCTTCCGATCTAGTGCCGAACGGACGGCACCTCCGCGTTCAACACACGTACGGCTTGATGACGCCTTCACCTCCTCGATCCAGCGAGCGATGGTGAAGTAGTGGTTGAGTTCCAGCAGCACGACGGCGTGGTGATGGTGGTGAGGAACAATCTCTGCAGGGCTTCGCCAAGCACTACGGAGATTATGACGGAGGAACTAGAGGGCTAGGGTTGCCGGCACACGGCTTGGGAAATCCTGATGTGTCCCGTGTGCTAGCCCTGCCCCTCTATTTATATGTTGAGCCTTGGGGTCTAAACTTGGAGTAAAAGCCTCCTCCGGGTCGGTTTTGCCCGCACAAGGTCGGTTTGGCCCGCAGGGAAAGAGTCCAACTCGGATCCCTGCCGAACCGTGCACAGCCGCGCACAAGCGGTAGTACCGCTTCACACAAGCGGTAGTACCGCTTGGGCGGTAGTACCGCTTCACACAAGCGGTAGTACCGCTCGGGCGGTAGTACCGCTTCACCAAGCGGTAGTACCGCTTACGCGGCAGCAAAACTACTTTTGCACTTTCCAATACCTTGTGGGCTTTATCCCTTTGGCTCATATAAAGTGTTGCTGCACCCGAACACTTCGGTAAACATCCGGAACCCATTCCGGTGAACTCCGGAACCCTTCCAGAGATCAAAACACTATTATCACATATATCAATCTTTACCTCCGGACTATTCCGGAGATCCTCGTCATGTCCGGGATCTTATCCGAGACTCCGAACAACTTTCGGTCACCAACATAATAACTCAATTATACTAATCGTCACCAAACGTTAAGTGTGTAGACCCTGCGGGTTCGAGAACTATGTAGACATGACCGAGACACCTCTACGGCCAATAACCAATAGCGGGACCTGGATGCCCATATTGGCTCCTACATATTCTACGAAGATCTTTATCGGTCGAACCTCTATGTCAAGGATTCAGTTAATCCCGTATGCTGTTCCCTTTGTTCTTCGGTATGTTACTTGCCCGAGATTCGATCGTCGGTATCACTATACCTAGTTCAATCTCGTTACCGGCAAGTCTCTTTACTCGTTCCGTAATACAAGATCTCATGGCTAACACTTTAGTCACATTGCTTGCAAGGCTCATTGTGATGTTGTATTACCGAGTGGGCCCTGAGATACCTCTCCGTCATACGGAGTAACAAATCCCAGTCTTGATCCATGCCAACCCAACAGACACCCTCGGAGATACCTGTAGAGCACCTTTATAGTCACCCAGTTACGTTGCGACGTTTGATACACACAAGGTATTCCTCCGGTGTTAGTGAGTTGCATGATCTCATGGTCAAAGGAACAGATACTTGACATGCAGAAAACAATAGCAATAAACTGACACGATCAAATGCTACGTTTACAGTTTGGGTCTTGTCCATCACATCATTCTCCTAATGATGTGATCCCGTTATCAAATGACATCTCATGTCAATGGCTAGGAAACCTTAACCATCTTTGATCAACGAGCTAGTCAACTAGAGGCTTACTAGGGACACAGTGTTGTCTATGTACCCACACATGTATTTGAGTTTCCAATCAATACAATTATAGCATGGATAATAAACGATTATCATGAACAAGGAAATATAATAATAACCAATTTATTATTGCCTCTAGGGCATATTTCCAACAGTCTCCCACTTGCACTAGAGTCAATAATCTAGTTCACATCACTATGTGATTTACATTGTAATGAATCGAACACCCATGCAGTTCTGGTGTTGTTCATGTTTAGCCCTTGGAAGAGGTTTAGTCATCGGATCTGCAACATTTAGATCCGTGTGTACTTTGCAAATATTTATGTCGTCCTCCTTGATGTAATCGCGGATGGAATTGAAACGTCGCTTTATGTGTCTGGTCCTCTTGTGAAATCTTGGTTCCTTGGCTAGAGCAATGGCACCAGTGTTATCACAAAACAGAGTCATTGGGTTAAGCGCACTAGGCACTACTCCAAGATCTGTCATGAACTCCTTCATCCAGACACCTTCCTTCGCCGCCTCCGAGGCTGCGATGTACTCCGCTTCGCATGTAGAATCAGCTACCACGCTTTGCTTGGAACTGCACCAGCTAACCGCACCCCCATTAAGAATAAATACGTATCCGGTTTGAGACTTAGAGTCATCCGGATCAGTGTCAAAGCTTGCATCGACGTAACCCTTTACGACGAGCTCTTGATCACCTCCATAAACGAGAAACATGTCCTTAGTCCTTTTCAGGTACTTCAGGATATTCTTGACCGCCGTCCAGTGTTCCATTCCTGGATCACTTTGAAACCTTCCGACCATACTTATGGCAAGGCTGACATCGGGTCTTGTGCACAGCATTGCATACATGATAGAGCCTATGGCCGAAGCATAGGGGATGACACTCATCTTTTCTCTATCTTCTGCAGTCACTGGGCATTGAGTCTTACTCAACTTCACACCTTGCAATACAGGCAAGAACCCCTTCTTGGACTGATCCATTTTGAACTTCTTCAAAACTTTGTCAAGGTATGTGCTTTGTGAAAGTCCTATTAAGCGTCTCGATCTATCTCTATAGATCTTGATGCCTAATATGAAAGCAGCTTCTCCTAGGTCCTTCATTGAAAAACTCTTGTTCAAATATTCCTTTACGCTTTCCAGCATTTCTATATTGTTTCCAATCAGCAATATGTCATCCACATATAATATTAGAAACGCTATAGAGCTCCCACTCACTTTCTTGTAAATACAAGCTTCTCCGTAAACTTGTATAAACTCGAACGCTTTGATCACTTCATCAAAGCGAAGATTCCAACTCCGAGATGCTTGCACCAGTCCATAAATGGATCGCTGGAGTTTGCAAACTTTGTCAGCATTCTCTGGATCGACAAAACCTTCTGGCTGCATCATATACAACTCTTCCTTAAGGTAACCGTTAAGGAACGCTGTTTTGACATCCATCTGCCAAATTTCATAATCGAAAAAGGCAGCTATTGCTAACATGATTCTGATGGACTTAAGCATCGCTACGGGTGAGAAGGTCTCATCGTAGTCAACTCCTTGAACTTGTGAAAAACCCTTTGCCACAAGTCGAGCTTTATAGACGGTGACATTACCGTCCGCGTCCGTCTTCCTCTTAAAGATCCATTTGTTCTGAATGGCCTTACGCCCTTCAGGTAATACTTCCAAAGTCCATACTTTGTTTTCATACATGGATCCCATCTCGGATTTCATGGCCTCTAACCACTTCTCGGAATCCGGGCCCATCATCGCTTCTCCATAGCTCGTAGGTTCATCGTTGTTTAACAACATGACCTCTAAGACAGGGTTGCCGTACCACTCAGGAGCAGTACGCGTCCTTGTCGACCTACGAGGTTCGATAGCAACTTGATCCAAAGCTTCATGATCATCATCATTAACTTCCTCTTCAGCTAATGTAGGCTCGACAGAAACAACTTTCTGCGTTGCGCTACTCTTAGGTTGAAGTAAAGGTTCAATAACCTCATCAAGTTCTATCTTCCTCCCACTCAATTCTTTCGAGAGAAACTCTTTCTCAAGAAATGTTCCGTTTTTAGCGACAAACACTTTGCCTTCGGATCTGAGGTAGAAGGTATACCCAACTGTCTCTTTTGGGTATCCTATGAAGACGCATTTCTCCGCTTTGGGTTCCAGCTTTTCAGGCTGAAGCTTTTTGACATAAGCATCACATCCCCAAACTTTAAGAAACGACAGCTTTGGCTTCTTGCCAAACCAAAGTTCAAATGGCGTCGTCTCAACGGATTTCGATGGTGCCCTATTTAAAGTGAATGCAGCTGTCTCTAATGCATAACCCCAAAACGATAGTGGCAAATCGGCAAGAGACATCATAGATCGCACCATATCCAATAAAGTTCGATTACGACGTTCGGACACACCATTACGCTGTGGTGTTCCAGGCGGTGTCAATTGTGAAACAATTCCACACTGTCTTAAGTGACTGCCAAACTCATAACTCAGATATTCTCCTCCTCGATCAGATCGTAGGAATTTAATCTTCTTGTTACGATGATTCTCAACTTCACTCTGAAATTGTTTGAACTTTTCAAATGTTTCAGACTTGTGTTTCATTAAGTAAATATACCCATATCTACTTAAGTCATCAGTGAAGGTGAGAAAGTAACGATAACCACTGCGCGCTTCAATACTCATCGGACCGCACACATCAGTATGTATGATTTCCAATAAGTCACTTGCCCGTTCCATTGTTCCAGAGAACGGCGTTTTAGTCATCTTGCCCATGAGGCATGGCTCACATGTGTCAAGTGATTCAAAATCAAGTGACTCCAAAAGTCCATCAGCATGGAGCTTCTTCATGCGTTTTACGCCAATATGACCTAAACGGCAGTGCCACAAGAAAGTGGTATTATCATTATCAATTCTATATCTTTTGGCATCAATGTTATGAACATGTGTATCATTATTATCGAGATTCAACAAGAATAAACCCCTCACATTGGGTGCATGACCATAAAAGATATTACTCATATAAATAGAACAACCATTATTCTCTGATTTAAATGAGTAACCGTCTCGCAATAAACAAGATCCAGATATAATGTTCATGCTTAACGCAGGCACCAAATAACACTTATTTAGGTTCATCACTAATCCCGACGGTAATCGAAGAGCGAGCGTGCCAACGGCGATCACATCAACCTTGGAACCATTTCCCACGCGCATCGTCACTTCGTCCTTTGCCAGCCTCCGTCTATTCCGCAGTTCCTGTTTTGAGTTGCAAATATGAGCAACCGCACCGGTATCAAATACCCAGGCACTACAACGAGAGTTGGTAAGGTACACATCAATAACATGTATATCATATATACCTTGTTTGTTGTTGGCCGCCTTCTTGTCAGCCAAATTCTTGGGGCAGTTCCGCTTCCAGTGTCCAGTTCCCTTGCAATGAAAACACTCAGTTTCTGGTTTGGGTCCAGCCTTGGGTTTCTTCACGAGAGGAGCAACTGCTTTGCCACTCTGCTTGGAGTTACCCTTCTTACCCTTGCCATTTTTCTTGAAACTAGTGGTTTTATTGACCATCAACACTTGATGCTCCTTCTGAATTTCAGACTCAGCGGCTTTCAGCATCGCAAACAGCTCGGCGACTGACTTGTTCATCCCGTGCATGTTATAGTTCAACACGAAGCTCTTGTAGCTAGGTGGCAATGATTGAAGAACTCTGTCAGTGATAGCCTCTGGCGGAAGGGGCATCCCTAACTCAGCCAGACGGGTGGAGTACCCAGACATTCTGAGCACGTGATCACTGATAGACCCGTTCTCCTCCATCTTGCAAGCATAGAACTTATCGGAGATCTCATATCTATCGATCCGGGCATTCTTCTGAAAGATAAACTTCAACTCCTGGAACATCTCATATGCTCCATGACGTTCAAAACGTCTTTGAAGTCCCGGTTCTAAGCCATACAACATTGCACATTGAACTATTGAGTAATCATCAGAACGAGCCTGCCAGGCGTTCACAACGTCTAGAGACTCAACTGGAGCGGGTGGATCACCAAGCGGTGCATCAAGGACATAAGCCTTCTGGGAAGCCGTAAGGATAATCCTTAGATTACGGGCCCAGTCCACAAAGTTACTTCCATCATCTTTCAACTTAGCTTTCTCTAGGAACGCATTAAAATTCAGGGGTGCTACTGCGCGAGCCATGATCTACAACATAAATACTGCAAAGACAACTTAGACTATTGTTCTTAGATAATGAGTTTAGTTAATCATATTTAAAAAACTCCCACTCAAATTGACATCCCTCCGATCATTCGAGTGTAACATGATCCAAATCCACCAACTCAAGTCCGATCATCACGTGAGTTGAGGTGGTTTCAATGGTGAACATCTTCATGTTGATCATATCTACTATATGACTCATGTTCGACCTTTCGGTCTCTTGTGTTCCGAGGCCATGTCTGTACATGCTAGGCTCGTCAAGTTTAACCCGAGTGTTCCGCACGTGCAACATGGCTTGCACCCGTTGTATGCGAACGTAGAGTCTATCACACCCGATCATCACGGCGTGTCTCGAAACGACGAACTTTCGCAACGGTGCACACTTGGGGAGAACACAATTTATCTTGAAATTTAAGTGAGGGATCACCTTATAATGCTACCGTCGTCCTAAGCAAAATAAGATGCATAAAAGGATTAACATCACATGCAAATCATAAGTGACATGATATGGCCATGAACTTGTGCTTTTGATCTCCATCTCCAAAGCACCGGCATGATCTCCATCGTCACCGGCATGACACCATGATCTCCATCATCTTGATCTCCATCAACGTGTCGTCATAAGGTTGTCGCGCCGACTGTTGCTTCCACGACTATTGCTAACGTTTAGCGATAAAGTAAAGCATTACATAGCGCTTAATGATTGACATGCAGGTCATACAATAATTAAAGACAACTCTATGGCTCCTGCCAGTTGCCGTACTCATCGACATGCAAGTCGTGATATTCTATACAAAACATGATCATCTCATACATCACATATATCTCATCATGTAATTGGCCATATCACATCACAACATACCCTGCAAAAACAAGTTAGACGTCCTCTAATTGTTGTTGCAAATTTTACGTGGCTGCTACGGGTTTGCAAGAACCGTTCTTACCTACGCAAAACCACAACGTGGTGTAGTGATTGCTTTTTGATCTTCTAAAAGAACCCTCTTCATTGAAATCGATTCAACTAAAGTGAGAGAGACAGACACCCGCTAGCCATCTTTATGCAACGAAGTTACATGTCAGTTGAAGGAACCTGTCTCGCGTAAGTGTACGCGTAATGTCGGTCCGGGCCGCTTCATCTCACAGTACCGCCGAATCAAATATCAACTAGTAACGGCAAGCAATATGTATACATCCACGCCCACAACTCGTTTGTGTTCTACTCGAGATCTCATCTACGCATAGACCTAGCTCTGATACCACTGTTGGGGAACGTTGCATGGGAAACAAAAATTTTCCTACGCACACACAAGATCTATCCATGGTGATGAGCATCTACGAGAGGGAGAGTGAATCTACATACCCTTGTAGATCGCTAAGCGGAAGCGTTAATAAACGCGGTTGATGTAGTCGAACGTCTTCGCGATCCAAATCGCCGAGCGTCCCGCGATCCAATCACGATCCTTCCGATCTAGTGCCGAACGGACGGCACCTCCGCGTTCAACACACGTACGGCTTGATGACGCCTTCACCTCCTCGATCCAGCGAGCGATGGTGAAGTAGTGGTTGAGTTCCAGCAGCACGACGGCGTGGTGATGGTGGTGAGGAACAATCTCTGCAGGGCTTCGCCAAGCACTACGGAGATTATGACGGAGGAACTAGAGGGCTAGGGTTGCCGGCACACGGCTTGGGAAATCCTGATGTGTCCCGTGTGCTAGCCCTGCCCCTCTATTTATATGTTGAGCCTTGGGGTCTAAACTTGGAGTAAAAGCCTCCTCCGGGTCGGTTTTGCCCGCACAAGGTCGGTTTGGCCCGCAGGGAAAGAGTCCAACTCGGATCCCTGCCGAACCGTGCACAGCCGCGCACAAGCGGTAGTACCGCTTCACACAAGCGGTAGTACCGCTTGGGCGGTAGTACCGCTTCACACAAGCGGTAGTACCGCTCGGGCGGTAGTACCGCTTCACCAAGCGGTAGTACCGCTTACGCGGCAGCAAAACTACTTTTGCACTTTCCAATACCTTGTGGGCTTTATCCCTTTGGCTCATATAAAGTGTTGCTGCACCCGAACACTTCGGTAAACATCCGGAACCCATTCCGGTGAACTCCGGAACCCTTCCAGAGATCAAAACACTATTATCACATATATCAATCTTTACCTCCGGACTATTCCGGAGATCCTCGTCATGTCCGGGATCTTATCCGAGACTCCGAACAACTTTCGGTCACCAACATAATAACTCAATTATACTAATCGTCACCAAACGTTAAGTGTGTAGACCCTGCGGGTTCGAGAACTATGTAGACATGACCGAGACACCTCTACGGCCAATAACCAATAGCGGGACCTGGATGCCCATATTGGCTCCTACATATTCTACGAAGATCTTTATCGGTCGAACCTCTATGTCAAGGATTCAGTTAATCCCGTATGCTGTTCCCTTTGTTCTTCGGTATGTTACTTGCCCGAGATTCGATCGTCGGTATCACTATACCTAGTTCAATCTCGTTACCGGCAAGTCTCTTTACTCGTTCCGTAATACAAGATCTCGTGGCTAACACTTTAGTCACATTGCTTGCAAGGCTCATTGTGATGTTGTATTACCGAGTGGGCCCTGAGATACCTCTCCGTCATACGGAGTAACAAATCCCAGTCTTGATCCATGCCAACCCAACAGACACCCTCGGAGATACCTGTAGAGCACCTTTATAGTCACCCAGTTACGTTGCGACGTTTGATACACACAAGGTATTCCTCCGGTGTTAGTGAGTTGCATGATCTCATGGTCAAAGGAACAGATACTTGACATGCAGAAAACAATAGCAATAAACTGACACGATCAAATGCTACGTTTACAGTTTGGGTCTTGTCCATCACATCATTCTCCTAATGATGTGATCCCGTTATCAAATGACATCTCATGTCAATGGCTAGGAAACCTTAACCATCTTTGATCAACGAGCTAGTCAACTAGAGGCTTACTAGGGACACAGTGTTGTCTATGTACCCACACATGTATTTGAGTTTCCAATCAATACAATTATAGCATGGATAATAAACGATTATCATGAACAAGGAAATATAATAATAACCAATTTATTATTGCCTCTAGGGCATATTTCCAACACCAAGACGACGACGCCCTACACCAAGAACGACAACGTCGTGATGAGCAAGCACTTGAAACTCAACGTGCCCTACGCGAATAAACTCGCAACGTCGCCGACCGCAACCGCTGCGTGCGCGAACAAGAAGACGCCGCACGACTTGAGGAGCAACAAGAGATGCGAAACCATGCACGCATCCCAAGGCAACCACATCAAGTCAATCAAGATGACCACAACGAAGATGAGCTAGAAGATCAACCTCCACGGCAAGAGCATCATCGCAACCGCCGACAACGCAATGAGGAGCGCTCGGCAAGCTCAAGTTCACCATGCCTAAATTCTCCGGTGGCAATGATCCCGAAGAATACCTTTCATGGGCGTTGAAGGTCGACAAGATATTTCGTCTTCACAACTACAATGAGGAAAAGAAGATTGCCATGGCATCGCTCGAGTTCCAAGACTATGTTCTCATTTGGTGGGAGCAAGTGATCGAACGATGCCAAGAGAGAGGCGAACCACCTATCACCACTTGGAATCAAATGAAGGATGTTATGCAAGCTTGTTTTGTGCCTACACACTATAGCCGTGACCTCTTCAAGAAACTTCAACTCCTCAAGCAAGGCACCAAGTCGTTTGCAGCGTACTACCAAGAGATGTAAATTGCAATGATACGAGCCAACGTCAAGGAAGATGATGAACAAACTATGGCGCCTTTCTTGAATGGCCTCAACCATCCAATCAAGAAAATTGCGGACTTCCAACCGTACTCCAACCTCCTTGAGCTAGTGCACCAAGCAACCAAAGCAAAGCGACAAGTACAAGAAGATTACAAGTACTCCAAGTACTCTTCCAAGACCTACGGTTCATACACTCAAGTTTCAACGACTTCTACAACTCCTTCCACGACTCGAGCTACACCAAGCACCGATGACAAGTCAAGCTCCAAGCAATCAACGACATCTTCGAGTCGTCTTCCTACTACTACAAGCAACTCCAAGCAAAGAGCTTCGTCCTCTACAACTCCTTGCGATGCCACCGACAAAACAAGTGACATCAAGTGCTTTACATGCAAAGGCCGGGGCCACAAGTCCTTCGAGTGCCCAACACGATGCACTATGATCTTGAACGCCGACGGCACATATGATTCCATGAGTGAAGATGAAATGGAAGCCATCGAGCAAGTGGCCATGCACCGCCAAGTGAATGAAGACGAAGATGCGCAAATCTTTTGCGACAACGATTCAAGCCCCGCCCTTGTTGTCTCAAAGGTCCTGACTCTCCAACAACATCAAGATGAAGACCAATGTTGCCACATCTTTCACACCAAGGCGGGTATTCAAGGACGTTCCGTCAAGGTCATCATCGACGGCGCAAGTTGCCACAACTTGGCAAGTGAAGAATTATGCTCCAAGCTCCAATTGGTCAAGAAGAAGCACCCTCGCCCCTACAAGGTCCGATGGCTAAGCGACTCCGGCACAATCCAAGTCGAGCACACCGTTCAAGTCTCCTTCAAGATTGGAGCATATGAAGATACATTGGAATTTGATGTGGTACCTATGTCCGTGTGCCATCTCCTACTTGGACGACCGTGGCAATATGATCGAGGCGTCATCCACAACGGACGGACCAATCACTATAGCTTCAAAATGAAGGGCAAGGAATTCATTCTTTGACCAATGACACCAAGTCAAGTCATCGCGGACAAGCAAGAATCTACTCATCGTGGAGAGAAAAGTGAGCGAGTGAACCACCAAAAAGAGAGTGAGCGCCACAAGCCAAAAATGAGTGACTCCACGATGAGCGACAAGAGAGACCTAGTTCTTTTAGCCACCAAATGAGATTTGAGGGATGTGAGTGAGAGCCCATCAAGTGTTCTTTACTTTGTGTTTGTGTGCAAAGATGAAGTGGTGCGGACTAATACTTCACAACATCTTCCTTTGGTATTGTCTCATTTATTGCAGGAATTCGTGGTGTGTTTCCCGATGAGCTACCTCCCGGACTTCCTCCTCTACGCGGAATCGAACACCGTATTGATCTTATACCCGGCGCACCTCTATCGAACAAGGCACTGTACCGCGTCAACCCCGACGAGACCAAAGAAATCCAACAGCAAGTCCAACATCTCATGGAGAATGGGTATGTACGCGAGAGCTTGAGTCCATGTGCCGTTCTGACCTTCGCTACGCTCTCCAAGAACTACTTTTGGCCCAAGATGTTTCGAGATGTTTCCCGCTACACCATCCGGTGTTCTACATGCCGCAAAGCTAAGTCAAAAGCTCAATCTCATGGTCTTTATATGCCCCTTCCAATTCCATATCGCCCATGGGAAGATATTAGTATGGATTTTGTGCTTGGTTTGCCTAGGACTCGAAACGGAAAAGATTCGGTATTTGTTGTTGTGGACCGTTTCTCTAAGATGGCACATTTTATTCCATGCAACAAGATAGACGATGCTTCACATGTCGCAAATCTCTTTTGTAGGGAAATCTTGCGTCTACATGGAGTGCCCAAGACTATTGTATCGAACCACGACGTCAAGTTCCTTAGCTACTTTTGGAAGACGCTATGCGCCAAGCTCAGAATCAAGCTCCTATTCTCTTCGGCATACCATCCACAAACCGACGGCCAAACGTAGGTCACGAACCGGACGCTATCGACTCTCCTCCGCGTGTTGATCAAGAAGAACATCAAGGAGTGGGAGGAGTGCTTACCCATCGCCGAGTACGCCTACAATCGAGCACAACACTCTACTACCGGCAAGTCCCCCTTCGAGGCCATCTACGGATTCAATCCATTATCCCCTTTGGACATTCTCCCGCTACCTCTACAAGAGCGCATCAACATGGACAGGAGTGCCCCGAGCGAGCTATCTAAAGAAGATGCATGAAGATACAAGGCACACCATCGAGCGCCAAGTACATCGACTCGCGACCAAGATCAACATCAACAAGCAACCCATGATATTCAACATTGGAGATCTTGTGTGGCTACACCTACGCAAAGACCGCTTCCCCAATGAACGCAAGTCAAAGCTACTTCCTCAAGCCGATGGACCGTTCAAGGTGTTAGCACGCTACAACAACAATGCATACAAGATCGACATCCCTCGCGACAAGTACAACGTGAACGATATCTTCAACGTCAAGGATCTCTCTCCCTACCATGGTGATGAGGTTTTCGATCCGAGGTCGGATCTTTCCCATGGGGGGGAGATGATGCGGAGCATCCCGTGGTCATCCCCATGGACTCACCTACGTCACCTCAAGTGCCACGAGGACCAATGACACGAGGACGAGCAAGAGCGATCGAGAACGAGGTGACATCACTCCTCTTACAATTTCCCTTCGATGCACATGAGAATTGGTTGCTACCTCAAATGGAGACCTTGTGCATACTCAGGTACAATGGAAATCATCATGGAGATGCTAAGGAGGAAGTACGATTGAAGGAGAGAAGCAATCACGAAGACGGAGAAGGAAAAGGCCAAGTCAGGACTTGCCCGGACGATCCGGACCGCCGTCCGGACGATCCGGCCCCAGCCCGGATGATCCGGACGCCGGCCCGGACGATCCGGATAATACGCCCAGAGACACCCGTACCCTGTTCACTGAAGCCGGATCATCTGGACGCCAGGCCGGATCATCCGGACGGAGCCGGACATCCGGACCACCTGCAGCTGCTATGTCACACCCGGACGATCCGGACACCGACCCAGATCATCCGGACATCCGAAGCCCGGATCATCCGGACCCTGCCTGTGTGCATGAGTTGGGCCGCAGCCCATGTACCTCCCTTGCCCCCTAGATTATATATACCGTACCCTCTCTAAGATTTAGGGTTAGCAAAGTAGATAGCTCTTTGAGATAGAGATTTGCTCATCCACTTCTCCCCCATGGAGATCAAGACCTCCATGGCCCTCATGTGAGAAGATCCTCTACGGATTTCAAGACCTCGACTTCTTCGCGGATCGGGACGAACTACTACCGTGTATCCTCTTGTGTTGAATTTGAATCGAGAATTCCTCCGTGTGTGTATGTGGATCTAGTGCATGTGTGATTGTGATTGTGTCAATTGAGTGTTTGTGTTCTTCGTGTTCTTCATGTTCTTGCCTTTTCCCCTCCAATTGTGAAAAGATCGACACCGTTAGGGTTCCACCCTACATCATCTTCCTGATTCTTCTAACTGATGAAGCTTTTGTCGATCTTACTATTTTTAGGTGCTACCAATCCAAGTGTTCATCCATTCTGGTCTATTTCTTTGGATAATTTATGGAGTCCGTGGTTCTGGTATTTGTACGTGTTCGCAAATTGTTCACAAGGCCTGGTTAGTATCTTGGACTGCAAAAGCACATCTCTTAGTTCTTTAATATGCAATTACTTAGATTTTATAGTCCTAAATGTATGTATCCTTAATGCCATGGTTCTGTTACTTATGGTTGTTGTCAAAGGAGGAAATAATAGGGAGGATTGGAGATGCACTAGGCATGCCATGGCAATGAAGCGTACACCATGGACAGCTAACCGTGCACAATGTTAATAAAATTTTATATGTCCAATTTATGATTTTGTGTTGGTTTTGATGGTTTGAGAAAAATTAAGTGATCCAACATAAACAAAAGCTAATTACTTCAATTCAATTATGCAAGCTAAAGAAGGTACAAACTATTAACTCTGATCTTCTAATGCTTCATCTCTTTTTTTTAATGTGGTTTGGCTCAACAAACAATATTTTCTTTGTGGCATCTGCACTAGCTCTAATTTGAGTACTTCAATTCAGCTTAAAGTAGCTTATTTGCCCTCCTATGATTAGTCTGCATTGATATGTACTGTCCTCAAGTACACTGTCATTTTTTTGCCAGCGATTTGAAGCTAGCGTGCTGTATTTTTCCAGGTGATTGCTTTAATCCAATTTTGCAAGCAATCTGAAGCCAACAAGCCTTGTTTCTTGCCAAAGTGGTGGCGGTTAGAGACCAACAATACTTGTGGTGTGCAGTTTAAATTATTTAAGGAAGATTTGATTTTCCCCACAAAAAAAGGAAGACTTGATTTGATGCCTCTAACTGACTATATCTTTAATCAAACAATGGATATTGAATAACTGCGTCATATTTGGAGGTAACAGTTGCGTGTCATATCTTTTGGGATACGGGTAATACTCTACTTTACTTACCAAATTACATTACTAACAAAATATTTACTTATAATGATTGGAAATCCTATCTGTATTGGTGGAGCTAGAACTACATAGTACAATCAACATGTGTCTAGCTCAGAGCCCTTGTCCTCTAATTCCATGTTATGTATGCTTTCTCCTAAAGTTTCCATGAATTTTGCTATATATGCCTCTTCCTCTGAGTACTATGCCCCAATTTTTAGTTCTTCATATACATTTTCTCTTGCATAGTATATTAAATTTTCTCAAAAAAGGGACATATATATATCAAGATATCAAGTTATGTAGCGAGTGTATGAAACATCGTTTTAATTAAGATGCCCTTCAATAAAAATATTGTGGAATTAGGAATATTTGGATAACATACAAGATATGTACCCTTGCCTTTTCCCGAAAAGACTAGACGTCCATTGTGAGTTGGAAACATCTGTATATTCCTTTTCAAGATATTCCTTTTCAAGTAGAGTTAGGAATAGTAGTAGATGAGAGAAGGCCAGGCCTTACCACTCTGGTGTTCGCTGTGGCCAGATCCGGCCGGGGGACTCGCCGTAGAACCTCCACGTCGGCGGAGCAGCAGCAGCCCGACAGAAGGTGGGTGCCCAATCCAGCATTTTTTGCTGATTTGTCTATAGTTAGATTAGCGCGGGGAGGGAGCACCAGAGCAGTGCAGTGCGGATTAGAAGAACGGACATCAAACTCTCCGTTAGATTAGTTCATATTATACTGCTAATATCATAGTTCATATCATAATGCTGATGCCTCTTTAATCCAGCGCTTAAATAAGATTAGGAGAAAGGGCATCAACTGTCCGAGAGCAAACATGATACCACAAATCGATCCTGTCGGTGCATGTACTATCATTATGTTAAATTAACAAACCTATTTTATGTTGTATTAACAAATCTGTCTTTCTTTTTTCATATTGTGTAGGATTCAGATTTATGAGAGGGACACAACCAAATTTATACAATCAGTTGTGATGATACAAGGAAAGTAAACATAGATGCATATTTTTTTCAATGTGATGATACAAGGGAGAGTTAGCCTACGCTGCCAACTGATCTGTGGCGGAGCAGAAGGAGAGTTCAAAAGCAGCACGAGCAGTTGTTCTACTGCTGGTTAGAGGGAGAGCTTGGCAAGGGAGATTGAGGGAGCTCTACAGCCTCGATGTTGGCATACAACCTGATGGCATCATTCCCAAGTAAGCTGCTTCCATGTTCCAATTCTTGCACTTGTTGGTCTTTTATTTCAGAGCTTACAAAATCTTAGATGTTGCTGACAAAAGACTGAGACCCAATATTTTGATTGCAGACTATATATTTTTCGGTAATATGTAAAGACTAAGTGAGAGACACAATGTTTTGATTGCAGTCTTGCAGACTGCATATTATTCAGCAAGTAGATGCCTTCCTATGCATGCATATCCTGATTGGATCATAAGCCATGATCGCAATTTAGTAGTATTGAAACTAGAAGGGCAGATGACTATTAATCTCACCTTTAATCTCAAAATCTACCAGCAGGTTATAACATACATCCTAGAGATTTTAATGATATGTATTGATGTGCAAGTCTTAAATTTCAGTCAAACATCCATTATATCCCTGTGTGACATAGAAGTATTGAAGAACCCATGTACACTTTGCACTTGGCCACTTGCTTATAAAGAGCGAATAAATTTTGTTACACATTTTTTTTGAATTAAACCTCCTCCTCTTTAGGCCCATGATTCACACCTTTTATGTGCTTCCTGTTGATTTATGTATACCTTTGTAATATGCTTCTCTCTTTGGATATTTCTTTTTCTTGACGGCATATTTTATTCAACGTGATGATACAAGGGGCCGAGGTCGTATGTTCGTCGAGGCATCAATACACTTCACTTTCCTTTTCCTTTTCTCTATTTCTGTTCTTGCATTTATTTCTTCTTCTCGGACCTCTCTGTCCGATGCTTTAATATGGTTCCGATTGGTGCCCTGCATCTCCGAAGATATATGGATTTTGGTCGAGGCAGTCATCACATAAGTAAAATGCTAACATCCTCTCAATTTCTGAATGGATTTGTTAAATTGCCTTTCTCTTGTTGGATCACATACCTGATTTGTTTGTTGTCCTTGAAGCAAATACCATGACATAAGCTTGAAGATTTCAAAGATTCAGAAGGTTGACAGAAAGAGGATACACTGATTTCAGCTGCGAACACTTAAGAGCCGAGTCTCTCCCTAACAGGTAACTCAACTTTCAACATATTCATTGCAGAAGCAGAAACAACGGGATACATGACCTGAATACTTGCATTGTGACATGTTTTTGCCCGTACCTCAAATTGGAAAGATGTCCATGCTGTTGACCTCTACAAGTTACTCACACTTCAGATAACCCAACGGCTGGAACCCCAACAATTTGGGTAATATGGCAAAAGTTTAAACTGCTTGGGTCATGTTGGTCAATAGAGTAATTAGCATGTTGGTTTTGTTTTGAGACGATGTAAACTTGATGTATAGAGTACTAACATAGATCCTTTTTCTTTCAACATGTATCTTTATTGCATATACTTGAAGTAATGTATTTATGTCTAAGTGTACGTGGTGAGTTCTTTCCTCTTGCGTGAAAGTCTTCCGTGATTTGCCTACTGATTCCTCTATGCTTTATTAATGTCTCTATTCTCGTTTTATCCTTTTTTTCCTATACTATTTTGCAGGGGGTTCTACTCTCCCTCTTGAGGCAAGTGTGGATGTAATGGATATTGATTGTGGTTGTTCGGACAAAAATATTGCGTGCAAACATTATTCAGGACTTATGGTGAGACTTTCCATTTCTTTATCTTTTGTCCTTTTAATCAAGAACAATGTTTAGAGCTTACATGGTTGTCCAAATTTAGTTCTGTAAAAGAGAAATCTTGATGTCATGCAATGATCAGTGTGGAGTAGGATAGTTACAGAGTTCTTCCTCAGTTCTCATTGAGCAAAGATTGGACGTGTGTGATTTCTTCTACTACCAAGTCAATCTTGGTCCATATTGTCGGAGCTTTCTTATTGAGGTTTTTTGTTGCTATTAGTATTTTTATTTATGTAGAGGCCGGGTGTAATCCTTAAACCTTTCAAGTAATAAAGCGCCCTTCATAAAAAATAGTATTTTCATTTTAACTGGAAGTTTATGGGAAGAAGGGGCTGTGTTGAAATGCGTGAGTTTGTTTTCCTATTTTCTTTGGAAGAATGAGATGACCAGGAACAGTATCAAGTTTGTAGCTGCTCATCGCCTCATCCTTAGAAAAATGTTGTAGCTGCTCACGTAATATTCACACATCGTCGGTGGCATGGCAGTGGCCGGCGGAAGGAAGCTTCTGTTTGACACAGAAATCTCATTTTTCTAGCAACTACAAGAAATCAGTGAAGTAGTAGGAAGTAGGAGCTCAGTCCAGAAGATTATCTGATGACCTGATATGCTACCTGGTGCCTTTTAGTACGTAACAAATGTAACTTCTTCTACAACAAAAATAATAATGAGAGGCATGTTACTGTTAGTTTTACCCTGAGAATTGGTCATCATTCTGTAACCTTAAGACAAACATATAACTTGTGACATATCCATGCAGATGTGTGCTTTGCAAATCGACTGACCTTTTTTGTCTTTTGTGAATAGATGTTGAATGCTAATATAAATCTGCTATATGTCTCAGCAAAAATGTGGACTTCCTAATTTGTCTTTCAATGGTGCATAGTTCAATTTTGTCTTCCTAATTTATACAGTATCAGCTCATATGCTGATTTATCTCGTAAATAAGTATTCACTCTTACAGCACCACCATGCATGTTTTCTTCATGTCCAGGGTATGATTTTTCTTCCACTCAACTGAACTGCCTCGCATACAATTGTATGTAATACCCCCTTTTCCAAAAAAAATGACATCTGCTTGGCAGTAGGCCGTGCTTGGCGTCGCCTTCTCCCGGTCTTCGGCGCTCCTACAGGAACTGAGCGCTAGTGTGGTCAAGCCACATAGAACACCAACAAGCGACAGCAGCGCACCAATCTGTAAGGAATTTTGGCTCTTGTTTTAATAAATTTGAAATTGGACGTGCATGTGTATATAACTCTACTTGATTCTTCTATACAGAATATGGACCGAGATGGAGTGGAATGTTAAATATGTGCATACCATGTCTGGATTGAGCAATCTATTTACTGATGGCAAAGATTTCTTATGAATACAATGTTTGTGCTCAATTGTTTTTGGAGATTTTGACTCAATTCTGTCTTTCTATGGGTAAAATAGTTATGCTGAACCATGGTGGCGTCATACGAACAGTGTAGATTTGAGATCTAGGTAGTGTATACTTCCTAGATGTTGAGTAATTGTTTGTCACTTGCTTATAGACCTCAGTAGTTTAGTTGTTTGTAACTTTGCTCACATAATTCAGCAGTTTGGTGTGAGAAACGAAAGGGTATATAGAAAAGTATTGGGTTAGTGCTACCGATGGCATTTGAAATAAGTAAATAAACACACAAGGTTTGAATTTTAATTTTTAGTTTTCCAGATAATGTGGTTCATGTTGATGATCTCAGAGATAATATGATTGATGCTACATTCTCTCTTTGTCCATAGATCTAGGTTTGTACACATTGCTAGTACTTGTTATATTATTTGAATCTGACTGTTCTGCGTAATCACCAAAATTAACTGTGACCAGGATCCATGCGGGAAACATGCAGTGTATAGAGAAATCAGGTCAGCTACTTTACCTTTGGAATTTTTGATAAAGTGAATAGAGGATGTAACAAACCAACCCATGATCTTGCAGCGCTTTCACAGGCTGATAGGAGCAATGTTTGGGTTGGGCCTGCCAGTTTCGAGAGAGTTGTCCTGTCATAGTGCTAACTAGGAAAATGTTGAGGAGGACCTGTTGTGGCCCATGTTCAATATAAGGTAAAAGAAATAATACAACAAGAACTTCATAGTATGTATGGCAAACTCCTGGTTCTACCAAATGTGTGAACTTAAAATGAAATCACGCGTATGACGCCACTATACTATTGTACTGTTGTATCAAGAAAAACACCCTCCATTTGGATGGAACAAATCTCTTACAAGTACCAATGAAACATGGCCAAGCAAGAGCATGCTATTATTTTTTCAAGTACCAAATGATTTCTCCTTTTTTACAAACGGTTGCGAGAAGATATATCGCTGAACTGAAATTTTTCCAATCTTTTTAACATATGTGAACTGGGTGGTTATTTTAGATATAAGACATTAGGCATACATTTAAAATACAAAATATTGTTCTATTTTTCTCCAAACAAAGGGGACAAGATATATGTCCATATTACAATTTCTGTAATTTTTGTAAAGGATGTGAACTAGGCGATCATTTATATCATACATATGTTACATTCAGATCAATTTTTTGTACTTTGTCAAGGGATATAAATATGAAATATGAAACGTTTAGCCATGTGATCAAATCAGATTTTTTCCGAATCTATCTAATTCTGGAAACTATTTGTTGTTTGAAATGTAAATATTTAAATCAATAAGAAATTAAATATTTACATTCATATATTTTGTTAGTATGTGGATCAACTAACCAATCAGCTACAAAAAATGTCGGGGGTGTTGAAAGGGACCCGAAGCATTTTCATGTGTCGATGACGCGAGAGATCCTCCCGACACTCTCCTCAAGGTTGACCCAACTAGATCCTGATGAGCCAGCGGCACGGGTGGTCAGACCTGAGCAGCGAGCTCTTCTGCCCCTCCTGATTGGATCGGCGGCCAGGGAGGCCAGATCGTGTGGCACGAGAGAAGGCTCGTGTGTGAGGAAGGGGAGCATCGACATGCGTCGGTAGGGGAAGGGAGGAGCAACGGATGCCGCTAAAGGGAGGAGAGCAGCGGCAAGCGCGGAGAGAGGGTAGCACGGGAGCCCCAAGGAAGGCGGAGCAGCGGCAGGTGGCATGGAGGTTGGAGATCTCGGTGACGACGGTGCGACACGAGGTCAAGGTGGCGTGTGTCGGAGCAGTGGTAGGTGGCGTGTGTAGGTACATAGCAAAATCACTACCTTTTTTTATTATGTGCATATTACATTTTGAATATTTCAAGTAACCAGATGGAAGTGAACATATGCATATAATCCACTTTCTGGTTGAAGCTTATTTTCTTGCACGACCGGTGAAGAAAATGAGTGACAAGGATGAAGAGAACAAAGGGGGTGCAATGTGGTTATTGAAGAAGGGCCAGGAAGAGGAAGACACATGTTAGTCGGGATGAAGTCAATAGCGATTGCTATCAGTGATGTTATTCAATGTCTATTTATATTTTTGTTGTTTTATATATATTTTGTTCCGTTGCAACAAATGGGCACTTAAAATGAAATAAGTTCAATGCATTTTTCCAATTTTTTGGCCACCAAATCGGAGTTGTCCTGTAATAACAGTTTGATTGCCATTTACACCTATGTACGATCAACATCACTTGCATATATTATCTGATGTTTGTTTACTGTTTAATGTCTTACTCCCTTGTTCGAAAATAAGCATGAGAGAATTAACTCACATTTCTAAAATAGAACAAATGTTTGGCGGATGATTTGTTGGGAAATGAGGGGTGGAGAAAAAGATGTCACTTATCTTCTTGAAAGTAGGAGGGTTAAAGAGACATGGGCAACTGCGAAGGAGGACAGTGTGGATGAAGAGAGCAGATATGGAGGGGTGGAGGAAAATATGTCATTGTCTTCTCAACTAGAAGGTGGATTGAAGAAACACGACAACCGCCAAGGAGGAAATAAGCATGAGAGAATTAACACACATTTCTGAAATAGAACAAATGTTTGACAATGTCTTCTTTATTCCTTGGCAATATGCACGGGCAACGACGACAGGGCTCAGACTGCTGAGCATCAACGACGACAGCTACCTGCTGGCCTTCAGTAGTGGAGAAGGGGATCCTCCAGCATCGCGATCCACTACAAGAAGCTGGTCGAGGAGGACCCCTGCAACAGCCTCTTCGTGACAAACTGCGCACATTTCCTGTCCCGCCTAACCTCATTATGCCAATGCATCCATAAAAGTCCTCTTTAGATAAATGTGCAATTGTTCTAAATTTCCTCTTAATGTTGGCACGATCAAAATATTCCAGGTGAAAGGGTACCGGCAGACCATCACGACAAGGAGGTGGAGTTGAGAAAAGTGGACTTCCATCGAAGGAGTGCTTCAGGTGAGGAAAAGAAACTGGGACAAACAAAAAAAGCATTTTGAATATTTATTTTTCACTGATTGTAGGTTTTATTGTGTGCACGTATTTCAAGTTGAAAGATTGCATTAGTATAGTTTCTCCATTGATAAGTGGCCAAATAGGCTGTCCAAACCTTTTGCTAGGCCACCCTCAGGGATGATGGTGTAAACAGAAGTGGGCCAAAAGGGTGTCATATTACAAGAGATCACGGGTCCCAAGATGATATCGTTGGAAGGGGATGCAACCAGAAAAAGAGTTCAAAAGCCCGTGGCAACGCACGGGCATTCTACTAGTATGAGGTTATGTTCCTGCAACATGGAGGCTTGGGAAGCACCAGTTCGCTTCTCATAATCTTTAATAAATGGGGTATTATGGAGATTGTTAGTAATACACCATTTATGAATATTGTCTAATAAACCCATATGTTTCAAGACCCATTCATGTTGCAGAGAGAGCTCCTTCACCCTGTTCATCAGTTCTAATGTTCTGTAGACAAGCATTAGTTCCTCAACATATTCAACACATTCAGATGGAAGACATTTACTGTTGTATGATGCTATAAAAGGGATAGGGTGAAATTTGCAGCTGTAGGTCATATGGCGAATGGACTTGCAATTCTTACAAGATAAGATAAGTATAGCTTCAGCGATAAAGTCCAATGCCTCCAATTTTTCACCCACTTCAATACCTTTAGCTGAATGTCGGTGTTGAGCATAAATTGTTCCTCTCTCTTCAATCTGTTTCGTTGTAGCCATCCTAGTTCCTGCAGAAGACATCTCAAAGCAAAATAAATTTTTTTGGTATTTTTAGTTAAATAGCAACAAACATAAATAAACTACATGCGAGCGAGTAAGTAATAACCAAGCGCTATGCTCCCCGGCAACGGCGCCAAAACATGCTTGCTGACCTGCAAGTGCACAGGGCTGTTGTAGCACTTTCGTGATAAGTGAAGTGTCGAACCTACAGGGAGCAAATAGGAAGGAATTACAAACCCCGCAACTACACTATCACTTACGTAGTTACGTACGCACCCAAACCGTAGTTTAGAAATAGCCTACTTTAGTAAGTTGCTAGGAACACAAATAAAAGGGTAGCGTTTATCTAAACTACACACAAGAAATAAAAGATAGAAAATTAAAGGAACTAAACTAAGAGAAATAGTGCTTGAGTAGTAAACGTTCTCGAGGGAATTAGAGTCATCACCACAAGTATGATGCTGACAACACATGATAGACATGGCTCTCTAATTGTATCACTAAGCCACTTGTATATGATCTCGCGTGGGCGGAGCCAATAAAGTACGCATCCCCACTCCGGTTACCGTGAACACTCGTGCCACCACCGTGCTTCCCCACTACGGATGTCACAATGATGATTAAGGGGAGTGAACTCCCCGTGGTCATGACATTAAGTTCTAGGGTTCTCCACTAATCCCTATTGCAATTATCAGGGACGAAGCGAGAATAGGTCCTGTCACTACCTACCCTCCACAACTACCCTTCTCACCAACATAAATCACCTCAAGTCCATAAGTTGCTAATGCTGTGTGGGCGCCCTTCACAACACCATGAGACAATCAATGCAATACATATAAAGAGAATATTGGATCGCTTATTCAACAAAGTACTAATCATGCAAGGGTTCATCCAATTCCTCAAGAACTAACACAACCACTCAAACATCATAGAGGGAGAGGGCAAGTTACAAGCCGGCATGAAGCCGGTGGAGGAGAGGGGCATGGCGGCACCGGTGATGGTGATGATGGCGCGCTGGCGGTGAAGACCGCACCAGCCCGAAGGCCGGTGCGCGTGGTGGAGGCACCCCTTCTTCTTCCTCTTGGCTTGGACCTTCTCTTCTCTATGGAGGTGGTCTTGGAGCAACAATGGAGATGGATGATGGCTACGTGGATGAATGAATGAGGAGAAGGTGGTGGCTAGGGTTGATGGTGCTTATATGAAGGTCTCTCGGTATCTCCTCCATTGATGTGGTCATCCAAGGGCTCAAGATGAGCCTTATCCTCTCCCAATCCCTTCATTAAGAGCCAAGGATCTTGTGGAAACAATTGGGGACGAAATTGGAAGAATCCCGTCTGGAAGGGCAACTTTAAGGGCTTTCTGCATGTCAAACGACCGCTGAAATGACCGCGTGCGGTCGTTTGGAACGCCGTCTTTTGTGCTGTCTTTTTTTGCTGTCCTTCTCCGGTAAAACGACCATCATTTCCTCATACGAACTTAGAATTTGACGTTCTTGGGCTCGTTGGATTCGTATGAACGAAGCCGATCAATTGCTGGTCTTAGATCTTGATTTCGAGCACTTTGGAAAAAATGACTTTTTCCGACCTTCGGAATGGCTAAGTCTGTCCCCTGGGTGACTCTGTATTGAACCCCTCCTTCGTCCTTTCATCGTTCTTGGTCCTAGGTTGCTCCATTACACCTGTAGACACAAGAAAACAAAGAAAAATAATAAAAGCCAAATAAATACACAAATGTGCAATGCTCACCATGATAAGTGGAAAAACCGGTAATCATGCATAATGGACAACTATTTGGTTCAATGGGACATAATATATGAAGAGAACATGTAACAAATGAGCTCCAAAAATGCGTAAAATATAGAGCCATCAGAATCCTTCCCCTTGTGTGGCGCCCCTCCCCCCTTCAACCTATATATACTAGAGGTATTGAGCACTTTTGAACACAAGTTTTGGAGCCTCCTCTAGTTCTTGTTGGTCCTAGTTGATCAATTAGAGCTAGACCTAGATCCTCTTATCCTCATAATTAGAAGTCCAGTGTGGTTCTAATATCCTCCCTCTAATTCTCTGGTGCTGATTACCTTTGGATGGTGAAGCGCTGCCAGATCGTGAAGACCGTACGCTTGCAACTCGTAGAGAGGCCGTGCTTTCGGTCTTCCGTTCGAGGGACTGTTCGTGGGCGGTTCGCGAGATCGCTCATCTATGGTCCGAGGGACTACAAGTACGATCTACACCGACTCATCTACTTCCGCTGCAACTCAGAGTCGGTAATGATCGGATCCAAACCGTTTATTGCATCTTCATAGTGTTCCTGGTTGATCGTAGGGCGAAATTTTTGTTTTCTACTACGTTTCGCAATGGTGGCATCATGAGCGGTTCTATGAGTAGGTGCAGGTTTCGATCTAGATCACATGTGGATGAGAGTTTTATGTTCTTGCTATGCTTCCCTCGAGTGTTGCTTAGGTTCAGTTCATTGACGGCATGATGTAGCTTTGTACAAAGTTCTGACTATCGATCGGCTCTGGCCATCGACGATCTGCTAACAGTTCTTTGGGCTTCATCATAGTCAATAATAGTGAACTGTCGCAAACACGAGAGGGCGATGAAGATGATCAATCTTCTAGGGGTTCACGCGTATTGACGAACTTTAGTGTGGGGCTAGAGATTTTTAATTACGTCTCTTCCCTCACACACCCCGAAAGTTAATCTAGCAACAAGAATTATCGTCTTAATTGTGGATGTAGGTAGTTAGTGTTATCCGGAAACCCTAGAAGCCACGAAATTAAAATTTGCCAAACCAATTAGAGGACGTTTAACTTGGTTTTGTAGGATTGCATGTGATGTGGTATAGCCTTCGTCGTGATAATGAGTTTATGTATGAGATGGTTATTTATTGTAACGTTAAGTGGCCTGCGCGTCATAGTATGACATGATGGATGGAGCCAAGGGATTGTCACTTTTATGACCCGCGTGTCAGAATTGTTTATTTTATCGTATCGACGAGAGTGACGGACGTGCTACGGAGGACCCGGAGCAAGGTGGCTTCACTAGGCGCAGAAGATCATGGTGGTGGCAACTATAGGAAATATGCCCTAGAGGCAATAATATTGCATTATTATATTTCCGTGTTCGTAATTAAGAGTTTATATTCTATGTTATAACTGCTATGATCCTGGAATATGCGATTCAGTGGAAAACTCATATGCACGTGTGGAATAATAAACGGTAAAATAAGGTTCCTAGTCTTGCCTCTAAGAGTGGCTAAGTGTTGTTGGTAATCATGTTTTTCGAATCTTAGGATATCATTGAGTGTAACGATAGTCCTAAAACAACAGTGAGAGTATGACGTTAGAAGAACGATCATATTGAATCGACCCAAACTTGTTTGTTACACTTTGAGATAATATCGTCTGAAATCAATTGTTATAACACGGAGTGTTAACATGTGTTTTTAGTTCCTTAGACCATGAGAGTATCGTAGTCACTTCTTACCATATGATGGACTTTGGGGTTGCTCAAATGTCATCTGGAACACGGTGATCATAACAACAACTTACAGGTACCACTACACACAAAAAACACTTCCGTGATGATACATGTTTGTCACAGTAGGTCACATTTTTTGTCACGCATGTACATCCGTGACGATTTTATGACAGAATGAAGATAGTCATACCTGTGCTATTGTAGAAGTGTTCCATGGCAATACTGAAATTATCATCACGGAAGTGTCCACTTCCATGACGATAAATGGCGCGTCATGGAAGTGATTTCGTCAAAGGTAACCAACACATGGCATCCACCGTAATGGGTTGCCGTTATTCTATCGGGTGCCGGTTTTGGATCCGATACCCGTAAACAGCCCCGACGAATGGCGATTTTCTACGTGACAATTTCTCAATCACCGACGAAACCACGTGTCAGCTCTAAGTTGCGACATGTGCCATCCAACCAATGGACGAGATGCGCCTATGAAACGTTGACACGTGGCATGGCCCAACAGTGGCCCGTTTACATAAAAAGGTCGGCCCACTTGACTTGGTCAAAATTTAGCGGGCTAGCCCATGGAAAGCCTATTATCGGCCTGTTTGCATATAGCCCATTTACGACCCAGGTACTCACGGCCCGTTATGGCCTTTCCGAATTCAGCCTAGTAGCATCATGTGGGCCATCCAATATGGTTCCAGCCCGTTGACACTTTTGGCCCATGTATGGCCGGTGACGTCTTTCAGCCCATATGAGGCCTTTTGTATCTCTGTGCTCTCTAACAGCCCGTGGTGATTCTGGCCCATGATGAACAGTAAATGGCTTTCGACCCATTAAGGGTCCATGATTCAGTTGGGCCATTTCCAGCCCGTGTTATCTTTCGGCCTTCTAAGGGCCCATAAATTAAGCATGCTCATCTAATGATTTCCCCTCAACTAAGCTAGTTGGGGTTTCAGCACGAGCACAAATGGATCGAAGATGACCCAAGTAGAAAGCTTTAAGTGACTCCATATCTTTATCTTTTTGTTTACTTTTCTATTTTTGTGTGACAACATGAAGACAATAAAAGCAGAGATAGTAACACAAATATTTTTGGTAATTTTGATTTTTAGTGAAAACTAAATAAAGCAAATAAAAAGGCAAATAAAAAGTAGAACAAGTAAATGATAAGAGTGTATGGAAGAACCTGCGTTTGTTGAGTGAAGTCTGCCCGGCAACGACGCCAGAAATTCTTCTTGCTACTTGTGAAATGCGTTAGGATTTCCCTGAAGAGGAAGGGTGATGTAGTACAGTAGCAATAAGTATTTCCCTCAGTTAAGAACCAAGGTTTATCGAACCAGTAGGAGATTCATGCCAACAAACGTTTAGCAGCACCTACAGACACACCAACAAATACTTGCACCCAACACGGGCAAGAGGGTTGTCAATCCCCTTGTAGTCGTTAACTGCAAGGATTAATTCTGATAGTGGTAGATAGATAATTGCAAAGTAAAATAAAAGATAATAAAAATGCAGCAAGGTATTTTTAGGGTTTTAGTAAATATGTAAAGTGAATGGACCCGGGGGCCATAGCTTTCACTAGAGGCATCTCTCTCTTGAAAATAGCAACGGTGGATATGATTACTGTTGGGCAATTGATAGAAAAGCGCATAGTTATGATGTTATTCATGGCATGATCAAATACATAGGCATTACTTCCATGACAAGTAGACCGACATCCATCTGCATCTACTACTATTACTCCACTTCAAGAGCGCTTCTATGCTTGCCTCTCTACGTATTAAGTTCATAACGAATAGAGTAATGCTTGCAGCATGATGACATAATGTAGACAAAGTAAGACCAAACAATATGTTCGAACCCCGTCATTTTACCCTTAGTAGTGTAGGAACGAAGTATGTCTACCAGAGGGGGGTGAATTCTTTTGGAAACTTGAAATCTCTTGGAACCCAGCAGCGGATAGAATGAGAATAGGTTACAGTGAGCGATCAAGAACTAGCGAGTGAGAACTAAAGCATGCATCGAATGGTATCACATGATCGAAACCTATCATAAAGCATAGACTGAATGTTAAGTGAGGGGACAGAGGTAACCAGTGATGCTCTATGGCAACAAGGAATTTGTTAGACCAGTTCGCCCTTCTATAAAAGGACTACGTCTGGTTGGAGGGGCTGTGATTGAACACAGAAGATAAACTCTCTTCGCCCTATTCTCCTCGACAATTGATTCATCAATCAATGTCGATCACTTGGGGTAGATGCTTGAGGTGATCTCCGAACCTTTACAAACTTCTTCTTCGAGAACCAAAATGACTCCTGGTCTCTGAAGAACTTGACACCTAACCGTCTAGAGAGTTCACAACTCTCAAGAGTAATAGGCAGAGCGTACTGGACATAGATTCAAGTGATGCTAAATCACTATCTAATTTTTCGGCTCTGGGGTTTTTCTCTCAATGGATTTTAAACTCAAATCACTCAGGAGAGAGGGTGCTCAACAATCTTCTCGAAATCTCACCCGGAGCAGCCAACGGAAAATGTTGGTGCGGGGTGGCTATTTATAGCCGCAGCCTTCCCTGATGGGGAATGACCAAATTGGACACACGGAACAGCCAATAGCTGAGCGACATGTTTCCAACGGTCGGAAACTGAGCACAATGGTAACATTCCTTGCGAAGCAAGAAATGCTAACTCCTTGGTCCGAAAGATATCTCCTTCAACACTGAAGAACAACGTCTTCTGCCGGCAGGTATTCTTCCGGAGCACAAAGAGATTTCTCTCAACCTTACATAGGTTTTGGATTTAGCATCAACGAATCATAAGCTTCGAACACTATACCCCTCTTAATAGTACGGTGGTCCTATTACTCAAGAAAGAAGCAGAAGAATAACGAAACAAATGCTACGTCTTTGCTTCGTCTTCAAACTCCTCGGCTGCAGTCAATTTCTTCAGACACACCGAACCAATTGCTTTGTGTCAACAATTTTTGGGGGGTCACTCTCGACAGACATAATCTTCAGTGCTTATCCTTGCTGCCAAGCAGGAGGTAATCTTTGGAGTTTGAACCAAACTCCTCATGACATCAGGGACCTATTACTCTGTGTGCACTAGCAAACACATTAGTCCCTTACTGTTTATGACAACAATCTCCAAAACATAAGGAGGCAAATTATTCCACCAACAATTTCCCCCTTTTTGGACGATTGTTGACAAAACAGATAATCATGGAAGTAAAAATAGATATGTGAAAGTATCAGTTGAAAGTGAAATAGTGTTACTTGACATCGAAGATAAAATGGGCTTCCCCTAAATGTATGCAGGGGCGAAATGTTCGAGATTCAATTTCCTGTATTTGTTAGAATAACTTCGTTGGAGGGAATTTCATATGTTCGAGGATGAATGACTTGCACTGACTGAATATATTCAGAGAATGATTTAGTCCAAAGATTCGCAACTTCTGATAAATAATTCCACCTGCAAAATAGATTCTCCCCCTTTTGTCAACAAGTGGCAAAAAGGTGACGAATAATATGAGGCATTAGGCTCGAAACAAGGATCACTCCGAAGCATCGCCAGATGAGATATCAGAAGCAAGTTCTTCTTTAGAGGTGACTGGCGGTATGATGACCTCTTTGTTGTTGACAGCATCTCTCTCGACCAAAGATAAATCATGAGGCTGAGCAGATGATCCAGGCAGATTGCGATCAGCTGGAGGAGAGACGTGAGTTAAGGTATTGCCTTCGGTCGGTTTAACAATCAGAGTTGTGGCTTCAGATTCTTCGAGCAGCTTCCGGAGTTTGAGATGAACCAAATCAGTCGTGGCCGCATGAGCAGGCAGAGGTGGAGTCTTGCACTCTTGAAATTCTTCAACGTCAAACCCCTTGTCAATGTAATCGTACAGCTCTTTGAGATTGACCTTCGAAAGTTGTTTCTCATTGAAAAAATTCGGAGAAGCTTCCAGAGGCGTTTCTTGTTCTCATCAGCGATAAGATGCATCATCCTTGTGCGATTGTGAAGTGCATTAAGTTTGGCGGCAAGATGCTCTTTCTCCTGTCAATCCTCGTCAATGTGTTGCACAGGAAGTTGTTGAGTGTGCAAACTAACTTCAAGCTGCGATGGAGGTTGAGGAGTGAACATTTGTTCTTGCTGAGGAAGTTTTGGTCCATCAAATTGCTTGTGATAATCATGATTTCTGGACGTGGGTGATTTTTCCGAATGCAAATCTTCCATAACTTTCAAAGTATCCCGAACTGGAGGAATGAAGCATTTGTGACTCTCCTTTTCTAGATAGACAGTGCCCATTGCATGATCAACAACTTTCTGGATCCAAGATGCGAAGACTTTGACACATTTCGGAAATTGGGCTGAGTCCTTTAGAATGCGAATAAACGTATCTTCAACATCGAATATGAATCGCCCAGAGATGGCATAAATTGCATTCCGAACAACATCTAAGATGGACTTGTCCGGGTTCATTCTAGCCATGGGACAGATGGTATATGACAACATATGGTATAGAGTTTGATTGTCGAATGTCAAATGTCCAGGTAGTGGAGGACCAGAGTAATCTTGAATCTTTTCTTCGTCCATAGTTGACCGAAAATCTTCATCAGAAATAGCGTCAATGAGGTGCACTCAAATTTCTCGGTCACCATGCTCAAAGCGAGGGAATCGAAAGTGCGATATGAAGTCTGTAGATGTGCATTTGATTCGCCTGCCTTCTGTCATCCACTCCATGATCCATTTGGAGCTATCGGGCCCATCTCCAGAAATATAAAGAGTTGCATAGAATTGAAGTATTATTTCTCGGTTCCATGGATGTTCGAACACAAATAGCTTGGTCAGATAGAAATCATCCAAGTCCTGAAGCAATTGATTGAAACAACCAAGATTGCGCATTGCAGGAATGTTGAGATATTCATAAGAAAATATCTTTCTGCTGCCATAGAGCACCCGAGAGTAATAGATGGCATGTTCCTTGGTCCAAAAGCGAGGAGATGGAGATGTGCGCGCCCATCGTAGGGACTGTCTTGAAAGAATTGACGGTGCACATTCCTATTGAACAGAGGATCTATAGCACCAGCACCAGTAGAGAACATTGGCAATTCTTCTCGAGGATTTGGAAGTTTGAGTTCTTCCTCAGGGGTCATGTACTCATCGCCGTATAGCACAGAGTCTGGATGACGAGCAGAAACACTTTTTCTTTCAGAAAGACCCGCCTCAGCATGCTGTGTGGTGGTATCAATGGTTACTTTGAGAGGTGATTTAACCTTCGCAACAGATGGTGGTACAGTAGAGACAGTGACTGGTTGAATGGTTCCAACCTCTTGCTCGGATTGAGGCACTGGGGGCGAATCATTGGCAGTTGGCTAATCGGGCTCATACGAGCGATTTGCATCCAGATATTGCTCAGTTTGGCGAGGAACAGGATCCGAGACATTTGAAGCACCCTGAGTGTCTTGAGGAGGAGCGTTGGGTTCGGAGCGGGGAATTTCACCTTCTTCAGAAGCAGAGTGCTTTAAAGGGAAATTATTAGCTCGAGGAGGAGACGACACTGGCACTGATTCAGTTGGCCTTGGTGAGCGAGAATCTTCAGAGACCTTGACAGGAGGTTCCGAATCTTGAACTGGCTCAGGAGTCTTTTCCTTCCGAGAAGGTTCGGCAGTGGGTTCAGGAGGGTTATCCATTGGTGGCGGAAGTGCGTTTTTCTTCGCAACCTTCCTGCGTTGCTTCTTCTTCTGCTGAGCAACAGTATCAACATGGCCTTTGACTAAGTCGTTGTAGCCAGTGACCTTTGCCTGATGGTCGATGCAAACTTTTCGAACCATTATATCAAGATCTGAATGGAAGTGCAGATGTCTGCTGCGAAGCAGAGAGATAGCACAATTCACATCCTTGTAAGAGTCTTCAAGCTCTTTGATGACAAACCTGGATGATGTAGGTTTCATTCGACTGTCCAGGTCAGCAAGCTCGGCAGAGAGAGTATTAATTTCAGCAGCATCCTAATACGTCTCCAATGTATCTATAATTTTTGATTGTCTCATGCTATTATATTATCAATCTTGGATACTTTATATGCAATTTTATATCATGTTTGGGGACTAACCTATTAACTTAGTGCCTAGTGCCAGTTGCTGTTTTCTGCTTGTTTTTGGTTTTACAGAAAATCTATATCAAACAGAGTCCAAACACGACAAAACTTTTTCACGATTTTTTCTGGACCAGAAGACACCCTAGAAACTTCGGGGGAGGACCAGAAGACTTACGAGGAGACGACAAGGCAACAGGGCGCGCCCTAGGGGGTAGGCGCGCCCTGATGCCTTGTGGGCCCCTCGTGGCTCTGTCTGACCTAATTCCAGCGCTATAAATTCTCTAAAATCCCAAAAAACCCAGAGCATCCACTGAAACAATTTTTTCGCCACCGCAAGTCTCTGTTCTTCCATGATCCCATCTGGAGGCCTTTTCCGATACTCTGCTAGAGGGGGAATCAATCACGGAGGGCTTCTACATTGTAACATCCCAAAATTCTAAATTTTGGAATGTTATACTAAATAATTGATTGTGATTACTTGAATGATTGTTGATTGAAATTGAGTGGAATTTGAAAACTTTTTGAAAGTTAAATGAGAGGGAATAAAAGGACTTTCCCAAACTTTCACTTTTGGTCCCCATGAGTTCAAATTCATTTCAACACAAACCCTACAGTGAAGATAAAATGACTTCTTCCATTAAAGATATAAAAGGGGGTTTGAAAAGATTTGAATTTCATTTGAAAATATTTCAAATCAGAAACTTTATGCCACTCAAGGATTTTCATGAGAGAGGATAATAGGACTTCTTCAAAATATATGAAAGAGAGTGGGAAGTGATGAGGACCACTTTCAAGATTTATTTGAATCACTTTGGAGAGTTTTCCATTTTGAGTTTCAAATTCATTTCTATTTATTCAAAGAAAATAAAGAGAGAAGGAAATATGAATATGGAAAATGAATTATGAAACCAACAGTGATATATTTGAAAAATATTTGAAATCATTTGCATAGCCATTCCTTGAAATTATTGAATATTGCTTTTATTGGGTTTTATTAAAAATATTTTTCCACTGAAAAATATTAATTATCAGTGAGGGTAAAATGATTCCCTCCAAAGGAAAAATAGTGGGGAATTATTTGGAAGTCATTTGGTATTTTTGAAAAGTCATTTTGAATTGATTTTAAGCACCAGATTGATTCTGCAATTTTTATAAATATTTATATATTTTATTTTGGAAAAATAAATAGTTCACATGGATATACGTATCCAATAGTATTTTTTTCAAAATTTAAATTTTTTTCCGATTTCATTTGCCTCTTTATTCAAGAACTTTTGTTCTTCAGTTCCAAAAAAAGAAATTAACTGCGCATGCAAGGAAGCCCAGCCCACCCCGGGTCATCTTCCACCTTCCAACGTTCCTGGACAACAGCAAGCCAACGCACGCACAGCAGCACCCCACAGCGCCCCCACCCCTTCCCTCCTCTCCCTTGCCCTCAATCCCTTCTGAACGGAACCCCGCACCTTCCCCGCACCTTCTCTCCCATTAAAGAGGGCATTAATGCTCAGGATTCCCTCGCCGGAGAATCCGCGGTTGCCGGATTTTGCACCCGCGGCCGCACGCACCTGGACACTCCCCTCCCCTATAAAACCCGTCCCCGATGTTTCCCACAATCCTCTAAACCGAAGCCCTCAAACTTTGAGAGCTCTATCCCACTCAATAGACGACAATTTCTCGCCGGAGTTACCCACGGCCGCCGCCGTCCTCCGTAGATCCCGACGCCTGCAAGATGAACCCTACCTTCTTCCTCTCCCGTTCTTCATAAAGAGCTTCTGCGCATCGTTTCGACATGGTAGTATCTTCGTAGGAGCATCAGGAGCGCACCATCTCCATCGACGTGTTCCGACCGGAGCTTCGCTCAACTCCGGTGGCTACTCACTGCCGCCACAGCACGAGGATGAGGCCGAGACCTTGTCCAACGGACCCACCTCATCGTCCTCTACACCGTTCGGTCATTAGATCTACGCCGGAGACCATCTTCTCCAACTTCGACGAAGCTCCGGCGAAACTCCGGCGAACTCTCTCTCCCTTTTGTACATGTTACCCCCAGACTTCCTAAGTATCGGCCATCCTCTAGTAATTGACGAGCAAACACTTTTCGAGCGAATTACACAGCGACACGTGTCACGGGCCGATCCGTAGCAGTTTTCTGTTTTCAGAATAGTTCTGTTTTTAAAATAGCCACAACCTGTTCGTATTAACTCCAAATTGAGTGATTCCAATTGCATTAGATCACAAGTTTTGTAAAGTTTCTGAATAGTTAAAAAGTTTTATGTTTGAAGTTTTTAAATTTGAATTTGAACAGATTTGATTCAAACACCAATTTGTGCATAACTTTTATTTAAAAATAGGTTTTTGATTGATCCAGTTTGCAAATTGTCACTAGATCTATTGCTTATCCAGTAAGGTTTCACAAATTATTTTTTGGAATAATTTAAAATTTATTTAAATAAAAAACAGTACTGTTTTGACTATAGATTTGTTTTATTCTTAAACTATTTGTTTTTAATTGTTTTTAAGTAATTCTTTTTGTCACTTTTGACAAATTATAATACGTTTCTGTTATACATTAGTAGACAATTTGTATAATTAATTAAAATTATTTTGCTACTGTTTTGTATTAAAACTTGTATAAATCATAACTAGAGTTTTATAATAGCTATTGATTTAATTCTTTTTCGAAATTAATTATATAGTAAAATACTTTTTGTTAAGTTATTAATTTTGTAGTCTCTTTACTATTAATAATTTGTTTATATAAAATTAGTGCTGTTGTGATTGACTTGTTGAGTTGAACTTTCCCAAGTTTTTCTTTTAAGATTTTCTTTGGTTTCTTTTGGATTTTCTTTTGTGTTTCTTTGTGATTTTACTTGAGGATTTCTTTTGAGTGTAGTGATTGCTTATATGTATGCAATGTTTGACTTAATATAGATTTCCTCGGAGAGTGACGAATAGTTCTATCGAGTTTTCTGAGAGCGATATAATCTTCATCAACTTTACCAGGGAAGTTCACGTTGATCATATTTTGAATACTTATGATTTTATTGCTTTAGTGCCACTTTTGCCCTTGCATTCAATAGGAATATTGAAACTTGTAGCTTGAGTAGAATCATGAGGTAGGAACCCATACCCTTGTTACCAAGCCCCGGGAATCGTTGTTAAGTTAGTTGCAGCTATGCTTCAGAAGACGGGGATTGGTATGAGTGTTTCATGTGAGATGTGAGTGTGATAATAATATCTGGATCAACCTCAAAACTACAAGACTCAAGAGGAGATCCTAGGGATTGACTAGTGATCACCCAATTTTACCAGTGATCACCCAGTTTTTACCAGGGGATCCGGGGGATTGACCAGTGATCACCCAGTTTTACGGAAGGCCACCCAGGCTCAAAGAGATTGATGGATCTTTGAAGACAGAAGCTTCCATGTGCAGCCGCAAACTATTATGGGCTCTAGCATCGTTGAGTACTCCAGAAAGACTGTGTCTCGGTCATCATGTTCTCAAACACCCGGCAGTGCGATGACTTCAAGGGAGGCGATCGAGTCTTGCAGGTAAAGTGCACAAGACTCTGCAGAGTGTTAAACTAATCGATTAGACGTGTCCCCGGTTACGAACAATTTAAGTGACTAGAATTGGATTATCTAGATATTCTCAACACTGTTACTGATTAAATGAATTTGGGATTATAATGACCTGGGAATGAGAATTGGTTGGTGGAACCATCTCATAAACGACATCCACGTAGTATTAAATGCAAATGAAAACTTTGAGTTAGGACAAAACTGGCTTTTATGCAAAAACTCAGACATAGAGCAACCACGGCCATATTGCATATAGAATAGCCTTTTCATCTGTTTTAATTGCGGTCTTGCCGGTACATTTAATGTACTGATCTACATGGATGCAACTTATCATGTTGCAGATATTTTCTACCGACGGGTAAGAGTTACGATATAGGGTTACGGTCTACACTCAACTTGCTGTTGGCATTGATGGGACTCCACACCCTTATGCTTTGTTTCCGCTGTGATATATAAGGTATATGATCTCTACTACGCAACTTTTATTCTTGTAGACGTTGTTGGGCCTCCAAGTGCAGAGTTTTGTAGGACAGTAGCAAATTTCCCTCAAGTGGATGACCTAAGGTTTATCAATCCGTGGGAGGCGTAGGATGAAATGGTCGCTCTCAAACAACCCTTCAATCAAATACAAGAAATCTCTTGTGTCCCCAACACACCCAATACAATGGTAAATTGTATAGGTGCACTAGTTCGGCGAAGAGATGGTGATACAAGTGTAGTATGGATAGTAGATATAGGTTTTTGTAATCGGAAAATATAAAAACAGCAAGGTAGCAAGTGATAAAATGGAGCACAAAAGGTATTGCAATGCTTGGAAACAAGGCCTAGGGTTCATACTTTTGCTAGTGCAATCTCTCAACAGTGCTAACATAATTGAATCATATAACAATCCCTCAACGTGCGACAAAGAATCACTCCAAAGTTTCTATTAGCGGAGAACATAAGATGAAATTGTTGTAGGGTACGAAACCACCTCAAAGTTATCCTTTCCGATCAATCTTTGAGCCATCCCTATAAGTGTCAAAAACAGCCCTAGAGTTCGTACTAAAATAACACCATATGATACGCATCAACCAACTCTAATATCACCTAGATACTCCAATGTCACCACAAGTATCCGTGAGTTGATTATTCGATATGCATCAAACAACTTCAGATTCATAATATTCAATCCACACAAAGAACCTCAAGGAGCACCCCAAAGTTTCTATCGGAGAAAAGAAGATGAAAACGTGCAACCAACCTCTATGCCTAGATTACCCCAAGGTCACGGGAATCCGCAAGTTGATGACCAAAACATACATCAAGTGACTCAATAGAATACCCCAATGTCACCACGGGTATCCACATGCAAGACATACATCAAGTGTTCTCAAATCTGAAATATTCAATCTGACAATAACGAAACTTCAAAGGGAAAGACTCAATTCATCACAAGAAGATAGAGAGGGAAGAAACACCATATGATCCAACTATATTAACAAAGCTCGCGGTACATCAAGATCGTGCCAAATCAAGAACACGAGAGAGAGAGAGAGAGAGATCAAACACATAGCTACTGGTACATACCCTCAGCCTCGAGGGTGAACTACTCCCTCCTCATCATGGAGACCGCCGGCATGATGAAGATGGCCTCCGGTGATGATTCCCCCTTCGGCAGAGTGCCAGAACAGGGCTCCGGATGAGATCGCTTCAGAACAGAGGCTTGCGGTGGTGGAGCAGAAGTTCTCGGTTTAGTTTCGGGGTTTCCTATATTTATAGGAATATTTGGCCTTGGAATCACGTCAGGGGCGTGCGCGAGGGTCCCACAAGCTCGGTGGGCGCGCCCTAGGGGGGAGGCACGCCCCCCAGGCTTTTGGCTCCCTCGGCCACTCCCTGGTCCATCTTCGGTGCTCCGTGGGTCTCTTTTGGCCCATAAAAATCACCATAAATTTTCAGCCGAATCCGAGAACTTTTATTTCTGCACAAAAAACAACACCACGGTAGTTCTGCTGAAAACAACGTCAGTCCGGGTTAGTTCTAATCAAATCATACCAAAACCATATAAAATTGTTGTAAACATGGCATGAATACTTCATAATTATAGATACGTTGGAGACGTATCAGCATCCCCAAGCTTAATTCCTGCTCGTCCTCGAGTAGGTAAATGATAAAAGAAATAATTTATGAAGTGTGAATGCTAGCATGGTGCATAAGTTTGGTCAATGATAATTTCAATCACTTTTCCTAGAATCATAAATAGCAACTTTTTCTCATAAAACTCATCATGATAAAGTAGCAATCAATTCTCAAGTTATGGTTCAAACAATGCATTCTCTAGAAACTTAACAAGCTATGTTCTTGGTCACCAAACAATTGCAATTCAACTTATCTTCAACAGAGTCTAAGTAAGAGCTCCACATACTCAATTATCATATAGTCTTCTATGATTGCTAGTACTCAAAGCATATTTTTAGAACAAATGGCATCCATCGAACACAGAGAAAGATACGGGCTTGATGTTTCGCCTCGCAACTTATTTATCATAGAGATAATTGTCAACAATAATAATTCATGATCAAATATATTTGAATGGATATATGTGCCTGGATCTATCCCCACCACATGATGCTTGCCAACTAGAGAATAGGTTGGAATAAGAAATTGACTCAACAAAAATAAATAACATGAAAGTAAATAGCATAAAAGTAAATAGAATGTCCCTTCGCAGAGGGAAGCAGGGATTTGCAGAGGTGCCAGAGCTCATAGCTTAAAACAGAGATGAATACATTTTGAGTGGTGTGCTTTTCATGTCAACGTCACGACTAAGGTATTCAATATCTTCCATGCTACACACATTATGGCCGGTTCCCAGGCAGAAATGAAAAGTTTAACTCCCCCTCAACCATTCAAACACAAGCCATGGCTAGCCGAATTCATGGGTGCCCTCCAAACTTTCAACTTTCTAAGGGGGCCTTTGTTTTTATTATTATTTTTATTTAAGGGACTGGGCATCCCGATTACCAGCCTCTCTCGTGCAATGACAAGTGAATAAACACCCATCATGAGAATAACCCGCTTAACATGGAAGATACTGACTGCCCCGTCGCTCCATGAGCGGTACGGGCACACAAAACAGATGTTTATTTGAAGCTTTTAGAGATGGCACATGCAAATTTACTTGGAACGGCAGGGTAATACCGTATATAGGTAGGCATGGTGGACACTCATGGAAGAAACTTGGCTCAAGGATTTTGGATGCACAAGCAGTATTCCCGCTTAGTATAGAAATTTAGGCTAGCAAAAGATTCTAAAAAAGCACCACATGTTAGAGGATCCATAACAATATAACTTCTATGCAAATATACCCAAACATAAGTCATTACGTTGTCTTCCTTGTCCAACTTCAACTAATTTGCTCAAGTTTGAAAATAATTAATGGGTATTCACAATCATAAAACATGTCCAAGATAATATATTTTTATGTGAAATTTCTCTTCCATATACTAATCATTCATGAATTGCTTGTATGACCAATATTGTGATTGTCAAACTTCAATAGATTTTACTTTTAAACCCAATGTGAAAATACTACTAGGCATGAGACAAGCATATGAAAAAAATATAATTTCAACTATATGGCATTCAATTCATTCAACAATTTACTCTTAGGATATAAATGAAGCACGAGAGTAAACGAGAAACTACTTCAAAAGATATAAGTGAAGATTAATGAGTAGTTAAACAATTAAGTAGCTATGTGAAGACTCTCTCTCAATAAATTTTTCAAATCCAAGTATTTTATTCAAATAGAAAACAAAATGAAAAGAAAAGGACACTCCAAGAATAGCACATATCATGTGAAGAAGTAAAAACTTAGGCTAACCGATAGCTGTTGATGAAGAAAGGTGGGATGCCTACCGGGGCATCCCCAAGCTTAGTTGCTTGCAACTTCTTGGAATGTTATCTTGGGGAGCCTTGGGCATCCCCAAGCTTGAGCTCTTGTGTCTCCTTAATTCCTCTCATATCATGGCTTCTCCTAAATCTTAAAAACTTCATCCACACAAAACTCAACAAGAACTCATGAGATAAGTTAGTATAAATCAACTCAAAACCTTAACATTCTCTACTGTATCAAATCACTAAAATTATAATTAAACATTGCATCTAAATGCCTCTGCATATTTAATACTCCTATCCACAAATAAAAACATTAAACAAGCAAACATATGCAAATAATGCAACTATAACCGAAATCTGCCTAAACAGAACAGCCTGTAAAGGGGAAATTAAAATTCATACTTACCTAACTCCAAAAATTCTGAAAACTGACCACATGACAGAGAACTCATGCATGCTTACTGTGTAAAAATTTCAGATTTTTATCATGTTCTGACAATTAAAAAAAAATCAGGACATAACAGAAAACTTTCTGTTTTCAAACAACAACACATAAACTTGCAAACTAAGCATGGTAAAGGCTATAATTGGCATTTTATTGAACTAAAAGATACAAAACATGATTATTGATAAGAGCAAGCAAATATCAACAAAATAAAATGATGCTCCAAGCAAAACTCATATTATGTGACGAATAAAAATATAGCTCCAAGTGAGGTTACCGATAATGTTGAAGATGAAAGAGGGGATGCCTTCTGGGGCATCCCCAAGCTTAGACGCTTGAGTCTTCCTTGAATATTACCTTGGGGTGCCTTGGGAATCCCCAATCTTAGGTTCTTGTCACTCCTTATTCTCCTCATATCGATATCTCACCCAAAACTTGAAAACTTCAATCACACAAAACTTAACGGAACTTCGTGAGATGGGTTAGTATGATAAAGAATAAATCATCACTTTGGTACTGTCAAGACAAGATTCATAATTGTTCTCACATAATTCCTACTGCATTCTATCATTCACAAAATTTATATTACTCAATATAAGCTATGGAAACACTAAAACAAGCAAACTATGCATTGAAAACAGAATCTGTCAAAAACAGAACAGTCTGTAGTGATCTGAATAAACACCATACTTCTGCAACTCCAAAAATTCTGAAAAATTAGGACAGCGTAGAAATTTGTATATAAATCATTTGTAAAAATTTCAGAAGGTTTTGACGCTCCAGTAAATTATAGGAATTTCTGTATTGGACGCAAAAGTTTCTGTTTTTGCATAGAATCAAGTCAACTATCGTCCACACTATCCCAAAGGCTTTACTTGGCACATTATTGAAACAAAACATATAAAACATTATTACTACAGTAGCTTAATCATGTGAACACACAAAAACAGTAGGTATAAATATTGGCTTGTCTCCCAACAAGCGCTTTTCTTTAATGCCTTTTTAGCTAGGCATGATGATTTCAATGATGCTCACATAAAAGTAAAGAATTGAAACATAACGGGAGCATCATGAAGCATATGACTAGCACATTTAAGCCTAACCCACTTCCTATGCATAGGGATTTTTTGAACAAACAATTTGTGTGAGCAAGAATCAACTAGCATAGGAAGGCAAAACAAGTATAACTTCAAAACTTTGAACACATAGAGAGGAAACTTGATATTATTGAGATATGTAAAAGCATATGTTCCTCTCTCATAATAATTTTCAGTAACACCATGAATGAATTCAACAATATAACTATCACATAAAGCATTCTTTTCATGATCCACAAGCATAGAAATTTTATTACTCTCCACATAAGCAATTTCATTCATAATAGTGGGAGTATCATATGAAACTCGAATACTATAAATTGTTTCCACATTAAAAGAGTAATGTTCAATAAGAGGGTATTCATAATTATAACAAGTTTTATAATAATCATCACTACTTTTTATAACATAAATATCATCACAATAATCATCATAAGTAGCAACTTTGTTCTCATCATAATCAATTGAAACCTCTTCCAAAGTAGTGGATTCAACATTAAATAAAGTCATGACCTCTCCAAATCCACTTTTATCATTATAATAAGATTGAACATCCTCCAAAATAGTGGGATAATTATTATCTAAAGTTGACACTAATCCAAACCCACTTTCATTATTATTGTAATCATCATAGATAGGAGGCATGCTATCATCATAACACAATTGCTCATCAAAAGTTGGGGGAATAAAAAGATCATCTTCATTAAGCATAACATCCCCAAGCTTAGGATAAACATTATTTGTAGCAAATAAATTCTCAAACATGTCATTCCAATCAAACATAGCATCCCCAAGTTTGTGAGTTTGCATATCATTAGCATAATCGCTCTTATCATTAATAGTATGAATAGCACCAATAGTATAGCAATTACTATCATCATAATTTTCCAAGTTGGTGCCAAAAAGATTCTCAAGATTATAAGAAGTGTCACTATCTTCCCAATCATAATTGTCACAACAAGTAATAGGCATAACAAAATCATCCTCAATAGTTCCTTCGGACATCGTGCCATAGGATCAAAAAACAATATCATCATCAAGTGTATCATCTTCCACAATTATTTTTGATTCATTCTCATGAGGCACAACAATAATAGGAGCAACATTATTTGGGAGAGATACATTTTTACCTTTGCTTCTCCTTCTTTTCTTATTCTTCTTCTTCACCACATTAGGTGTGGGTTCAATCAATTTTTCCTACCTTCTTATTAAAGAGATTGGTTGGGTAGGAAGCTCCTCCTCGTCACCTGATTCATCATGAGAAACAATAGGAGGGTATTGGGAAATCTTTTCCTTTTCATTAGTATTCTCTTCATATTCCATTGGTTTTCCCGTCTTTATATAATTGGCAAGATAAACATTTTCATTGCAATTTACCACACAATACATATAAATTTCCTTTAGATCAAATTCAAGAGCTTTCATGAGAATTAATCATTCAAGCCAATTACTTGTATGTGCCACTTCTTCATACCCCAAAAACAAACTAAGTTCATTATAATGCTCAAGGGTGATCATATCATCACAATATTTGTACGTGATTCGATAATAAAACTGTATGCATTGAAAATTAAAATGACCACCTTCATTGCAAATTTCACAAGTAATGGGAAGAAGGGCACATAATTCTCTAGCATACTCATCTAACATCTTAAGAAACCATTGGGTTCTTTGATATTTATGCTTCTTACAAAATCTATCATCCCTTATTGGCATGTTTTCACAAGATCTATGCTCACCACAATAATTGACATGCTTATAAGAAACCCTTTTTTTAGAGATTTTACCGTGGCTAGTGCAATCATCATTAGTATCATGGATATTCATAGCAAGCATACTAACAAGATTGCAATCATGCTTATCATTCAAACATTTTATGCCAAACATTTTATTGAATTCTTCTTCTAACACTTTGGCAAAATTTTCCGATCCATCATTTTCAAGAAAGACATTATATAGATGAAGTATTTGAGGCAACCTCAATTCCATTTTTTTGTAGTTTTGTTTTATAAACCAAACTAGTAATAAATTAAGAAACTAAAAGATTCAATTGCAAGATCTAAAGATATACCTTCAAGCACTCACCTCCCCGGCAACGGCGCCAGAAAAGAGCTTGATGTCTACTACGCAACTTTTATTCTTGTAGACGTTGTTGGGCCTCCAAGTGCAGAGTTTTGTAGGACAGTAGCAAATTTTCCTCAAGTGGATGACCTAAGGTTTATCAATCCGTGGGAGGCATAGGATGAAGATGGTCTCTCTCAAACAACCCTGTAATCAAATACAAGAAATCTCTTGTGTCCCCAACACACCCAATACAATGGTAAATTGTATAGGTGCACTAGTTCGGCGAAGAGATGGTGATACAAGTGTAGTATGGATAGTAGATATAGGTTTTTCTAATCTGAAAATATGAAAACAGCAAGGTAGCAAGTGATAAAACAGAGCACAAACGGTATTGCAATGCTTGAAAACAAGGCCTAGGGTTCATACTTTCGCTAGTGCAATATCTCAACAATGCTAACATAATTGAATCATATAACAATCCCTATACGTGCGACAAAGAATCAATCCAAAGTTCCTATTAGTGGAGAACATAAGATGAAATTGTTGTAGGGTACGAAACCACCTCAAAGTTATCCTTTCCGATCAATCTATTGAGCCATCCCTATAAGTGTCACAAACAGCCCTAGAGTTCATACTAAAATAACACCATATGATACGCATCAACCAACTCTAATATCACCTAGATACTCCAATGTCACCACAAGTATCCGTGAGTTGATTATTCGATATGCATCAAACAACTTCAGATTCATAATATTCAATCCACACAAAGAACCTCAAGGAGCACCCCAAAGTTTCTATCGGATAAAGGAAGATGAAAACATGCAACCAACCCCTATGCCTAGATTACCCCAAGGTCACGGGAATCCACAAGTTGATTACCAAAACATACATCAAGTGACTCAATAGAATACCCCATTGTCACCATGGGTATCCACATGCAAGACATACATCAAGTGTTCTCAAATCTGAAATATTCAATCCGACAATAACGAAACTTCAAAGGGTATGATCCAACTATATTAACAAAGCTCGCGGTACATGAAGATTGTGCCAAATCAAGAACACGAGAGAGAGAGAGAGAGAGAGAGAGATCAAACACATAGCTACTGGTACATACCCTCAGCCTCGAGGGTGAACTACTCCCTCCTCGTCATGGAGACAGCCGGGATGATGAAGATGGCCTCCGGTGATGATTCCCCCTCCGGCAGAGTGTCGGAACAGGGCTCCGGATGAGAACGCTCCGGAACAGAGGCTTGCGGCGGCGGAGCGGAAGTTCTCGGTTTAGTTTCGGGGTTTCCTATATTTATAGGAATATTTGGCGTTGGAATCACGTCAGGGGCGTGCCCGAGGGTCCCACAAGCTCGGGAGGCGCACCCCCAGGCTTGTGGCTCCCTCGGCCACTCCCTGGTCCATCTTCGGTGCTGCGTGGGTCTCTTTTGGTCCATAAAAAATCACTATAAATTTTCATCCCAATCCGAGAACTTTTATTTCTGCACAAAAAACAACACCACGGTAGTTCTGCTGAAAACAGCGTCAGTCCGGGTTAGTTCTAATCAAATCATACCGAAACCATATAAAATTGTTGTAAACATGGGATAAATACTTCATAAATTATAGATACATTGGAGATGTATCAGTATACTCTGGATCTACTGTACTTATTTTAACATGTGATGTTATGGTATTTCATCGATGTACTGTGTGTGCTAGCATACTGATCCAGGGATAGAACAGAAAGCACAGAGACTTGACCGTATTGGGTCGGGTCGCTACAGAGATGGTATTGATACGTCTCCAATGTATCTATAATTTATGAAGTATTCATGCCATGTTTATTATAGTTTTGTATGATTTTGGTGCACTTTTATATGGATTTTATATGATTTTTATGGACTAACATATTGACCTAGTGACCAGTGCCAGTTGCTGTTTTCTGCTTGTTTTTGGTTTTCCAGAAAATCCATATCAAATGAAGTCCAAATGCAGCAAAACTTTTTGACGATTTTTTCTGGAAGGAAACGGATCCAGGAATCTTCGGGGAACCAACAGAAGAGCCACAGGGGCCCCACGAGCCACCTGGGTGCGCCTGCCCCCCAGGCGCGCCCTAGTGCCTTGTGGGCCCCCTATGGCACCTCTTTGCGTGATTCCAACGCTGAAAAATCATATATATTCAGAAACCCCTGAAAGTTAACCTAGATGAGTTTTTACGCCGCCGCAAGCCTCTGTACCTCTACGATCTCATCTACAGCCCTTTTCCGGCACCCTGCCGAAGGGGGGAATCATCACCGGAGGCCATCTTCATCATCCTGGTGGTCTCTATGATGAGGAGGGAGTAGTTCACCCTCGGGGCTGAGGGTTTGTACCAGTAGCTATGTGTTTTATCTCTCTCTCTCTCTCTCGCGTTCTTGATTTGGCACGATCTTGATGTACCGCGAGCTTTGTTAATATAGTTGGATCATATGGTGTTTCTCCCTCTCTATCTTGTTGTGATGAATCGAATCTTTTCCCTTTGAGGTTTCGTTATTGTCGGATTGAATATTTCAGATTTGAGAACACTTGATGTATGTCTTGCATATGAATACCCGTGGTGACAATGGGGTATTATATTGATTCAATTGATATATGTTTTGGCACTCAACTCGCGGATTCCAGCGGTGACATTGGGGTAATCTATGCATATGGGTTGATGCACGTTTCATTATCTTTTCTCCGATAGAAACTTTGGGGTGCTCCTTGAAGTTCTTTGTGTGGATTGAATATTATTATTATGAAGTTGTTTGTTGCATATCGTATAATCAACTCACGGATACTTATGGTGACATTGGAGTATCTAGGTGACATTAGAGTTGGTTGATGTGTATCATACAGTGTTTTTTTAGTTCAAACTCTAGGGCTGTTTGTGACACTTATAGGAATGGCTCAATAGATCGATCGGAAAGGATAACTTTGAGGTGGTTTCGTACCCTACAAACAATTTCTATCTTATGTTCTCCGCTAATAGGAACTTTGGAGTGATTCTTTATCGCACGTTGAGGGATGGTTATATGATCCAATTATGTTAGCATTGTTGAGAGATTGCACTAGTGAAAGTATGAACCCTAGGCCTTGTTTTTAAGCATTGCAATACCGTTTGTGCTCACTTTTGTTACTTGCTACCTTGCTGTTTTTATATTTTCAGATTACAAAAACCTATATCTACTATCCATACTACACTTTTATCACCACCTCTTTGCCGAACTAGTGCACCTATACAATTTACCATTGTATTGGGTGTGTTGGGGACACAAGAGATTTCTTGTATTTGGTTGCAGGGTTGTTTGAGAGATACCATCTTCAACCTACGCCTCCCACGGATTGATAAACCTTAGGTCATCCACTTGAGGGAAAATTGCTACTGTCCTACAAAACTCTGTGCTTGGAGGCCCAACACGAGTCTACAAGAATAAGTTGTGTAGTAGACATCAAGCTCTTTTCTGGCGCCGTTGCCGGGGAGGTGAGTGCTTGAAGGTATATCTTTAGATCTTGCAATCGAATCTTTTAGTTTCTTGTTTTATCACTAGATTGGTTTATAAAAGAAAACTAAAAGAATGGAATTGAGGTTGCCTCATATTATTCATCTTTATAATGTCTTTCTTGAAAATGATGGAGCGGAAAATTGTGCTCAATTGGTAGAAGAAGAATTCAATAAAATGTTTGTCATAAAATCTTTGAATGATGAGCATGATTGCAATGTTGTTAGTATGAATTCTATGAGTATCCATGATGCTAATGATATGCAAAGCCACAAGCTTGGGGATGCTATGTTTGATGAAGATAATATTTTTAGTCCCCCAAGTTTTGATGAGAAAATTTATTATGATGATTGCATGTGTTAGGACCGAGAGTATATCGACCAGAGGGGGGGTGAATGGGAGATTCAAAAATTCTTGCGAACGTTTTGAACTGATCCCAAACACAGCAGCGGAAATAAGATTCGGTAGAAAAGCACTTAATCCAGCACGCTATTGAGGAACATATCTATTGATGTAGGAAGCAGTAATTGTTCGAGCACAGAATATCATAGGTTTGACAGAAATGATGGTAACGCAATATATGAATAGATGCAGTAGCACGAGGGAAAACAAGATATGAACTGCGATGGAAATGCATGGGAAATAGTGACAAGGTGAATGGATACGGCACTGGATGAAATCACGCTAACATGCAGAAGTGCGATGAGATATTCATTAGACAGAAATGACCGAAATGAATGATGAGGATGCGAATGGTAAGCAACGAACTATGATAGATCAGATCAATACTATCGACATAGAGCACGAAAGTAAACTGCTGAAGATGGTACAGTAAAGTAGAGTGAACCAGTGGTGCTCGATGGCGAAAGATGAATTTGGTAGACCAGTTCGCCCTTCTGCCAAAGGACTACGTCTGGTTGAAGGGGTTGTGATTTAACACAGAAGATAAACTCTCTTCGCCCTATTCTCCTTCAACTCGGAGCTGATCAGACTCCAGTTGATTTCACTCGTGGTAGATACTTGTCGGCGATCTCCAAACCTTCGACAGACTTCTTCGCAAACCACAATGACTCTTGGTTGCTGAAGATCTTGCTCGGTGAAGACAATTACTCTTCGACACTCGAGCCGACACCTATCCGCCTAGAGAGTGTGCAACTCTCAAGAGTAATAGGTACCAGAACTCTAACTTAGAACTACTGTGATGCTCAACCACTGTCTAAGTTATGGTTCTTGGATTTCTCTCGGTGGATCTTAAACTCAAATCTCTCGGAGAGGGGATGCTCAATCAATCTTCTCAGAAATCTTAAGCGGAGCAACCAATGGGCAACGTTGGAGCAGGGTGGCTATTTATAGCTGCAACCTTCCCTGAAGGGAAAAGACCAAATTGGACATGTGGAGCTGCCAATGGCCGAACGACACGAGTCCAACGGTTGGAAATTGAGCACAACGGTAACATTCCTTGTAGAGCAAGTAATGCTAACTCCTCAGTTCGAAAGATATCTCCTGCAGCACCGAAGAACAACGTCTTCTGCTGGCAGGTAATCATTCGAAGCATAAAGAGATTTCTCTCAGTCTCGCATAGGTTTGGGCTAAGCATCACAGCGGATCTAAGCTTCGAGAACCTATACCCCTCTTAATAGTACGGAGATCCTATGACTCAAATAAGACAAAGAAGAACAACGAAACAAATGCTACGTCTTCGCTTCATCTTCAACCCTCTCGACTGCAGTCATTCTTCTTCGGACACATCGAATGAAAATTGCTTTGCGTCAGCAATAAATTTCGAGGGGTTAACTCCTTCACATCAATCTTCTCGTCTACATGACTCCAATGGATGTAGCTCATTCTTCTCTGCTGCGCAGATATTCTTCGATGAAGTTCCTCGAACTTGACACCGGAGACAGCATTCTCTTCGGAACTGCATGGACTATTTCTCTCTGTGTGCACTAGCAACCAAATCAGTCCATGCCTATTTCTGTCAACAATCTCCAAAACACAAGAGGGCAAATATTGCACCAACAGCATGCCTCCTATCTATGATGATTATTGTGATGACATGTATGCTATAAAGAATAATGATAACCATGAAACTTGTCATCATGATTTTAATTTTCAATTGGATTATGCCAATCAAGTATCACATGATAGCTATTTTGTTGAGTTTGCTCCCACTACTATTCATGAGAATAATTTTGCTTATGTGGAGAGTAATAAAATTTCTATGCTTGTAGATCATGAAAAGAATGCTTTATGTGATAGTTATATTGTTGAATTCATTCATGATGCTACTGAAAATTATTATGAGAGAGGATCATACGCTTGTAGGTGTTGCGATAATATCAAGTTTCCTCTCTATATGTTGAAAGTTTTGAAGTCATGCTTGTTTTGCCTTCCTATGCTAGTTGATTCTTGCTCCCATAAACTATTTTCTCACAAAATACCTATGCATAGGAAGTGGGTTAGGCTTAAATGTGATAGTCATATGCTTCATGATGCTCCCATTGTGTTTCAATTCTTCACTTTTTATGTGAGCATCATTAAAATCATCATGCCTAGCTAAAAGGCATTAAAGAAAAGCGCTTGTTGGGAGACAACCCAATATTTATACCTACTGTTTTTGTGTGTTAACATGATTAATATACTGTAGTAATCATGTTTTATATGTTTTGTTTCAATAATGTGCCAAGTAAAGCCTTTGGGATAGTGTGGATGCTTCTTGATTTGATTCTGTGCAAAAACAGAAACTTTTACGTCCAGTGCTGGAATTTCTATTCTGTACTGGAGCGTGAAAAAATTCTGAAATTTATACAAAGTATTGGGTTACAAATTTTTTACGTTTTTCTAATTTTTCAGAATTTTTGGAGGTACAGAAGTATGGTTTTTAAATCGCTTACTACACGCTGTTCTGTTTTTGACAGATTCTGTTTTCGATTCATAGTTTGCTTGTTTTAGTGTTTCCATAGCTTATATTGAGTAATATAAATTGTGGAAATGATAGAATACAGTAGGAATTATGTGAGAACAATTATGAATCTTGTCTTGACAGTACCTAAGTGGATGATTTATTTTTATCATACTAACATATCTCACGAAGTTCCGTTAAGTTTTGTGTGATTGAAGTTTTCAAGTTTTGGGTGAGATATCGACATGAGGATAATAAGGAGTGGAAATACCCTAAGCTTGGGGATTCCCAAGGCACACCAAGGTAAAATTCAAGGAAGACTCAAGCGTCTAAGCTTGGGGATGCCCCGGAAGGCACACCCTCTTTCGTCTTCAACACTATCGGTAACCTCACTCGGAGCTATATTTTATTCATCACATAATATGAGTTTTGCTTGGAGTGTCATTTTATTTTGTTGAGATTTGATTTATGTTATAAATAATCATGTTTTGTATCTTTTATTTCAATAAAATGCCAAGTATAGCCTTTACCATGCTCAGTTTGCAAGTTTATGTGTTGCTGTTTGAAAACAGAAAGTTTTCTGTTATGTCCAGAATATTCCTGAATAGTCAGAACATGATAAAAATCTGAAATTTTTACACAATAGGAAAGCATGAGTTATCTATCACGTGATAATTTTTCAGAATTTTTGGAGTTAGGTAAGTATGAATTCTTATTCACCCTTTACAGACTGTTCTGTTTTGGCAGATTGCTGTTATAGTTGCATTGTTTGCATATGTTTGCTTGTTTAATGTTTCTATTTGAGGATAGGAGTATTAAATATGCAGAGGAATTTAGTATGAAATGTTTAATTATAATTTTTGTGATTTTTTACAGTAGAGAATGTTTAGGTTTTGAGTTGATTTATACTAACTTATCTCACGAGTTCTTGTTGAGTTTTGTGTGGATGAAGTTTTTAAGATTTAGAGGAATCGTGATATGAGAGGAATTAAGGAGACACAAGAGCTCAAGCTTGTGGATGCCCAAGGCATCCCAAATTAATATTTCAAGAAGTCTCAAGCATCTAAGATTGGGGATGCCCCGGTAGGCATCCCACCTTTCTTCATCAACAATTATCGGTCAGTTTTGGTTGAGCCTAAGTTTTTGCTTCTTCACATGATATGTGCTATCCTTGGAATGCCATTTTATTTCGTTTTCTTTGCTGTTTAAATAAAATACATAAGATCTGGAAAAAAAATATGAGATAGAGTCCTCACATAGCTACCTATGTACTTAACTACTCATTCGGTCTTCACTTATATCCTTTTGGAGTAGTTTGTCATTTACTCTTGTTCTGCACTCATATCCTATGAGTAAATTGTTGAAATGAATTGAATATCATAAAGTTGAAATTTATGTGCTTCATATGCTTGTCCCATGGGGAGTAGTGACTTCACATACAAGAAGTATAAGTGGTAAAATTTATTAAAAGATAACAAACATAGCATTGGTCACTTGAACGATTCATGAAAGAATTTTGAAGGAAGAGAAATTTCACATATAAATATACTATCTTGGACATCTTCTATGATTGTGAGCCCCCATTAATTATTTTCAAGCTTGATCAAGTAGTTGACGTTGGACAAGGAAGACAACGTAATGAGTTATGTTTGTTTATATTCACATAGGAGTTATATTGTCATGGATCCTCTAACATGTGGTGCTTTCTTAGGATCTTTTGCTAGCCAAAAATTCGTACTAAGTAGAAATACTACTTGTGCACCCAAAAACCCTTAAACCCAGTTTCTTGCCATGAGTGTCCACCATATCTACCTACGGATTGAATAAGATCCTTCAAGTAAGTTGTCATCGGTGCAAAAAGCAATAAAAATTGCTCCTAAAATATGTATGATCTTTTATTGCAAGGGAAAATAAGCGTTGTACGAACTTGTGATGGTAAAGAAATAAAAGCGACGGACTGCATAATAAAGGTTGCTATCACAAGGGGCAATATGACGTGACGTTCCTTTGCATTAAGGGCTTGTGCATCCAACAACAAAAAGCGCATGACAACCTCTGCTTCCCTCTGCGAAGGGCCTATCTTTTACTTTTCTGTATTTACTTTTCTGTATTTACTTTTATGCAAGAGTCATTAATGTTCATCCCTATTCCGCTCTTTTTATTCTTTAGTTGGCAAGCATTATGTGGTAGGGAAAGATCCAGGCACATATATCCAGTTGAATATAGGTGATCATGAGTTATTATTGTTGACATTATCCCTGAGATAAATAAGTTGGGAGGCGAAACATTAAGCCCCTATCTTCCTATGTGTTTGACTGAAACGGTTTGTTCTAAAAATATGCTTTGAGTGTCAGCAATCATGGAAGACTAAAAGATGGTTGAGTATGTGGAATTTGCTAGATCAAAGCTCTTACATATACCATTCCTGAAAATAAGATGAATTGCAATTGTTTGATAACTGAGAACATAGTTTGTTAGTTTTCAAGAAAGTTTATGGCCTATACTTTAAACATGTGAATAGGTTGCTACTTGATCATGAGAAGTTTTATGAGATGAGCTACCGGTTATGATATATATTGATGCTAGAAAAAGTGATTGAAATTATCATTGATCAAACTTATGCACTATGCTAGCATTCACACTTCATAAATTATTTATTTTATCATTTACCTACTTGAGGACGAGCAGGAATTAAGCTTGGGGATGCTGATACGTCTCCAACGTATCTATAATTTATGAAGTATTCATGCCATGTTTATTATAGTTTTGTATGATTTTGGTGCAGTTTTATATGGATTTTATATGATTTTTATGGACTAACATATTGACCTAGTGCCCAGTGCCAGTTGCTGTTTTCTGCTTGTTTTTGGTTTTCCAGAAAATCCATATCAAATGAAGTCCAAATGTAGCAAAACTTTTTGACGATTTTTTCTGGAAGGAAACGGACCCAGGAAGCTTCGGGGAAGCAATAGAAGAGCCACAGGGGACCCACGAGCCACCTGGGCGCGCCTGCCCCCCCCCCCCAGGCGTGCCCTGGTGCCTCGTGGGCCCCATGTGGCACCTCTTTGCGTGATTCCAACGCTGAAAAATCATATATATTTATAAACCCCCAAAAGCTAACCTAGATGAGTTTTTACGCCGCCGCAAGCCTCTGTACCTCCACGATCTCATCTACAACCCTTTTCCGGCACCCTGTCGGAGGGGGGAATCATCACCGGAGGCCATCTTCATTATCCCGGCGGTCTCCATGATGAGGAGGGAGTAGTTCACCCTCGGGGCTGAGGGTTTGTACCAGTAGCTATGTGTTTTATCTCTCTCTCTCGTGTTCTTGATTTGGCACGATCTTGATGTACCGCGAGCTTTGTTAATATAGTTGGATCATATGGTGTTTCTCCCTCTCTATCTTGTTGTGATGAATCGAATCTTTTCCCTTTGAGGTTTCGTTATTGTCGGATTGAATATTTCAGATTTGAGAACACTTGATGTATGTCTTGCATATGAATACCCGTGGTGACAATGGGGTATTATATTGATTCACTTGATATATGTTTTGGCACTCAACTCGCGGATTCCCGCGGTGACATTGGGGTAATCTATGCATATGGGTTGATGCACGTTTTCATTATCTTTTCTCCGATAGAAACTTTGGGGTGCTCCTTGAAGTTCTTTGTGTGGATTGAATATTATGATTATGAAGTTGTTTGATGCATATCGTATAATCAACTCACGGTTACTTGTGGTGACATTGGAGTATCTAGGTGACATTAGAGTTGGTTGATGTGTATCATATGGTGTTATTTTAGTACGAACTCTAGGGCTGTTTGTGACACTTATAGGAATGGCTCAATAGATCGATCGGAAAGGATAACTTTGAGGTGGTTTCGTACCCTACAAACAATTTCTATCTTATGTTCTCCGCTAATAGGAACTTTGGAGTGATTCTTTATCGCACGTTGAGGGATGGTTATATGATCCAATTATGTTAGCATTGTTGAGAGATTGCACTAGTGAAAGTATGAACCCTAGGCCTTGTTTTTAAGCATTGCAATACTGTTTGTGCTCACTTTTGTTACTTGCTACCTTGCTGTTTTTATATTTTCAGATTACAAAAACCTATATCTACTATCCATACTACACTTTTATCACCATCTCTTTGCCAAACTAGTGCACCTATACAATTTACCATTGTATTGGGTGTGTTGGGGACACAAGAGATTTCTTGTATTTGGTTGCAGGGTTGTTTGAGAGATACCATCTTCAACCTACGCCTCCCACGGATTGATAAACCTTAGGTCATCCACTTGAGGGAAAATTCCTACTGTCCTACAAAACTCTGCGCTTGGAGGCCCAACACGAGTCTACAAGAATAAGTTGTGTAGTAGACATCAGGTATCAGAGCACATGTTGACTGTAGGACATGACCCTAGAAACTGGAAAGCCCCTAGGACAGGATATTTCCAAAACTTTATTTTTCAAAAAGATCCTTTACTTCTTGTCTTTTCTGATTTTATCAAATAGTCCCTCTTACCTCAAATAGTTAGAATATACCCCTTTCCCTTTTTGACCACATGAAGAATCAACTAAGGACCACTTCAGAGTAAAAGGATTTCATCATGCAGAATTGCAGCTACAACAGTTGAAGACTCCGAAGACCCTAAAGAATCCGAATATTTATATGACCTTTAGAAGACCCAAACCCCTATTTTATACTGACGTTAGATGCGATGATTTGTGAGCTGTCATTTTGTGGTTTTCTGATAGCAAACAAATAAAACATATTTTCAAAACTATATTGTTTGTATGGGTATCTTTCTCCCTCTCTCTCAAACCTTACCTCATCGCTGCTAAACCCATCAGATGCCGCTGAGATGTGACAATACCAGGAATAGCTCAGGGAACAATGGACCCAGCATAGAACAGTTGCTCCAGACCCAGAACCAGATGTTGCAGCTCCTGATGCAGAATCAGAACCAGAATAAGGTCTTGGGCCATGTTGTGGACCTCCTTCCCAGAATAAGGTCTTGGGCCTAAACCTACCTCTGTCGTACCATCAAATTCAGCTTTCATCTTTCGGTATGGGTGATCTTTCTGTAAGAATCTACGATGACGCAAATACACAGTTTTGTGCGAGTTGGGAAGAAATCTACTCACTGCCTATCCATGCATGTGACACATCCTACATCTCCCCTTGTTTTCTGCCCCGACGTGTTGCCTAATGTCGGCATATCTTGAATGGTGTGCAGAAGCAATGCATGTAGATCAAAAATCTCCTTTTTGTAAGCATCATAACATTTTATACCAGGCTCTTTTTCCCACAATGTCAGCAGTTCTTCTACCAGTAGCTGAAAGTAAATGTCAATGTCATTTCCAGGTTGCTTCGGGCCTTGGATAATCATTGACATCATGATGTATTTTTTCTTCATACACAACCAAGGAGCAAGGTTATATATGCACAGAAGCACCGGCCATGTGCTGTGTTTGGTGCTCATATCGCCAAATGGATTCATCCCGTAAGTACACTCCCCGAGCCATATACTTCTAGGATCCTTGGCAAAGTCTTCATACTTTTCCTCGATTAACTCCCACTGAGCCCCATCTTTTGGGTGCCTCAAATATTAATCCGCAATTCGCTCATCATGATGCCACCGCAACCTCTTTGCCTCTCTAGGGTTTGCAAACAAATGCTTCAACCTTGGAATTAAAGGCAAGTACCAAACAACCTTGAACGTGATTCCTGTCTTGATCTCGTCGTCCAATTTGTACTTGTCATTTGCTCTCCTGCGCTTGTATCGTGGATGCTTGCATATGCGACATGCACGCAAATCTTTGTACTCACCGCGGTACAACATACAATCATTCACACAAGCGTGTATCTTCTGGACTTCAAGTTCCAATGGGCAAACAACTTTCTTCGCTTCGTTCGTGCTTTTGGGGAGCACATTATCTTCTGGAAGAATGTCTTTGAAAAGACCTAACAACTCTGTGAAGCCCTTGTTTGATAGACCATTTTCTGCTTTAAATCTGAGAAGCGCCAGTGTGGCACTCAACTTGGAATATTTCTTTTTCAACCTGGATACAAATCTTTCTTTGAGTCCACATCAATGGTTGGTAGATCCTTGTACCCAACCATATCTTTATTTGGGCCCTGGAAATCTGCAATCATAGTGATAACCCACAAGTATAGGGGATCACGGCAGTCTTTGAGGGTAGTATTTCACCCAAATTTATTGATTCGACACAAGGGGAGCCAAAGAATATTTGCGAGTATTAGCAGTTGAGTTATCAATTCAACCATACCTGGAGAACTAAATATCTGCTGCAAAGTGTTTAGTAGCACGGTAGTATGATAGTTTTGATAGCAGTAATAACAGTAGCAATAGTAACGATAACAGTAACAATAGCAATTTTGTAGTGATCGTAACAGCAGCAGCAACGAAAGTAACTTAGCAAAGATCAATATGCGAAAAGCGTAGGCATTGGATCAGTGATGGATAATTATGTTGGATGACATTCATCATATAACAGTCACAACCTAGGGCGATACACAATAGCTCAAATTCATCAATGTAATGTAGGCATGTATTCCGTATATAGTCATACGTGCTTATAGTAAGAACTTGCATGACATCTTTTGTCCTACCCTCCCGTGGCAGCGGGGTCCATAAGGAAATCTAAGGGATATTAAGGCCTCCTTTTAATAGAGAACCGGAACAAAGCATTAACACTTAGTGAATACATGAACTCCTCAAACTACGGTAATTACCGGAAAGAATCCCAATTATTGTCACCTTGGGGTATGCGAATCATAGCATGTAATAGGTGCATATAACTTGCAAGATAGGATCAAGAACACAAATATATTCATGAAAACATAAAGGGTTCAGATCTGAAATCATGGCACTCGGGCCCTAGTGACAAGCATTAAGCATAGCAAAGTCATAGCAACATCAATCTCAGAACATAGTGGATACAAGGGATCAAAGCCCTAACAAATTGACTCAATTACATGATAAATCTCATCCAACCCATCACTGTCCAGCAAGCCTATGAAGGAATTATTCACGCCCAGTGGCGAGCATCATGAAATTGGTGATGGAGGATGGTTGATGATGACGACGGCGTCGAATCCCCCTCTCCGGAGCCCCGAACGGACTCCAGATCAGCCCTCCCGATGAAGAACAGGAGGTGGTGGCGGCTCCGTATCGTAAAACACGATGAAACTTCTTCTGTTATTTTTTTTCTCAAGGAAAGAGAATTTATAGCGTTGGAATTAGGTCAGACGGACCTCTATGGGCCCCACAAGGCATCAGGGCGCGCCCCCAGGGGGTGGCCGCGCCCTGTTGTCTTGTGAGCAACAGGGGCCCCCTCTTCAGTTGATTCTTGCGCCAATATTTTTTATATATTCCATAAAAAATCTCCAAAAAGTTTTGTCCAATTCCGAGAACTTTGATTTCTGCACAAAAAACAACACCATGGTAGTTCTGCTGAAAACAGCGTCAGTCCGGGTTAGTTCCATTCAAATCATGCAAATTAGAGTCCAAAACAAGAGCAAAAGTGTTTGGAAAAGTAGATATGACGGAGACGTATCAACTCCCCCAAACTTAACTCAATGCTTGTCCTCAAGCAATTCAGTTGACAAACTGAAAGTGATAAAGAAAAACTTTCACAAACTCTTTTGTTCTTGTATTCGTATATAAGCTTAAATAGCACCCATGTTTTCAGCAAAAATCATGAACTAACCATGCATATGATAACACTTAGGAATTATATTTACTCATATCAATGGCATAATCAACTAGAGAGCAACAATAACATAACTCAAATGCCAACAATTTGTCAAAACAATCATGATATAATATGATAACATGGTATCTCGCTAGCCCTTTCTGAGACCACAAAACATAAATGCAGAGCACCTCCAAAGTTCAAGCAGCGACTAAACATTGTAATTCAGGGTAGAAGAGATCTAGTCATGATTTACCCAACATTAACTATATTCAATGCATAAGAATGACAATAATGCTCTCAGGATTGGTGCTTAAAATGAGAAGGTGATGACTCAACAATAAAAGTAAAGTAACGTAAAGTAAATAGATAGGCCCTTCGCAGAGGGAAGCATTGATTTGCAGAGGTGCCAGAGTTCGAAGCTTAAAATAGAGGTGAAAACAATTTTGAGAGGCTTGCTTTTCCTGTCAATGTCACGACCGAGGATTTTCAATATCTTCCATGCTAAACACATTATGAGCGGTCCCCAAGCGGAAAGGTAAAGTTTACTCCCCCTCATACAATCACAATCCATGGCTAGCCAAATCCTCAGGTGCCCTCCATACAATCAACCTTCCGGGGGAGTTTGTTTGCATTATATATTTTTTCGATTTTGAGCATAGGATTGGGCATCCCAATTACCAGCCTCTCTCGTGCAATGACAGGCAAATAAACGCCCATCTTGAGAATAACCCGCTTAGCATGGAAGATATTGACCACCCCCTGTCACTCCATGAGCGGTATGGCCACACAAAACAGATGTTCATTTGAATGATTAGAGGTGGCACATGCAAATTTACTTGGAATGGCAGAGTAATACCACATATAGGTAGATATAGTGGACTTATCTGGAACAACTTTGGTTTAAGGACTGTGGATGCACAAGCAGCATTCCCGCTTAGTACAGGTGAAGTGATGTAGGGTGGAACCCTAGTTCGTCGATCTTTTCACAATTGGAGGGGGAAAAGGCGAACACAAGAACACAAGAACACAAATCACTCAATTGACACAATCACAAGTCACACATACACTAGATCCACATACACATACGAGGATTCATGATACAAAGTCAACACGGAAGGATACATGGTAGCTAGTTCATCCCGATCCGGAGAGGAGTCGAGGTCTTGATATCCGGAGTGGATCTTCTCACATGGGTCTCACGGAGGTCTTGATCTCCATGGGAGAGGTATGGATGAGCAAAGCTCTAATCTCAAGAGCCTAATACTTTGCTAACCCTAAAACATAGAGGAGGTGGAGTATTTATAGTCCAGGGAACGAAATAGGTACATGGGCCTCGGGCCAAACACACACACATATGGGGTGCCCGGATGATCCGGTCTTTGGGAGCCCGGATGATCCGGGCGGTCGCCCGGACGTTCGGGCGGGGCAGACACAGGCGCGGGAGGGCCGGACATCCGGGCCGGGGTCCGGACATCCGGGCTTAGGCCGGATGATCTAGGCTAGGGTCCGGATGATCCGGCTTCATCGAGGCCCATTCTGTTGGCTGGTGGCGCTTCAACCGGATCATGCGGACGGCGGTCCGGATCATCGGGGCATTGGCCGGATCATCCGGACAGCGGTTCGGATCATCCGGGCAGCTGCTGCTTCGCCCGTTTCCTTCTCCGTCTTCGCGTTCCTCTTTCTCCTTTGCTTGGCCTTGCTCCCTAGCTTCTCCATGATGAACTCCTTGGTACCTGAGTATGCATAGGGTCTCCGCTTGAGGTAGCATCCATGTCTCATATGCTTCGAAGGGAAATTGCAAGAGGAGTGATGTCACCTCGTTTTCGATGGCTCTTTCTCGTGCTCGTGGCATAGGTCCTCGTAGCACTTGAGGTGATGAAGGTGAGTCCATGGGGATGACCTCGGGATGCTCCGCATCATCTCCCCCCCCCCTTGGGAATGATCCGTCCTCGGATCATGATCCACATCACCATGGAAGGGAGATAAGTCCTTGACGTTGAAGATGTCATTCACGTTGTACTTGTCGTGCGGTATGTTGATCTTGTAGGCGTTGTCATTGTAGCGTGCTAGCACCTTGAATGGTCCATCAGCTCGAGGAAGTAGCTTTGACTTGCATTCGTTGGGGAAGCATTCTTTGAGTAGGTGTAGCCACACAAGATCTCCGGGGTTGAACACCATGGGGTGCTTGTTGATGTTGACCTTGGTCGCGAGTCATTATACTTGGCGCTCGATTGCTTGTCGTGTATCTTCATGCATCTTCTTGAGGTATGTAGCTCATGCACTCGCGTCCATGTCGATGCGCTCTTGGAGTGGTAGCGGTAGGATGTCCAATGAAGACAACGGGTTGAAGCCGTAGACGACCTCAAAGGGGGACTTGCCGGTAGTCGAATGTCTTGCTCGATTGTATGTGTACTCGGCGATGGGTAAGCATTCCTCCCACTCCCTTATGTTCTTCTTGATCAACACGTGAAGGAGTGTGGATAGCGTCCGGTTGGTGACCTCCGTTTGGCCGTCGGTTTGTGGATGATATGACGAAGAGAATAGTAGCTTGATTCCGAGCTTGGCGCATAGGGTCTACCAAAAGAAGCTTAGGAACTTGACGTCACGGTCTGATACAATCGTCTTGGGCACTCCATGCAATATCAAGATTTCCCTACAAAAGAGATTTGCAACATGTGAAGCATCGTCGCTCTTGTTACATGGAATAAAGTGTGCCATCTTAGAGAAACGGTCCACAACAACAAATACCGAATCTTTGCCATTTTGAGTACGAGGCAAACCAAGCACAAAATCCATACTAATATCTTCCCAAGGTTGATATGTAATAGGAAGTGGCATATATAGACCATGAGATTGAGCTTTAAACTTAGCTTTGGGGCATGTAGAGCACCGGTTGGTGTAGCGTGAAACATCTCAAAACATCTTTGGCCAAAAGTAGTTCTTGGAGAGCGTAGCGAAGGTCCTGTCCCGTCCAAAATGTCCCATGAGTCCTCCACCATGAGCTTCTTGCAAAAGTAGCAAACGAAGCGAGGACTCGGGGATACAAAGTTTGTTAGCTCGCATAAGATAACCATCTTTCAAGTAATATTGCTCCCAAGTTTTATGTGGTAAACATTTGGCATAAGGAATTGCAAATGACGAATCATGCTCATACAAGTCTTTAATGTGCTCAAATCCTATGACATTCAACTCAAGTTGAGTAACCAACATGCACTTGCGGGAAAGAGCGTCCACCACAACATTTTCCTTACCTTTGATATACTTGATAACATAAGGAAATGACTCAATGAACTGTCACAGCCCTAGAATTGATTGTAAATAGTTGCACTAAAGCATCCATGCATCATGTTTAAATTCAAAGGAAATTTGAATTGGGGATGGCCAAACCCTAGCACCAAAGTAATTCAAATAGGTTCAACTCAAAATATTTTCAATGAACCCAAAATGCCCTTCAGAAAAGTTCATCATTTTTGAAATGGGTGAAAACCTCTGTCAAAAATGGTGCACATTTTTCTAGGTCATTTATGGATTTTGGTATTAAATCCAAATGTATTTGAATTGGAGCATTTAATTGCTATAAATAATTTAAATGCTGCAACAATTCTATAAACCATTGAGGGCTGTTGGAAATAATTCAAAATGTGCCCATAATTTATTTCAGGAGTTATAAAAATGATTTAGTATTTTTACTAAATCAAAACAGAGAAATGAAAATTAGAAAACAGAAACAAATGAAGAGAGAGAGAGAGAGAGAGAAGAAGGCTTACCTGGGCCACTTACCTGGCCGGCCCAGCCCAGCTGGCCGCTACCAGTCGTCCCCTACATGTGCCAGTAGGCAGAGGCAGAACAGCGCACGGCGCGCGCAAGGGCGCCACGCCACCATGCTGCTTGCCTGCGTCCCCACACCATGGCAACGACGCGAACGACCTCCTGGCTTTCGTCCGGATCGAGCCAACCCATCCACTCGCCCCCTGCCCTCTCCCTCGCAACCCCGACGCCATGGCCGACGCTGCCGCGCCCGCGCCGACGTGAACCACTGCGACCACCACCTCCCCCTCGTCCCCTCGAGCTGCCCACGAGCTTCGCCGCCTCGTCACCGTCCTCCTCGCCGAGCCACGCGACGCCAGACGCCCCCGAACGCTACCTACGCCGTCGTCTTCAACCTTCGGCTCCCCAGATCGCCGGCAATGCTCCGTCACCGTCTGGCCTCCCCCGAGCTCACTGACCTGCTCTTCATCCCCGCCGTGAGCCCCTTCCCCCTTCCCATCTCTTCTCATGCTCTAATTTGCGTGCTAGCCGCTTCCCCGCGAGCACCCGAAGCCGTCGTCCGCCATGGCCGGCGAGCTCCCTGCCCTCGAGCCCCTCCGCTCAAGCCAGTTGCTCCGGCGTGCTCCTGCTGCCCCGTAGGTGCTTCCTAGCACCTCCGTTTGCTCGCCCTCGAGCCACAGCACTATGCCCGTGCATAGCCGTGCTCCGGGCGCCGCCCAGCTCGATGCCACCGCCGCTACGGTCTGCCCCGCGACCAGCCGCTGCCTGCCCTAGATGCGCGAGAGTGCGGGCTACCTTCTGGTACCCTTCCCCGCCGCTTCCGGGGCCATCCGGTGCACCTCCGCCGTGACTTGAGGTCGTCGGCGACTAACTCCGGCGGGCTGACGTGGCCACTTATTGTAACACCCCAAAAATTTAACCACATTTCTATTAAGTAAAATTTGTCCAGATATAAAATTTTGAATTATATTAGGTCTTTTAATAATTCCAGAGTCTTTTCTGTTTTCTGTTTTCTAAAAATTCTTCCCTCCATATAGAAAATTTTAGAAAAATATTGTGGGTTTTGGTAGTTTTCTTAAATCATTTCATTTATATTTTTAAATAACAGTAGGAAATATTTTCATAATAAAACTTGCCCTAAAATAATCCTTTTAATAGCATTTTCAATCTTTGAAATGCTTCTATTGCACTATCACTATTTTAAATAATTCTTTTAAAATTCCACAAAAATTATGAGGGGTCGTCTGATGCCTATAGATCACTTTTATGCAAAAACCCAACTTGGTATTTTCAAAATTTTGAGTAAAACATCCTCTTTTCAATTATGTCCCATTCTTAGGTTATAACTACAACCCTAATTTACCTTGTTCCAACAATTCTGAAATTTTTCCCACTAATAGCACTTCCAACCAATCTCTTAAGTCCAGAAGATCAACTCGATTTGCATCTTGGAAGACCTCCAAATAATTCCCTCAAAATCTTGACCAGAACTGAATTTGGCCAAAACTTGCATTTGCAAGTTATTCTTTTTGTCCAACCAAACTTACCATCATCTCTAACATGTAAGGAGACATCCTCCTGTCAAATTCCACACCCAACAAAGTTCCCTAGCTAGCCCTAGCATTTCATCAAGCGCATTGTGTGCATGGCAGAATCTTGCAACTCCTTTGAACTACATTGGGAACTTGATCATTCTGCCAAAATAACATGTCCATCATCCTTACCACCTTAGTAACCATCACCTTGCCAAAACTCAACTCCACTGGATCACTGTAGCCCACGCTGGCATTCGGTCGAACGCACTGTGTGCGTGCATGATACGTCCATTTTGCATCATGTTTTGCTACTGTTATTTATAGTGTTTTTAATCAATATAACACTTTGTGGAGAAATTCTAATGCCTTTTCTCTCTTAATATGCAAGATTTACACAAGGAGGGAGAATGCCGGCAGCTGGAATTCTAGACCTGAAAAAGCTATGTCAGAGATACCTATTCTGCATATCTCCAAATGAGCTGAAATTTCACGGAGAATTATTTTGGAATAAATGAAAAATATTGGAAGAAATAAGTACCAGAGGGGGCCACTCAGGTGCCCACGAGGCACCAGGGCGAGCCACCCCCCAGGCGCGCCCTGGTAGCTCGTGGGGCCCCTGGCCAGCCTCTGACCCCCATTTTCTGGTATATAAGCCCATTTGCCCTAGAAAAAATATAGAGAAGACTTTCGGGATGGTGCGCCGCCGTCTCGAGGCGGAACTTGGGCAGGAGCACTTTTGCTCTCCGGTGGAGAGATTCTGCCGGGGATACTTCCCTCCGGGAGGGGGAAATCGTCGCCATCGACATCACCAGCGATCCTCTCATCATGGGAGGACTAATCTTCATCAACATCTTCACCAGCACCATCTCATCTCAAACCCTAGTTCATCTCTTGTATTCAATCCTTGTCTCAAAACCTCAGATTGGTACCTGTGGGTTGCTAGTAGTGTTGATTACATCTTTTAGTTGATGCTAGTTGGTTTATTTGGTGGAAGATTATATGTTCAGATCTATTATGCTATTCAACACCTCTCTGATCTTGGACATGATTATGGTTTGTGAGTAGTTACTTTTGTTCTTGAGGACATGGGAGAAGTCTTGTCATAAGTAATCATGTTAATTTGGTATTCGTTCGATATTTTGATGGTATGCATGTTGTTGATTCCCTTAGTGGTGTCGTGTGAACGTCGAGTACATGACACTTCACCATCTTTGGGCCTAAGGGAATGCATTGTGGAGTAGTAATTAGATGATGGGTTGCTAGAGTGACAGAAGTTAAACCCTAGTTTATGCGCTATTCCGTAAGGGGCTGATTTGGATCCATATGTTTAATGCTATGGTTAGAGTTATCTTAATTCTTCTTTCGTAGTTGCGGATGCTTGCGAGAGGGGGTAATCATAAGTGGGAGGCTTGTTTAAGTAAGAACAGCACCCAAGCACCGGTCCACCCACATATCAAATTATCAAAGTAGGGAACGCAAATCAAACAAATATGATGAAAGTGACTAGATGAAATTCCCATGTGTCCTCGAGAATGCTTTGCTTATTATAAGAGATCGTTCCGGCCTGTCCTTTGCCATAAGAAGGATTGGGCTACCTTGCTGCACTCTTTGTTACTATTGCTACTTGTCACTTGTTACAAATTATCTTGCTATCAAACTACTCGTTACCGATAATTTCAGTGCTTGCAGAAAATACCTTGCTGAAAACCGCTTGTCATTTCCTTCTGCTCCTCGTTGGGTTCGACACTCTTACTTATTGAAAGGACTACGATTGATCCCCTATACTTGTGGGTCATCAAGACTCTTTTCTGGCGCCGTTGCCGTTGAGTGAAGCGCCTTTGGTGAGTGGAATTTGATAAGGAAACATTTATATTATGTGCTGAAATTTACTGTCACTTGTCACTATGGAAAGTAATCCTTTGAGGGGTTTGGTCGGGGTATCTTCACCTCGACCGGAAACACAAATAGTTGCTCCTCAACCTACTGCACCTGCTGAAAATATTTATTATGAGATTCCTCCGGGTATGATAGAGAAACTGCTAGCTAATCCTTATGCAGGAGATGGAACGGTACATCCTGATATGCACTTAATCTATGTGGATGAAATTTGTGGATTGTTTAAGCTTGCAGGTTTATCCGAAGATGGAGTTAAGAAGAAAGTATTCCCTTTATCTTTAGAGGGAAAGGCATTAATGTGGTATAGGCTATGTGATGATACTGATACATGGGACTGGAACCGATTGAAACTAGAATTCCATCAGAAATTTTATCCTATGCATTTGGTTCATCGTGATCGGAATTATATATATAATTTTTGGCCTCGTGAAGGAGAAAGCATCGCTCAAGCTTGGGGGAGGCTTAAGTACATGATGTACACATGCCCCAACCATGAGCTCTCAAAAGAAATTATCTTACAGAATTTTATGCTCGGCTTTCTCATGATAATCAAACTATGCTCGATTCTTCTTCGATTGGCTCCTTTATGAAGAAAACTATTGAATTCAGATGGGATCTTCTGGAAAGAATTAAATGCAACTCTGAATATTGGGAACTCGACAAACGTAATGAGTCAGGTATAATACTTGAGTTTGATTGTGTTAAATCTTTTATGGCCACCGATGCTTTTCATAAGTTTAGCACTAAATATGGACTTGACTCTGAGATAGTAGCTTCCTTTTGTGAATCCTTTGCTACTCATGTTGATCTCCCTAAGGAGAAGTGGTTTAAATATCATCCCCCTGTTAAAGAAAAGATTGAGGAACCCATTAGTGTTAAAGAAGAAACAATTGTTTACCATGTTGATCCAGTTGTGCCTACTGCTTATATTGAGAAACCACCTTTTCCTGTTAGGATTAAGGAACATGCTAAAGCTTCAACTGTGGTTAACAAAAGTAATATTAGAGCACCTAGACCCTCTGAACAAATTAAAGTTGAACCTGATATTGCTATGGTTAAAGATCTCTTAGTCGATAATATAGATGGGCATGTTATTTACTTTTGTGAGGAGGCTTCTAGAATTGCTAAACCTGTTAGAAATGAACGAGATATGTTAGACAAGAACAAGCCCATAGTTGGCATTGCTATTATTTCTGTTAAGATTGGAGATCATTGCTATCATGGTTTGTGTGATATGGGTGCTAGTGTGAGTGCTATTCCATTTTCCTTATATCAAGAAGTAATGCATGATATTGCACCTGTTGAAATCGAAGATATTGATGTTACTATTAAGCTAGCGAACAGAGATACTATTACACCACTTGGGATTGTTAGAGATGTTGAAGTCTTGTGTGGTAAAATCAAATACCCTACTGATTTCTTGGTACTTGGTTCACAACAAGATAATTTTTGTCCCATTATATTTGGTAGACCTTTCTTGAATACCGTTAATGCTGAAATTGATTATGTTAAAGAAAAGGTTCGAGTCAAGTTTGGTCATATATCTCATGAATTTAATTTCTCCAAGTTTCATAGACAACATCATGATAAAGAATTGCCTAGTAAAGATGAAATTATTGGTCTTGCTTCTATTGCCGTGCCTCCTACTAATCCGTTAGAACAATATTTGCTAGACCACAAAAACGATATGCATATGAATGAAAGAAATGAAATAGATAAGATGTTCTTTGATCAACCACCTATCCTTAAACATAATTTGCCTATTGAAACTCTTGGAGGCCCTCCTCCACCTAAGGGTGATCCTGTATTTGAATTGAAGCAATTGCCTGATACATTGAAATATGCTTATCTTGATGAAAAGAAGATATATCCTGTTATTATTAGTGCTAACCTTTCAGCGCATGAAGAAAAGAGATTGCTAAAAACTCTGAGGAAGCACCGTGCTGCTATTGGATATACTCTTGATGATCTTAAGGGCATTAGTCCCACTCTATGTCAGCACAAAATTAATATGGAGCCTGATGCTAAACCAGTTGTCGACCACCAACGACGATTAAATCCTAAGATGAAAGAGGTGGTAAGAACTGAAATTAAAACTTCTGGAAGCAGGTATAATCTATCCCATAGCTGATAGTAGATGGGTAAGTCCCGTTCATTGTGTCCCTAAGAAAGGAGGTATTACCGTTGTTCCTAATGATAAAAATGAACTCATTCCACAAAGAATTGTAACTGGTTATAGTATGGTAATTGATTTTAGAAAATTAAACAAAGCTACTAGAAAAGATCATTACCCCTTACCTTTTATTGATCAAATGTTAGAAAGATTGTCTAAGCATACACACTTTTGTTTCCTAGAGCGTTATTCTGGTTTTTCTCAAATACCCGTATCACAACCCGATCAAGAGAAAACCACCTTTACTTGTCCTTTTGGAACTTATGCTTATAGACGTATGCCTTTTGGTTTATGCAATGCACCTGCTACCTTTCAAAGATGTATGACTGCTATATTCTCTGACTTTTGTGAAAAGATTGTTGAGGTGTTCATGGATGATTTTTCCGTTTAACGAACTTCTTTTGATGATTGCTTAAGCAACCTTGATTGAGTTTTGCAGAGATGTGAAGAAACTAATCTTGTCTTGAATTGGGAGAAGTTCCACTTTATGGTGAATGAGGGCATTGTCTTGGGGCATAAAATTTCTGAAAGAGGTATTGAAGTTGATAAAGCTAAGATTGATGCTATTGAGAAAATGCCATGTCCTAAAGATATTAAAGGTATAAGAAGTTTCCTTGGTCATGCTGGTTTCTATAAGAGATTTATTAAAGACTTCTCTAAAATTTCTAGGCCTCTTACCAATCTTTTGCAAAAAGATGTTCCATTTGTTTTTGATGATGATTGTCTAGAAGCCTTTGAAACACTTAAGAAAGCCTTAACCACTGCACCTATTGTCCAACCACCTGATTGGAACTTGCCTTTTGAAATTATGTGCGATGCTAGTGACTATGCTATTTGTGTTGTTCTAGGACAAAGAGTTGATAAGAAATTAAATGTTATCCATTATGCTAGTAAAATTCTAGACAGTGCCCAAAGAAATTATGCTACTACTGAAAAAGAATTTCTAGCAGTTGTGTTTGCATGTGATAAATTCAGATCTTATATAGTTGATTCTAAAGTAACTGTTCACACCGATCATGCTGCTATTAAATATCTTATGGAAAAGAAAGATGCTAAACCTGGACTCATTAGGTGGGTTTTATTGCTACAAGAATTTGACTTGCATATTACTGATAGGAAGGGAGCTGAGAATCCCGTAGCAGATAATTTGTCTAGAATGGAAAATGTTCTTGATGACCCACTACCTATTAATGATGATTTTCCTGATGAACAATTAGCTGTCATAAATGCTTCTCGTAATACTCCTTGGTATGCAGACTATGCTAATTACATTGTTGCTAAATATATACCACCTAGTTTCACATACCAACAAAAGAAAAAGTTCTTCTTTGATTTAAGACATTACTTCTGGGATGACCCACATCTTTATAAAGAAGGAGTAGATGGTATTATTAGACGTTGTATACCTGAGCATGAACAGGAACAAATCCTACGGAAGTGTCATTCCGAGGCTTACGAAGGACACCACGCGGGAGACAGAACTGCACACAAGGTATTACAATCTGGTTTTTATTGGCCTACTCTTTTCAAGGATGCTCGTAAGTTTGTCCTATCTTGTGATGAATGTCAAAGAATTGGTAATGTTGGTAGACATCAGGAAATGCCTATGAATTATTCACTTGCTATTGAACCATTTGATGTTTGGGGATTCGATTTTATGAGACCTTTTCCTAAATCCAATGGGTATACACATATTTTAGTTGCTGTTGATTACGTTACTAAGTGGGTAGAAGCTATTCCAACTAGTAGTGCTGATCATAACACTTCTATTAAAATGCTTAAAGAAGTTATTTTCCCGAGGTTTGGAGTCCCTAGATATTTATTGACTGTTGGTGGTTCACATTTTATTCATGGTGCATTCCGTAAATTGCTTGCTAAATATGATGTTAACCATAGAATTGCATCTCCCTATCACCCTCAAACTAGTGGTCAAGTAGAATTGAGTAATAGAGAAATAAAATTAATTTTGCAAAAAACCGTCAATAGATCTAGAAAGAATTGGTCTAAGAAACTTAACGATGCATTATAGGCTTATAGAACTGCATATAAAAATCCTATAGGTATGTATCCTTATAAAATGGTTTATGGAAAAGCATGTCATTTACCTCTTGAGTTAGAACATAAAGCATATTGGGCAATTAAAGAACTAAATTATGATTTTAAACTTGCCGGTGAAAAGTGGTTATTTGAAATTAGCTCATTAGATGAATGGAGAACCCAAGCTTATGAAAATGCCAAATTGTTTAAAGAGAAAGTTAAAAGATGGCATGATAGAAGAATTCAAAAACGGGAATTTAAAGTAGGTGAGCAAGTTCTATTGTAAAATTCTCGTTTGAGATTCTTTGCAGGAAAACTTCTCTCTAAATGGGAAGGACCTTATATCATCGAAGAAGTTTATCGCTCCGGAGCCATCAAAATAAACAACTCCGAAGGCACTAATCCGAGAGTGGTGAATGGGCAAAGAATTAAGCACTATATTTCAGGTACCCCCATTAATGTTGAAACTAATATTATCGAAATGATTACACCGGAGGAATACATAAGAAAGACCTTCCGGAACACTCCAGAACCCTGAAAAGGAAGAGGTATGTGATACGGTAAGTAAACCGACTCCAAAAATTCCTAAAAAATACTTTCTGTTAGTTTTGGAATATTTAAAAAAATACAAAAATAAGAAACAGCTGAGGGGACCCACCTGGTGCCCACTAGGCACCAGGGCGCCCCCCCCCCTGGCGCGCCCTGGTGGCTCGTGGGCCCCACGTGAGCCTTCCCGACTCCGTTTTCTGCTGCATTACTTGTTTTGCAAAATAAAAAATCTTTATATATATTGCCAGACGTTTTGACCACCGCATCGCAGAAATCTCCTCTGTTCTTGTTTCGTGCTATTTTTCTGACAGATCTAGATCACCATGGCTCCCCAAAAGCTCCATGCCAAGCACCGCATTGTGCAACCATCGCCGGGCAAGCGCCCCTACAGCGAGGTTTACTATGAGTTGTCGTTGGGAGAGGAAGACAATGGCAAGGAGAACAAGGTCGAGGAAGTTGCAGGAGCCCAGGCTCCGGAAGGAGGGAAAGCCATCCCCACGGAGGAGACCGCAGAGAAGGGAGATATCCTTCAACCCTTATATGATCATCTCTCCCCATCCGTAATAGAAGCCCTAAGAGTCTTTGAAAAAGTTAGTGTTCGGAATACATCTCTCACTCGTGAAGTTATTCTGTTGGAAGAGCAAAATATCGCCCTTCGGAGCATCAATCACAGATTGATGTATCTGCTTGAGCTGAAGGACAAGCTCGATACTTCATCATCACCACCATCACCGAAGAAGGAAACTTGAGCACATGGGTATGGGCACTCCCCTTGGCTTGTGCCAAGCTTGGGGGAGGTGCCCCGGTATCGTATCACCATCACTTTTATTATCTTTACCTATTTTTAGTTTGATCCTTAGTTATTTCGTGATTTAGTTCAATAAAAGTTTAGTATGATCTATTTTCGAGTGTTAGCTTCGTGATCTATCTATCTATGTAATCGAGTTGAGAGTTATATAATAAAGAGTAGTTTGAGTTTTTGCTTCTTTACTTTCATGTTCCAATCCTAGCAATGAAAATAATGAAAAAGATCATATGCTAATCTTATGGAAAGTAATGACATTACATAAAGAAAAGTATAAGTGGTAAAATTTATTGGAAGTTAACAAGCATAGTATTAGTCAATGATGCAATTCATGAAAAAGTTAATAAGGGAAGAGAAGATTCACATGCAAATATACTATCTTGGACATCTTTTATGATTGTGAGCCCCCATTAAGTATTTTATGCCAAATTGTTGACATTGGACAAGGAAGACAACGTTATGAATTATGTTTGTTCATATTCACACAAAAGTTATATTGTTATAGATCCTCCAACATGTGGTACTTGCCCAATATCTTTGCTAGCCAAAAATCCACACCAAGTAGAGATACTACTTGTGCTTCCAAAACCCTTAAACCCAGTTTCATGTCATGAGAGTCCACTATATCTACCTAGGGATTGAACAAGATCCTTCAAGTAAGTTGTCATCGGTGCAAAAAGCAATAAAAATTGCCTCTAAATATGTTTGAACTATTATTGTAAGGGAAATAAGCTTTGTACGAACTTGTGATGGTAAAGAAATAAAAGCGACAGACTGCATAATAAAGGTTGCTATCACAAGGGGCAATATAAAGTGACGTTCCTTTGCATTAAGAGCTCTTGCATCCAACAACAAAAAGCGCATGACAACCTCTGCTTCCCTGTGCGAAGGGCCTATCCTTTACTTTTATGTATTTACTTTTTATGCAAGAGTCAATAGTGTTCTCCTCTATTTCCTTTTTATTTTTCTCTTTTGCAAGCATCATGTGGTGGGGAAAGATCTAAGCACATATATCCAGTTGGATATGAGTGATCATGAGTTATTACTGTTGACATCACCCTTGAGGTGAATAATTTGGGAGGCGAAATCACAAGCCCCTATCTTTCTATGTGTCTGGCTAAAACTTTTTGCTCCATATATATGTCGTGAGTGTTAGCAATCATAGAAGACTAAATGATGGTTGAGTATGTGGACTTGCTAAATATCTCCTACATGAGACCCTTCCTGAAAATATGATGAATTGCAATTGCATTGTTGACTGAGAATATAGTTTGTTAGTTTTCAAGGAAGTTTATGCCTTGCACTCCATTGTTGTGATGATTTGTTACTTGCTCATGAGAAGTTTATGATAAAAAATATTGATGTTATAACAATGATCATGATGCTACTGTGTCTGTATTTTGTTTTTATCGACACATCTCTCTCTAAACATGTGGACATGATTATCGATATCGGCTTTCGCTTGAGGACAAGCGAGGTCTAAGTTTGGGGGAGTTGATACATCCATTTTGCATCATGTTTTGCTACTGTTATTTATAGTGTTTTTAATCAATATAACACTTTGTGGAGCAATTATAATGCCTTTTCTCTCTTAATATGCAAGATTTACACAAGGAGGGAGAATGCCGGCAGCTGGAATTCTGGACCTGAAAAAGCTATGTCAGAACCTATTCTGCACATCTCCAAATGAGCTGAAATTTCACGGAGAATTATTTTGGAATAAATGAAAAATATTGGAAGTAAGAAGTACCTGAGGGGGCCACCCAGGTGCCCACGAGGCACCAGGGCGCGCCACCCCCCCCCCCCCAGGCGTGCCCTGGTACCTCGTGGGGCCCCTGGCCAGCCTTTGGCCCCCATTTTCTGGTATATAAGCCCATTTTCCCTAGAAAAAATATAGAGAAGACTTTCGGGACGGTGCGCCGCCGTCTCGAGGCGGAACTTGGGCAGGAGCACTTTTGCTCTCCGGTGGAGAGATTCTGCCGGGGATACTTCCCTCCGGGAGGGGGAAATCGTCGCCATCGACATCACCAGCGATCCTCTCATCGTGGGAGGACTAATCTTCATCAACATCTTCACCAGCACCATCTCATCTCAAACCCTAGTTCATCTCTTGTATTCAATCTTTGGCTCAAAACCTCAGATTGGTACCTGTGGGTTGCTAGTAGTGTTGATTACATCTTGTAGTTGATGCTAGTTGGTTTATTTGGTGGAAGATTATATGTTCAGATTTATTATGCTATTCAACACCTCTCTGATCTTGGACATGATTATGGTTTGTGAGTAGTTACTTTTGTTCTTGAGGACATGGGAGAAGTCTTGTCATAAGTAATTATGTGAATTTGGTATTCGTTTGATATTTTGATGATATGTATGTTGTTGATTCCCTTAGTGGTGTCGTGTGAACGTCGACTACATGACACTTCACCATCTTTGGGCCTAAGGGAATGCATTGTGGAGTAGTAATTAGATGATGGGTTGCTAGAGTGATAGAAGCTTAAACCCTAGTTTATGCGCTATTCCGTAAGGGGCTGATTTGGATCCATATGTTTAATGCTATGGTTAGAGTTATCTTAATTCTTCTTTCGTAGTTGCGGATGCTTGCGAGAGGGGGTAATCATAAGTGGGAGGCTTGTTCAAGTAAGAACAGCACCCAAGCACCGGTCCACCCACATATCAAATTATCAAAGTAGCGAACGCGAATCAAACAAACGTGATGAAAGTGACTAGATGAAATTCCCATGTGTCCTCGAGAACGCTTTGCTTAGTATAAGAGATCGTTCCGGCCTGTCCTTTGCCATAAGAAGGATTGGGCTACCTTGATGCACTCTTTGTTACTATTGCTATTTGTCACTTGTTACAAATTATCTTGCTATCAAACTACTCGTAACCGATAATTTCAGTGCTTGCAGAAAATACCTTGCTGAAAACCGCTTGTCATTTCCTTCTGCTCCTCGTTGGGTTCGACACTCTTACTTATCGAAAGGACTACGATTGATCCCCTATACTTGTGGGTCATTAGTGCACTAGGCATGGCCAGAGCGCCCGCAGTGCATGACAGAATGCCGCCCGAGCCCTGCCGCCCCAGCTGCTGCCTCCCCTGGCTGGCTCCGCACCTCTGCTAGCCTCCCGCGCCAGCCACAACCTCCCCCGCACCTTTCCCGCACCAGAGCTCTCCCCCTGGCGCCGCCCTCCACCAGCCAACGCCGCCACCGACACGCGCAGGTCGCTGTTATGGGCCGGCCAAGCCACTTGGCCGTTTCTGAGCTAGCCAGTGCACCCTAGCTCTAAGTGCTAACTGCCCGAGGCCAGTCGCCCTCAACCACCTCGCCGCCGACCACTATTCGCCATGAATGGCCGCCGCCGCAGTTAGCTCGGAGACGGCGCCGCCCAAGCCGCCGGAGCCCTTTGATCCAACCAGCGCGCCTGAAGCTTAGCTGCCAACCACCACCGTCCTCACCGACCTCCACCGTTCGCCACCGACCACGCCAGCTACCCCATCCGGCCATGAATAGTGAGCTCCGCCGTGGCCAGTCTCTGGAAGCGGTGAACCGACCTCTCCCTGCCTATATAAGGGCCACCCGAGCTCCCTCAGCCGATCACCACATCTCCCTTCCCCTCTCTAGTCTTCCCCGAGTAGCCAAGCAACCGGAAATAGTCGCCTTCTTCCTCTCCGGCAGCCACTGCCGCCGCCACTTCCTCGAATAATTCCACGCCTCCAGAGCCTCCCTCTTTTCATTTTCTTTCCAGTAGCTCCCTCTTGAACTCACAAATCCATTCCACCTCTTGATTCTGCTCGGGATCGATCATGGGAGAAAGCCCCTTCCACCCGACGCCGCCGTCCGCTGGAGAAGATCGCCGTCGGTGACTCCGTCCACCCCAGAGGCTGAGACGGGTACCCAAAGGATCGCCTTGACCTCCTGAGCACGCACATGTGCTCAACTCTCTGTGGGTCGCCGCCGTTCGCCGGCAATCGCCGCCGGTGAGGCCCCCTATTCTGTCGAGGAAAGAGGAGGCGCGGAGCTGACCAGTCAAACCTGACTGATGGGCCCGCGGGACCCACCGTCAGTGACTGGAGGTCACGCGCACGCTGTTAAGTGGAGACGGGTTTTCCCGAAGCCGTCTTCGCGCGAGGAAAACGTATACCCCTGAGTACGCCTTCGACGTCGGCAGACCTCCCGCGCGGCCGAGCGACTGGGCCTGGCCCAGTGGCACCATGCAGCTAAACCTCGCCTAGTGCGCGCCTCTGCCTGTCCGCCAGGGTGATTTTCTGTCTTTTTCCTTTATCCGGAGACGTAAATATTTCCACAGGATTCATTTAAAATTCAAATGAGACAATACAAAGTTATAGGAGCTTATAAAATTGTTCTCTATTTAACTAGGCTCAGTGAACATTTTTCCTAAGCTTTGTTTCTGTTGGATCTATTAATTAGTCCATTTCCTCATTTATTTCAGCTTAGAAATTCCCTAGGAAAATCATATGAACTCCAAATCATTTGATTCTTTTTCCTACATTCTTTATTTTTCCTCTAGTTTATTTTAGTATTTATTTCAAAGTTTTCCAAACAACTTTTTGGTACTGTTGTGAAACTACGGGATAATTGCATTATTTTGAAAATAGGAAAATGGCGGGAAGATAAAATTTTCAAAATTTTGGAGTGCTCCCAACACTTCTGCATGCTCAAGGCAAGCATCTTGAACATTTTATATGGTGAATGCATGGTTGATTGTGTGCAAGAATAACTGAATCATGAATATGTTGAATTCAAATAATATTTGCATATTGTTAGTTATACATGCATGATCACTTGATAATATTTTATCTTCATCTAAATATGAAGTATGAGTGAGTATGGTTACTTTCACATGTCACATATGCCTATGTTGGTCCGGACTAATCTGCAGGAAAGAATCAGTCATGAGAAAAATGACCGTGAGACTAAAATCTCATTGTGACGAGAATGATCAGTGAGGGCATGTTGGGACATGCCAGGTGGTGACCCTGTTGGGTACTACCAAGAAAATATATTGTACTAACCACTGCAGGAAAACTTAAACCTCCTGAGTTGACCGTAGATCGAGTCTTGTTCCGGTAACCCCCATACTTGTTTCGTGCTGCTACTTGTCCTTGCCACAGGTAGGGTACGGTTCAGTAAGTTGTTAACCCCTTTCATTGCACACAACGTACAGAGAGGCCATGGTGAAAGATACCAGAGGCCTCTGGTAGGCATGTCACCTGGTCAGGGGGCATGGGTGTATCCGGCTGGGCCGAGAGGGGGGCACCCCTTGTAATCCGTGCGTTATAAATAGTGATCCCATGCTATTCGAGACGATGGTCTCCCCGTCTTAGAGTTTTTCTTGAACGATGCTTTCGGTGATTCTTGCCATCTGGAAAGTTAATCTGGTGTGTGCTGGTTAGGTGTGTTTTCAACCCAAAGGCTGTAATTGGAATTAGTCAGCGTCTCGGTATTGGCTAAAGAAATCCTTTACTTGTGGGTAAAGAGTACACCCTCTGCAGAGTTTTAAAACCTATTCGAATAGCTATATCCACGGTTAAGGATTACAGTCTGGGTTGGTCAAGTGTCGGTCTTAGTGTCGATCCTCAGAGGAAATAATTAAAATTGAGCATGATTCATTTTTGCAGGATGATTATTATCGCTACGGATGCTATCATGAATATTATTGTTAACATGAATATTATTGTGGACTAACCATTTTGTTCTATGGTATCTCTTGGGATGGCTAGTCCACCTGGATACTCATTTCTATTTTCTTTTCTGAGTATCACTTGGGATGCTTAGTCCACCTGGATACTCATTTCTATTTTTCTGGGTATCACTTGGGATGGCTAGTCCACCTGGATACTCATTTCTATTTTTCTGGGTATCACTTGGGATGGCTAGTCCACCTGGATACTCATTTCTTTTCAAGACCTCTCAAGGCGTCGCATTTAGACACCCGTTTGGCATTTCTTCTCAAGACCTCTCAAGGCGTCGCATTCAGACACTCGTTTGGCGTTTTTCTTGGAATTCCTTGGGCGGTCCAACGCCCGATGTTCCATTTTATATTCTTGGTTTATTACTAAAATGATATATTATTTCATCCACACCGTATTAATATTTATCATGCCATGCTTTAATTTCGGTCAGCATATGCATATAAATTAATCCATCATGATCATATGCACTCTACTGCATTTGATATACCTTTTGTTCATAATGCTTGCGAGTACATTCAAACATACTCACTGGCTTGTCCCTTGCTATTTAATTGGCCAGGTCAGGATTTCAACGAGGAGTACTACAACGACGTCCATGCGGACTATGAGCCTGAGATAGCGGCCACGCGAGATAGGAGTTATCCCGGTCAGCCATTCCTGTGGGAGTGGAGTCCCACCAGAAATGGAGATTTGCTAACCGCTTCCTCCATCCGCTTTTAGAAATCATTGTTGTATCAGTAGACCTTTATGGTCTTGTATTCAATTCTTGTAACTGCTTGGAATTCTGTATCAAGAAAGTGTCCACCAGCAAACAGTAATCCTGGGGCTGGTGACGACACGAGGGGTTAATTTCTGGGATATTGTGTCCCGGAAATCCGACCCCGACACTTATTAGGCACTAACCACCATAGTTAGTTTAGCAGTAATGACCTTCCATGGGTCGCTGACAGTGGGGCCCAGGGAGCTAATGTTTAGTTTAGATTTAATTAACTCAGTTAATCAGCAGTGTGAAACTGACATGCGGGACCCACACGTCAGCTTTGAGCTGGACCGCCCCTGTTGACTGCTGATGTCACCCTGATGCAGTAAAGCATTTTTCTGGATTTAGTTTAATTCAAGATAACCAGGAAATTCAAGAATATGTTATAAACTTCAAAAATTCATAGAAATTCAACCGTAACTCCAAATGGAATAATTTATATATGAAAAATGATCAAAAAAATATGAAGAATCTGTTTATGCCATGATCATGCATGTTTGAACAAGTTAACCTCGTTGGATAGGACAAATGATGATTAGAGCAATTTATGAAATAACATTTGGAGTTGGAATTTGATCTTGTTTGAATTCCACTTCAATTAACTTGCCTAAGTATTGCATTAGATCAATTCAGTACCTTAAATTGTCATGTCATTCATTTGTATGTGCATTGCATTGAATGTTTCCTCTTCTATTTGCCGGTGTTGTTCCTTCTTGGTAGAAGACGATTCCGACATTGTGATCGTTAACACCGATGAAGAGCTAATAGCTATACTATCTTCAGAAGTGCCAGGCAAGCAAACCCCCCTTGAGCATTCTGATACAATCCCATTCTCTCGCTCCTGCTCTCTTTTATTGCATTAGGACAACAACGATTCAACTGTTACTTGCTGCGGTAGTTGAACCCATTCCTCTGCATGACCTATCTTTGCCACAGTAAATAGTAAAACCCACTAGCATGAGTTGGAATTGCTTGAGCCATGTTGTGCCTACTCATCCAAGCTTGCTTATTATGCTTGCTATTGCTTAGAGTTGTCTCAGGTCTGATCCATCTGGGCGATGAATTGGAATGGTTGTGAACATGTCCTATTGATGAGAGCTAAGTGTGTGACCACGTTTTGGTAAAGGTAGCGATGAGAGGCCATGTAGGAGTACATGGTGGGTTGTCTCATTGAGACCGTACTTAAGAACTGAGTTTCGTGTTTGTGATCCAAGAACAATTACTACCACACATTGGGCTCCGGGCGCTCCAAGCTCTCTCGACTTATTAATCGCCTTGATCTCTATCCAGGAGTCGCAACTAGTTTCTGGTGTTTGTAGGATATGTGTTGGCGGCCGTGCATAGCACTGACCTTAGGGGTGGGCTATGATGCGGTAGAGACACCGAGGCACGGTGTACCAAGTGACACCCGAATGGTGCTCTTGGGCACCCTGCTCTCATCATTTGGGGCCGTGATAGAAACTTCGGCCGGACTTCCTTTGCGGATACAACCTCAAATAGGCGATAAACCTGGACTAGAGTCTTGTGTGGTTAGTCAGGTCGTGGCCGACACCCTCGCCAGGCTTCCGCTTGAAGGTTGCCGAGATACATGACGTGTATATGGTGGTAAGTGGTGAGAGCGTGTGTGAAGAAGTACACCCCTACAGGGTTATCAAACTATTCGAATAGCCGTGTCTGCGGAAATGGACTACTTGGAAGCTTACATTGTTGATAGACAAGTTGAAATGGATACTCTAAAATGCGCAAGATAAGCGTGGGTGCTATGGATGGCCTTCCCGTAGGGAGACGGGAGCGGATCCATAGTGGTGTATGTTGTGGTGACTATGTGGACTCGTGTGTGCTCTCTCACCCCAAAAGAAGTTACTGGTAGTCGTAGTTCAGGATAGCCACTGAGTCAAAAGTTGGCTTGTTGCAGTTAAATTCATTGATACCTGATGCATAAGTAGATAGTTCTGATTTAAGTCTTGCTGAGTACCTTTGTACTCACGGTTGCTTAATTTATGTTTTGCAGAGGAGACCTCAGTCTCACTAGTAGTTCCGTGTGGGCTTCGACGAGTAGCTTGGGAATCTCAGACAAAGGTCTGGCTCCTATGGAAGGTCTTGTAGATAGACAGGCTTTCTAGCCTTCTTTCTTTTCAGCTGTCTGTACTCAGACAGGTTTATGCTTCCGTTGCTTATATGACTTTGTATGTTGGGTCATGAGACTCATGTTTGTAATATCATGCTATGTATGGCTCTTCGGAGCCTCTTAAATAAATACTTTGAGTCGTAGAGTTATGTTGTGATGCCATGTTGTATCTACACATATCATGCATATTGTGTGTATGTTTTGAAATGCATTGATATGTGTGGGATTCGACACCTAGTTCTTCCACTGAGCCTTGGTAGTTCGCTACTGCTCTGGAACACATGGATTGACCGACATGTATCCTTCTTTGCTCCTGTGTCTATCCCTATGGGGAAATGTCATGTGGTGTTACTGGAGTCTTGATAGCTTGCTACAGCCCAGTACACACGTTGATGACCGACACGTGCATTGCTGGGTTACCTATGCTTGTCCCTGTATGTTTGTGCCACCTTGGTTTATGACTAGTCATGTCGACCCGGGTTCTCTGTCATATGGATGCTAGCATCACAATCATATACGTGAGCCAAAAGACGCAAACGGTCCCGGCCAAGGTAAAGGCGGCAGTCATGGGTTACTGTGCGTGAGGCCGCAAAGTGATATGATGTGTCTTATGCTAGATCGGTGTGACTTAGGATCGGGGTCCCGACAGCTTTGGTATCAGAGCCTGACTGCCTGTAGGAATACCAAGCCAAACTGGTCGATGTCGAGTCTAGAAATGCTTTAGTTATATAGGGGAATTAATTGTGGAAGGGAATGTAAGATTCTTTTTACTCCTTTGCTTGTGTCACTCTAAGTTCTGAGTCCCCCTCATCTTTTCTATGCGGTTAAGAAACTAGGCTTTCTCATCTATCTATCAGGATGACTTGTTACTATGATGGAGACTTATAGGAAAGGTGTTGTCTTCTCGGATCGGTGTTTCCATAATAATTCAGTTGTTTTGTTGTCAGTTGTCGTGCAGGTTGTCTCATTTTTCATGCCCGTACAGCCGTTATGCTGTCCGAGTTGTCCCAGGTTTCTAAATAATCTGATGCATTTGCAACCTCTTTTCTCCCCGTTCCCGATGTCTTTTGGGCCAAACTAACCACACTAAACATTGTGTTGAGGTATTCCATTACCTTGACATAATTGTTGCAGTTTTTAGGAAACTAGGATATCTCAGAGAACCACCCAGAGGTTCGGCCTTTGTGTTGTATCCCCAGTGTGATAATTCTGGCCATCATTTTTGAAAGCATCTCATGATGTTATTTAGTTAGTAGGTATTCCATTCCTGAGTTCCTGAACCCAAGATTCACTCTACTTATTTCATGTTGATAGAGATTGTAGCTCCTTTAGGTTGGTTAGTAACCTTGCTTAGTCCTCAAGGTCCATGGTATATCATTCTTCCAAATACCATGAACCATCCATGGTAGAAGTTCTTTTGAACCAAAAGATCACAACAATAGTGCTCCTGATGAGTTCTCCATTCTACATTGTGAATCTGCCAATCCTCTCCATCTGCATGGGTGTCTGGAAGAAATATGTTGGACTTGTTCGACATGCTAATCCATGCATCCACAACTCAGAGAATCTTGTGTTCCTTTGAGTTGTCCCTCTTCAGTTCTATTCTGACCATCATCTACCAATTGATAGTCAAGAGTAATTGTGCATTCGTGTTCATCGATGCCTGTTATTTTTGTTGTCCGTCAAGCCATTCTATTTCGGAATGACTAGGAGAAACAAACTCTAGCACCTCATCCATTTCTTGGATTGGGTCAAAGCAATTGTATTCCGCTGATCAAGAGGCCAATCCAGCTTCTAGTCTGTTCTACCTTGGAGTGTTACCATCTTTATGTCAAGAATGTCATGGGAATTGCACATCATCTTATGGATTCTTGATTCAGTGATACTTCTCGCCACCATCATTTATTTCTCGGTCCCCGTGTTGTTGTAACCAGAATACCGACAAGTGAATCGTGATGTGTGAAATCAATACTCCTAGCAACCTCGTTACCTTGTAGTTAATGGACGATAATTTCATTCTTAGCGTGCTGGTTATTGAATTATCATTCTAAAATTGATCGTGCTACCTAGTCCATTATTCCTGGTGCACTCTTCGATCAACGAGTTAGGATTGTGCCAATCCCTCACTCTTTTGATCATATCATCTTGCCCTGAAAAGCAAGATTGTTCTCGAGCTTAGTAACATATCGTTGGTTCATGATTTTCCGAGTATCTTCTCGAAAGAATTACCAGGTTGTCCCCTGACCGTTATGATGAGTTCATGATCAAGTTGGTTTCTTGTAAACCACCATTTCTCCAAGAATCTGTGTTGGATACCCCTAAGCTAGTTGGTTAAGCTAAACAACAACTTGGAGAGTTGGAAGATAAAGGCTTATCTGACTTAGTTCGTTCCAAAGGGGATATTTTGTGTGTGTGTGTGTGTGTGTGTTGAAGAAAGATGATATCTTCATCGATTGATCTTCGTGGTCAATTGTTGGATCTATTGTCTTATCTAATCTTTGATTTGAGTATGGGCTATCGTCAAATCAAATCAGAACCAACGATTTTCGTAATGTTGTCTTACTCGTGGTTGTTCCTCGAGCATGCACCATTATATCTTTTGGTCTAACCAATGCTATCACCTTGTTCACATAATTATGGAATTCCATCTATATGCAAATCTCGGTGAATTGTTGTTGAGCCCATCGACAATATCTTCTTCCTCTCCATGATTCATGTTGAACATCAAGCTAGTGTTGGAAACTTGTGTAAGCATTTACTTCATGTCTCGTTCATGGAGCATATGTTTGGATGAAGAAGTGACTTCCTCTAATTCACGTGTATTTGATGTAAGTTGCCACCGTGAATTCGAGAAAGCTTGTTTTTGCTTCCTCTGGAATCATTCCAAGTCAGTTATGCATGTACGAAGTATACCATGGTTTGGTAGATTTGCAACCTCCATTCCACATGTATTTCCTATCACACCAAGCCACTGATTGATTTGTTCAAGATAAAGGAGTCTGTTCTAAAGTGTTAATCCTTTAGACTTCTGCGCGGAGACTTCGATATTATTAACGATGGTTCCCAACCAGAACTCAGTAGTATTTTGTTGTAAGATTTCTATGTGGCCATGATTGTCCTGGACATTCTGTTCACATGTATCTTGCAAACCAGCTCATGTTTTGGAGCTTGCTTCTATAGTTCATTTCTGAGAATCTTGCAACGTCATCTTGTCGATTTGTGTTGCAAACTTTCCTTTTCAGACATGCTGAGTCTGAAATATCCTGACACCAACCAGATCTGAATCTTAGGCAGATATGATGGTTGGAACATTCCTCAAGAACTATAATATTGATCTTTCTAAACCGGTAAGGTGGATGTTGTGGCTAACACACCTAGCCGGAAGACCTATTATTATAATATCTTGTATCAGCAACATTAGCATTCCCCCATGAGGATTTGATATGACTTACTCTAGAAGTTGTTCCTTATGGATCCTTTGTGTTCCTGAAGTCCGACCTTTACTTGATGACCTTATCGATGGTGCTTTTAAGCATGATCGTGGTATCTAGTACATCGAGGAGAACATTAGAAGCGGGGTGCTAAATGTCTCTCGGTCGATCATCCATATTTTGTTTCCTTGGCCTCGCTAAGGTGAAATCTGAGAAAGTGTTAGCTTTCTTTGTATCCGCATCCTCCATCATTATTCATCATGGTAGTATGAAGTGTTGCTAGGATCTTTGGCATAGATGCTGGAAAAACCCTGATGAGTATGGAAATGCTCAAGTTCTTGAAAGCACGCTCAGAAACCAGGTTATATCCTCGGTATCAATTGGATTGTGCCTTCCATTGCCGAGTTGTTCTATAACCATAGTTTCCTTCCAGCCTGAGTATGTCATTCTTTCGAATTCCTTCAAGCGATCATTTGTGATTATGCCTCAGCCTGGTATAAAGAGTTTCAATGATCTCTAAATCAAAAGTAATTCTTTTTGCCACTTAAGGGAATAATTCTACGAGCCACCTCCCCTAAGGTGCCCCGTTATGGTGTCAAGGGCAACTTAACTCCTTCGCTACTTTGAAACCTCTTCACCATCTTACTTAAGCATGGAATTGTTGCCTACCAAATTGAACCTTCGTCTTCTGCTTCTTTCCATCGCTCCTGATATGTGTTTGTGTCTTAGCTCAAGAGTTGTTCTTACGTCTCATTCCATGAGTTGATCATGAGTTGCTCGATCTTCGAGAACATCGATTCCTGTATTGTTTCTCTCTCTTGTCATCATGTTGGGTGAAGTTCTCAAAGGCAAGGATGTCAAGATCAATATGGTGTAATGGATCAACATCTTCGAGAAGTGCAATCTGAATCGCGAAGATTGTGTTAGTTTTGTGTCCCCTTTTTCTTCTTACCTCATGTCTTGAATCTCGGGACGAGATTCTTGTTTAGTGGGGGTGAGTTGTCACAGCCCTAGAATTGATTGTAAATAGTTGCATTAAAGCATCCATGCATCATGTTAAATTCAAAGGAAATTTGAATTGGGGATGACCAAACCTTAGCACCAAAGTAATTCAAATAGGTTCAACTCAAAATATTTTCAATGAAGCCAAAATGCCCTTCAGAAAAGTTCATCATTTTTCAAATGGGTGAAAACCTTTGCCAAAAATGGTGCAATTTTTCTAGGTCATTTATGGATTTTTGTATTAAATCAAACTGTATTTGAATTGGAGCATTTAATTGCTATAAATAATTTAAATGCTCCAATAATTCTGTAAACCATTGAGGGCTGTTGGAAATAATTCAAAATGTGCCCACGATTTATTTCAGGAGTTATAAAAATGATTTAGTATTTTTACTTAATCAAAACAGAGAAATGAAAATTAGAAAACAGAAACAAATGAAGAGAGAGAGAGAGAGAGAGGGAGAGGAAGGCCTACCTGGGCCACTTACCTGGCCGGCCCAACCCAGCTGGCCGCTGCCAGTCGTCCCCCACCTCTGCCAGTAGGCAGAGGCAGGACAGCGCACGGTGCGCGCAAGGGCGCCAAGCCACCAGGCTGCTTGCCTGCGTCCCCAGACCATGGCGACGACGCGAATGACCTCCTGGCTTTCATCTGGATCGAGCCGACCCATCCACTCGCCCCCTGCCCTCTTGTAACATCCCCATGTATTAAGCTACAGTGATCACCCTCTGATAATGCCAAGTCACCATGGTTAACAAGCTTGATCAACATTTGGTTTCATATCTCATTTCAAATTCCACTCTAAATCAAATTCAAATTGCAAGTGAAATTTAAACTTTCACAAACATGTCTGAAAAATTGTTCATATTTTAGCAAATAATCCATAACTAATTTTGTTCAGGAAAACAACATCACCTAAATTACCAAATTGCCGTGGAAATTCAAAATAGTACCAAAACAGCAATATTTAATCCATTTTCATTTAATTAAAATTCAAATGAAATCATTAGGCCTCCAAACCTTTTTCTGGCAGTGATAAATATTGTATGGTATTTATTGATCCAAGTCTCATATTTTACAAAACTGAAATGGTGGCTAAACATTTTTCAAAAGGAAAAAGAAATAAAAGCAGAAGAAAAGAAAAGGAAAAGGGCACTATGGACTGGGCTCTAGTCCACAGTGCTAGGCCCAGCCCATCTCCCCGTCGTCTCCCACTTCCCTCCTCCACGCGTCGATGGCGACCGAGGTAGAGCGCCGTCGCAGCTGCGCCATCGTCGCCTCCGAGTTGCTACAGGAGCCCCTGGGGGGATAAGAACGCCGCCGTGGCCCTCGGGGATGAGGCCAGGATCTTTTTCCCCTCTCCCCTTGCTCGCTTGCTTCCTCTCCCGCCATGGCCGCCTCGGCCGACGCCGTCGCGAGCTCCCCCGCGTAGCCACCGCCGCCGCCTCGCCTCGTCACCATGCCAAATCGCTCCGCCGTCGACCCCTACTTCCTCTGCGACAACCAGCGCGAGCCGGGAGCCACTGCAACGCCGGATCGGACGACGTCTTCTTCCTCGGCCCCGACAAACTCCGACGACAATTTCGGCGCCACCGAGCCTCCCCCGAGCCCACTGAGCACATCTGCAGGCGCCCAGTGAGCTCCCCTTCCTCTCCCCTCTCTCCCCTGTCCATCTCCGCGCTGTAGTCGCCGTTCCCGCCATGGTCGAACGCATCGACGCCGTCGAGCTCGCCGCCGTGCTCACAGCCGCTGTCACGCGCGTCCGAGCTCACCGTTGAGCTCCTGGGGTTCCCAGGAGCCCAACGGACAGACGCACATGTCTCACCGTGCCCCGCAACACCGTTTCCACCCATGCCCGATTCCGGCCACCGCCCGCCGTCGACGCTCTGGCCAGCTCCGGCCATCTCAGCCTGCGCCACCGCCACCAAACGATGCAGCATCGAGCCCTCGTTCGAATGCCGCAAACCGCGCGCGAAACGGCTCGTCGTAGCCGATTTCCGCCGCCTCCCGTGCGCCTCCGCCGCGTTTGGAGGTCGCCGCCGACGTGGCTGGCCTGGGGCAACCCCTGGGTCGCTGACCAGTGGGCCCCAGGGGCCCAGTTGACTGGGTTGACCAGTCAACTGTGCTGACAGGGCACCCTGTGCCACTGACAAGTGGGCCCCCGCGTTTAATTAAAACTAATTTGAATTTAAACTAATCTGTTAATTTAATTAGTCGCTGACAGATGGGGCCCACCTACTAATTAATCCTTTTTAGTTAATTTAAACCATTGGATTAACTAATGTGTATGACATGTGGGACCCAGCGGTCAGGTTTAACCTGGACCAGCTGGTGTTGACTACTGATGTCATCCTGACGTCATGCTGATGTCCTAAGTCACTATTTTGGATAATTCGAATTTAATAATTAAAACAATTCCAGAAATTCAATAAAACTTTGAAAAATCATATAAAATAAACCGTAACTCGGATGAAAATATTTTATATATGAAAAATGATCAGAAAAATATGACGAACCCGAATACGCCCTCCATGTAGTTGTCAGATGCCTCCAACACTGCAATCATGTAACCTTCCCCTCGGGATCGTCTGACCGATAATCACCCGGAGCTGGGAGAACACTCCCGGATATTTTCCCGCTCCGACCAAAATACCTAGCACTGCATTAGAACACCATTACCACTGCATATTGCCATGTCATGCATTTGTGTTGCACTGTTTGCCATGTATTTATTGTTTCTTCCCCCTCCTTCTCTCCTGATAGACCCCGAGACTACCGACGACACTGTTGAGTACGACTACGTCGTCGACGACCAGACCCCTTCAGCAGAGCTTCCAGGCAAGCAAAACCCCCTTGATCATCCAAATATCGCCTACTCTTTCTCTCTATTGCTTGCATTAGAATTGCTTCTATTGATATTCCGATAGCTCCTATTCTGATGCATAGCCTGATTTCGTCGCCTACTATTGATACCTTACCTGCTATCCTATGATGCTTAGTTAGGTATGCTATGTTTCATCAGCTGGCCCTTCACCCTTGTCCGTTTGCCAGGCTTGTTATCGGGCCGTGATGACATTGGGTGATGATCACGGAAATGTTACATTACTGCAATACTTTAAACTGTTAAAGTCGGGCCGGCTCCAAGAGTGTCCACGAGATAATTAAACAAGACGGGTTGAACCCAAGGGTACCCGCGAGTGATATTGTGGTGGAACGACAGGGCAGGTGGAGACCACCTAGGAGAAAGGTGGGCCTGGTCCCGGGTCGTGGTCCACGTGTTACCAAGTTAGAGCGACAGGAACCCTGTTCGTCTCTGCGAGCTACTAAAACACACCTAACGGATTTGGGTATTTGATCTGAGTTGGCCGCTGGCCTATACGCACTACCACCACACGGGATAATGGTTTAATGGGGCCCTCTACGTCGTATGTTCCTTCCAAAAGCGATCCAGATGTCATAGTTCAGAGATGCGGGCTGACCGTTGGGGTGGGCTGGTTATGTCACTTGTGTATACAGTGTCGCGCCTGGGCCCCGACCAGCCACGCAACGTGCAGGAGTGCAGAGGGCGATGGGCCCAAGACCCCTTCGCACTTAGGATTTAGACCGGCGTGTTGACCTCTCTGGAGAGTCTAGGTTGGTCTACGGCGTGTCGATTACCTGAGGCCGGGCATTACCCAGCAAGTGTGTCCGGCCAGATGTAATCGAGCGTGTTGGGTAATAGTAGTGCACCCCTGCAGGGAAGTGATCTATTCGAATAGCCGTGTCCACGGTAACAGGATGCTCGGAGTTGTATCCTGATCTACTACAACTATGAATGGATACCGTTACAATGTTAAACTGTTACTACTACTCTTGGGATCACTTTCTCGCAAGGTAGTCGAGGAAGGATCTTAGGGCATTGCTATTATATACTTATTATTATATGCTGATGTGTTCTATTCTCTTCTGATGCTGCAAGATTGCTTCAAGATGCTAGTCTTCGATAGGCTAGACCTTCCCCCTCTACTCTGGCATTTCTGTAGTTTAGTCCAAAGATATAGCCCCCTTCCTTTGATACCGATGCATACTTAGTATAGTTCTGATGTAAGTCTTGCGAGTACTTTGGATGAGTACTCACGGTTGCTTTGCTACCTCTTTTTCCCTTACCCGGTTGCCGCGATTAGTCGGCGGAGTCCAGGAGCAGGAGATCCCCGGAGGCACCTACTACTACGTTGTGCCCGCCGACCAGGAGTAGTTCGGAGGCCCTAGGCAGGAGGCCTTCGCCTTTTCGACCAGTGTCGCTGTTATGCTAGCCTTCTTAAGGCAAACTTGACTAACTATGTATGTACCCAGATAATATTTGGTTGTATGACTTATGTATTCGGGTGCTCGCGACCCCTGGTTTGTAATACGAAGATTTATGTTTAAATTTGTGTTTAGAGTTGTGTTGTGATATCTTCCCGTGAGTCTCTGATCTCGATCGTGCACGTTTGCGTGTATGATTAGTGCACGGTCGAGCAGGGGCGCCACAAGTTGGTATCAGAGTCGACTGCCTGTAGGAAGCCCCTTTCCAACTCCTTGGCCGAAGTTGAGTCTAGTCTCAAAAACCGTTTTACTAACATGGCTCTGTGGCTTACGGGCCCACGTCGCCAATGGGTGGTATTAGGATCTTTTATTCCTCTTCCTTACTCTGGGATTCTACTCTCTCTTCTAGTCGGGTTAAATGATTTTGCTAACATTAGGTTCTCGTGTTCACATTCACCCGGAGAGCTGGATTATCTTCAACATTCCTTTCAATGCTATCATGTGTTTCTCACACTGTCATTTGACTCTTGCACTCCTATTGTTTTAGATGCGTCCCGCAAGACAGCTCGTACGCCAAACTATGGCTGTTGATGCGGCTGGGTTCCCTGCTATCTTGGTCGATCTCTTGACCAGGCTGGGATATCGCTGGTACCCCGAGTACACTGTTTACGAGGACTACCGCGAGTTCAACCAGGAGCAGTACCACGCTGTGGTTCGTATCTTTGATCGGCAGGACAGATCCATTACCGAGTTGCACACCTTCCACGGTATTGGAGTGACTGTTGACATGGCAGTCCATGATGCTGCCTATGCTGCTATTGCCCATCTCCGTAGAGAGCACACCCACTTGGAGGAGACTGGATTCAGATATATCCCGTATGCTCCCGCTGGGGACGAGACTGGATACTACACTGCTGTTTGTACTCCTTACGTGTCGCGTCGTTATGACCCGCAGGTTTTAGTTCAGTACACAGAGGCTCTGGATCGCACTGCTCGAGCTCTTGCTGTTGAGTTGTGCGCCACTCGTACTCGTCTTTACGACGCTTTGACACAGTTATTACCAGCAGTCAGTGCACGGATGCACTCAGAGTACATTCTTTACCCGCGCAGGACGGAGATGCCACCAGGTCTTGAGTGGCCTGCTGTTGGAGGTTGTACTCCTCCACATGGTCCTCTTCTTCCAGTCCGGGACCAGGTTCTACACCAGAGTGTTCATGGAGCACAGGATCCTTTTATCGAGGGCACCCTGCGTCGTCACCTGCAGTTGCCTGGCTTCAGTGGTTTTCTCCGACGTTGATATAGCTATCGCTGTGTCCCGTTGTTGTATCCTTCCATCGCGTGCATGCATGCCGCCTAGTGTGTCTAGCCTTCTTTTCCATTGTTGTAACGCTGGCTTGTAACCGAACTTATGTATGGGTCTGTATGTCATGTTGGACTATGGTGATGTATCTATTGCACTTCCTTTTGTTGTGCGTATTACTTCATGAATGATTCCTTACACCTGCAAATACTCGTTGCTAAACTACCCCCTGTTGAATTTTAGCAGGATGGTTACACCCCCGCCAGACTATATGGCAGCTATGATGCAGCAATTCGAGCTGAACCGCCAGTTCATGGTTGGAATCATGGCCAGTTTCCAAACCAGAACCAGAATGCTCAGAATCAGCAACCTACCCCAATAACTCTGCAGGAGTTTGTGCGTCTCAACCCTACTATTTTCTATAACTCGGAACAGCCACTGGATGCTGATGACTGGCTTCGCGACATCACCTTCGAGATGGAATCTGCCAATGTCGCCCCTGCCAACCTTGTCACCTTCGCGTCCTACTTCTTGAAGGGTCCCGCTGCTCAATGGTGGGACACCCACAGGCATTCACTACCTGTTGGGACAGTCGTTACCTGGCTCGAGTTCCAGACTGCTTTCCGTGCCCGCTACATTCCTCAGGGAATCATGGACCGGAAGAAAAGAGAGTTTCACAACCTCACTCGGGGCAATAAGACTGTCGAAGCTTATCAGCGGGAATTCCTTGACCTATCCCGCTATGCTAAAGAAGACATTGCCACTGATGCCCACAGACAGGAAAAGTTCCGTGACGGCCTTCACCCAGACCTCAAGCTTGCACTTGCTGTTCATGACTTCACCGACTTCGCCACCCTGGTGAACAAGGCTATCCAGGTTGAGACCGCTCATATGGAGCACAAGGAGTCACAAAAGCGCCACCGTGACGTTGGCTCATCTTCGAGCTCAGCACAAAAGCGTCGAATCTGGATCCCCCACAGCATGTACCGTCCAACTGCCCCTGTGCCAAGGCCTTATTATGTCACGCCTCATCTGCCTCCTCCACTACCGAGGCAGCCAAGAGTCCAAGCTGCACCGCCCAGAGCTACTGCTCCCCGTCCCAATGACGGATTGTGCTTCAAGTGTGGCCAACCAGGTCACCGTGCCAGAGAATGCCGTCAGAATCAAGCCCAATTAGCACTTCCTTCAACTGGTCATGGAAATGGCCGTGGTTACAATCAGACCCGCAACTATAATACCGGGTCTTCTCCTTATGGTCGTGGACAGGCTTACCACATTTATATTGAAGAAGTTCAGGATCAACCTGCTACTGTGATGGGTACCCATCTCGTTAACTCAGTACCCGCTTCTGTTTTATTTGATTCAGGAGCATCGCATTCATTCATGTCAGAAGCATTTGCATTATCACATGACATTGCATTTGAAAAGATGAACCTACCAATAGTTGTCCGCACCCCTGGAGGCCAATGTCAAACCTCCATGATGGCACACAATGTCACTGTTGAAATCGAAGGATTTGAATTCCTTGTTTCACCCATCATCTTGAAATCTTCCACGATAGACCTCATTCTGGGAATGGATGTTGAAAGCTCACATTGCTTCAATCAATTGTGCCACTAAAGTCATCCAACTCCTTCACCCCTCCGACGAGATAGTAAACTACTCCGCTCGGATTATCCAGAACGTCGAAGCACACATATATGCTCTAAACGCTTTGAACGCTTTACCTCTTGAGGGAATTGAGAACTTTCCAGTCGTTCGCGATTTTCCAGACGTCTTTCCAGAAGAACTTCCAAGAATACCCCCGGTTAGAGCTGTCGAGTTCGTTATCGACTTAAAACCAGGCACTACCCCTATTGCTAAGCGTCCCTATAAGATGCCGCCGCATGAACTCCTTGAACTTAAGGAGGAGATCGACAAATCGCTTCGTAAAGGCTTCATTCGTCCAAGTTCCTCTGCTTGGGGAGCACCTTCTCTCTTTGTGAAGAAGAAGGATGGAACGAACCGTTTGGTCTAGGACTATCGGCCTATTAAGCAAGCAACAATCCAGAACAAATATCCACTTCCCCGGATCAAGGATCTTTATGATGAACTTGCTGGATCCTCTGTGTTCTCTAAACTCGACTTAAGGTTGGGTTACCATCAGATCCGAGTTCATAAAGAGGATATTCTGAAGACCGCCTTCATTACCCGTTATGGATCATACGAGTACACCGTCATGTCCTTCGGATTAACTAATGCTCCAGCAACCTTCTCTCGATTGATGAACTATATGTTCATGGACTACCTCGACAAATTTGTCATGGTTTATTTGGATGATATCCTTGTATATTCCAAGAATGAAGAAGAACACGTCAAACATCTTCGGCTTGTATTGGAGAAACTCCGAGAACACCAACTGTATGCCAAATTTTCCAAGTGTGAATTCTAGTTATCTGAGGTGACCTATCTAGGTCATGTGATTTCCAAAGATGGCATTGCTGTTAATCCAGAACGAGTTCAGGCTATTCTTGACTGGACTCCACCGCAAACTGTCAAGCAAGTCAGAAGTTTTCTCGGTCTCGCCAGCTATTGCCGCCGTTTCGTCGAGAACTTCTCCAAGATTGCTAAGCCACTGACTGATTTGCTCCACAAAGGCAAGAAGTTTGAGTGGACGAAAAAGTGCCAAGAAAGTTTTCAGACACTTAAAGACAAATTGACCTCTGCCCCAGTGCTAGCACCCCCAGATACTCGCAAGGACTTTGTGATCTACTGTGATGCATCTCATCAAGGATTAGGCTGTGTCCTAATGCAAGAGTGCAAGGTGATTCCCTATGGCTCTCGTCAGTTGCGTCCTCACGAAGATAAGTATCCAACACATGATCTCGAGTTAGCAGCAGTTATCTATGCTCTGAAGCTGTGGCGACATTACCTTCTCGGTAATCGTTGCGAGATATACACGGACCACCAAAGTCTGAAGTATCTATATACCCAACCAGATATGAACCTCCGTCAACAAAGATGGCTCGGGACAATAGCTGACTATGACATGGATATTTCTTATACCCCTGGCAAGACTAATGTAATGGCCGATGCTTTGAGTCGCAAGTCTTATTGCAACAACCTCATGGTTCAGCAAGCACAACCACTTCTCTATGAAGAACTTCGCAAGTTGAACCTTCATATTGTTCCACAGGGCTATCTCAATACCCTAGTTGTTGAACCGGACCTCGAGCGCAACATCAAGACAAGGCAGAAATATGATTCTCAAGTCGAAAAGATTAAGCGCTATCTTTCAAATGGTAACTCTTCGTCTTTCACTGTTGATGATGAAGGCGCCATGTTCTTTAATGGTCGCTTAGTGGTTCCTTCGAAAGGCAACCTAGATTCGACATCGGATGTCATGAAAGAAGCTCATGACACACCTCTGTCTATCCACCCCGGTAGCACCAAGATGTACCAAGACATTCGTCAGAGATATTGGTGGCCTAAGATGAAGCGAGACATTGCTCGCTATGTTGTTGAGTGTGACGTTTGCCGTCGCATCAAAGCAGAACATCAAAGGCCTGCTGGAACTCTGCAACCACTTACTATTCCTGAATGGAAATGGGACAAAGTTGAAATGGATTTCATTACTGATTTTCCTAGATCACAGAAGGGTCATGATGCTATTCTTGTTGTCATTGACCGATTCTCCAAGGTTGCTCATTTTCTACCTGTCAAGGAGACGATCACTGCTAGTCAGTTAGCAGATCTATATGTTTCCAGAGTTGTGTCACTTCACGGTATTTCGTTGGAGATCAGTTCAGACCGTGGCAGCCTCTTTACCTCAAGATTTTGGAAAAGTTTTCAAGAAGCTATGGGAACCCATCTGTCCTTCAGCACCGCTTTTCACCCCCAGTCCCAGGGACAAGTTGAACGAGTCAATCAAGTGCTTGAAGATATGCTTCGAGCTTGTGTAATCTCATTTGGTAAGAAATGGAAGGAATCTCTCCTGTATGCTGAATTCTCATACAACAATAGCTATCAGGCTAGTTTGAAGATGGCCCCTTTGAAGTTTTATATGGACGTAAGTGCCGAACCCCTCTGAATTGGTCAGAAACTGGGGAACGGCTACTCTTCGGTACGGATATTATCCAACAAGTTGAAGAACAAGTCCGCATTGTCCGTGAACATTTGAAAACTGCTCAGTCTCGTCAGAAGAGCAATTATGATCGAAAACACCAGGTAATGGTCTATCAACCTGGCGAACAAGCTTACCTTCATGTCACTCCGATGAAGGGCACTCATCGATTTGGAATCAAGGGCAAGTTAGCTCCTCGCTACATTGGCCCGTTCCGTATCCTCGCCAGACATGGAGAAGTGGCCTATCAATTGGAATTGCCGCCGAATCTCCCTCAAGTTCATGATGTCTTCCATGTGTCGCAACTCCGTCGCTGCTTCAAGGATCCTATCCGAGCAGTTGATACGTCTCCAACATATCTATAATTTTTTATTGTTCCATGCTGATATATTATCAATCTTGGATGTTTTTATACACATTTACAGTAATTATAAATCATTTTTGGAGACTAACCTATTAACTTAGTGCCCAGTGCCAGTTGCTGTTTTCTGCCCTATTTTTGTTTTACAGAAAATCAATACCAAACGAAGTCCAAATGCCATGAAACTTTTTGGAGATTTTTTTCTGGACAAGATAAACACTAGAAGCTTCGGGAGAAGAACAGACACCAGAGGAGGTGGCCACGAGCCACCAGGGCGCGCCTGGGGGGGCAGGCACGCCCTGGTGCCTCGTGGGCCCACCTCGGTTCCGTGTGACCTAATTCCACCACTATAAATTCAGAAAAAATCAGAAACCCTTAAGGGAGTCCACGAAATACTTTTTCCGCCGCCGCAAGTTTCTGTTCTCGAGAGATCCCATCTGGAGGCCTTCTCCGGTACTCCACCGGAGGGGGAATCGATAACGGAGGGGCTCTACATCAACCTTGCTGCCCTTCAGATGATGCGTGAGTAGTTTACCACAGAACTTCGGGTCCATAGTTAGTAGCTAGATGGCTTCTTCTCTCTTTTTGATCTTCAATACAATGTTTTCCTCGATGTTCTTGGAGTTCTATCCGATGTAATCACTTTTTGCGGTGTGTTTGTTGGGATCCGATGAATTGTGAGTTTATGATCAGATTATCCATGAATATTATTTGAGTCTTCTCTGATCTCTTTTATGCATGATTATTATAGCTTTGTATTTCTTCTCTGATCTATTGATTTGGTTTGGCCAACTAGATTGGTTTATCTTGCCATGGGAAGAGGTGCTTTGTAATGGGTTCGATCTTGCGGTGCTCAATCCCAGTGACAGAAAGGGACATGACACGTATGTATCATTGCTATTAAGGGTAAAAAGATGGGGTTTATTCATGCGTGATTTTATCTTGTCTACATCATGTCATCGTTCCTAAGGTGTTACTCCGTTCTTTATGGACTTAATACACTAGATGCATGCTGGATAGCGGTCGATGTGTGGAGTAATAGTAGTAGATGCAGGCAGGAGTCGGTCTACTTGTCTCGGACATGATGCCTATATACATGATCATTGCCTTGGATATCGTCGTGATTATTTGCTTTTCTATCAATTGCCTAACAGTAATTTGTCTACCCACTGTATGCTATTTTCTCGAGAGAAGCCTCTAGTGAAAACTATGGCCCCCGGGTCTATCGAAATCATATTACTAAAACCCTAAAAATATTGCTGCCATTTTCTTTTATTTATTTTATTTTGTATTTTTGTTTCAATCTATCTATCTATCACATACAATTTAATCTTGCAATTGACCGCCGAGGGATTGACAACCCCTCGTTTGCGTTGGGTGCAAGGATTTGTTGTTTGTGTGCAGGTGCTGCTAACGAGGTGTTGCGTGATTCTCCCACTGGTTCGATAACCTTGGTTTCATAACTGAGGGAAATACTTATCTCTACTGTGCTGCATCATCCCTTCCTCTTCGGGGAGAATACCAACGCAAGCTACAAGTAGCAGGAAGAATTTCTGGCGCCGTTGCCGGGGCGACATCATCAACATCTATCAAGTACCTTTGCATAAACTCTCATCTCCTTGCATTTATTTTATTTGCCATTTGCCTCTCGTTTTCATCTCCCCCACTTCTAAAACGTTTTTACGAAAATACAAAAATATTTTCCGTTTGCCTTTTTCTTGTGTGCTTTTTTTGCTTGCTTTATCATTATGGCTAGTTCTTCGCTCATTACTATTACCCCTGAAAATGAAGTACTTAGTTTTAAACAAAGGTGAGGAGAGAATTTAAAAGATGCTTGGTATAGGATTTGTGATGCTCATAATAGATCAACTCGTAAGCAATCCTCTACCATCCTTCTTCGCAATTTTTATGTGGACATTACTACTTGGTATCGATTTGTGCTTGATACTATTACTAGAGGGAATTTCTTGATGTGTCCCTCTATGGATGCTTTTAATGCTATGGAAAATTTAGTGGGATCAGCACCTATCTATCTATTATATAATTAAAACGATAGAAAAGGAACGGCTTAGATGTGACAGTAGAAAAAGAGTTAAAAAGGACGGTCGTGATTTATAGGAAATAAGTACATATGCGTATTCATGTCTCCTTATCCCATACGTTTTATAGAAAGAGACGAGTCAGAGTCCAGATAAAAAACAATTGCTAGGCTCAAAGTATTGGAATCGCTAGGCACTTCCTACTCTGTACGAAAGAGCCAGTCCGATTGGTATGCTTATTATAGTTAACGATTTCAGGGTCACACTACCCCGTAAAAAAAAGATTTCAGGGTCACATTGACATCGAAAAGGCAGCAACCATCAACGCTTTTTTTGCTCATTAGCTACGGGCATAGCGGTCAATTTGGTGTGTAGTCAAAGGAGAGCTAAAATATGGCTGTGCATTGAAAATAATAGATGGAGTATTTAAATAAATAATATAACATTACAAAATCACACACAGAGGCATTTTTTGGGGAACACGTACGGAGGTGTTTAATACTACACAATAATTATAAACTACACAGTCTGAAATGTTAGGGACAAAAATCAAGAACAAATGCATAAATCTAAATATGAAAATATAGATAATTATTTCTAAAAAAACCATCAAATTAGAACCATTAATTCAAACTATTAGTCACATACAAATGAGTCCACCATAAGTCTTAAAAAACTCATTTGTACATGGAAACGTAGGGCCATTATAATAACGTACAAGTGCGTCCACCCTAGGTCCCAAAAAAACGATTACGAACGGCTGAGGAAACATATAGCTATTACTGATCATTTACCTAGATGTAAATGAGCAAATTGCTAGCCTGACACACACCTATACAGGTAAAGAGAACTTTAGCTATTTACGTTTGCATACATGAGGCACACACGGACCCGGATGTGACAAGATCAATCGGTAAACCCAAATAGTGAGACAATTGTTTTCCATGAGACATATGGAAAATCATTAGGGTTTTTTTTCTAGAGTGGTAAATTCTAAGTTCTAAAATTCCAGCGACGAGACTTATTTTTTCCCAAAAGATTAGATTCATAGTTTAAAAAAGGATACAGAAATATGAAAATAAGAGCTTTCGTTCGTAAAATTTGTACAAAATGTTGACTGATTCGTAGGCGTGGACGAATTAGAGTCATATATCTTTCATGATGCCGATAAAAGAACATGACTTGCTTTTACTTATAAAGATTAAAATATTATAAGACGGCTTTGGCCAACGATAGTGCACTTAAAACAAAGATTTGTTCCTAAGTCTGGTAGTGTTTCCTCGACTTCACTGTTTGCCTTTTTCATATATCATTGCTACTATGGCAGAAAAAATAAATCAAATGACATTTGGCTGCTAGGGAAGATATGGATAGAGAATGCAATATTGGGCGCACCATAGAAAATAACAAGTTATGATGAGTACGAGCAAGAGAACATTTCCCGGTTTCAAAGAATTCACTGATAATTAAGGCATCAAAGAATATTGTTCAAGTATGATATGACATTAATAAAGAAAACATAATTGCAACATGGCAAATGCGAGGGAGGTGATATAATAGATAACATGGTTCATAAATGTTTAGATTTTCTATGAAATCCCCTAAAATAATATTTGTGAAGAAGTACCAAGGGATAAGAAGGAGTGGAAGAGGGAAAGCTTGAAAAATAGTATGAGAGCTAATGGATTTACATGGTGGGACATATACCATTACACATCAAAGTCTTTGCCAATAACTTAATACAAAATAGGAAAAAAAGTGCACCAAAGTTTAATCATGTTTCCTCAAGATGTAAATGTTGACTATTTATATAGATTAATATTAATGCAGCCCCAGATATTATTAAATAATACTGACAGGGAAAAACAAAACATCAAAAAAATACTCTCTCCATTTTTAAATATAAATCTTTCTAGAGATTTCAATATGGAGTACATACGGATTTTGCTCCGTATGTAGTCTATATTGGAATCTCTACAAGGTCTTATATTTAGGAACGGAGGGAGTATATAGTAAATCTAGCCGCGCAAATACGCGGGTGACTCAGCTAGTTACTATTAATGAAACAACTTTGACCTTGGAACATGTTATGCAAAGGTTAGATGCTATTGAAAACAAAATACCCACCATTGAGCATATTGAAAATTTAGATAAAAAGATTCATAACCATGTCACTCAATTTGGATCAAAAGTAGGTATTACTCTTAAGATGCTAAAAGAGAAAGAACCAATAATTAATGAAAGGGTGGAACAAAGTCCCGCAAGGATCGATAAGTTGGAGAAAATTATTAATAAATTAGGTTCCGCTTTTTCTTCCACTAAAACTATTGAAAAAATTACTCCTAACAAGAATTGCAAGTTTATGTATGTCCCTAAAACCAATGGTGCTACTTCTAGTAAGGGAAATGAGGATTTTAAAATGATTAGCGTGCACCCCGATTTCATTGGTATAATTAAGGAACATATTCACAAATGTAAAATTCTTGATTTTATGCCTAGAAGTGTGATGGTGAGAAACACCTATGTTAAATCTATTAGAAAAAATGGATGTGTGATTGAGGAGTTGGAACCCAAAGATGACAATACTTGAAACTATGCATTATGCCTAGCTAGGGGCATAAAACAATAGCGCTTGTTGGGAGGCAACCCAATGAATAAAATAAAAAAATTCTGTTATTGTGTGTTTTTACTTTCATGCTACTGGTATGATTGTGTTTTTGTGTTTTTAATTAGTGTTTGTGCCAAGTAATACCTTTAGGATGATTTGGAAGATAATATAATTGATGCTGTTTGGAAAACAGAAAGTTTTGCGTCCAGTGCCCGAATTTGTTTTATGTACTGGAGGGTCAGAAAAATCTCAAATTTTTACACAGTATTGGTATATGAATTTAACACGTTTTCCTAATTTTTCAGAATTTTTGGAGTTACATACATATGGCTTTTAAATAGATTATTACAGACTGTTCTGTTTTTGACAGATTCTGTTTTTGATACACTACTTGCTTGTTTTGATGAATCTATGGATTGTATCGGGGGGTATAAGCCATGGTGAAGTTAGAGTACAGTAGGTATAATGAAAAAATAAAATATGAATGGGTTTGCAACAGTACTTAAAGTAGTGATTTATTTTGTTATGCTAACGGATCTCACGAAGGTTTTGTTGAGTTTTGTGTGATTGAAGTTTTCATGTTTTGGGTGAGATCACGATGGATGAAGGAATAAGGAGTAGCAAAAGCCTAAGCTTGGGAATGCCCAAGGCACCCCAAGGTAATATTCAAGGAAGACTCAAGCGTCTAAGCTTGGGGATGCCCCGGAAGGCATCGCCTCTTTCTTCTACCAACCATCGGTAATTTTACTTGGAGCTATATTTTTATTCGTCACATGATATGTGTTTTGCTTGGAGCGTCTTGTATTATATGACTCTTTGCTTTGTTTGCTTTTTAGTTTGTCACAATCATCTTTGCTGAACACACCTATCTTGAGAGAGCCACACGTTTATCATCATTTGTTAGAATACTCTATGTTCTTCACTTAAATTTTTTGAGCTAGGCAGTTGCTCTAGTGCTTCACTTAAATCTTTTTGAGCATGGTGGTGGCTATATTTTGAAGAAATAAACTCTCTTGCTTCACTTATATTATTTTGAGAGTTGATTGAACTTTTTAAGAAATGAATTCTCATGCTTCACTTATATTATTTTGAGAATTAATAAGATTGAAATTTTGAAGAAATATTAGCACTCTCATGCTTCACTTAAATATTTTTGAGAGTGGATGATAGTAACGGTAATTTGCACAAGATATGAATTTGGTCCCAAAGTGATGAATATTCAACAGGGATATAATAATAACTTTCATATAGATCATTGGATATGATAAGTGTAATTCCTTGCAATAGTTTTGCGATATGGAAATGATTATATGTGAGTCATGTTAGTGAGTAATTGTGATTTAGTAAGAATATTAGTGTTAAGGTTTGTGATTCCCTATGCATGCATATCAAGTCAATAGTTACGCAAAGAAATTATATCCTACTTATGGTGCATTATTCGGTGTTAGTTATGTTTAATGCATGTTTATGACCGTTTTCGTTTTTTGGTTGGTTGCTTCTCAATCTATTTGCTAGCCTTCATTTGTACTAAGCGGAAATACTGCTTGTGCATCCAAACTCCTTAAACCCAAGTTGTGCCAAATGAGTCCACTATATCTACCTATATGCGGTATTTCAACGTTGTTCCAAGTAAATTTGCGTGTGCCAACTCTAATTTTCAAAATAATTTTTCCGTTTTGTGTGCCTGTACCGCTCATGAAGCGGCAGGGGGTGGCCATTATTTTCCATGCTAGGTGTGTTATTCTCACGATGAGTGTTTATTCACTTATCATTGCACGAGAGAATGGTTGGTAATAGGGATGCCCAGTCCCACAATGAAATCAAAAATTAATAACAACAAAATTCCTTGGAAAGTGTTGGTTTGGAGGGCACCCGTGGATACGGCTAGCCATGGATTGTGAAAGAATGGTGGAAAGGAAATGAACTTTACTTTCTGTTTGGGAACCGACTATGATGTGTCTAGCATGGAAAATATTGGGAATTCTCGGTCATTTTCGTTGACAGGAAAAGCATGCCTCTCAAAATATTGTATCTCTTTTAATTTCAGCCTTGAGCTCTGGCACATTTGACAAATCTCTGCTTCCCTCTACGAAGGGCCTATCTATTTACTTTTATGCAATTTTTATTTTTACTTGAGTCTCCATCTTCTCTTATAAAGCACCAACTAGAGAGCACTATTGTCATACTTGTGCATTGGATGTAGCTAATATTTGAGTGTGTTTCATGAATGGATCAATGATTGAGCATAATGGGCTAGGGATGACTTTCTTTAGCGTTGATATTTTGAAAGACATGGTTGCTTGTTAGCATGCTTGAGTATTGATATCTTCATGTCAAATTATAGACTATTGCTTTGAATCATTCAAGTCCAATGTCCATGCTATAAAAGAAAAGAATATGTGATGAATATGATAGGCAGCATTCCACATCAAAAATTCTGTTTTTATCATTTACCTACTCGAGGACGAGCAGGAATTAAGCTTGGGGATGCTGATACGTCTCCAACGTATCTATAATTTTTTATTGTTCAATGCTGATATATTATCAATCTTGGATGTTTTTATACACATTTACAGCAATTATATATCATTTTTGTAGACTAACCTATTAACTTAGTGCCCAGTGCCAGTTGCTGTTTTCTGCCGTGTTTTTGTTTTACAGAAAATCAATACCAAACGAAGTCCAAATGCCACGAAACTTTTTGGAGATTTTTTCTAGACAAGATAAACACTAGAAGCTTTGGGAGAAGACCAGATGACAGAGGAGGTGGCCACGAGCCACCAGGGCGCGCCTGGGGGGGCAGGCGCGCACTGGTGCCTCGTGGGCCCACCTCAGCTCCATTTGACCTAATTCCACCACTATAAATTCAGGAAAAATCAGAAACCCTTAGGGGAGTCCACGAAATACTTTTTCCGCCACCGCAAGTTTCTGTTCTCGAGAGATCCCATCTGGAGGCCTTCTCCGGTACTCTGCCGGAGGGGGAATCGATCACGGTGGGGCTCTACATCAACCTTGAGTAGTTTACCACAGACCTTCGGGTCCATAGTTAGTAGCTAGATGGCTTCTTCTCTCTTTTTGATCTTCAATACAATGTTCTCCTCGATGTTCTTGGAGTTCTATCCGATGTAATCACTTTTTGCGGTGTGTTTGTTGGGATCCGATGAATTGTGAGTTTATGATCAGATTATCCATGAATATTATTTGAGTCTTCTCTGATCTCTTTTATGCATGATTATTATAGCTTTGTATTTCTTCTCTGATCTATTGATTTGGTTTGGCCAACTAGATTGATTTATCTTGCCATGGGAAGAGGTGCTTTGTAATGGGTTCGATCTTGCGGTGCTCAATCCCAGTGACAGAAAGGGACATGACACATATGTATCATTGCTATTAAGGGTAAAAAGATGGGGTTTATTCATGCATGAGTTTATCTTGTCTACATCATGTCATCGTTCCCCTCCCCTCTCTCCCTTGTCCGTCTCCGCGCCGTAGTCGCCATTCCCGCCATCGCCGAACGCATCGCTGCCGTGCTCACAGCCGCTGTCACGCGCGTCCGAGCTCACCGTTGAGCTCCTGGGGTTCCCAGGAGCCCAACGCACACACGCGCACGTCTCGCCGTGCCCCGCAACGTCATTTCTGCCCGTGCCCGATTCTGGCCGCCACCCGCCGTCGATGCTCCGGCCAGCTCCGGCCATCTCAGCCCGCGCCACCGCCACCAATCGACACAGCATTGAGCCCTCGTTCGAATGCCGCAAACCGCGCGCGAAACGGCTCGCCGTAGCTGATTTCCGCCGCCTCCCGTGTGCCTCCGCTGTGTTTCGAGGTCGCCGGCGGTTAAACGCCGGCCGCCGCCGACGTGGCTGGCCTGGGGCCACCCTTGGGTCGCTGACCAGTGGGCCCCAAGGGCCCAGTTGACTGGGCTGACCAGTCAACTGTGCTGACTGGGCACCCTGTGCCACTGACAAGTGGCCGCCCGCGTTTAATTAAAACTAATTTGAATTTAAACTAATCTGTTAATTTAATTAGTCGCTGATAGATGGGGCCCACCTACTAATTAATCTTTTTTAGTTAATTTAAACCGTTGGATTAACTATTGTGTATGACATGTGGGACCCAGCGGTCAGGTTTGACCTGGACCAGCTGGTGTTGACTGCTGACGTCATCCTGAGGTCATGCTGACGTCTTAAGTCACTGTTTTAGATAATTCGAATTTAATAATTAAAACAATTCCAGAAATACAATGAAATTTTGAAAAATCATATAAAATAAACCGTAACTCGGATGAAAATAATTTATATATGAAAAATGATCAGAAAAATATGACGAACCCGAATACGCCCTCCATGTAGCTATCAGATGCCTCCAACACTGCAAACATGTAACCTTCCCCTCCGGATCGTCTGACCGATAATCACCCGGAGCTGGGAGAACACTCCCGGATATTTTCCCGCTCCGACCAAAATACCTAGCACTGCATTAGAACACCCCTACCACTGCATATTGCCATGTCATGCATTTGTGTTGCATTGTTTGCCATGTATTTATTGTTTCTTCCCCCTCCTTCTCTCCCGATAGACCCCGAGACTGCCGACGACACTGCTGAGTATGACTACGTCGTCGACGACCAAACCCCTTCAACAGAGCTTCCAGGCAAGCAAAACCCCCTTGATCATCCAAATATCGCCTACTCTTTCTCTCGATTGCTTGCATTAGAATTGCTTCTGTTGATATTCCGATAGCTCCTATTCTGATGCATAGCCTGATTTCGTCGCCTACTATTGATACCTTACCTGCTATCCTATGATGCTAAGTTAGGTATGCTATGTTTCATCAGCTGGCCCTTCCCCCTTGTCCATTTGCCAGGCTTGTTATCAGGCCGTGATCACTTTGGGTGATGATCACAGAAATGTTACATTACTGCAATACTTTAAACTGTTAAAGTCGGGCCGGCTCCAAGAGTGTCCGCGAGATAATGAAACAAGACGGGTTGAACCCAAGGGTACCCGCGAGTGATATTGTGGCGGAACGACAGGGCAGGTGGAGACCACCTAGGAGAGAGGTGGGCCTGGTCCCGGGTCATGGTCCGCGTGTTACCAAGTCGGAGCGACAGGAACCCTGTTCGTCTCTGCGAGCTACTAAAACACGCCTAACGGATTTGGGTATTTGATCTGAGTTGGCCGCTGGCCTATACGCACTACCACCACGCGGGATAATGGTTTAATGGGGCCCTCTACGTCGTACGTTCCTTCCGAAAGCGATCCAGATGTCACAGTTTAGAGATGCAGGCTGACCGTTGGGGTGGGCTGGTTACGTCACTTGTGTATGCAGTGTCGCGCCTGGGCCCTGACCAGCCACGCAACGTGCAGGAGTGCAGAGGGCGATGGGCCCAAGACCCCTTCACACTTAGGATTTAGACCGGCGTATTGACCTCTCTGGAGAGTCTAGGTTGGTCTACGGCATGTCGATTACCCGAGGCCGGGCATTACCCAGCAAGTGTGTCCGGCCAGATGTAATCGAGCGTGTTGGGTAACAGTAGTGCACCCCTGCAGGGAAGTGATCTATTCGAATAGCCTTCGCCTTTTCGATCAGTGTCGCTGTTATGCTAGCCTTCTTAAGGCAAACTTGACTAACTATGTCTGTACCCAGATAATATTTGGTTGTATGACTTATGTATTCGGGTCCTCGCGACCCCTGGTTTGTAATATGAAGATTTATGTTTAAATTTGTGTTTAGAGTTGTGTTGTGATATCTTCCCGTGAGTCTCTGATCTCGATTGTGCACGTTTGCGTGTATGATTAGTGCATAGTAAAGCAGGGGTGCCACACCTCTCCCTCACAACCCTGACGCCATGGCCGACGCTGTCGCGCCCACGTCGACGTGAACCACCGCGACCACCGCCTCCCCCTCGTCCACTCGAGCTGCCCACGATCCTCGCCGCCTCGTCACCGTCCTCCTCGCTGAGCCACGCGACGCCGAACGCCCCCGCACGCTACCTACGCCGTCGTCTTCAACCTTCGGCTCCCCAGATCGCCGGCAATGCTCCGTCGTCGTCCGGCCTCCCCCGAGCTCACTGACCTGCTCTTCGTCCCTGCCGTGAGCCCCTTCCCCCTTCCCATCTCTTCCCGTGCTCTAATTTGCGCGCTAGCCGCCGCCCCGCGAGCACCCGAAGCCGTTGTCTGCCATGGCCGGCGAGCTCCCTGCCCTCGAGCCCCTCCACTCAAACCAGTTGCTCCGGTGTGCTCCTGCTGCCCCGTAGGTGCTTCCTAGCACCTCCGTTCGCTCGCCCTCGAGCCGCAGCACCGTGCCCGTGCATAGCCGTGCTCCGGCCGCCGCCTAGCTCGATGCCACCGCTGCTACGGTCTGCCCCGCGACCAGCCGCTGCCTGCCCTGGATGCGCGAGAGCACAGGCTACCTTCTGGTACCCTTCCCCGCCGCTTCTGTGGCCATCCGGTGCACCTCCGCCGTGACTTGAGGTCACCGGCGACTAACTCCAGCGGGCTGACGTGGCCACTTATTAGGCGCTAACCATCGTAGTTAGTTTAGCACTAATGACCTTCCCTGGGTCGCTGACAGTGGGGCCCAGGGAGCTAATGTTTTAGTTTAGATTTAATTAACTCAGTTAATCAGCAGTGTGAAACTGACATGCGGGACCCACACATCAGCTTTAACCTGGACCGCCCCTGTTGACTGCTGACGTCACCCTGACGCAGTAAAGCATTTTTCTGGATTTAGTTTAATTCAAGATAACCAGGAAATTCCAGAAAATGTTATAAACTTCAAAAATTCATAGAAATTCAACCGTAACTCCAAATGGAATAATTTATATATGAAAAATGATCAGAAAAATATGAAGAATCTGTTTATGCCATGATCATGCATGTTTGAACAAGTTAACCTCACTGGATAGGACAAATGATGATTAGAGCAATTTATGAAATAGCATTTGGAGTTGGAATTTGATGTTGTTTGAATTCCACTTCAATTAACTTGCCTAAGTATTGCATTAGATCAATTCAGTACCTTAAATTGTCATGTCATTCATTTGGATGTGAATTGCATTGAATGTTTCCTCTTCTATTTGCCGGTGTTGTTCCTTCTGGGTAGAAGATGATTCCGACATTGTGATCGTTGACACCGATGAAGAGCTAATAGCTATACTATCTTCAGAAGTGCCAGGCAAGCAAACCCCCCTTGAGCATTCCGATACAATCCCATTCTCTCGCTCCTGCTCTCTTTTATTGCATTAGGACAACAACGATTCAACTGTTACTTGCTGCGGTAATTGAACCCATTCCTCTGCATGACCTATCTTTGCCACAGTAAATAGTAAAACCACTAGCATGAGTAGGAAGTGATTGAGCCATGTTGTGCCTACTCATCCATGCTTGCTTGTTATGCTTGCTATTGCTTAGAGTTGTGTCAAGTCAGATCCATCTGGGCGATGAATTGGAATGGTTGTGAACATGTCCTACTGATGAGACCTAAGTGTGTGAACACGTTTTGGTAAAGGTAGCGATGAGACGCCATGTAGGAGTACATGGTGGGTTGTCTCATTGAGACCATCCTTAAGAACTGAGTTTCGTGTTTGTGATCCAAGAACAGTTACTACCACACATTGGGCTCCGGGCGCTCCAAGCTCTCTCGACTTATTAATCGCCTTGATCTCTGTCCAGAAGTCGCAACTAGTTTCAAGTGTTTGTAGGATATGTGTTGGCGGCCGTGCATAGCGCTGACCTTAGGGGTGGGCTATGATGCGATAGAGACACCGAGGCACGGTGTACCAAGTGACACCCGAATGGTGCTCTTGGGAACCCTGCTCTCATCGTTTGGGGCCATGAAACTTCGGCCGGACTTCCTTTGCAGATACAACCTCAAATAGGCGATAAACCTGGACTAGAGTCTTGTGTGGTTAGTCAGGTCGTGGCCGACACCCTCACCAGGCTTCCGCTTGAAGGTTGCTGAGATACATGATGTGTATATGGTGGTAAGTGGTGAGAGCGTGTGTGAAGAAGTACACCCCTACAGGGTTATCAAACTATTCGAATAGCCGCGTCCGCGGATATGGACTACTTGGAAGCTTACATTGTTCATAGACAAGTTGAAATGGATACTCTAAAATGTGCAAGATAAGCGTGAGTGCTATGGATGGCCTTCCCGTAGGGAGACGGGAGCGGATCCATAGTGGTGTATTGTTGTGGTGACTATGTGGACTCGTGTGCGCTCTCTCACCCCAAAAGAAGTTACTGGTAGTCGTAGTTCAGGATAGCCACTGGGTCAAAAGCTGGCTTGTTGTAGTTAAACTCCACAACCCCCCTTCATTGATACCTGATGCATAAGTAGATAGTTCTGATGTAAGTCTTGCTGAGTACCTTTGTACTCACGGTTGCTTAATTTATGTTTTGCAGAGGAGACCTCAGTCTCACTAGTAGTTCCGTGTGGGCTTCGACGAGTAGCTTGGGAATCCCAGACAGAGGTCTGGCTCCTATGGAGGGTCTTGTAGATAGACAGGCTTTCTAGCCTTCTTTCTTTTGAGCTGTCTGTACTCAGACAGGTTTATGCTTCCGTTGCTTGTATGACTTTGTATGTTGGGTCATGAGACTCATGTTTGTAATATCATGCTATGTATGGCTCTTAAATAAATACTTTGAGTCGTAGAGTTATGTTGTGATGCCATGTTGTATCTACACATATCATGCATATTGTGTGTATGTTTTGAAATGCATTGGTATGTGTGGGATTCGACACCTAGTTATATGCTTTGGTAGCCTTCCATACAGGGAAATGCCTCCTAGTGCTTCCATTGAGCCTTGGTAGTTTGCTACTGCTCCGGAACACATGGATTGACCGACATGTATCCTTATTTGCTCCTGTGTCTGTCCCTATGGGGAAATGTCACGCGGTGTTACTGGAGTCCTGATAGCTTGCTACAGCCCAGTACACACGCTGATGACCGACACGTGCATTGTTGGGTTACCTATGTCTGTCCCTGTACGTTTGTGCCACCTTGGTTTATGACGAGTCATGTTGACCCGGGTTCTCTGTCATATGGATGCTAGCATCACAACCATATACATGAGCCCAAAGACGCAAACGGTCCCGGCCAAGGTAAAGGCGGCAGCCGTGGGTTACCGTGCGTGAGGCCGCAAAATGATATGATGTGTCTTATGCTAGATCGGTGTGACTTAGGATCGGGGTCCCGACATGAACTCACTCCATTTAGCATGATGCTTATTCAATTTAGTTTGACCCTTTAGGTACTTAAGCGTTTCATGATCCGTATGGATGACAAATTCACGTGGACGGAGATAATGTTCCCACACATGCAAGACTCTCACTAAAGCATATAACTCTTTGTCATATATAGGATAATTAAGTTGCGCGCCGGAGAGTTTTTCACTAAAATATGCAATGGGTCGCTTCTCTTGCATTAACACACCACCTATGCCATTATCACTAGCGTCACAATGCACTTCAAAAGTTTTATCAAACTTGGGTAATGCAAGTAATGGAGCATGTGTAAGCAAGTTCTTAAGCTCATGAAATACGGCATCTTGGGATGGACCCCAAACAAATGGTGCATTCTTTTTACTCAATGCGTGCAATGGTGATGCAATAGTGCTAAAATCCTTCTCAAAGCGTCTATAAAATCCGGCTAAGCCAAGGAAGCTACGCACTTGAAGCAAATTGGTTGGTTGTGGACAATTTTTAATAGCATCAATTTTAGCTTCATCAACATGAACACCCTTAGATGAGACAACAAAGCCCAAGAAAACAAGCTTATCAACACCAAAAGTGCATTTTTCCATGTTAGCATAAAGTCGCTCGTCTCTAAGAACTTGCAATACGTCTCTAAGGTGTTTGACATGATCTTCAAGAGTTTCACTAAACACAAGGATGTCATCAAAGTAAACCACAACACAAATGCCAATATATTTGCGAAGAACATAATGCATCACACGCATAAAAGTGCTAGGAGCTTCCGATAAACCCATAGGCATGACTAACCATTCATACAAGCCATATTTGGTTTTGAAAGTCGCTTTCCATTCATCACCTTCTTGCATGCGTATTTGATAATAGCCACTTTTAAGGTCAATTTTAGAGAAAATTGTGGCTCCACTAAATTCATCAAGCATGTCATCTAAGCGTGGAATGGGATGGCGATATCTAACGGTGATAGCATTTATGGGACGGCAATCGGAACACATACGATAGGTACCATCTTTCTTAGGTACAAGAATTACCAGAACGGCACATGGGCTCAAGCTCTCGCGTACATACCCATTCTCCATGAGATGTTGCACTTGCCTTTGGATCTCTTTGGTCTCGTCGGGGTTGACGCGGTAGGGTGCCTTGTTCGGTAGAGGTGCACCAGGGATGAGATCGATGCGGTGTTCGATTCCGCGTAGAGGAGGAAGTTCGGGAGGTAGCTCATCGGGAAACACATCCTTGTATTCCTGCAAGAGATGAGACAACACTAGAGGAAGTTGTTGTGAAGTATTAGTCTGCTCAATTTCACCTTTGCATAAAAGCACAAAGTGAAGAACACTTGATGGGCTCTCACTCACATCCCTCAAATCTCTTTTGGTGGCTAAAAGAACTAGATCACTTTTGTCACTCATCGTGGAGTCGCTCATTTTTAGCTTGTGGCACTCACTCTCTTTTTGGTGGTTCACTCGCTCACTTGTTTCTCCATGATGGGTAGATGCTTGCTTGTCGGCGATGACTTGACTTGGTGACATTGGTCGAAGAACGAACTATTTTCCCTTCATCTTGAAGCTATAGTGATTGGTCTATCCGTTGCGGGTGACGCCGCGGTCGAATTGCCAAGGTCTTCCAAGGAGGAGATGGCATACGGACATGGGAACCACATCACACTCCAAGGTGTCTTCATATGCTCCAATCTTGAAGGAGACTTGAACGGTGTGCTCCACTTGAATGGTGCCAGAGTCGCTCAACCATTGGACCTTGTAGGGGCGAGGGTGCTTCTTCTTGACCAATTGTAGCTTGGAACATAACTCTTCACTTGCCAAGTTGTGGCAACTTCCGCCATCGATGATGACCTTGACGGAACGTCCTTGAATACCCGCTTTGGTATGGAAGATGTGGCAACGTTGGTCTTCGTCTTGTTTTTGTTGAAGTGTCAAGACCTTGGACACAACAAGAGCGGGGCTTGAATCATTATCGCAAAAGACTTGATTGTCTTCATCTTCATTCACTTGTCGATGCATGGCCACTTGCTCGAGGGCTTCCATTTCATCTTCACTCATGGAGTCGTAGGTGCCGTCGGCGTTGAGGATCATGGTGTGTCGTGTTGGGCACTCAAATGATTTGTGACCTCATCCCTTGCAAGTGAAACACTTGATATCACTCGTCTTGGTGTCGTCTATAGGAGTTGTTGATGACGAAGACTTTTGCTTGGATGTACTTGTATGACGACTCGAAGATGTCATAAGTTGCTTGGAGCTTGACTTGTCGCCGGTACTTGGTGTAGATCGAGTCGTGGAAGGAGTTGTAGAAGTTGTTGAAGCTTGAGTGTATGAACTATAGGTCTTGGAAGAGTACTTGGAGTACTTGTAGTCCTCTTGTACTTGTCGCTCCGCTTTGGTTGCTTGGTGCACTAGCTCGACGAGGTTGGAGTACGGTTGGAAATCCACAATTTTCTTGATGGGATGGTTGAGGCCATTCAAGAATCTTGCCATAGTTTGTTCATCATCTTCCTTGACATTGGCTCGTATCATTGCAATCTCCATTTCTTGGTAGTATTCTTCAATGGACTTTGTGCCTTGCTTGAGGAGTTGTAGCTTCTAGAAAAGGTCATGGATATAGTGTGTAGGCACAAAGCGAGCTCGCATGACATCCTTAATTTGATTCCAAGTGGTGATGGGTGGCTCACCCTTCTCTTGGCATCGTTGAATAACTTGCTCCCACCAAATGAGAACATAGTCTTGGAACTCAAGAGATGCCATGGCAATCTTCTTTTCCTCTTCGTAGTTGTGAAGACGGAATATCTTGTCGACCTTCAATGCCCATGAGAGGTATTCTTTTGGATCATTTCCACCGGAGAATTTAGGCATGTTGAACTTGAGCTTGCCGTAGCGCTCCTCATTGCGTTATTGGCGATGGCGATGACGGTCGTGTCATGGAGGAGGATCTTCTAGCTCTTGCTCGTCATGCTCATCTTGATTGACTTGATGTCGAGGGCAAGAAATTCTTGCATGGTTCCTCATATCTTGGCGCTCCTCATTCCGTGCGGCATCGTCTTGTTGCTCGCGTTGGAGGGCCTCTTCTTGTTCTCGCACACGGCGGTTGCGGTCGGCGACATTGCGAGTTGCTTCTCGTAGGGCACGTTGAGCTTCAAGTGCTTGCTCCTCACGACATTGTCATTCTTGTAGTAGAGCGTCGTCGTCTTGGTTTACTTGTCGTTGGCGTTGTGGAACTTGATCTTGCTCCATGTTGGCATTTGCTTGCCGGTTTTGTCGTTCGCGCTCTTGAAGACGGTCTTGCAAACCATTGCCATGGAATGGGTTTCTTGAAGCTTGCCAGTCTTCATGTACTTGAGGGCGATGAGAGCGTGCTCGTGGAAGACTTGCATCTGAAGAGTTGCGGCTTGAGTGGCGCCGTCTTGATCTTGAACTTGACGAAGTGGAAGAAGCGCGGTTGACCAACATGGTACGTAACTCTTCCATTTGAGATGATAGTTTGTCGTCAACAGTTTGTCAAAAGTCGGAGGCGAGTTGTTTGATGCGTTCGCCCAAACCTTCACTTTCTTGATGTAAGGCTCGTTGGACGCCAAAGAGGTGTGCCTTGGTGACGTAGTCGTTTGGTGCATCGTCATGCTTGTCGAAGAGAGGATTCGTAGAAGTGCCCAGCCTATCCATGATTCTCAAACAAGTGTTAGTGGAAGAAAGGAACGAACTAGACCAATGTACCTTATCCAATGTTGAAGATGGATCAATGATCACTCGATATGGTATTATGGAAATAGTGCAATTGCTACCGGATCGTGTCAATTCTCACACCTACACAAGTAAAGCTTTTGGAGGAGTTTGGTTAGGATGGTGGCACAAAATATTTGCAATTGTAAGCAAGATATCAATAATGTTGAGAAAGATTCGCAAATTCGCAAGTGAAACAAGTTGACCAATAGCAAAGTTACACAGAAACACACACACAGATAGATAAATGAGGTCGTGCAACCAAGGAATGAGCACAAAATGTGGAACACCCGGAAACGCTCGTGTTGCACAACTCTAGAGAGACGCTAGCACGATTGCTTAATAGACAGATATGACACTTGTGCACAACATATTGGAGACAAATGATCAACTTCTATCTTAAGTATGCTTTGTATGTATGAGTCTCGGTGAACTTGTCACGATGATCCAAGATGATCAAATATGATATGTAATGTGGCGATGCTATGGCTATTGCTTACAAGCTTGTTGTTGCTCTTTTCTCTTTTACTTAAAAGTTTTTCTTTCTTGTGATATTTTCCTTTGGCCACTTATGCGAAATGCTCTCACGATGGTAGCAATGATGTATATGCGGGAACAAAATTTTACACAAGAGATGATATGATGATATATGCACACTATGATAGCTATGCGGAACGGCATCACTAAAGTGCACAAGTAGCGTTGCCCGGCAATACTCAAATTGCTAGTCTCGTAGGAAAGCGACGCAAAAGAGGGCCTTTGGGTAACAATGCAATGGCAAGGGGAAAGAATGAGTTGTTGTCGAGGTTACCGTCCTTGCTTACGGTGGTGGTGTCACGATGGTGAGACGGTCATTGTCGATGTCGAGTCCGTGGTGATGATGAGTGGCGGTGAAGTTGATGTCGAACCGTGCCTAGTTAGCCGAAACACCCTAGGAAACGGTAATCCGCAACTAAAAATCTCAAAGCAAATGTCAAATGGTGGTGGTGGTGGTGGTGGTCTAGGGGTAGAGGTGAAGGTGGCGAAGCTATGGTGGGGCTCGGCGAGACTAGGCGGAAGTGGTGACGGTGGTGGAAAAGCGCTGAAAATTTTTTTAGTGAAATTCAGACGAAGCCGGCTGATCCGAGCCCCGGTCCGGCTGATCCGGGCGCAGCCGGATGATCCGGGCGCCTGTCCGGATGATCCGGGCAGGTCAACCTCCGCGCGGTGTGATACGTCTCCAACGTATCTATAATTTTTTATTGTTCCATGTTATTATAGTATCAATCTTGGATGTTTTATATGCAATTATATACCATTATATATCATTTTTTGGGACTAACCTATTAACCCAGTGCCCAGTGCCAGTTGTTGTTTTCTGCTTGTTTTGGCCTTTTCAGAAAATCATTATCAAAAAGAGTCCAAACGAGAAGAAAAAAAACTTTGGATTAATTTTTTCTGGACTAGAAGAGACCCACGAAGCTTCGGGAGAAGACCAGAAGAGCCATGAGGAGGTGACAAGCCTGGAGGGCACGCCCAGGGGGTAGGCACGCCAACCGGGCTTGTGGGCCCCTCGTAGCCCCTCCTGACCTAATTCCAGCGCTATAAACTCCCAAATATTCCCAATATACCAGAGAGACAGAAGAGAAAACCTTTCCGCCGTCGCAAGCCTCTGGAGGCCTTTTCCGGTACACTGCCGGAGGGGGAATCGATCACGGAGGGCTTCTTCATCAACCTTTCTGCCCTTCCGATGATGTGTGAGTAGTTTACCATAGACCTACGGGTCCATAGCTAGTAGCTAGATGGCTTCTTCTCTCTCTTTGATCTTCAATACCATGTTCTCCTCGATGTTCTTGGAGTTCTATCCGATGTAATCTTCTTTTGCGGTGTGTTTGTTGGGATCGATGAATTGTGAGTTTATGATCAGATTATTCATGAGAAATATTTGAGTCTTCTCTGAACTCTTTTATTCATCATTATTATAGCTTTGTATTTCTCTCCAATCTATCGATCTGGTTTGGCCTACTAGATTGATTTATCTTGCAATGGGAGAGGTGCTTTGTGATGGGTTCAATCTTGCGGTGCTCAATCCCAGTGACAGAAGGGGACATGACACATATTTGTATTGTTGCCACTAAGGATAAAAAGATGGGGTTTAATCATATTGCTTGAGTTTACTTTGTCTACATCATGTCATCTTGCTTAAGGCATTACTCTGTTTCATACTTAATACCCTAGATGCATGCTGGATAGCGGTCGATGGGTGGAGTAATAGTAGTAGATGCAGGCAGGAGTCGGTCTACTTGTCTCGGACATGACGCCTATATACATGATCATTGCCATGAATCCGTCATAATTATATGATTTTCTATCAATTGCCAACATTAATTTGTTTACCCACCGTATGCTATGTGTTCGAGAGAGAAGCCTCTAGTGAAAACTATGGCCCCCGGGTCTACTTTATCATATATAAAAAAACCTAAAATACCTTGCTACAATTTATTTACTTTAATTTTATTTAGTATTTTCGTTTATCTATCTATCACTATCAGAATTAATCCTTGCAAATAACCGCTAAGAGGATTGATGCTACTTGTAGTCTGCGTTGGTATTTCCCCGAAGAGGCGAGGATGATGCAGTACAGTAGAGATAAGTATTTCCCTCAGTTAAGAACCAAGGTTATCAATTGATACGTCTCCAACATATCTATAATTTTTTATTGTTCCATGCTATTATAGTATCAATCTTGGATGTTTTATATGCAATTATATGCCATTATATATCATTTTTTGGGACTAACCTATTAACCCAGTGCCCAGTGCCAGTTGTTGTTTTTTGCTTGTTTTTGCCTTTTCAGAAAATCATTATCAAAAAGTGTCCAAACGAGAAAAAAAAACTTTGGATTAATTTTTTCTGGACCAGAAGAGACCCAGGAAGCTTCGAGAGAAGACCAGAAGAGCCACGAGGAGGCGGCAAGCCTGGAGGCGTGCCCCAGGGGGTGGCCGCGCCCCCCAGGCTTGTGGGCCCCTTGTGGCACCTCTCGACCTAATTCCTTCACTATAAATTCACAAATATTCCCAAACCAATAGAGAGACAGAAGAGAAAACCTTTCCGCCACCGCAAGCCTCTGTTCTTCCGCGATCCCATCTGGAGGCCTTTTCCGGTACTCTGTCGGAGGGGGAATCGATCACGGAGGGCTTCTACACCAACCTTGCTGCCCTTCCGATGATGTGTGAGTAGTTTACCACAGACCTACGGGTCCATAGCTAGTAGCTAGATGGCTTCTTCTCTCTCTTTGATCTTTTTGCCATGTTCTCCTCGATGTTCTTGGAGTTCTATCCGATGTAATCTTCTTTTGCGGTGTGTTTGTTGGGATCCGATGAATTGTGAGTTTATGATCAGATTATTCATGAGAAATCTTTGAGTCTTCTCTGAACTCTTTTATGCATGATTATTATAGCTTTGTATTTCTCTTCGATCTATCGATTTGGTTTGGCCTACTAGATTGATTTATCTTGCAATGGGAGAGGTGCTTTGTGATGGGTTCAATCTTGCGGTGCTCAATCCTAGTGACAGAAGGGGACATGACACGTATTTGTATTGTTGCCATTAAGGATAAAAAGATGGGATTTATTCATATTGCTTGAATTTGCTTCTCTACATCATGTCATCTTGCTTAAGGCGTTACTCTGTTTTTATTAACTTAATACTCTAGATGCATGCTGGATAGCGGTCGATGAGTGGAGTAATAGTAGTAGATGCAGGCAGGAGTTGGTCTACTTGTCTCGGACGTGATGCCTATATACATGATCATTGCAATGAATCCGTCATAATTATTTGCTTTTCTATCAATTGCTCAACAGTAATTTGTTTACCCACCGTATGCTATGTGTTCGAGAGAGAAGCCTCTAGTGAAAACTATGGCCCCCGGTCTACTTTATCATATATTAAAAACCTAAAAATACCTTGCTGCAATTTATTTACTTTTATTTTTATTAGTATTTTAGTTTATCTATTTACCTCGATAAGATTTAATCCTTGCAAATAACCGCTAAGAGGATTGACAACCCTCTTATTTGCGTTGGGTGCAAGTGTTTGCTCTTTTGTGTGCAGGTGCGCTTAACGGAATTTTGCTTGGTTCTCCTACTGGATTGATAACCTTGGTTCTTAACTGAGGGAAATACTTATCTCTATTGTACTGCATCATCCTCTCCTCTTCGGGGAAATACCAACGCAGACTACAAGTAGCATCAATCCAGTAGGAGAACCAAGCAAAATTCCGTTAAGCGCACCTGCACACACAAGAGCAAACACTTGCACCCAACGCAAATAAGAGGGTTGTCAATCCTCTTAGCGGTTAATTGCAAGGATTAAATCTTATAGAGATAAACAGGTAAACTAAAATACTAATTAAAATAAAAGTAAATAAATTGCTGCAAGGTATTTTATGTTTTTAATATATGAGAAGGTAGACCGGGGGCCATAGTTTTCACTAGAGGCTTCTCTCTCGAACACATAGCATACGGTAGGTAAACAAATTACTGTTGGGCAATTGATAGAAAAGCAAATAATTATGATGGATTCATGGCAATGATCATGTATATAGGCATCACGTCCGAGACAAGTAGACCGACTCATGCCTGCATCTACTACTATTACTCCACACATCGACCGCTATCCAGCATGCATCTAGGGTATTAAGTATGAAACAGAGTAACGCCTTAAGCAAGATGACATGATGTAGACAAAGTAAACTCAAGCAATATGATTAAACCCCATCTTTTTATCCTTAATGGCAACAATACAAATACGTGTCATGTCCCCTTCTGTCACTAGGATTGAGCACCGCAAGATTGAACCCATCACAAAGCACCTCTCCCATTGCAAGATAAATCAATCTAGTAGGCCAAACCAAATTGATAGATCAGAGAGAAATACAAATCTATAATAATCATGCATAAAAGAGTTCAGAGAAGACTCAAATATTTCTCATGAATAATCTGATCATAAACTCACAATTCATCGGATCCCAACAAACACACCGCAAAAGACGATTATATCGAATAGAACTCCAAGAACATCAAGGAGAACATGGTATTGAAGATCAAAGAGAGAGAAGAAGCCATCTAGCTATTAGCTATGGACCCGTAGGTCTGTGGTAAACTACTCACACATCATCGGAAGGGCAGCAAGGTTGGTGTAGAAGCCCTCCGTGATCGATTCCCCCTCCGGCAGAGTACCGGAAAAGGCCTCCAGATGGGATCGTGGAAGAACAGAGGCTTGTGGCAGTGGAAAGGTTTTATCTTCTGTCTCTCTGTTGGTTTGGGAATATTTGTGAATTTATAGCGAAGGAATTAGGTCAAGAGGTGCCACGAGGGGCCCACAAGCCTGGGGGCGCGCCCTCCAGGCTTGTCGCCTCCTCGTGACTCTTCTGGTCTCCTCCCGAAGCTTCCTGGGTCTCTTCTGGTCCTAAAAAAATTAATCCAAAGTTTGTTTCTCATTTGGACACTTTTTGATAATGATTTTCTGAAAAGGCAAAAACAAGCAAAAAACAGCAACTGGCACTGGGCAGTGAGTTATAGGTTAGTCCCAAAAAATGATATATAAAGGCATATAATTGCATATAAAACATCCAAGATCAATACTATAATAGCATGGAACAATCAAAAATTATAGATACGTTGGAGACGTATCAAGTATCCCCGAGCTTAATTCCTGCTCGTCCTTGAGTAGGTAAATGATAAAAATAGAATTTTTGATGTGGAATGCTACCTATCATGTTTCATCATGTAATCTTTCTCTTACGGTATGAATAATAAGATCCGAATGATTCAAAGCAATAGTCTATAATTTGACATAAAGACATCAATACTCAGGCATACTAATAAACAATTATGTCTTTCAAAATAAAAATGCTAAAGAACGTTATCCCTACAAAATCATACAATCCTGTCATGCTCCATCTTCTTAACACAAAGTATTTATCATGCACTACCCCGATGACAAGCCAAGCAATTGGTTCATACCTTTTAACGCGCTTCAGCTTTTTCAACTCCCATGCAATACATGAGCGCAAGTCATGGATATAGCACTATGGGTGGAATAGAGTGTGGTGGTAGAGATAAATAAGAGAAGTCAAAAATCAGAAGATAGTCTCACACCGACGAGGCTAATCAATGGGCTATGGAGAAGCCCATCAATTGATGTCAATGCGAGGAGTTGGGATTGCCATGCAATGGATGCACTAAGAGCTATAAGTGTATGAAAGCTCAACATGAAAACTAAGTGGGTGTGCATCCAACTTGCTTGCTCATGAAGACCTCGGGCATTTGAGGAAGCCCGTCATCGGAATATACAAGCCAAGTTCTATAATGAAAAATTCCCACTAGTATATGAAAGTGACAAAATAGGAGACTCTCTATATGAAAATCATGGTGCTACTCTGAAGCACGAGTGTGGAAAAAGGATAGTAACATTGCCCCTTCTCTCTTTTTCTCTTTTTTTTCATGGCTATTTTTTACCTCTTTTTTTCGTCCGGAGTCTCATCCCGACTTGTGGGGGAATCATGGCCTCGATCATCCTTTCCTCACTGGTACAATGCTCTAATAATGATGATCATCACACTTTTATTTACTTACAACTCAATATTACAACTCGATACTAGAACAAAAATATGACTCTATAGGAATGCCTCTGGCAGTGTACCAGGATGTGCACTGATGCTAGCGTAACATGTATAAAAAATGATGAACAATGGCTGAGCCACAAATACTATGTCAACTATATGATCATGCAACACAATATGACAATGATGATGTATGTCATAAAAATGGAACGGTGGAAGTTGCATGGCAATATATCTCGAAATGGCAATGAAAATGCCATGATAGGTAGGTATGGTGGCTGTTTTGAGGAAGATATAAAGAGGCTTATGTGTGATAGAGCGTATCATATCACGGGGTTTGGATGCACCGGCAAAGTTTGCACCAACTCTCGATGTGAGAAAGGGCAATGCACGGTACCGAAGAGGCTAGCAAATTGCGGAAGGGTGAGAGTGCGTATAATCCATGGACTCACATTAGTCATAAAGAACTCACATACTTATTGCGAAAGTTTATTAGCCCTCGAAGCAAAGTACTACTATGCATGCCCCTAGAGGGATAGATTGGTAGGACAAGGTCCATCGCTCATCCCCGACCACCACTCATAAGGTAGATAATCAACAATAAATCATGCTCCAACTTCTTAGCATAACGACAGATCATACGTGCATGCTTCGGGAATCACAAACCTTAACACCAATATTCTTACTAAACCACAATCATCTACTAATACCTCCCACATATTACCATCTTAATATCGCAAAACTATTGCAAGGAATCAAACTTGTCATATTTAGTGATCTACATGAAAGTTTTTACTATATCCCTCTTGAATACCTATCATATCAGGACCAAATTCATAACTCATGCATATTACCATTGCTATTCATTAGATTCTCAAAAAGATATAAGTGAAGCATGAGAGTGCAACTATTTCTTTAAAATATAACCACCGACGTGCTCTAAAAGATATAAGTGAAGCACTAGAGCAACTGCCTAGCTCAAAAGATATAAGTGAAGTACATAGAGTATTCTAACAAATCATGAATAATGTGTGTCCCTCTCAAAAAGGTGTGTTCAAAAAAGATGATTGTGACAAACTAAAAAGCAAACAAAAGCAAACAAACTATATCACAAGACGCTCCAAGTAAAACACATATCATGCGATGAATAAAAATATAGCTCCAAGTGAGTTGCTGATAGATTGTAGACGAAAGAGGGGATGCCTTCCGGGGCATCCCCAAGCTTAGACGCTTGAGTCTTCCTTGAATATTACCTTGGGGTGCCTTGGGAATCCCCAAGCTTAGGCTCTTGTCGCTCCTTATTCCTTTATCCATCGTAGTCTCACCCAAAATTTGAAAACTTCAGCACACAAAACTCAACAGAAACCTCTTGAGATCCGTTAGTATAACAAACAAATCTTAAACTTTAGGTACTGTTGTAAATTTATTCATATTTAATATTGGCATAATGCTACTGTACTCCAACTTCTCCATGACTCATACCCCCCGATACGATCCATAGATTCGTCAAAATAAGCAAACTATGCAACAAAAACAATATCTGTCTAAAACAGAACAGTCTGTAAAGACCTGAATTAACGTCATACTTATGTAACTCCAAATATTCTGAAAAATTAGGACAACGTGGGAAATTCATATATCAATACTATGTAAAAAAACCAGAAGGTTCTGACGCTCTAGCGAAAAAACAAAATTCCAGCACTGGACACAAAAGTTTCTGTTTTCCTACAGCATCTATCATACTATCTTCCAAATCATCCCAAAGGCATTACTTGGCACAAACACTAATTAAAACATAAAAATACAATCATAACAGAATCTATAATTGTGTAAACACTCAAGAACAGAAGGTAAAAGCAAAATTTTATTTTATTCATTGGGTTGCCTCCCAACAAGCGCTATTGTTTTATGCCCCTAGCTAGGCATAATGCATAGTTTCAAGTGTTGTCATCCTTCATCCCCTAAATCTATTCGAACAGCCACGTCCTCGGTCATGGGCATAGTTCGTACTAGGTCACACTATTTGGTGTGTGTCGAGTCTGGAGGAGTTAACCGAATGATTGCTAAGAATGAACCAGATAAGGTAAGCTTTGTCAAGTTTACAGCATTGATACCTGGACATCGGATGATGTCAAAAAGTTGGGATGTTAGCCATGGAATGGCTATGATGGAAATGGTTGGATGACCGTAAGAATTTGGTTATGGTCCGAGGAAATCGTGAGTGGAATTTTGATAAATTACCTGCACCATTACGCTTTACCTTTCTGTATAAATTACCATGCCAAATAATCCTGTTATAACATAATGGTTAATGTCATTAAAACCATAAACTCTAGACACAAAAATAAAATAATACAAGCTTTATATTACAAGCCAGGGGCCTTGAGGGCTCGAATACATAAGCTTGAGTTACACAAGAGTCAGCGGAAGCATTAGCATCTGAGTACAGACATAGTTAGACAAGGTTGCCTTAAGAAGGCTGAGCAAAACAACGACATCTAGATCGAAAAGGTGAAGGCCTCCTGCCTAGGAGCCTCCTAAACTACTCCTGGTCGTCGATCTCCACGTATTAGTATCCTCCGTTGGGATAGTAGTAGTCGTCAGCGGGATCAGCTGGCTCCGGGGCTCCGTCATCTGATCGCAACAATCGGGTATGGGGAAAAAGAGGTAGCAAAGCAACCGTGAGTACTCATCCAAAGTACTCACAAGACTTACATCAGATCTATGCTAAGTATGCATCGGTATCAAACGAAGGGGCTGTATCTGTGGACTAAACTACAGAATTGCCAGAACAGAGGGGAAGGCCTAGCCTATTGAAGACTAGCATATTGCAGCGTCTTGCAGCATCAGAAGAGAGTAGAGTAACATGTATATAATATAGTAAAAAATATATATTAGTAACGCCCAGAGATCCTTCCCCGACTCCCCCGCGAGGAAGCGATCCCGGAGCCATCATATCAGTTTAGTATCACAAGTATCCAGTACAAGTTGTAGTAGATCGGGATACAACACTGAGCGTCCTGTTACCGTGGACACGGCTATTCGAATAGATAACTTCCCTGGAGGGGTTCACTACTGTTACCCAACACGCTCGATTAACTCTGGCCGGACACACTTTTCCGGGTCACGCCCAGCCTCGGCTAATAGACACGACGTAGTCCTACCTAGGCTCCACAGAGAGGTCCCCACCGGTCTACATCCTAAGCGCTCAAGGGTCTTGGGCCCATCGCCCTTTGCACTCTGGGTCGTTGTGTGCATGGTGGATATCAGCGCCACCCCTCTCCTGGATGGCACGATCCGACCGTGCCACAATACTGAACTAGACATCTGACAGAGCTTTCGGCTGATACATACAGCGCAGAGGGCCCCATTAAACCATTATCCCACGTGCTGGTAGTGCGTATAGGCTAGTGGCCAACTCAGATCAAATACCCAAATCCGTTAGTGAATTATTAGGAGCTCACGGAGACGACCAGTGCTTCAGCCGTTCTGACTAGGTATCTCGCGGACCACGACCAAGGACTAGGCCCACCTCTCTCTTAGGAAGTCTCCGCCTGCCCTGTCGCTCCGACTACAGTGTAAGTTTTGTGTCGGCTATCGAGACAAGTCCCGAGCTACCACCACATCCTGGGTGGTATCGCTAACAGCCAGCCGCCACAGGACTCTCTCGCGGGTACCCTTGGGGTCGGCCCGACTTCAACATTATCTCACGGGTGCTCTTGGAGCCGACCCGTCTTTAACAACGGTGCCACAATGTTGAACTGGACATCTGACAGAGCTTTCGGCTGATACATATGGCGCAGAGGGCCTGAAAGCACATTTGCTCCCTTGGTGGTTTTGGTAATTCATAACAACATATATCTCATTGAACTAATGTCCATTCAAGTTAAAGATTTCAGGACGTTCAATGATTGGCATGGCAAGGACTAGAGATGTGGACCCCTCAAAATGCTAAGGATATGGATTGGCGAAAGCTCAAGACTCTACATTTTTGGTTTAGTGATCCAAGATCACATTCAGTCCATAGGAAAGCCAATACTATTAAAAGGGGATGAGGTGTTGCTTAATGGTCTTTTTGCTCAAGTGCTTAGTGACAGTACTCCTAAACCCTCAACCATTTTCTCCATCCAAATATGTCCAAAACCTACATTCCAACTCGGCCCCACCGAAATTTCCTATCCGAAGCCACCGAGTTCATCTGGACTTAGCCACTGCCAAAACCCTAACAAATCAGATCCACCGATATGGATCTCGGTCCCACCGAGATGGCCTTGCCAACTCTCTGTAATCGTTTGCACTCACTTCGGTCCCACCAAGTTTTGCAAATCGGTGTCACCGGGATGGCTTGCCAAGTCTCTGTTGCCTTATTGCTTCACTTCGGTCCTACCGAGTTGATGCAATCGGTGCCACCGAGATGAGGTTTGCCCTAACCATTCCACATCGGTCCATCTGAGTTGTTCCAGTCGGTCCCACCGAGATTCCTAACGTTCATATCTTTTACACAGTTCGGTGCCACCGAGATTTCTAATCGGCGCCACTGAGTTGGGTCAAAAGTGTGTAACGGTTGGATTTTATGTGGAGGCTATATATACCCCTCCATCACTTCTTACTCAGTAAGGAGAGCCATCAGAACGTGCCTACACTTCCACCATACATTTTCTGAGAGAGAACGACCTACTCATGTGTTGAGATCAAGAGATTCCATTCCTACCATTTGAACCTTGATTTCTAGCCTTTCCCAAGTTGCTTTCCACTCAAATCATTCTTCCACCATATCCGGCTGGGCCGAGAGGGGGGCACCCATTGTAATCCGCGCGTATGAATAGTGATCCCATGCTATTCGAGATTGTAGTCTCCCCGACTTAGAGTTTTTATTGAACGGTGTTTTGGGTGATTCCTGGCATCCGGGAAGTTAATCTGGTGTGTGCTGGTCAGGTGTGTTTTCAACCCAAAGACCGTAGTGGGAATTAGTCAGTGCCACGGTGTTGACTAATGAAATCCCATGCACGTGGGTAAAGAGTACACCCTCTGCAGAGTTATACCTATTCGAATAGCCGTGTCCGCGGTCAAGGACGTTAGCTGGGAAGGGTCAAGTGTCGGTCCGGTGTCGGTCTTCGGAGGAAGATAATTAATTTGAGCATCAAATATTTTATAGAATATTATTATTTCATCACTAACGCTCTCATGGATATTTTTGGTTATCATGAATATTATGGTTATGAATATTATTGTTACTATGCATATTATTGTGGACTAACCCGTTTCTCTTATTTTATTTCCCTAAGTGTCTCAGGGGCTGGCTAGACTACCCCGGGCACCCAGTTTTATTTTCAAGACCTCTCGTGGCGTCACTTGAGTTCTCGGGCGGTCTGTCTCGCCCGATTCTCTTTTAGACACCCGTTTGGCATTTCTCTTCAAGACCTCTCGTGGCGTCGCTTGAGTTTTCGGGCGGTCCTATCTCGCCCGATTCTCTTTTAGACACCCGTTTGGCATTTCTTTTCAAGACCTCTCGTGGCGTCGCTTGAGTTCTCGGGCGGTCTGTCTCGCCCGATTCTCTTTTAGACACCCGTTTGGCATTTCTTTTGGATTCTCGGGCGGTCTTGTCTCGCCCGAATATCCACTTTTAACTTTCTTGGTTTATCACTAACATTTTATTTTTCTGTACATGCTAATATTTATCATGCCATGTTTTAAATTTCAGTCAGCATGAGCATAGCATTTAATCCATCATGAGCATATGCATTCGGTATATCTTACGTTCATAATGTTTGCAAGTACATTCAAATGTACTCACTGGCTTGTCCCTGGCTATTTCATTGGCCAGACCTGGAGGAGGACGAGCTTGTGGAAGGAGATTGCGCTAGCAAGCCCGACGCTTAGAGGTGTCCCAGTCAGTCAACCTGTGATCTTGGAGTCTGCCACATGTATCATCCGATGTGTTTCCGCTACACCAATAAAATAGCCAAGCCTCCCACTGACGCTTGACTCTATTTTATTGTATCAGTGTTGTCTACCACCACACCACTATATTATTCCACCACCGTAGTATATTGGAAAGCTTGTAATAATTGTTGAGCACTCTGACTCAACCCTGTGTAATATTATATTTGTACTGGTTATCTATATCAAGGAAGTCTACCAGTTGTTCTTGGGGCTGGTATGACTTGAGGCTCTTCTGTGATTTATCCCAGAAATGGGCCTGACAGAGAACCACCTACTCATGTGTTGAGATCAAGAGATTCCATTCCTACCATTTGAACCTTGATTTCTAGCCTTTCCCAAGTTGCTTTCCACTCAAATCCTTCTTCCACCATAGCCAAATCTGCGAGGAGTTGTTTGAGTGTTAGGAAGACTATCATTTGAAGCACAAGAGCAAGGAGTTCATCAACAACACACCATCTATTACCTTTTGGAGAGTGGTGTCTCCTAGATTGGTTAGGTGTCACTTGGGAGCCTCCGACATGATGTGGAGTTGAACCAAGGAGTTTGTAAGGGCAAGGAGATCGCCTACTTCGTGAAGATCTACCCGAGTGAGGCTAGTCCTTCGTGGACGTAAGCCATGGTGGGATAGACAAGGTTGCTTCTTCGTGGACCCTTCGTGGGTGGAGCCCTCCATGGACTCGCGCAGCCGTTACCCTTCGTGGGTTGAAGTCTCCATCAATGTGGACGTACGATAGCACCACCTATCGGAACCACGCCAAAAATCACCGTGTCTCCATTGCGTTTGCCTTCTCCAAACTCTTCTCCTTTACTTACATATGCAATTGTTTACTTTCCGCTGCCACACTCTTAGAATTGCATGTGTAGGGTGATGCTTGACTTGAATACTTGCTAAAATCTGCCTACAACTAAAATTGGGAAAAGGTTAGGTTTTTAATTGGTCAAGTAGTCTAATCACCCCCCCTCTAGACATACTTTTGATCCTACAGGGCCCCATTAAACCATTATCCCGCGTGGTGGTAGTGCGTATAGGCCAGTGGCCAACTCAGATCAAATACCCAAATCCGTTAGTGAATTATTAGGAGCTCGCGGAGACGAACAGTGCTTCGACCGTTCCGACTAGGTATCTCGCAGACCACGACCAGGGACTAGGCCCACCTCTCTCTTAGGTAGTCTCCGCCTACCCTGTCACTCCAACTACAGTGTAAGTTCTGTGTCGGTTGTCGAGACAAGTCCCGAGCTACCACCACATCCTGTGTGGTATCGCTAACAGCCAGCCGCCACAGGACTCTCTCGCGGGTACCCTAGGGGTCGGCCCGACTTCAACATTATCTCACGGGTGCTCTTGGAGCCGACCCGTCTTTAACAACTGTCTGAGGTGTGACGCCCCCGAAATTAATCGTGCACTAAACATCCACGCAGCATGCACAATCAAGATCAGTGACTCACGGTATAATATCACAACACAACTCTATAACACCAAGGATAAACAAAGAAACAACATAGATTACAAGCCAGGGTCGCAAGACCCGAAATTACATCAAGAGTTAGGTTTGACTACAGACAAAAACAAAAGTTGCCTTAAGAAGGCAAAAACAAACAAGACTCTAGATCGAAAAGGCAAGGCCTCCTGCCTGGGGCCTCCTAACTACTCCTGTTCATCGGTCTCCTCGTAGTAATAGGCTCCATCGGAGTAGTAGTAGCGATCGGCGGGATCAGCTAGCTCTAGGGCTCCATCATCTGATCACAGCAATCGGGTAGAGGGGAAAAAGGTAGCAAAGCAACCGTGAGTACTCATCCGAAGTACTCTCAAGACTTACATCAGATCTATACTACATATGCATCGGTATCAAAGGAATGGGGTATATCTGTGGACTAAACTGCAGAAATGCCAGAATAAGGGGGAGAACCTCAACCTATCGAAGACTACATCTTCTTGCAGCCATCATCTTGCAGCAGTAGAAGAGAGGAGTTTACATATAATATTTAGTATCATGTATTCATCAGCAACACCCGGAGATCCTTCCTCGACTACCCAGCGAGAAAGAGATCCCGGAGTAGTAAAATAGTTTAGTATCACAAAAGTATCCAGTTCTAGTTGTAGTAGATCAGGATACAACTCCAAGCGTCCTGTTACCGTGGACACGGCTATTCGAATAGATTACTTCCCTGCAGGGGTGCACCACATTACCCGATACGCTTGATTACCTCTGACTAGACACACTTTTCTGGGTAATGCCCGTCCTCGGATGATCAACACGCCGTAGTCCAACCTAGGCTCTCCAGAGAGGTCAACACGCCGGTCTAAATCCTAAGAGCGAAGGGGTGATGGGCCAATCGCCCTAAGCGCTCCTGCACGCTGCGTGGACGGCCGGGATCAGTCATGGCTACCTCTTTATACAAAGCAGGTGCTTACGCGGACCACCCGGGCGCGTGCCGCTCAACTGTGACGTCTGTAAAGCTTTCAAAAGAAATCGTACGACGCCGAGGGTCCCATATACCATTATCCCACGTGGCGGTTAGTCCGTATAGGCCAGCGGCCAACTCAGATCAAATACCCAAATCCGTTAGTGTATTATTAGCATCTCGCGGAGACGACCAGGGCCGTCGCTCCGACTAGGTAACTCGCGGACCACGACCAGGGACCAGGCCCACCTCTCTCCTGGGTGGTATCCACCTGCCCTGTCGTTCCGCCACATTATCTCTCGCGGGTACCCTTGGGGCCGACCCGCCTTTAGCATGGTAACAGTCGGGGTTCAGGTCCATACCATCAAGATGAAATCTGAGGAATCACCCTCGATAGGTTTACCTTGATATACTGCACGGCAGAGTCATCACCTAGAGTGAAATACGAGGAATCACCCTCAGTAGATCACACTAGATGTGCTACACTGCAGAGTCGTCATCGAGAGTGAAATACAAGGAATCACCCTCGGTAGATCACACTTGATACGGCTCGGTAGAGTCGCACAATTGTAAGGGCCTTTAGGGGTGTTCTGGCCTCGGTACAATGATCCATCATCTCGGATAACCTAGATAACAAGCATGGCAACACGAACAAGGGTGTAGGGTCACTGATGGGACACTGGCATTCCAATACTAAGCATTTAGGATAACAGGTATAGTATCAACAGCAGGTTATCAAAAACAGGCTATGCATCAGAATAGGAGCTATCTGAACAACAGCAGAAACAAAACCTAATGCAAGAATAAGAGAGAAAGGAATGGGCGATATCTAGATGATCAAGGCGGTTTTGTTTGCCTGGAAGCTCTATCGAGAAGGAAGGGTCCTCGACGTCGTAGTCATACTCGGGGCAGCAGCGGTCTCGGGGTCTACCAAAAGAATAGAGGAGAGGGGGGACAAAATAAATAACGGGCAATCAAACGCAACACAATGCATGACATGTCAAAATGTGATGATGATATGCACTAATGCATCCCTAGGCATTTTAAAAGAAGAGGGAAATTATAGCTCCAGGTATTTTTCGGCATATTGATTCAGGGGCAAAATGTCTAGGTTTGCTATGTTAAAGTGGTGTGGCAGGTATGTGGATGGCATAATCAAATTCGTTATATTTTTCTGATCATTTTTCATATATAAATTATTTTCATCCGAGTTACGGATTATTTTATATGATTTTTCAAAGTTTTAGTGCATTTTCTGGATTTATTTAATTAGAATTTAAATCCCTAAATACTTTTGTTACTAGGGTCTTGGCTAGTCTATGTGTATGACCAGTGGGGTCCGGGGGTACAGTCAGCTAGTACAGTAAGCAGTTGACCAGTCAACATTGACTGGTCAACAGGGTCAAACAGGACACACATGTCATAGACTCAGTATCTAACAGAGTTTATAAACTATTTTAATTAATTAAATTAACTAACGGGTCCCAGATGTCATAGGGCCGTTAGACTAACTAATGCTAATTAAATTTATTAGCTTATGCTAATAGGGCCGGCCCGCACTTGCAGTGGCCCAGTCATGGCTCTCCTGGCCAAGCCACGCACGGGCACGGGAGGGCGCCGACGGCCATGGCATTGGCCAGGGGGAGGTTTGGCATGGGCGGCTACGAGCGTGGAGAGCGGGGGCAGCGGCGGGCGCGGCCGGGCGGAGGCGCGCAGCAGCGGGTGCACGTGGTCGGCAGCGGCGGGTAGCGGTGCGCGGCGGCAGAAGAAGCAAGCAGCAGCGGGCAAAAGCAGCAGGAGGCGAGCGGGGGCGCGGGGCAGCGGGAACGAGCGCAAAGCAGCGCAGCAGCAGCGGGTGCGGGGCAACGGCGACGCGCGCCAAGCAGCAGCGCAGCAAGCGGAGCCGCAGTGGCAAAGCAGCAGTAGGCAGCATGCTCACGGGGGCGCTAACGGGGCGGCTGTAGCAGGCAGAGCAGCGCAGCGGCAGTAGGCGGGGCTGCGCGGGGCGCAGCCGGCGCGGGCGCGCGCAGGGCATGGCCCGGAGCAGCCGTAGGTGCGAGGGCGCGCGGCGAGTGTGGCCAGAGCCGCGGCGACCGCGAGCTCGCGGTGAGCTCGGGCGCGGGGGGGTACGCGGGCGGAACAGAGCACGGGGGGTCAGTGGAGGAAGGGGAGCTCACGGGGGGCTCAGAGCGGATCTGCAGGTGTGCTCGGGGAGAGGCTAGGAGCAGCAGGGGCGCCGGAGTTGAGGAAGATCGCCGGCGACCGAAGCTTGGAGACGAGCTTGATGCGTTTGTTGCAAAGGGCCCCGGGGCGAGCGGAGGGCAGCAGTCGATGGATCGGACGATGGAGGAGCGGATGGACACGGCCTCAGCTGGTGGGGACGACGGGGAGCGCGCGGCCGAGGTTGGCCATGGCAACGGTGGCTTCGGGCGCCGCCGAAATCGAGACAGAGAGCGGGCGAGGGGCAGAGTGAGGTGGCCTAGGGTTCAAGGGGGGAGGCTAGGGTGGTCTCATCCACCGCGGAGACACACGAGATGGCCGATGCGTGGCCATCCATGGCCATGGACGCGCGCACGGCGTCCAGCGCGCCCCTGTGAGCAGTAGGTCGAAGATGACTGTGGGGGTGGGCTGAGCCGGCTCCTGTAGTAGCAGGCCGCAAGTACACAGTAGTTTTACTCCTTTTCTTTTATTCTTTTATGTTTTCTATTTTAGCTACTGTTTTGCCTTTCTTTGTAGCATCAAACGACTTTTGTAAAATGTGAAACAAGTCTCAATAAATACTCTGCAGTATACTATACAGCCACAATAAGTTTGGGATTTAAATGAATCCATTTGAATTTGGTTTAAATATAAATGGGTTAAATGTTGTTGTTTTGGCACTATTTTAAATAAGTTAGGGGCAATTTAATATTTCAAAAAAATTGGTTTCTCCAAGACAATTACTTAGTGATTATTTGCAAAATTATGAACAATTTTGTTTTTATGTTTGAAGATGTAATTATTTGACTTGCATTTCAAATTGGATTTTGAATTTGTATTTTGGACAAGTGGCAATTTGCATAGTAATCATGATGACATGGCAACCATTAGGGGAAGATTATTGTAGCATGATTATTGGGGTGTTACATGAGGTGAAGGTCAAAGTACCCGTGTGTCCATAACATCGTGGGGAATCCGAGGAATCACCCTCGATGGATTCCCACTCGATGTAACCGTCAACGTGAACTTGGAGGAATCACCCTCGATGGGTTCACACTTGAGGGGTTGCACGACAGAGGCCTCATCGGAGGTGGTGAAAGAGGAATCACCCTCGGTAACCCACAACCGATTAGCCACACTACAGAGATATCATCAGGAGTGAAGTAGGAGGTATCACCCTCGGCACTCGATAGTAGCTCTATAGAGTCATACAACTAAGGGGGTGTGCGGTGCTGTGTTCGGTCTCTGTACATCGATCACACTAATCGAGTCACCGGTGGTAAAGCATGGCAACAAGGACAAGGGTGTGGGGCCACTGATGGATCACTAACTAGCCTATACTAAGCATTTAGGTTAATAGGTAAAGTATCAACAGCAGGTTACAAAATCAGGCTATGCATCAGAATAGGAGCAATCAATTACAGTAGAAAATCTAATGCAAGCATGGGAGAGAAAGAATGGGCGGTATAGGAATGATCAAGGGGGTTTTGCTTGCCTGGAAGCTTTGCTGAAAAGGAAGAAGGGTCTACCGGAGCATCGGCAGCAATCACAGAGTCTACCGGAGAAGAAAGAGGGGGAAGAAACAAATAAATACAGAGCAATCAAATGCAAAACAAAAGCAAAGGCACGGCAAGATGTGTGGGTGACATGCTCTAATGCAAGCCTAAGCATTTTAAAAGAAGAGAGAAAATATTCGGGAATATTTTCCCAGCTCCAGGTGATTATCGGTCTATTAATCCGGGGGGAAGGTTCCATGTTCGATAGGTTAGACGGGTGTGGCGGGTATGTGGATGGCATATTCGGATTCGTCATATTTTTTTGATCATTTTTCATATATAAATTATTTTCATCCGAGTTACGAATTATTTCATATGATTTTTCAAAGTTTTACTCATTTTCCGGAATTTCTGAAATTATTGTATTTAATTTAATCCGAATTTAAATGATTAAATTGCTACGGGTACACAGAAGTGTACCCAGCAAAATGCTCATTAGGCTGACAGGTGGGGCCAGTCAACTGCCCAGTCAGCAGTTGACTGGACCGTTGACTGGTCAATTGGGTCCAGTCAGCAGAGGCTGACTGGTAGGGCCAGTCAACTGCACAGTCAGTAGTTGACTAGTCAAACCTTATCCAAATGAACAGTATTGGTGGGTCCCACATGTCAGTGACTCTCGACAATTAACAGTGTTTTAATTAAATCCTAAGTTAATTAGTTAGCGGCCTGGGGCCCACTGTCAGTGAGGTTAGCGATGGGTTAGGGGTTAATTAAGCCGGCCATGTCAGCGGCACACCGGCGCGCTAACGACGGCGAAGCAGGGCGCGGCGGAGGTCGCCGGTCGGCCGATTCCGGCACCGGCTGGTCGCGTGGGCGGGCGCGTTGGAGAGCCTACGCTGCGGCGCATCTAAGGATGGCAGCGGGGTGGTCGGGAGAGGAGCGTAGCAGCGGTGGCGTCGAGCTGGGCGGTGGCGGCGCTACGGCCGTGCATGGACGCACGCGAGCGCGGTCAGCAGCGACACGGGTGGCAGCGGGCGCGTGTGGGCGCGGCGGAACTTGCGTAGGCGGGCACAGGGGCTCGGCCAGAGCGCGACAAGCGCATTCAGGTGCGCGGCCAGGACGGAGCTCCGACCACGGCGAGCGACGGCCTCGGCCTCGATCAGGGCCACGACTACGGCGGCGGATCCGCACGGGAGGGAGAGGGAAGGATGCGGCGCTCACAGAGAAGCGCGTAGGGGGCTCGGTGAGGCCGGTGCTTGTCGGCGACAAGCGAATCGAGCGGCGGGCCGTGGCGATCCAGTCGGGGAAGCGCGATGATTGCGGCGGCTCGAGGGCGTCCTGGCTCATGAGGGCCCGCGTAGATGACGAGGACGACGGCGCGCAGCTCCTGGACAAGGTCTCACGGCTCGGGGAGGCCGGTGGACACGGCGGTGAGGCGGCACGGCGACGGCAGGGTTCGGATGGGCTCGGGAACGAGCGTGGAAGCGAGGGGGAAGAGGGAGAGAGGGGATTAGGGTTTCGGGGGAGAGAGAGCAGCTGGGGCTTGCTCTTATCCCCCCCTCCCCCCCCCCCCCCCCGTGGCGTAGCAGTGCGTGGAGCCGAGCGCCCTGCGGCCATGGCGCCTCGGCCTTTTCCTGTGACGGGAGGAGGACGAAAGGCTAGGGCGGGTGGGCTGGGCCGCACTCTTGCCGCGGCTGGGCCAAGTGCACAGTGACTCCTATGCTTTTATTCTTTTTCTTTCTCTGTTTTATTTTCTGTTTGCTGTTTTGTATTTATTTAGGGCACCAAATGAATTTAGTTTAGGTTCAAACTTTGTACATAAATCAAGTACAGTATTCCTAGACCACCCAACAATTTTCATATTGGTTGGAGAAGTATAATTATTTATTTGTATTTAAATGTTCCAATTAAAGGCTGTTGGTCCACTAATTTGTTGCTAGGGTCAAAATAGGAATCCAAATAATGTTGGTTTTATTTTTATAATTGCTTTGGGATTATTTGCAATATTATGAATTGTTTTGCTTGCAAGTTTGGAGTTTTTCTAATTTCACTTGTTATTTGAATTTTGAATTTGAGTTGAATTATTTCTTAATTGCATTTCTTAGGATTTAATGATGATGACCTGGCATCATTAGTGTGAGGTCACTGTAGCATGACACTGGGGGTGTTACAAATCAATACTACTAGCAGCCCACATGTACCAATCTGAGGTTTTGAGACAAAGATTGAATACAAGAGATGAACTAGGGTTTGAGATGAGATAGTGCTGGTGAAGATGTTGATGAAGATTGGTCCTCCCACGATGAGAGGATCGTTGGTGATGTTGATGGCTTCAATTTCCCCCTCCCGGAGGGAAGTATCCCTGGCGGAATCGCTCCGCCGGAGAGCAAAATAGCTCCTGCCCAGGTTCCGCCTCGAGACGGCGGCGCTTCGTCCCGAAAGTCTTCTTCTGATTTTTTTTCTAGGTCAAATGGCTTCATATAGCAGAAGGAGGGGGTCAGAGGCCTGCCAGGGGCCCCACAAGCCAGGGGCGCGCTACTAGGCTTGTGGCTTCCTGGTGGGCCCCCTTCTGTTGATTCTTTCGCCAGTATTTTTTATATATTCCAAAATAATTCTCCATAAATTTTTAGGTCATTTGGAGCAGTGCAGAATAGTTGTCTCTGTTTCACCCCTTTCAGGTCCAGAATTCCAGCTGCCGGCATTCTCCCTCTTCATGTGAATCTTGCAAAATAAGAGAGAAAAGGCATAAGAATTGTACCATAAAGTGAAATACTGATCAAAAACATAATAATTATTGGTAGGAAATCATGATGTAAATTGGACGTATCAACTCCCCCAAGCTTAAACCTCGCTTGTCCTCAAGCGAAAGCTGAAATCAATAATCATGACCACATGTTTAGAGAGAGAAGCGTCGATAAAAATAAAATACGGACATGGAGCATCATGATCTTTATTATAACAGCAATATATCATCATAAAACTTCTCATGAAAAAGTGACAATTCATCCACAAGTTAAAGTATGAATATTAAACCAAATTGAAAACTAACAAACTATGATCTCAGTCACTGAAGCAATTGCAATCCATCATATTATCAGAAAGAGTCTATGTAAGAGCTTTGTTTAGCAAGTTCACATACTCAACTATCATTTAGTCTTCTATGTTTGCTGACACTCACGACATACTTATGGAGCAAAAGTTTCGGTCGAACACATAGAAAGATAGGGGCTTATAATTTCGCCTCCCAGCGTATTTACCACAAGGGTAATGTTCACAATAATAACTCATGATCACCTACATCCAACTGGATATATATGCATAGATCAATCCCCACCATATGATGCTTGCCAAGAGAGAAAATAAAAATGGAATACAGGAGAATACTATTGACTCTTGCATGAAAGTAAATACATAAAGTAAAAGATAGGACCTTCGTAGAGGGAAGCAGAGGTTGTCATGCGCTCTTGTTTTTGGATGTGCAAGCTCTTAATGTAAAGGAATGTCACTTTATATTGCCCCTTGTGATAGCAACCTTTATTATGCAGTCTGTCGCTTTTATTGCTCCACCATCACAAGATCGTACAAAGCTTATTTTCCCTTACAATAAAAGTTCATACATGTTTAGGAGCAATTTTTATGGTTTTGCACCGATGACAACTTACTTGAAGGATCTTATTCAATCCATAGGTAGATATAGTGGACTCTCATGGCATGAAATTGGGTTTAAGGATTTTTGGATGCACAAGTAGTATCTCTACTTAGTACAGAATTTTGGCTAGCAAAAGATAGGGGGGCAAGCACCACATGTTAGAGGATCCAAAACAATATAACTTCTATGTGAATATAAGCAAACATAACCCATTACGTTGTCTTCCTTGTCCAACGTCGACTAATTGACATAGAATATTTGATGGGGGCTCACAATCATAAAATATGTCCAAGATAGTGTATTTATATGTGAGACCTCTCTTCCTTTATTACTTTTTCATGAATTGCAACAATTACCAATGCTATGTTTGTCAACTTCCAACAAATTTTATCAATTATACTTCTTTTATGTGAAGTCATCACTCCCCATGGGATTAGCATATGATCTTACTTTTTATTCTTTATTTATTTCTAAGATTGGATCATCAAAAGCAAAACACTCGACTCAAACTAATCTTTATTATATAACTTTCACACACGATTACATAGATAGATAGATCACAAAGCAAGCACTTGAAATTAAATCATACTAAAACTTTATTCTTCTAAATCACGAAATAACTAAGGATCGAACTAAGATAGATAATGATGATGAAAAAGTGATGGTGATGCGATACCGGGGCACCTCCCCCAAGCTTGGCACAAGCCAAGGGTGGTGCCCATACCCATGTACTCAATTCTCCTTCTTGGGTGATGGTGGTGATGGTGAGGTAGGCTTGTCCTTCCACTTGAGCACATGAATCTCTTCTTTTAATTTGTCATTCTCTCTTTCGAGATCCCAAATTTTGCGACGTGGTTTATCAGAATCTTCCTGCACATGACGAAAAGAAGTAAATTGAACCTTAGGAACCATCGCCGTGTCAGGTAGGCTGGACCTCTTGAATTCAATGTGCATATCTCCTGGTTGAGGCAGTGGGGGATCCTCGTCCTCCTTGCTAGAATGTCCTTGCTTCTCCCTCAAATCAGCATCTTCCTCTTCATCGGTTGTCCAACCATAGGGGTCACTGTCCCCATAGACTCTAGGGTTTGCAACAAGATGAGAAACATAGTTTTCCCCGTCCGAATCCTGAGATGACATGGCGCTTGACCTCGAGAATCTGACAGAAAACAGCACGAAACAAGAACAGAGGAGAAACTTTTGATGCGGTGGTCAAAACACCCGTGAGTATATACAATGAATTTTTCCCGTGCAAAACAAGTAATATGGAAGAAAAACGGAGTCAGGAAATTCCACGAGGGAGCCACAAGCCTAGTAGGCGCGCCCCCCAGGCTTGTCGCCTTCTCATGCACTTTTCGGACTGTTTATTATTTTCCTAATTTTTTATATATTCCAAAACGGACAGGAAGTACTTTTATGGAAGTTTTGGAGTCGGTTTACTTACCGTACCACATACCTACTCCTTTTCAGGATTCTGGAGCGTTCCGGAAGGTTTCCTCTATGTGCTCTTCCAGTGTAATTGTTTGAATAATATTAGTTTCAATATTAATGGGCGTACCTAAGATATAATGTTTAATTCTTTGCCCATTAACCACTCTCGGATTATTGCCTTCAGAGTTGTTTATTTTGATGGCTCCGGAGCGATAAACTTCCTCGATGATATACGGTCCTTCCCATTTAGAGAGAAGTTTTCCTGCAAAAAATCTTAAACGAGAATTGTATAATAGAACATGGTCTCCTACATTAAATTCCCATTTCTGAATTCTCTTATCATGCCATCTTTTAACTTTTTCTTTAAACAACTTGGCATTTTCATAAGCTTGTGTTCTCCATTCATCTAGGGAGCTAATATCAAATAACCTCTTTTCACCAGCAAGTTTAAAATCATAGTTAAGTTCTTTAATTGTCCAATATGCTTTATGTTCTAACTCAAGAGGTAAATGACATGCTTTTCCATAAACCATTTTATATGGAGACATACCCATAGGATTTTTATAAGCAGTTCTGTAAGCCCATAATGCATCATCAAGTTTCTTAGACCAATTCTTTCTGGATCTATTAACGGTCTTTTGCAAAATCAATTTTATTTCTCTATTAGTTAATTCAACTTGACCACTAGACGGAGGATGATAAGGAGATGCAATTCTATGATTAACATCATATTTAGCAAGCAATTTACAGAAAGCACCTTGAATAAAATGTGAACCACCATCAGTCATTAAATATCTAGGGACTCCAAACCTCGGGAATATAACTTCTTTAAGCATTTTAATAGAAGTGTTATGATCAGCACTACTAGTTGGAATAGCTTCTACCCACTTAGTAACGTAATCAACAGCAACCAAAATATGAGTATGCCCATTGGATTTAGGAAAAGGTCCCATATAATCAAAACCCCAAGCATCAAATGGTTCAATAACAAGTGAATAATTCATAGGCATTTCTTGCCGTCTACCAACATTACCAATTCTTTGACATTCATCACAAGAAAGGACAAACTTATGTGCATCCTTGAAAAGAGTAGGCCAATAAAAACCAGATTGTAATACCTTGTGTGCAGTTCTATCTCCCGCATGGTGTCCTCCATATACCTCGGAGTGATACTTATGTAGGATTTGTTCATGTTCATGCTCAGGTACACAACGTCTAATAATCATCTACTCCTTCTTTATATAAGTGTGGGTCATCCAAAAAGTAATGTCTTAAATCAAAGAAAAACTTTTTCTTTTGTTGGTATGTGAAACTAGGTGGTATATATTTAGCAACAATGTAATTAGCATAGTCTGCATACCAAGGAGTATTACGAGAAGCATTTATCACAGCTAATTGTTCATCAGGAAAATCATCATTAATAGGAAGTGGGTCATCAAGAACATTTTCCATTCTAGACAAGTTATCAGCTACGGGATTCTCAGCTCCCTTTCTATCAACAATATGCAAATCAAATTCTTGTAGCAGAAGAACCCACCTAATAAGTCAAGGTTTAGCATCTTTCTTTTCCATAAGATATTTAATAGCAGCATGATCGGAATGAATAGTAACCTTGGAATCAACAATGTAAGATCTGAATTTATCACAAGCAAACACAACTGCTAAAAATTCTTTCTCAGTAGTAGCATAATTTCTTTGAGCACTATCTAGAGTTTTACTAGCATAATGAATAACATTTAATTTCTTATCAACTCTTTGTCCTAGCACATCACCAACAGCATAATCCCTAGCACCACACATAATTTCAAAGGGTTGGTTCCAATCAGGTGGTTGAACAATGGGTGCAGAAATTAAGGCTTTCTTAAGTACTTCAAAGGCTTCCACGCAATCATCATCAAAAACAAATGGAACATCATTTTGCAAGAGATTAGTAAGAGGCCTAGAAATTTTAGAGAAGTCTTTTATAAACCTTCTATAGAAACCAGCATGACCGAGGAAACTTCTTATACCTTTGATATCTTTAGGACATGGCATTTTCTCTATAGCATCAACTTTAGCTTTATCAACTTCAATACCTCTTTCAAAAAAATTATGCCCAAGGACTATACCTTCATTCACCATAAAGTGGCACTTCTCCCAATTCAAAACAAGATTAGTTTCTTCACATCTCTGCAAAACTCGATCAAGGTTGCTCAAGCAATCATCAAAAGAAGTTCCGTAAACAGAGAAATCATCCATGAAAACCTCAACAATCTTTTCACAAAAGTCAGAGAATATAGCAGTCATACATCTTTGAAAAGTAGCAGGTGCATTACATAAACCAAAGGGCATACGACGATAAGCATAAGTTCCAAAAGGACAAGTAAAGGTGGTTTTCTCTTGATCTTCAAGTGACATAGGTATTTGAGAAAAACCAGAATAACCATCTAGAAAGCAAAAGTGTGTATGTTTAGATAATCTTTCTAACATTTGATCAATAAAAGGCAAGGGGTAATGATCTTTCCTAGTAGCTTTATTTAATTTTCTGAAATCAATTACCATCCTATAGCCGGTTACAATTCTTTGTGGAATGAGTTCATTTTTATCATTAGGAACAACGGTAATACCTCCTTTCTTAGGAACACAATGAACAGGACTTACCCATCTACTATCAGTTATGGGATAAATTATACCTGCCTCAAGAAGCTTTAATATTTCAATTCTTACCACATCCTTCATTCTAGGATTCAGCCTTCTTTGATGATCAACAACGGGTTTAGCATCTGGCTCCATATGAATTTTATGCTGACATAACGTGGGACTAATGCCCTTAAGATCATCAAGAGTATATCCAATAGCAGCTCGGTGCTTCTTCAGAGTTTTAAGTAATCTATTTTCTTCATGCTCTGAAAGGTTAGCACTAATAATAACAAGATATATCTTCTTTTCATCAAGATAAGCATATTTAAGAGTATCAGGTAATTGCTTTAATTCAAACACAGGATCACCCTTGGGTGGAGGTGGATCTCCCAGGGTTTCAACATGCAAATTATGTTTAAGGATAGGTGCTTGTTTAAAGAACAGCTCATCTATTTCGTTTCTTTCATTCATATGCATATCATTCTCATGGTCTAGCAAGTATTGTTCTAAAGGATCTGTAGGAGCCACACCAATAGAAGCAAGACCAATAATTTCGTCCTTATTAGGTAATTCTTTATCATGAGGTTGTCTACGAAACTTAGAGAAATTAAACTCATGAGACATCTCACCACAATTAACACTGACAGTTTCTTTATTGCAATCAATCTTGGCATTAACTATATTCAAGAAAGGTCTACCAGATATAATGGGACAAAAATCATCTTGTGGTGATCCAAGAACAAGAAAATCAGTAGGATATTTGATCTTACCACACAAGACTTCAACATCTCTAACAATCCCAAGTGGTGAAATAGTATCTCTATTTGCAAGTTTAATAGTAACATCAATATCTTCAATCTCAACAGGTGCAATATCATTCATGACTTCTTGATAGAGAGTAAACGGAATAGCACTCACACTAGCAGCAATATCACATAAACCATGATAGCAATGATCTCCAATTATAACAGAAATAACAGGCATGCCAATTACAGGTTTGTTTTTATCTTTAGTGTCTGGTTTAGCAATTCTAGTTGCTTCATCACAGAAATATATGACATGTCCATCAATATTATCAACCAAAAGATCTTTAACCATTGCAATATTAGGTTCAACCTTAATTTGTTCAGAAGGTCTAGGTGCTCTAATATTACTCTTATTAACCACAGTTGAAATTTTAGCATGTTCCTTAATCCTAACAGGGAAAGGAGGTTTCTCAATATAAGCAGTAGGCACAACTGGATCAACATGGTAAACAATTGTTTCTTCTTTAACCCTAACAGGTTCTTCATTCAATTCAATAGGTGGATGATATTTAAACCATTTCTCCTTAGGGAGATCAACATGAGCAGCAAAAGATTCACAAAAGGTAGCTACTATCTCAGAGTCAAGTCCATATTTAGTACTAAACTTATGAAAAGCATCAGTTTCCATAAAAGATTTAACACAATCAAACTCAAGGTTTGTACCTGACTCATTACCTTTGTCGATTTCCCAATCTTCAGAGTTACGTTTAATTCTTTCCAGAAGATCCCATCTGAATTCAATAGTTCTCTTCATAAAGGAACCAGCAGAAGAAGTATCAAGCATGGATTGATCATTATGAGAAAGCCGAGCATAAAAGTTTTGAAGAATTATTTCTCTTGAGAGCTCATGATTGGGGCATGTGTGCAACATATACTTAAACCTCCCCCAAGCTTGAGCGATACTTTCTCCTTCACGAGGCCAAAAATTATAATAATTCCAATCACGATGAACCAAATGCATAGGATAAAATTTCTGGTGAAATTCCAGCTTCGACCGGTTCCAATCCCACGTTTCAGTATCATCACATAGCCTATACCATGTCAATGCCTTTCCCTCCAAAGATAAAGGGAATACTTTCTTCTTAACTCCATCTCCGGATAGACCTGCAAGCTTAAACAATCCACAAATTTCATCCACATAGATTAAGTGCATATCAGGATGTACCGTTCCATCTCCTGCATAAGGATTAGCTAGCAGTTTCTCTACCATACCCAAAGGAATTTCATAATAAATATTTTCAGTAGGTTCAATAGGTTGAGGAGCAACTCTCAATGCTTCTGGTCGAGGTGAAGATACCCCGAACAAGCCCCTCAAAGGATTACTTTCCATAGTGACAAGTGACAGTAAATTTCAGCACGTAATATAAATGTTTCCTTACCAAATTCCACTCACCAAAGGCGCTTCACTCCCCGGCAACGGCGCCAGAAAAGAGTCTTGATGACCCACAAGTATGGGGGATCAATCGTAGTCCTTTCGATAAGTAAGAGTGTCGAACCCAACGAGGAGCAGAAGGAAATGACAAGCGGTTTTCAGCAAGGTATTCTCTGCAAGTACTGAAAGTAGCGGTAACAGATAGTTTCGGTAGCAAGATAATTCGTAACAAGTAACAAGTAACAAGTATAATAAAGTGCATCAAGGTGGCCTAATCCTTTTTGTAGCAAAGGACAAGCCAAAACGAACTCGTATAATAAGCAAAGCGTTCTCGAGCACACATGGGAATTTCATCTAGTCACTTTCATCATGTTCGTTTGATTCGCGTTTGCTACTTTGATAATTTGATATGTGGATGGACCGGTGCTTGGGTGCTGTTCTTACTTGAACAAGCCTCCCTCTTATGATTACCCCCTCTCGCAAGCATCCGCAACTACGAAAGAAGAATTAAGATAACTCTAACCATAACATGAAACAAATGGATCCAAATCAGCCCCTTACGGAATAGCGCATAAACTAGGGTTTAAGCTTCTGTCACTCTAGCAACCCATCATCTAATTACTACTCCACAATGCCTTCCTTTAGGCCCAAAGATGGTGAAGTGCCATGTAGTCGACATTCACACGACACCACTAAAGGAAGCACAACATACATAGCATCAAAATATCGAACGAATACCAAATTCACATGATTACTTATGACAAGACTTCTCCCATGTCCTCAAGAACAAAAGTAACTACTCACAAATCATATTCATGTTCAAGATCAGAGGGGTATTGAATAGCATTAAGGATCTGAACATATAATCTTCCACCAAATAAACCAACTAGCATCAACTACAAGATGTAATCAACACTACTAGCAACCCACAGGTACCAATCTGAGGTTTTGAGACAAAGATTGAATACAAGAGATGAACTAGGGTTTGAGATGAGATGGTGCTGGTGAAGATGTTGATGAAGATTGTTCCTCCCACGATGAGAGTATCGTTGGGGATGTTGATGGCTTCGATTTCCCCCTCCCGGAGGGAAGTATCCCCGGCGGAATCGCTCCGCCGGAGAGCAAAATAGCTCCTGCCCAGGTTCCACCTCGAGACGGTGGCGCTTCGTCCTGAAAGTCTTCTTCTGATTTTTTTTTCTAGGGAAAATGGCTTCATATAGTAGAAGGAGGGGGCCAGAGGCCTGCAAGGGGCCCCACAAGCCAGGGGGCGCGCCAAGGGGGTAGGGCGCGCCCCCCGGGCTTGTGGCTTCCTGGTGGGCCCCCTTCTGTTGATTCTTTCGCCAGTATTTTTTATATATTCCAAAATTATTCTCTGTAAATTTTCAGGTCATTTGGAGCAGTGCAGAATAGCTGTCTCTGTTTCACCCCTTTCAGGTCCAGAATTCCAGCTGCCGGCATTCTCCCTCTTCATGTGAATCTTGCAAAATAAGAGAGAAAAGGCATAAGAATTGTACCATAAAGTGAAATAATGATCAAAAACATAATAATTATTGGTAGGAAATCATGATGCAAATTGGACGTATCACCGACATGGATCCTTGTTCCCTTAATTTGCATCTTGCGGATTCCACTATTAAAAAGCCATTAGGTAGAATAAATGATGTGCATATTCTTGCAAATAGAAATTATGTGTCCGTGGACTTTATTGTTCTTGATATTGAATGCAATCCTTCTTGCACTACAGGAATCAGCTAATTTGCCGTCTGCCATAGCAGACGGCAAAGAACAAGGCCACCGACGGCAAAAAGCTTTGCCGTCTGCCACGGACGGCAAACACTTCTGGCACTGAAAGTCACGGTAATGACCTTGTTTGCCGTCTGCCTAACGACAGCGGACGGTAAAGAACTTTGCAGTCTGCTTTCCTGGCCAAGCTGACGGCAAATATGATGGACGGCAAAGAATAGCTGTTAGCCCCGTTAGGTGGCTAACGGCAGACTTTGCCGCCTGCCGGCGGACGGCAAACTTTGCCGTCAGCCCTATGACGTCAGCAGACCCGTGGCTAACCGTCACTTCTGCTTAGTGTTTGTCGTCTGCCAGGGCTGGTCTTTGCCGTCTGCCAGCAGACGGCAGAATGACCAAATGGTCAGACCTGATGCTCCCAGGTTGCATAGGTTGCTACCACGTGGCACCTTTGCCGCCCGCCTACCGACGGCAAAGGGCTTTGCCGTCTGCTGGCGGACGGCAAAGTGCCTGTATTGCCACTGTTTTGTTTGTTTTCTGTTATTTCCCTGCATTTTCAAAACACAAATATGATATATATAGCAGTCCATCAATGCCTAGGCCATGTATCCAACATCTAGCAGTCCATCAATGCAAGAGAACACATAGGGTATTAAAAGATCCAATACATACATAGTTTCACGGAGTTCATCCATATATACATACATAGTTTCACATTGTTCATCAATACAAATCAAAACAAAAACTAAACACTAGCAGTCCATCAATGCCAGCTTCCATGAAGTGAATCAAACCTGCAAAAATGGGAGTAAGAAAGTTAGAAGAAGAAGAAGAAGAAGAAGACTAGAAGAAGAAGAAGAAGAAGAAGAAAGAAAGAAAGAAAGAAAAAGAATAAGAATAAGAAGGAGTAGAAGATGGAGAAAAAGAAAGAAGAGAAAAAGGAAGAATAAGAATATATTTTCTTCTTCTTCTCTCCTTTTCTCATATTTATTCTTCTCTTCTATCTTTTTATCCTTTTCCTTCTCATTCTTCTTCTTTTATTCTTTTTTTTCTTCTCTTTCTTCTTCTATTCTTTCTTTTTCTCCTCTTCCTTGTTTTTCTTCTTCTTATTCCTTATTTGTGTCATTTTAGAGCTAACTTAGGTAATTATGCCATTTTTGAGCTAACTAAGCTTATTATGTCAATTTGGAGGAAAATAAGGTAAGTATAGGTCATTTTTGTGCTAACCTAGGTAATTATGCCATTTTTGAGCTAACTTAGGTAAGTATAGGTCATTTTAGAGCTAACTTTGGTAATTATGTCATTTTGGAGGAAAATAAGCTAAGTATATAACATTTATGAGCTAACCAAGGTTATTATGCCATTTTTGAAATGAATAAGCTAATTATGTCATAAATGAACTAAATAAGCTAATTATCTCATTTTGGAGGATAATTAGCTAAGTATGTCTTTTTCGGGGAAAATAAGCTAAGTATGTGGCATAATAGGGCTAACAAGCATGTACGAAGCTAAGTATGCATTTGTTAAGCAAAAATGGGAGTAAGAAAGTTAGAAGAAGAAGAAGAAGAAGAAGAAGAAGACTAGAAGAAGAAGAAGAAGAAGAAGAAGAAAGAGAAGAAGAAGAAGAAGAAGAAGAAGAAGAAGAAGAAGAAGAAGAAGAAGAAGAAGAAGAATAAGAAGGAATAGAAGATGGAGAAAAAGAAAGAAGAGAAAAAGGAAGAATAAGAATATATTTTCTTCTTCTTCTCTCTTTTTCTCATCTTTCTTCTCTTCTATCTTTTTATCATTTTCCTTCTCATTCTTCTTCTTTTATTCTTTCTTTTTCTTCTCTTTCTTCTTCTATTCTTTCTTTTTCTCCTCTTCCTTGTTTTTCTTCTTCTTATTCCTTATTTGTGTCATTTTAGAGCTAACTTAGGTAATTATGCCATTTTTGAGCTAACTAAGCTTATTATGTCAATTTGGAGGAAAATAAGGTAAGTATAGGTCATTTTTGTGCTAACCTAGGTAATTATGTCATTTTTGAGCTAACTAAGCTTATTATGTCAATTCGGAGGAAAATAAGGTAAGTATAGGTCATTTTTGTGCTAACTTAGGTAATTATGTCATTTTTGAGCTAACTTAGGTAAGTATAGGTCATTATTGAGCTAACTTAGCTTATTATGTCATTTTGGAGGAAAATAAGGTAAGTATATGACATTTATGAGCTAACCAAGGTTAATATTATGCCATTTTTGACCAAACTATGCTAATTATGTCATAAATGAACTAAATAAGCTAATTATGTCATTTTGGAGGATAATTAGCTAAGTATGTCTTTTTGGGGGAAAATAAGCTAAATATGTGGCATATTAGGGCTAACTAGCATGTATGAAGCTAAGTATGCATTTGTTAAGCAAAACATTAGAGAAAACTTACCGTCGTCGTCATCACGGAGGTCAAGCACCGGGGTTGCTCTGGCAGTCGCGATCACCTGGAGAAGGTTGCCCTGGAGAAGGGGTGTGCGATGCGGCTCGGGAGTTATGCTGCACCAAAGATCATTTGCAATGTCTCGTTAGCATGATGACACTCAAATGTTAAGACTAGTAACTAATGACCATTCAAATGAAACTCACAGTTCCCGTCTGAGCAATGACTGGCATCGGCGGAGGGGTCTGACCGGTCTTCTCGCACATAGACTGCACATTTGGTTTTGACGAGTCAGTAATATTAGTTAGTAATGAAACGAACATTACGTGCATGATTTGGCTAATATGCAGAAGAAACTTACCACGAGGAGCTCGTACATGGCCCGGTGAGCCAGCTCATTCCGATTCCTCTCCTCCTCCAACAACCTAGCCGTCTTCTCCTCCGCCAGCAGTTCCTTCTCCGCCACCACCCGGTCCCTCTCCTCCAGAAGCACCTGGGTTGTCGCTCTCTCTTTCTGAAGAGCAGCCTGCAACACCACTCCTCGTTAGCATTGTAATCATCGATGGCCGCACACACAATGTAATGGAGGAAAGATATCTGAGTCCGTATAACTAACCTTGCTGGCGAGATCGACTGGCCGTGGACGAGTCCTTATCTCAGGACAGGAGCTCGTTTGGCACGCCTTGATCTCCGGGAGAGTGAGAGGACAACGTATCAGTCCATCTCCAATGGCTAATGAGCCATGGGGCCTCCCGCCACCAGATATCATCACCAGCTCTGGATCAATAGGATTCTGGCTCGGGTTAAAGTCCTCCCCTTTCCTCGCCTTCCCCTCCTGGTTGTACCTCACGAGCTTGTGGTGGGAGGAGATGTTGGTGAAATTCTCTGGATGATCGAGGTCAGACTCAGAGAATGCCTTGGCCTTCTTGTACGAGGCAGTATGGGCCATGGCATAGAGGTCGTACACCTCAGGCACCTCCATGTTATTGTGTCGCGCCTAAAAGAGAGGAACAAAGTATTAGTAAAGGGCTCAAGCTAGCATGAAGAATGAATTGCATGGATCATGAAGCAAACCACATACCCAGTTCCGCCCGAACTGATATAAGTTGGCGCTGCCTTGATGGTGTGGCACACCAACCATTTGGGCACGCTGGTCCTTGGCATTGTCGTGGACGGCTCGCCAGCGGCCTGTGCACCACTCATCCACCAACGCCTCCCAACAATCCATCTTATCCACACACCATCTTGGGGGCACCTAAGTTAGTAAAGAGAAATTTGAGCGCTACGCCTACGAATCAAATCAAGGAAACTAAGTACAATGCCTTAAGAATAGGTAATTACCTTCATGTATTGATCCTTCTTCAGAAACTTAGCCCGGCACGACGGCTTGTCCTTCTTAATACCACGCTTGGCGTAGTAGTCTCGAATAGCCTGCGGCCGAGCCTCGTGCCGTAAGTTTTGTAGTAGGCGCTTGCACTCGGTATCGATAACCTTTGCCGCGTCCTCCTCGTATCCCTCCTCACACCTGTAGAAGGTCTGCAATCAAACGAGACAACACTGATTAGTACAATAACTAGCTATTGTTAATTTTTAATTGTGTAAAGGAGAAATTACCCAAAAGCTTCTTATCACCATCTCGGCCCTCGTGTGGCACAAGACACCGTCGATCATCTCCTCCGGCGGGGCCGGAGCAGCCAAGTAGTGCTCCCAGCTCAATCCTAGCTCTGGAAGCTGACCCTCACCGGGCAACATGACAAACCCCGGGAAATTTTGCCGGCAAAGCACACCAAGGACGGTGTTGGGCCTGCGAACGTCACTGGCGTGTACCCAACCCCTGCAGTATGACAAGGCCAACGCATTAGATATTTGAAGAAACGTGAAGGCAAAATGTACAAAAATAGTAAATGCACTTACTTCTCCCCATCAGGCCTAATCACCGGCCTCTGCTCGCGGGTCGCCGGCAGGGGCGGGAGCCGTGTACCACCACGCTGGTACACGGTGGGCCCCTCAACCACCTCGCCCTCACTATCAGTACACTCATCCCCGCCACCATCAGCATGGCCACTCGGCCCCTCAGGCGGATCCGGCCAGGTACCCCATCCGGACGTCTCCTAGGACGTAGCCTGGTCCAAAGTCTCGTGGGCCAAAGCCTCTGGGACCGGAGTCTCGTGGGCCGAAGGCCCGTCGACCCGAGGCTCATGGTCCGGAGTCCCCGTAGCCTCCACCTCAGACGGGTCCACCCTAGCAGTCATGTGCTCGGGTGAATCAGCTGGGGGTGGCGGCGAGGAAGGCGTAGCAGCCTGCCTACCTCTCCCGCGGCCACGTCCTGATCTACCTCCTCTCTTCTTCCCTCCCCGACCTCCTCTCCCGATGGGCAACGACGCCGACGAAGAAGCGCCCTCCGGTGTCCCCAAACTGTCTAACAATGCTCTCCGGAGAGGTACGGGTGGAATGGAAGTACCCCTCCCACGGGCCGCCGACGAAGTACCCGCGGAGCGCTCTGGACCCGCGCCCACCATCTTTCAACACCTGCCATGACAAAGAGTAAACGAAATTAGTACAACATAAAAAAGTTGAATACATGACATGAATAATAATATGTATATAATTTATGTTGTGATGCATACAAACTAATAGTCTGGATCGTCTATATATGCTTCGGGATCAATAGATGCATCATCATCATCACTATCACGCGTGTCGTCATGAATGACGTGCTCATCGGGTTCAGCGGCATCAACATGTGGAAGGCCTTTCTGTAATCGGTCAAGTATTGACAGGTCATCCGCAGCAGTAACCTCTTCTTGTTCCGGCTCTTCTTGTTCCGGCTCAGGGGTGAAGTCGGATTCACTGTCGTTGTCTACTTCCAAGTTCTGGGGTGAAGTAGAGCGGTTCTTGAAATGTTTTTTGGAAAGACGTGTTTCTTGGAAGAATTCTCCTTCATATGTGTCTGGGTTAATGTGAGGTTCATAATCCTCTTCATTGGGGGGAGGTGGTCTAACACGTGGCGGCACTTCATAAATGACATCCCAACCATTCAGATTTGCATTAGTTTGGCAGGCCCACGGTAGGTAGAAAACTTGGGTCGCCTGTTGAGCCGTAATATAGACATCGGGAACATCTAAATGGGTGCTTTGTTTGATTTCGACTAGCCCTATATGGTCATGAGTCCTTCTAGTCTCCTTCGGCTGGAACCAATAACATTTGAAGACTACGACGTTCGGTGGGTTTTCACCATAGAATAGAAGTTCATAAATTGCTTCAACTCTTCCATAATACTCGGTACCTCCTTCGCCGATAGCAGAGACACCACAATTTGTAGATTTTCGGTCGGCCATAGATAGCTCTTTGCCAAAGGTACGAAAGCGATACCCGTTGATGTCGTATTTCTCAAATGAACGGACCTTATAGTCAAAACCATTAGCGGCTTGTCTCAATTCGGCGTCCATAGACTCTGAATTAGCCTACAAAAGTTTAATACGAAAGGATTGTTGCATTAGCCGCAAATTAGACCAAGAAATGAAATGGTCTATTAATGGTAATTACCGTTTGTTTGAACCAAGAGATGAAACCAGGATAGCCGCCTCCATGCTTTGCCAGAAGCTCATACTCTTCGATGGAATCCTTTTGGATCACCGCTCCATCCGAGAATTCGGTGACGTATCGACTGTATCAAATATCCGGGAATAAGAGCAGTTCAAAGGAATTGGAAGTTGCGAAACAATGTACCGAGAAATTACTCGATGTACGGCCGCACTTCTGTTAGGTTGTTGAAGATATACAACGAAATGGTCCGCCATTCTTCGACATCCAACCCTACTGGTTTTGAAGCACCGGCTGGTGCGAGCTTCCCTTTGAATAGGTTGAGGTTGGATCCACCTTTTTTAGGGTCGCCAACATTGTACCGAGGCTTCGGATTATGCAAATGACGATTTTTGGCTTCGTAGTGTGCTGTCATGAAGTTTGCCGCCTCCTCAGTAATGAATGCCTCGGCCATCGATGCTTCAATTCTACGTTTATTTTTACATTTTGCTCGAAGCGTCTTCTGCATCCTCTCAGTTGCATAGCACCAACGATTTTTCATGGGCCCCCCCCAATCTTGCCTCGGTCGGGAGATGTAAAATCAAATGCTGCATTGGATTAAAGAAGCCTGGTGGAAAGATCTTCTCTAACTTGCAGAGCAACTCCGGCGCCAACTTTTCCATGTCATCTATCACGGCAGGTGATAGTTCTTTCGCACAAAGAACACGGAAGAAATAGCTCAGCTCTGCCAGTACTAGCCATTCATCCTCAGGGATAAAGCCACGCAACATCACCGGCATTACCCGCTCAAGCCATATGTGCCAATCATGACTCTTGAGACCAAATATTTTCAATTTTTTAAGACTCGCTCCCCTCTTTAGATTCGTTGCATACCCATCGGGGAACATCAACTGCATTTTCACCCACAAGATAATTTCCCTCATAGCTGGCCTTCCAAGATTGAACCAGGCCTTTGACTTCGTCCAGTTCTGCTTTCCTTTTGGTTGTCGCATGTTTTGTAACAGTCTATCACATAGAGTCTGCAGATCGACTCTAGCCTTAGTATTATCCTTTGACTTCCCATCTATGCCGAACAATGTACCAAAAAGGGCCTCGCCGATATTCTTTTCAGTGTGCATCACGTCGATGTTGTGTGGAAGAAGGAGGTCTTTGAAGTAAGGCAGATCCCACAAGCATGTCTTGTGAGTCCAGGCGTGTTCTGAATTATACCCCTTGAAATACCCTGGATGCTCTGGATCAGGCTCGAGAGCGTTTAACTAATCCAGGATCTGTTGGCCAGTCAACGCAGGTGGTGCAGAGTTTTTGACAACTCTACCTTTGGTGAAGTTCTTCTTGTCTTTTCTGAACTTATGGCGAGGATCCAGGAATTGTCTATGCAAGTCAAAGCAAGAATACTCGCGACCCGCCTGCAGCCAATGAAACTGAAGAGCTGCCTTGCATGTGGGGCACGGGAACCTTCCATGCGTACACCAGCCAATGAATAGCGCATACGTCGGCAAGTCATGCATCGAGTACATGTACCAGACACGCATTATGAAGTTCCGTTTGCTAGCGGCGTCGTATGTCTTGAACCCATTATCCCAAGCTTCTTGCAATTCATCCTTAAGCGGCTGCATGTACACATTCATATTCTTCCCCGGATAGTTGGGCCCTGGAATTATCAACGTCAGGAAAATGTTCTTTCTTTGCATAATCTGTCCGGGGGGAGATTGAGTGGAATGACAAATACAGGCCAACAACTGTATTGGGTTGCCGTCATACCAAACGGATTGAACCCATCCGTGCCGATACAGACTCGAGGATGCCTTGGATCTGCCGCTTTTTGCTCATGTAATGCATCGAAGTGCTTCCACGCAGAACCATCCGATGTGTGTACCATCATCAGATTCCCATCTGCATCTAGTTCGGTTCTTTTGCCCATTTTGTGCCATGTCATCTCTCTGGCCGTCTCTTCGACCATGAAAAGACGTTGAAGTCTTGGTACGATTGGCAGATACCGAAGAACATTAACGGGGATTTTGGTCTACCTCTTCCCACCCATACCGTTGTCTACCACAACATACCTGGAAGATTTGCAAATGGGACAATAGTTCAAGTCCGCATACACAAGCTTAAATAAGGCACATCCTTTCTCACAGGCATCTATCTTCTCATAGGGCATCTTAAGTGCACGGAGGATTTTGTCCGACTGGTACAGGTTTGCAGGCATTACATGGCCTTTGGGTAGAAAGCGTCCAAATAGTGTCATCATCGCATCGTAGCATTCTCTGCCCAAGTTGAATTGAGCCTTCAGAGCCATTACTTGTGCGATGGCATCCAGCTGACAAAGCTCAGTGTGCTCGTGGAGAGGACGTTTTGAAGACTCCAACATTTCATTGAAGGCCTTTGCAGATTCCTCCATCTCATCGTCCGAATCCCGAGCATCATCAAAGTCTTGCACCATGTCTTCGATCCCGGTACCATGCTCGTCGGTGCGACGAAGAACCACCTCAGCTCTGGTACGTTGGGCAGACTCTCCATGAAATGTCCACACCGTATAATCGGGCGTAAACCCCCACTTCTGCAGGTGTTTACCCATTTCATCCTCTTTCCTCTGAGAAAAGTTGTCGCACCTAACACAGGGGCACCAGGTTTTTCTCTGGCCATTTGCAAATGCGGCTTTCACACACCCCTTGGTTTTTGTTAACCATTCATTGGTCATGTCTTCCTGACTAGTGTGACCGGTGTACATCCACGCACGATCACTCATCTTTCCTACCTACTAAACACCCAAGAAATATATATATATATATATATATATATATATATATATATAATTCAGCATATATATTCATCAGTTAATCAAGTTTGTCAATTTTATTACGTCCATGCAACCTACATGCTAATAGGTAAAGATAGGTCCTAATCCCACCCGAGTATGTGTAGATTGGGTTCGTTTTCCCATGCTCTGCTCCGGATCCGACGCAAAATTTCGGCAGCACCTCCCCGCTGTTCTCCTGATACACGTCTCGGCATTAAACAGAGAGGATGTGTACCCGGAGAACAACAGGGAGGCACTGACGAAATTCTGCATCGGATCCGGAGTAGAGCATGGGAAAACGAACCCAATCTACACATACTCGGGCTGTCCATGGATAACGTGGACAATTCAAAAGGATGGCGGTTATAAATATGCAAAGACATGCATATTTATAGATGCCGCCCTTTCGAACGGGAGACGCCTAGGTTATGAGACTTGACATGAAAGTAAAATCTAGTGGCATCGGCACGATGACTGGAACAGAGCAAATAGGGGAGGGGGAGGAGATGACAGTCGAGCTCACCCCTAGACCGTGGAGGCGATAGTCGAACGACGACGACAACGGCAACGGGACCGACGGTGCTCCTGGAGGTGAAGAGAAGATCGTCGCTCTGATTGATCGACAAAATTATGATGTCAAATAGTTACTCACAATCTGGTCGGTGAAATTGCTTAAACATGATTATCAAAACCATGCATCTATGTTCTGAAGGTTTTAGTTGTATCATCTATTTAATTTATTTATCAACATTGTTGCCCGTTGCAATGCACTGCCATTTAACTAGAAACCTACAAATAGAGTTTTATTTATATATACAAGCCAGAAGTTGCTATACGTATGCCTACGGAAGATTTCACTGCATCAAGGAAACAAACTTTAAATGTTCATGCCACTTATTTTTAGATACCTATTACTAAATTTCCCCTACTATAGTTTGATGTTCTTGCATCGGATGTTTTAGCAGTATGTAGATATGACACCGGTCGCCTGGCAAAAGCCAATGAAGACAGGCCGGCAAATGTTCTAGCTTGAAAATTCTCAAAAGTTCTTTTATTTCTACACATCAAATTGTTATGCATATCGTTCATCTCATTTTTAAAGCATGTATATGTACATCTTGTACACTTTTGTTATCATCCAAAAAAAGCAAATCAATCGTCGAGTCGTGCATATGGTTTTCTGTTTCACCATTTAATCTCACTCTCCTTGAATATGAGGGCAAGGCATGTGAGTTGTCAAAAGGCATGGACAAGTGTCCTATTTCCAGATAATCGTGATGCTACTTAAGCTTCAACTTCTTTGTGTGTTTCAAATTTGAGGTTGCTTCTAACAGACATGGACAAGAAGACTAAAGTTGCTTCGGTTATTACATGATCTGGTGCTAATAGTATGTCTTCCTCACTAACAAAATAGTATATGTCTAGATTTTTTGACCTATTTTCATTACTCACTAACAAAATTAAATTCATGCTAAAAATCTTGGATCGAGGAGGAGGGCTCACCTTGGATCGAGGAGGACGCCGCGGTGGTGGAGGAAGGCCGGTGGAGGAGGGCCGGCGCAGGGAGGAAGGCCGGCGCGGGGCGGGTCGGGGATGGCGTGGGGAGGACGCCGCGGTGGTGGAGGAGTGCCGCGGGGAGGGGGCGGCGCCGCGGCCTGGCTCCGGCGGTGGGGCGTCGCGTCCTGGAGCCGTTGCGGGGCTCGCCGCGGCCTGGATCCGGCCCGGGCTCCTGCTGCGAGGTGGTCGGGGGAGGGGCCGGCGCAGGGGCCGGCGGCGGGTCTGGCTGGCGGCGGTGCTGGGCGGCGTCGGGAACGGCGGGGCTGGGGCGGCGGGTGTGCTAGTGGGGTGTGGTGGGTGGGTGAGGTGGGGGAGAGAGAGAGGGGGGAGAGGGGGGGCACGGCCGTTAGGTAGGCATCTTCTTTGCCGTCTGCCAGCAGACGGCAAAGAGCTAGCAGACGGCATCCAGCCCGTCCATTTGACCTAGCCAGCTCCACGGTCCAGTGGGGTTCAGCTGGTCTCTTTGCCGTCTGCCTTTTGTCCCTTTGCCGTCTGCTGGCAGACAGCAAACAATGCACTGATGGCAAACTATACCTTTGCCATGAGTCCGTTCTTTGCCGTCTACTTTTCGGAAGCGGACGGCAAACACCTTCTGTGCCGTCTGCTAGCAGATGGCAAAGAACTGGCTGACGGCAAATTAGCTGATTCCTGTAGTGTTGCCTCATAATACTTGGTAGGCCTTTTCTACGAACGATTGGTGCTATTATTGATATGAAAGAAGGTAATATAAGATTTCAATTTCCATTAAAGAAAGGGATGGAACACTTCCCTAGAAAGAGAATTAAATTAAGCACCTTATGAATCTATTATGAGGGCCACCTATGGAATTAACTTGAAGGATGACAACACTTGAAACTATGCATTATGCCTAGCTAGGGGCATAAAACAATAGCGCTTGTTGGGAGGCAACCCAATGAATAAAATAATTTTTTGCTTTTACCTTCTGTTCTTGAGTATTTACACAATTATAGCTTCTATTATGATTGTATTTTTATGTTTTAATTAGTGTTTGTGCCAAGTAATGCCTTTGGGATGATTTGGAAGATAGTATAATTGATGCTGTTTGAAAACAGAAACTTTTGCATCCAGTGCTGGAATTTTGGTTTTTTTGCTGGAATGTCAGACCTTCTGAATTTTTTACACAATATTTATATATGAATTTCCCACGTTGTCCTAATTTTTCCGAATTTTTGGAGTTACAGAAGAATAATGTTAATTTAGATTTTTACAGACTGTTCTGTTTTAGACAGATTCTGTTTTTCTTGCATAGTTTGCTTACTTTGATGAATCTATGGATCGTATCGGGGGGTATGAGTCATGGAGAAGTTGGAGTACAGTAGCATTATGCCAATACTAAATATGAATCAATTTACAACAGTACCTAAAGTTTAAGATTTGTTTGTTATACTAACGGATCTGACGAGGTTTCTGATGAGTTTTGTGTGCTGAAGTTTTCATGTTTTGGGTGAGACTGCGATGGATAAAGGAATAAGGAGCGGCAAGAGCCTAAGCTTGGGGATGCCCAAGGCACCCCAAGGTAATATTCAAGGAATACTCAAGCGTCTAAGCTTGGGGATGCCCCGGAAGGCATCCCCTCTTTCGTCTACAATCTATCGGTAACTCACTTGGAGCTATATTTTTATTCATCACATGATATGTGTTTTACTTGGAGCGTCTTGTGATATAGTTTGTTTGCTTTTGTTTGCTTTTTATTTTGTCACAATCATCTTTGCTGAACACACCTTTTTGAGAGGGACACACATTATTCGTGATTTGTTAGAATACTCTATGTGCTTCACTTATATCTTTTGAGCTAGGCAGTTGCTCTAGTGCTTCACTTATATCTTTTAGAGCACGGCGGTGGTTATATTTTAAAGAAATAGTTGCACTCTCATGCTTCACTTATATCTTTTTGAGAGTCTAATGAATAGCAATGGTAATATGCACGGGTTATGAATTTGGTCCTGATATGATAGGTATTCAAGAGGGATATAATAAAAACTTTCATATAGATCACTGAATATGATAAGTTTGATTCCTTGCAATAGTTTTGCGATATTAAGATGGTAATATGTAGGAGGTATTAGTATATAATTGTGGTTTAGTAAGAATATTGGTGTTAAGGTTTGTGATTCCCGAAGCATGCACGTATTGTTGATTGTCTACCTTATGAGTGGCGGTCAGGGACGAGCGATGGACTTGTCCTACCAATCTATCCCTCTAGGGGCATGCGTAGTAGTACTTTGCTTCGAGGGCTAATAAACTTTCGCAATAGGTATGTGAGTTCTTTATGACTAATGTGAGTCCATGGATTATACGCACTCTCACCCTTCCGCAATTTGCTAGCCTCTTCGGTACCGTGCATTGCCCTTTCTCACATTGAGAGTTGGTGCAAACTTCGCCGGTGCATCCAAACCCCGTGATATGATACGCTCTATCACACATAAGCCTCTTTATATCTTCCTCAAAACAGCCACCATACCTACCTATCATGGCATTTTGATGTCTACTACACAACTATTCTTGTAGAGTCGTGTTGGGCCTCCAAGCGCAGAGTTTTGTAGGACAGTAGCAATTTTCCCTCAAGTGGATGACCTAAGGTTTATCAATCCGTGGGAGGCGTAGGATGAAGATGGTCTCTCTCAAACAACACTGCAACCAAATAACAAAGAGTCTCTTGTGTCCCCAACACACCCAATACAATGGTAAATTGTATAGGTGCACTAGTTCGGCGAAGAGATGGTGATACAAGTGTAGTATGGATAGTAGATATAAGTTTTTGTAGTGCGAACAATAAAAAACAGCAAGGTAGCAAGTACCAAAAGTGAGCATAAACGGTATTGCAATGCTTAGAAACAAGGCCTAGGGTTCATACTTTCGCTAGTGCAATCTCTCAACAATGCTAACATAATTGGATCATATAATCATCCCTCAACGTGCGATAAAGAATCACTCCCAAGTTCCTATTAGCGGAGAACATAAGATAGAAATTGTTTGTAGGGTACAAAACCACCTCAAAGTTATCCTTTCCGATCGATCTGTTGAGCTATTCCTATAAGTGTCACAAACAGCCCTAGAGTTTGTACTAAAATAACACCATATGATACACATCAACCAACTCTAATGTCACCTAGATACTCCAATGTCACCACAAGTATCCGTGAGTTGATTATATGATATGCATCAAACAACTTCATAATCAAATTATTCAATCCACACAAAGAACTCCAAGGAGCACCCCAAAGTTTTTATCGGAGAAAAGATAATGAAAACGTGCATCAACCCCTATGCATAGATTACCCCAATGTCACCTCGGGAATCCGCGAGTTGAGTGCCAAAACATATATCAAGTGAATCAATATAATACCCCATTGTCACCACGGGTATTCATATGCAAGACATACATCAAGTGTTCTCAAATCTGAAATATTCAATCCGACAATAACGAAACCTCAAAGGGAAAAGATTCGATTCATCACAACAAGGATAGAGAGGGAAGAAACATCATATGATCCAACTATATTAACAAAGCTCGCGATACATCAAGATCATGCCATATCAAGAACACGAGAGAGAGAGAGAGAGAGAGAGAGAGAGAGAGATCAAACACATAGCTACTAGTACATACCCTCAGCCCCGAGGGTGAACTACTCCCTCCTCATCATGGAGACCGCCGGGATGATGAAGATGGCCTCCGGTGATGATTCCCCCCTCCGGCAGGGTGCCAGAAAAGGGCTCCAGATGGGATCTCCTTGGTACAGAGGCTTGCGGCGGCGTAAAAACTCATCTAGGGTTATTTCTGGGGGTTTCTCTATTTATAGGATTTTTCAGCGTTGGAATCAGGTCAGACGGAGCCACGTGGGCCCCACGAGGTACCAGGGCGCGCCTGGGGGGGTGGCGCGCCCTGGTGCCTCGTGGGCACTGGGTGGCCCCCCTCCAATGGGTCTTGGTTCCAGTATTTTTTATTTATTCCATAAAAAATCTCCAAAAAGTTTCATCCAATTCCAAGAACTTTTATTTCTGCACAAAAAACAACACCATGGCAATTCTGCTGAAAACAGCGTCAGTCCGGGTTAGTTCTAATCAAATCATACCAAAACCATGTAGAATTGTTATAAACATGGCATGAATACTTCATAAATTATAGATACGTTGGAGACGTATCAGCTTCCCCAAGCTTAATTCCTGCTCGTCCTTGAGTAGGTAAATGATAAAAGAAATAATTTATGAAGTGTGAATGCTAGCATAGTGCATAAGTTTGATCAATGATAATTTCAATCACTTTTTCTAGCATCAATATATATCATAATCAGTAGCTCATCTCATAAAACTTCTCATGATCAAGTAGCAAGCTATTCACATGTTTAAAGTATAGGCCATAAACTTTCTTGAAAACTAACAAACTATGTTCTCAGTTATCAAACAATTGCAATTCATCTTATTTTTAGGAAGGGTCTATGTAAGAGCTTTGATCTAGCAAATTCCACATACTCAACCATCATTTAGTCTTCCATGATTGCTGACACTCAAAGCATATTTTTAGAACAAACTGTTTCAGTCAAACACATAGGAAGATAGGGGCTTAATGTTTTGCCTCCCAACTTATTTATCTCATGGATAATGTCAACAATAATAACTCATGATCACCTATATTCAACTGGATATATGTGCCTGGATCTTTCCCTACCACATAATGCTTGTCAACTAAAGAATAAATAGAGCGGAATAGGGATAAACATTAATGACTCTTGCATAAAAGTAAATACAGAAAAGTAAAAGATAGGCCCTTCGCAGAGGGAAGCAAAGGTTGTCATGCGCTTTTTGTTGTTGGATGTCAAGCCCTTAATGCAAAGGAACGTCACGTTATATTGCCCCTTGTGATAGCAACCTTTATTATGCAGGCTGTCGCTTTTATTTCTTTACCATCACAAGTTCGTACAACGCTTATTTTCCCTTGCAATAAAAGATCATACATGTTTAAAGAGCAATTTTTATTGCTTTTTGCACCGATGACAACTTACTTGAAGGATCTTATTCAATCCATAGGTAGGTATGGTGGACACTCATGGCAAGAAACTGGGTTTAAGGGTTTTTGGATGCACAAGTAGTATCTCTACTTAGTATGAATTTTTGGCTAGCAAAAGATCCTAAGCAAGCATCACATGTTAGAGGATCCATGACAATATAACTTCTATGTGAATATAAACAAACATAACTCATTACGTTGTCTTCCTTGTCCAACGTCAACTACTTGATCAAGCTTGAAAATAATTAATGGTGGCTCACAATCATGGAAGATGTCCAAGATAGTATATTTATATGTGAAATTTCTCTTCCTTCAAAATTCTTTCATGAATTGTTCAAGTGACCAATGCTATGTTTGTCAACTTTCAATAAATTTTACCACTTATACTTCTTGTATGTGAAGTCACTACTCCCCATGGGACAAGCATATGAAGCATATAAATTTCAACTTTATGATATTCAATTCATTTCAACAATTTACTCATAGGATATAAGTGAAGAACAAGAGTAAATGACAAACTACTCCAAAAAGATATAAGTGAAAACCAAATGAGTAGTTAAGTAGATAGGTAGCTATGTGAGGACTCTCTCTCTCATTTAAAAATTTCAGATATTAAGTATTTTATTCAAACAGCAAAGAAAACAAAATAAAATGACATTCCAAGAATAGCACATATCATGTGAAGAAGCAAAAACTTAGGCTCAACCAAAACTGACCGATAATTGTTGATGAAGAAAGGTGGGATGCCTACCGGGGCATCCCCAAGCTTAGATGCTTGAGACTTCTTGAAATATTAATTTGGGATGCCTTGGGAATCCCCAAGCTTGAGCTCTTGTGTCTCCTTAATTCCTCTCATATCATGGCTTCTCCTAAATCTTAAAAACTTCATCCACACAAAACTCAACAAGAACTCGTGAGATAAGTTAGTACAAATCAACTCAAAACCTTAACATTCTCTACTGTAGAAAATCACTAAAATTATAATTAAACATTGCATACTAAATTCCTCTGCATATTTAATACTCCTATCCTCAAATATAATCATTAAACAAGCAAACATATGCAAACAATGCAACCATAACAGCAATCTGTCAAAACAGAACAGTCTGTAAAGGGGGATTTAAAATTCATACTTCCCTAACTCCAAAAATTCTGAAAAATTACCAAGTGACATAGAACTCATGCATTCTTACTGTGTAAAAATTTCAGATTTTTATCATGTTCTTACTATTCATGAATATTCTGGACATAACAGAAAACTTTCTGTTTTCAAACAGCAACACATGAACTTGCAAACTGAGCATGGTAAAGGCTATAATTGGCATTTTATTGAACTAAAAGATAAAAAAACATGATTATTTATAACACAAAGCAAATATCAACAGAATAAAATGACGCTCCAAGCAAAACTCATATTATGTGATGAATAAAAATATAGCTCCGAGTGAGGCTACCGATAGTGTTGAAGACGAAAGAGGGGATGCCTTCCGGGGCATCCACGCTTGAGTCTTCCTCGAATTTTACCTTGGGGTGCCTTGGGAATCCCCAATATTAGGGTCTTGCCACTCCTTATTCTCCTCATATCGATATCTCACCCAAAACTTGAAAACTTCAATCACACAAAACTTAACGGAACTTCGTGAGATAGGTTAGTATGATAAAAATAAATCATCCACTTAGGTACTATCAAGACAAGGTTCATAATTGTTCTCACATAATGCCTACTGTATTCTATCATTTCCACAATTTATATTACTCAATATATGCTATGGAAACACTAAAACAAGCAAACTATGAATCAAAAACAGAATCTGTCAAAAACAGAACAGCGTGTAGTAAGAGATTTAAAAACCATACTTCTGTACCTCCAAAAATTCTGAAAAATTAGGAAAACGTAGAAAATTTGTAATCCAATACTGTGTAAAAAATTCAGAATTTTTTCACGCTCCAGTAAAGAATAGAAATTCCAGCACTGGACGCAAAAGTTTCTGTTTTTGCACAGAATCAAATCAACAAGCATCCACACTATCCCAAAGGCTTTACTTGGCACATTATTGAAAGAAAACATATAAGATATGATTAATACAGTAGCTTAATCATGTGGACACAAAAAAACAGTAGGTATAAGTATTGGGTTGTCTCCCAACAAGCGCTTTTCTTTAATGCCTTTTAGCTAGGCATGATGATTTCAATGATGCTCACATAAAAAGTGAAGAATTGAAACATAACGGGAGCATCATGAATCATATGTTCCTCTCTCATAATAATTTTCAGTAGCATCATGAATGGATTCATCAATATAGCTATCATATAAAACATTCTTTTCATGATCCACAAGCATAGAATTTGTATTACTCTCCACACAAACACTTTTCTTCTCATTCATAATAGTGGGAGTATCGTATGAAACTCGAATACTATAAATTGTTTTCACATTAAAAGAGTGATGTTTAGTAAAAGGATTATAACAAGTATTACAATAATAATCATCACTATTTTTCATAACATAAGTATCATCACAATAATCATCATAGATAGGAGGCATGAAGTCATCATAACAAATTTGATCATTCAAAGTAGGGGGACTAAAAAGATCATCTTCATTAAGCATAGCATACCCAATCTTGGGACAAACATTAATTGCAGCAAATAAATTCTCAAACATGTCATTCTCATCAAACATAGCATCCCCAAGCTTGTGGCTTGGCACATCATTAGCATAATCACTATTATCATCAATAGTATGAATAGCACCAATAGTATAACAATTATTATCATAAGAATTTTCTAAGTTGGTGCCAAAAATATTTTCAAGATTATAAGAAGTATCATTATTTTACCAATCATAATCATCATAATGAGTAATAGGCATAATAAAATCATCCTCAATAGTTCCTTAGGACATTGTACCATAAGACAAAGAAGCAATATCATCATCGAGTATATCATCTTCCACAATTATTTTTGATTCACTCTCATGAGGCACAACAATAATAGGGGCAACATTATTTGGGAGGGATACCTTTTTACCTCTATGCTTTCTTCTTTTCTTGTTCTTCTTCACCACATCATGTGTGGGTTTAATCAATTTTTCCGAGCTTCTTATTGATGAGATTGGTTGAATAGGAAGCTCATCCTCGTCACCTATTTCATCATGAGAGACAATAGGAGGGAAAGTGGAAATCTTTACCCTTTCATTAGTGTTCCTTTTATATTCTATTGGTTTTCCCGTCTTTCTATAGTTGGCAATATAAGCATTCTCATTGCAATTTACCACACAAAACATATAGATTTCCTCTAGATTAGTTTCAATGTTGTCTGTGAGAATGAATACTTCAAACCAACTATTTTTATGTGTCAATTGTTCACACCCCAAAAATAGATAAAGCTCATTATATAGTTCAAGGGCGGTCAAGTCATTACAATATTTAGCCATGATTCGATCATGAAAAAGTATGCATTGAAAATTAAGGTGACCAACTTTATTGCAAAGTTCACAAGTAATGGGATGAAGAGAGCATAATTTTGTAGCAAATTCATCTATCACTTTGAGCAAAAAATTGGTTCTATCATGTTTATGCTTCTTACAAAATCTATCATCCCTATAAGGCATGTTTTCACAAACTTTATGCACTCCACAAAAATTGACATGCTTATAAGAAACATTTTTGTCATGACTAGTGCAATCATCATTAGTATTTTGGATATTCATAGAATTCATACTAACAACATTGCAATCATGCTCATCATTCAAAGATTTTATGCCAAACATTTTATTGAATTCTTCTTCTATCAATTGAGCACAATTTTCCGCTCCATCATTTTCAAGAAAGACATGATAAAGACGAATAATATGAGGCAAACTCAATTCCATTTTTTTAGTTTTATTTTATAAACCAAACTAGTGATAAAACAAGAAACTAAAAGATTCGATTGCAAGATCTAAAGATATACCTTCAAGCACTCACATCCCCGGCAACGGCGCTAGAAAAGAGCTTGATGTCTACTACACAACTATTCTTATAGACTCGTGTTGGGCCTCCAAGCGCAGAGTTTTATAGGACAGTAGCAATTTTCCCTCAAGTGGATGACCTAAGGTTTATCAATCCGTGGGAGGCGTAGGATGAAGATGGTCTCTCTCAAACAACCATGCAACCAAATAACAAAGAGTCTCTTGTGTCCCCAACACACCCAATACAATGGTAAATTGTATAGGTGCACTAGTTCGGCGAAGAGATGGTGATACAAGTGTAATATGGATAGTAGATATAAGTTTTTGTAGTGCGAACAATAAAAAACAGCAAGGTAGCAAGTAACAAAAGTGAGCATAAACGGTATTGCAATGCTTAGAAACAAGGCCTAGGGTTCATACTTTCGCTAGTGCAGTCTCTCAACAATGCTAACATAATTGGATCATATAATCATCCCTCAACGTGCGATAAAGAATCACTCCCAAGTTCCTATTAGCGGAGAACATAAGATAGAAATTGTTTGTAGGGTACGAAACCACCTCAAAGTTATCCTTTCCGATCGATCTGTTGAGCTATTCCTATAAGTGTCACAAACAGCCCTAGAGTTCGTACTAAAATAACACCATATGATACACATCAATCAACTCTAATGTCACCTAGATACTCCAATGTCACCACAAGTATCCGTGAGTTGATTATATGATATGCATCAAACAACTTCATAATCAAATTATTCAATCCACACAAAGAACTCCAAGGAGCACCCCAAAGTTTCTATCGGAGAAAAGATAATGAAAACGTGCATCAGCCCCTATGCATAGATTACCCCAATGTCACCTCGGGAATCCGCGAGTTGAGTGCCAAAACATATATCAAGTGAATCAATATAATACCCCATTGTCACCACGGGTATTCATATGCAAGACATACATCAAGTGTTCTCAAATCTGAAATATTCAATCCGACAATAACGCAACCTCAAAGGGAAAAGATTCGATTCATCACAACAAGGATAGAGAGGGAAGAAACACCATATGATCCAACTATATTAACAAAGCTCGCGATACATCAAGATCGTGCCATATCAAGAACACGAGAGAGAGAGAGATCAAACACATAGCTACTAGTACATACCCTCAGCCCCGAGGGTGAACTACTCCCTCCTCATCATGGAGACCGCCGGGATGATGAAGATGGCCTCCGGTGATGATTCCCCCTCCGGCAGGGTGCCGGAAAAGGTCTCCAGATGGGATCTCCTTGGTACAGAGGCTTGCGGCGGCGTAAAAGCTCATCTAGGGTTATTTCTGGGGGTTTCTCTATTTATAGGATTTTCCAGCGTTGGAATCAGGTCAGACGGAGCCACGTGGGCCCCATGAGGTACCAGGGCGCGCCTGGGGAGGTGGCGTGCCCTGGTACCTCGTGGGCACTGGGTGGCCCCCCTCCAATGGGTCTTGGTTCCAATATTTTTTATTTATTCCATAAAAAATCTCCAAAAAGTTTCATCCAATTCCAAGAACTTTTATTTCTGCACAAAAAACAACACCATGGCAATTCTGCTGAAAACAGTGTCAGTCCGGGTTAGTTCTAATCAAATCATACCAAAACCATATAGAATTGTTATAAACATGGCATGAATACTTCATAAATTATAGATACATTGGAGACGTATCACATTTCCATAGCCATTCCGAGATATATTGCCATGCAACTTCCACCGTTCCGTTTTTATGACACACATCGTCATTGTCATATTGCTTTGCATGATCATATAGCTGACATAGTATTTGTGGCTCAGCCACCATTCATCATTTTTTATACATGTTACACTAGCATCATTGCACATCCTAGTACACTGCCAGAGGCATTCATATAGAGTCATATTTTTGTTCTAGTATCGAGTTATAATATTGAGTTGTAAGTAAATAAAAGTGTGATGATCATCATTATTAGAGCATTGTCCCAGTGAGGAAAGGATGATGGAGACCATGATTCCCCCACAAGTCAGGATGAAACTCCGGACGAAAATAAAAAAAATAGGCCAAAAAGAGCCATGAAAAAAATGAGAGAAAAAGAGAGAAGGGCCAATGTTACTATCCTTTTTCCACACTTGTGCTTCAGAGTAGCACCATGTTTTTCATATAGAGAGTCTCCTATTTTGTCACTTTCATATACTAGTGGGAATTTTTCATTATAGAACTTGGCTTGTATATTCCGATGATGGGATTCCTCAAATGCCCGAGGTCTTCATGAGCAAGCAAGTTGGATGCACACCCACTTAGTTTTCATGTTGAGCTTTCATACACTTATAGCTCTTAGTGCATCCGTTGCATGGCAATCCCTACTCGTCGCATTGACATCAATTGATGGCATCTCCATAGCCCGTTGATTAGCCTCGTCGATGTGAGACTATCTTCTTATTTTTTGACTTCTCTTATTTATCTCTACCACCACACTCTATTCCACCCATAGTGCTATATCCATGGCTTGCGCTCATGTATTGCGTGGGAGTTGAAAAAGCTGAAGCGCGTTAAAAAGTATGAACCAATTGCTCGGCTTGTCATCGGGGTAGTGCATGATAAATACTTTGTGTTAAGAAGATGGAGCATGACAGGATTATATGATTTTGTAGGGATAATGTTCTTTAGCATTTTTATTTTGAAAGACATGATTGTTTATTAGTATGCCTGAGTATTGATGTCTTTATATCAAATTATAGACTATTGCTTTGAATCATTCCGATCTTATTATTCATACCGTAAGAGAGATTACATGATGAAACATGATAGGTAGCATTCCACATCAAAAATTCTGTTTTTATAATTTACCTACTCGAGGACGAGCAGGAATTAAGCTTGGGGATGCTTGATACGTCTCCAATGTATCTATAATTTTTTATTGTTCCATGCTATTATAGTATCAATCTTGGATGTTTTATATGGAATTATATTCCATTATATATCATTTTTTGGGACTAACTTATTAACCCAGTGCCCAGTGCCAGTTGCTGTTTTCTGCTTGTTTTTGCCTTTTCAGAAAATCATTATCAAAAAGTGTCCAAACGAGAAAAAAAAAACTTTGGATTAATTTTTTCTGGACCAGAAGAGACCCAGGAAGCTTCGGGAGAAGACCATAAGACCCACGAGGAGGCGGCAAGCTTGGAGGGCGCGCCCAGGGGGGTAGGGCGCGCCCCCCAGGTTTGTGGGCCCCTCGTGGCACCTCTTGACCTAATTCCAACGCTATAAATTTCCAAATATTCCAAAACCAACAGAGAGCCAGAAAAAAAAACCTTTCCGCCGCCGCAAGCCTCTGTTCTTCCGCGATCCCATCTGGAGGCCTTTTCCGGTACTCTGCCGGAGGGGGAATCGATCACGGAGGGCTTCTTCATCAACCTTGCTGCCCTTTCGATGATGTGTGAGTAGTTTACCACAGTTCTACGGGTCCATAGCTAGTAGCTAGATGGCTTCTTCTCTCTCTTTGATCTTCAATACCATGTTCTCCTCGATGTTCTTGGAGTTCTATCCGATGTAATCTTCTTTTGCGGTGTGTTTGTTGGGATCCGATGAATTGTGAGTTTATGATCAGATTATTCATGAGAAATATTTGAGTCTTCTCTAAACTCTTTTATGCATGATTATTATAGCTTTGTATTTCTCTCCGATCTATCGATTTGGTTTGGCCTACTAGATTGATTTATCTTGCAATGGGAGAGGTGCTTTGTGATGGGTTCAATCTTGCGGTGCTCAATCCCAGTGACAGTAGGGGACATGACACGTATTTGTATTGTTGCCATTAAGGATAAAAAGATGGGGTTTAATCATATTGCTTGAGTTTACTTTGTCTACATCATGTCATCTTGCTTAAGGCGTTACTCTGTTTCATACTTAATACCCTAGATGCATGCTGGATAGCGGTCGATGGGTGGAGTAATAGTAGTAGATGCAGGCAGGAGTCGGTCTACTTGTCTCGGACGTGATACCTATATACATGATCATTGCCATGAATCCGTCATAATTATTTGCTTTTCTATCAATTGCCCAATAGTAATTTGTCTACCCACCGTATGCTATGTGTTCGAGAGAGAAGCCTCTAGTGAAAACTATGGCCCCCGGGTCTACTTTATCATATATAAAAAACCTAAAAATACCTTGCTGCAATTTATTTACTTTTATTTTCATTAGTATTTTAGTTTATCTATTTATCTCTATAAGATTTAATCCTTGCAAATAACCGCTAAGAGGATTGACAACCCTCTTATTTGCGTTGGGTGCAAGTGTTTGCTCTTGTGTGTGCAGGTGCGCTTAACGGAATTTTGCTTGGTTCTCCTACTGGATTGATAACCTTGGTTCTTAACTGAGGGAAATACTTATCTCTACTATACTGCATCATCCTCTCCTCTTCGGCCCTGACTCCGGAATTGGCTAAATACCAATATAATCCGAGATAGTTTCCATAAATGATTCAAGATTATATCTTGATAAACCCTTCGGAAGACTTAGAGTCTAACGAACATTAATGGAACTATAAACTGATGTGGATAAAATGTTTTATCCATAAAGCTCGACTTGTTGCAATAACAAGTTCAAGGAGTAGACTACGATGAGGTTGTCTCACCATAGCGATGCTTAAAGTCAGATCGGGTTAAACTAGCAATCAATACATATTTCAATCTTGAGATGTGATACATGGATGCCAAAAGGATTTCCATGTGATGGAAATGCAACCTAGGACTTGCATGTGGTACAGTCCAAGGTATTTTGTCAATCCAGAGGATGCTAGTAAGTATGCAAACTTCAGAGTTCCAGCAATGGACAGAAGAGAGCAAAATGGAGTTGGAATCTTCATTTTTGATGAAATAGTCAAAAGAGTTTGATTTCATCAATGGGTAACGAAGATGCTTGTGGTTACAAGAAAGTAAGTGGGAGCATAATAATATTTCTTAAAACCTTGTGTGCTTGACACATTATTGATTGGAAATAATATAAATTTCTTGACACGGATTAGGACTTCATTGAAAATAGTTTTTGATGAAGTGCTTGGGCTAGATAGCCTTGACATTAGGCATATTTATCTACGAGATAGAATTTCCTAATAGGCTAAAGCCAAAAATACATATTGACAAGATGCTAAAACAGTTTAGCATTAAAACGCCAAGGAGTGATTCTTGCCGAAGTCACATGGAAAGGGTTTTTGCAAGACTCGGTGTCCCAAAACACTGATGAGCAAAATACATGATGGAGATTCCACACACTTTCGTGTTTGGATTAATCATGTATTCCATGGTATGTAAAACAACCAGATATGTCCAGTACTCCCAAGGAGTTGCGAGTATAGATACCAAAGTGATCAAAGTACTGATCATGGGACAACAGTGAAAAATGTCATTGAGTACTGGAGTAGCACTGATGACATGTTTTCTTGCAAGCAGAGATTATGAAGTGCTCGTTGTAAGTAATTGCATCGATACAGTCTTCATCAATACTCCATGCGATTTTCAATTTAAGTTAAGGGTTTTGTGTAATACACGATATGGTGGCACGGTGTTTGGAAATCGTTCCAAACAGGTTACTGTGGCGAATTCTAAGGCTAAGTATGTTGCCGCTTTCAAAGCGACATAGAAGATGTTGAATCATACAGTTCGTTCATGAACTTAGTATGGTTCCAAGATGGCTTTGGTCAATGCCCTAGAGGCAATAATAAATGTTATTATTTATCTCCATGTTTGTAATTATGTTTATGTTCCATGCTATAACTGCTATGGTTCTCGAGTCTACAATAACCACGAGGCTCGGAGGAAGACTCATATGCACGTGTGGAATAATAAACGGTAAAATGTATTCCTAGTCTGGCCTCTAAGACTAGCTCAAGTGTTGCATGATGGTTATGTTTTCCTGATCATAGGCATGACTATGCCGGCAACTTTGAGGGCACAATGTTAGGAGAACACTTGTGTTGAATCGACCTAAATTGATGTTATGCTATGAGATACATTCGTCACAAGTTAATGGTTAATAACACAGAGAAAGTTAATGTTTGCATAATTCCTTAGACCATGAGGGTATCGAGTTTCTTCATGCTTGCTTCATGAACTTTGGGGTTTGTTAAACGTCATCCGTAAATGGGTGGCTATTACGGCGGCTTACGGGTTCATGGAAAAGTGTGTCAAGGGACTTGATAGCTCAAGATTGGGATTTGCTCCTCCCACGATGGAGAGATATCTCTGGGCCCTCTCGGTGTTACGGTATCCACCATCGTCTGGCCAGACACATTGTGATTTGATCACAGCGATGCCGGAACACGGGAACGAGAAAAGAGAACAAAACCGGCAACGAGGTAACTGACATAGTGGACAAGTTGTTGATCCACGGGGATGCCGATAAATCTCACCTCGGGTTTTGTAACATATCGCGAAGCAACAGGAATAGCACACGGCAACTGGAGGTTCACTCGAATATTTATTCGTGTGGGTATAGGGGTCAATATGGGTGTCCACGGCTCCGATGTTGATCATTGATCGGAAAGTGTTCCGGCCATGTCTATGCTTCACCGAACCTATAGGGTCACACGCTTAACGGTCATCTATCTGCTGAATACTAGACAGGGAGTCTGAGAGAAAGTCACCGGAAAAGTTTCGGAGACAGCGGAAAAGTTCCGGAGAGAGAGCACCGGAAAAGTTTCGGTAAAACTGAAAAGTTGTTTCAGGGTATACCATTGAGTCAAATTGGTTTCGGCACACGTCTGGAAATTCTTGGAGGGTGCCAGAATTTTTCTGGAAACTTATGGGATTTTTCCGAGATAAAAACCGGAAATGTTCCGGAGCTGCCGGAACCGGTTTGGTTGCTTTTCGCAGATGAAAATCACTAATCCGGAATTGTTTCGGAACGCGTCCAAAATCATTTTAGTGGGTACTGGAATTATTCTAAGACCCACAGAAATATTTTCGGATTTAACGGTCGCGGAAAAATGTTTCCATGAATAGTGAAAGTGCTTTTTGGGTGGCTTCTTGGAGAAGCCACCTTGACGGCCTTTTGGTATTTTTCCCCTTGGCTTCTTGGAGAAGCCACCCTTGGGCTTGGCCTATAAATAGGGGTGGAGGGGGCTGCCTAAAGACACACTCTTTCTCAACATACACATGCCATGACATTTCTGGCTTCTCTCTCCCTCCCAGCAAAATAGTTTCGTAGAGCCGAAAAGCTGTCTGGGTTCCGGCAAGAACTAGTTCTGGACGGCGAAGCCCTGCCGGATAGATGACACCGTATGTGTGCAACCCCGTAGAGAGGTCGTAGGTTCGATATTTTTGCCCGAGGGGCGTTTTGAGAGTGCCTCCCGAAGGGCTGTCCGAGTGACCGTCCGAGTTTTGAGGGTCCTCCTGAAGGGCTGTCCGTGACACCGTCCGAGGGACTGTCCGACCGTCTCCCGGAGGGCTGTCCGTGGGGCAGATGAGGGAGTACATCCTCGCGGTTGGGAGGTTGTAAATCCTAGCTGCGGGGATCTGCACCGCCGATCGTCATCGACTCTACTTCCGCTGCGCTACGAGTCGGTAACGAAAAGATCAAACCTTGTATGCAGTCTCCATAGTGGTCCTGGGCTGGTGCGTAGGTCAGAAAATTTTTGTTTTCTGCTGCGTTCCCCTACAGGCGCGGGGCGGCCGGTGCGGACTGCGCTGTCCTGGCGTCGCTAAGCGCGGGCCAGGAGGGTCCAGCTCCGGCGTCCGCGCTGCGCCGGCGCGGGAGCTGCAGCGACGCTCCAGATCCGGAGCTGCCGCCGGTCTCCGCCTTGGACCGCTCCAGCGCAATGCAGAGGGCCATCTCCTCCTCATAGTCGAGCTCGGAGCCGGAGTCGCTGCCGGAGCTGCTCATCGTGGTGGATGGGATCGGAATCGGAGAGGGAGAGGAGTGGACAAAGCGAGAGAAAGGGAGAGAGTGAACTAGGGTTCATAGCGGTGTGCCCGGATTGGGGTTTTTTGTGGGGCAGCGGTGGGGTCGGTGGTGGGCCAGGCCTATCAGGCGGACGCGCCCGGGCCGCCCCATATCCGCCCTATATTTGGGCTGGATATGAGGGGTGCCGGTCAACCCGGGCGTTTGAGGGTGGTTTGAGGCGTCCGGTTGGGTCGCTTTTTTGCGACCGGACGGCCTGCCCGGGCGTTTGAGACGGGTATGAGAGGCCCGACTGTAGATGCTCTGAGACCATTGGACTTCGGTGGTAATTTTTTGAGAACACTTCGGTGGTAATTTAAGTGTGCATGCATGTCTACATGTCAATATAAATTAGTTAAATGGGAAAAATAATTGATGATGTGGTAGTTTGCTGATGTGGATATGTTGCATGTCAAGAAAATAGAATAGTGGGGATGAACTATTTAGGTATTATAGATTATAGATTTCTAAGGCTGGTTGTAGTGGGGAGTATCATATACTAGAGGGCCCACATGTCACTGACCCAACTGTACCTGCAGTTACGGCACTGAAGCTCAGTCCCATATACTAGTATCATGCATATGATACTAGTGTATGATACTATATCTGTAGTGCATAGTATCATAGATTAGTATCATATGTGGTCTTATTTATTGGCGTGCATGACACATAGTAGCATAGAATTTATTATGATCCGGTATCATAATATGATACTCAACACTCTCTTTCTTCATTTAATTCTACGCCACATCATCAAAATTGCCTAGTTGGCATGCATGATACTAGTTATGATACTCCCACTATGACCAGCCTAAATAGTCACAACCCACTGCCTATTTTTTCTAGCCATGCAACCATGCCATATAAGCAAGCCATAAATTATAATTTTGCATTACTCCATACTTGCAGCACTGCCACATCATCAATCCATACGTATTAGTCATAAATTTCACCTTCACCCGCAAAAAAAAACATAAATTTCATCTTTTGCATTACTCTATGCATGCAGCGTCGTCACATCATCAATTAATGCATTTTAGTCATAAATTATTTCTGTATTAGGTTTTGTATTGACAATATATCTGTTGGGCAATTGCAGCATACCTATGTAGTCCACCTTTACGTTTTTTAGACGTGACATTCTTTTATCGGTACTTCAATTTTCTCTTTTTACACTTATTTTAAGCTTACATTTACTGTCCATTAGTTTTAGATGTTTTGTAAGCAACTATTTATACACTCCTTTTAGCAATGGCATTGATACAATTTGTTACAGTAAGAAGTTGCTAATATGTGATGTATTGGCATGCTTGGTTAAGTACATCCTTGTGTGATCCATGTCATTTGTATAGTCTTGTTCATAGCGGAGATATAAGGTCAATTGTTCATGATTTTAGTATGAATATCGGATAACAATGTTAGTTCATCTGTAATTAACTCCTAGAAATATGCATGTGTTGTAATCTGACAACAATGATAGATCGATGTGTAAATAAGTTTGGATATATGCACGTGTCTCGGTCTAGAGTCCGTAATTTCTCTGATTTTCCCGTCAAATAGTCAAACTAGTATATCACTTGCTATTTAATATGGAGCGGCATATAAGGCCAACCAAGCATTGAATTCATTAATTATCATGATCGTCTAGCGATGCGATCTGCTTCATCAATTCACATGTATAAATATACAAGCTAGTAAGACATGTATACACACTCTGCGAATCTGGGCGAGTGAGTTTAGTAAGACACCACTATAGCATAGAGAATGGAGGAAGAAACAAGAACTTTGAGGCTTGAGAGGTATCAGGAAAATATTGTTTTATTTCAACGGTTGAGAGGAGGCAGCGGATCAGCAATTTGAGCAAGAGAGCCTGTCTGCCCCCCAACAACCGTCCATTGGCTACTTGTCTAAGCCTTGAAGATGTGACCATAAACAAGATAATAGACGACAATTACATTAGCTTGACACCCCATCAAATCGGCCTTTTTCTATTTGAAACGGTCTTTCTAGCCAACAATCTGACAATCAAAGTGAACAGAATAGGAAGTACAGCAGCAATGGAACATTGTATATTACTGTAGTATTCAAATACAGTGCACACAAATCAAACAAAGTGCGCTCATATGGGATCATCATTTACGAAAACACAAGTGCATATTTACCATTAACCAACCGCTTACAAGAAACAACTCTAGTCATTTTGTTCAATAAGATGCCAATTCTACATATCAGTGCTTTCCCATGGTAGCACAAGAAAGATGCATAACATTCAGCTAAGATACTGAGTTCCTCGCTTTTTGAAGCGACTACAAATTGATCCTCGATCCAGTAAGGCACACATAAATCAAAACTACAAGCTAGGTATGCAAATGTTACGTCCTAGAAATATGTGTGTGCTGTAATCTGACAACAATGTTAGATCAATGTGCAAATAAATTTTGGATATATGCATGTGTTGTCTGGAGTCCGAAATTTCTCTCATTTTTTGGTCAAATGAACATACTAGTATATCACTTTGTATTAAATATGGAGTAGCATATACTATGTGGATGAAGCAATCGTTGGTTCTTGTATGCTCTAATTATAAGATCATGCTAGTTTCCTCTGAGTCTGCCTTAGGCTGAATATATGAGCTAGCATCCATGCTTGATGTGTACGGGAAACTATTACATATATGTGGGTGGCAATTGATTTACCTATATTTGGCTAATGACAAATGCATATGGGACTAACACGAAATGTTAAGGTAAGAAGTTGATCCTCTATGATGTATTGGTATGCATGATTAAGTACATCTTTGTGTGATACATGTCATTTATAGTTATCGCAAAAAGATAAGGCTGATTATTCATGATTTGGTATGAATATCTGATAACAATGTTTGATCAATGTGTAATTAAGTCCTCGAAATATGCATGTGTTGCAATCTGACAACAATGTCAGATCGATGTGTAAATATGTTCTGGATATATGCATATGTCTGTTGAAGTTTGAATTTCTCTCACTTTTCCATCAAATGGAAATACAAGTATTACTAGTATATCATTTGATATTTAATATGGTAGCATATAAGGCCAACCAAGCATTGAATTCATTTATTTTCATGATCGTCTCATGATCATACAATAAATATAGGCACGATTTTCTCCGGTCATTCACATCTATAAATATGCAAGCCAAGACATGTATACACATTTTTAGGATTCCATTTTGTAAGACATCGCTATAGCAGGGGGAAGGGGGAAGAAACAACAACCTTGAGGCTTGAGAGGTATCAGGACAGTTATTTCTACATTGCAATGACATAGAGGAGGCAGTGGATCAACGACTCGAGCAAGCTTTTGTAGTGATATTTCAGCCTTACAAGTCAAATGATGAATGGTACAAGTCCATTGGCCTTGGACCGTCTTTGTGGCTGCTTCGCCATCTCCTGGACCTGGAGGTGGTGAATAGAGGAGTAGGGGTCTTCGCTAGGTGTAATTGTTTTGCGAAGCAGCCCTGTTTTTCCATTTCATGGGTCGCTAGGCTTTAAAAACGATCTAATTTGTCCCCTGCAAAAAAACTGATCATGGTACGGACCGTGCTTTGTGACCAAATCACATGTTTTAAATAAACGACACAGAAGAAGACGTGAGGAGTCATAGCCGACACTATCTCTGCTACCTTTCTCCCATGTACCGTGTTTCGTGTTGTTTCACCTTGGCAACTGTGATAGTAGGAGCTGTCAACTGGACTCGTTTGCACTCCTAGGTAATACAACGGTGTTTCAAATTTTTTATTTGGTGGGTGTTTTGTTAGGCTTAACTCGTAGCTCAAGCACCACGGCGAGAATCTCATGAGTCGGTGACTACCAACAATTAGTAATTGGGCACGTGCAAACGCACGTGTAACCGTAGAAAGGAATTTCCTCATCTATCCTAGTTAGGGGGCAGTTATTTCATTAGAATCAACAAAATGTCTAATAAGATACTCCCTCCGTCCCGAATTACTTGTCTTAGGTTTGCAAATAATTTGGTATGGAGGTAATACTAATCTAACATGATTGATATAGAGATGTAATAATGTAGTAATTGTTATTGGCAGAGTTTGCTTGTATAGGTTCCGAGGACGATGTGTTGCTTGCTTGTGCCTTCTCCGGACCAGCCACAACCCACAATTGTCGTCATGGGTGACTGGTAGGCTCCATCATCCTTGGCGGTGGCTGCCGGGTCGCTAGCTGAGGGAGACGTGGTGTGGCATGGCGAGGATAAGAGAGCTTTCTGCTTGTATATTCTGCAAAATCAGCCTCTGTTCATAAAAAAACATGACGGAGTTCGATAACCATGGAGGATGTAACCCTCGCTGCCTCACCCTACTTGAATCTTCTTCTTTTTTTCTTTTTTTTTTTTTTGAGGCAGAAAGCAAATGCTTAAATTACTGGGAGGGCACATCGACCTTACAACTTCAGCAACCTGTGCTGGAACATCGTACTCCCAAAACAGTGCATTATCACCATTACAACAAAGGCCTAGTTTAGGTAAACAGTGGGCCGCCATATTTGCTTTACGGCAGCATTTCTTAATTTCACAAACGGAGAACCACGTCCACATCAGCATCTTCAGGTCATCCAGCACCACAGCGTGTTCAGAGAAGTCCACACCCTACTCGAATCTTGCCATGATCATGTCGCAGTACACAAGCAATGATCGTTGTGTCGCGTGTGATTTGGGTTTTGCTCCAGCGAATGTGCACATAGCGGGTGATGTTGTGCATGTCCGGTCGCTGCTTGACAAGTGATTTTGGAAAATCCGATGTTTCCTATCAAGGAGATGTATTGGTGTTAATTTTGAATTTTTTTTAAGCTAGTAGTTTTGAAAATTATTTGAAGTTGCCGATATAGTAGTTTCTGTGCCAACGCACTATATCCCATGGTTGCTAGACAGATGATTTGAAAATAATCCAAACATGCATTGTGTGCATATATGTTGGTGTTGGTTTCCATTTTCAAGCTAATAGTTTTTTTTTTGAACACAGTACAGACGCAAGCGCTCATACATACGCGCATACACTCACCCCTATGAACGCACACACGCACACCCTACCCCTATGAGCACCTTCGAGAGACTGAGCCGGCATATCATCTTGAGATTTACGAAGTCACCGTAGGCACCTCGATGTCGACGGGAACGTCTCCTCCCACTGAAAGCGCATCGCCGGAAATCCTGAAATAAATCCAGGAATAATGCGAGCACCAGGACTTGAACCCTGGTGGGCTGGGGATACCACTGTCCCTTTAACCATCCAACCACAGGTTGGTTCGCTTCAAGCTAATAGTTTTGGCAATGATCAAAACATGCTATGGCTCCTCAGATGTATTAAGGCGTTTTGCGAGGGAGTTTTTTTTTTTTTTTTGAAAATAAGTATTCAGGGGGTGGGGGGTGCCCTAAACATGCTGAGTACTAAACATGCTTTCCCTCAAAAAAAGTACTAAACACATTTACCGCTAAACATGGAAGGAACATAGACCGTTGGATTGACATGGTTGAACAAAGACGTGTGAGATCACAGCTCGCTCTTTTTATATAGAAGAAGAAATATAGATATACATGACACAGCGGTATAATCAGAAGCTCAATATTGACGAACATACTATAATCATGCTCTTTAATTTGCAGACAACAACAACATAGAACTTCGAAGCGGCTTACACAATCAACCAGCCAATGGAACGAAAGCTGATATTCACATAAAACAACCGTAAGTTCACGATGACCAAGGTACACTAATCACATACATAGTTCCATGCCACCGCCACAGAAGATACGAGCACGGTTTTCATACGTGCAAATACTAACACAGTTGTTATTTAGACATTTAGGCAGGCCAACACTAGACACTAATACAACTAATATTCACTTAGAGAGAGCTCAGAGAACCTCGCTACCTCCATGGAACCTCCTGCTTACTCCAGAATAGTTAACAGCTGGGCTGCAATACTTGTCTTGGCCTGAAAAGTCCGATAAGTTGGCCTCGATCATATTGTCTATTTTCTTAGAGCTGCCTTGTGGGTTATCAAGAAGAGCCCACAAAGCCCTGTCAAGTGACGTCTCTTTATTCTCATCCTGAGTACTGGCACTACCATCAAAGGCGGATTCATTACCTTCATCCATAGCGCTGTCACTATCATCGAAGCCGACGAAATCCCCCAAAAGCTCAGTAGAAGGCAGTGCTTCGTTGTCAAGACCAATGGCAGGAGTAGTAGTACCAACCATGTCAAGATCAAGAAGAGAAGGAGAAGGAGAAGGAGAAGGCTTGCAGGCAACTCCTCGCTCTAGCCTAATACTAGGTAACACGACAGTAAGATAGCCAACACCAGCTCTAACTAGTTTCAGCAGGAGGGTACAAAGCATGGAGCTAGCAATTGCGTTTCTGATGTCGGAGAAGCTGATCAGTGCGGCCTTCCTCTGGGTTCTCTTGTATTGCCTCTGTATCCTGCTGAAAAAGCGGTTGATGGAGACTTCCTGCCTACATGTTTCAGGTACACCTGTCTTAATTACTGTATTGATCTTTTCTGAAGTGATAAAGTAAGCAGAGACACACTCACATGGAAAGGGTAGAAATGCCTGACTAAGAACCCAATAATTAAACCAAACAGCGCAGCCAAAATTGCAATGATTGAGGCAGATGTGGTTCCCAAGCCTGTTAGTTCATGAAAATAATACCAACAGCGTGAGACCATCGCAGATTTTACAACATGTTAATAGCAAAACCAGTAATTACATAGGATAATTAATGAAATATATTGTTTTTTCTTTGCAAACAGAATCTCAGAAATGGGCCTGAAAACATTAGATCTGTATTCTCACTATCACGGTACTAGGTATTGTTAGCGAAATATGCAGAGCACGCTAAAGAAATGTTTCGACCCCACGGTCCTCGAAGAGAAACATCATGTACAATCACTCTGATCTCCAGATTAATGAACATAACACAATTTCAGTAACAAAGAAGGTTAATATTTATTCAGTAAAAGTGCTGAATATTGTGACACCTTAACTTGACACAACCCAGCATTGATGTCATATATTAATTAACATATAATTCTGTACATACACGCCTGTGTGACATGTATGGATCTATGGTAAAACCCTGATGCATATCCAGATGAGGGAACTCACATGATCATGAAAGCTACAGTTTACTGATAATACCAGGTAGGAAGATTAAAGACCAGAGCAGTTCAATACTGGAACAGTAGTACTTCACTGGTTTATGTAATTGTAATGCTAACACAGGTAGAAAGCCCATCTGAACTTACCTTTCTGGCTCTCATGTGCACAATCTTCTGGCTTTAGCTTGATTTGTCTGATCAATCGATTTCCTCTGTCAGCAAGCAACAGTGCACAGATTTTGGGGATATAAGTAAGCTCAAAATCTGCGGAAAAGGTAGCATTCTGTGCAGGTTCATCCCTGTGACCAGTCCCCGCTGAGTACCCTCCAGCAATTGTAGTAGTATAACCTACCAATTATATATATTTAAAAGTAATCAGGAGAAGTAACACATTATTGGCCAAATATGCTTACGTAACTTCTCTTTTCCACGCACTGAATTGGCAAGCTGATTAACAAACACTAGATGGCACCACTACATATGGATATCTTACAGCCCTGCAAATAGGAAACGGGGAAAACCAAGGTACTGGACGATGAAATACCATTCCTTAGTTTTGCAATGGCATAGCTTGGCAGCGGTGACTTGTTAGGGATGAATGGAACCAAAAGGAAAGGTTGTGAGGATCGAGACCCAATGTAGTATCATCTTTGAGTTGACATGGATTAGCATCACAATCATGATATCATACAAATTGAGATGTCACAACCACAAATAAGTGGTAGGCTCATTAAAAACCGCCGAATCGTGGTAAGTGAGAAATATGCCGCACATAAGGTGCAGTTGCGATTTGCGAAATCGCCCATTACTAGAGCCATGCTTCCACTGTACAGGGGCACAGGTCATCCTGAATCATCCGCTACTAAATTGACTTAGGGATCTCAAATAAGGAGCGGAAACGTGAGGAAAAATTCCGATCTACAACACAACCCAGCCTGATGAAAGTGACATGTGCACAACATGCCAACACGGGCATTAATGCGGCCGTCACCACCATTTTTAACTCGGCATCGAACAAACCCTAACTAAACCCTGTGAACGATCCAATAAAGTACTGTAACGGGCAAGCAAGTTCACCGAACTTACCGGAGGGCGCGACCTTGCGGATGGAGCCGTTGGCGCGGTCGGCGACGTACACGTTGTCGGCGCCGTCGACGGCGATGCTGCGGGGGTGGCCGTGGCCGAAGGCGCCGGCGCCCCCCGCGAGCCTCCGCGGCCCGGCGTCCGCGGAGATGGGGAGGGAGAGGATGTAGAGCGTGGATCCGGCGGAGTCGAGGAGGACGAGGTCCCCGGCGCGGGGCCGCGGGAGGAGCGCGTAGGGGTGGGTCCCGGTGGGGTTCAGGTCGGAGACCGTGGAGACGGTGTAGCCGTCCTCGAGGACGAGTCCGGCGCAGGCGAGGAGCGGTAGGAGGGGGATGAGGAGGACGGTGTGCCCGAGGAGGACGCGCGGCGGTGAGGCCATGGCAGATGGCACTGGCAGGGTGCTGCGGCGGGGGAGACGGGAGGGGCTCAGGCTCAGAATGCAACTGCTTGTGGACTTGTGGTACAGATGATGCGGACGGTCGCTCGGAAAACAAGTTTATAAAACAAACACAAAGCAAATGCAAGAAAGCTTGGTTTATACTTTTATTTAAAACAACATTTTTAGTTGCTTTGTGTTTAAAAAACTATTTTAGTTGCTTTTAAGGGCACCCATACCAAATAAGAGCATCTACGGCCACAATGTACAAATTTCGTCCCTCGAACATCCGCGGACTCGCCCAGTCAGTTTACGGGCATGTCCGTGACCCCTCATTTTTGCTTACACCCAGCCGCAACTCCTACTTTGACACCTCATTTTTTTCCAGGCATTTCATCGAGCATGTTATGGGCGGCACCACCAGAGCATGCAAAGAACGAGGAGAAGACGCCATCGCAGATGAAACGGACTGACCGGACTACGCACGCCCGAGGCTGCGGCCAGCCGGCTCGCCGGCACGGCTGCGGCTGCACGCACGCCCACCCGCCCCGCGAGGCTGTGGCGGCCAGCCGACGCGGCTGCGGCTGCACGCACGCATGCCCCCGAGGCTGTGGCGACCAGCCAGCTCGCCCGCGTGGCTGCGGCGACGCGCGCCCGTGAGGCTGCGGTGGCCAGCCAGCTCGCCCGCGTGGCTGCGGCAGCGCGCACGGATGCCTGCGAGGTTGCGACGGCCAGCCAGCTCGCCCACACGGCTATGGCGGCACGCACGAATGCCCGTGAGGCGCGGCTGCTTGTGCCAGTGGGTGCGTCAGGCGTGTGCGTAGTGCAGCCTGCGTGCCTCAGCTCCTCCTGAGCGCTCCTTCGGTGACCGTGGCTACGCCCACTGATACGTCTCCAACGTATCTATAATTTTTTATTGTTCTATGCTATTATAGTATCAATCTTGGATGTTTTATACGCAATTATATGTTATTTATATCATTTTTTGGGACTAACTTATTAACGTAGTGCCCAGTGCCAGTTGCTGTTTTCTGCTTGTTTTTTGTTTTTCAGTAAATCAGTACCAAACGGAGTCCAAACGCTACGAAACTTTTTAACGATATTTTTCTGGACAAAAGAGACCCTAGAAGCTTCGGGGGGAGACCAGAAGCCTCACGAGGAGGTGACAAGGCAACCCCACGCACCCCTGGGGGGCGCCAAGATGCCTTGTGGGCCCCTCGTGGCTCCTTTTGACCTAATTCCACTTCTATAAATTCTCAAATATTGGGAAACCAATAGAGAACCACATCGAATAACTTTTCCGCCGCCGCAAGCTTCTGTTCTTCCGCGATCCCATCTAGAGCCCTTTTCCGGCACCCTGCCGGAGGGGGAATCGATCACGGAGGTTTTCTACGTCAACTTTGCTGCCCTTCCGATGATGTGTGAATAGTTTACCACAGACCTACGGGTCCATAGCTAGTAGCTAGATGGCTTCTTCTCTCTCTTTGATCTTCAATACAATGTTCTCCTCGATCTTCTTGGAGTTCTATTCGATGTAATCTTCTTTTGCGATGTGTTTGTTGGGATCCGATGAATTGTGGGTTTATGATCAGATTATTCATGAGAAGTAATTGAGTCTTTTCTGAACTTTATTATGCATGATTTTGATAGCTTTGTATTTCTCTCCGATCTATCTGTTTGGTTTGGCCAACTAGATTGATTTATCTTTAGCGGGAGAGGTGCTTTGTAATGGGTTCAATCTTGCGGTGTTCTATATCCCAATGACAAAGGGACAAGACACGTATTCGTATTGTTGCCATTAAGGGTAAAACGACGGGGTTTATTCATATTGATTGGGTTTACTTTGTCTACATCATGTCATCTTGCTTAAGGCGTTACTCCGTTTTCATTAACTTAATACCCTAGATGCATGCTGGATAGCGGTCGATAGGTGGAGTAATAGTAGTAGATGCAGGCAGGAGTCGGTCTATTTGTCTCGGACGTGATGCCTATATACATGATCATTGCCATGAATCCGTCATAACTATGCGCTTTTCTATCAATTGTCCAACAGTAATTTGTCTACCCACCGTATGATATGTGTTCGAGAGAGAAGCCTTTAGTGAAAACTATGGCCCCCGGGTCTACTTTAATCATAAAAAGAAAACCTAAATATATTTGCTGTAATTTTCTTTCTTTTATTTTCTTTTGCAATTTATCTATCTATCACTATAAGATTTAATCCTTGCAAGTAACGAGTTCAAGGGGATTGACGACCCTCTTGCCCGCGTTGGGTGCAAGTATTTGATTTTGTGTATGCAGGTGCTGTTCACGAGGCTTTGTGTCATTCTCCTACTGGATTGATACATTGGTTCTCAATGAGGGAAATACTTATCTCTACTGTGCTGCATCTACTCTCCTCTTCGGGAAAAATCCCAACGCAGCTCACAAGTAGCACTCACGGTGCTTGTCCTCGATCTACGTCGTCGCGTCCGCGTCGAGCAGAGGTAGCCGGAGGAGAACGACGACGCCGCGCCCGCGTCGAGCAGCGCGAACTGCGAGCCGGAAAAGCTGCGAGCCATGGACGCGAGGGGAAGAGAGAAAATAAAGTTTTGGATGACTTGTGGGTTCATATGATTTTGGATGAGGTTGCAGGAGTGTCCGGGCGTGACCGAGCATCCTCATATTGCCCCCAGATTTGAGATGGTTTTGAGGTACGCCGGTCAGTCCGGACGTTTAGGATGGAAATGAGGGATCCGGTTGGGTCAGCTTTTTTTGACCGGGCACTGACCGAGCAGACGTTTTGGACGTTTGAGGAGGAAATCGGAGGTCCGGCTGTAGATGCTCTAACGTTGTCAAATTGAGTTTTGGATTTTAGCAGCTCCATTACACATTGTGGAGGCTAGTGCCATGGCCAAAAAAATGGGAACTGAAGTTTCTTCATCCTCCGATGCCAAGCTACTTGGGGAAATAAAATACTATGCGAATCTCACTAAACTAGCACAAGCAACATACGGTGAGCATAGATGTGGCAATTTTCAACATTATATTCTGCAGTGGTGCCTACTGCACACAAATTGGGAACCGATATGTAGAAATGTTCCATTTGATATGGATGCCAAAGTTCTGACAGTGTCATAAATTTAGCATCATCACATTGTGGATGCCCTAAAACAACTTTATACCAACAATTTTTTTTACGGAACTTTATACCAAACAACTAGCGTGAATAACCTTCTCATATTAATGTGATTGTGTAAATAAATATTCATTAAGTCCTGCTTGTGATTTACATAATCTAAATAAATTTAGGATTTTATTTGGTAACAACTTATTGGCTTATCAAAGAAATATTTTTTGGGTGAGTCAATAAAAGATGGTACAGTTAAGACAGTTTTAAAATAAAACCGGTAAAAAAAAGAGATAAAAGGGAAAAATCAAAACAAATAGAAACGAGGGAATATGTAAGGTTGGACGAGGCGTTCTACCTTGCACGAAAGGAACCTTGTGTATCTTTTAAATATATATAAAGAACAATAAAGGATACATCAATACCAGAAGTTAGTTTATGTTTCGGTCACTTTTTTTTGTGGGCGTACTGCCCTGGTACACATCAAACCCTCTCTCAAAAAAAAGGTACACATGAACCCCAACGCCAGGGCTTGGTTGCAACATGCAGGAAAGGCGCTGCACAAGAAATAATGAATTATGGGAGTGGATAAACAAAAAATTAAAAGAATTAATTTTAGACAACTATGCCTAACATAAACACATCATAAATACTCATTACCAAACTCTGTCCTTGTATGCAGGAATTTATATTGAAAATTTACACATGAATTGCAAAAAACTTGCACTCTCCCATGCTGTGAAAGAGCAAATGTAAACTAGTGCAACTGCAGTAATAGTTATGATTTAAGTTGATTAATTACGAAATTGGATTTCATTTTAAGTTTCTGACATAAAATTTAGTTGTGTCACTTGATAGAGCATCAAACCTTGACACATGAAAAAAAAGGAGAAATTTTAACAACAACAAAAGCGACTAAGTAGGACAAAAATAGAAGCTAGAAACATTGGCACAAGTGAAAAATTAAACGATTTTTTCATGTTGGTTACTTTTCAGTACCCGTTAGATGGGCCAGGCCCAGAGTGCGACGGGAGGCCTTCCCTATTAGCGAGCCCAGTACACGAAATGTGTTTTATAATTACTCTTATTTACATTTCTGAAATAGAAAAAAATATTATATTTAAATTTAAAAAAGGTTCATTGCGCGTTCAAAAAATGTTCATATGGTGTTTAAAAATTTCGCGAAACTTTCAGAAAACATTATAGCATTAAAAAAGTTTGTGATATTTTAAAAATATACAAGTGTTTTAAAAAAATATGCAATGTAAAAATGTTCATATAATTCAAAAAAGATCCTTCGTACCATTTCTATACTACTATCTGGTGTATCAGTTTTGAATTGGACCTAGAGGGTCATCGTAACCACTGGTCTCCTAAATCTAATGGCTAAGTTCAACATGACTCGCCATGAACAGTAGACTGGTGCTGGCACGTGGCCCTTTAAGAAAGAGAAGCCCTATCTTCTGCCTAATGGGCCATGTTACCACTTGTGCATGACGATTTGAGCACAGACGAGATTGACTAGGCCATACCAATTCCCAGTTTTACAATACTCAACTAATATCTCCACTTGTACATCGCTATTTTTTTTTTCTTGAATCTATTAGCAATTCGATGACTTACTTCCTTTTGCCAAAACCACTTTGTTATGACGTGTATACATAGTTATTACATACTAGTAAAATATGTTCACGAGTTTTAAATATGTTCATGATTTTTTTTGAAAATGTTTATACAATATAAAAAATATTCCCACAGTTATATTATTTTGTCATTAAAAAAATGCTTAACACATATTCAAGAAAAAATTTAAAACATCTACTTACAAAAATATTAATCATGTATTTGAAAAATGTTAAATGTGTATAAAAATGTTTATATGTGTACCAAAAATGTACAATGTGTATGAAAAATTTAGACATCAAAACATATATTTTAGAATGTTAATCATGTATTTGAAACATGTTAAACCTGCATACAAAATGTTATATGTATAAAATAATGTACAATGTGTATGAAAAGAATAGACATCAAAACAATTTTTTTAAATGTTAGTCATGTATTTGAAAAATGTTAAACATGTATACAAAATATTCCGATGTATAAAAAAATGTGCAATGTGTACGAAAAATGTAGGCATGTTCTGAAAAGAAAGAAAAACAATAAAAAGAAAACAAACAAAGAAAGCCGATGAATACCGAGAAAGAAACAAAGAAAAGTGAAGAAAAAAACGGAGAAACCCAAAGAAAACCGCTGCAAACAGTGAAAACCCCGATATGAAAAACCACAGAGAAAAAAACGTACTACAGCTACAGTAATGGGCTGGCCCAGTAGCGTGCTCGCCAAAAGAGAGACACAACTACGTTTCGCAACGCGCGCGCCCGGAGTTCTCCTTCGATTTTAACCCTAATCCCTCCTACAAGGAACGAGATACAACATATCTAACCGGGGCTAGGGCTCCTAGAGATCGTCATGCCAAATCACGTGATCCACCTTACCAAAGGAAGCCATCAGATCATTTATCCATGATGACGACGAAGGCGAATCCCACAGCGATGGCGGCACATGCGTTCACGACGGAGAACGCACGGAAGGCATCCGAGGAGAACCTAGAATCAGGTGGGGCGATTATGGGGCTCCCTTTGCGAGTGCTACCCGCCCGAAGCCGGCTGAAGGGGAAACCAAGGGGGCATGTGGTTGTGAATCTATATGCTTGAGCGCTCATTGTTGCGGGCCAAGAGGGAGCGGCTAATGTTGTGATCAAGCTTGGGGACGTCTGCACATAATCGCAAAATGAAAATTGGTAGTACTCGCCTATTAATTAGGAGGATTCCTAACATTTGTAATGGAAGAGGATAATTGAACAACAAGCAGTGGGTGTGGGTTGGTTTGTATCGGTGCAACCCAAGGTGGTAGGTTCGAATCCCAACCCTAGCCCAGGACCGGTGCACCAAGTTTCAAGACCATATTGAAGACGTATTCCCAAGTATGAGTACCGTATTGAAGACATATTCACAAGTATGAGGACCATATTGGAGCACTATGTGAGTTTAGGGTTTGTTCTGAACATCGCCACTAAGTTTAGAGGGCAAATATACATTTTACTCCGTACACACAAGGATGCCTCTGTATGTAAGTGCGCATTTTTTATATTTTGGATTTTCTTTTTTCTTCTTTCAGAATTCCGACCTCCCAAGCATCATCAGTCCTAACAGTTACTCTATTCAAGTTTATAAAGCCTCCTTGAATTTTCAACCTAAGAGCATTTCCAACGGCAGTCCTATTTTAGGGCCTAACCGACAAAGAGGCACCCTCCAATAGCTGCCCATGTTGTAAAAGTTTTAAAAATAATAATTGGGCAGCCCCAAAAAAGGGCTGGGCAGGCTGCATATTTGCGGTATGTCGGCTGCTGCCACAAACCAAAACCTTTCGCGTGTGAACGCCCAACAGCCACCCGGATATCCCCCCAGTCGCACTGCCTCTGCCCCGACCACCGTCGACACCGCCGCCGGTCCGCAATCCTCCCATGGCTCCACCCCGACTTTGCCACTCTTCCCCACCACTCCGGACCCCCTCTAAAGCCCACCCGCGCCGCCCAATCAGGATTCGATGACGCACCCTTCGCCGCCCAATTCTGGTTGGTTGTCGCTTGTCGGTCCTCCGCCGCCCGTAATGGTCGCCGCCGCTCCTCCACGGGTTGCAGCCAGCGTTGCTTCGGACGTCGGCAACGACGCGTCGTCGTCATTTTTTCGCCACAAAGTTGACCTCCCGATGTCAATGAGGCCCTTCCTGACCATTTCGATCCGGTGCGGCAACCACCTCGGCTCCATCGAGCAGCCGGCCGGTTGTCTTCTACTCTCATTGTAGGTGTTCTCTCAATTGCCTACAAGGTAAAAAATGCTTTCTCATTTTTTTGTGCACAAATGTGTGTAGTTTGTGATGGAGATCTTTGCCTGTAGATAAGGTCAGTTGATTCATCCTCTCCGTGGGGTGATTCCTCATCGGACGAGAAATTTGACATTACTGAAGAGGAGGACATGACGTTGATCTTGAAGATGCACGCAATCAAGAGGCCCAAGCATGGTGGTTCTGTTTTTGGTCGTGAGTACTTGCAGAGGGACCGACAAGAGGCTCACAATAGATTGATACACAACTATTTTGTTTTAAAAACGGTGTATCTGAAACGATACTTTCGACACCGGTTTAGGATGTCTACGGAATTATTTTTTCACATTGCCAACTGTGTGAAACAACATGACCGTTCCTTCAAGCAGAGGAGGAATTGCACCGGAAGGCTTGGGCATAGCACTGAGCAGAAGGTGACTGTCGCATTACACATGATGTCCTATGGTGTCCCGTTTTATTGATGATAATTTGGCAATGGGAAAGAGAACTTCAATCTTTTATGTCAAGCGATTTGCAAAGACGGTGCTTGAAGTATTTGGGCCAAAGTATTTGAGAGCACCCAATGCTTAGGACACGGACGAACTTTTGGAGATAAACAAAGCTAATGGGTTTCCATGTATGTTTGGCTCCATTAATTGCATGCATTGGAGTTGGAAGAACTACCCTGCAACATAACATGGACAACTCAAAGGATACAAGAAGGATGCCACCATCATTCTTGAAGTCATGGCAAATCAGAAGGCATGGATTTGGCATGCACATTTTTGGATGCCTCAATCTTGCAATGACATCAATGTGCTCTAACGGTCACCTCTCTTTGCAAAGCTAGCCAACGGGGAATTATCACTGGTGGAGTTACAAGCAAATGGACACACATACAACAAGGGTTACCACCTTGTGGATGAGATATATCTGAAGTGAGCTACTTCCGTGAAGCCATTTTCATGCCCCCAAGGTAAGAAAAAACTCTATTTCCATAATGCTGAAGCGGCCGCTAGAAAAGATGCGGAGAGAGCCTTTTGGGATTTTGCAAACCCAATTTGCTATTGTGTGAGGATCGTCTAGGTTTTGGGATCAAGAAATCCTTTGGTACATCGCCACAACTTGCGTGATCATGCACAACATGATCATTGAGAATGAGCATGGGAAAGATTTGGACTACAACTTCTATGATCTCATGGGAGAATTTGTGCGTCCGCGTAGAAGGCAAGACCGAGTCTGACGCTTTCTTTAGGCGTACCATGACATTAGAGATCCCGATACATATGTAGATCTTCAAAAAGATCTCATGGAGGAATTGTGGACACGGCATGAGCAACAAGACACATAGTTTATCTCTATGTTTCATGTCATGTGTGTTGAACTTTGTTGTATTGTTTGATGAATAATTTGTGTTCAGTTTGATGTTGTGGATACGCTTCTATCGACGAAAGTACAAATCTATCGACGAAAGTACAAACATAATAACAAATTAATCAATCCACAACATCAAACTGAACACAAAATTTTCATCAAACAATACAGCATCAAACTGAACACAAAAGTTTCCAGGCAGAAGTGTATACAGAAAACAAAAGTTTTCAGGCATTTTTTTATACACATTGAACTATGTAATAATTTGTTGTTGTGAATTGATTAATTTGTTGTTATGTTTATACTATTTATTTTGGATTAAATTTTGATGAGTTTGATGTTGAATTGTTGCAATACATATGCAAATTGTGAAGAAGAAATATGCCGTGTGGCTGCTGTTGGAGATACACATTTTTGGGTGCCCAAAAAATCACTTTTGTTATTCTCCGAGCACTTTTTATGCTTTAAAATAGGACTGCTGTTGGAGATGCTCTAACTACCCCAAAGTTTGACCTATAAATTATGAGTCATAGCCACAAAGTGGAACATAACTCATATTTTATTTGTCAAACTTGTGGTCAACTTTTTGCAAAAGAAATATGGTCAAATTTTGGCATAAGATTTGAGGGGGCAAATAATCCCGAACGGAAAGAAATATGGTCAAATTTTGGCATAGGATTTGAGAGTACCAACGCTTTTCCCTTTTCTGCAATCAAAATCCTCGAAACGCCGGCCAGGACATCACACGTTGATTTGTTTGGGAAAAAAATATGCTTACATTTCAAACTAATTAAGTTCTGCAATTGGTTGCTAAATCATATCAGAAATACTGGCCCAGTACTTTGATAGCTGCTTTCTACAAAAAGGAAAAGGCAAAAGATACAAAGAAAAGGCGGTGTACAAAAACAAAGCGAGCCGCCGAGTTACCACAACAAAGTAACCTTTGAACGGCAGTGAGTACCACAAACTTACTCAACCGTGAGAGAAAAGTTTACCTTCCCTTTGGCGGAGAAAGGAGCGCGGGGAAGTTTACAGTTACCCAGACCAGCTGCTGCGAGATCTCTGTCACTCGCACGGACATCAGAAAATGCCTGAAAACTTTTTGTTTTCGTGGATACGCTTCTGCCCGCGAGAGGTTCGCGTCGCCGGCTAGGGCGAAAGTGACAAGATTCATCCGGCCATGAGCATGCACGTGACGTGATTGTACTGTCTCCCCGTTCAAAGCAATTTTTTTTACCGACAGTGTGTATATACTATCAACTGTAATTAAGTTTACCTTCAGTTTTCTGGGACTCGAGGTGCCGGCGAGATCGTTACTGATTCGCTTTCCTGAATGTGTTTTTTCAGGGCATTGCAGGATGATGTGAAAAATGATTGCAGGATACGCGGCAAGATGATAGGCCGACGTATAGCCACTGATTTGTAATCATACGCTACCGCCCTACGCAGTAAAAGCAGCCAGTAATCCACAATCATGGCACCCTGTATTAGTTTAGAAGATGGGATATGAAGCACATGCTCCCTCCGGAAAAGAAAATCAGCATGAATCTCCGCGCATACAAATATGTCATGGATTGAGGTATAGCTATTTCTCAATCAGAAATAACAAACCCGCAGGAATCTTGGTAGAGCAATGAGGTTGCTGTTGTAGACAACCATTTCCACCTTTTTCTTTTGAACCGCATACATTATAGTAATCAATAAACGGAGTACAACTGCACATACATGCGAAAACTATCAGGAAAAACAAGACATGACAAATGACCAAAAAACTTTATAAAAAGAACCCCAAAAAATAATATTACAAATAAGTCCTTTGGTGCCCCTGCAACCAGCCAGATCTGAAACCGCCGTCGACCGTCAACGCCGCCGAGACGCACACCCGAGGAAGAGACGGAACACCAACAAACCGAAATCCAGGGCAACGCCGTAGCCTTGAAGGCGTTGAGAGCCAAAAACCAAACCTGAAGAACAGACACTTGGCGATCTGGCGTGTAGGTCGAGGACGATCTCCACGCCAACTTGGATCCAGATTTGACGCATCCCACTGTCATTGCAACCTTGAACCAACACCAACATATCCAACTTGTCGGCGCCGCCAAAAAGGGGAACAACCACCAGATACAGGAAAGCTTAAAGCCCACCGCTCCGAACGAACGGCGAGCAGACGAGGCCATCGGCACAACGGCGCCGCCGAAGAGAACATCGCCGTGATGAGGAGAGACCGAAGCCACCTTATTCACGGAGAACCAACCACACCGATCTGGCACTACTAGACAAAGACGAGAGCCTAAATCTATGGACCAATTGGAAAAGAAAGGAGAGCCCACCTCCCCTCCACCAGCCGTGGGAGCGGCGTACGAATAGGGGTCGAGATGACTGCCTCACCGGCGTCCAGAGGAGGGTAGGAACTGCCGCCTCTCTCTCACGCCAAGGGGAGAGAGCGGAGCAGTTCGTGCTCTCATGCCATCCTTCTGGTACAATATATTGCAAAGCAGTTTGTCCACGAATCTTAAAGGAAGCCTCTCTTTACCCTCCCACTAGTGATTGTCTTTTGGGTTTTTATCAGATAGCTTCTCACATATGCCATGTTGTCACTAGTGAATCTCACTGCATGGACATCAGACGTGCTCTATAGTCTTCATCTACCTCTTGACCCGCTCGAGACGAGGTTAGCATCATCCCATCACACATCACGGAGTTCCATACTCATTCACTATCGCTTTCTCGCGACTACGAAGAAGACGCACGCATAAAAACACGCACGTTCACATGAGCGACTCTCACTAGTCACGCGCTGCCATTGACGAGGACCGCACCGGGTATAAATCAGCGACTCTCTCATCGCAAAAAAAAAAAAGTGACTCTCACTAAACTCGCAGTAATTAAATGCCCCTGTGGAGTTTGTTTTATTTTTTCACGACAGGCAGAATATCCATTTCGGATTCCCCTCCCTCAGCAAACCCGCCGGGGAGAAGCACCAAAACAAATGGATCGCCATCGGTTCGTTATTATGGCACCACCAGCCAAAAAAAGCTCACCCAGCAAAGCCCCCCCCTCCTCCATCCATCCAAACGGTGGTGGTCCTCCACGCGGGACTGGCCCGGCCCGACCCGACCCGAAAGGCCCCCTGCTCCAACCGGGCACTGTAGCAGGCAGAAATAACAGAAAGAAAACGATTTTTTTACACCACCGTTCGTTTTCTCTGCAGGAAAGAAGCCTTGTATACTGGCGCGTCGCACCTAATCTCCCACTCTCTGGCCGGGTCGCACCTACTCTCTGCCTAAACCCTCCCCGACGGCTCACGCGATGCCAAGAGCGGGCCTTGGGAAACGTATCGATGCTTTGCACCCCATGCTGTTTTTGGTAATGATCTGTCTTCATAATAACATTATACTATGTGCAGTTAGTTAATAACTTGTCATTACAGTTTACAAGTCCCATTTGCATCATGCATGGTTGATGGACGGGGTGGATGCGTGGGGGCTGTGCGGTCCGGCCAGATTTATGGAATTGTACCGCGTCGATTTATTTGCTGTTGTTGCCGCCATGAAAACTGTCGCCTCCCACCTACCAGATACAAGTACGCTACGAGCCTAATTCATACCCTTTGGAACAATTTTTTTTTCACTTCAATTTTAGTGGTTGGATTGATATCTGCAGTAATAAAATTCCGGTGAGCCTTGTGTGACTCGTACGTATATATGGAACAAAAAGACGTGATTAGACGACCGAACCATATAGTAGAAAAAGCTCCCGTGCAATATTTTCTGCCGATGCATGGAGCCCAGGAGACGAACCAGGCTAGCCGTAAATCATCGTCCATGTATGTACATTTCTTGTGTTGGTCACGCTTCATTTCCCAACCATTTTTGCCAAAAAAAAAAACGAGGGGGCGATCTTGTTTAAGGTAAGATCCATCCAGAGGGGCAAAGCCAGGATAAGGCGGAAAGGTTAATCTAAAGCAAGTGTGGACAGCGCGGCAGCGGGCCTTAAGAAATCGAGAAAGCTTTCGGAGCAAGCCCCCCACCCCCCACCCCATCGGACCCTCCCTCCACCCAAACCAAAGTGGAGTGGACTCCCCCCAAACTCCTCGCAGACCCCAGAGAGAAGTTTTACAGAGAGAGAGGGAGAGATCGCGGCGGGCAGGCAGGCAGCCCGTGTGTGTGTGTGTGCGTGCGGTCGCGTAATCGCTGTCGCATTCGCTCCTCCTCCACCTCCTCAGCGGCAGCGGCAGCCGCACCTCCAGAAAAACCCGAGCACCAAATCCTAACCACCGCCTAATCCCCGCCTACTCCGCGCTACGCGTCGCGGCGCTTCCACCGCACGCCAGATCGGTGGCGCGCACCGCGGCGGCGGAGGCGCGCGTGGGTCTGGATCCAATGCGGGCGCCGCTGCTTCTGTGGTAGCTGCTGCAGTGGAGACGCTGATTGGTTGCTGGCTGATGCGGACGATCTGAGGAGGAGGAGGTGGAGGAGGAGGCGCGGCGGGGATGGCGGCTACGGCGGGGGCGGCGCCGAGCGGCGGCCCGGTGAGTGGTCTCCTCCCCTCCTGCTCTCTCGCTCTCGGATTCCTCGCTTTCGTTTGGGGGAGATGCTGTTTTTTTTTCGGGTGCTGGGTTGGAGTTTGGTATCTCATGCCCGGGCGGCCGAGAGATGCTCTTCTTTGGCGTGCGGACAGGTGTTTCACTGTTTTTGTTTGTCGAATTTTCGGGGTTGAGCTCTGGGAGGCGAGATGGTGTCGAGGAGAAATGCCGCTCAGGGGTGGTGGCTCTGATGCGGAAGGCAACAGAGCGATGGATGGTGCGAGCTCGCAGGAGCTGCTGCTGCTGCTGCTGCCTGCCTGCCTCTGGGTTTTGGCTGGACTGGAGAGTGTATTACTCAAGCATAAGCGGATGGGCCGCAGGGCGGATTTAATTTGGCTTGGAGTATAGCTGATTAGTGATTAATACGGCACATGAATGCCAATGGAACTGTTTGGGGGTGGTTACATTTAAGGAAAATGAAGGCATTCAAACGAGGAACTGCTTGTGTGTGTCCAATTGGTTTCAGAGATGTGTGATTCACTGATTACTTTGCAGGCTGAGGGACGAGGCTTCATTCTTAAGGCGCCCCATGACTAGATAAACAAGGATTTGTAGTGCAGGGGGAATTTAATTTTAGGAGCATGGTCAAGAATTTGCTGGAGTTTTTCCTCGTTTCGTTTTTGTGTGCATAGGGGAACAAACTGCGTACATTCATTCGGCTACTTGGAGAGCTTCCACCCGTTTCACCATGAGAGACGTCTCATGATTCAATTTGCTCATTATGTAATGTATCAGATATGTAGGTTCCTGTTGAACTATCACTTTAACAGTGTTACGTTTATCTGGGTAATGAGTACCCAGTTGACTGGCTTCTAAGCATTCAAGATACTGTTATGTGTTATCATTAATTCTTCGTGCTGTTTCTGACATCAAAATTACCTCATAACCAGGTATTTAAGAGTGGCCCTCTCTTCATATCATCCAAAGGTAAAATTATTTACATCACACATTAGTTAACTATCCTTTTGGGGTCATAGTAATGCTGCTTGCCTTATTCTGTTTGAAGCAAAGCTACATACACAAGTGTCTACATTAAGCATTTACATTTGCCTTTAGTACTATTATTAAAGGTAACAGTAGTGACATTCTTTCTCTTTGTTCTTGAAAAATCATCATCAAGAAGAAATGGATTATATGCAGAGCTAAAACATATATATATATCTTATTGATGATGATGCTGAAGGTTTCTCTGTATTAGTACAAAAAATAAATAAGATGGGGGCTAGACCAAGTCGAGTTGCTTGTATTTTTTCTCGCTCGAGAAAACACAAAAGTCTTGCTTGAATTGATAGAAAGAAGAGTTCATAATTACAGCCTAATCCCCAATTCCCCATACAACACTAAACAAGGGCACTAGTGCCCATTGCCAGGATCCGCCGTAACCCTGTCGTACCTGCTGTTTCCCAAGACCTTGCTTCCACCTGAATCTGTATGAGCAAGCACATGTTATTCGGCTGGTTTCCATCGAGGACACATGCATTCCAATGCTTCCAGATCAACCATGTGGTGAGCTGTTTCATGGTTGCCGTTCCATCCCCTTGAACCGTCGGTGCGGAGTTGATTGCCAGCCTTCACCACTCAGAAATGTCAAGTTGCTTGTATTCACATAGTGAATCCGTTGGTTGAATTGGATCGTAGATTCGAGCCACAGATGGAGATGCATCAATTCATAATACCATTATGGCACTATAGTTAGTTGTGTTTCCTGTCCTTGTGGGAAAGTTCCACATGGGGCCCATTCCCAGTTTATCCCACATGGGGCACATTCCCAGTTTATCCCACATGGGGCCCATTCCCAGTTTCCCCAATATGTTTTCAACATCACAGCCATCCATATCTGTTACAGGCCCAAAGTAAGAGAGGGAGCTATAGGTTCTATATTGTTTGTGACCAAGTTAGAATCTGTGTCGTCCGTTTCCTTTTAATACCTTTTCTCTTATGAGTTCCTGAGTCTGCCATAAATTTTTAAGTAGTTTAGTTGTATCCTGATACCTGACTACGATTTCAGTTGTAGATCATCAAATTCAAAATTAATACAATTAGCTAATTTTCTATGAGATATTCGGAAACCCTAAACTGAATCTTGTATAGGGAAGTTCTCATAGTTTAATTCTCATTCTAGTTATTCAATTTGTTTGATTTGCACTTAATCCCTCTACTATATGGGTTATGGCATGAATTTTGTCAATCTACCATGTACATATTCTTATCATTAAATGGAAAATCAGAATTTTTCCTACTTATACAGTTTTATTTTGCTTTTACCTGAAAATGAATGTTGCTCATATGATTTCCAGGAATTGGATGGAAATCTTGGAAAAAGCGTTGGTTCATCCTCACCCGAACATCGCTGATTTTCTTCAAGAATGATCCTGTCAGTATTTTCATTTTTGTCCATAATGTAGATATAGATATTATGTATACTGGAAAGCACAAGCTTACCAGATTTATCAGACCAGAAATTATTTTTCATTCTGCTTGTTGGTCCAATATTTAGGAACACGATCTAGTGTAATATCCAGCTAGATGCTTTAATCATATCTCTTGATCACTGCCAATTTGTAATAGTCTGGTTTGATGTTCTTACTTTTTTCATATGTCCTGACATTTATGTGTGTATACTGTATACCAAGATCAATATCTTGTGTGATTATACACTTGTCTTGAATTTAGTGCTGAATAGCAGAATGGTTACTTTGGCTTTGCTGTTTCAGTTTTCTTTTTGAGCAGAAGTTTTTTTAGTTCAATCTCAGTGATGTCTTCTCAGCGCTTGCTGCTTGATGTGATTGCAGCTTTATTTCTTTTCTTCCGGTATTCACCAACTTCTCATGTGGTCCTTCACTTAAAAAGTAAAAAAAAAATACCGAATTATGTTCAGTACTTGATGCTTAGCTGGCGTAAACCTGGTTATTCTTGTTCTTGCCCTACTTAAGCCGTGAATGCTGTTTAATGGAGCTACTTGTTAGAATATTGTACCGTCCATTCATTGGTCCATCTTATGAGTTAATTCTCACTTCCTTGACAAATGCTTGTTCTCGACATTGCAGAGTTCCTTACCCCAAAGAGGTGGTGAAGTGAACGTTACTTTGGGAGGAATTGACTTGAATAATTCTGGGAGGTAAGTGTCATAAAAAATATTCTTTTGTTGATCTCTTGGTGCCTTTTGCAACAATATTGTTGTATTAAATGTTATTCATGGCCAGTGAAAAACGAGTCCTTGTTTTTTCTTTTCTTTTTTCCCAGTGTCATACTGACAGTATTTCCCATTCACAGTGTAGTGGTCAGGGAAGACAAAAAGTTATTGACTGTCCTATTTCCAGATGGTCGTGATGGTCGTGCTTTTACCTTGAAGGTATATATTTTCCCATTTAACTTGGCAGATTCACTTCAACAAATGCAGCTTTATACCTTTTAATGCTCCTTCAAAAGCTAAATAGAAGGACCTTCTACTTTTAACAGGCAGAAACATCTGAAGATTTGCTTGAGTGGAAAACGGCATTGGAAGAAGCTCTTGCACAGGCTCCAAATGCAGCTCTCGTCATTGGACATAATGGGATATTCCGTAATGACACATCAGATGCATACGAAGGAGCAGCTCCAAATTGTTGGTTCCTCACGCTATGTTATGACTTATTATTACTCATGACAAACTCAATCTCTGATTGTCCGTTCATACCTCTCCTCTGACGGCTGCAGGGAGAGAGAAGAGGCCTACCAAATCCTTGGTTGTTGGAAGGCCAATTCTTCTTGCACTAGAAGATATTGATGGCAGCCCTTCTTTTCTAGAAAAAGCTTTGTGTTTTCTTGAGAAACATGGTAAGACTAAAAAGAGTCAACTATCACTAATGTTTGGAACCGTCTGCACTTTGCATTTGGTAGCCGTATGCTGCCTCACAACCATTCTGGAACATTTAACCAGAAATGTGAACATCTTCTTGCAGGGATAAAAGTGGAGGGAATTTTGCGCCAGGCTGCAGATGTGGAGGAGGTTGACAGAAGAATGAATGAATATGAGCAAGGTTTATGTCACTGCATAGTTGACATTTAGAACAGTCCTGTTATTAATTGGTGTTGTTTCTGGTTTGGTTGTTTTAATGTCATTGTACCTATAGTTCAATTTGGGCACCTGTTTCTGTTTTATTCCAGGAAGGACTGAGTTTGCACCGGATGAGGATGCTCATGTTGTCGGTGACTGTGTAAAGGTACCTTGCTGTGATTCCTTTGTGTCGTTTTTTCAAGTATCATAAAAGTCATTAGAGTTTCAATAGTTCATGTTCTGCTTGCCAACTATATTCATGTGAACATACATCTGCAGCATGTTCTGCGTGAGCTACCATCTTCTCCAGTGCCTGCTTCCTGCTGCACAGCATTATTAGAAGCTTTCCGTAAGTGCTCTATTCATGTTAATCTAAATTGGTCTTGCAAGAAGATATCTGTTAGGGTAGTCGATAGGTTATATGTTTTTACCATAACTTTGAGAACTATCAATAAATATAAGCAAATTCACTATTTTACATGATATTAGAATAAACATTTGCAGTATGCTAGATACTGCATTTAACCAACATTAAATATTACTCCCTGCGTCCCATAATATAAGAGCGTTTTTGACACTCTTATATTATGGGACGGAGGGAGTATTTAAGAATACTTGGAGTATTTACTGCTTTGCACTCATATCCTTGACTGAGTTACCAAGTACATCTTCTAAGAAGCATGGAGGCCTTTCTTCTGTGCATCTTTCTATGTCAGGAAAACTATGGATTCATCGGCTATTGAAGCAGCATAAGGTTGTGGAGGAGCATCTCCACCTTGCTGCTGTAAAGTGTATATCACTAGTTTTGAAGGAACTACTTCAACGTGCTGCACTAGATATCGCTCTAGAAGCGAATATAGTCCGATATGGCAGCAGGAATTCAGTCCAAAACTCCTAGAACACAAGATCTAGTCCAAGATCTTAGATAAGAACACCAAGTTCTATTATAGATAGGGGAGGTGGGGGGCGCTAATGCCTAACAGAGGCCGTGCCCCATGCAGGACTTTATCCACACCGTCTGTATCCTCTCGGGATGTGAGCCGCCCCTGTATTCGCGGGACTCTGCCCCCTTGTAGACGCTGGTTGCCCGTGTATTCAGCTGTTCTTAGCCACTAGTAGTAGCTATCGAATCTTAGCCACTAGCACATGCCTCTTGACTTGTGTTCCTTGGTGAGCTTTGTTCCTAGTACACAACCACTGCTCTACCATGTGCCGCCAAGAAAAAAGTCAAGACGCGCGGCTGCTGCAAAAGTGTTGACAAGACATAATCAATTGTTTTACTAAGAGACGTACACAGCTCCATTAGCGTAGTGTTATCTTAGTTTCTGTCACCCGGAGACAAATGTTCCACCATGGCAGAACGAACTGCACATGTAATTAACACTGGATTTAGTAACTAAATTTTATTGCTTTACAATAATGACGCGTTGATAGTTTTCAAACCTTGCCGGTGCCTGGATGTTTTGTTAAGTATTTTTCACTTTGCCAGTAATAAACCGTTGTTTTAAGATGATAGTGTTGGGATTAACTCATCAATAATATTGTTGTTGGCAAGTCCCCTCAAAATATATATTTTGTTTTCAAGTAAGTACCAAACACTTAAGATACAGCCCCGAGTCAAACTTAACTAACATGATGAGCACTAATGTTTTCAAGTAAGTGTCATTTGCCTACAGAGACACGAATGACCAGGGTGGTACAGCGGCGTGGGCATGATACGAATCTGGCCCCACTCAGCATTAAAGTGGCATGGTCCGGTCACGTCAACTGATCACTGCTCATCTGTCACCCACGACCGGCAGTCCCACTTACCCAACCAGACCAACCTTGAGCGAACCAGTCCCATGAGCTCGTCTTCTACCTTCGTTGATATCATCGACTCCAGGAGAGCCGCAGCCCAGTTCGCCATTGCTCGTTTTTGTTAATGTTTACATTCATAATTCTATAGAGCAAAGCATGAACATGCAGCGAGCTGACAAAGTGCATCAGCGGCGCTGCGGAGGGTTCGCCGGTGAATCAGAACCAGTACTCCCCAGATCAAAAAATTTATAGAGCTTTGCAAAAAAAAAAAAAAAAAACTCGGGCCGTTAACAAAGTGGCTGGCTGCTTGTTCAAAGATTATTATCTGTCTAACACAGCATGAATGGTTTCGATACAACAAACTCATGCATCACAGCATCAGCACACCAATCATGCAAATCTGTGTTGTGCATCCCAGACCACCCAGAAAACAAAATACAAACTGCAATAATAAAGTACCAGGCTAATTTTTTTTTATGCAAAGCCACACACACCAATTGGTTGACTGAAAAAACATAACATGCCACTGACAGCAAAAAGATTCATGTATTATTCAGCAGGTGTTCGATGACCAAAATGTCATGAATTAAAAAACAGATCATCCAGTAGATGATCTGTACATACAATCAACCAACAAATGTATCAATAGTGTTTTACAAAAAATTAACTGAAAGAGTTTCCCAGGTGAACAACGAACTGGGCAGGCAATTTCAATGCTAAATTTGTCCTACAAGAAGTTTGGCTCAAATCTGACGGTGTCCAAGAACTCCACATTTTGTACACTTAGGCTCCTTCCTTGGAGCCTTAGGAATGTCACCACGGTCAGGACAAGTCGTACACTTGTGCCCCTCCTTGCGGCAAATGGTGCAGAATCGAGGCCTCTTCCTCTTCTCTTCGTAAGGTGCTTTATCTCTGCTTGTTGTTGGTCGTCCCGACGGACGCTTCGAATTCGACGGTGCGATTCCAGAACAGTTTGATTGTTCTCCACAGTCATCCAACATAATTCTTGCTGGGGGGACTGTATCAGAACAAGCATTGCCATTTACAATCTTAGCTGCAGCTTCTCTCTCTACCAGCCCCATGCCATCCTTCTCTTGGCTAAGCGGCAGCAGTGTTGCATACACCTCCTTCATCATCGCCATGAACACATCATAGCATTTCACATTAGTGTCGCCTAGCAGCACACAATCTAGGGCCTTAATGTACATTGCATTGTGCCTATAAGTGTCACTGCTAGGTTGTCCTCTGTCCTTCTGGTAACGAACAAAGTGATCAGGCAAGATATCTCTAGCATCCCTTGGCCACCGCTTGAAAATATGCCTATCGGATTTTTTTTTTTACCAAACGAAGCTCTATCATTACCTGGTAATTACAAAAACAGAAGAAATTTCTCTGTTATACACATGACAAATCACAGATAGACAAGTTCACAAATTTATCGATTTTGATCTTCTCAGATACCTTGTCCACCGCTTGATAGGGTTGTTGCTAAAGAACAAAAATAACCATCCCCTTTTTTCAGGCAGAAATCAAAATTGAATAATACCCCATATATGCTGTCCAGTAAAAGTCTAAACAGTTTCATCGGGTCTACGAACAACGACAAACATATCAGCATCGCTATTTTTTCTTACCGAATGAGTGAATTTTTTCCAATGCTTAAATGGTGGACAGCTAAAAATGCAACATTATCTAATTACAGACCCATTTCGAAAAAAGGACAATGCATCACAAACAGATTGCTCAAATTGAGCATAGAATAAAAAATTCAGGCAAAATAACTGAGTTTTACAGACCAATCAAATTGAGCAGAGAATAAAAAATTCAGGCAAAATAAGAGTTTTACAGACAGGTCAATTTGAGCAGAGAATAAACAATGAGCACAAACTCTACTACCGGAACTGTGCTGTACTGGGCTACCAATTTGTAAAGAGAAAGTTAGACCTAAAAAGAGGAAACAATTGATATACCTCCTAGTCCATCCGCTGGTACCCTTTGAACAAATCTGGAACCCTCCATCGTCTGGCGGAAAGCCAACACTCTCACCGACTGGTACATGTTCTGCGACGCGGCATATCTCTGCATCGGCGATGCTAAGAGAAGCCTGCGACTCCATTGGCCTTGCAACGGCTATAGATTGTGTATCCATGACTGGAAGCCTGCAGATCCGGGGAATCGGGTGGACGATTTGTGTGAGAGATCGAAAGGAGGGGCAGCTGCAAATCAAATGTAAAGGGAATATCATCCTAACCTGCACGGTCCTCCCGGGGGATCTGCGAAGAACAAGTCCATGGCGAAATCCACAGAAATGGAGCTGCTGCGAGGGGGATCCGGGAAAGCTTTGGAGGACCGCGGAGGGAAGAAGACGACCTGGGCACTGACTGAAGCTTTGAATGCTCTTGTGCCACACCACGCCCCCTCCTCCCCTGTACCTGCTGCTTTGCTATGACCGGCCTCACGTGGTGGGCCACACAATAATCAATTGCAACTGTGCCGATTTAAAACGATAAACAATCAACAACGTACTAGTCGCAGGTGTGCCAACTTTGTACTCCTAGTCACCCTAGTGGCTAACGCTAGCAAGCGAACCAGGGGGACAAGCGGCCGACAATAACAGATCACGAGGCACCAACCAACGGACGAGATAACCACACCCGAGTAGCTCGGCCGCCAGAAATTCGCACTCGGGTGGGGGGTGCATAGTCTGGTTACAAACTAGAGGTGATGACCTCGATTTATGGGCTTTGGGAAGCCTTCACATCTCAACTTCTACATATGGCTAGAACACTTTAGAAAACATTACTTAAGATTCAGTATTCTACTCGTAGCTAGAAGACCCAAAACAGTAGCTAAGGTTAAGAAAACAAAACAAATACTAGACTGGACTAGAAGTATCTAGAAGTAGTCAAACAGATTTGACTTATATTTTTTTCTTTTACTTCTCTCTATTGTTCCTCATCAGCTATATTGGTGTTGTAGGCTAAGAGCCAACTTTAAAGGGTACATTGGACTCATAGACTAGACAAAAACCAGTAGCATTAAACCTGAACTATTTGAACATCTGACTACACTCTTGGAACATTTGGTGACTACACTCTTGAAACATTTGGTACCTTAGCAAGTAGAATGCTCATATCATGGCTATGGATTGAGGCTATCTTATCAGAAGTTGCAGTTTAACAGAGGTAGTTAATATATGAAATTTCGTAATGTTATTTGTTTAAAAAGATGTCTGTAGAAACCTAATGATTAGTATTATCTTAGTTATCTAATGATTAGTGTTAATTCATATTCTGCTCTTTATCATTCTTTTTCACTTCTATCATCCTTGTTTAGGTCTAGAGAGTAAGGAATCTCGGATAAATTCGATGCGTGCAGCGATGTCTGAGACATTTCCCGAGCCTAATAGGCGGCTGCTACAGAGGTTAGTCTTCTTTTTTGGGTTGACAATGGGTAAACAATTTTACCTGTGGGGATATCATGCCAAACAGTACATTCTAAATATAATTCTTTCTACGATCAACCATATGGTGAACCTAATAGTTTATGCAATTGGAACAGAACATATGTCTGTCAGTGGTGGAGCTTGAACGCAATTTTAGGAGGGGTCAAAAGTCCAGAACATAGTTGAGGGGGCTAGTGTGTGCTTGGGGGGTGTGTGTGTGTGTTGGGGGGGGGGGGGGGGGGGGCTCATGCTGGCCCAGCTAAGCTCCGCCATTGGTCTCTGTTACTTTTAGTAGTTCATTATAGCCATCAAACTTGTTAGCAACGTCATTTCCTTATCAGTAATCAAGTTAATTCTTCAATTAGCTCATATACATGATGTTTGCAGAATTTTGAGGATGATGCACACTGTTGCTTCTCATACTACTGAGAATCGAATGACTCCATCAGCAGTTGCTGCTTGTATGGCTCCTCTCTTGCTGCGTCCACTTCTGGCGGGTGAATGTGAGATGGAAGATGGCATAGACATGAGTGATGACAATTCTGCTCAGCTTATAGCTGCTGCAAATGCTGCTAACAATGCTCAATGCATTGTCACAACTCTATTAGAGGAATATGAGAGCATATTTGATGTAAGTTAACCTGATGCTATCCCAGAGTTCATTGCCCTGATGATGCTATTCTGGACAATTTGGGCCAATGCATTTGCTACTCGTTCTTCCACTTCCTGAGTTACCGTAAAAGCTGCTTATCATAATGTTTATCACTTCTACAGGATGAACACCCAAGGTGTTCCCTCTCACCCGATTCTCGAATTCAAGATAGTGGAAGTGAAGAGTCTACAGATGATGAAACTGTGGATGCCAAAGATAATGGGTTTCATGATGCAGAGAATGATGTAGATCAAGAATTAGATGAGCGTATACTGAGTGGAAACTTGAGTGAAAGCAGTGCACGTACTGGTGCTGACCTCTATGACTACCAGGTTTGATATGGTTTGCAATTTTGAAGTTTCTAATCTAGAAATTTATGGTTTGATACCAATCATATATTTGCCTTATATATTTTTAAGATAGCTAATACAATTGATTTCCTTCCAGTTTTACTGATGATGTATTTTTCTGCATGTTAATAGTGTGGCTCAAATTTTGGCTACAATATCATAATCTTATAAAGCTTTTTTCCGTCTCCTTTCCCTGTAGAAAATTCCTACCTAGCCTATCCTCAGTTTATAGTTCATTTTATTAATGCTTGTGGTGTGAAGTTCCGAGTAGTCCAGTCCGAAACTGACTTGATTTTCAATGTTATTCGGCTAGCAACTCCTTTTGTGTCGATATCATTTTGTGGTTTTTCCTTTCTTACTCACCTTAATGTGGCACAACAGGTAGACCCTGGTGATTCAGACGCCGAACGTTCTGTCGCAGATAAGGCTTTGGAAGCAAAGTCGGATTTAAAGGATGCTCCACACAGCTATTTAAATCAAAATGGGACGATAAATGTCCAGAGATTACCGAATGGAAATGATCCAACAAATCTGGCTAGTCATGAGTCTCCATTGTCAATGGGAGAGATTCTTTCGTCTTTGGATGCAGGAGTTCCTTTACCTGGTCCTGGAGCTGAACATTCTGTAGATAGGCAGTCCATCAAGTCCAATGAAACTCAGTTACATGTGAAGCGTTCTAATATTTGGGGACGGAATACTGTAAGCTAGTCGTTACCTTTTGTTGTCTTCCTCTATACGTTTATGCTAGTTCAGTGAATTTCATTCCGTTGACTTCCATCGTTTTGTTTTTAAAACTAGTTATGGTCTTATCAGTGAAACCATCACTAGAAATACACTCCTCTAGTTACTCTTGAAGAAGCATCTGTAGTTGTCTACGGTAGCTTTTGTTTTGACCTTGTGGATTTAAACATGTGGTTTACACAGGCAAGAAAGAGCCAGCAGTCTGAGTTTGTTGATTCATCGGGTGAAGAAGAGTAAGTTCCCAGTCATTCCAAGTACTAATTCCTCAACTTATAATTACATGACTGTTTTTATAAATGGTAAGAATTGCAGAGTTCAATTATTGTGTGAATTGTTATATTACTAATTGCCGTGATCGTAATTCTGCATTTTGATGTTATTATGTAGTCGCCACTGTGTATGAGAGATTGTTGTAGAGTGGACCTATTGAGAAAGTTGTTGCTATTAATTTAAAAGTTTCTGTGCTATCTTTGTGGCCTGTGCTACCATTGATCGGTGTGGCCATGCTTGTCGCGTAGCTTTTAACTTTTCATTGGATCACATATAGTGACATTATCATTGAAGGGTTGATTTTGTACTTAACTATTTCACTATGCAAACTTACCTTTCAGGCTTGCTATCCAAAGACTTGAGATTGCAAAGAATGATCTGCAAATTAGGATTGCGAAAGAGGTAAGAAAGGAACACATATATTCTGTAATTGTAGGCCTGTGATGTGGGGATCTTGCAAACTAACTGAAAATTCTTCTCAGACTAGAGGTAATGCAATCTTACAGGCTAGTTTGGAAAGAAGAAAGCAAGCTCTGCATGAGCGCCGTTTGGTGCTGGAACAAGATGTATGCCACTTTTTTCCACTATATGAATCAACTACATTTCACACTTATATGATGGGAATTTACCCATAATTTCCATTTTTTAAATTTGCTTTTGTTGTGACTTTTGTTCAACAACATCCCATTAAATAATTATAAAAAAATTCTGTAGGATTAAATGACGGCTTGATTCTTTGCTTGATCGCAATTGTTTGTCCCTGTAGGTATCAAGGTTGCAAGAGCAGCTGCAAGCTGAAAGGGATCTTAGAGCTGCATTAGAAGTTGGATTAAGCATGTCTTCTGCACAATTTTCTGGTTCACGTGCTATGGACTCAAAGGTACTGAAATGTGAATCTAGCAGCTGGCCAGCAGTTATCATACGTTCAGTTTTTAGCGTTGTCTAATTTCTTTGCCTTAAGACGAAGGCAGAGCTTGAGGAGATTGCTCTCGCAGAAGCTGATGTTGCAAGGTTAAAGCAGAAGGTTGCAGAGCTGCATGTCCAACTTAGTCAACAGCGCCAACACCAGTACGACTCTTTCGTAGACGAGAATGATCGTTATCAGCATCGTCCAAGTCATCTCCCACAGTAAGACAATGATTGATGTACTCCCTCCGTCCCAAAATAAGTGTCGCTGCTTTAGTGCAAAGTTGTACTAAATCAACGACACTTATTTTGGGACGGAGGGAGTATTACTCATGATTAATAATTCCGTTCATCTGTCTTTAATAAAGGGCATAAGGCATGGTGTAATCGTGCAATACCCCCAAGCTGTTAGTATATAAAATTAGAAGGGGATGTATCAGGTCCAACCCAAGCTGTTAGGGTGTAATTGTGCAATGTGGCTTCTGTCAGGCCAGGGCATCAAACAAACATGAAAAATTCAAAAAGTAAACAAATGTTGGTGTAATCTAGAGCGGGGTTACAAATTTTAGAATTTGAACTTGTGTATTAGAAGGGTGAAAAGATAAGTTTTAAACTATAACATGTGCCAGTTTTTTTTCTTTCTATTATCCTTTTTATTTTTACTCTTAACACAAAACGAGTTTGAATTTGAAATTTATACATAGGTAATGTAAACTGAGAAGTTCATGGTTTTTATTTGGGTATTTTCATATTGATTTGGGCCCTCAACTGATCAGGTACTCTTTGAACCCACCCATGAAAGGTCTGTCTCGAAACTTAGATGTGCAAGCATGAGATTCCCTACTTCCGGATATAGCGGGTTACACTAACCTGATACGTTGCCATTAAACTAATATGTACAATTACTTCTATTAACATATAGGTAGTATACTAAATGTCCATCAAGTTCTGTGCTTAGTATTTTTTTAGTAACAAAAGCATGATGTTTCTGTAGTAAGGTATCGTGTCAGCTTAAAACATATGGTTTGTAAGTTGAATGTGTATCGTTCCTGAATTATTCTTTCAGATTGCAATATATTAACAATTGCAAATATTTTATTGCCACCAGGAGCTTTGGTCAACCAGGGTTTGATACGAAACTTGCTTTCTGTAATCAAGAGAAGAAGCAGAGGAACGAGGTTTGATAAAACACCCCTATCAATCTACTACCCTTTAGAAGTCTTCTGACCACTTAGCCGAATCAAATCCATTATTCATTGCATTTCCATAATAGTTTAAAGAGTTCAGTTTAGTTGTAAAAGGGTGAGACAACAGTGAATAACTTAACTGGTGTGATGTGACACTGGTGTTGCATGGCGATGATACTAAGAGTTAAAGCCGCGCTAAAATTATGACAGGAGAGCTTGTCGGGCGCATCACACTGGAGAAGTATCAAACAGCACGTGCTGACCCAGGCTTCTTCGAAGCCCTTCTCCCGCAAGCACTCCCTGGATGCCTCTTCGAGCGATTCAAGGGAGGTGTCGTCAAGCATGCCAGCGGAGAGTGGTTCAATGTCTGCGAACAATCCAAGAGCAGGGGAGGTAAGGGAAATCATTGCTTCTTACGGCCATACTGTAACGCCAAGCACACCAATCCTTTTCAAGGCAACCAAGGTGTTCAACTCTCTTGTTGTAATGCAGGCTGTTGAGTACGGGAGGCAACCGCCTGTGCCGTCATCCACCCTGGTTGAGCTGACGACCAGACTAGATTTCTTCAAAGAACGGAGGTCGCAGTTGATGGAACAGCTCCACAGTCTTGATTTAGGACATGGATCCGCGCCGCATGGTTTTCAGTACAAGTCTTCGTCCCCTTGGAACAGTCCGAGATAGGAGGTTTTGGTTTCTTCTAGTTCCACGTTTGTATATTCTTGGTAAAGGATATTCCCCTCTTCTTTCGTTAGTTGTAGCAGCTGCTAGCGAGAATGTATATTCCTTTTTCTTGTTTATTTTTTGGCTGTGCAGCAACCTCATCCGAGTGTGATTTTGTAACGCTTTTGTAATGTAATGTATGTACGTAACGATTTAAGGGGTTGACACTCGTTTTGAGAGCATCTCTGACAGATGATATATAAACGCCGCTGTGCCCAGAAAACCACCTTTTAGGGCACTTCGGTCAAAAAACGGTGCTCCAGCAGATGATGTATGTGCATGCAGTGATGTATTTGCAACAACGTTGTGGGTGATGTACAACTTTTTCATCACGCACAACCACATGAAAAAGGGCCGTTTACATCACCTTGTGCCAAAAACACTGTTGGAACTGATATATATGCACAAATGCAGCCAGGAAGAAAAAAAGCCATTTAAGGCATCACTTTTACATTGCCTGTTGGAGCAACAATCTTCGCGGTGATGCAAAACCCTTCTCTCTCCTGTCCTAAAACTATTTTTGTGCCATCTCAACAAATAAAACTATTTTTGTGCACTAACTTATGCATCAAAACTAATTTTGTGCACCAACTTATACATCATCTGTTGGAAATGCTCTGACTTTGGCCCTAGGCACAAGAGAATAAAGACATCTTTAAGGGTATGAATCAAATCCCGTTCCCCATTTGTCCATGGATATTTTTCATGCCTTTTGACATTGCTTTCTATTCTTAAATAATTCAAACACTAATATTTAAAATAACACAATTCAAAATAAATATAATTTGAAGGACATAGTTCAACCACAAAAATATTCAAAGGACATATGCTTCTATTGGTTTCCATGATGCACCTAGACATGCTCCACTAGATCATTGATAAATTGTCGATGCACTTCTTGATCTCAATTTTTTTTATGCTTTTCGAGAAAATGTTCAACCTCAACCGCCTCTTGTGCGAGTTTGATAGTTTCCCATGAAGTGAAAAACAACATTAAGTAGACCATCACCCCATCCTTCTTGATTGTCAAAAAAAGAAAAAAACCAACCCATCCTTAGAACCCTTAAAGTTGAGAACATGCTCCTATTTAAGTACACTCATCATCATAAGCAATTCATCGCCCGAACGATTGTCACTATCAGATGATGACGATTCGATGAACTCATTGTAGAAATACTCATCATCAGCGTCCATCGTGTGCCCCCTTCAGGTGTACAACAAAACGGGTGGTCTTGCTATGTTCGGTCATTTCACCGAATAGGTGGTGGTTGACAACGGTTCCGGGACGTACCAAAGAACGTAAGAGGAGCATCGAGTAGGCAAGGTGGGAGCATGCGCCGGAGTGGGGGCGAGATAGAAGCGTGTGCCGAAGGACAGTCTGTCCAGATTGAAGAGAGCAGGGAAGAAAGAAGAGAGAGAGAGATAGGGAGAGGGAAGTGACCCTGATGGGCAGGACCGATGTGTCGTAAGCGGATGTCCGGACTCTCCTACTCCCCTCCACGATTGATCCGAGACCGATCCGAGGGTTTTCAAACATTCAAACACATTTTTTTAAATTAATTTTATTTGGAGCTCTCAAGATATCAGCCCAATAGTACATGAATCCGTGTTGGAGACCCAAAAGTATCCAAACAATCCGGATATTAATGTCAGAGCAGGGATCGTTTTGCCGAGCGAGACGGGAAGACCCAAATCGCATCGTCGGTTTTCTCCGAGCGCCGCACCTCTCTCTATCTCGTCACGGGCGTCGCCCGTCGCCCTGCCTTCAGTGAGCGTCCAGTGCAGGCTACCGTCAGTTCAGTTGCTGTCCTGACTCCTCACCCCCGGTCAGGCTAGTCAGCGGCGACCGGCGGCTTCACGCCCAATCGCACCCGCCCTTCCTCAATCACCTCCACCATCGTAGGTGATCCTTCCCGCCGCCTCCACTCCGTCGACCGTCGTCGCCGCCTACGCCACACCTTTCTGTCGCCATCTCCCCCGACCACCGCGCCACCCCCCCACCGGCCCTGAGCAGGAAGGTATGTTGCAGGCAAAAAAAAAAAATCCCCATTTTGAGGGTGTTCCTGATCTGTTCCCCTTTTGGGCTGTAATTTCAAATTTCTGAGTTGGAAGTTTTTGTTGATAATGCACAAGCTGTTCTTTTTATAGAGGAAAAGGGCACCCAGCCCCGGCTCCATTTCAGTAAAGTTCACAACAGCATATGAGACCTGACAGAGTAAATGCCATTGGATTCAAGCTTCCAAATCACAGCAATATGAACTGAATCACTCAACCAATGAAATTTGTGTGCAACCGCATGCCGAGGTCCAAGTCACCTGTATATAATATGTTGCGTTACTTCGTGCTATTTCTTGTTCTGCCGTTAAAACAAACTGCGCATGAATGCTCTTTATCTTTATGCTACTCCCTCCGTTCCTAAATATAAGATGTTCTACGTAACTTTTTTCTGAATCGGATGTATATAGACACATCTTTAGTGTTTGTTCACTCATTTCAGTCCATATATAATCCATAGAAATAACCAAAACATCTTATATTTGTGATCGGAGGGAGTATTACATTAGTCGATTTGGTAATTAAGTGATTTGGCAACACAAAAAAATGCTACGACTCACTGACCATCTCATCAGCTCCTAGGGTTTGCTACAGTGGCCTCCAACCCATCGATGGTTTCCTCTTCATCCTCAGATCCACACAAGCTTGTTGCTGACCTCCCATCGTCCTGCAGCTCTGCATCTCATCATCCTCTTCAGTTTATAACTAGTAAGGCCTCAAGCTGCTTATACTTAAATGTAGGGTTTGTAGATATGTTATAATTGCGTTGATCCTTGGTCATTTTCCTGTGCTATGTTGTGACCTTGTTGGATTGCGGACTACAGATGTTGGATTGACCGCCTCTCATGCTGAAAGCAAGGTTTCACCTTGCCGACAAGCTGATCGTTCTCCAAGGGCTGAAGTAATAATGGAGTCAGAGGTTAACCTTCCAGAGGTATCATGTAACTCCCAAAAAAATACTGCCTCCTTTTGGAAATATATGTGACCTCCTAGAAAGTGTGAAGTCAACCGTCTGTGTTAAACTCATAGAATATCATTTGAAATAGAATTAATAGATTCGTCATGACAAACATTTTAATAATGCCATAACTCTTTTTATATACTCCCTCCGTCCCGAATTAGTTGTCTTAGATTTGTCTAGTACGAATGTATCTAGACACGTAATTTGGGACGTAGGTAATACAAGTTTACTAACATATTTATATGAAAATTCAGAGTCAAAGTTGCATGTTGGAGGTTGAGCCCAAATCCAAAATGAGTCTTTTGGCTGCCTGTACTTGATGCATTCTCTTTCTCTTGTTATATTTTTCGTTTTGGCATGAAGTAGTTCAGTGCTCAGTTTATGTACTTGATAAAGTAGTCCATTTGTAGTGCCTGAAAGTTCTGAAACAAAGTTAACACCCCACAAGGTGTACAATTCATCTCCACTAGTAATGTAGAGCAAAAAGTCATCATTGCCAACACTATTTCAGTACTTAATTTTTGTACCATGCTTGTGCAGGATATCCTTTGGAAGATACATGCACTTATGCCAATGCAAGATGCTGCTCGTGCTGCCTGCTTGTCTCGTGGTTTTCTTCACTCTTGGAGATGCTATCCCAAGCTCATATTTGATATGAGAGCACTGGGCCAACAAACAAGGGATTTTATCAACAGAGTTGACCACATCATGCGGAATCACTCTGGCGTTGGGGTGAAGTCATTTAAATTGCAAACTCGCAATGATTTCAATGTGCATCCAAGTAATCTTGATCGCTGGCTGCAAGTGGCAATTACACCCGGGATCAAAGAATTTGTCCTATGGCTCCCCATAAACAACAAGATGAGTTACAACTTTCCTGGTTCACTTTTATCTCGTGAGGCAGCACACTCAATCCAGTATTTTCACCTGAATAGCTGTGCTTTTCATTCTGTAGACAAAGTTGGTTGCTTGAGTAATTTGAAGACTGTTTGTCTGCATGATGTTGGTATTACTGGGGAGGAGTTATGTCTTCTTCTGTCCAATTCCTTCGTGTTAGAGCATTTGGACCTCGACTTCTGCTACAATATACATTGCTTAAAGATACCACATCTTTTATTGAAGCCTAATACCCTGGAAGTGCAATGTTGCAAAATGTTGCAGATGATTGAATGCAGTGCTCCAAACCTCTCCATCTTCAATTATGATGGCCCCCCAATACATATCTTGCTTGGAGGTTCATTGCAAGTAAAGAAAATGCAGATGACATGCGCCATTGTGCCTAACCTGCTCCATTATGCTAGTACCAAGCTTTTATCCATTGCGCCAAATGTCCAAACTCTTTTTCTACACTCACTTTATGAGGTTAGTTTTAGTTTTCATGTACTAATTCAGTAAATAGTTAATCTAAGCTATAAACCCTGATAGGTCATATCTTTGGGTATTCTTTTTCAGACAGTCAATACACCAGTGGTGCTGGGTAAATTTCTGCAGCTCAAGTATTTGGAGATAAAACTTTTCATGCCAAGTCGTTCTCCAGGTTACGACTTCTGTTCTTTGGTTTCTTTTCTTGATGCTTCTCCCACCTTGAAGACTTTCGTCTTGCGTGTAAGTCATTCTTCATTTCCCAGTACCTTTTATTCTGCGTAATAACTATCAATAGATTATTTCTTGCCCAGCTTACAGCTAGGCAGCTTAGTTGATCTTTACTTGGTGAATTATCCTTTACCCTTTTTCCTTCCAAATATTATGTTATGTCACTCTTGTGCCGTGGGTACAACTATTTGCTACACAACAACTGTGATACCTTATGTGTTACTACCTTGGTAAACTTCTTACTGAAAAGCACTTGTTCTTGGTGTTACTTTTCTATATTGTCCTTCTGAACTCTTATGATCGGCCGATTTACTATGCTGTACTTAATAATATACTAAGAATATTATGTGTCCAGTTTTGCTTAAGAAATTGACAGTGGAAGCAAACATATGCAGGTCGAGGCTCCTACTATGGAATGTGGTTTGATTCCTGGAGTCAATATTGGCGAAGACAACTCACTGGCAAGTTGTGTTCCGAAACACACTGACATCGCAAGCTTAAGAGTGTGATCATCACTGGCTTTTGCCCCTGGAAGACAATGATTGAGCTAACGAGATGTATTCTCGTTTATGCAACATCACTAAAGTACCTTACCCTGGACACTACTCTTGGATATCATAGGAGGAGGTCGGGCAACTGCTTCCCTTTGGGTAGGGATACAATTATGGAAGCCCGGAAGGCAATTGCGGCTATCAGGACATACATAGAGGGGAAAGTACCTTCAAAGATCAAGTTTAAGGTTCTTGAGCCCTGCAACTGCAATAAGTGTCAAGAATGTTGAGTTACGTTATCGTCATATGGTTTATGTCTAGTACTTATAAGACTGGCCATAGTGAGAGTAACTTCAGCAGTAACATCGAGTCCAACTCAGCAAATTTGCCTATGTGGCAATGAGTTAATGAGGAGAGAGGTAGTTTGAGTAACTTAGCTAGTTACCGTAACATCACATGCCCCAATACAATATGAGTCTATAACCCAATAAATGAAGCTTTGCATGACACCACACTTATGTTACTACCCACTATGAAGATAGTAACATAGTCTAGGGATATGTGTATGTTACTAGTGTATGTTACTCTCCACTATGACTATAGTTTAGAATCCCTACTAAAAAAAGTATAATCTATTCAATGACATCTCTACTATTAAATTGGAGTTGGTCCTTGCATGTTCACCTCCACCCGTTCCCCTACGCGTTCACCTCCCACATTGGTTTTCCCCCCACCTCCACATAGGATAATCTTAGTTTTAAATACATACATACATACACATAATGAACTCAAAACATTCCACACATAATTTACTACTACTTATTTTTCCTATACAATTGACCAGCCAACTAGTCGTGGTGATGTCTCCTTGGTAGTGTGCGTCGGTTCATATCATTTATGGTATTGGAGAATGTATGTTGGATAGTAAGGGCATCTTCAACGGCAACCCGTAAATTTCCGCCCGCATCCGTCTGCGGACAGTGGGGGACCAGTCCACGGACACAGATGAGGGAGGCCGCCATCCAACCGTAGCCGCATACATTTTAACAACAATTAGAACCAACTGCATGAAATTCTTGCAAACCGGGCGAATTTTGATATAAACACAGCGGATTTCATTCAAGTTCTAATATAATTTACATAAACAGACGATATTTTGACCGTTTTACTAAAAACTATTAAAAAAACACTAAACCATATATCAGACGATCACCTCGTAAGTGTGGCCGCCCTGTCCTGCCGCACAGTCGTCGACATCCGTGCCTACGTCGTCGTCGTCCCTCCAGCGGCGCAAGGATGCCGAAGGGCCACGACAGCCCTGTCCGGCGGCTGCCTGATGCTCGCGAAGGAGCTGCTCCGCCTCCTGCTGCGCGGTGCGAAGGGCCGCCCTAGCCACTGCTGAAGGCGCTGGCGGCGGCCTTGCTCCTGCCGGCGTTGGCGGAGCAGTCGCTAAGCGACCACTCCTTCGCCGATCTTGGTGAGATCGCCGTCAAGGCGACGGTGGCGCCTCGCGGCCGCCTCTGCGGTGGTGACGGAGCGATCGAGCGCCCACGCCACGGCGAGGTCCGGGTCGTTGCGGACCCATTCCGGCGCCACATCCGTCATGGTGAACGCGGAGCGGCGACCAGCATTGCGCCGGTCATACCTCGCCTGCTACCGCACCGCGCGCTCGGCCTTGGATACCACGGCCCGAGAGCTGGAAGCACCGCCGTAACCGCCGCCTCCGAGGTAGTGGAGGATGCGGCCACGCGCCTTGGCGATCGCGGGCAGCAGCTCCTCCTTTATCGGGCGGCAGTGGCATCGTGGTGGCGAGGAGGGCCCGTCGATCTGCGCGTAGCGATTGTGCGGCGGGGGCGATGCCGGCTCGTCCTTCACGTGGCGGAGGCGCTGGGGGGCCCGCTCCTGCTTCACGCGACCGCCGATGTGGAGGCCGCGGTTGCGCGGCGGGGACGCCGACTCGTCCTTCACCTGCCAGAGTGGGGATGCCGGCTGCCGATTAATGCGAACCCGCGGTGGGGACGGTGGGTCCTCCTTCACGCGCGCCGGCGATGGTGGCGTCGGGCCCATCTGACTGAGCGAACGCTCCGTCATGATCTCCATCTGACGGACGAGCCACCTCCGAAAGGAGACGGGGCCGCTGCTGTGGCTGGTTCTTCTCGTCGTCAGAGGAGATCACTATCTCCTCCTTGCCGGAGGAGCTCGCCGCCGTGGATGCAGATAGTCCCGGTGAGCGAGGGCGGCGATGCCACGATCCGCCTGACGACGAACTTTGTGACGCCTCCGACTCGATCGTGCACTAATCATACACGCAAATGCGCACGATCAAGCCCAGGGACTCGCGGGAAGATATCACAACACAACTCTAGACACAAAATAAAATAATACAAGCTTTATATTACAAGCCAGGGGCCTCGAGGGCTCGAATACATAAGCTCGAGTTACGCAAGAGTCAGCGGAAGCAACAAATATCTGAGTACAGATATAACTAAACAACATCGCCTTAAGAAGGCTGAGCAAAACAACTACAACTAGATCGAAAAGGCGCAGGCCTCCTGCCTGGGAGCCTCCTAAACTACTCCTGGCCGTCGGTCTCCACGTAGTAGTAGGCTCCGTCGGGGTAGCAGTAGTCATCGACGGGATCAGCTGGCTCCGGGGCTCCGTCATCTGACCACAGTAATCGGGTATGGGGGAAAAGAGGTAGCAAAGCAACCGTGAGTACTCATCCAAAGTACTCGCAAGACTTACATCAGAACTAGTCTATTTATGCATCGGTATCAAAGAAGGGGCTGTATCTGTGGACTATACTACAGAAATGCCAGAATAGAGGGGAAGGCCTAGCCTATCGAAGACTAGCATCTTGCAGCATTAGAAGAGTGCAGATTAGTAGCATAACATAAAGTAATAAGTATGTAGTAGCAAAGCCTAGAGATCCTTCCTCGACTCCCTGCGAGAAAGCGATCTCGGAGCTTACAATTAATTAACATGTATCCAGTTCAAGTTGTAGTAGATCGGGATACAACACCGAGCGTCCTGTTACCGTGGACACGACTATTCGAATAGATAATTTCCCTGCAGGGGTGCACTACTGTTACCCAACACGCTCGATTAACTCTGGCCGGACACACTTTTCTCGGTCATGCCCGGCCTCGGCTGATCGACACGACGTAGTCCTACCTAGGCTCCGTAGAGAGGTCCCCGCCGGTCTACATCCTAAGTGCTCAGGGGTCTTGGGCCCATCGCCCTTTGCACTCCGGGTCATTGCGTGCAGGGTGAAGCCAGGCACCATCCCTGTCCTGGATGGCGCCAGTCCGTCTCGGCCGCAATGCTGAACTGGACGTCTAACAGAGCTTTCGGCTGATACATACGGCGCCGAGGGCCCCATTAAACCATTATCCCGCGTGGTGGTAGTGCGTATAGGCCAGTGGCCAACTCAGATCAAATACCCAAATCCGTTAAGCGTGTTATTAGTAGCTCACGGACACGAACAGGGCTCAAGGCTCACCTCCGACACCCTGCCGCACCGACTTGGTAACCCGCGGTCCAACGACCAGGGACTAGGCCCACCTCTCTCCTAGGTGGTCTCCACCTGCCCTGACGTTCCGCCAAAATAATCTCTCACGGGTACCCTCACGGTCAGCCTGACTTCACAACTCTCGCGGGTACCCCTCGGGGTCGACCCGACTTTAACAAGGGACTGAGGTAAAAGCCAAGGTAACCGTGTGACCATGACATCAAGGGGGAAATCCGAGGAATCACCCTCGATGGATTCCCACTCGATGTATTCGTCAAGGTGAACTTGGAGGAATCACCCTAGATGGGTTCACACTTGAGGGGTTGCACGACAGAGGCATCATCAGAGGTGGTGAAAGAGGAATCACCCTCGGTAACCCACAACCGACTAGCAACGCTACAGAGATATCATCAGGAGTGAGGTAGGAGGTATCACCCTCGGCACTCGATAGTAGCTCTGTAGATTCGTACAACTAAGGGGGTGTGCAGTGCTATGTTCGGTCTCTGTACATCGATCACACTGATCGAGTCACCGGTGGTAAAGCATGGCAACAAGGACACGGGTGCGGGGTCACTGATGGATCCCTAACCAGCCTATACTAAGCATTTAGGACAACATGTAAAGTATCAACAGCAGGTTACAAAATCAGGCTATGCATCCGAATATGAGCAATCAATTACAGTAGCAAAATCTAATGCAAGCATGGGAGAGAAAGAATGAGCGATATAGGAATGATCAAGGGGGTTTGCTTGCCTGAAAGCTCTGCTGGAAAGGAAGAAGGGCCGTCGATGACGTAGTCGATCACACGGGCAACGTCAGCAGTCGCAGGGTCTACCGGAGAAGAAAGAGGAGGGAGAAACAAATAAATAACGGGCAAACAATTGCACACAGATGCATGACAGGTCAGCATGGGTTGATTATGTGCTCTAATGCTTCGCTAAGTGATTTAGACGGAGCGGGAAAATATCCGAGAATATTTTCCCGGCTCAAGGTGATTATCGGTATATGGATCCGGAGGGGAAGGTTCCATGTTCGATAGGTTATATGGGTGTGGCAGGTATGTGGATGGCGTATTCGGATTCGTCATATTTTTTTGATCATTTTTCATATATAAATTATTTTCATCCGAGTTATGGTTTATTTTATATGATTTTTTAAAATTTTATCAATATTCAGAAATTTCTGAAATTATTATATTTAATTAATCCAAATTGACCAAGTCAATTTGACTGGTCAAAGTGAACAGTGTTGGGGGTCCCACATGTCATTGTCTTAGATAATTTTAAATTTTGATTTTCTTTTAATCTAACAGTGGGTCCACATGTCATAGGCTAACAATTATCCTAACTACTAATTAGACTAACTTAGCACTTAATTAACCCTAAGCTAAACCTACTCTAATTAAACAAGGGCCGGCTACACACACTCACGCACGCACACATCACACACACTCACGCACGCACACACGCTGCAAGTACACAGCACACACACACGCTCGTTCTAGCCATGGCCAGCGCCGGAGCAGCGGCGGACAACAGCGGCAGCGACTAAGCAGTGGCAAGCGGCAGTAGCAAGCAGCATAGCGCAGCAGCAGCAGCAGTACAGGCAGCAGCAGCAAGGAGCAGCGCCAGGAACAACAGCAGCGCAGGGAGCAGCAGGGGGCGCGGCCATGGGCGAGCTCGGAGGCGGTGGAAAACGGAGCGGATCGAAGGGGGAAAGTTGGGGAATCGGCAGAGGAACTCACGGTGGTGCTCGTGGACATGGTCGGATGGTCGGGGGCGGCCCGGAGCAGCAGCAACCGGCGACGAACGTCGGCGACCGTGGGCGAAGACGAGGACAATGGCGAGGCTACCGGGTGTTTTGGCCTCGATCCAGAGGCGGGGGCGAAGGAGACGAGGACGACGGTGCTCCTGGACATATTTTCAGGGAGCGGGGAGGTTGGTGGCCGCGTCGTCGACCATGGCCATGGAGTACGTGAGCTCGGGCGAGCTCCGATTCGAAGCGAGGGGCTGCGGGGAGAGAGAGAGAGAGGGGGCTAGGGTTCCGCCTGGGTGGTCGGGGGAGGACTTGTAGTCGTCGGGGAGGCGGGGGATGGCCGGCACGTGGCCGGGGAGCGGCCATGGCCGCGGGATGGCTGCCACGCCCTCCCCAGTCTTGTGTAACGCGAGAAGGGAGATGAGGTGAGGTGGGCTGGGCCGCCCAGCCCCACTTGGGCCTCTTTTTTTAGTTTCGTTTATCTTTTCTTTTTCTGTTTTCTTTTATTTTGCTTTGTTTTGTATTTTATTTATGTACTAAATGAATTTAGTTCAACTTGAAAACTTGGCACATAATTCAAACACACCATTCTGAGACCACACACAAGGTTTCACAACATTTTTGAAAAGCATAAGTATTTTTTTATTTTGAAAAGGCTATTTTATTTGATGTTGGACCACTTTATAATTTCCTAGGTATTAATTGGAGAGTCAAATGATGTTGGTTCCAACATGACAAATGATTAGGGGAAATTATAGAATAGTGCGAACATTTTAGTTTTGCTGTTTGAAGAAATATTAATTTTGACTTGCAATTTAATTTTTGAATTTGACTTTGATTTTTATCGAATGGCAATTTGGCTTAGCAAACATGGTGACATGGCATCATTAGCATGAGATCACTATAGCATGACACTGGGGGTGTTACAAATCTCCTCCACTACAAGAAATCTCGTCCCGAGATTTAAGAGGTAGAGTAAGGCGAAAGAATAGGTTACGAAATTCTAACGAGTCTTCTCGATCTTGGTTGCTCTTCTCGAAGAGTTTGCTCCATGAAGTTTATTCCTCCATTCCTCTCCTTCTGTGCGTCGTGACGAAGTTGTCATCCTTCCTTCGGAGTCTTCATCGTACTTACGAAAAGAATAAGGTGGGGGGGGGGGGTATTTCGGGAGAATGGACCTTTGCAAGGTTGATTATCTGGTGGATTACTCAAGGAATGTGGCAGAAAGTATCTCTCGAATTGAAACTTAAGAAAAATATCGAGAGCAAAATAAGAAGGTACAATAAGAAGTTTCAGGCGGATAGGCAATCGTTCGATGCCTAAAGCAGGGTGTGGAAGGGGTTCAGCGCAATGAAAAATAATGTTGCATCTGATACCGGAATGAAACACGGTAAGAAAATTAGCTCGTGAATTACATACGAAGCCAAGTGCAACGGATACTTCAGGATCAAGGTTGTACAGGAGAGTCAGGTTTCGATCCTGTGGAACTGGGGTAAGTGTCGATCGAAAGTAGGGAGGACGGTGACATCTTTCACGGTTACGATAGCAAGGCATGTCAGAGGATGGCTTGTCAGCTATGTTGGTAACAACGTCGGTACCAAGGGCGGGGAACGAAGAGAACCATTATCCTGCTCGTTGAAATGAGGCGGACCAATAGGCAAAGTTCTCGTCCACCGGCGGTTATCGGAATGTCAACAACAATAGTAACAGGGTCTTCCTGACAGAGTTGTACACCAGGGGTGTTGTCATAAGTAGGGAATTATCACTGCTCAGATCATATAGATCACAAGAAAGGTTAAACAGACGAATGGAAAGGAAAATGTGTTTTTACACAAGTATTAGGTGTATGTCCTTCCCAAGGAAAAGCAGAGCATGATATCCATGACAGTACAGCAAGTGCAAAATCATTTAGATAAAGGACATACAACGGTGTTTGGATAATTTGATCAAGAAACATTTAGCATTATGCTTCCAAAGTTCTTGTTGATGTTCGGAATACCACAGTCATGCTTCGGGGTAGCAATAATATGGTGTTTCAAGTAAGGATTGGGTCTTAAGATCACCAGAATACACAAGGAGCAATTTCAGGAATAACAAGGAACTAAAGGTATAACCAAACACAGGACCGAGTCTGTGTTTTAAGGAAGGCAATGATGTTGTCGAAGACAACACAAATCATCGAGGGGCAGGGATGGCATTCTTATCATGGATTCGATTCCCATCTCGGAAGAAGTCAAAATGTTGACGATGATCACAACACATTTTGTCGAGAAGTTTCAAGAGGATGCAATCGAACAGCGATGGCATCAAGCAAGGGAATGACGAAGTGGAAAGTTATGGGAACAACAGATAATGATGCAAGCTCGGGATCGGAGTTGCTTTTCAAGACAACAAAATGATATCAAAAACTCGACGTAAGCCTTGCTCACGGTCTGAAGAATTCGTGCACCAAAGAAGGACGAGGTAGCACGGTCAAAGGTAGCATGATAAGGATGTAGCCGGTTGTCTAGGAATGACAAGATTGAGTTTAAATTTCCCAGCAACAATTACTAGGGGTATTGAATTGCAGTGCGGATTTGATTCACTATTCGGTGTTCTCGGTTGACAACAACCCAGAACCCATGTAATGACTAAGACAAGGAAAGGTATTACTTCATCAAAGATTCATTAGATGTAGTGCAATGGCATGATATCCTCGAGATACCAGGGGTAATACTCGAAGGTAGAACATAATAGAAGCTGAACTGGGTCATTGACCTGCGGCAGCAGATAATTTAACCTTGTCGAAAAATAGACGAGGCACTGGAATGGATTTATCAATATGAGGTCGGCATGGTCAAAACCATAACTGCATGGAATCAAGTCAAGGATACCGAAAGAATTATACAAATGGATAATTATTTTGCAAGAAGCTTCCATGACGGTCTACATCGTTTCCATGGGCATGAACACAAAGTTCAAGGTCGACTCCCACTTCATCAATGCATAACCTTTATTCACTTCTCGCTTCGATGAAGTTGTAGTGTTGAAAATTTATCTGGCGAAACACTAGAAGAGTATGACTCGTGAAAACTTTCGGGTTCACACGGATGGCAAAAACATAGATACAACCCATCGGGGCATCTTAGGAACATATACCACAAACTTCAAGAGCAAATAACACAAGCTCGATAGTAGAGCATGGTTGACAAAAGCAGAGGATACAATTTACCAAAGGCATTATGTATTAGGGGAAGAACTCACAAGATTTTTGAATGTGAAGGACACTGTCGGTTAATAATCCAACAAAGGATTTGGCGGTCCACAAAGGATCTGATGTGAGTATTGGTACTCAATCAGAGGAAGAAAGAATGCAAAGGCATCGGATTATAGAAACCTCTGAATAATTCGATGCTTAAATACAAAGAAACTATGATTTCCAGATAGGTGTATCAGAATCAGATGCTCTGATCAAATATGAGTAAGTTGAATAGACTTAGAGGCACAATCGGTCAAGGTTTGATTGGCTGAAAACCAGCTCATATCCAGAATGACGTCTGAGCCGGAAATATAATTTCTAAGGGTCAACTAATGATTGCGTGCATTCGCACACATTGAATCATTAGGCTCAAAATGGCAATGACAGGGGATGTCAACGAAGACTACTAGACATATGGAATTAACCATAATGCAAGCAGGCAAGAATTTCAACAGCAATAGGCTGATGAGGATTTTCGAAAGATCGAATAGCATTTCGAAGAATTTTGTGAAACACATGATCAATTGGGGATGAACTAATCCACGATAAGTGTGAGGATTTATTCGTAGGTGTATTCATGTAGAAAAGGAGCTGCAAGGCAGTAGGCACAATGGATTCTCGGAATATAGGAAAATGTTTCGGGGTATCTTGTAATAACAAGAGCAACGGGGAATGATTGTATGAATGGCAAGTGTATGTAGTAATCCATAGGGATTTATCGGTGGTAGGGAATTACAAAGGCGGTGGGTACAAGGGTCACGGGAAAACATCGAAGAGTATCTTCGGAATCTTCTGGTGAATCAAGCGATCATCTGGAATGAGGGGCTCTCCGGGAGGAAGTAGTTACGAGAACCTAGAGTTAGAGTTAGTAAAATCTTTGACCCGAAAAGAAGAGAGATCAGAATCCTAGAGTATAGGAGATGAATAAAAGATCCTAATCCCATCCATTGGCGATGTGGGCCCGTAAGCCACACAACCATGTTAGTAAAATAGTTTTTCAAAGACTAGACTCAACTTCGGCCAAGGAGTTGGAAAGGGGCTTCCTACAGGCAGTCGACTCTGATACCAACATGTAACGCCCCCGACTGAATCATGTACTAATCATAAACGCAAATGCGCACGATCAAGCCCAGGGACTCGCGGGAAGATATCACAACACAACTCTAGACACAAAATAAAATAATACAAGCTTTATATTACAAGCCAGGGGCCTCGAGGGCTCGAATACATAAGCTCGAGTTACGCAAGAGTCAGCGGAAGCAACAAATATCTGAGTACAAATATAACTAAACAAGATCGCCTTAAGAAGGCTGAGCAAAACAACTACAACTAGATCGAAAAGGCGCAGGCCTCCTGCCTGGGAGCCTCCTAAACTACTCCTGGCCATCGGTCTCCACATAGTAGCCTCCGTCGGGGTAGCAGTAGTCATCGACGGGATCAGCTGGCTCCGGGGCTCCGTCATCTGATCACAGCAATCGGGTATGGGGAAAAAGAGGTAGCAAAGCAACCGTGAGTACTCATCCAAAGTACTTGCAAGACTTACATCAGAACTAGTCTATTTATGCATCGGTATCAAAGAAGGGGCTGTATCTGTGGACTATACTGCAGAAATGCCAGAATAGAGGGGAAGGCCTAGCCTATCGAAGACTAGCATCTTGCAGCGTCTTGCAGCATTAGAAGAGTGCAGATTAGTAGCATAACATAAAGTAATAAGTATGTAGTAGCAAAGCCTAGAGATCCTTCCTCGACTCCCTGCGAGAAAGCGATCTTGGAGCTTACAATTAATTAACATGTATCCAGTTCAAGTTGTAGTAGATCGGGATACAACACTGAGCGTCCTATTACCGTGGACACGACTATTCGAATAGATAACTTCCCTGCAGGGGTGCACTACTGTTACCCAACACGCTCGATTAACTCTGGCCGGACATACTTTTCTCGGTCATGCCCGGCCTCGGCTGATCGACACGACGTAGTCGTACCTAGGCTCCATAGACAGGTCCCCGCCGGTCTACATCCTAAGTGCTCAGGGGTCTTGGGCCCATCGCCCTTTGCACTCCGGGTCGTTGCGTGCAGGGTGAAGCCAGGCACCAGCCCTGTCCTGGATGGCGCCGGTCCGTCCCGGCCGCAATGCTGAACTGGACGTCTGACAAAGCTTTCGGCCGATACATACGGCGCCGAGGGGCCCATTAAACCATTATCCCGCGTGGTGGTAGTGCGTATAGGCCAGTGGCCAACTCAGATCAAATACCCAAATCCGTTAAGCGTGTTATTAGTAGCTCGCGGACACGAACAGGGCTCAAGGCTCACCTCCGACACCCTGCCGCACCGACTTGGTAACCCGCGGTCCAAAGACCAGGGACCAGGCCCACCTGTCTCCTAGGTGGTCTCCACCTGCCCTGACGTTCCGCCACAATAATCTCTCGTGGGTACCCTCATGGTTAGCCCGACTTCACAACTCTCGCGGGTACCCCTCGGGGTCGACCCGACTTTAACAAGGGACTGAGGTAAAAGCCAAGGTAACCGTGTGGCCATGACATCAAGGGGGAAATCGGAGGAATCACCATCGATGGATTCCCACTCGATGTATTCGTCAAGGTGAACTTGGAGGAATCACCCTAGATGGGTTCACACTTGAGGGGTTGCACGACAGAGGCATCATCAGAGGTGGTGAAAGAGGAATCACCCTCGGTAACCCACAACCGACTAGCTACGCTACAGAGATATCATCAGGAGTGAGGTAGGAGGTATCACCTCGGCATTCGATAGTAGCTCTGTAGAATCGTACAACTAAGGGGGCATGCGGTGCTATGTTTGGTCTCTGTACATCGATCACACTGATCGAGTCACCGGTGGTAAAGCATGGCAACAAGGACACGGGTGCGGGGTCATTGATGGATCCCTAACCAGCCTATGCTAAGCATTTAGGATAACAGGTAAAGTATCAACAGTAGATTACAAAATCAGGCTATGCATCAGAATAGGAGCAATCAATTACAGTAGCAAAATCTAATGCAAGCATGGGAGAGAAATAATGAGCGATATAGGAATGATCAAGGAGGTTTGCTTGCCTGGAAGCTCTGCTGAAAAGGAAGAAGGGCCGTCGATGACGTAGGCGATCACAGGCGCAACGGCAACAGTCGCAGGGTCTACCGGAGAAGAAAGAGGAGGGAGAAACAAATAAATAACGGGCAAACAATTGCACACAGATGCATGATAGGTCAGCATGGGTTGCTTATGTGCTCTAATGCTTCGCTAAGTGATTTAGACGGAGCGGGAAAATATCCGAGAATATTTTCCCGGCTCCAGGTGATTATTGGTATATGGATCCGGAGGGGAAGGTTCCATGTTCGATAGGTTAGATGGGTGTGGTAGGTATGTGGATGGCGTATTCGGATTCGTCATATTTTTCTGATCATTTTTCATATATAAATTATTTTCATCCGAGTTACGGTTTATTTTATATGATTTTTCAAAATTTTATCAATATTCAGGAATTTCTGGAATTATTATATTTAATTAATCCAAATTGACCAAGTCAATTTGACTGGTCAAAGTGAACAATGTTGGGGGGTCCCACATGTCATTGTCTTAGATAATTTTAAATTTTGATTTTCTTTTAATCTAACAGTGGGTCCACATGTCATAGGCTAACAATTATCCTAACTACTAATTAGACTAACTTAGCACTTAATTAACCCTAAGCTAAACCTACTCTAATTAAACAAGGGCCGGCTACACACACTCACGCACACACACACACGCTGCACGTACACAGCACACACACACGCTCGTTCCAACCGTGGCCAGCGCCGGAGCAGCGGCGGCAGCGGCGGACAACAACGGCAGCGGCTAAGCAGTGGCAAGCGGCAGTACCAAGCAGCATAGCGCAGCAGCAGCAGTACAGGCCGCAGCAGCAAGGAGCAGCGCCAGGAGCAACAGCAGCGCAGGGAGCAGCAGGGGGCGCGGCCATGGGCGAGCTCGGAGGCGGCGGAAAACGGAGCGGATCGAAGGGGGAAAGTTGGGGAATCGGCAGAGGAACTCACGATGGTGCTCGTGGACATGGTCGGATGGTCGGGGGCGGCCCGGAGCAGCGGCAACCGGCGACGACCGTCGGCGACCGTGGGCGAAGACGAGGACGATGGCGAGGCTACCGGGCGTTTTGGCCTCGATCCAGAGGCGGGGGCGAAGGAGACGAGGACGACGGTGCTCCTGGACATATTTTCAGGGAGCGGGGAGGTTGGTGGCCGCGTCGTCGACCATGGCCTTGGAGTACGTGAGCTCGGGCGAGCTCCGATTCGAAGCGAGGGGCTGCGGGGAGAGAGAGAGAGAGCGGGCTAGGGTGTCGCCTGGGTGGTCGGGGAGGACTTGTAGTCGTCGGGGAGGAGGGGGATGGCCGGCACGTGGCCGGGGAGCGGCCATGGCCGCGGGATGGCGGCCACGCCCTCCCCTGTCTTTTGTAGCGCGAGAAGGGAGATGAGGTGAGGTGAGGTGGAAGTTTTTGTTGATAATGCACAAGCTGTTCTTTTTATAAAGGAAAAGGGCACCCAGCCCCGGCTCCATTTCAGTAAAGTTCACAACAACATATGAGACCTGACAGAGTAAATGCCATTGGATTCAAGCTTCCAAATCACAACAATATGAACTGAATCACTCAACCAATGAAATTTGTGTGCAACCGCATGCCGAGGTCCAAGTCACCTGTATATAATATGTTGCGTTACTTCGTGCTATTTCTTGTTCTGCCGTTAAAACAAACTGCGCATGAATGCTCTTTATCTTTATGCTACTCCCTCCGTTCCTAAATATAAGATGTTCTACGTAACTTTTTTTCTGAATCGGATGTATATAGACACATCTTTAGTGTTTGTTCACTCATTTCAGTCCATATATAATCCATAGAAATAACCAAAACATCTTATATTTGTGATCGGAGGGAGTATTACATTAGTCGATTTGGTAATTAAGTGATTTGGCAACCCAAAAAAATGCTACGACTCACTGACCATCTCATCAGCTCCTAGGGTTTGCTACAGTGGCCTCCAACCCATCGATGGTTTCCTCTTCATCCTCAGATCCACACAAGCTTGTTGCTGACCTCCCATCGTCCTGCAGCTCTGCATCTCATCATCCTCTTCAGTTTATAACTGGTAAGGCCTCAAGCTCCTTATACTTAAATGTAGGGTTTGTAGATCTGTTATAATTGCGTTGATCCTTGGTCATTTTCCTGTGCTATGTTGTGACCTTGTTGGATTGCGGACTACAGATGTTGGATTGACCGCCTCTCATGCTGAAAGCAAGGTTTCACCTTGCCGACAAGCTGATCGTTCTCCAAGGGCTGAAGTAATAATGGAGTCAGAGGTTAACCTTCCAGAGGTATCATGTAACTTCCAAAAAAATACTGCCTCCTTTTGGAAATATATGTGACCTCCTAGAAAGTGTGAAGTCAACCGTCTGTGTTAAACTCATAGAATATCATTTGAAATAGAATTAATAGATTCGTCATGACAAACATTTTAATAATGCCATAACTCTTTTTATATACTCCCTCCGTCCCGAATTAGTTGTCTTAGATTTGTCTAGATACGAATGTATCTAGACACGTAATTTGGGACGTAGGTAATACAAGTTTACTAACATATTTATATGAAAATTCAGAGTCAAAGTTGCATGTTGGAGGTTGAGCCCAAATCCAAAATGAGTCTTTTGGCTGCCTGTACTTGATGCATTCTCTTTCTCTTGTTATATTTTTCGTTTTGGCATGAAGTAGTTCAGTGCTCAGTTTATGTACTTGATAAAGTAGTCCATTTGTAGTGCCTGAAAGTTCTGAAACAAAGTTAACACCCCACAAGGTGTACAATTCATCTCCACTAGTAATGTAGAGCAAAAAGTCATCATTGCCAACACTATTTCAGTACTTAATTTTTGTACCATGCTTGTGCAGGATATCCTTTGGAAGATACATGCACTTATGCCAATGCAAGATGCTGCTCGTGCTGCCTGCTTGTCTCGTGGTTTTCTTCACTCTTGGAGATGCTATCCCAAGCTCATATTTGATATGAGAGCACTGGGCCAACAAACAAGGGATTTTATCAACAGAGTTGACCACATCATGCGGAATCACCCTGGCGTTGGGGTGAAGTCATTTAAATTGCAAACTCGCAATGATTTCAATGTGCATCCAAGTAATCTTGATCGCTGGCTGCAAGTGGCAATTACACCCGGGATCAAAGAATTTGTCCTATGGCTCCCCATAAACAACAAGATGAGTTACAACTTTCCTGGTTCACTTTTATCTCGTGAGGCAGCACACTCAATCCAGTATTTTCACCTGAATAGTTGTGCTTTTCATTGTGTAGACAAAGTTGGTTGCTTGAGTAATTTGAAGACTGTTTGTCTGCATGATGTTGGTATTATTGGGGAGGAGTTATGTCTTCTTCTGTCCAATTCCTTCGTGTTAGATCATTTGGACCACGACTTCTGCTACAATATACATTGCTTAAAGATACCACATCTTTTATCGAAGCTTAATACCCTGGAAGTGCAATGTTGCAAAATGTTGCAGATGATTGAATGCAGTGCTCCAAACCTCTCCATCTTCAATTATGATGCCCCCCCAATACATATCTCGCTTGGAGGTTCATTGCAAGTAAAGAAAATGCAGATGACATGCGCCATTGTGCCTAACCTGCTCCATTATGCTAGTACCAAGCTTTTATGCATTGCGCCAAATGTCCAAACTCTTTTTCTACACTCACTTTATGAGGTTAGTTTTAGCTTTCATGTACTAATTCAGTAATTTGTTAATCTAAGCTATAAACCCTGATAGGTCATATCTTTGGGTATTCTTTTTCAGACAGTCAATACACCAGTGGTGCTGGGTAAATTTCTGCAGCTCAAGTATTTGGAGATAAAACTTTTCATGCCAAGTCGTTCTCCAGGTTACGACTTCTGTTCTTTGGTTTCTTTTCTTGATGCTTCTCCCACCTTGAAGACTTTCGTCTTGTGTGTAAGTCATTCTTCATTTCCCAGTACCTTTTATTCTGCGTAATAACTATCAATAGATTATTTCTTGCCCAGCTTACAGCTAGGCAGCTTAGTTGATCTTTACTTGGTGAATTATCCTTTACCCTTTTTCCTTCCAAATATTATGTTATGTCACTCTTGTGCCGTGGGTACAACTATTTGCTACACAACAACTGTGATACCTTATGTGTTACTACCTTGGTAAACTTCTTACTGAAAAGCACTTGTTCTTGGTGTTACTTTTCTATATTGTCCTTCTGAACTCTTATGATCGGCCGATTTACTATGCTGTACTTAATAATATACTAAGAATATTATGTGTCCAGTTTTGCTTAAGAAATTGACAGTGGAAGCAAACATATGCAGGTCGAGGCTCCTACTATGGAATGTGGTTTGATTCCTGGAGTCAATATTGGCGAAGACAACTCACTGGCAAGTTGTGTTCCGAAACACTGACATCGCAAGCTTAAGAGTGTGATCATCACTGGCTTTTGCCCCTGGAAGACAATGATTGAGCTAACGAGATGTATTCTCGTTTATGCAACATCACTAAAGTACCTTACCCTGGACACTACTCTTGGATATCATAGGAGGAGGTCGGGCAACTGCTTCCCTTTGGGTAGGGATACAATTATGGAAGCCCGGAAGGCAATTGCGGCTATCAGGACATACATAGAGGGGAAAGTACCTTCAAAGATCAAGTTTAAGGTTCTTGAGCCCTGCAACTGCAAGAAGTGTCAAGAATGTTGAGTTACGTTATCGTCATATGGTTTATGTCTAGTACTTATAAGACTGGCCATAGTGGGAGTAACTTCAGCAGTAACATTGAGTCCAACTCAGCAAATTTGCCTATGTGGCAATGAGTTAATGAGGAGAGAGGTAGTTTGAGTAACTTAGCTAGTTACCGTAACATCACATGCCCCAATACAATATGAGTCTATAACCCAATAAATGAAGCTTTGCATGACACCACACTTATGTTACTACCCACTATGAAGATAGTAACATAGTCTAGGGATATGTGTATGTTACTAGTGTATGTTACTCTCCACTATGACTATAGTTTAGAATCCCTAAAAAAAGTATAATCTATTAAATGACATCTCTACTATTAAATTGGAGTTGGTCCTAGCATGTTCACCTCCACCCGTTCCCCTACGCCTTCACCTCCCACATTGGTTTTCCCCCACCTCCACATAGGATAATTTTAGTTTTAAATACATACATACATACACATAATGAACTCAAAACATTCCACACATAATTTACTACTACTTATTTTTCCTATACAATTGACCAGCCAACTAGTCGTGGTGATGTCTCCTTGGTAGTGTGCGTCGGCTCATATCATATATGGTATTGGAGAATGTATGTTGGATAGTAAGGGCATCTTCAACGACAACTCGTAAATTTCCTCCCGCATCCGTCTGCGGACAGTGGGGGACCAGTCCACGGACACAGATGCGGGAGGCCGCCATCCAACCGTAGCCGCATACATTTTAACAACAATTAGAACCAACTGCATGAAATTCTTGCAAACCGGGCGAATTTTGATATAAACACGGCGGATTTCATTCAAGTTCTAATATAATTTACATAAACAGACGATATTTTGACCGTTTTACTAAAAACTATTAAAAAAACACTAAACCATATATCAGACGATCACCTCGTAAGTGTGGCCGCCCTGTCCTGCCGCACAGCCGTCGACATCCGTGCCGACGTCGTCGTCGTCCCTCCAGCGGCCCAAGGATGCCGAAGAGCCACGGCAGCCCTGTCCGGTGGCTGCCTGATGCTCGCGAAGGAGCTGCTCCGCCTCCTACTGCGCGGTGCGAAGGGCCGCCCTAGCCACTGCTGAAGGCGCTGGCGGCGGCCTTGCTCCTGCCGGCGTTGGCGGAGCAGTCGCTAAGCGACCACTCCTTCGCCGATCTTGGTGAGCTCGCCGCCAAGGCGACAGTGGCACCTCGAGGCCGCCTCTGCGGTGGTGACGGAGCGATCGAGCACCCACACCACGGCAAGGTCCGGGTCATTGCGGACCCATTCCGGCGCCACATCCGTCATGGTGAACGCGCAGCGGCGACCGGCATTGCGCCGGTCATACCTCGCCTGCTACCGCACCGCGCGCTCGGCCTTGGATACCACGGCCCGAGAGCTGGAGGCACCGCCGTAACCGCCGCCTCCGAGGTAGTGGAGGATGCGGCCACGCGCCTTGGCGATCGCGGGCGGCAGCTCCTCCTTTATCGGGCGGCAGTGGCATCGTGGTGGCGAGGAGGGCCCATCAATCCGCGCGTAGCGACTGTGCGGCGGGGGCGATGCCGACTCGTCCTTCACCTGCCAGAGTGGGGATGCCGGCTGCCGCTTAACGCGAACCCATGGTGGGGACGGTGGGTCCTCCTTCACGCACGCCGGCGATGGTGGCGTCGGGCCGATCTGACTGAGCGAACGCTCCGTCATGATCTACATCTGACGAACGAGCCACCTCCGAAAGGAGACGGGGCCGCTGCTGTGGCTGGTTCTCCTCATCGTCAGAGGAGATCACTATCTCCTCCTTGCCGGAGGAGCTCGCCGCCATGGATGCAGATGGTCCCAGTGAGCGAGGGCGGCGACGCCACGATCCGCCTGACAACAAACTTTGTGACGCCCCCGACTCGATCGTGCACTAATCATACACGCAAATGCGCACGATCAAGCCCAAGGACTCGCGGGAAGATATCACAACACAACTCTAGACACAAAATAAAATAATACAAGCTTTATATTACAAGCTAGGGGCCTCGAGGGCTCGAATACATAAGCTCGAGTTACGCAAGAGTCAGCGGAAGCAACAAATATCTGAGTACAGATATAACTAAACAAGATCGCCTTAAGAAGGCTGAGCAAAACAACTACAACTAGATCGAAAAGGCGCAGGCCTCCTGCCTGGGAGCCTCCTAAACTACTCCTGGCCGTCGGTCTCCACGTAGTAGTAGGCTCCGTCGGGGTAGCAGTAGTCATCGACGGGATCAGCTGGCTCTGGAGCTCCGTCATCTGACCACATCAATCGGGTATGGGGAAAAAGAGGTAGCAAAGCAACTATGAGTACTCATCCAAAGTACTCGCAAGACTTACATCAGAACTAGTCTATTTATGCATCGGTATCAAAGAAGGGGCTGCATCTGTGGACTATACTGCAGAAATGCCAGAATAGAGGGGAAGGCCTAGCCTATCGAAGACTAGCATCTTGCAGCATTAGAAGAGTGCAGATTAGTAGCATAACATAAAGTAATAAGTATGTAGTAGCAAAGCCTAGAGATCCTTCCTCGACTCCCTGCGAGAAAGCGATCTCGGAGCTTACAATTAATTAACATGTATCCGGTTCAAGTTGTAGTAGATCGGGATACAACACTGAGCGTCCTGTTACCGTGGACACGGCTATTCGAATAGATAATTTCCCTGCAGGGGTGCACTACTGTTACCCAACACGCTCGATTAACTTTGGCCGGACACACTTTTCTCGGTCATGCCCGGCCTCGGCAAATTGACACGACGTAGTCCTGCCTAGGCTCCGTAGAGAGGTCCCCGCCGGTATACGTCCTAAGTGCTCAGGGGTCTTGGGCCCATCGCCCTTTGCACTCCGGGTCATTGCGTGCAGGGTGAAGCCAGGCACCATCCCTGTCCTGGATGGCGCCGGTCCGTCTCGGCCGCAATGCTGAACTGGACGTCTAACAGAGCTTTCGGCTGATACATACGGCGCCGAGGGCCCCATTAAACCATTATCCCGCGTGGTGGTAGTGCGTATAGGCCAGTGGCCAACTCAGATCAAATACCCAAATTTGTTAAGTGTGTTATTAGTAGCTCGCGGACACGAACAGGGCTCAAGGCTCACCGCCGACACCCTGCCGCACCGACTTGGTAACCCGCGGTCCAACGACCAGGGACTAGGCCCACCTCTCTCCTAGGTGGTCTCCACCTGCCCTGACGTTCCGCCACAATAATCTCTCGCGGGTACCCTCATGGTCAGCCCGACTTCACAACTCTCGCGGGTACCCCTCGGGGTCGACCCGACTTTAACAAGGGACTGAGGTAAAAGCCAAGGTAACCGTGTGACCATGACATCAAGGGGGAAATCCGAGGAATCACCCTCGATGGATTCCCATTCGATGTATTCGTCAAGGTGAACTTGGAGGAATCACCCTAGATGGGTTCACACTTGAGGGGTTGCACGACAGAGGCATCATCAGAGGTGGTGAAAGAGGAATCACCCTCGGTAACCCACAACCGACTAGCTACGCTACAGAGATATCATCAGGAGTGAGGTAGGAGGTATCACCCTCGGCACTCGATAGTAGCTCTGTAGATTCGTACAACTAAGGGGGTGTGCGGTGCTATGTTCGGTCTCTGTACATCGATCACACTGATCAAGTCACCGGTGGTAAAGCATGGCAACAAGGACACGGGTGCGGGGTCACTGATGGATCCCTAACCAGCCTATACTAAGCATTTAGGACAACAGGTAAAGTATCAACAACAGGTTACAAAATCAGGCTATGCATCAGAATAGGAGCATTCAATTATAGTAGCAAAATCTAATGCAAGCATGGGAGAGAAAGAATGAGTGATATAGGAATGATCAAGGGGGTTTACTTGCCTGGAAGCTCTGCTGAAAAGGAAGAAGGGCCGTCGATGACGTAGTCGATCACAGGGGCAACGGCAGCAGTCGCATGGTCTACCGGAGAAGAAAGAGGAGGGAGAAACAAATAAATAACGGGCAAACAATTGCACACAGATGCATGATAGGTCAGCATGGGTTGATTATGTGCTCTAATGCTTCGCTAAGTGATTTAGACGGAGCGGGAAAATATCCGAGAATATTTTCCCGGCTCCAGGTGATTATCGGTATATGGATCCGGAGGGGAAGGTTCCATGTTCGATAGGTTATATGGGTGTGGTAGGTATGTGGATGGCGTATTCGGATTCGTCATATTTTTCTGATCATTTTTCATATATAAATTATTTTCATCCGAGTTACGGTTTATTTTATATGATTTTTTAAAAATTTATCAATATTCAGGAATTTCTGGAATTATTATATTTAATTAATCCAAATTGACCAAGTCAATTTGACTGGTCAAAGTGAACAGTGTTGGGGGTCCCACATGTCATTGTCTTAGATAATTTTAAATTTTGATTTTCTTTTAATCTAACAGTGGTCCACATGTCATAGGCTAACAATTATCCTAACTACTAATTAGACTAACTTAGCACTTAATTAACCCTAAGCTAAACCTACTCTAATCTATCATTCTTAAGAAGTTGCTCCCCACTACTCCCTATTCTCTTACCATGCACACTGTCCACATCAGCGATGTGCCACGTCATCCCCCACTAACTGATTTTCCTGCCTTCTCCTGCATCCACGTCATCTCCGTTTCTCATGGTGTTATCGCTCCCACGATGTAATCGCTACCTTCCCTTGATTTCCTGCGCCTGGGCCATACGAAGCCGACCTAGGCTCCACCTGGGCTGTACCAAGCCTACAATTTTTGCACCTGGGCTGCCGGAGTGTAGGCTGGCTTAAGTTGGCTTCTTTCAACGTTTCGAGCCCATTGGTGTTAGCCTTGACAACTGGATCTCAGGAAAAGCGAAATCGAATCAGTGCATCGAGACTCTTGTTGGGGTTTAGGAGCATGAGCATGAGCGTTGACGCGCTCCTTCGCCCCTTCCTCCTTCCACCGCACGCCACCGTAGCCAACCACCACCGCCACCACCGCCGGCCTCGCGCCGGCCGCCTCCAGTTGCCGCCGTGGTCGCGCGCTTCGACCACCCCACTGAGGTGTTCCCTTTCCCCTGCTTGGCAGCGGGGGGTGGCTGCATCGGGAAAAACCGCGGAGGAGGCAGGCTATGAATTCAAATCTGGAGCGGCCTCTAACAGAAGCGGAGGTGGAGATGGAGGTCAGCCGCATGCAGCAGCACCGGAGAGAGGTGGCGCTCGCGGTGAGGAAGGCGAGGAACAAACTGGCCGTACGGATCGGGGCGATGACGAGCCCTGCGGAGCGCAGCCGTATGGCACCGGGGGTGGACGCCATTGCTTGGGCACAGGCAGAGGTGGCTTCGTCGGATCCAGTACAGCATGCGCGGTGGTCGGAGTTCCTGGCAGCAAATCCGCTTCCCTGCAATCCGGATCAGCGCTAGATCTGAGGTTCCCTGGGGCAGAGATTGAAGATTTCCTGTCTCTGGCGTCGCCTCTTCGCCGAGCTGCTGAGCATCGAGAGGCATCTGCGGGCCTGCGGAAGGAGTGCAGCGGCCATGGAGCACATCTCAGAAGGCCTAGCGGGCGTCCGCCAGATCAGGCGCGGGCGATCATCGTCGGTGAGATCCTCTGTCTCGCACCAAGGGGAGGGAGAGGGAGACCTGGTCATGCAGCTGACAACGGGGCCAGGAATGCTCGTGAGGCTGACAAGTAGGGCCCACCTGGCAGCGAAACAGAGGAGGAGGGAATCAGGCTACATTACGGGAAGCTGTGGGGGGAGGATTTCCTTGCGGGAAAAGTAAGGAAACACTTTCCCAAATCACGGCTGGTCTGGGTGAGGAAGGAGTTCGTTGATGTGAAGGATTTCACCGTGACAGATTGTCATCCCCTACCTCCAGATCACACCTTCTCCCCCCAATCTCCAGCTGCAATCCCCCTCTCCTCGTTGCTGAATCAGTGGAGGGGATCGATAAACTGCTTGGAAAATCTCAGGCAGATGTCAGAAATGCAAGGACGAGGGAGAGGAAGGGGAAAAGGGGGCAACCCTAGGAACCCTAGACAAGGCGTCCCTTCCCAGCAAGATCAGATCAACTCCAACCCCAACAACAACGATGGCCAAAGTAATTGGGTTCCCCCCTTCGATCCACAGTTCGGCCCTCCTCAGCAAGTGCCATACGGGTTTGGATTCCAAGGGGCGCCACCTCCGCCATGGTTCCAGGGTCCTTTCTTCCAGCCTCCTGTCCCAAATCAATGGAGGAATCCGAATGTTTGGGTTCAACCACAACCAGTAGTTGGCTCTGGGCAGAATTTCCAGCAACCTCAGCAGGGGCAACAGACTGTGGCAAGGCAGGAGCAGCAGATCCAGATGCCTCCACCACAGAAAACTAGCTCAAACACTTCTGTGGGGGGTGCAAGAATTGGAGGTTCAAATGCTCAACAGAAGAAAAAGGCCGCAGGGAAGCAGAATAAGTGTTTTGGGAAAGAGAAGGAGAAAGAAGACCCTGCCATGAGCTATGCAGGGGTGATCTGCTACATTTGTGGAGGACCTGGCCATCACAAGGCTCTGTGTCAGCAACCTCCCACCTGCTTCATCTGCAAGATGGTGACACACACGGTGGAGGACTGTCCCACTAGAAGGAAGCCAAGGAAAGTGGCCAATTTCATTGGAAGTGCAGCTGCTGGCTTGGGTTTCTTCCAAATTGACATTCCAGATGTGAATGAACAGCATGTAGGGCACAAGAAAAATGTAGGTATTGTCTACATTGAATCAAGGCAGATTGAGAAAGATGAGCTGGCTTCAAACTTCTCCACCATCTACAAGACCAATTGGCCATGGCAGATAAGGAAATTGGATGATTGGACATTCTTGGTTAAATTCCCTTCCCACATTTCAGTCGCACAGGTAGCTGGATATCCAATGTTTGGGCTTCCTGATGCTGAAGGTGTTACAGTGAAAGTAGAGGAGTGGAAAGGTGACTTGGAACACTATGCAGAACTGCAGCAAGTTTGGCTGAGGCTTGAAGGGGTCAACTCTAACTGGGCAGAATGGGTTGTTCTAGAACAGTTTGCTTCTGTACTAGGAACACTTCTTGATGTAGATTGGCAATACAACTTCAAGACTTTCTATGAGGTGGTTAGGATAAAAATCAGGTGCAGGGAACACACAGCCATTCCCGCAGACAGGATCTTTGGCATTGGAGAAAAGCTATATAAGATTAAAATCACTGTTGAGCCTCCTGAACCTGAAACTAACTTAGATGATGATGACCTGCTGGATGAGGACAATGGTCAGAACAAAAGAAATCAAGTCTCTGATAAGGACAATGACTCAACTAGCAAAGGGTCTGATAAAGGCCACTCAACCACCACTAGTAAGTCTGGATCTGTTGACCTCTCTCACACTTCATCACATAGCTCCAGGCAAGCTGCTCTGGCATACCTGCAGCAGATTCAAGACCCTGTGACCCTTGTGCAAGGGGTTAATCTCCTGCAGGAAATGGAGCTTGATGAGGAAGGAGAAGATGGGGAGGGGGATTCTTTCACTACTGATGATGAGATTGGAGATGATCAGGGGATTGATGATGTTGAAGAGGTGATTTTCAGCCCTGTCACAGCTGTGGTGAACCCCAGTGCTCAAGCTGCAGTGCTGGATCACACTCTCAATGATAAAAGCAAGACAAATTGGGGCCCTATTCAAGCAACTAGAAAAAGCTCCAGGGTGGAGATAGGGGACAGAACCATGCTGGAGATAGCAATAGACAAGCAGAAAATTAAGAATCTGGAAGCTGACAAGAACTCCATCAAAGGTACTATTCTGAAAAATCCCTTTGATAACTTCAGGGACTCTAATTTCATTGCTGTTGCGTCGAAAATTGGAGCAGAGATTAATGAAATAGACCATGGAGGAGATCATAAACCTGTTAATGATCAAAATCATAGGAAAAAAGATGACTACATGGAAAAATTAATTAGTCATAAATTAGAGGTACATTTTGATACTTTTGATAATAGAAGTGTTACTGTTAATGAGGTAGATAAGTATAATGGTCTTGATAGTACTGCTGTTGATAATACACTGGACAAACCTGAAGGGTTTGATAGTCCAGACTCTAGTATCTCCTCTCATGCTACCCCTGATGGGCTTAAAGGAGTTCCTTCCTTATACTGTGACCAAAGTGTTATTTGGTCCAAGATCGCCAAACACAAGCAGGGCAAGCACCCTAAGAAAAAACTTTTCCAATGAATGTTCTATTCTGGAATATTAGGGGGATCTCTACCCCTGGAAAGAAACCCTGTATTGTGGATACCTTATCTAAATTTAAGCGTAGCGTAGTAGCTTTCCAAGAAACTAAACTAGAGAGCTTTACTACTTCTTTTCTTAAGTCTATTAGCTGCAATAGGAATTTGGATTGGCATCATCTCCCTGCAAATGGGACTGCTGGAGGCATCCTGGTGGGGGTTGATGCTGACATATTTGATGTAATTAGTTGGAGTAATCTTAGGTTTTCAGTTACTTGTGTCCTTAAGATAAAATCTAGTGGCATTATTTTTAGATTAGTTACTATCTATGGATCTCCATACGATGAAGGGAAGGATGATTTCATCTCAGAGCTGCATAACCTCTGTTTAGATGATCAACACCCTACATTGTTTGGGGGAGACTTTAATCTGACTAGATATCAAAAGGACAAGAGTAATGGTAAGATTAACCATCATTGGAGTGATAAGTTCAATGCATGGGTTAACATATGGAGCTTGTTAGAGATTAAAATGTCTGGTAGGCAATATACTTGGGCCAATAACCAGAGCAACCTAGTAATGTCTACTATTGATAGGATTTTCTGCACAACAGAATTAGATTCTATTTTTCCTCTTTGCACCTCTCAGGCTCTACCCAGAACTGGTAGTGACCATACCCCTATTCTGTGGGATTCTGGGTTAGGCCACATACCTAGGAGTTCTAGTTTCAAATTTGAGAAATGGTGGCTCCTCAGAGAAGACTTTAAGGAGCTGGTTAGGAAGAACTGGTCAGCCCCTGTTAAGCAGGGCTCTGCCATTGAGAGATGGCAGGAGAAAGCTAGGAGATTTAGGAAATTTGCAAGAGGATGGAGTAAGAATATAGAAGCTCAGCTTAGGAAGGAGAAGAGGGACTTGACTGAGGAATTTAACAGCCTAGATGTTAAAGCTGAGTCCACTCCTTTATCTGACTTTGAAACTCATAGGATGAAGCATATCCTTAAGATTCTGAATCATATCTGGCTTAAAGAGGAAACTAAAGCCAGGCAGAGATCTAGAGATAGGGATATCCTATAAGGAGATAAGAATACCAACTATTTCTTTGCTATAGCTAACCAAAGGAGGAGGAAAACTATGGTGCATGCACTGGACAGCCCTGATGGGGTGGTCTCAGATATAGATGGCATGCTAAAAGTTGCCTCTTCCTTCTATAAGGACCTCTTTAAGAAAGAGGACAGGAAAGGTTTTAGTTTAAGTAATGATTTTTTCTCTCGAGAAGAAAAAGTCTCTCAGGCAGATAATGATGTTCTTCAGGCACCTTTCTCTGAAAAAGAAGTGAAGGATGCTGTGTTTGGATCTTACTCAGATGGCGCCCCTGGCCCAAATGGGTTGCCTTTCCTATTTTTGCAGCAATTTTGGGATGTCATTAAAGAGGACATTATGGCCCTCTTTCAGGATTTCCATGCTGGTAAAGTAGATATATATAGACTTAACTTTGCCATCCTTACCTTGATTCCCAAGGAAAAAGATGCCACCAGCATGAAAAAATTTAGGCCCATTAGTCTTTTGAATTGCATTTTTAAGGTCTTCACCAAGGTGCTCACAAATAGATTAGCACTGCTGATGAACTTCCTTACATCTAGTAACCAAACTGCTTTCATTAAGGGGAGATATATCCTTGAGAGTGTTGTGACTGCTCATGAAGTGCTCCACTCTACCCATAAATCTAATAACCATGGTTTGGTGCTTAAGCTAGATTATGAAAAGGCTTTTGACAAGGTAAATTTAGATTTTCTCTTAGAAATCCTAGAAAAAATAGGATTTGGCTCCTCCTGGATAGGGTGGATTAAACAAATCACCCATCAAGGATCTGTAGGTGTTAAAATTAATGGAGTAGAGGGTAACTTCTTCACCACAGAAAAAGGGTTGAGACAAGGGGACCCTGTGTCACCTCTACTGTTTAACCTGGTGGTGGATGTTTTAACTAGGATGTTACATAAAGCAGCCACCCATAACTTGATTGGTGGGCTTTGTTCTGACCTTATCCCCGGAGGTGTCATCTGCTTGCAGTATGCTGATGACACCATCCTCTTTTTAGACAAGGATGAGGATAAAGCTAACAACCTCAATATGGTGCTTACTTGTTTTGAGAATGTTTCTGGTATGAGGATAAATTACTCTAAGAGTGAGCTTATCCCCCTAGGATTAACAGCAGAGGAGACTGCTTTGTTTGCTCAAATCTTAGGATGTGTGGAAGGGTCTTTCCCAATAAAATATCTAGGGGTTCCCCTCCATTATGATAGGCTGAGGAGGGAGGATATCCAACCTTTGATAGATAAGATCCTCAAGAGGATTGCAGGCTGGAGGGGTAAGCTCCTCTCATACTCTGCAAGGCTTATCCTTATTAAAACCTGCCTTGCTAGTATCCCTGTTTACCTCATGTCTTTTTTCAAATTCCCCAAATGGGCCTTAGACTTAATTAACAGCCAGATGGCTCACTGCCTTTGGAGTGACTTTGAAGGCAACAGGAAACTGCATCTTGCCAACTGGCACCTAGTCTGCATGAAGAAAGAATTTGGGGGGCTTGGAGCCCCCAATCTTAGAGATGTTAACCTTTGTCTCCTAGGTACTTGGGTAAAAAGATACATTAAGGATGAAGGGAAACTTTGGAGGAATATCATAGATAAGAAATACATTAGAGGGAACCCAAACATTTTTGCTTGCAATAAACTGAACTCCTCTGCCTTTTGGCAAGGGGTTTTGTGGGCAGCTAAAGCACTTAAGTTTGGTTATAGGTGGGTGGTAGGGAAAGGGGACAAAATCAGATTTTGGGAAGACATCTGGTTTGGAACTTCACCCTTGTCTGTCCAATTTTGGCCCCTTTATACCATTTGCCACCAACAGTGTGCTACTATAGCTGATGTTTGGGATGGCCAAAACATTAAGCTCACTTTTAGGAGAGTTTTTTCTGATAGATTGATGGAATTGTGGTATTGCCTAGAACAAATCATCTTAGGGACTGAAAAGTCTGATGATGAGGATGCTCTTATATGGCAATATGAAGCAAATGGGGAATACACTACTGGATCTCTCTATAGTATTATTAACTTTAGAGGGATCCAGCCTGTATACATCCCTTCCATTTGGTCTATTGTAGTTCCACCAAGAGTTCAAGTGTTCCTATGGCTGCTCTCACACAACAAACTCATGACTAAGGACAATCTCCTCAAAAGAGGGATTGAAAACCCCCCTGAATGTGTGTTCTGTTCTGAACAAGAAACAGTGCATCACCTGTTTTTTGATTGTGTGGTTGCTAAGCTTGTTTGGAAATCTATTTCTGAATTCTTTGGTATTAATTTGGGGCAAGACTACCTTTCCATTGCTAGATTCTGGCCTGCTAACAAAAAGCATGCTGCCACTAACTCTGCATGTGCCTGTGCATTATGGAGCATTTGGAAGATCAGGAATGATCATATCTTTAATAATGCAATTTGGGCTGACATGAAAAAAATTTGGTGGATGCTGCAGGTCAATATCAAGAGGTGGATGATCCTCTTCAAGGACTCCCATCTTGCAAAAATGGAAAGTTTCTCCAAGATGATATCCTGTGTGTTGCAGGAACCGTTCAGACTGGGCGTGGGGTGAAAGGAGTGGATCCTCCGCTCACTCATGCTGACTGGGGAGTCTCCCAGATTGACAAGCTTGCAATTGCTCCACCTGCACTTCGGGATGATCCTCGTGACAATACCTCGCCTCCCAGGGATGAATGGAAGTTCAAGCAGCCGATCCTCATCCCAGTGGCCCCTTTCGACCTCCCCAACTCCCCAAACCAATCTCCGTTGAAGAAGAAGAAGGGCGACGCAATGGGGGTGCTCGAGGGAAGCACAGAGCGTGGATCGGTGGTGTTCTCCTTCTAAAGGAGAGTCTGTTGTTTGCATTAGATTTCCCTTTACTTTTGCTCTGGACATGTTCCATTGAGCTGTAATAAAAATTGTTTAGACTCTTAGAGTTTCCCTGCCTGAAAACAGCGGTTTAGCTGCTGCTGGAGCGTTTTCCTTTTTTCGGTTTGATTTGTCTTGTTACCTTGGTTTCATTCAAGTAATGGAACTGGGGGGGGGGGGGGGCTTTTGCCCTCCTTTCATTCTAAAAAAAAAGCGAAATCAGCCCATGTAAGTAGATCACGATTCGTTTCTCTAAAAAAGAAAAGTAGATCACGATTTCGCCCCTAAATAAAGGTAATAGATCACGATTCATCTTCCCCGATGCAATTCTTATCGCCGCCGCTCTCTTCTGCCCCCTCGATCGATCCTCTCCCAGAAACAAATGCAACCACAAATGCAGGAAACCACAGCATTCATTCATTACATGGTGGTCCATTACATGCAACGCCCCCTCATTACCTCCCCTCCATTACCCACAATGCCTTTTAAAAAGGACACCGCCGATGGCTCCCCACGATCGCCGCCTCAACGCCAGTCCACCGCCACGGCGACAAACCATGTGTGCAGGTTACCCCAAGCCAGCAGCAAGCACAGTTGCGCTTCCATTCCTCCCGCAATCGAAGATCGACAGGTACTACTACACCACACCACGTCAACACCACTAGCTAGGTTGTTGGGATCCTCTCACATATTTCTGATCTATTTTGTTAGGTCGCTGAACTTGATGGATTTGCATCAGTCACTTCCTTCTTTTTTGTCCCAGACCGGAGTGCTATGGTTCATTGTGGTATCAATACATCTACCGATTAAATCAAAGTATGTGAAGCTCAAATCTATGTGCATGCCTAATGTGTTGATGGCGTTTATCGAATTCCAGGTAAGTTCATGGATCTCTACGTGCCCATATATAGTCAATTGTCAAGTACATGGTCCTCATGTTTCAGTGTGTTGTTTCTTCAGAGATGTTGTTTGTCTGATAAGTCAGGGTGTGACAATGTTTAGTTCTTCCTGCGATGCAACCTAATCCTACTTACCGAATTGGTGCACAACCATCTGCCGGGTTTAGTACGTATGAGCCACATATTTTACCACAATTTGATTTTTTTATCTCTGCTCTACACATGCACTTTGCATTTGATTCTGATAGCAAATTAAAGCACTTGATCCCCAACGTGTGTAATATAGCCTATAGGAAAGTCTTGCTGCAGCCATTCAAATCTTCTTAACCATTGGTTATTTATTTTTTGCGTTGAAAAGCACATAGGTTAATTGATTTCACATAGCATTACGATTTTGGTCCACTGTTTTATCAAATTTAACTATTACTATTTTCATTGTAGGGGACATGCATGGATCCTCCGACACACAATTGATTCTTTTATATTGAGGTACAAAAAAATAGGAAACCAGGTATATAGACAACGTCTAAGGTTTGTGGACAGTTTACTGCAGATTTTTTCAAATTTATCGACACAAGATACACACAGTTAATTCATGTTATGCGTACACCCCGATAATTTGTAGATCAATTATCTCATTTCTTGAGATGGCTTACGAGAATAGCACTTTCGTTTTATAGTGAAATAATTGAGGAGGGTTGCCAAATTGATTCTTCACGTATTTATATTAGAAGTTTTTGTAACTCCTTTTTCGGGAAGATAGTTCCCTGACTTATTTTTGCATTGATTTTTATCATAAATTCCGCAGCAACGCACGGGGTATCCACTAGTTAAACAAGGGCCGGCTACACACACTCACGCACGCACACATCACACACACTCACGCACGCGCACACGCTGCACGTACACAGCACACACACACGCTCGTTCCAGCCGTGGCCAGCGCCGGAGCAGCGGCGACAGCGGCGGACAACAGCGGCAGCGGCTAAGCAGCGGCAAGCGGCAGCAGCAAGCAGCATAGCGCAGCAGCAGCAGCAGTACAGGCAGCAGCAGCAAGGAGCAGCGCCAGGTGCAACAGCAGCACAGGGAGCAGCAGGGGGCGCGGCCATGGGCGAGCTCGGAGGCGGTGGAAAACGGAGCGGATCGAAGGGGGAAAGTTGGGGAATCGGCAGAGGAACTCACGGTGGTGCTCGTGGACATGGTCGGATGGTCGGGGGCGGCCCAGAGCAGCGGCAACCGGCGACGAACGTCGGCGACCGTGGGCGAAGACGAGGATGATGGCGAGGCTACCGGGCGTTTTGGCCTCGATCCAGAGGCGGGGGCGAAGGATACGAGGATGACGGTGCTCCTGGACATATTTTCAGGGAGCGGGGAGGTTGGTGGCCGCGTCGTCGACCATGGCCATGGAGTACGTGAGCTCGGGCGAGCTCCGATTCGAAGCGAGGGGCTGCGGGGAGAGAGAGAGAGAGAGGGGGGGCTAGGGTTTCGCCTGGGTGGTCGGGGGAGGACTTGTAGTCGTCGGGGAGGCGGGGGATGGCCGGCACGTGGCCGGGGAGCGGCCATGGCCGCTGGATGGCTGCCACGCCCTCCCCAGTCTTCTGTAACGCGAGAAGGGAGATGAGGTGAGGTGGGCTGGGCCGCCCAACCCCACTTGGGCCTCTTTTTTTTAGTTTCGTTTATCTTTTCTTTTTCTGTTTTCTTTTATTTTGCTTTGTTTTGTATTTTATTTATGTACTAAATGAATTTAATTCAGCTTGAAAACTTGGCACATAATTGAAACACACCATTCTGAGACCACACACAAGGTTTCACAACATTTTTGAAAAGCATAAGTATTTGTTTATTTTGAAAAGGCTATTTTATTTGATGTTGGACCACTTTATAATTTCCTAGGTATTAATTGGAGAGTCAAATGATGTTGGTTCCAACATGACAAATGATTAGGGGAAATTATAGAATACTGCGAACATTTTAGTTTTGCTGTTTGAAGAAATGTTTATTTTGACTTGCAATTTAATTTTTGAATTTGACTTTGATTTTTATCGAATGGCAATTTGGTTTAGCAAACATGGTGACATGGCATCATTAGCATGAGATCACTATAGCATGACACTGGGGGTGTTACAAACTTCCACCGGTGCCGCCTGCTGGCGAGGAGAACCATGACTTCGGCATCGCCGCTGGGCTTGGAGAGGAGGAAGGGCTCGGCGAGGAGGAAGGGCTTGGCGAGGGGAAGGAGGATGATGCGGTGCTCGGGAGGGGGGTGCAGATCTATTCGTCGACGGCGCAGGGGTTTAAATAGCCGCGGCCAGGTCAGGCGGAGGGGCAGTCAGCCCGCTTCAATGCGGCGTAGCGGCCGGAGTTGGTTTCTCGGGACGCGGCGTCCGCATTGAAGTGGCGACGCCCGAAAGCCCGCTTTCGTCTGTGCCGCCTTCCCGTCCAGTCAAATCGCGGCATCAATGCCGGCCGCTGCATGCTCTAGACCGACATGAATGCGGTGCGGCAAGCGGCGCGGGGCGGGATGGAAAGCGCGGGAGGGGCAGGCGGGGGGTTTGGGTGAACCAGTGTGCTTAGAAGCGGGCTTGGGAGCGGTCCGGATGCCCCAAAGTCCCCCACGTTTGTCTCCGGTTTGCGGGAGAAAATACGTCCAGACCGCCAGCGTTGGAGATGCCCTAGTGACCTCGATGACTATGTCGCTATGAGTGGTGTATGTTCTGTTTGGAGGAATACCATTCCACCTCCAATCGAGGGTGGCAAGCAGGGCGACATCGAGATCCTACGTGTCCGACCGCACTATGGATTGTTCTTGAGGAAGAAATCGTCAAATTCGATGAAGGAGGTGTAGACCGTTTAGTGGCCAATCTTTCCACTGGCCGTTAATTCGATGATGGAGTATTTTTGTTGGATCTTCGGACTGGCTACCGATTTTCGTTGAAGATAATGAACCGTACCTTGTGCAGTTTCCAATAGGGGTCATCAATGAACAGCACTCTCGTTTTGCCGTGTAGACCCGTGGCACTCCGAGGTTGGCTAGGACTCAGTCAACCGAGACTTCGCGAAGTCTCAGTCCGCTGATGTCATCGTCGTAGGTATAGGCCTGAAGGCCCGACTGATTTTCCTCCTCACTCGTTTGGGTCTGTTTTGTCATGTACGAGGCCTTTTTTTCCTTTTTTTTGCTTGTCTTCTTTAGTGGGCTGCTTTTATCTTTTGTTTTGTCTGAGCTGGACTGTCGCTTTTTCTTGGTTGTACGTGGACAGCTTATTTTTGTTTTCTATTGTCTTGTCTCGTATTTGGTTGGTTTTTTTTTGTTTGTATACGGGCTGTCAAATATATCTGTGTATGCGTCAACACTCCCAGCCGACGTGCACTGGAGTGTGTCTCCAAGAAGGAAAAAGTCCAAAACAAATCTTAAACTTATAGATGAAAGCTAAATCAAACCCAAAACTTCGAATTCCTGAAATCAGCACTCCGAACTTTCCGATCCCAGTCTATTTTAAACCTTGAGCGCGTTCCCAAACAAAATTGTCGACGTGCCAGCTAAAACCTGAGCCGCCGGACGCTATTGGACCGGCCCAGCTCAAACCTTGTTTCTTTTCGCAGCGCGCGGTTAAGAAAACCAAAATGAAGGATTCGAACTAGCGACTCACTGTTCCCGAACTAGGCCTGCTAGCCACTCTAGCGGATGGATGTTGGCGATTAAAGAGAAGCGCGAAACTGTCTAACCACATACCGCAGCGTCAAGATTTTAAAAAATTTCAAAAAAAATTGAAACATTTTTTGGAATTTCTGGAATTATGAACTTTTCTGGAAAACACAAACAACTTTTTGAAGAAACAAACAATTTTGAAACTTGAACTAAAATTTTAAAGTGCGAACAAATTTTGAAAATTTATTCCCATTTTTAAAAAAAGTTAGAAAGTATCCGCACTTTAAAATTTTGTTCAGGTCTTAAAATTTGTTCCCATTTTACAAAAAAGATGTGTATGTTTCAAAAAAAAATCTTGTTTTGAAAAATTATTCGCACATTATTATTTTTTTCAAATTTCAAAAATTGTATGTGTCTTTGAAAATTTGTTCCGTCTTCTCAAAAAGTTTTCGCACTTTAAAAAATATTCGAGGATTTAAAAATGGTTCATGTTTTCAAAATATATTTGTGTTTTTCAAAGAATTTTCATAATTCCAAAAATTGTTCACATTTCTGTAAAAAAGTTTGGAATTAAGTTTTTTTATTACTTTTAAGAATATTTGGATTTCAAAATTGTTGACAAATTTCAACAAAATGTTTTGAAAGTTTTCAAAAATATTTTCAAATCAGACGTTGCATTGTGTGGTTAAATATTTTCATGCTTGTAATTTATCTCCAAAAGTCATTAGTTAGAGTGGCTAGCGGGACAAGTTTAAAAGCACCAGGTCCCAAGTTTGATTCCCTGTGAGTGTCAATTTTTTTGGCCCACTCGCGTCTGGTCGCAGCCTTAGCTGCCACGTCAGCAATCCCTTTAAGAACGCGCTCAAGGTTTAAAATAGACCGGGATCAAATAGTTCAGAGTGCTGATTTCAGGGATTCGAAGTTCGGGGTTTGATTTAGCTTTCGTCTACAAATTTAAGGTTTATTTTCAACTTTTTCCCTCCAAGAAACATAATGCATACAAGAAATGTAGTGTGTTTGTATTACTTTGAGCACATAATTTTGACGTAAAAAAAGAGAAAAATAAATTAATCTCTGGTTGAATTAAAACTAGCTTCCCTGTGCATGTGGTAAAAAGTGCAAAAATGGTGAAGTGGGTAGTAGAAATTGAAGTTCTCTCCCTAAACAACAAAAAGGGTTATTTGGAACAAGAGTTATGTTGCATATACCTAGTTTCGGACCATCTACTTCTTTCTTAGTGTAAATCACTAGTTTTAGGTCATCTGTGGGAAAAAATATTTTAAAAATAAAAAGAATTAAGTTACACACGGATGACGGACATGCAATTGCACATGGCCGACAGACATGCAACTACGTGTGATCTATGTGTGTGCAACCAGATGACAAATATTTTAATAAAAAATAAGTTCCATAGAAATGATGGGAATGTAATTGCGCTTGGGAGGCGGACATGCGACTGCCACATGCATAACCATTGGTATTTTTTTTAAAGAAAAAATGTTAAGTTGTACACGGACGATGGACATGCAATTGTGTATGGCCGAAGTACATGCAACTTTGTGTGGCCGATGTGTGTGGCAAGTGGCTTATTTAAAAATTAATCCAAAACATCACTATTAAGAAAAGAAAAAAACACAAAAATGAAATAAAAATAAAAACATAAAGTAGAAAACAAAAAGTGAAAAAGTCAAAAATATACCCACATACCAGGCCGCTCAAGCACCGAGGCCCCCACCCCGCCCGCGTCCTAATTTTGCCCGGCTAGTGTAGCTTACAGTTGCATGCGGACTACAACATATGTTGTTGTACATGGGGCAACGAACAACTAGGTAGCACATTTGAAAGGGAATACACCACTATTTAGAAAAAGCTAAAAAAAACTACAAAAATTGAAATAGTTGTAGACATGCAGTTGCGGTACGGGAGACACTTGCAGTTGGGCCCCACTAGCAGACGTGCAACTACCCCCTCTCCTAACTAAAAAAACACCGCTGGGTTGCAACCGCATTGAATACATGCAGTTGAAGTCGGGGGGCCGACACTTGCTGTTTTTTGCCTAATGGCAGACATGCGACTGCTCCCCCTCCCCTTTACGAAACACCACCGAGTTGAAGTTGCAGTTGAGGGGGACACTTGCAAGCACGTGCCTAGTGGCAGACATGCAATTGCCCCTCCCACCTCGCCGACAAAACAACACATAGTTTCAGTCGTGTTGAAGACATGCAGTTGCAGTCGAGGGCGACACTTACACTTGTGTGCCTATCAGTAGACATGCATCTGTCCCATCACCTTGAGAAAACACCACTGAGTTGCAGTTGCAATCGGAGGAGAGACTTGCAGTTGTGTACCTAGTTGCAGACATGCAACTGTCGCCTTACCCCTCACAAACAAAACAACAGAGAGTTACAATCATGTTAAATATATGCAGTTGCAGTCAGGGGCGACACTTGTAGTTGTGTGCCTAATAGTAGACATGCAACTGCCCCCTTCCCCTGACAAAACACCACTAAGTTGTAGTTGGGGCGACATTCAGTTGCAGTCAAGGGCGACACTTGCAGTTGCATGTTGGTGGCAGACATGCAATTGGCCCTCCCCAACAAAACAACATCAAGTTGCAGCCGCATTGAAGACATGCAATTGCAGTCGTGGGCGACACTTGCAGTTGCGTGTTGGTGGCAGACATGCAACTGCCCCTCCCCGGCAAAACAACACCAAGTTGCAGTTGCGTTGAAGACATGCAATTGCAGTCGGGGCGACACTTGCAGTTGCCTCTTCACCGATCGAGCAATGAGATGTCGCTGTGTCATCCCATCGGGTCACAACGCCGGTAACAATGTCGCCGCCCCGTGGTTGTCCCCGCGACTGCACCAACCCACGCGCTACCGCTGCGTCGCCCCTTCGGACCGTAACGCCGCGGCCCGCGGTCCACCTTCCACCCGAGGCCGTCCGCTTCAGGTCGTCCCTGTGGCTGCATCGACCCTCGCGTTGTCGCCGTGTTGCCCCATCAGGCCGTAGCGAGCGTGGCACGCGGTCCCTGCCGTTGTCCTGATGTCTTCCTCGCCGTCGCCCTGACCCACACGCTTCCGCTGCGCCGCCCCTTCGGGCCGTAGCGCCGCGGCACGCGGTCCACTTCGCCGTCCACGCGCGTCGACTTCTGTGTGGTATGCGCCGCGCCACCTTCCTAGGCACGGGAACGCCACCGTCCATGCCGGTCTTCGTCGCGCTGTCGGGTTCTTTCTCGCCTACTTTGAGCACCGCCTCCGCGCTCCTAACCTAGCCGCCGCCGCCACTGCTCTTTTTCCCGGTCCACGGCGACCACCCCGAATCGACATCGACCACGGCGTCCCTCGCACGGTTACCTCGACCACGGCTACACCACCCTATGCTCTCGGCTACCTCGACATCGGCACAAAGGGCTACCGCCTTGCTTGAGCAACCTCGTCGGTTTCCACTCCAGCCATGACTTCCGCGATGCATCGACCGTTCGACTGTGGGGGGATGTACGTCGGCTTACCTTCAGATTATTCTTCAGTCTCACCGTCTGCGTCGCTACCGTTGTGACTGCGGGGGGATGTTGAGTATCGTGATTATTGTAGGGTAACGTGACAGAAAACAAAAAATTTCCGCATTACGAACACACCCAGGACCACTATGAAGATGCATACAATGTTTTTGATCCGATCATTACCGACTCGTAGCGCAGCGGAAGTAGAGTCGACGAAGATCGTTTGTGCAAATCCCCATAGCTAGGATTTACAACCTCCCAACTGCGAGGATGTTCTCCCTCGTTTGCTCCACGGACGGTCCCCCGGACAGCCCTTCAGGAGGCTGTTGGACAGTCCCCCGGATGGTGTCTCGGACAGCCCTTCGGGAGGACCCTCGAATAGCCCCTTGGGCAGAAGATCGAACCTACGACCTCTCTACGGGGTTGCACACATATGGTGTCAGTTATCCGGCAGGGCTTCGCCGTCCAGAACTATTTCCTATCGGAGACTAGACAGCCTTTCGGCAGTACGACACTATTTCGTGGAGGGAAGGAGAGAAAGCCAGATCATGCATGGCATTTGTTTGAGAGGGAAATATGATTTTGGAGAGCCCTCTCCACCTCTATTTATAGGGTGAGCAAGGGGTAGAGACCCAAGGGTGAAAAGACCAAAAGGGACTTGGATTTTTCCACCATGCCACATAAGGAGGGCTTGTTCTTATCCACCAAATGGTGGAAGGAAGCCCCAAGGGGGCCCCCCAAGCCCATGGACAAAATTGCCTGCCCCTTGGGGGGGGGCACCACCCTTCTTCCACCTTATCCTCTCTCCAAAAATACTGAATACCTTCTAGAAGGAAACCCCATTAAAATCAGCCCATGAATAGTAGATCTTGTCCCCTACCCGGGAACATCGAGTTTCTGGCGCCAGATCTCTCTGGAAAAATTCCGGAAGGTCTTAGAACATTTCTGGCACCCTCCAAAAAGTTTGAGGCGTGTGCCAAAACCTTTTTGGCTCGATGGTTTACTCCGAAACAACTTTTCGGTTTCACCGAAACTTTTATGGTTTTTCTCTCTGAAACTTTTTGTTGTCTCCGAAACTATTCCGGTTTCTTCCTCGTGAACTCCCTGTCTAGTACTCATCTGATAGATGAACCTTAAGTGTGTGACCCTATAGGTTCGGTGGAGTATAGACATGACAGGAACACTTTTCGATCAATGCTCAATAGCGGAACCGTGGACATCCATATTGATCGCTATACCCACTTGAATGAATATTCGAGTGAACATGTAGTTGCCATGTGCTATTCCTGTTGCTTCGCGATATGTTACAAACACCCGAGGTGAGACTTATCGGCATCCCCGTGAATCAACACTTGTCCACTATGCCAGTTACCTCGTTACCGGTTTTGTTCTCTTTTCTCGTTTCCGCGTTCCGGCATCCCTGTGATCAAATCACATTGTGTTTGGCCAGATGATGATGGATACCGTAACACAGAGAGGGCCCTAAGAATATCTCTCCATCGTCGGAGGAGCAAATCCCAATCTTGAGCTATCAAGTTCCTTGTCACACTTTTCCGTGAACCCGTAAGCTGCCGTAATAGCCACCCTTTTACGGATGACGTTTAACAAGCCCCAAAGTCCACGAAACCAGTACGAAGGAACTCGATACTCTCATGGTCTAAGGAATTATGCAAACTTTAACTTTCTCTGTGTTATCAACCATTTACTTGTGACGAATGGATCTCATAGCATAACATCGATCCGGTTCTATTCAGCACAAGTGTTCTTCTAACATTGTGCCCTCAAAAGTTGCTTGCAAAGTCATGCCCATGATCAGGAAAACAGGACCATTATGCAACACTTGAGCTAGTCTTAGAGGCATGACTAGGAATACATTTTACCGTTTATTATTCCACACGTGCACATGAGTTTCCCTCCGAGCCTCGTGGTTATTGCAGACTCGAGAATCATTGAAGTTATAGCATGGATCATAAACATCAATTACAAACTTGGAGATACAAAATAACTATTATCACTGCCTCTAGGGCATATCTCCTACAGACTCCCACTTGCACTAGAGTCAATAATCTAGTCAATGCTAATGCACTTTACACCTATGGGATACCGGTGTAAAATATGCTTTGCTTGTGGTATTGTCTTTGTCCAACGGATCTGACAACTTCAGGTCTGTTTGTTTCTTTGCATATCCTCATGTTTTCACGCTTTCACAAAATTCATATTTTGTGTGGACTTGGTTTTGTATATATGTGAATCACTGGTCGAACCTTGATTCCTCAGACTGAGCTATGGAGCAACTATCTACAATAGTGTTCCATTGACCAAAGTCTTCTTGGAACCATACTAAGTTCATGAATGAACTATATGATTCAACATCTTCTTTGTCGCTTCTAAAGCGTCAACATACTTAGCCTTTGTTATAAAATTTGCCACAGTAACCTGTTTGGAACAATTCCAAATTACCGTGCCGCCATATCATGTTTTACACAAAACCCTTAACTTAAATCAAAAATTGCTTGGAGCATTGTTGAAGACAGTATCGATGTAATTACTTACAGCGAGCACCTCATAATTCCGCTTGCGAGAAAACATGTCATCAGTGCTACTATAGTACTCAACGACATTTTTCACTTTTGTCCCATGATCAGTACTTTGATCACTTTGGTATCTATACTCACAACTGCTTGGGAGTACCAGACATATCTAGTTGTTTTACATACCATGGAATACATGATTAATCCAAAACACAAAATTGTGTGGAATCTCCATCATGTATTTTGCTCATCATTGTTTTAGGACACTGAGTCTTGCAAAACTCTTTCCATGTGACTTCGGCAAGAATCACTCCTTGGCGTTCTTATGGTAAACTGTTTTAGCATCTTGTCAATATGTATTTTGGCTTAGCCCTATTAGGCAATTCTTTCTCCGTAGATAATTATGCCTAATATCAAGGCTATCTAGCCCAAGCTCTTCATTGGAAAAACTATTTTTTCAATGAAGTCCTAATTCGTGTCAAGAAATTTATATTATTTCCAATCAACAATGTGTCAAGCACACAAGGTTTCAGAAATATTATTATGCTCCCACTTACTTTCTTGTAACCACAAGCATCTTCGCTATCCATTGATGAAATCAAACTCTTTGTGCTATTTCATCAAAACGAAGATTTCAACTCCATTATGCTCTCTTCTGTCCATTGCTGAAATTCTGAAGTTTGCACACTCACTAGCATCCTCTGGATCGACAAAACACTTTGGACTGTATCACATACAAGTCCTAGTTTGTATTTCCATTTCATGGAAATCCTTTTGGCGTCCTTGTATCATATCTCATGATTGAAATATCTATTAATTGCTAGTTTAACCCGAACCGACTTTAAGCATCGCTACGGTGAGACAATCTCGCCGTAGTCAACTCCTTGAATTTGTTATAAGTAACAAGTCGTGCTTTATGGATAAACCATTTTTATCCATATCAGTTTTTAGTTCCATTAATATTTGTTAGACTCTAAGTCTTCCGAAGGGTTTATCAAGATCTATTCTTGAATCATTTATATGGATACTATCTCGGATTATATTGGCATTTAGCCAATTTCAGAGTCAGGGCCCATCATCGCTTCCTTGATTATCGTAGGTATACTGTTGTCTAACAACAATATCTCGTTTGCGCACCTGAGAGGTTTGCACGAGTTTTGCCTATGTGGTTCAGCTGCAAGTTCGACCGAAGTCCATACATCTCATGTAGAGGTTTCTGTATCAGTCGCATTAGCAAACTCTGGAATTACTTCCAAGGTTTCTTTCCTTTGACCTGATGACGAAGATACTGTTATCTTGTCTAGTTGCACTGTCCTCCCACCAACCTTTTTGCAAGAACCATTCTCTTCAAAATCGTACTGCTCTTTGTGGCAAACCTTTTGCCTCGGTATAGTGATGGAGGAATACCCAATAATTTGGGACAACCTACAAAGTAGCACTTGTCTGATTTGGAATAGGTTTGTAAATATTTTACACAAGCCCCATATTCCAAATGTTAAGAAAAGACATAACATGGTTGGGCGTACCATACCATGGCATTGTTTCAACAGATCTCATGGCACTCTTTTCAGTGTAAAAGCCGCAGTCTCTAAAGCATTACTTTAAAAGGGATAATGGCAAATTGATTTATGTCATCTTTGAGCTTACCATGTCATAAATGGTTTGATTACATCTTCACGGATATTCCACCCATATTGGTGTTCCGGGAGGTGTAAGTTATGAAACTCTTTTCACAACTCTTGGACATTCGCTAAACTTGTAACTCAAATATTCTTTTCCGCAGTCTAATTGCAAAAAACATAACTTTCTTGTTACAATAATTTCTACTTCATTCTGAAAACGTTTTGAATGATTTCAAAGGATCCAGACGAATGTCTCATTAAGCAAATATCAATATATCTACTTGAGTCATCACTGAAGATAGACAAATCTATTGCTAGCAACAATACCTATTGGACTACACACATCAAAATGTATGATCACCAATAAGTTCATTGCGCATTCCTTATGGCCTGTGAACGGTATTTTAGTCACTTTACTTTCTGGACGAAAGTTGCAAGTATAGGATGATTCATAATCAAATGACTTCAAAATCCATCATTGTGGAATTTCTCCATGCGGGTTTCTCCAGTGTGACCAAATGCAGTGCCATACATATGCGGTATTCTTTTAGTCTTGCGACATTTAGCGTCAGTGTTATGGATGTATCATATCATTGTCAATGTTCATAACATACATTCCATCCATGATGGAAGCATGGCCCTTATGTTATTTGTAACACCGAACAACAATTGTTCTAACATGAACAACCTTCTTGCAACAAACATTATGCAATGGGTTAGCGTGTATAAAACTCTAAAATGAATTATGAAAATAAATACAGAGATAATACACCGATGGAAGGTATAGTAACTTTTACTATGTTCCCAGCGTGTATCTAAACCTCATTACTGGCAAGTCTTTTAGGCCTAGTAGTTCTTGCATCGAGTCGCAACTGAATGCAATCGAGCGGGTATCTCTGTGATCAAATTTTAATCACAATACCCAAGAATCAGTGATTAACATGTTTAATCATAATTCCCAAGAATTATATCTTTGACCAGCCTTCCATACATCTATAACTCGTATGACATTCATACATGAGCTGGACATTCCAGTCTTCTTTCTTTTTGCCTTTATACTTCTAACAGTTTTACTTCCAATATTTCTCCTACTCTCAGAAGAAGCAACCAACTTTAAGAGTGGCATTAGCCCCGGACTTCCTAGGCGTGAAAGTCTCACTAACACCCTTCGGACATTTCCTTTCTCTTTAAGTTGTTGTTTTATTCACCTTCATCATATGACAGACGTTCTTCTGGATCCCTCTCTTATCGGTTTAATGCATAGTAAATACTTTACTAACAATTTGCAAACAAACATTGCTTTGGATATCTCATATCTTTTAGCCCTTGTTTGTATCTGAAACCAATTTTCAGTTCCATGAATATCGCATAACTATCCCAAACTTTTGAAGTTCGGGTCTCATGGAAGCAAACATATTGCACTTGACTGTAACGGAATTCTAGCTTTTGGATCGAAGGACGAGAGTCACATCATCCATAGCATTTGCGGGAGAATACTCAAAGCATGCGATAGGACAAAGTCCTTCTCGGCACTCTTGAGGACAATCCTCACATTACGTTACCAACCGTAAAGTTATAACCATATATTTAACATCTATTCAATTTTAAGAGGGAAGGTGGAAACGCGAGCCATTCTTCTACAACTATTATGCATATAACACTTAGACAGTGTCCATAATTAATTGCACTAAGAATTAAAAGAATTAATTCTAAAGTGCGCTGCTACTTGTAGACTGCGTTGGTCTTTCCCCGAAGAGGAGAGGATTATGCAGTATAGTAGAGATAAGTATTTCCTTCAGTTAAGAACCAAGGTTATCAATCCAGTAGGAGAACCACGCAAAATCCCGTTAGCAGCACCTGCACACACAAAAGCAAACACTTGCACCCAACGCAAATAAGAGGATTGTCAATCCTCTTACCGGTTATTTGCAAGGATTAATTCTGATAGTGATAGATAGATAAACTAAATTACTAAATAAAATAAAAGTAAATAAATTGCAGCAAGGTATTTTTTATTTTAATATATGATAAAAGTAGACCCGGGGGCCATAGTTTTCACTAGAGGCTTCTCTCTCGGGCGCAGAACATACGGTGGGTAAACAAATTACTGTTGGGCAATTGATAGAAAAGCAAATAATTATGACGGATTCATGGCAATGATCATGTATATAGGCATCACGTCCGAGACAAGTAGACCGACTCCTGCATGCATCTACTACTATTACTCCACCCATCGACCGCTATCCAACATGCATCTAGGGTATTAAGTATGAAACAGAGTAACGCCTTAAGCAAGATGACATGATGTAGACAAAGTAAACTCAAGCAATATGATTAAGCCCCATCTTTTTATCCTTAATGGCAACAATACAAATACGTGTCATGTCCCTTTCTGTCACTGGGATTGAGCACCGCAAGATTGAACCCATCACAAAGCACCTCTCCCATTGCAAGATAAACCAATCTAGTTGGCCAAACCAAATCGATAGATCGGAGGGAAATACAAAGCTATAATAATCATGCATAAAAGAGTTCAGAGAAGGCTCAAATATTTCTCATGAATAATCTGATCATAAACTCACAATTCATCGGATCCCAACAAACACACCGCAAAAGAAGATTACATCGGATAGAACTCCAAGAACATCGAGGAGAACATGGTATTGAAGATCAAAGAGAGAGAAGAAGCCATCTAGCTACTAGCTATGGACCCATAGGTCTGTGGTAAACTACTCACACATCATCAGAAGGGCAGCAAGGTTGATGTAGAAGCCCTCCGTGATCGATTCCCCCTCCGGCAGAATACCGGAAAAGGCCTCCAGATGGGATTGCGGAAGAATAGAGGCTTGCGATGGTGTAAAAGTTATTCGGGGTGGCTCTCTGTTGGTTTCTGAATATTTGAGAATTTATAGAAGTGGAATTAGGTCAAACGGAGCCACGAGGGCCCCACAAGGCATCAGGGCGCGCCCCCTGGGGCCGCACCCTGTTGCCTTGTGGAGACTTCGTGAACCTTCTGGCCTCCTCTCCAAGTCTCCAGGGGCTCATTTGTCTAGAAAAAAATATCCAAAAAGTTTCGTGGCATTTGGACTTCGTTTGGTACTGATTTCCTGAAAAACCAAAAACAAGCAGAAAACAACTACTGGCACTGGGCACTAGGTTAATAGGTTAGTCCCAAAAAATGATATATAATTGCATATCAAAACATCCAAGATTGATACTATAATAGCATGGAACAATCAAAAATTATAAATACGTCTGAGACGTATCAAGCATCCCCAAGCTTAATTCCTGCTCGTCCTCGAGTAGGTAAATGATAAAAACAGAATTTTTGATGTGGAATGCTACCTATCATGTTTCATCATGTAATATCTCTCTTACGGTATGAATAATAAGATCCGAATGATTCAAAGCAATAGTCTATAGTTTGACATAAAGACATCAATACTCAGGCATACTAATAAACAATCATGTCTTTCAAAATAAAAATGCTAAAGAAAGTTATCCCTACAAAATCATATAATCCTGTCATGCTCCATCTTCTTAACACAAAATATTTATCATGCACTACCCCGATGACAAGCCGAGCAATTGGTTCATACTTTTTAACGCGCTTCAGCTTTTTCAACCCCCCCGCAATACATGAGCGCAAGCCATGGATATAGCACTATGTGTGGAATAGAGTATGGTGGTAGAGATTAATAAGGGGAAGTCAAAAAGAAGAAGATAGTCTCACATCAACGAGGCTAATCAACGGTCTATGGAGATGCCCATCAATTGATGTCAATGCAAGGAGTAGGGATTGCCATGCAACGGATACACTAAGAGCTATAAGTGTATGAAAGCTCAACATGAAAACTAAGTGGGTGTGCATCCAACTTGCTTGCTCATCAAGACTTCGGGCATTTGAGGAAGCCCATCATTGGAATATACAAGCCAAGTTCTATAATAAAAAATTCCCCCTAGTATATGAAAGTGACAAAATAGGAGACTCTCTATATGAAAAACATGGTGCTACTTTGAAGCACAAGTATGGAAAAGGATAGTAACACTGCCCCTTCTCTCTTTTTCTCTCATTTTTTTGTGGGCTCTTTTTGGCCTCTTTTTTTTATTTCCTCACTGGGACAGTGCTCTAATAATGATGATCATCATACTTCTATTTACTTACAACTCAAAAGAAAATTACAACTCAAAACTAGAACAAAAATATGACTCTATAGGAATGCCTCTGGCGGTGTACCAAGATGTGCAATGATACTAGCGTAACATGTATAAAAAATGATGAACGGTGGCTGAGCCACAAATACTATGTCAGCTATATGATCATGCAAAGCAATATGACAATGACGATGTGTGTCATAAAAACGGAACGGTGGAAGTTGCATGGCAATATATCTCGGAATGGCTATGGAAATGCCATGATAGGTAGGTATGGTGGCTGTTTTGAGGAAGATATAAGGAGGCTTATGTGTGATAGAGCGTATCATATCACGGGGTTTGGATGCACCGGCGAAGTTTGCACCAACTCTCGATGTGAGAAAGGGCAATGCATGATACCGAAGAGGCAAGCAAATTGCGGAAAGGTGAGAGTGTGTATAATCCATGGACTCGAATTAGCCATAAAGAACTCACATACTTATTGCGAAAGTTTATTAGCCCTCGAAGCAAAGTACTACTACGCATGCCCCTAGGGGGATAGATTGGTAGGAAAAGACCATCGCTCATCCCCGACCGCCACTCATAAGGTAGAAAATCAAGAATAAATCATGCTCCAACTTCTTAGCATAACGACAGATCATACGTGCATGCTTCGGGAATCACAAACCTTAACACCAATATTCTTACTAAATCACAATTATCTACTAGAACCTCCCACATATTACCATCTTAATATCGCAAAACTATTGCAAGGAATCAAACTTATCATATTCAGTGATCTACATGAAAGTTTTTATTATATCCCTCTTGAATACCTATCATATTAGGACCAAGTACATAACCCGTGCATATTACCATTGCTATTCATTAGACTCTTAAAAATATATAAGTGAAGCATGAGAGTGCAACTATTTCTTTAAAATATAACCACTGCCGTGCTCTAAAAGATATAAGTGAAGCACTAGAGCAACTGCCTAGCTCAAAAGATATAAGTGAAGCACATAGAGTATTCTAACAAATCACGAATAATGTGCGTCCCTCTCAAAAAGGTGTGTTCAGCAAATATGATTGTGACAAACTAAAAAGCAAACAAACTATATCACAAGACGCTCCAAGTAAAACACATATCATGTAATGAATAAAAATATAGCTCCAAGTGAGTTACCGATAGATTGTAGACAAAAGAGGGGATGCCTTCCGGGGCATCCCCATGCTTAGACGCTTGAGTCTTCCTTGAATATTACCTTGGGGTGCCTTGGGCATCCCCAAGCTTAGGCTCTTGCCGCTCCTTATTCCTTTATCCATCGTAGTCTCACCCAAAACTTGAAAACTTCAGCACACAAAACTCAACAGAAACCTCGTGAGATCCATTAGTATAACAAACAAATCTTAAATTTTAGGTACTGTTGTAAATTGATTCATATTTAATATTGGCATAATACTACTGTACTCCAACTTCTCCATGACTCATACCCCCCGATACGATCCATAGATTCATCAAAATAAGCAAACTATGCAACAAAAACAGAATCTGTCTAAAATAGAACAGTCTGTAAAGATCTATTTAAAAGCCATACTTATATAACTCCAAAAATTCTGAAAAATTAGGATAACGTAAAAAATTCATATACCAATACTGTGTAAAAATTTCATATTTTTTTGACGTACAGTACAGAATTAAAATTCCAGCACTAGACGCAAAACTTTGTGTTTTCCAAACAGCATCAATTATACTATCATCAACATCATCCCAAAGGCATTACTTGGCACAAACACTAATTAAAACATAAAAATACAATCATAACAGAGGCTATAATTGTGTAAACACTCAAGAACATAAATTAAAAACAAAAAATTATTTTATTCATTGGGTTGCCTCCCAACAAGCGCTATTGTTTTATGCCCCTAGCTAGGCATAATGCATAGTTTCAAGTATTGTCATCCTTCAAGTTAATTCCATAGGTGGCCCTCATAATATATTCATAAGGTGCCTTAATTCTCTTTCTAGGTAAGTGTTCCATCCCTTTCTTTAATGTAAATTGAAATCTTATATTACCTTCTTTCATATCAATAATAACACCAATTGTTCGTAGAAAAGGCCTACCAAGTATTATGGGGCAAGAAGGATTGCATTCAATATCAAGAAAAATAAAGTCCATGGGCACATAATTTCTATTTGCAAGAATAAGCACATCTTTTATTCTACCCAAGGCCTTTTTAATAGTGGAATCCGCAAGCTGCAAATTAAGGGAACAAGGATCCATGTCGGTGAGACCTAGCACATCACACAAAGACTTTGGTATGGTGGAAACGCTAGCACCAAGATCACATAGAGCATTACATTCATAATCTTTAATTTTGACTTTAATAGTAGGTTCCCATTCATCTTGTAATTTTCTAGGAATTGATACTTCCAACTCAAGTTTTTCTTCATGCGCTTTCATCATGGCTTCTACAATATGTTTAGTGAAAGCTTTATTTTGTTCATATGCATTTGGTGAATTAATCATGGATTGCAACAACGAAATACACTCAATTAAAGAAAAACTATCATAATTCAAGTCCTTGTAATCCAAAGTAGTGGGTGCATTACTATTTAAAGTTTTGACCTCTCCAAACCCACTTTTTTCATTTTTATCATCAAGATTATCACCCTCCAAGCAATTGGGACTCCTTCTATCTAAAGTTGACTCTTCTCCAGTCCTTTTTTCATCAAGTTTTATATTACTAAATAATGATTCAATAGGAGTGACACCAATCATTTTAATATCCTCGTCATTACTAGATTATGACTCAGGTTTAGCAGCCATCCTATTCACTAGAGTTGTTTGTTTATCCGAGATTTTTCCTAGTAAATTTTCAGTATTAGCAAATTGAGCCTGAAGGTTGGATACTTCTAGAATAACATCTTCTAGTTGTTTATTAATAGCATCCAACAAGCTAGAATGTTCCTTAAGTTCTTTAGAAAAGAATTTATTTTGCTCTAATTGTGAAGACATAAAAATCTTAGTGACATTTTCAATTTCAGACAATATTTTGTCATAAAAACTATCGTGAAACCCCTCTAACGACATAATGGCACGACAAGCAAATAAAAATATTTTTGTGTTTTTGTAAAAAAAATAGAAGTGGGGGAGATGAAAACTAGAGGCAAATGCAAATAAAAGGTAAATAAAATAAATCCAAGTGGATGATAGTTTGTGCGAAGGTACTTGGTAATTTTGATGATGTCTCCCCGGCAACGGTGCCAGAAATTCTTCCTGCTACTTGTAGGCTGCGTTGGTATTTCCCCGAAGAGGAGAGGATGATGCAGTACAGTAGAGATAAGTATTTCCCTCAGTTAAGAACCAAGGTTATCAATCCAGTAGGAGAACCAAGCAAAATTCCGTTAAGCGCACCTGCACACACAAGAGCAAACACTTGCACCCAACGCAAATAAGAGGGTTGTCAATCCTCTTAGCGGTTATTTGCAAGGATTAAATCTTATAGTGGTAGATAGATAAACTAAAATACTAAATAAAATAAAAGTAAATAAATTGCAGCAAGGTATTTTTAGGTTTTTAATATATGATAAAGTAGACCCGGGGGCCATAGTTTTCACTAGAGGCTTCTCTCTCGAACACATAACATATGGTGGGTAAACAAATTACTGTTGGGCAATTTATAGAAAAGCAAATAATTTTGACGGATTCATGGCAATGATTGATAAACCACCAGTATAGGGGATCAATTGTAGCTTTTTTGATAAATAAGAGTGTCGAACCCAACGAGGAGCTAAAGGTAGAATTAATATTCCCTTCAAGTTCTATCGACCACCGATACAACTCTACGCGCACTTAACGTTCGCTTTACAACAAGTATGAAACTATTTTGTAGGTGATAGGATAGTTTTGCAAGAATAAAACTAGAAGTACTTTGCGAGAATAAAACTATGAGTAATTTGCAAGATAATAAAAGTTAGTTGTTTAGTAGAAAGCTTTTGTAGCACAAGAGAATGATTTGTCCATAGGCAATCGATAAGTAGACCGGTAATCATTATTGCAATTTTATATGAGGGAGAGGCATGAGCTAACATATTTTCCATACTTGGATCATATGCACTTATGATTGGAACTCTAGCAAGCATCCGCAACTACCAAAGATTATTAAGGTAAAACCCAACCATAGCATTAAGTATCAAGTCCCCTTTACTCCCATACGTAACAACCCCCTTACTCGGGTATGTGTTTCAGTCACTCATGCCACCCACTATAAGAGAATTATGAACGTATTGCAAACCCTATAGCGGGGATCCCTCACGCTTGCGCGACACGGAGGGCACCATAGGACAGCACCAAAATAAAACATACAACTCAAACCAATCACGATCATCAATCAACCCATAGGACAAAACGAATCAACTCAAACATCATAGGATGGCCACAAATCATTTGATAATAATATGTAGCATTAAGCACCATGTTTAAGTAGAGAATTACAGTGGGAAAAGAGAGGTTACACCGTTGCATAGAGGGGGGGGGAGAGTTGGTGTTGACGGTGGCGAAGTTGTTGATATAGATCGCCGTCACGATGGTTCCCCCGGCGGCGCTCCGGCGCCACCGGAAGAGAGGGGGAGAGAGCCCCCCTCCTTCTTCTTCTTCCTTGGCCTCCCCCCTAGATGGGAGGAGCGTTTCCCCTCTGGTCCATGGCTGCCATGGCGGTGGAGGGGCAGGAGCCCCTCCTAGATTGGATCTCTCTCTCTGTTTCTCTTCTGTTTCGCGTTCCTGGTTTCTGGCCTTTCACCGTTTCTTAAATTCCCGGAGATCCGTAACTCTGATTGCGCTGAAATTTTAACACGATTTTTTTCCGGATATTAGCTTCCTTGCGGCCGAAGAAGGGCACCAACCGACCTACGAGGGCCTCACGAGGCACCACGGCGCGCCGGACCCCCCCTGGCGTGCCCTGGTGCCTCGTGGGGCCCACGAGCACCGCCTTGTGTTGACTCCACCTCCCAAAAATCACATATATTCCAAAATAATTCTTCGTAAAATTTTATTGCATTTGGACTTCGTTTGATATGGATATTCTGCGAAGCAAAAAACATGCAACAAACAGGAACTGGCACTGGGCACTGGATCAATATGTTAGTCCCAAAAATAATATAAAATGTTGCCAAAAATATGTGAAAGTTGTAGAATATTGGCATGAAACAATCAAAAATTATAGATACGATGGAGACATATCAGCATCCCCAAGCTTAATTCCTGCTCATCCTCGAGTAGGTAAATGATAAAAAAGATAATTTTTGATGTGGAATGCCACCTAGCATAATCTTGATCATATAATTCAATCATGGCATGAATATTAAGACACGAGTGATTCAAAGCAATAGTCTATAATTTGATATAAAGACATCAATACTCAAGCATACTAACAAACAACCATGTCTTTCAAAATATCAACGCTAAAGAAAGTTATCCCTAGCCCATTATGCTCAGTCATTGATCCATTCATGAAACACACTCAACATTAACTACACCCAATGCACAAGTATGACAATAGTGCTCTCCAGTTGGTGCTTTATAAGAGAAGATGGATACTCAACAAAAATAAAAATGCATAAAAGTAAAATAGATAGGCCCTTCACAGAGGGAAGCAGAGATTTGCAGAGGTGCCAGAGCTCAAAGCTTAAAATAGAGAGATAAAATTATTTGAGAGGCATGCTTTTCCTGTCAACGAAAATGACCGAGAGTTCCCAACATCTTCCATGCTAGACACATTATAGGCGGTTCCCAAACAGAAAATAAAGTTCATTTCCTTTCCACCATTCTTTCACAATCCATGGCTAGCCGTATCCACGGGTGCCTTCCATACCAACACTTTCCAAGGAATTTTGTTATTATTATTTTTGATTTATTGTGGGACTGGGCATCCCTATTACCTGCCACTCTCTCGTGCAATGACAAGTGAATAAACACTCATCGTGAGAATAACACACCTAGCATGGAAAATATGGGCACTCGGCGTCGTACGATTCTTCCGAAAGCTCTCAGATGTCAGCAATTGAGTGGCGCGCACCGGGTTGGACTGGGAAAGCCTGCGCTTGTATTAAGGGGGCTAGGTCTGCTCACCGGCCGCGTTCGCAATGCGCAGGATTGCAAAGGATGATTGGCCCATGACACCTTCGCATTTAGGAGATAGACCGGCGTGCTGGCCTCTCTGTTGAGCCTAGGTAGGACTACGGTGTGTCGATCAGCCGAGGCAGGGCATGACCCAATAAAAGTGTGTCCGGCCAGAGTTAATCGAGCGTGTTGGGCAAGTTGGTGCACCCCTGCAGGGAAGTATATCTATTCGAATAGCCGTGTCCACGGTAACGGACGCTCAGAGAGTATACCGATCTACTACAACTAGAACTGGATACTTGAGTTACTAAACTGATATGTTGGCTCCGGGATCGCTTTCTCGCAGGGAGACGAGGAAGGATCTCTGGGCGTTGTTGCTACTACTTACTACTTTACTATGTACTAATCTGCACTCTTCTAATGCTGCAAGATGCTGCAAGTTGCTAGTCTTCGATAGGCTAGGCTTTCCCCCTTTTCTAGCATTTCTGCAGTCTAGTCCACTGATACCGCCCTTTCACTTTATACCGATGCATAAATAGAATAGTTCTGATGTAAGTCTTGCGAGTACTTTGGATGAGTGCTCACGGTTGCTTTGCTTCCCCTTTTTCCCCATACCCGATTGCTGTGACCAGATGACGGAGCCCAAGAGCCAGTTGCTCCTGCTGACGACTACTACTACCCTACCGGTGGAGCCTACTACTATGTGGAGACCGACGACCAGGAGTAGGTTTGGAGGCTCCCAGGCAAGAGGCCTGCGCCTTTTCGATCTAGTGTCGTTGGTTTGCTCAGCCTTCTTAAGGCAGACTTGTTTAACTTTTATGTCTGTACTCAGATATCTGATGCTTCCGCTGATGCTTGTATGACTCGAGCTTATGTATTCGAGCCCCCGAGGCCCCTGGCTTGTAATATAAAGCTTGTATGACTTTTATTTGTGTTTAGAGTTGTGTTGTGATATCTCTAAGTGAGTCCTTAGGCTTTATCGTGTGCATTTGCGTGTAGGATTAGTGCATGATTAAGTCGGGGGCGTCACACCGGCACTGCTGATGTAATGGTGGCAAGGTCCCCTTGGGCGACTGGCGGTCTGCGCGATAAGGCATCCGCGGCTCGGTTATCCACTCCTTTTTTGTAGAGGATGCGGTAACGCAGCCCGAGCAGTTTGGCCATGATCTTCTGCTGTCAGGGGATTGCAAGCCGTTGGTCTTCCAGACGGATCAAGCTTCCCTGATCTGTATGCACTGTAAACTCATCATTCTGGAGGTACGCCCGCCAATGGTCGATCGCTAGGAGAATTGCCAGCCCTTCTTTCTCATAAGTAGAGAGCATGCGGTTCCGTGGTCCCAACTCACGACTGAGGAAACCAATCGGGTGCTTCTCCTGGGATAGTACATCACCGATCCCTTGGTCGCAAGCATCTGTCTCCAACTCGAATGTTTTGGTGAAGTTTGGTAAGGCTAGGACAGGGGATGTAACTAGCACCTGCTGGAGCGCCCTGAAGGAGGCTTCTTCGAGCTGAGTCCATCGAAACACCACATTCTTCTTCAGGAGGTCAGTGAAAGGGCGGCAAATTACTGCGAATCCTTTGACAAATTTTCGATAGTAGCCCGCGAGGCCCAAGAAGCCGCGGACCTCTTTCACACAGGTGGGAACTGGCCAATTCTGCACTGCTCTGATGTTCCTGGTATTTGTCCGTACATCTTCACCACTGATTTCGTGGCCAAGATACAGTAGCCGGGGTCGAGCAAAAGAGCACTTGCTGCGCTTGAGTTTGAATTGGTTCTCCTGAAGCAGCTGAAAGACTTGCCGAAGTAAGGCTACATGCTTCTCCTTGTCTCGGTTGTGCACCAAGATATCATCGATAAAGACTAACACGCCATGACGTAGCAAGGGTGCCAACATCGTGTTCATCCCACCCTGGAAAGTAGCTGGACCCCCTGTCAAACCATATGACAACACCTTAAACTCGTAGTGACCATGGTGGGTCTTGAAGGCTGTCTTATGTGCGTCCTCCGGCTTCATGCGTATCTGGTGATAGCCCGCGCGTAGGTCCAGGCTAGTGAACAAACATGAACCAGCTAGCTCATCGAGTAGCTCCTCAATGACCGGCAGAGGGAACCTATTCTTGATGGTGATCGCATTGAGATGCCGATAATCGATGCAGAACCTCCAGGTCAAATCCTTTTTCTATATGAGTAGGACTGGCGACGTAAACGGGCTCGAGCTGGGCTGAATCAACCCCTGAGGCAACATCTCTGCAACTTGTTGCTCCACCTCATCCTTCTGGGCTGGACTGTGCCTGTAGGGCCGTATGTTGACAGGTCTTGCACCAGGCACCAAAGGAATAGAGTGATCGAAGGAGGGTTGGGGCGGCAGGCCTTTGGGTTCATCAAACAAGGCTGTGTACTGATCCAGGAGCTCAGCGATCTCTGGTGGAATCGGAGGGTCGTTGTGACGCCCCCGACTCGACCGTGCACTAATCATACATGCAAATGCGCACGATCAAGCCCAGGGACTCACGGGAAGATATCACAACACAACTCTAGACACAAAATAAGATAATACAAGCTTTATATTACAAGCCAGGGGCCTCGAGGGCTCGAATACATAAGCTCGAGTTACACAAGAGTCAGCGGAAGCATCCGTATCTAAGTACAGACTTAATTAGACAAGGTCGCCTTATGAAGGCTGAGCAAAACAACGACATCTAGATCGAAAAGGCGCAGGCCTCCTGCCTGGGAGCCTCCTAAACTACTCCTGGTCGTCGGTCTCCACGTAGTAGTAATCTCCGTCGGGGTAGTAGTAGTCGTTGACGGGGTCAGCTGGCTCCGAGGCTCCGTCATCTGATCACAGCAATCGGGTATGGGGAAAAAGAGGCAGCAAAGCAACCGTGAGTACTCATCCAAAGTACTCGCAAGACTTACATCAGATCTATTCTAATTATGCATCGGTATCAAATGAAGGGACTGTATCTATGGACTAAACTGCAGAAATGCCAGAATAGAGTGGAAGGCCTAGCCTATCGAAGACTAGCATCTTGCAGCGTCTTGCAGCATTAGAAGAGTGCAGATTAGCAGCATATAATAAAGCAATGAGTATGTAGTAGCAAAGCCTAGAGATCCTTCCTCGACTCCCTGCGAGAAAGCGATCCCGGAGCTAACATATTATTAAGTTCCACAAGTATCCAGTTCTAGTTGTAGTAGATCGGGATACAACACTAAGCGTCCTGTTACCGTGGACACGGCTATTCGAATAGATAACTTCCCTGCAGGGGTGCACTACTATTACCCAACACGCTCGATTAACTCTGGCCGGACACACTTTTCTCGGTCATACCCGGCCTTGGCTAATCGACACGACGTAGTCCTACCTAGGCTCCGCAGAGAGGTCCCCGCCGGTCTACATCCTTAGCGCTCAGGGGTCTTGGGCCCATCACCCTTTGCACTCCGGGTCGTTGCGAGCAGGGTGATCCAGGGACCACCTTTGTCATGGATGGCGCCGACCCGGCGTGCCGCAATGCTGAACTGGACGTCTGACAGAGCTTTCGGCTGATACATACGGCGCCGAGGGCCCCATTAAACCATTATCCCGCGTGGTGGTAGTGCGTATAGGCCAGTGGCCAACTCAGATCAAATACCCAAATCCATTAGTGAATTATTAGGAGCTTGCAGAGATGGCCAGTGCTTCGGCCGTTCCGACTAGGTATCTCGTGGACCACGACCAGGGACTAGGCCCACCTCTCTCTTAGGTAATCTCCGCCTGCCCTGTCGCTCCGACTACATTGTAAGTTCCGTGTCGGCTGTCGGGACAAGTCCCGAGCTACCACCACATCCTGGGTGGTACCGCTATCCGCCAGCCGCCACAGGACTCTCTCGCGGGTACCCTTGGGGTCGGCCCGACTTCAACATTATCTCGCGGGTGCTCTTGGAGCCGACCCGTCTTTAACAATGGTCTGAGGTGAAGGTCAAAGTACCCGTGTGTCCATAACATCATGGGGAATCCGAGGAATCACCCTCAATGGATTCCCACTCGATGCAACCGTCAAGGTGAACTTGGAGGAATCACCCTCGATGGGTTCACACTTGAGGGGCTGCACGACAGAGGCCTCATCGGAGGTGGTGAAAGAGGAATCACCCTCGGTAACCCACAACCGACTAGCTACGCTACAGAGATATCATCAGGAGTGAGGTACGAGGTATCACCCTCGGCACTCGATAGTAGCCCTGCGGACTCGTACAACTAAGGGGTGTGCGGTGCTGTGTTCGGTCTCTGTACATCGATCACACTGATCGAGTCACCGGTGGTAAAGCATGGAAAGAAGGACAAGGGTGTGGGGCCACTGATGGATCACTAACCAGCCTATACTAAGCATTTAGGTCAACAGGTAAAGTATCAACAACAGGTTACGAAATCAGGCTATGCATCAGAATAGGAGCAATCAATTACAGTAGCAAAATCTAATGCAAGCATGGGAGAGAAAGAATGGGCGATATAGGAATGATCAAGGGGGTTTTGCTTGCCTGGTTGCTCTACAGACAGAACGGATCTTCAATGAAGTAGGCGTTCACCGGATCATCAGCGGTCTCGGAGTCTACCGGAGAGAAGAGGGGGAGGAAACAAATAAATACAAAGCATACAAATGCAATCACAGAGCATGACATCGCAAAAATGCAATGCATGGGTGACTTAATGCAGCTCTAACCATTTTAGCTAATTTAGGATTTAAATTAGAATTAATTACCGAAGGTCATGCACTATTCATCTGCCAGAAACAGGCCTAAGTTACAGGTTCACCTACTTAGAGGAATCTAACATGAATGTAGATGACATAAACGGATTCGTTAGATTTTTCTGATCAACTTTCATATAGAAAACTTTTTTCATCTGACTTACGAATTATTTTCTATGATTTTTCAAAGTTTAAAGGATTTTTTGGATTTTCTGATTTATTATTAATTCGAATTATACCAGACAGAAAAGGCTGGGTGCACCCGGTACAGTGCACACACATGTGCACCAGAGGCTGACAGTGGGACCAGTCAACTGCCCAGTCAGCAGTTGACTGGTCCACTTTTGACATGTCAGCAGGTCCTGCGGGACCCACGTGTCAGTGACTCAGCTAATTAAATCGGTTCTAATTTAAACCCTAACTACTTTAGTTAGCGGCCAGGGGCCCACTGTCAGTGAGAATTAGTGACAGATTAGCACTAATTAAGCGAGCTGACACGCGAGACCCACATGCATGCACAGTCAGCACGTTGACCATGGTCAACGCGGTCAACGGGACCCACCGAGGCCACTGGCGGTGACCCAGGGTGGACCCCGCACGGCGCCAGGTCAGCGGCGGCACTGGAGTAGCTCCGGTGAGCCATGAACGCGGCGGAGCGGCTCGGGTCTGTGCCGGAATCTCGCTGTGGTGGCTCATTTGCGACGCGGCCGGGCACGTTCGAACGGGTGGACGACGCCGCGTTGAACGGTGGCACTGGCCGAAGCTGGGGGTGCCGGCGACGAGGCCAACGGCGGCGATGCTACGGCCTACGATGGAAACGGCGACACGGTGCGGTTCCGGGCAAAACAAAGGGCCGGGGAAGGTCTACGCATGTGTGCGAGCTCAGTGCACAACGACACGCTGGCGTTTGGGCACCGGAACGTTGCCGGCAACGAGCATGGCGGCGTTGAGCTCGGCCACGCCGAGAACGATGGCTAGGGAACGAAACGATCGCAACTAGGGGGAGGGAGATGCTCATAGCTCACCTAGGGAGCACACGGCGGCTCTGTGAAAGCTTAGGAGCAGCAGGCCGACAGGGGCGGAAGAAGATCACCGGCGACAGTGAGGTTGCTGACGAGCTCGATCCGGTCGTCGTAGAGCTCCCCGAGGCGTGGCGGTTGGGGCAAACGACGCGCGGTGTCGAGGTGGAGCGGTGGGACACGAAGAGGCGTCGAGGAGGGCTTGTTGGCCACGGCTATGGCGGCGCTGTGTCGTCGGTGGCGCTCGGGCGATGGGGGAGAGGAGAGAGCGAGCGATGGAGAGGGGAGGAGGGGCGGCGGAGGCGTCCAGGGGCTCGAGGGAAGGCTCGGCCTTATCCCCTCGCCCACCTGCTCGTCGCCGTGGCGGCCAGTGGCCGGAGCCGACACGCCCTAGCCACGCGCGCGGTGACACGGAGGGGGAGCAGGTAGACAATGCTGTAGAGTGGGCTGGGCCACACACTGTAGCTTTGGGCCTTAGTACACAGTAGGGTTTTATTTTTCCTTTTTCCTTTTCTGTTTCTGGTTTTCTCTTTACTCTCTGTTTTGTAATTCTTTTAGCACTAGTTGACTTTTGTAAAATGTGCAGTTGGTCCCAATAATTAATATGTATTATTCCTCACTGCCACAAAAAGTTTGGGGGTGATTTGAATTCATTTGAATTTTGAATTGCATTTAAAAGAGTCAAAATGGTGCTGTTGTTGCTGTTTTTGAACTTCTATGGGTTGTTCAAGAGTTTTAGTGATGTTCTTTTCCTGAAAATATATTGTTATGAAATATTTACTAAAACATGAACTTTTTAGTTCTTAGTTTTGAGCAACTTTTAATTCCACTTTTAATTTGACTTTAATCTAGTGATGGAATTAGAAATGAGATATGTATTTGGCATGATCAAGCATTGCTTAACAAGATGACTTGGCATTACGATGTGGGACCACTGTAGCATAATACAGGGGGTGTTACAGTCGTCCATGTCATCTGCCACGGTACATAATTTCACCACCTTTGCCACTGCTGTCTGCTGCAACAACTCGTGCAGTTCAGCTCCCGAGATCATCTGACATTGGGTGACATCTGCCCGGGCCCCACATAACTGCACTTCGCGTCCGTCATGCTGAAAAGCCATCATCTTCTCCAACCAATGTACTTTCATCGGGCTATGGCGTGCTAACCAGTAGATCCCCAAAATGACATCATAACTGCCAAGCGGCAACACTCTGAGATCAGTGGTGAAGTTAATCCCATGTGAACGCCATTGGCACGCTGGAATCTCTTGGTCAGAATGAAGGATACCACCATTCGCCACGCGCACGGACAGAGTTCGCTGGGCGGGCTGGACCCCTTGAAGGCGGGCAGCCAAAGCAGAGCTAACAAAACTGTGTGAGGACCCGGAGTCCACAAGGATCAGCACCTCCCTGTCCTGTACCCAGCCATGCAGTCGCATGGTCGTTGGAGCTTCTGCGCCTTCGATTGCAGCTTTGGAGAGAACACAACAGTCTGCATCGCTTTCAGTTGCTTCCGTGGATGGTGCTTGTTGAGCCGGTACTTGCAGCATCTCGATAAGCTCTTCCACCACATGAAGTTGTACGGTAGGCGCACAACGGTGCTCACGGCTCCACCGTTCGCCACAAGTGAAGCAGAGCCCCTTGGCGCGCCGGTAGGCCCGAAGAGCCGCCAGCTTGTCGTCGGGTGGTGGCGTACGGTTGATCTCCGGCGGGCGCGGCTCCAGTGCCGGGCCACTCTGTCTTGCCGGTGGTGGTGGTGGCAGGGGCAAGGCCATGCGAGGTATCGCCCGGCCCCCAGTCGAGCTTGGTGGCGTTACTGGGTGGCGCCTGTCGTCCCGACGCAGTGCCTCGACCACCTCTTCCTGCAAACAAGCGAGATCCACAGCAGTATCCAATGTTTGTGGGCGATGCAAAATAACTGCAGCACGAATATCACGTTGCAATCCCTCCATAAACTGAGTGACAAAAAATGCTGGATCCCACGAGCTATGATGAGCAAACAGGTTATGCATCAGCTGAGTGAATTGCTCAGCATATTTAGTAACAATGCCTGTCTGTCGCAAGCGATTGAACTGCCGAAGCAAATTTTGAAACTCCTCCCGACCAAATTGCGTACAGATGGCAGATGCAACCCCCCCCCCCCCCCACAAACACTCCTGGTAATGCAAATGAGCTTGCGACGACTGTAGCCACGACAGTGCGCCGTCAGTGAAATACATCGCCGCACAACTAACCCGTGTGCCTGGACTCAGAGTGCACACCCGAAAATAAGCCTCACATTTCAGACGCCAGGCACGCGGATTGGTTCCATCAAACAGCGGAAAATCAAACCGTGGCGGTGGTGGCAATCTATGGTACCCCCGGTCCCCCGCGAACGCTTGCTCACCGGAATTATAGAACTTAGATGTACCAGTGGCCGGAGGCAATCGTGGGGTGGTGACCTCCCTCGACGATTTCCCCTGAGGATCTGATGACACGCCGTGGCCAGCGGGCCCATGAGTTGCATCGCCGCGAACGAGCACCGGATCGCCCGTGCTTGAGTGCGTCGCGTTCACCGCGAGAGGCAGTAGGGGTGGTACATCGGCGAGACGAAGTGGTGGAGGCGCCGCCCTTGCCTGGTCGCTGGACTTGGCCTTGTCGCCGATCTGGACGCGCAGGGTGCCCATTTCCGCCCGCAAATCCGCTACCGACTGCTCAATGGAGGGCCTCCATCCTTGCAGATCAAGGACAACTGGGTGGATGTCGTCGATCTTGGCCGTGAGAGCCCCGATCGCGGCGGTGAGATCCGCCAGCGCCTTGGTATGTTCTTCCATCTCCGCAGCCTTGGCCAGCCGCGTTTGGATGATCGACGGAAATCAGCCGGCCAGATTTGGAAGGGTGGAGAAAAATTTCTTGTGGTGGAGCTAGAGGCTCTGATACCAATTGCTATGGTCCCGCTATTATCTTCACTCGAATTCACCAAAGGATACAAGGATTGTAGCAGATACTAGGGTTCTAGAGGAAGAATTGGGGATAGGGAAGAGAGCCGCCGCTGTTCCAGAGTTCAGTTTCTCCACACCTCACGCAGGAGGGGATCGGTGCCTACTTAACCCTACCCACTGTGTCCCACTCGGGGCCTGAATAGCGCTTGTTGGGCTGGGCCTGGCGACGAGGTCGTTCCAGCCCAGAGGCCGTAGGGGTGGTCGAGTCCGCCTTGCTGTCAGTTGGTGAGGCCCGAGGGACAGAGGCCGTAACAGGTTCTTATATACGTAGTTACTTTCTTGTTATAATTATCGTCGTTGTCGTGGTTATTTCTCGTATAGTTACCTTCTTGTTACAATTGTTGGCCAAAATGGAGTTTTATATGCACGGCGGTGAACATACATACGGTCGTGAACACTTATAACAATGTGATAAATGTAATATACATATATGCGAGAAGTTTCTCTAAAGAGCGTGCAAAAGATGAGAAACCACTAAGCATAAATGGATGATTTGTACTACTCATTGCATGTCCAGAGGATGGGCGATTTTGAAATTGCCTCTGGCGACCGCGAGGGCGAATGCACGGGCGACTCCGCCGCTGCCGGCCCGAGCGTCGCGCCCGCTGGTGGGTCGCCGCCTCCGCCCCTCCTTCCCCGTCCGTCGCCCCCCTGCCCGAGCTGGCCGCCGCCCCGGCGAAGCTCCGCTGGGCGGACCTCGCGGAGGAACCCGAGTCCCCCCGTCTCCCCGGCCGTCCTGCCCCCTCCTCCCTCGCTCACCCGGCGTTGCCCCGCGGAGATGGCGGACCAGCCCACCTCGGTGCTGGCTCGGACCCCGTCTCGCGGCGGCGTCGTGGCTCCCGGCCGGTGTGCTCCATGAGCACCCCCGGGGTCAAAGCGATGGCCTTGAGGGGGGGTGGTCGACGCCGACGGTCCTGGGGCGTTTCCGACCGCTCGGACCTGGGCTTGGCCCGCTCCTCGTGGCGCCTCCCCTCTCTGGCCGCTCCTCCCCTGCCGGCGGCCGTTGCGCCGGCCCCCTGCCCTCCGCCCACCCCGCCCGCGCCGGTCGTCGGCCGCAAAGTTGCCTTTCGGCCCTTCATCGTGGCTCCCTCTCCCTCCTCCTCCCTCGACCCCCCTCCCCCGGCTCCGGTCGCCCGCGGCTTGCCCTAGCCTGGTCACCGGCGCTGGCGGCGGCGGTGCCATTCGACGCTGGGGTGGGTGAAGCCACCTCGGTTGTCCCGGTCCGCAACCCGGTGGGTCTGCAGCTGCTGGGCCGTGAGCCGGTGGGCCATGCCCCGTTGGGCCGCCTCCCCCTGGCCTCCCGCGCGCTGGGCCTCCCTGCCAGGGTCGGGCCCCCCCGCCTGCTGGACCGGCCCAGCGTCCTCCCGTGCCCTAGATCGGGAGGCGTCTGGCCCCCATATGGCTTCCCTCCCCCCCGACAGCCGCCCCCTGCTCCCACCTCCCCCGAAAGCGCTCCCTTCCGCCGCGCAACCCTCCGTCCCGGCCCGTCTCCCCCCCTCTACCCCTCCCATCGCGCCATTGGGTGAGGCCATGCCATGGGATTGGCTCGACGGGGTTCGCGCCCCAAGCGTCGTGCGGATGATCGCTGGGAGGCTCCCCGCCCCTCGCCGGACGCGCTGCGCCACGAGGAGGACTTGCGCCGGTAGCTCTCGGGCCGCGACGGACGCCGCTCCCCTCCTCCCCGCGTGGACCGCCGGTCCCCCACCCGCGCAAGCCGCCGCTCTCCTCCTCGGGATGACCGGAGGAGCCGGTCTCGGTCGCGCTCGCCACCTCCCGCTGCGGAGTGGCGGGCTGCCCGCCGCCGCTCGCCGCTCGCCTTCCCGCCGAGACCCGGCCTTGCCTCCTCGCCCTCCGGCCCAGCCGCCGGCTGCACCGACCCGCCGGTACCAGCCCCCTCATGCTGCTTAGGCGGCTGCTGCGAGCGGCTCGGGCAACGGTCAGGGCCGTGGCCGCCCGGGTGCCAAGAAGAAGCGACGTCGGGGCCAGACATGGGCTGCGGCCGCTACTGCTCCGGTTCCCGGGGCATCCTCCGCGCCTGGCCCCACCTCCGCTCCCGCGCCCTCTGACGCCACGTGCTTCAACTGTGGCGTCGCCGATCACTCTCAAGTCAACTGCACCAACCCCCCGTGCTGCTTCATATGCCAGGACCCCGGCCACCCCGGGTTGCTTTGTCCGGACCGCCCCATCTCCGAGGAGCTGATGATGTACGGCCATGGCATCGAGGGTTCGGCCTTTTTTCACATCGAGGTGCCGGACATTCCCCCTCCCGCTCCCTCACTCCTGGCGGTGGTGACGGTGTTGGGCGAGGGAGTGGCCTCCCTCGAGATGCTGGAGGCCGAGCTCAACCACTTGTGCCGTTGTCAGTGGGAGTGGCAGGTCACCCCGACCGCGGCCAACGTCTTCACCGTGCTGTTCTCCGACGCCGTCAGCCACGGCCTTTGCACCCACAGTGCTGAGATCACCCTTGCCCTCAACAAGTTGGTGGTCGACATCTCCGAGCCGGTCCGCGACCCCAAGGCGGTGGCTGTTCTTGACACGGCGTGGATCCTCATCTCTGGCCTCCCCGACATTGCGAGATCTGAGCGTGTCATTCGTAACATGTCTCGGTTCCTCGGCAAGGTGGTCGTGGTGGACGAGCTCTCACTCCGCAAGGAGAAGGAGGTCCGCGTCAAGGTCAAGTCCCCCGACATCTCCAAGCTGCGTGCCACCATCCGGATCTTCTTCAACGACCAGGGCTACGACATCCGGATCGCGCCAGAGCCCCCGAACCACGTGGGTCGCCCCCGCTTCTTCGACGATGGCCACTTTGGGGGTGGCCCGAGTGGGGATGGTGACTACCGTGGCCGCCACCGTCGCCACTCCCGCCACTCCGATGATGATGGTGACTACTCGAAGGACAGGCGGTCCCCCTCGCCCGACCCCCCGGCCCCGGCTCCCGCTCGTAGTGGCGGGCCAGGCGGTCGGACTCACGCTGCCCTGCCTTCTACGGCCCCCTTAGCATCTCCGGACCGGTTCGCGGGGGGGGGGGAGTGACACCTCCAGTGTGGGCATGCTTGTGTTCCCCGCGTCCTCCCCCCGCTCGCCGGTTGCGGTGCCGCCCCTCGACCTCCCCGTCTCTGGCACTATGGATGTGCCCGAGGGGCCCCTCCCGCCTGCTGCCTCCGACCCGGACTCCTCGACCGTCGCTCCGCCCGTGATCCCTGCTGGAGAGCTCCAGCTGGACCTCCCCCCTCCCCCGGAACCTCTTCCGATCGCCGAGGGGGACGTCCCGCTCCTGCTGGACCCGGCCGCTCCAGTGCCCCTCTGCTCGGCTTCACCTCCTGCGGCACCGCCTGCCTCCGCCCTCATCTCCGTGGAGCTTCAGCCCGAGGCCCCCTGTCCTCCCCGGCAGCTGTGTCCGTGTTGGTGGCCTCGGTGGTGACCACTCCGGTGGCTTCCCACCCCCACCCGCCGCGGACCGCAGCTTACTCCAGGCGGGGCCGGTCGGTTTCAACTCCGGTGACTGCCTCCCGCCGCAGTGCCCGAGTCGAGGCCTCTCGGCCGGCTGGCAGCCCAGCTTTGCCCATCCCCGAGCGGGCGGAGCTGCGGGCTGCTGCCCGGAACCTCGAGACAGGTACCCCACCACCCCCAGCTAGTTCTTCAAATTGCTCTTTCTCCGCTCTCGAGTCGATCCCGTTGGGTCACCTGGCGAAGGTGGCATCGGACTCTGCGATCATTTTCAGGGGGGAGGTGGCTCCCCCCTTAGTCCAAATCGAGGCTATCCGCGCCCGTGAGATCCTCGACGGGAAGCTTGCGGAAGCTCGTGCCCGTTTGAGCCGCCCCTCCTCCTCGCATGACCCCGCTCCTCCCCTCCCGGCCCCTTCCTCGGCTGTGGTGGCGGAGGTCCGCGGCCGCACCCGTTCCCGTACTGCATCTCTACGCGCCCAGAGTGCCTCTCTTGTTTTGGGGTCAAGCAGCCCCCCGATGGCGCCCTGATGCGGGCTCTCTTCTGGAACCTCCGCGGCTTTGGCCAAGATGGTCGTCACCGCCAGCTAGTGGAGTACATGCGTGATGAGCGGATTGACATTGTGGCCATCCAAGAAACCTTGCGTACGGAATTCTCCCTTTCCGAGCTGGAACGCTTGAGCCCCCACCTGTTCGCATGGCACTGGCTCCCTTCTAGTGGGACTACCGGCCATTCGGGTGGCATCCTTCTTGGTGTCAAGGATGCCACATTTGAGGTGGGGAGTATGGACCGTGGTGAGTTCTTCGTTAGCATGGAGATTTTCGAGCGTGCTCTCAACTTCAAGTGGGAGATCATCGTCGTCTACGGCCCCGCTGACCACTGGCGCTCGGCCGCCTTCCTTGACGAGCTCAGTCGGAAGGTGTCCTCTGCCCAGTTGCCCGTGGTGCTCGGCGGCGACTTCAACCTCATCCGTTCTCCTGAGGAGAAGAACAACGACCTCATCAACTTCCCTCGTATGCAGCTTTTCAATGACTGCATTGCTGATCTCGGCCTCCGAGAGCTAGATCGGGTTGGTGCCAGGTTTACCTGGACCAACCGTCAGTCCGACCCGACGCGATCTGTCCTTGATCGCGTCCTAGTCTCCCCGGAATGGGAGTTGCGGTGTCCTCTCGCCTCCCTTCGGGCCATCACGCGGATTGGTTCGGATCACGTCCCGCTCCTCCTGTCCTCTGTGGACGAGCGCCCTCCCATCCCCTCTCGGTTCCACTTCGAGACATTCTGGCTTAACCAGAATGGGTTTGTCGAAGCTGTTCGCGACCGGTGGGTGGAGGCTCGGGCTCACCCACACCGGACCCCCTCTGCGGTGGACTCCTGGCACTTCTGCGCCAAACGGTCTCGCCAGTTCATGAAGGGTTGGGGAGCCAACCTTGGTCGCGATCTGCGTGAGCACAAGCGCGCCCTCCTGGTCTCCATCATGGCTCTTGACATCCGCGCCGACTCCTCGGGTTTGTCTGCTAACGAGTGGCTGCTCCGCTACGATTTGGAGGATCAGCTCTCGGTCATCTACTCGGACGAGGAGGCTTATTGGCGCATCCGTGGGACCCAGAAGTGGGTGCTCAAGGGCAACGCCAATACCGCGTATTTCCAGGCCATTGCCAATGGCCGGCGGCGTCGCAACTCCATTCCCCTCCTTTGGGACGGGGACACCCTCCTCCAGCGCCCCTGCGACATCCGCGCCCACGTTGACGGCTTCTACAAAGCCCTCTTCTCCGCGCCCCCTCGGGGCGGCCTTGCTCTGGCCCACGACTTCTGGGCTGGCCCCCAGCTCGTCTCCACTGAGGAGAACGCGGCCCTCACGGCCCCCTTCTCCGAGGACGAGGTTTGGCTCGCTATCAAAGGCATGAATCCATCCTCGGCCCCGGGCCCCGATGGTCTCCCGGTCAAGTTCTTCCAGACCTTCTGGAATGTCATCAAGCCGGAGGTCATGGCCCTTTTCGAAGAGTTCTATGCTGGCTCCATCGACCTCAACCGCCTGAACTTCGGGATCATCTCGCTCATCCCCAAGGTGCCCGGAGCCTCTGACATCCGGCAGTTTCGGCCCATCACGGTGATTAACGTGATCTTCCGTATTCTGGCCAAAGGGTACGCCAATAGGGTGACCCTGCTTGCTGACCGCATCACCCACCCCAACCAGACGGCCTTCATTCGCGGCTGGTTCATCTTGGATGGGGTCTTAGTCTTTCATGAAGTCCTTCATGAGGTTCGCTCGAGGCATCTCAAGGCGGTCTTCTTGAAGATTGACTTTCATAAAGCCTATGACACGGTATGCTGGTCCTTCCTTCGGGAAGTGTTACACCGGAAAGGGTTCGACGATCGCTGGGTTACTCGGGTCATGTAGATGGTCTCTTCTGGGCGGACTGCTGTGAACATTAACGGCGAGATCGGCCCATACTTCCCCACCCTATGTGGGGTTAGACAGGGTGACCCCTTCTCCCCCTTCTTGTTTAACATGGTGGTTGATGCCCTCGCCTCCATCCTTGACAAGGCGATGGCGGCTGGCAATATCCATGGGATCGTCCCGCATTTGGCTGGCGGCCGTGGGATCTCCCTCCTCCAGTATGCCGACGACACCATCATATGGTGGAAGGCTCTGACGTTGACATCTCCAACCTCAAATTCCTCCTCCTGTGCTTCCAGCAGATGTCCGGTCTCAAGATCAACTTCGACAAGAGCGATGTGATGGTCTTAGGTTACTCCCCTTCCGAGTCCCAGAGCATCGCCGACCGCCTCAATTGCCGTCTGGGCGCCTTCCCCACGACCTACTTGGGGATTCCCATTAGCGACTCTCGGCTCTCTGTCGCCGAGCTCCGCCCCTCGGTTGCCAAGCTCCAGCTTCGTATCGAGCCTTGGCAGGGGCGGTGGCTGTCCAAGGCCGCCCGGACGATCCTCATCAACTCATCGCTGTCTAGTATGCTTCTGTTCCTCATGAGTTTCTACAGCCTCCATGAGACCCTGCACCAGGAGATCGCCAAGGTCCAGGCTCGATTCTACTGGGCGGGTGAGAACAACAAGCAGAAGTACCATATGGTTAGCTGGACCGACATCTGCAAGCCTCGCGACCAGGGAGGCCTCGGGATCATGTGCTCCAAACGCATGAACATCGCCTTGCTGTCCCGGTGGCTTTGGCGCATCGCTCGTGGTGAGGGCGGCCTATGGCTTGACATCATCCGGAATAAATACCTGCATGGTCAACCGCTCGCCTTCTGTCAGCGGTCTGGCGGCTCGCAATTCTGGCAGTCCGTCGTCCGGCTGCTCCCGGTTCTCCGCATCGGAACCTCCATCTCGGTGGGCTCCGGCGTGGCTACCCTGTTTTGGTTCGACCGCTGGGCTGGTGATCTCCCCTTCCCGACCTGTTCTCCATCGCGGATGATCCTAGGATCTCGGTCGAGGCGGCCCTTATTGACTTAGGGAGCCTCGCGTTCTGTCATCCGTTCGGACCTCCGGACACTGCGGCCTGGCATGAGCTCCTCGATTGCATTGCCCTCCACGAGCCGGATGTTGACCAGGGGATCGACCGCACCTCCTGGCGACTTGAGCCCTCGGGTGTATTCTCCACCAAGTCCCTCTACCATGCCATTGCTCCCTCCAGTGCCCCCTCCCTCTAGTGCAGGCCTGGTCCATCCGCCTGCCACTGAAGATTAGGATCTTCCTGTGGCAGTGGATCCGGGGCCGGACGCCCTCGGGCGTGGAGGTCCGCAAGCGGAATGGCCCGGGTGATGGTCTGTGCCCTCTCTGTGGGACGGCTGAGGATTCCAACCACATCTTCTTCACATGTGTTGCCGCCCAGTTCCTTTGGAGCTGCTTCCGGGAGGCCGTGGGTGGGAATTGGTGCCACTCCAACTTCCCCGATCTCTTCGCCGAGATCCAGGCCTCCCCCCGTCCACTCGCCACATTAGGTGGCTTGAGATTGGAGTCCTAGCTTGGACCCTATGGACGGTTCGCAATAAGCTTGTGATCCAGCGTATTCCTCTCTGACATGCTTCTGATGCATTTTTCAAACTTTGTGGTTACTTGCAGCTCTGGCGGCCGCTTAGTCTCCCTCTGGATCGGGACGCCATCAGCTCCTTCATCGCCGATCTTCGCCAGATGGCCCTCCGCTTGGCGCCTCCGCTACCTCCGCCACCACCCGAGCCGGATTAGCTCCCCTGGGATGTTTCGTCTCTTTGTTTTCCTTTTAGGGCTTGTTGAGCTGTGCCCTCAGCAGAACCCTCGTACTTTCGTATATGTGGGTGTGTGTGTGGTGTGAACTTTTGTGTACTCTGTTGCATGGGCGGTTTGCTTTATATATAAAGCAGGACGAAAGCCTTTTTCGGTAAGCATAAATGGATATACTTAGAGCATTGTGTAGAGGTGGAAAACCCTAGTACAAATTTGTCTCTCGGCCACCTTCCTTAATCACCGCGAACGTACGAGACGGGACAAGACGAAAAGGGCCTCGATGCTCCAACCACCAGTCCATGTTGGAGCATGGAGGGGAGAGAAAAGGAAGAGAGGGACGACGCATAGCGGCATAGTAGGAAAGGAAAGACAAAAAAGAAAAGAAAATTGGTGGAGCGTGCAGTGAGCGAAACTGTGAAAGTAGTACGTTGGCTCTATGGATCCGTCCTAGTGTCGTGTTGCTCTAGCTGGGAAAGTGGAGGAGGGGGTCCGGAATTGCTTGGCCATGGATGAACGCGGACTTGCTTGCCCAACCCCGATGGTGTGGACTGTGGAGTGAGCTTCTCCGAAGTTGCTCTAGGTGCGAAAAGTGGAGGAGGGGTGCGCGCGCCAAGGCCCCACGCCGAGTGTCCGGACCGGACCACGACGCGCTCCTCCTCCTCCTCCATAAATCCCCCAAAACCCCGGCCCGGCCGCGTCGTTGGCTCTGAACTCTTAAGTACGGCGCAAGGGAGCACTTTTGGGGCTGACTCTTCGCCGGCGGCATGTTCCTGAGGCACAGCCATCCCGTCGTGCACCCGGACCCGGCGGCTCCCGCTCCGGCTGCGCAGGGGCAGGGGCCGGTGGCTCCCGCTCCGGCTGCGGTGCCGCAGGCGCAGGCGCAGGGACCGGTGGCTCCCGCTCCGGCTGCGGTGCCGCAGGCGCAGGGACAGGGGCAGGCGGCAGCTGCGGCGGCGCAGGCGCAGGGACAGGGCCAGGCTCTGGCTCCGGCTCCGGCCGCGGCGGCGCAGGGGGCGAACGCGAACGCGCCGCCGCCCGGGGTGCTGATGGTGGACCCGCGGGGGGCACCGGGGACGCGCTGGGGGCTCGGGATCCGCCTCGCACAGGCGCTGCTCGCGGCCGCCGCCGTCGCCTTCATGGCCTCCACCGACGACTTCCGCGCGGTCACCGCCTTCCGGTGAGTATCTTCTTCCCCCCACTAGGGCCTCGATCCATTTCCCCTTTGCTCAGAAAGCAGATCGATTTCTCCTTGGAAATTTTGGAACAGAACAGATGATGCTGTGTGAGGTGGGGTTTTCTCGTTTTCAGTTAAAGTCTTCAGGCATTTCATATGTATCTGCCTCAGGGATGACTGCACATTAGTTAGCCACATTTCCAGAGTCTGACTATTCACCAATTAGTATTTCTGTACATGGCTGAAATTGAGATGATTTTTATGTTCCCTTGAATGCAGATTACTCTAGCATTTTTTATCTTAGTACCACCCAGTAACAAAATAAGCAAGAATAGTGTTTTTTGTTTAAAAATGCTAAGTAATTACTACTACTAAGTAGAAGTATTTCACATCCAAGCTGAAGGAATGGATACAATCATACACATTTTCCAACTTGCAAATAGCATGGAGTTTCAGATCAATGTACATTACAAATTACACTATTCATACTCTGCCATTCTGCTTATCGGAATTCGGAATAGTGTAATTTGTAATGGACAATGGTGTACTGTGCTGTGCATACATATTGTTGGTCAGGAAAACATTTGAACAAGTGCATCCAGTGTTTTACGGTTAGTCTGGCATCCTGAAAGAGGCAATGAAAATCAGGTGGTGACATGTTGATGCTCTCTGTGATATCATCTCAGCTCTCTTTCTTGGATACGGCAATAGGTTTGGTTAGCATTCTGGTTGTCGGAATTCAGAACAGTGTGATTGTTGTAATGTACATTCCTGATATGCGTTACATGTCGTCTTATGCTAGTGTGTATGTGTATCTTATCTTATTTCTGTGGTGCGATTAGATAGTGTTTTGTATTAAGATGTTGCTTTCAGAACTCAGAACAGGGGATCGATTTCCTTTTATAGATGAACTCACTCATTGTTGTTCTTTTGAGCAGCCTCCTCGTAGCAGCAGAGTCTTTGCAATGCCTGTGGAGCCTCGCCCTGGCGGCCGTGGACGTCTACGCGCTTCTTGTCAAGCGCTTTTTCCGGACTCCCCGAGTTACCACCATATATTCCACCGGGGACTGGGTAAGTCACACACTTTTTTTCTCAGGCACCTCAAAATAAACACCCATCTGCCATTCCCTGTGGACTCCTGCACTGAAAATGTTTCACAGACATGAACAACCAAAGAATCATTTAAGCATCACATGTATTTTTCCTTTCTCCTAAAGAAGTATGCACAGATTCGGTTCTGACCCTCCCCTCGGTGTCTCGTCGGCAGGTCACTGGAGCACTGAGCTTCGCTGCAGCGAGTGGGTCGGCAGCCATCACCATTCTCATCAACAACGACCTGCTACTGTGCTCGGAGAACCACTGCCCGACCTATATGGCCGCCACCGCCATGGCTTTCTTGAGCTGGTTCGCTATGGCGCCGTCCTGTCTCATTAACCTCTGGGTGGCGGTCTACAGAGTGCAGAGAGCATAGTCTGCGGAGCAAGAACCGGGCTGTTTGACCAACTTAGGTGGCACATCTAATATAATTACTACTTACGACCGGTATATTATCGATATTTCTGTAGTAAAATCAGGGAGTAGCTTGATATTCGGAAGGGTGGTTGTGAAGCTCTGCATTTTATCTTAACGTATGTATGCCTTCTTATTATGCGAGGCTGGCTGGGTTGGTGGTTGTGATCTGGTGACGACCTGACTGATGGGCTACTTGTGTAGAGCTCAAGGTTGCTGATGATATGCTCAGTCTGTTCTATTTCGCGACTTTCGTATATTTTGTTGTCGTATCCGGATCTTAGTCCCCAAGATTACTTGCGCCGTATCGCTTACGAGTGTGATATATCGGTTCATTCAGTAGGCCCTTGGTTGTTCTTCTATATGAAAATGCCAATGGACGTTAGAACCATCAGTGTTATTATCTGGTCAAGGAAATTCTGTTGGTGTGATAAGGAAAAAGCATAATTTGTTACAATATGATACAGGAGATTTGATTCAGTAATTCAATTCGAGCCACAATGAAGGCTAGCCACTGGTTTTCTATGCCTGTAAGAAGCTTCCTCTATGAGTACATTACAATTGCAAAGGGGAAAAACAGCAAACCAAAATGGTACAATAAATCATCTCGAGAGATAGGTCGAATTCAGCATCGATCCGTACTAAAACCTAGGAAGGTTCGTCGGGAACTTGATATCCCTTGCATTAGGGGAAATTTGCAAGGGCATGCAGGTGCATAGGCACGCAGCCGCCTACAGCCATTGATTTGCGTTGTGATCCGGATACTTGTTTCGCCTGAAATTTCCTGAAAAAGAGATGAAAACTCAGAAACATGTCAATACGACACAACACACATGTTCATCATGTACTAAAATACTTCGTCCAACCATTCTTGTACGTCCTTTTCCTCTACGTTCCGTCCTGTTTGTTTCCTTCTTCGATCAATTTTTCTTTTCAATCGTGTTTCATCCATTTTTACTGTTCATGTTCTTCTTCCTCGTGGCCTCTGTTCAACTGTCAGCTTTCGGTGCTCTTCCCTTTCAGGTCGTCTGTGCTTTTCTTTCCAAATTCTTTCATCCTATTGTTTCTTAATTCATTTTACGTCTGTCCAGTTATCTTGTTAACTCCAAATTCATGGCATGCTCCTTTCCATCGGCAATCATACACTGTTTATGCAATGATTCTTCCATCGGATTTTATTCTTAATTCTAACCTACTAAATCTTGTTTTGTTAAGTTACGTTATATGAAACCTGCGTTCATTTGTTTTCTAACATACTCTTTAACTGTCATTTGCCTGAAAAAGGAAACTGGTATGCACACGTCTATGCACACATCTAAGTTTTGCTTTCTCATACTTACAATGTCAGCAACGTGTCAGTCAGTTTGGTCCTTTCGTCCTTAAATTCATAATTTTCTTTTTCCGCCATCGCACTGCGTACGTCATTGGATCGAGTTACAAAGGCATTTAATTCTGAGTTGAGAATTTCAGTTCACCTGCAGACGCATGAACTTCTTCCTTCCCTATCTTTTTAGCAAAGATCATGCCGGTTTTTTCCTTTGATTCTTAACCTTTTATGTTTATTTGTCAATATGAACGCAGCAAATGGAGTGCCCTGACTGTTTCGACACGCGGGGTTTGTGCGGTGATTACAGACTGGACAAGAATTGCTTCTCCATCACGCTTCAGGATGACTTCAAATATTGTACGCAAGTTTTACGAATTATTGCACATATTTCCTTCTTAAGCATGTCTTAAGGTTTTTGCTTAACAAGTGTATTTTTTGTTTTTTCTTTTAATTTCGCTCAGTGCATCTCCTGCCTTGCAAGGCTCGATGTTCTTCAGAAGTATAATGTCACCACCATGGATGAGCAGACTAAGATACTTGCTTACCTCCAAACGAAAGATGGGTTCTATTTCAAAGCTAAGATCTATAACGAAGAAGACCACACTTATGTCGGTTGTTCTAATTAGAGGGCATTTGCCAAAGCTTAGAAATTTGAGTCTGGCGTGCATCTAAACTTTGATATTAACACTATCCTCACAATATTCTAGACATATGGATGGATTTGGAAAAGATTCCAGTTCTTCCTCCGTGTAAGTTTCTTAAATGAACTTGTTAACTAACCATTATATTACTCAAAATAAGTAGTTATTCACCCCTAATTTATATTGCCTACATATTGCCTACATAAAATTGGACAACTTTTTTAAGAACGCCAAGAACAACATGGAGGATAGTAGACAACACCTATTACAGTGTTGGCACAACGCTTACTTGGTAGGAGAAGAGGTACCTTGTCTCCTTTGTTGATGATATTGAGTCACTTATGGACACTTACAATGCTGGACAAAATGATGCACCATACTTGCCACTAGTCCATGCTTTGAACAATACCAACATTCATAACAAATACCCGGTAAGAATTGTTACTGTTGTGCCACTAGTCTACGTCTTTTTCATACATTCTTTGTAAATTAATTAAACTGCTTACTTTATATGTTACTATGGTGTTCTTGAACAGAAGTTCCCAAGATGTGTTGTGCCTGAGGTGATGGATGGCCATGGTGAGATGACACTTATCTGCCATGATAAGACCAATTTCAGAGACACCTACTCGACTGCAGCCCCACCAGATGAACGCGTCCTAGTTAATGAATGGAGGCAAATACTAAAGGAGTGCAAGCCGCAAATTGGAGATCGGTGGATCTCTGTGCTCCACCATGGAGATGCATGGGTTTTCCTATTCTACACATCCATTCCGAAAGGAGAGGAGTAGCTAGTAGTTGTCATGATCGATACTAACTAGTGGATGTGCTATCGATCGTGTTTTAGGCTAATATGTACTATCTAGCTAGCTAGGATGACCGATGAACATGAGTTATTGTTTAGTTAATGGATGTTTAATTATGATCGATAACAACTAGTGGTTAAGTAGAAAAATGCATACATGAAACGATGTGTATCAATGCAGTGCATTGCAATTTCTTATGAGAATCAATGTAATGTCGTAGCCTGTTGCAATATCTTATATGGGTATTACGCAAAACGCAACCATGGTAGCAAAATGCCGTCGCGGCTGCGTAATTTTTACTTTACCTGGGCGGGGTTTTCAGTGGCGGGCGTTCTAAAAGGCGCGCCACTGGCACATACACTACCAGTGACGGGCGCCCTGCCCGCCACTACTGACCTATTAGCAGTGGCGGGCACCCTCCACAGTAGAGCCCGTCACTACTAGACAATTTGCGCCCGCCACTGCTAGCATGTTTTGCAGTAGTGACGTTTTCAAGAACAATGCCTTCTGCCTCTTCTTTGAGAATCCTTCACACACATGATGCTAAGCTTGAACTAATTGTTCATTTCTTAATCATCAGCTGCATAATTTGTTACTTAGTTCACCATACAATATTCCTGGTTATTTGTTCATTTATTCAGTGAACAAGTTGTTCATCCAACTTATGTTAACTCCAATCACTTGAGACATACAGATGCACGCCATACTTTAACTCTTGGAATATAAAGCCCGTTGTTCATGTGAATTACCTATTAATATCTATGAATTTATCACTTTTAGTTTTTTTTCTAACAGTGTGGTTGCTAAATTTCAAATTTACTGGTCTGTATGGTTATCTCACCCAATTCACAAAAAAAGGGGTTATCTCACCCATACTTTCTAAATAACATAATGTCTCTAATTGAATATCATCTGTGCTGCGAAAATTATAAGTTCATAATATTCTGTAAAAACAATCAATTATTTCATTTTATTTTTTCCAGGTTATCCCCTCCTTTGCAAGAAACATTTTCTTGCAGAACCTGTGTATTACAAAATTTGACATAACTGAAGTTAGAACTTTCCTTGAGACGAAAGAGGGTTTCAGATTCCGTGTCAATGTCACAAATAAAGAAGAAAGAACCTGTTTGCACAGGCAATGACTGGAATGAATTTGTCAAACTTTACAATCTTCGAGTTGGTGTGCAATTGTCCCTCACTCTATGTGGCGAAGAGGATTGTCCATCTATGTGCAACTGCTCAATAATCCACTCATCCATGTATGATGTCTTAAACATAAGTGCATTTTAGTATCCTTTCTCTTACCTACATGTACGCATACTGTGTGTATTACTTCCTACATGTACTAATTCCACATGCATTACTAATTCTACTCAAACTGCACACTAGCTTCAAGCTGCATCCAACACACCAAAGAATTGTGAGGACTACTAATACTACATATGGGACAAAAAAATGTGAAGAGCTTGGCCGTGCAATAATGTTTATCCGGCATATTCAGTACATTCTTACCACTCACCATACTGGACCGTGTGGTCATTTATATGTGCCACTGTTACACACTTTGACCAAGTCCAACATTAAAAGAATTCCTGGTAATAATTGTATTCACTGTTACATTTTCAATATATTTTTCATACAATACATATTGTTCTTACTTTCTTACAACTCTGTTCTTGCAACAAAAACTGTTGAAACGTGTTACATCTAAATTGAAAGATGAACTAGGTGAAATGAGGCGTATTCTACATCCCAATATCAACTTCGCATGTACATACACGCTTCCTGTAGATGCACGTGTCATCATTAATGGATGCCCCGAACTACCAAAACAGACAAATTTCAAAATTGGAGAGAAGGTGTTGTTCATTATGCACCATGGTCCTCATGGAGTTTTCCTCTTACTCTTACACATTCAGGCTTCAATTTAGTTTTCTTTTGAGATCTTCTCAACCTAGCTGGTCATGTTATATGCAACTTTCAATACTAATGTGCACCTGCTAAACATGTTGGTTTTAAACTCTTTTGTCATGTTGTTCTTTTGTACTACCTGTATTACACTTCATCCCTACTCTAGATTTCAGATATTTTTGTACTCTACCAATATTTCCTTGATCATATATTCTTCTCTCATGATATTTTCTTCTCATTTGCTCAACTCGACGTTAACCTTACATTCATTGGAATCGATTATTACCAACCGTGGTACTACTTGTGAACATACTTTAACATATATTTCAAACAAAATTTCTAAACCAACAAACGGCTATGACATCCTAGTAAACGTTTTGCTCCTAATAAATATCAAATGAAGGTTCTTCTTGGTCCGTTCATGTAGATCTTCACATCCATGTTGTGCCAGTACAAATTATTATGAACTTTTACAAAAACATAAATCACACATACGTTTTGTTTTCATGAGCATACATCTTTTCATATTTCTCAGGTACATCCTTTTTAGGGTTTAGGGTTAGGGTTTACACTTCATCTGTTTTAGCTGTAAGATTTTTAGGTCTTAGGGTTAGTGTATAGGCTTAGGGTATAGGGCTTCCTAGTTTTTGGCAACTTTGGTATGGCGATACATATTAGCGATGTACTTATCATATATTATAGATTACAATATGATTCGTGTTAAATTTCAGCAGTTCATGCAAAGTAAGAAACTAATATAAGAAACTATGTTTGAAGAGTGCAGATCGGTGGAAATTTACTAAGGAAGCATATTGTAATTATTGGTTTTTAGGGTTAGGATTTAAGGTTAAGTTTTAGAGTTTAGTTGATTGTATTAAGGTCAATGGTGTACCGTTTAGGGTTTATGGTTTAGGGTTTTTGAGGTGTATGCTTTTTAGGGTTTAGGGTTAGGGTGTTGGATTTACAGTTTAGGAATTGGGATAAGTATATTTTTCGTCCCTCAACTCTTTCAAAAGTTTAGAAATCGTCCCTCAACTCCAACACCACCAAAATTTAGTCCCTCAACTTTCAAAACCGGATAAGTTTAGTCCCTAGAGCAGTTTCCGTTCGACATGAACAGTGCCTCGGTGAACAGTAAATTCGAAAAAAAATAGCAAAAAAATCAAAATTTTGTGGGATCAAAGATACTCATGTGCGCAAGATGCGTGCAAAATTTCGTAGTGTTTCGACATTCCAGGACCTCGTGACAAAGAAAAAACAGTAAATTTGTACGTCGGTGAACAACAAATTCAAAAAATATAGCAAAAACATTAAAAAAATATTAAATTTTTTGTTATCAAAGAGGCTTGGGTACGCAAGGTGCTTGCAAGTTTTCTTGATCAAATGACATCCGAGCAGCTCTAGCCAAAAAAAAATATTGCACTTTTTCAAAGGTTTTTTCCAAGCTAAAATTTGTTTTTTTACCAGAAGCTCCTACAATTTCCAAACAGCACAAAAATTTGCACACACCTTGCACACCCAAGCATCTTGGATGCCAAAAAAAAATCATATTTGTTTGAATTGTTTTGCTATTTTTTTCGAATTTACTGTTCACCGACGTACATATTTACTGTTTTTTCTTTGGCACAAGGTCCTGGAATGTCCAAACAGCACAAAACTTTGCACGCACCTTGCGCACCCGACTATCTTCGATCCCACAAAATTTCAGATTATTTTTTGCTATTTTTTTCGAATTTACTGTTCAGTCTTCACCGATGCACTGTTCATGTCGGACGAAAACCGCTCGAGGGACTAAACTTATCCGGTTTTGAAAGTTGAGGGACTAAGTTTTGGTGGTTTTGGAGTTTAGGGGCGATTTCTAAACTTTCGGAAGAGTTGAGGGACGAAAAATTTACTTATCCCTTAGGAATTCTAGGGTTTATGGTTTATCATTATTTTTTTATAGGGTTTTTAGTGTTTAAGGTTTAGGGCTTTTAGGGTATAAGCTTTAGTCTTTATTTTAATGATTTTGATAATTTATTGTTTTTACTTATTTGTTTCAACATTTCAAAGATTTAAAATTGTAATTTATTCTTTAAGGTTTAACGATTTTCCGTTTAAAAACATTGATTAGTTGTCAATGGTACAATCTGGAATTAAGTTGCCTCACCTTCACCCTACTCTCTGTGTCGACAAATAAGTAATGGAAATAGACTCGAGGAAAACTTGCCAGCACATATATGTACCTTTTATTCATAATTGTACTACATGAGAGGACAACTCTACATTTATCTTCATGTTATGTAAAGTCTAACATACAACTGAATACATCATAGTGGCATACCATACTGACTATTATACATACATATCCTAAATTATTTTGTAGTACTAATTGAATGTATTTTGTCGTACAGGGTTAGATGTCACATCTGGAAAAAAATTATGTCTTATTGTGGTTTTATTTTTGACAATATTATTCTCCACAGCCGTAGGTGAATTTCCAAATACAACGCATCAAGTTCTTTGATCCAAAACTTAATATATTTTTTTGAAATGCAAAACTTAATAATTAGAAGTAATAACAGCGAATAAAAACTTACTACGTGATAGAAAGATGGACTTGTGTTACACATTCATTAAAATCATCCAGTACGTCCTACATTTTTTCGTACAAGCGCGTCAATTCACATTCTTATTAACAAAATTTGACGGGTACATAATCGTTTACTTCTAAAACCTTCCCAACTAAGTTTTGTCCTATCAAACTTATCTGTCGGATGTAAGTGTTTTCCGAGAAACTTAGACAACTTTAGCAGATTCTCCCTGACAGCGGTTCACGTCTCCATATAGAGCTTCCGCCACAAAATCAAAATTTCAGACGGACAACAGTTGATTCCATGAACAGGTTCACAGGCTAGCTTCGATTTCATTCGTATAAATGGGGGTGATGAATTTGTTGCATGATACGTCTCCAACGTATCTATAATTTTTTATTGTTCCATGCTATTATAGTATCAATCTTGGATGTTTTATATGCAATTATATGCCACTATATATCATTTTTTGGGACTAACTTATTAACCCAGTGCCCAGTGCCAGTTGCTGTTTTTTTTGCCTGTTTTTGTCTTTTCAGAAAATCATTATCAAAAAGAGTCCAAACGAGAAAAAAACTTTGGATTAATTTTTTCTGGACCAGAAGATACCCACGAAGCTTCGGGAGAAGACCAGAGGAGCCACGAGGGAGCCACAACCTCGGAGGGCGCGCCCTGGGGCGTAGGGCGCGCCCCCCAGGCTTGTGGGCCCCTTGTAGCCCCTCCTGACCTAATTACAGCGCTATAAATTCCCAAATATTCCCAATATACCAGAGAGACAGAAGAGAAAACCTTTCCGCCGCAGCAAGCCTCTGTTCTTCCGTGATCCCATCTGGAGGCCTTTTCTGGTACTCTTCCGGAGGGGGAATCGATCACGGAGGGCTTCTTCATCAACCTTGCTGCCCCTCCGATGATGTGTGAGTAGTTTACCACAGACCTACGGGTCCATAGCTAGTAGCTAGATGGCTTCTTCTCTCTCTTTGATCTTCAATACTATGTTCTCCTCGATGTTCTTGGAGTTCTATCCGATGTAATCTTCTTTTGCGGTGTGTTTGTTGGGATCCGATAAATTATGAGTTTATGATCAGATTATTCGTGAGAAATATTTGAGTCTTCTTTGAACTCTTTTATGCATGATTATTATAGCTTTGTATTTCTCTCCGATCTATCGATTTGGTTTGGCCAACTAGATTGGTTTATCTTGCAATGGGAGAGGTGCTTTGTGATGGGTTCAATCTTGCGGTGCTCAACCCCAGTGACAGAAAGGGACATGACACGTACTTGTATTGTTTCCATTAAGGATAAAAAAGATGGGGTTTAATCATATTGCTTGAGTTTACTTTGTCTACATCATGTCATCTTGCTTAAGGCGTTACTCTGTTTTATACTTAATACCCTTGATGCATGCTGGATAGCGGTCGATGGGTGGAGTAATAATAGTAGATGCAGGCAGGAGTCGGTCTACTTGTCTCGGACGTGATGCCTATATACATGATCATTGCCATGAATCCGTCATAATTATTTGCTTTTCTATCAATTGCCCAACAGTAATTTGTTTACCCACCATATGCTATGTGTTCGAGAGAGAAGCCTCTAGTGAAAACTATGGCCCCCGGGTCTACTTTTATCATATATTTAAAACCAAAAATACCTTGCTGTAATTTATTTACTTTTATTTTATTTAGTATTTTAGTTTATCTATCTATCACTATCAGAATTAATCCTTACAAATAACCGCTAAGAGGATTGACAACCGTCTTATTTGCGTTGGGTGCAATTGTTTGCTTTTGTGTGTGCAGGTGCTACTAAAGGGATTTTGCGTGGTTCTCCTACTGGATTGATAACCTTGGTTCTTAACTGAAGGAAATAGTTATCTCTACTATACTGCATCATCCTCTCCTCTTCGGGGAAATACCAACGCAGTCTACAAGTAGCAGGAAGAATTTATGGCGCCGTTGCCGGGGAGACATCATCAAAATTACCAAGTACCTTCGCACAAACTATCATCCACTTGCATTTATTTTATTTGTTTTTTTATTTGCATTTGCCTCTCATTTTCATCTCCCCCACTTCTATTTTTTTTATAAAAACACAAAAATATTTTTATTTGCTTGTTTGCTTGCTTTACTTGAAGTCGCTATCATGACTGAACTTGAGAAAGTTGTGGTTGAAAGCGCTAGCGAGGATAGTGCTAGTGAATCTCTTGGGGAGAAAATTCATTCTTTTGATCTTAATAATGACCCTCTTAAGATTGACGCCCCCCCCCCCCACTAATTTTAAGACTAAAGTCTATCATGTGGGGAGTGGTAATATTATTGGGAAGAACATTATTTAGGAATTCTTTAATTGCGCGGGAGTTATACCAATAATTAAGGGATCTATTCTTGATAAAACAAATTGCTATGTGGATGCTATTGCTATGCTTTTCGTTAAATTAGAAAGAATTTTTTTACATATTCACCCCGCATTACAAAAGATATTTTATGAGCTTCCCAACATCCATGATCCTAGAGCTAAGAAGATTGCCACTATAGTCCTTATGCATGAATTGATTATATAATCCGAGAAGCTAGGGATATCTTTTACTTTTATAAAATTGATTTTGAGCATCCTCCTATAGAGGAAATTCTTCATGATAAAGATATTATCCGCAGGTTGGAATCTAAAGACTACTTTGCTTACGGTGAGAATATTAGAAGAAGAGTCCCTTATGCCGAAATAATTAAAACTTTGTACCATCATGCTTGTGATAAATTTGAGTGGATTACTGAGGGATTGATGAGGGATTTAGTGAAGAATGGTTTGAGGGTACGACTAGAGACCCTATTGATGATGAGATACATGTGTTGTATGAGGATGTTTATGGTGATGATTCTGAGTTCGAAGTTATGAATGTTAAAGTCACCAATCAAAGTCCCTTTAAGTACTTAAGCTCCCCTACTAGAAAAGAAGAACATAAAAGTAGGGAATTAATGAGAATTTTTTTGGAAGATTTGATTAATAAAGATTGGGATGAAGGATGACAACACTTGAAACTATGCATTATGCCTAGCTAGGGGCATAAAACAATAGCGCTTGTTGGGAGGCAACCCAATGAATAAAATAAATTTTTGTTTTACCTTCTGTTTTTGTGTGTTTGCACAATTATAGCCTCTGTTATGATTGTGTTTTTACCTTTTAATTAGTGTTTGTGCCAAGTAATGCCTTTGGGATGATTTGGATGATAGTATAATTGATGCTGTTTGGAAAACAGAAAGTTTTGCATCCAGTGTTTGATTTTTGATTCTGTACTAGAGCGTCAGAAAAATCTGAAATTTTTACAGAGTATTGGTATATGAATTTTTTACGTTTTCCTAATTTTTCAGAATTTTTGGAGTTACATAAGTATGGATTTTAAATAAATCTTTACAGACTGTTCTGTTTTAGACAGATTCTGTTTTTGTTGCATAGTTTGCTTATTTTGATGAATCTATGGATCGTATCGGGGGGTATGAGTCATGGAGAAGTTGTAGTATAGTAGAATTATGCCAATATTAAATATGAATCAATTTACAACAGTACCTAAAGTTTAAGATTTGTTTGTTATACTAACGGATCTCACGAGGTTTCTGTTGAGTTTTGTGTGTTGAAGTTTTCAAGTTTTTGGTGAGACTACGATGGATAAAGGAATAAGGAGCGGCAAGAGCCTAAGCTTGGGGATGTCCAAGGCACCCCAAGGTAATATTCAAGGAAGACTCAAGCGTCTAAGCTTGGGGATGCCTTCTGGGGCATCCCCTCTTTCGTCTACAATCTATCGGTAACTCACTTGGAGCTATATTTTTATTCATCACATGATATGTGTTTTACTTGGAGCGTCTTGTGACATAGTTTGTTTTCTTTAGTTTGCTTTTTAGTTTGTCACAATCATCTTTGCTGAACACACCTTTTTGAGAGGGACACTGATACGTCTCCAACGTATGTATAATTTTTTATTGTTCCATGCTATTATAGTATCAATCTTGGATGTTTTTATATGCAATATTATGCAATTATATATAATTTTTTGGGACTAACCTATTAACCTAGTGCCCAGTGCCAGTTGCAGTTTTCTGCTTGTTTTTGGCTTTTCAGAGAAACAGTACCAAATGAAGTCCAAATGCCACGAAACTTTTTGGAGATTTTTTTTCTGGACAAAAGAAACCTTGGAAGCTTCAGGAGGAGGCCGGAAGCCTCACGGAGGCTTCACAAGGCAACAGGGCGCGCCTCGGGGGGCGCCGTGTTGCCTTGTGGGGCCCATGTGACTCCGTTTGACCTAATTCCACTTCTATAAATTCACAAATATTGGGAAACCCTCAGAGAGCTACAAGAAAAAACCTTTCCACCGCCGCAAGCCTCTATTCTTCCGTGATCCCATCTAGAGGCCTTTTCCGGTACTCTGCCGGAGGGGGAATCGATCACAGAGGGTTTCTACATCAACCTTGCTGCCCTTCCGATGATGTGTGAGTAGTTTACAACAGACCTACGGGTCCATAGCTAGTAGCTAGATGGCTTCTTCTCTCTCTTTGATCTTCAATACCATGTTCTCCTTGATGTTCTTGGAGTTCTATCTGATGTAATCTTCTTTCGCGGTGTGTTTGTTGGGATCCGATGAATTGTGAGTTTATGATCAGATTATTCATGAGAAATATTTGAGTCTTCTCTGAACTCTTTTATGCATGATTGTTATATCTTTGTATTTCTCTCCGATCTATCGATTTGGTTTGGCCTACTAGATTGATTTATCTTGCAATGGGAGAGGTGCTTTGTGATGGGTTCAATCTTGCGGTGCTCAATCCCAGTGACAAAAAGGGACATGACACGTATTTGTATTGTTGCCATTAAGGATAAAAAGATGGGGTTTATTCATATTGCTTGAATTTGCTTCTCTACATCATGTCATCTTGCTTAAGGCGTTACTCTGTTTTTATTAACTTAATACTCTAGATGCATGCTGGATAGCGGTCGATGAGTGGAGTAATAGCAGTAGATGCAGGCAGGAGTTGGTCTACTTGTCTCGGACGTGATGCCTATATACATGATCATTGCCATGAATCTGTCATAATTATTTGCTTTTCTATCAATTGCCCAACAGTAATTTGTTTACCCACCGTATGTTTATGTGCTCAATAGAGAAGCCTCTAGTGAAAACTATGGTCCCCGGGTCTATCTTTATCATATAAAAAACCTAAAAATACCTTGCTGCAATTTATTTACTTTTATTTTAATTAGTATTTTAGTTTATCTATTTACCTCGATAAGATTTAAACTTTGCAAATAACCGCTAAGAGGATTGACAACCCTCTTATTTGCGTTGGGTGCAAGTGTTTGCTTTTCTGTGTGCAGGTGCGCTTACCGAAATTTTTCTTGGTTCTCCTACTGGATTGATAACCTTGGTTCTTAACTGAGGGAAATACTTATCTCTACTGTACTACATCATCCTCTCCTCTTCGGGGAAATACCAACGCAGACTACAAGTAGCAGAAAGAATTTCTGGCGCCGTTGCCGGGGAAACATCATCAAAATTACCAAGTACCTTCGCACAAACTATCAATCACTTGCATTTATTTTATTTGCCTTTTATTTGCATTTGCCTCTCGTTTTCATCTCCCTCACTTCCAAAAACTTTTATAAAAACACCAAAAATATTTTGTGTGTTATCTTTGTTTGTGTTGCCATGTGCCTTCTATTTGCTTGCATCTTCGCTTGCTAAAAATATATTGATATGGATCCTCATCCACTTGCCAATCTTTTCAAAATATCCAATTATGATGAACCAATTGCTAGTGAGTTGAGTGCACTTGATTATCTCTATGAAGTTTTGCTTGAAAATCATGAATCTGAAAATTGCGATGAAGTGTTGAAAGAAGAAATTTATAAAGTGATTCATGATAGCTCCTTGAATGAAAAGCATGATTGCAATGATGTTATTATAAATTCTATTAGTGTCAATTATGCTAATGATATGCAAAACTACAAGCTTGGGGATGATAATTTTGTCATGTCCACTACATATTGCAATGATCATGATTGGGGTGATAATGTTTCTTATGATCTTGAAAATTTATTTAAGCCTCACGATGAATATGTTATTGATAATAAAAATTGCAATACTATTAAAAGTGGGTTTGGAAGAGTGTCAACTTTAGGTAAAAATAATCCCACATATTCGGAGAGTGTTCAATCTTATGATTTTTTTTATAAAAGTGGGTTTGGAGAGGTCATGACTTTAGTTGATATTAATCCCACTATCTTGGAAGATTACAAAACTTTTATGCATGTGGATCATGTAGAGAATAAATTATGTGATAGCTATATTGTTGAATTTGATTATGATCCTACATGTAATTATTATGAGAGAGGACAATATGGTTGTAGAAATTTTCATGTTACGCAATTACCTCTCTTTGTGTTGAAATTATTAATGCTTCATTCTTCCTATTTGCATATGCTAGATATTGTTTGTCTTGATAATTTGTTTTCCTACAAGGTGCCTATGCATAGGAAGTATGTTAGACTTAAATGAGTTTGTCACATGTTATATGATGCTCTCTTTGTGCTTCAATTCTTGTCTTTCGTGTGAGCATCATTAAAATTTCAAGCCTATCTTGATGGCTATAAAGAAAGGGCTTGTTGGGAGGCAACCCAATGAATAAAATAATTTTTGCTTTTACCTACTGTTTTGAGTGTTTTCATAATTATATCTTCTGTTATGATTGTGTTTTTATGTTTTAATTAGTGTTTGTGCCAAGTAATGCCTTTGGGATGATTTGGAAGATAGTATAATTGATGCTGTTTGGAAAACAGAAAGTTTTGCGTCCAGTGCTGGAATTTTAATTCTGTACTGGAGCGTCAGAAAAATCTGAATTTTTTACACAGTATTTATATATGAATTTCACACGTTGTCCTAATTTTTCAGAATTTTTGGAGTTACATAAGTTTGGATTTTAAATAGATCTTTACAGACTGTTCTGTTTTAGACAGATTCTGTTTTTGTTGCATAGTTTGCTTATTTTGATGAATCTATGGATCGTATCGGGGGGTATGAGTCATGGAGAAGTTGGATTACAGTAGCATTATGCCAATATTAAATATGAATCAATTTACTACAGTACCTAAAGTTAAAGAGTTATTTTTTATACTGACGGATCTCACGAGGTTTCTGTTGAGTTTTGTGTGCTGAAGTTTTCAAGTTTTGGGTGAGACTACGATGGATAAAGGAATAAGGAGTGGCAAGAGCCTAAGATTGGGGATGCCCAAGGCACCCCAAGGTAATATTCAAGGAAGACTCAAACTTCTAAGCTTGGGGATGCCCCGGAAGGCATCCCCTCTTCCGTCTACAATCTATCGGTAACTCACTTGGAGCTATATTTTTATTCATCACATGATATGTGTTTTACTTGGAGCATCTTGTGAAATTGTTTGTTTGCTTTTGTTTGCTTTTTAGTTTGTCACAATCATCTTTGCTGAACACACCTTTTTGAGAGGGACACACATTATTCGTAATTTGTTAGAATACTCTATGTGCTTCACTTATATCTTTTGAGCTAGGCAGTTGCTCTAGTGCTTCCCTTATATCTGTTAGAGCACGGCGGTGGTTATATTTAAAAAAAATATTTGCACTCTCATGCTTCACTTATATCTTTTTGAGAGTCTCATGATAATATGCATGGGTTATGAATTTGGTCCTGATATGATAGGTATTCAAGAGGGATATTATAAAAACTTTCATGTAGATCACTGAATATGATAAATTTGATTTCTTGCAATAGTTTTGCGATATTAAGATGGTAATATGGGGGAGGTATTAGTAGATAATTGTGGTTTAGTAAGAATAATTGTGATAAGGTTTGTGATTCCCGAAGCATGCACGTATGATCTATCGTTATGCTAAGAAGTTGGAGCATGATTTATTATTGATTGTCTACCTTATGAGTGGCGGTCGGGGACGAGCGATGGACCTTGTCCTACCAATCTATCCCTCTCGGGGCATGCGTAGTAGTACTTTGCTTCGAGGGCTAATAAACTTTCGCAATAAGTATGTGAGTTCTTTATGACTAATGTGAGTCCATGGATTATACGCACTCTCACCCTTCCGCAATTTGCTAGCCTCTTCGGTACCGTGCATTGCCCTTGCTCACATCGAGAGTTGGTGCAAACTTCGCCGGTGCATCGAAACCCCGTGATATGATACGCTCTATCACACATAAGCCTCCTTATATCTTCCTCAAAACAGCCACCATACCTACCTATCATGGCATTTCCATAGCCATTCCGAGATATATTGCCATGCAACTTCCACCGTTCCGTTTTTATGACATACATCATCATTGTCATATTGCTTTGCATGATCATATAGCTGACATAGTATCTGTGGCTCAGCCACCGTTCATCATTGTTATACATGTTACACTAGCATCATTGCACATCCTGGTACACTGCCAGAGGCATTCATATAGAGTCATATTTTTGTTCTAGTATCGAGTTGTAATGTTGAGTTGTAAGTAAATAGAGGTGTGATGATCATTATTATTAGAGCATTGTCCCAGTGAGGAAAGAATGATGGAGACTAATGAGTCCTCGAAAAAGTGGGGATGAGGTCCATGAGATCGTTCTAAAAAAATGAGGCGAAAAAGAGCCATGAAAAAAAAAGAGAAGGGGCAATGTTACTATCCTTTTCCACAATTGTGCTTCAGAGTAGCACCATGTTTTTCATATAGAGAGTCTCCTATTTTGTCACTTTCACATACTAGTGGAAAATTTTCATTATAAAACTTGGCTTGTATATTCCGATGACAGACTTCCTCAAATGCCCGAGGTCTTCATGAGTGCTACTTGTGAGCTGCGTTGGTAATTCCCTGAAGAGGAAGGGAGATGCAGTATAGTAGAGATAAGTATTTCCCTCAGTTATGAAACCAAGGTTATCAATCCAGTAGGAGAATCACGCAACACCTCGTTAGCAGCACCTGCACACAAAACAACAAATCCTTGCACCCAACACAGACAAGGGGTTGTCAATCCCTCGGCGGTTAATTGCAAGATTAAATTGTATGGTGATAGATTAATAGATCGAACAAAAATACAAAATAAAATAAGTACAGAAAAATTGCAGCAAATATTTTTAGGGTTTTAGTAAATGATAGAGGTAGACCCGGGGGCCATAGTTTTCACTAGATGCTTCTCTCATAAATAGCATACGGTGGGTGAACAAATTACTGTTGGGCAATTGATAGAAAAGCAAATAATCATGACGATATCCAAGGCAATGACCATGTATATAGGCATCACGTCCGAGACAAGTAGACCGACTCCTGTCTGCATCTACTACTATTACTCCACACATCGACCGCTATCCAGCATGCATCTAGTGAATTAAGTCCATAAAGAACGGAGGAACGCCTTAAGCAAGATGACATGATGTAGACAAAGTAAACTCACGCATGAATAAACCCCATCTTTTTACCCTTAATAGCAACGATACATACGTGTCATGTCCCTTTCTGTCACTGGGATTGAGCACCGCAAGATCGAACCCATTACAAAGCACCTCTTCCCATGGCAATATAAATCAATCTAGTTGGCCAAACCAAATCAATAGATCGGAGAAGAAATATGAAGCTATAATAATCATGCATAAAAGAGTTCAGAGAAAACTCAAATAATATTCATGGATAATCTGATCATAAACTCACAATTCATCGGATCCCAACAAACACACCGCAAAAAGTGATTACATCGGATAGAACTCCAAGAACATCGAGGAGAACATTGTATTGAAGATCAAAAAGAGAGAAGAAGCCATCTAGCTACTAACTATGGACCCGAAGGTCTGTGGTAAACTACTCACGCATCATCGGAAGGGCAGCAAGGTTGATGTAGAGCCCCTCCGTGATCGATTCCCCCTCCGGCGGAGTACCGGAAAAGGCCTCCAGATGGGATCTCTCGAGAACAGAAGCTTGCGGTGGCGGAAAAAGTATTTCGTGGACTCTCCTATTGGTTTCCTGATTTTTGGGAATTTATAGTGGTGGAATTAGGTCAAAAGAGTCAGAGGTGGGCCCACGAGGCACCAGGGCGCGCCCCAGGCGCGCCCTGGTGGCTCGTGGCCACCTCCTGGGGCTTCTGGCCTTCTCCCAAATCTTCTAGTGTTTGTTATGTCCAGAAAAAAATCTCCAAAATGTTTCGTGGCATTTGGACTTTGTTTGGTACTGATATTCTGGAAAACCAAAAACAGGCAAAAAACAGCAACTGGCACTGGGCACTAAGTTAATAGGTTAGTCCCAAAAAATATTATATAATTGCTATAAATGTATATAAAAACATCCAAGATTGATAATATAACAACATGGAACAATCAAAAATTATAGATACGTTGGAGACATATCAAGCATCCCCAAGCTTAATTCCTGCTCGTCCTAGAGTAGGTAAATGATAAAAACAGAATTTTTGATGTGGAATGCTGCCTATCATATTCATCATATTCTTTTCTTTATAGCATGGACATTTGGACTTGAGTGATTCAAAGCAATAGTCTATAGTTTTACATGAAGACATAAATACTCAAGCATACTAACAAGCAACCATGTCTTTCAAAATATCAACACTAAAGAAAGTTATCCCTAGCCCATTATGCTCAATCATTGATCCATTCATGAAACACACTCAATATTAGCTACACACAATGCACAAGTATGACAATAGTGCTCTCTAGTTGGTGCTTTGTAAGAGAAGATGGAGACTCAAAATAAAAATAGAAATTGCATAAAAGTAAATAGATAGGCCCTTCGCAGAGGGAAGCAGAGATTTGCAAATGTGCTAGAGCTCAAAGCTGAAATTAAAGAGATAAAATATTTTGAGAGGCATGCTTTTCCTGTCAACGAAAACGACCGAGAATTCCCAATATTTTCCATGCTAGACACATCATAAGCGGTTCCCAAACTGAAAGTAAAGTTTATTTCCTTTCCACCATTCTTTCACAATCCATGGCTAGTCGTATCCATGGGTGCCCTCCAAACCAACACTTTCCAAGGAATTTTGTTGTTATAATTTTTGATTTCATTGTGGGACTGGCATCCCTATTACTAGCCACTCTCTCGTGCAATGACAAGTGAATAAACACTCATCGTGAGAATAACACACCTAGTATGGAAAATAATGGCCATCCTCTGCCGCTTCATGAACGGTATGGGCACACAAAACGGAAAAATTATTTTGAAAATTAGAGTTGGCACACGCAAATTTACTTGGAACGGCATGGAAATACCGCATATAGGTAGGTATGGTGGACTCATTTGGCACAACTTGGGTTTAAGGGGTTTGGATGCACAAGCAGTATTTCCGCTTAGTACAAATGAAGGCTAGCAAATAGATTAAGAAGCAACCAACCAAAAAGCGAAAACGGTCATAAACATACATTGAACATAACTAACACCGAATAATGCACCATAAGTAGGATATAATTTCGTTGCATAACTATTGACTTAATGTGCATGCATAGGGAATCACAAACCTTAACATCAATATTCTTACTAAATCACAATTACTCACTAACATGACTCACATATTATCACCTCCATATCGCAAAACTATTGCAAGGAATCAAACTTATCATATCCAATGATCTTTATGAAAGTTTTTATTATATCCCTCTTGAATATTCATCACTTTGGGACCAAATTCATATCTTGTGCAAATTACCATTACTATTATCAACTCTCAAAAAGATTTAAGTGAAGCATGAGAGTGCACATATTTCTTCAAAAATTTAATCTTATCAACTCTCAAAATAATATAAGTGAAGCATGAGAGTTCAAATATTTCTTCAAAATATAGCCACCGCCGTGCTCAAAAAGATTTAAGTGAAGCATTAGAGCAACTGCCTAGCTCAAAAAAAATTAGTGAAGCACATGGAGTATTCTAACAAATCATGATGAATGTGTGGCTCTCTCAAATTGGCGTGTCCAGCAAGGATGATTGTGACAAACTAAAAAGCAAACAAAGCAAAGACTCATATAATACACGACGCTCCAAGCAAAGCACATATCATGTGACGAATAAAAATATAGCTCCAAGTAAAATTACCGATGGTCGGTAGAAGAAAGAGGGGATGCCTTCCGGGGCATCCCCAAGCTTTGATGCTTGAGTCTTCCTTCAATATTTCCTTGGGGTGCCTCGGGAATCCCCAAGCTTAGGCTCTTGCCACTCCTTATTCCTTCATCCATCGTGATCTCACGCAAAACTTGAAAACTTCAATCACACAAAACTCAACAAAACCTTCGTGAGATCCGTTAGTATAACAAAATAAATCACTACTTTAAGTACTGTTGCAAACCCATTCATATTTTATTTTTGCATTATACCTACTGTATTCTAACTTCTCCATGGCTTATACCCCCCGATACAATCCATAATTTCATCAAAACAAGCAAGTAGTGCATCAAAAACAGAATCTGTCAAAAACATAACAGTCTATAGAGATCTATTTAAAATCCATACTTCTATAACTCCAAAATTTCTGAAAAATTAGGAAAACGTGGGCAATTCATATACCAATACTGTGCAAAAATTTCAGATTTTTCTGACGCTCCAGTACAGAACCAAAATTCCAGCACTGGATGCAAAACTTTCTGTTTTCCAAACAGCATCAATTATACTATCTTCCAAATCATCCCAAAGGCTTTACTTAGCACAAACACTAATTAAAAACACAAAAACACAATCATAACAGTAGCATAAATGTGAAAACACACAAGAACAGAAACAAAAGGTAAAAATTTATTTTATTCATTGGGTTGCCTTTATAGCCATTAAGATAGGCTTGAGATTTTATTGATGCTCACATGAAAGATAATAAATGAAACACAAGAGAGCATCATGTAGCATGTGAAAAACACATTTAAGTCTAACATACTTACTATGCATAGGCATTTTACAGGCAAACAAATTATCTAGACAAGCAAAACCTAGCATATGCAAGGAAGAGGAAAGAAATAATAACAATTTCAACATGAAGAGAGGTAATTTAGTAACATGAAAATTTGTACAACCATATTTTCCTCTCTCATAATAATTACATGTAGGATCATATTCAAATTCAACGATATAGCTATCATAAACAATATTCTCTTTATGATCCACATGCATAAAAAAATTATAATCTTCCAAAATAGTGGGATTATTTTTACCTAGAGTTGACACTCTTCCAAACCCACTTTCAATATTATTGCAAGCATTATTATCAATATCATATTCATCATGATGCTTAAATAAATTTTCAAGATCATAAAAAACATTATCACCCCAATCATGATCATTGCAATAAGTAGTGGACATGACAAAATTATCATCCCCAAGCTTGTGGTTTTGCATATCATTAACACAATTGACACTAATAACATCATTGCAATCATGCTTTTTATTGAAGGAGCTATCATGAATCACTTTATAAATTTCTTCTTTCGGCACATCATCACAATTTTTAGATTCATGATTTTCAAGCAAAACTTCATAGAGGAAATCAAGTGCACTCAACTCATTAGCAATTGGTTCATCATAATTGGGTCTTTTGAAAAGATTAGCAAGTGGATGAGGATCCATATCAATAGATTTTTAGCAAGCGAAGATGCAAGCAAATAGAAGGCAGATGGCAACACAAGCAAAGATAGAAACAAGCAAAATGGCAAATGCAAAATATTTTTGTAATTTTGTAAAAACTTTTTATAAGTGGGGGAGATGAAAACGAGAGGCAAAGGCAAATAAAATAAATGCAAGGAGATGAAAGTTTTATGCGTAGGTACTTGATAGATGTTGATGATGTCTCCCCGGCAACGGCGCCAGAAATTCTTCCTGCTACTTGTGAGCTGCGTTGGTAATTCCCTGAAGAGGAAGGGAGATGCAGTACAGTAGAGATAAGTATTTCCCTTAGTTATGAAACCAAGGTTATCAATCCAGTAGGAGATTCATGCAACACCTCGTTAGCAGCACCTGCACACAAAACAACAAATCCTTGCACCCAACGCAAACAATGGGTTGTCAATCCCTCGGCGGTTAATTGCAAGATTAAATTGTATGGTGATAGATAAATAGATCGAACAAAAATACAAAATAAAATAAGTAAAGAAAAATTGCAGCAAATATTTTTAGGGTTTTAGTAAATGATAGGGGTAGACCCGGGGGCCATAGTTTTCACTAGAGGCTTCTCTCATAAAAAATAGCATACGGTGGGTGAACAAATTACTGTTGGGCAATTGATAGAAAAGCAAATAATCATGACGATACCCAAGGCAATGATCATGTATATAGGCATCACGTCCGAGACAAGTAGACCGACTTCTGCCTGCATCTACTACTATTACTCCACACATCGACCGCTATCCATCATGCATCTAGTGAATTAAGTCCATAAAGAACGGAGTAACGCCTTAAGCAAGATGACATGATGTAGACAAAGTAACCTCACGCATGAATAAACCCCATCTTTTTACCCTTAATAGCAACGATACATACGTGTCATGTCCCTTTCTGTCACTGGGATTGAGCACCGCAAGATCGAACCCATTACAAAGCACCTCTTCCCATGGCAAGATAAATCAATCTAGTTGGCCAAACCAAATCAATAGATCGGAGAAGAAATACGAAGCTATAATAATCATGCATAAAAGAGTTCAGAGAAAACTCAAATAATATTCATGGATAATCTGATCATAAACTCACAATTCATCTGATCCCAACAAACACACCGCAAAAAGTGATTACATCGGATAGAACTCCAAGAACATCGAGGAGAACATTGTATTGAAGATCAAAAAGGGAGAAGAAGCCATCTAGCTACTAACTATGGACCCGAAGGTGTGTGGTAAACTACCCATGCATCATCGGAAGGGCAGCAAGGTTGATGTAGAGCCCCTCCGTGATCGATTCCCCCTCCGGCGGAGTACCGGAAAAGGCCTCCAGATGGGATCTCTCGAGAACAGAAGCTTGCGGCGGCGGAAAAAGTATTTCGTGAACTCTCTTGTTGGTTTCCCGATTTTTGGGAATTTATAGTGGTGGAATTAGGTCAAAAGAGTCAGAGGTGGGCCCACGAGGCACCAGGGCACGCCCCTGGCGTGCCCTGGTGGCTCGTGGCCACCTCCTGGGGCTTCTGGCATTCTCCCGAAGCTTCTAGTGTTTGTTATGTCCAGAAAAAAAATCTCCACAAAGTTTCGTGGCATTTGGACTTCGTTTGGTACTGATATTCTGGAAAACCAAAAACAGGCAAAAAACAACAACTGGCACTGGGCACTAAGTTAATAGGTTAGTCCCAAAAAATGATATATAATTTCTGTAAATGTATATAAAACATCCAAGATTGATAATATAACAGCATGGAACAATAAAAAATTATAGATACATTGGAGACGTATTAATGAGAAAGCAAGTTGGATGCACACCCACTTAGTTTTCATGTTGAGCTTTCATACACTTATAGCTCTTAGTGCATCCGTTGCATGGCAATCCCTACTCCTCGCATTGACATCAATTGATGGGCATCTCCATAGCCCGTTGATTAGCCTCGTTGATGTGAGAGTTTCTCCATTTTTGACTTCTTCTATTTATCTCTACCACCATACTCTATTCCACCCATAGTGCTATATCCATGGCTTGCGCTCATGTATTGAGTGAGAGTTGAAAAAGCTGAAGCGCGTTAAAAAGTATGAACCAATTGTTCGGCTTGTCATCGAGGTAGTGCATGATAAATACTTTGTGTGAAGAAGATGGCGCATGACAGGATTATATGATTTTGTAGGGATAACGTTCTTTAGCATTTTTATTTTGAAAGACATGATTGTTTGCTAGTATGCCTGAGTATTGATGTCTTTATATCAAACTATAGACTATTGCTTTGAATCATTTGGATCTTATTATTCATACCGTAAGAGAGAGATTACATGATGAAACATGATAGGTAGCATTCCACATTAAAAAATCTGTTTTTATCATTTACCTACTCGAGGACGTGCACGAATTAAGCTTGGGGATGCTTGATACGTCTCCAACGTATCTATAATTTTTGATTGTTCCATGCTATTATAGTATCAATCTTGGATGTTTTTATATGCAATATTATGCAATTATATATCATTTTTTGGGACTAACCTATTAACCTAGTGCCCAGTGCTAGTTGTTGTTTTCTGCTTGTTTTTGGCTTTTCAGAGAAACAGTACCAAATGAAGTCCAAATGCCACGAAATTTTTTGGAGATTTTTTCTGGACAAAAGAAACCTTGGAAGCTTCGGGAGGAGGCCAGAAGCCTCACGGAGGCTTCACAAGGCAACAGGGCGCGCCCCAGGGGGGGCGCGCCGTGTTGCCTTGTGGGGCCCATGTGACTCCATTTGACCTAATTCCACTTCTATAAATTCACAAATATTGGGAAACCCCCAGAGAGCCAGAAGAAAAAACCTTTCCGCCGCCGCAAGCCTCTGTTCTTCCGTGATCCCATCTGGAGGCCTTTTCCGGTACTCTGCCGGAGGGGGAATCTGTAACACCCCAAGAGTGCTCCTTCCATATTTGTACTCCTCAACATTGCCATATATGGAATTATCATGATGATCTTGTTGGATGGGCTTATTCACATGTTGTGTTTTGCCTTTCTTTTCTCTTTGCATTTCATTTTCATATTATTCTGACATGTGCTTGCATCACCATATTCATTTATGTTGTTCATGAGCATTGCATCCATTATTTATTTTGTGTTGCTCATATATGCATTGTGTGTGTGGTCATCCCTTTCTTCTCTCACCCAACTCTTGAGGTATCACCCATGCACACCACTTCCCCATCATCATCTCAAACCTCTCTCTTTTCCAATATTATTCATGTGGTCATTATTTCTGTTCCAGATTAATGTCCACTATTTTCCTATAAATCATGCATCATGCCTTCAAGCTCTCTGCCAAATTTCAGCAATTTTGGAATTGATTTGGTTGGGTTCAAAAATGGTGCAAGTTTGAATTTAATTCAAACTTGAATTATTTTTCTATCTCTAAAAATGCCCAAACCAATTTATTCAAATACTATATAATTTCTAGATTCCTGGGATATTTTTATATCTCTCTCACCCCTCTCCAATATCTCTGTCCTTTTCTCTTTGCATTTCTGTTTGAAGGAATAAAAGAGAAAAGAAAAGAGAGAGGCAGCAGCAGAGTCCAACAGCAGCAGCCCAGCACAGTCTCGCGGCCCAGCAAGCTCCACGCGCGCGCCAGCCCAGCTCGTCCCGCTCGCGCCCTTCTTTTTCTTTCTCACCCGCGAGCCCGCTTACCCCCACTAGTCCACCGCCACGTGGCGCCACCGGCCCCACATGTCAGCCTCTGGCTACAGGGAGCCCGCACCCACCTTTTCGTCCACCTCGGGCCAGCTCGCGCACATGGCCGCGGCCGTGGACACGCGAGACGCGCCCGGCTCCCCTCGTCCTTATCTAGCCCCCCGCGCTCGCCAGCCAGTCGCCACCAACCCCATCTACCTTTCCCCCCTCTCAGAAACCCTAGCCGCCGCCCCTGGATCGAGATCCAGGCGTGACAAGAACGCGCCAGAGAGCAAGGCCATGGCACCGCCGTGACCCCCGTCGTCCTCCGCCTCGCTAACCGTGTCCCTCTTCTTCCCCGACGTCGACTACTTCCCCTCCGTCCTCTACAGCCCGCGGGACGCCAAGTTCGACGCCGTCCCCGTCGCCTTCTTCTGCTACGGCCGCTGCTCGTCTCCGGCCGAACTCGCTGCCTCTCGTCTTCCCCGAGCCCGTACGACTACGCCAGCGTGACCTACGTGAGCACCCGCTTCGCCTCGTGCCTTTTCCCCTCTCGTTCGCGCCCTCTGTCGCCGTTGCCGTGTGTAGCCATATCCGTCGCCGTCGGACCTCGTCTCCGGCGAGTGCCCCGACCTCCTCAGGTGTTTTGCGTGTGTCCGTCGTGCTCGCCTCATTCTGCTGAGCCAATCCCGCGTTTCCCCGTCACGTTTAGCCTCTGTGTCGTTCGGTATGGAGTCGCCATCGCCGCCTCTGTCTTCCTGTCGCCGGCGACGCCCTCGTCGTCGTCTGGAGTCGTACGAGTCATGCGCGCGTGCGGGATCCTCGCGCGAGTCTTTTCCGTTTTACCCCCGTGCCGAATGCTCATCGGAGCAACTCCGGCAAGCCCGCCGCCATCTCTGTCTCGCCGCGCCGCTTGCTCTGTTTCCTCTGCTCTGTCGCCGCTGTCGTTGTGAGCTGGTCGCGCCAAGTCAATAGGGGCCGAGCCCGTTTCTGTCGCAAGCACCCGATCAGCCCAGCTGGTCGAGCCGCACCTGTTCCACCGCGGAGGCGCGGGTTCGATCCCCCGCGCGAGCAGAGGGTTTTCCCTCGCATTTTTTTTCTGCTGACGCTGACAAGCCGACCCCACCTGTCACACACACGCCCACACACCCCCTCCTTTTCTTTATTTTATTTATTTATTTTATTTCTATCTTTTTCGAAATTCTATTTCTGGTAAGTGCCCATTTTCCAAATCGGGCAATATCCAAATCTGGCGCTTTCCAGATCCGGCAAGTTTCCGTTTCTGGCGATTTCCATTTTCGGCATATGCCAAATCTGGAATATAACCTAATTCAATTTCTGTCCTAATGGTAATTGTGGCATTTTGAGCATTTTTCATGTTGAAACATATGAGTGTAATATATGATTTTGGGGTAGAAAAATCCAACTAATCCATTGGTGGCATTAGATTTATCTTTTGAGCAAGTTTGCATGCATGTTATTTTTGCATAATATGTCATTTTGTCATTTTTGTGTGAATTATTGCATATGTCATATGAGCAACTTGTCAACATGAGTTTGGAGCATTTTCATGCCACCTTGCTGCTAGTAATTTTTCCATGCCATGATATGCCATGATAGGAGTGCAACAAGCTTGTAAACATGCTTAGTCATTGTTACTGTTTTGCCTTGTTAAATTTCTGCTGAAACTTGCCATGTTGCTTTGATGCTACCATGTAATCCATAGCTTTTCTGAGCATGATCAGTAAACATGTTTTGTTCTATGTTGTTAGTACTTTCATGCCATGCCAATTATTGCCGTGTTATACTCCTGTAGCATTTGGAATGTTGCTCTAAACATGCCTAGTCAATGTAGCAGTTTTCTGTCAACATTATGTTGCCATGTTGTGAGCTCATTTCTGTTGAATCCATGCTTCATATGTTTTTGTGCCAATGTAATGAAATGCTCTATGCCATGTGTACTGTAGGTGCATTCCAATTTCTTGCATTTTAGGGTACTGTAGCTTGTTGTTTTGATGTGCACAAGATGTCATGTTGCTATTAATTTCAGTTTTGCATTGCATATTGTGTTACCATTTGAGTTTCGTGCATCCGTTCCTCGTGATCTTTACGTCGTTTTCAACCGGAATCTTCCATTCTTTCCAGAGGCATACTTGGGTTGCCAAGATTTTGCCCATATCCATCTTTTGCTTCATCGTTCACATCTCGTTATCATTTTGTTTGTGCATCATATGCCATGATTGTTTGTTTATTTCGGTGCTTGTTCTTTCTTTGGGTAGTTCCGAGAGACGAGTCTGAGTTCGAGGAATCGGTTGAGAACGTGTTCGAGGAGCAGTCTTACTATCCTACCGAAGAGACTTCAGGCAAGATGATCATTACCCTTGATAACACTACTATCTTTGCTTGCTAGTTGTCTCGTTCCTATCGCTATGTCACACTTCCTACCACATACATGTCAGCCTCTCATATGCCATGATACAGCCTCTAACCACCCTACCCAGCAAACCGTTGTTTGGCTATGTTACCGCTTTGCTCAGCCCCTCTTATAGTGTTGCTAGTTGCAGGTGCAGTGCAGGTTGTTCCATGTTGGGACATGGATATGTTGGGATATCACAATATCTCTTATTTAATTAATGCACATATATACTTGGTTGTGTGTGGAAGGCTCAGCCTTTTGCCTAGTGTTTTGTTCCACTCATGTCGCCTTAGTTTCCGTAATACCGGTGTTATGATCCTTGATTAGCGTTCCTAACATGCTCAAGGGAATGGGACCCTCTTGATAGTTCGCTTTGAATAACCGCTTCCAGCAAGGCCCAACTTTGGTTTTACCATTTGCCTAATAACAACTAAAACTTGCATAGGGAGTAATTAACCCGAGGATTCTTAATCAACAACCCGGGCCAGTGCTCCTCATGAGTGTTGGTCCAAACTAGAGCTCCTTGCAGCGCCACCACGAGGAAACTCGAGGTTTTGGTTTTTGTTGTACGGACTGCTCATCCGTTGTGTCCTGAGAACGAGATACGCGCGGCTCCTATCGGGGTATCGACACACCGGGAGGTCTTGCTGGACTTGTGTTACCATTGCCGAAATGTCTTGTGCACCGGGATTCCGAGGATACTTCGGGCTATCTCGAGGTTGAGGTATTTCCACCGCAGCTTGTGTTGGTCTATGATGGACCAGGTTGGAACACCCCTGCAGGGTTAAATCTTACGCGAAGCCGTGCCCGCGGTTATGTGGCGACTTGGATATTTTTAACCTCCGGTTGTAGAGAACTTGACACTAATTCTAATAAAATACACCAACTGTGTGCGTAACCGTGATGGTCTCTTTTCAAGTAAGTTCGGGAAGAGAACACGGTGGGGTTATGATTGAACCGTAAGTAGGTGTTCAGGATCACTTCTTGATCATTTTAAACTTGCGACCGTTATGCGTAGTATGCTCGTCTTTATTCTTGTACTCGTAAGTTAGCCACTTAAACATGCTTAGTGCTAGCTGCAACCTCACCACATTACCACTTCCATTCCTATAAGCTTAAATAGTTTTGTTACCTTGGGTGATGAGATTGCTGAGTCCCTGTGGCTCACAGATTACTACATAACTCAAGTTGCAGGTACGCATGAGACAGACACAGGTGAGCCCGAGATGCTCCATTGGGAGTATGATGATGAGCGTGGACATATGTACATCACGATGCCAGACGATCAGTAGTGGGACCTAGTCGGTTGATCCGGGGATAATAGCAGGGTGGTGTTTTCTCGTTTGATTTCGTCCGTAGTCGGACCCTGTCTTTCATTTGGATGATTGTATGATCATTTATGATATATTTATGCTGTAGCATGTGGCGAGTGTAAGCCTTTAACTAGTATTCTCGCATGTTCATTCGGTTGTATGTATTTGAAAATCACCTTGCTATGCGTTCCAAAATGAGGTTCTGTCACGATCTTGAGTTCATCACGAGATTGCGATAGAGCTTCATATTGGGCGTTACGGAATCGATCACGGAGGGCTATAACATCAACCTTGCTACCCTTCCGATGATGTGTGAGTATTTTACCACAGACCTACGGGTCCATAGCTAGTAGCTAGATGGCTTCTTCTCTCTCTTTGATCTTCAATACCATGTTCTCCTTGATGTTCTTGGAGTTCTCTCCGATGTAATCTTCTTTTCCGGTGTGTTTGTTGGGATCTGATGAATTGTGAGTTTATGATCAGATTATTCATGAGAAATATTTGAGTCTTCTCTGAACTCTTTTATGCATGATTGTTATAGCTTTGTATTTCTCTCCGATCTATCGATTTGGTTTGGCCTACTAGATTGATTTATCTTGCAATGGGAGAGGTGCTTTGTTATGGGTTCAATCTTGCGGTGCTCAATCCCAATGACAGAAAGGGACATGACACATATTTGTATTGTTGCCATTAAGGATAAAAAGATGGGGTTTATTCATATTGCTTGAATTTGCTTCTCTACATCATGTCATCTTGCTTAAGGCGTTACTCTGTTTTTATTAACTTAATACTTTAGATGCATGCAGGATAGAGGTCGATGAGTGGAGTAATAGTAATAGATGCAGGCAGGAGTCGGTCTACTTGTCTCGGACGTGATGCCTATATACATGATCATTGCCATGAATCCGTCATAATTATTTGCTTTTCTATCAATTGCCCAACAGTAATTTGTTTACCCACCGTATGTTTATGTGCTCAAGAGAGAAGCCTCTAGTGAAAACTATGGTCCCCGGGTCTATCTTTATCATATAAAAAACCTAAAAATACCTTGCTGCAATTTATTTACTTTTATTTTAATTAGTATTTTAGTTTATCTATTTACCTCGATAAGATTTAATCCTTGCAAATAACCGCTAAGAGGATTGACAACTCTCTTATTTGCGTTGGGTGCAAGTGTTTGCTTTTCTGTGTGCAGGTGCGCTTAACGGAATTTTGCTTGGTTCTCCTACTGGATTGATAACCTTGGTTCTTAACTGAGGGAAATACTTATCTCTACTGTATTGCATCATCCTCTCCTCTTCGGGGAAATACCAACGCAGACTACAAGTAGCAGACACACATTATTCGTGATTTGTTAGAATACTTTATGTGCTTCACTTATATCTTTTGAGCTAGGTAGTTGCTCTAGACTTCACTTATATCTTTTAGAGCACGGCGGTGGTTATATTTTAAAGAAATAGTTGCACTCTCATGCTTCACTTATATCTTTTTGAGAGTCAATGAATAGCAATGGTAATATGCACGGGTTATGAATTTGGTCCTAATATGATAGGTATTCAAGAGGGATATAATAAAAACTTTCATGTAGATCACTGAATATGATAAATTTGATTCCTTGCAATAGTTTTGCGATATTAAGATGGTAATATGTGGGAGGTGCTAGTAGATAATTGTGATTTGGTAAGAATATTGGTGTTAAGATTTGTGATTCCCGAAGCATGCACGTATGATCTATCGTTATGCTAAGAAGTTGGAGCATGATTTATTCTTGATTATCTACCTTATGAGTGGCGGTCGGGGACGAGCGATGGTCTTTTCCTACCAATCTATCCCCCTAGGGGCATGCGTAGTAGTACTTTGCTTCGAGGGCTAATAAACTTTCGCAATAAGTATGTGAGTTCTTTATGACTAATGTGAGTCCATGGATTATACGCACTCTCACTTTTTCGCAATTTGCTAGCCTCTTCGGTACCGTGCATTGCCCTTTCTCACATCGAGAGTCGGTGCAAACTTCCCCGGTGCATCCAAACCCCGTGATATGATACGCTCCATCACACATAAGCCTCCTTATATCTTCCTCAAAATAGCCACCATACCTACCTATCATGGCATTTCCATAGCCATTCCGAGATATATTGCCATGCAACTTCCACCGTTCCGTTTTTATGACACACATCGTCATTGTCATATTGCTTTGCATGCTCATATAGCTGACGTAGTATTTGTGGCTCAGCCACCGTTCATCATTTTTTATATATGTTACGCTAGTATCATTGCACATCCTGGTACACTGCCAGAGGCATTCATATAGAGTCATATTTTTGTTCTAGTTTCGAGTTATAATTTTTGAGTTGTAAGTAAATAGAAGTATGATGATCATCATTATTAGAGCATTTTCCCAGTGAGGAAATAAAAAAAATAGAAGGCCAAAAAGAGCCCACGAAAAAAAATAAAAAAGAAAAAAATGAGAGAAAAAGAGAGAAGGGGCAGTGTTACTATCCTTTTCCATACTTGTGCTTCAAAGTAGCACCATGTTTTTCATATAGAGAGTCTCCCATTTAGTCACTTTCATATACTAATGGGAATTTTTCATTATAGAACTTGGCTTGTATATTCTGATGATGGGCTTTCTCAAATGCCCGAGGTCTTCATGAGCAAGCAAGTTGGATGCACACCCACTTAGTTTTCATGTTGAGCTTTCATGCACTTATAGCTCTTAGTGCATCCGTTGCATGGCAATCCCTACTCCTCGCATTGACATCAATTGATGGGCATCTCCATAGCCCGTTGATTAGCCTCGTTGATATGAGACTATCTTCTTATTTTTTGAATTCCCCTTATTAATCTCTACCACCATACTCTATTCCACCCATAGTGCTATATCCATGGCTTGCGCTCATGTATTGCGTGGGGGTTGAAAAAGCTGAAGCGCGTTAAAAAGTATGAACCAATTGCTCGGCTTGTCATCGGGGTAGTGCATGATAAATACTTTGTGTTAAGAAGATGGAGCATGACAGGATTATATGATTTTGTAGGGATAACTTTCTTTAGCATTTTTATTTTGAAAGACATGATTGTTTATTAGTATGCCTGAGTATTGATGTCTTTATGTCAAACTGTAGACTATTGCTTTGAATCATTCGGATCTTATTATTCATATCATAAGAGAGATTACATGATGAAACATGTTAGGTAGCATTCCACATCAAAAATTCTGTTTTTATCATTTACCTACTCGAGGACGAGCAGGAATTAAGCTTGGGGATGCTTGATACATCTCCAACGTATCTATAATTTTTTTATTGTTCCATGCTATTATAGTATCAATCTTGGATGTTTTATATGCCATTATATATCATTTTTTAGGACTAACCCATTAACCCAGTGCCCAGTGCCAGTTGCTGTTTTTTTGCCTGTTTTTGTCTTTTCAGAAAATCATTATCAAAAAGAGTCCAAACGAGAAAAAAAACTTTGGATTAATTTTTTCTGGACCATAAGAGACCCACGAAGCTTCGGGAGAAGACCAGAGGAGCCACGAGGGAGCCACAAGCTCGGAGGGCGCGCCCTGGGGGGTAGGGCATGCCCCCCAGGCTTGTGGGCCCCTCATGGCCCCTTCTGACCTAATTCCAGCGCTATAATTTCCCAAACATTCCCAATATTCCAGAGAGACAGAAGAAAAAACCTTTCCGCCGCCGCAAGCCTCTGTTCTTCCGCGATCCCATCTGGAGGCCTTTTCCGGTACTCTGCCGGAGGGGGAATCGATCACGGAGGGCTTCTTCATCAACCTTGCTGCCCCTCCGATGATGTGTGAGTAGTTTACCACAGACCTACGGGTCCATAGCTAGTAGCTAGATGGCTTCTTCTCTCTCTTTGATCTTCAATACCATGTTCTCCTCGATGTTTTTGGAGTTCTATCCGATGTAATCTTCTTTTGCGGTGTGTTTGTTGGGATCCGATGAATTGTGAGTTTATGATCAGATTTTTCATGAGAAATATTTGAGTCTTCTCTGAACTCTTTTATGCATGATTATTATAGCTTTGTATTTCTCTCCGATCTATTGATTTGGTTTGGCCAACTCGATTGGTTTATCTTGCAATGGGAGAGGTGCTTTGTGATAGATTCAATCTTATGGTGCTCAATCCCAGTGACGGAAAGGGACATGACACGTATTTATATTGTTGCCATTAAGAATAAAAAGATGGGGTTTAATCATATTGCTTGAGTTTACTTTGTCTACATCATGTCATCTTGCTTAAGGCGTTACTCTGTTTTATACTTAATATCCTAGATGCATGCTGGATAGCGGTCGATGGGTAGAGTAATAGTAGTAGATGCAGGCAGGAGTCGGTCTACTTGTCTCGGACGTGATGTCTATATACATGATCATTGTCATGAATCCGTCATAATTATTTTCTTTTCTATCAATTGCCCAACAGTAATTTGTTTACCCACCGTATGCTATGTGTTCGAGAGAGAAGCCTCTAGTGAAAACTATGGCCACCGGGTCTACGTTTATCATATATTTAAAACCAAAAATACCTTGCTGCAATTTATTTATTTTTATTTTATTTAGTATTTTAGTTTATCTATCTATCACTATTAGAATTAATCCTTGCAAATAACCGTTAAGAGGATTGACAACTCTCTTATTTGCGTTGGGTGCAAGTGTTTGTTTTTGTGTGTGCGGGTGCTGCTAAAGGGGTTTTGCGTGGTTCTCCTACTGGATTGATAACCTTGGTTCTTAACTGAGGAAAATACTTATCTCTACTATACTGCATCATCCTCTCCTCTTCGGGGAAATACCAACGCAGTCTACAAGTAGCATTGCACCACGACTTATATTCATAGAATAGCTAAACTAATTATAACTATAGTTATAGTTAGGGGCGTAGACAGGCCCCAGGCTGCCAGGGCCATTACCCGGGCCGCAACAAGCAATTCCTTTGGTAACTATAGCAACATTGGCATATTTTAGCAACAATAATCACTATACACACATGGCTGGCCTGGGTCTTGGGCAAATCCTGGCTACGACACTGGTTATAGTCGCCACGATGGCTAATTGCGGCCACACCCATGGCCACCTAAACGGTGCCTGCCCACTTCACGGTCACGACGACCACCGACACCATGGCCATGGCCACCGCCAAAGCCAACTCCATGGCCACCGCCACAGCCACGACCACGACCACAACCAACACAACAACCATGGCCATGCCACAACCAACATCGTGCTAGAATGCGTGGAATGCGACGAGGTTGTCATGCATGGCATGGAAATACTTGTCGGCGTTAGCGTCCCAGGCCGGCCATCCCTCTGCGTTGACAGCCTCAGGCGCGGGGGCCCAAATATCGTCCGCCTGCGCTTCCATCTACGCAGCCTCCTCCATGGCTAGATACATCTCCGCCCACTAGCCGGCGAGAGGATGCGCTGGCTTCTCATCCTCCTCGTCATCCACAAAATTGAAGATGAGGGGGTGTTCCACCGGGTGGACCATTGATGAAGAAATGGAGAGTGGATTGAAGAGGCGCTAGTGAGTTCATCATTTGGCTGGAGCTGATTCGCAAGGTGCAACCTAGGATTATTGACGCCACAACCAACAACTATGCCACCGACACAATTGCCCAAGCGGTCAACGTTGCAAGCAAGCAACCATAAAACGCTACTTTTTCCTAATCATTTTTGCATCAATTGTTTGTTTTTGCCATGGTCTCTATCATTATGAACTTGTAGCCAATAGATGGTAGATTAAACCCTGTTTAATATAATTAGGGTATACTTGATTAGTTAGGCAATTTTACATATTTTAGGTGTCATCTGCATTTATCTAAAGTAGTTTATTGATCATTAGTGTTCGAAAATTCGTAGGAGCATGCAAGTGCGGGAGCACACATGCATGCAACCCCGGATTATTGCTTTATGGTTCACGAATTTGATTGGTCGTATGCATGTGTCTAGTGCTTAATTATTGTACGTGCTTTTTTTTGCGAGAAACTTCCAATCTATTCATCTTCAATCATGGCAGTACAAAGAACAACAGAGGTAATAAAAATTACAACCATGTTCGTGGACCACCTAGCGACGACTACAAGCACTGGAGCGAGCCGAAGGCGCGCCGCCATCATCGCCCCTCCCTCACCGGAGCCGGGCAAACCTTGTTGTAGTAGACAGTCGGGAAGTCGTCGTGCTAAGGCCCCATAGGACCAGCGCACCAAAGTAGCAACCATCGCCGATGAAGAAAGTCGTAGATCAGAAGGATCAAACCTGTAAACACCCAAACAAAGACGAACGAAGACCGGATCCAAACAGATCCACCGAAGACCAGCACCGACCGAATCCCGCGAGATCCGACGGAGACAAACCTCCACACGCCCTCCGACGATGCTAGACACACCATCGGGACGGGGATAGAACGTGGGAGACATTATTCCTACTAAGGGATATCGCCTCCGCCACACAGCCCCAACCAAGACGCTGAATCTAACAAGAACGAGAACGGGGTCCCTCCCGCCGGCGGGGGGCCGAGATCCTCCGCACCTCCATGACCTAGAGGCCATTGAAGATGGGGCGGACCGGCGGCGGCGCCGACGGGAGGAGAAGAGCTTTTCTTGTGGAGGAGGAAAGAGATAGGACCAGGTCCTGATCCTACTACTTCTTTTCCTCTTCTCGATAGAAGAGAGTTGGGTACGTGCTTGTTCATGCATGCGGCTTTTGGCAGACTACATGCTCCACCCACCCACCTCCCATGATTTTTCCTTGTGACTTTCAACTTGAATCTAAAATATTTTGAACCAAGAGTGCACTTTATGTTCCGTTGGCATATTCCTTGAGACGAGGATTTGAAACTAGATCATATTTTAATATGTTTTGACAAGTTTTTAATTTTTATCCAAGTTTCAAATATTGAAACTTGATAATTGTAGTATTAAGTTTTTGCCAAGTTTTATCAAGTTCCATATGAATCAACTCAATTTGTAACATTAAGTTTCTTTTTAGGGTTTAGGGTTAGAGCTTAGGGTTCTGGGTTTAAGGCTTGAAACTTGATGAATATATCCTTCCTTTTATCAAGTTTTAACACTTCAATCTAGGTAAAGATTTTAAAACATGTCAAAACAGCATGAAAGATGAAGTGGGTGGGGCATGCAGTCTCTGCCAAAAATTGCATGCATGGACCCCATCTTTTTTTTAGAAAAGGAGGATTGTCCCCGGCCTCTGCATCGAAACGATGCCTGCAACAATTTTATTAATGAAAGGCCCAACAAATATGTCTTGCGATACAAAAATCCATCAAAATAGTATGAAAGGAGGAGAGCTAGCTGCAACCGGCGAAAAATAAGACTAGATGCCTATACACCAATCCTATTGCTAGACCGCCATCCAAACCGGTTGTATGTATCCCGTGCCACCCTCTCCCATCGGTTGCACCCATAAGCCATACGCTCCTTGGCTTCCGCACGGCTGAGTAACGACCACATACGGATCCAGCCAGTAGCTCTGAAGATTACTTGCAAAAAATTGTTAATATCCTGTCTGTTAAAAATCATGTCATTCCGACAGTTTCATATGGCCCAAAGTAATGCACAAACTCCTACTCGAATCTGCGCCGCTAACTTAGGCTCTACCCCGTTTAATCAAGTCCCAAATAGATTGGATATGGTAACTGGTGGAGTGACGTTAAACGCCACAGGCAATGTGCGCCAAAGTAATTTGGCAAGAGGGCAGTCTAGAACCAGATGTTGGAGTGATTCATATTGATCACAAAAACCACATCGTTTACTACCCGCCCAATTACGTTTTGTCAGGTTATCTTTAGTAAGGACCACTTCTTTGTGAACGAACCACAAACACTTTTATCTTTAAGGACACCTTGATCTTCCAAATATGTAACGAATTTACGATTAGAGCAGTGTTTATCAAGTCTGCATACATAGACTTCACTTAAAATACTCCTGACGCCGAGAGTTTCTAGCGCAGAGTATCTGGCACACAAACCTTGCATCAACATGCGCACGAGATGTAACCATCTATTCCACCGTTCTCCTACAAGAGTTCTTCTGAACTGAATGTTCAAGGGACCAGATTCAAGAATTGTGCTAACGAACGCCTCTTTTCGCTGCACAATATTGTAAAGGGTTGGTGTCGGCGTACGACACCTATGGGATCGCGTGGATCCCTTTACGGTTCGGCAAGGGGAAAATATTTGCACAAAGAGCGGAACCAACGATCAACGCGAGGATCTTTACCCAGGTTCGGGCCGCTGAGAAGCGTAAAACCCTACTCCTGTTGTTGTTTATTGTGGATGTTCTTGGCTCAAGTACACGGAGCGCTTGTGGTGGGAAAGCAGCTACGCATGCAGAATGGGCCGGAAGGTCCTCTGCTCTGTAGCTACGCCTTGGGCCTCCTTTTATACGTCCAAGGGGTCACCAACAGTGGCAGACAGCAGTACAAGAGGTGTAAAGTTACTACAGTGTTTACATGATTATCACTGACGACTTAGGACAAACGCCTTAAATGCTCTGCTTAGGTGTCCCTTACTTTCTCGGGGACGGAAAAAGGGGCCGTCCCATCAACACCGCTTAACCCCATTTGCGGTCGACGCCGTGACACGCAACCAGGAGGACAAGCCCTAAACGACAGGCTAGTCGCTGCGCTAGAGCGGCGGCACTGTGCTGAAGTGGTGGGGTCTTGCCGGGTGCGAGATCTTGCCGGGTGCGAGGCCTTGCCGGGCCTTCACGAGCCTTCCCGGCAAGGATCTTTCCGGGAACCCAGCCTTCGGGCTTCTGTCTTCTGATCATTAGCTTGAACGCCTTCTTGATATCTTGTATCCGTTTCTAGCTATCCTCCGGCAGGCCTTGCCGCTGGTATGGCTACAACCGTCCGTGCACAAGTATGGGGTACTAAAGAACCCAAACTTTAGTACACTGACAGTTGGATACTGTATGGCCAGAGGCGTATCCCCTAGCCATGTATCTTCCCAAAACCTAGTTGATTTGCCATCCCCAACAACGAATTTGGTCCTATTAAAAAAGGTTACCTTAGTCCGCATTAGCCCCTTTCAAAAAGGTGAATCATTCGGCTGCGCCATAACTTGGGCAAGTGTGTTGGAATGTAGATACTTGATACGCAACAATTGTATCCATACTCCCTCTTCCTCGACAGATGGTCTATACAACCACTTGCTGAGTAGACACCTGTTCCTTATCTCAAGATTTTCTATACCCAAACCCCCATGTTCCTTTGGCCTACAAATAATATCCCATTTTGCCAACCTGTATTTTGATTTAGTCTCATCGCTCTGCCAAAAGAAGCGCAACCGATAGAAGTCTAATCTTTTCCATACCCCTACCGGTACTTCAAAGAAAGACAAAAATAACATCGGCATACTTGTAAGCACTGAGTTTATCAGAATTATCCGACCTTCATAAGACATAAGCTTGCCTTTCCGGCAGCTAAGGTTTTTCTCGAATCAATCCTCAATGCACTTCCATTCTTTGTTGGTAAGTTTTCGGTGGTGAATTGGTATTCCCAGATATCTCAATGGGAGTGACACCAACTCACACCCAAATAATTGTCTATAGTTATCCTGCTCTTCCTTGGACGTCCAAAGCAGAATAGTTCACTCTTGTTGAAATTGATTTTCAACCCCGATAGTTGCTCGAAGAGACACAAAACCAGTTTCATATTCCTAGCCTTGACTAAATCATGTTCCATGAAGATAATAGTGTCATTTGCGTATTGCAGAATGGACACCCCACCATCCACAAGATGAGGGATGAGCCCACCCACTTGACCATCCTCTTTGGCTCGACCAATTAGGACCACCAACATGTCAGCTAATATATTGAACAAGATTGGAGACACTGGGTCCCCCTGCCTCAATCCCTTCAGCGTCGGGAAATAACGACCTGTGTCGTCATTCACTTTTACCCCAACGCTGCCTTTTTGAACGAAGGCTTCTACCTGTTTCCTCCAGGCCGCATCGAAACCTTTCATCCGCAAGGCCTGCTGCAGAAATGGCCATTTGACCTTATCACACGCCTTCTCGAAGTCCACCTTAAGGAAAACTCCATCTAGCTTCTTCGAGTAGATTTCGTGTAAGGTTTCATGAAGAATGACAACACCCTCTAGGATATGTCGTCCAGGCATAAATGTCGTCTGAGTTGGTTGCACCACAATATGCGCAGTTTGTGTGAGCCTATTAGTGCCAACTTTTGTGAATATTTTGAAGCTCGCATTGCAAGTAACTTTGGGTGTGATTTGAAGGCTGATGAGAACGAGGTTCTGTCGGCACCGTTTTCTGAGAAAGAGGTGTTTGAGGCGATAGCACAAATGAAGAATAATAAGGCTTAGGGTCCGAATGGCTTTCCAGCTGAGTTGAGTTTTACAAACGATGTTGGGAAATCATAAAAGGAGACCTTCTACCTTCATCTTAACTTTGGAACTATTACGTTGTTGCCAAAGGAGTGGAATTTCAAAATACAAGACGTCTTTTTCAAGTAACTTTGTCATTTGTTTCATCATTATAGTAAGCATTTTTGTATATATACATCGTTTTCTATTATATATGTATGATAATCTTTGATAGAGGTGAGGAAACACACTTTTATTTAGTAAACTTGATTGATGAAAATTTCATGTCATATTAAAGTGATTCATCGGAGTGATATTAACTCTTATCCTGCCCCTGGGTAAAGATGCATGCCTACTATAGAACGTGATTTGCTTCCCGAATTCATTAGTGGCGAAGATTACTCATTGGCAACTTGTGTTCCAGAACATCGCCATGTCAAGCTCATGAGTGTGCTCACGGGAAGAGGACCCGTAGGCAGTGGCGAAGCTAAGCACGCTTCACTGGGCGGGCCAAAACGAGCTAGCTTAAGAAATATGCCTGAAATTTTCCTCCCAGGACCCAAATTCAGCACCACTTTACACTGAATTCTTATCTAGCTGGGCGGGCCATGGCCTGGTTTGGCCCAGCCGTAGCTCCGCCACTGCCCGTAGGGCAAGGTGGGGCGTGGTCGTCCTACCATAAATCTTGCAAAAAAAGAACGGTAATGTTATGTGGCGAGTTAGCTGGGAGGAGGATGGTCTCTAACTAGAAAAGTAAATGCTTGAGCTTGAGAAGCTTCTGGCCTGGAAATAAAACTCACTCAGATAAGTTGTATTATTGAACCATACAAAACAACAAGCGATAAAACCAAAGACAGATAAAGCAGCTAAACTATTGGCAAGCTAGTACTATTTCACTTCGTCGGCGTCGCATGCGATCGAGATTCCGTAGTTCCTTGTAGATTGGGAAAAGGGAGGAGTTGTAGGCTGAGCCGCTTCCGTGTTTAGCTGGATGACCAAAATTGAGCTAACGGGATGTACGTATCCGATCATGCAACGTCGCTAAATCCATATTACGTTGGACACTACTCTAGTCTAGTCTAGGGTATCATAGAAGGAGGTATCACATGGTTAAATGGGAACATATTTGCACCCCTAAGGAGCAAGGAGGATTAGGGGTGATCAATAGCAGAGTAATGAATTGGTGCCTCATTGCGAAATGGGCATGGAAAATACTGATCGGGCAAGGTGGCCTATGGCTCGACATCTTTAGAAAGAAATATTTGACGGAAGGGGGGACGGATTTCCTTCGAAACATTAAACTGACCCATTTTGCAAAAGGGATCAGGAAGGTGCAATCTCTGCTGAGACTAGGGACAAGGTTTCAGGTTAAAGGCGGGCGGGTGGCCTTGTTTTGGCAGGATAAATGGTGTGGGGAAGAGCCGTTGTGCGTTCGCTTCCCGGCCTTGTTCGCCATCGCCGAACGGCCGGAAGCCAAAGTGGTGGAAGCTTGGAGTAATGGTCGCTGGCTCCCACGCTTCCGGCGACCTCTTGGCCCGGTGGAGTCCAGAGAATGGGAACAGCTGCACCTAGATCTGGCTGGCTGCACGATCTCCCACGGCAAAGACGAGGTGACCTGGACGCTTGAACCATCCGGGGAGTTCTCGACTGGATCCCTGTATAAGGAGATTTTTCGATCGGCGCCACCGTGTGACCTGAGCGGGCTTTGGAAGGCGAGAATACCATCTAAAATAAAGATCTTCCTCTGGCAACTAGCGAGATATAGGATCCCTAGCGGGGATCAAGTGCAGAAACGCAATGGCCCGGGTGACGGCAAGTGCGTGTGGTGCGGCGAAGATGAAACAAGTGACCATATCATTTTCCGGTGCATAGTTGCTAGATTTGCGTGGGGTGTGCTCCGTGCGGCCACTGGCTGCGCGTGGAATCCTGGATCGGTAGTAGAAGTGTTCCAGTTGATCAAAAACACACATGGGCAAGATCGTAGACTGGCTTGGGTGGGGTTTGGGGCGATAGCTTGGGCCCTGTGGACTACTCGTAATAAAGCGCTAATAGAGGGGAAATTCTTTAAGCACCCAGCTGATGTTGTATACAAATTGGTCATCTTTTTGCAGCTATGGAAGCTTCTGGCAAGACCCTCAGAGCGAGGAAAGGTGGAGCAGCTCGCAGGCAGCCTCCGGGCCAGGTGTGCTGAGCTTCGACGGGTGCGAAGGCGGGATCACACCGGTGCGGGGACCGCCCGGCCTTCCACCCCCACGTAGGCAAATTATGCACGCTGCGTCGTGGCATCGGACTTGTATGGTCATGTATCCCTAGTTTCCCGTCTAGACTCCTTTTCCTTTTGGAGTCTTGAACCTCTGTCGTGTGTGTGACTTTGTGTGTAAGGGCCTCAGTTTAAGGCCGGGCATGTGCCTCCGCTCTAAAAAAACTGCTTGCCTTCGGATCGGGATACGGTTAAGGAGGCCGAAAAGGCCACTACGCGGCTTCAAAGATCAACTGGAAGGTTCCAGTCCAGAGCACGCCTCGAAGTTCTTCTGGTCGCGCGTGGCCGACCTTTATATAAGCCACATAAGATGCCCTCGGGGCCTCGTCAACAAAGCACCCACGCACGACGCCAACCAACCAACGCGAGATTCACAGACTCCCGTAATACGCGAACGCAAGACGATCGATCCTCGATCGGTTTCTTTTAGATCAGATCAGCGGCGATACATGGCGCACGGGCAGGAGTCGTCGACGCAGGCCGCCGCCGCGCCGCTGTGCGCGAACGGCTGCGGGTTCTACGGGAGCGAGGCGACCAAGAGCATGTGCTCCAAGTGCTACTGCGACCACCTCAAGGCGACAGGTGTGGCTGCCCCCGTCGTCGACGGGAAGATCAACGCCGATGACCTCATCCCCGCCTTCAAGAAGTCGGTGAGCCTGCAGGACTCTGCCGCTGCCGCTGCTGCTGATCCGGCACCACCGGCGGCCGATGCGCCAGCGAAGAAGGCGGCGCCGACCAGGTGCATGGCGTGCAAGAAGAAGGTGGGGCTGCTGGGGTTCCCGTGCCGCTGCGGTGGCACCTTGATAGGGTAACACTAGTATTTCTCTCTCGATCTAGCTCTCTGAAGTAGTAGCTTAGGTACAAGAGGTTACAGGAATTGAATTGCAAGAAGAACAGGAAGAACAGGAAGGGGAATTGGTAGTAGCCGCCGCCGAGCCGATAGCCTGATCCATTGGATGCCGTCTCTCTGGAGCTGCGTAGGTTAAGTAGCTGGTGGAACGACTTGGGCCACCGCTACCCAGTCCGGCCCGCTGACTCGTGGGTTGGCAACGCGTGCACGCTTGGGCCGTGCACCGTTGGCCTTCTCAGCCTTCGCTTGTGGGTCCGCCTTGTCAGCGACGCTGACATCCCCCTCTTCTTGACGTGCGGCTTGACCCCAAGCCGCCGCGTGGGGAAAGCGAGCGCGAAGCGCCTCCTTGTCCTCCCAGGTGATGCCGATAGCCGCCGTGTCGGACCATCGCACTTGAACTTGCTCGACGACGGAGCCACGGCGTTCGCGCCAACGGGACTGGAGCACTTCCACAGGAACAGCAAGGTCATCAGTACAGAGTGGCAGAACAGGTTCAACAGGGGTACCTGACAGCAGGGCTCGCCGTAGCTGCGAGACGTGAAATACAGGATGCACCGTAGTGGAAGCTGGCAGCTGGAGCTCATACGCCACCTCGTTGATCTTTCTGATGATAGGGAATGGTCCAAAGAACTTGAACGAGAGCTTGTGATTGGCGCGGGGCACGACTGACGATTGAATATAAGGTTGCAGCTTGAGGAAAACTTGGTCACCCACTTGGAATTCGCGAAAGGATCTCTTCTTGTAAGCTTGAGACTTCATGCACTGCTGCGCCCTGTTGAGATGTTGTTGCACCAGATCTTGTACAACGCGACGCTCCTCCAGCCACGCTTGTAAGGATGGAACTGAAGTGCTTGCTGCTGCGGTAATGCCCCACTGGCGAGGCTCGTGCCCGTACAGCGCCTTGAAAGGAGACATCCCAATTGCCGAGTGCGGGGATGAGTTGTACCAGAATTGAGCTAGAGAGATCCAAAGGCTCCAACGACGAGGACAAGCGTGAGTAAAACAACGGAGAAAAGTCTCAAGGCATTGATTTACCCGTTCAGTTTGCCCGTCCGTCTGGGGATGGTTGGCTGTGCTCATCCTTAGCTCGGTGCCCGCGTACCGGAACAACTCGCGCCATAAGTGACTGGTGAACACCGGATCCCTGTCCGAGACGATGGCTCCCAGAAAGCCATGCAGTTTATAGATTTGTGACATGTAGAGCCGTGCCACCTTAGCTGCCATGTATGGGTGGGCTAGAGGAAGGAAATGGGCAAACCGAGTTCTCTTGTCGACCAAAACCAGTAGGCAGTTGAACTTCCCCGACTGTGGCAGCCCGTCAATGAAATCCATTGTGATGAGGTCCCATGGCTGCTTGGGAATGGGCAGGGGCACAAGCAGACCTGGTGAGGCAGCACGGTCTGGTTTCGCCTGTTGGCAGACTTGGCAGCAGGCGACGTAGTGCTTGACGTGGGCTTTCATTTTGGGCCAAGCGAACAGACGACGGATGCGCTTGTACGTCACGGGGAATCCTAAGTGTCCCCCTAGGGCGCTGTCATGGAAGGCTGACATGATTTGCTATTGTAAGGCTATGGATCCGCCGAGCCAGATCCTGTCGCGGAAGCGTAAGATCCCCTGCTGCAGCGAGAATCTCTTTTTGGGATCATCACGGAGGGCCAACTGTTCCAGTAAACACTGGGCTTGAGGGTTAGAGTTGTAACTGTTGATGACGTCCTCGAGCCACGCCGGCTGGCAGGAGGTGATTGCAGTTAGCATCTCCGTTGGTTGCGCGCGTGAGAGGGCGTCGGCTGCCGAGTTCTCAGATCCCTTTTTGTACTTGATGCAGTAACGCAAGCCCAAAAGCTTAGTGAAAGCCTTTTGCTGCCATGGCGTCGTCAAACGCTGTTCCTCAAGATGTACCAAGATGCGTTGATCTGTAAAAATAGCGAACTCCGCATGTTGCAGGTATGGCCGCCATTGATCCACAGCCACGATGATTGCCAGGTACTCCTTTTCGTATGTTGATAGGCCTTGGTAACGTGGGCACAGCACCTTGCTCATGAAAGCAATTGGGTGGCCCCCTTGTTGCAGCACTGCTCCGACGCCCTTGTCACTAGCGTCTGTTTCGATCACAAACTGGTGAGAGAAATTAGGCAGAGCGAGGACTGGAGCAGAGATGAGCTGCTGTTTCAGAGTCTGGAATGTAGTTTCGGTGACTGAGGTCCACACGAATGGGGTTCCTTTCTTCAGCAGGTTAAACAGAGGCCGTGCGATGATACCGAAATGGCGCACGAAGCGGCGATAGTATCCGGCCAACCCCAGGAAACTCCGGGCTCCCTTGACATCCTTGGGCGGCTGCCATTCAGCCACAGCCCGAATCTTACCGGGCTCCGTAGCAACCCCGTGAGGACTGATAACGTGCCCCAGGTAAGACAATTGTTGCTGCCCGAACACGCATTTAGATGCCTTGACCTTCCATTGGTCTTTCCTCAAGAGAGCTAACACCTATCTGAGGTCCTCCCGATGCTGCTCCAAGGTTTTGCTGAAAACTAGGATGTCGTCAAAGAAAAGAATCACACATTTGTTGAGAGGTTTTAGAGTAGTGTGCATCGCTCCATTGAAAGTGCCCGGTGCCCCAGCCAAACCAAATGATACCACCCTAAACTCGAACTGCCCAAAATGTGTCTGGAAGGCTGTCTTGTACTCCTCACCTTCGGCTATTCTGATCTGATGGTACCCTGCGCGCAGATCAAGCTTGGAGAACCACTGCGCACCTTGCAGCTCGTCCAACAATTCCTCTATGACTGGAACCGGAAACTTGGCGATACAGGTGAGGGCATTAAGCTGACGATAGTCTATGCAGAGACGCCAGGTCCCATCTTTCTTCTTGACCAGGATGACTGGAGAAGAAAAAGGGCTCGTGCTGATTTGGATCAGCCCCGACTTCAGGAGTTCTGCCACTTGGCGCTCGATTTCATCCTTGTGCTCAGGTTTGTGCCTGTAAGGCCTGCTGCTGAAGGGTTGGGCGCCCGGCAACAGTGGAATGCGATGGTCACAGGACCTTTTTGGAGGTAGCCCCTCTGGTGTGCCGAAAACATCAGCAAATTCCTCCAGAACCTCATGCAAACAGGAAGGTGTTGGCATGCCCTCGAGCTCTTCTTCCCCGATAGCACAGAGATGAACCACATGGGTGATGGAGTTGTTCTTACACAGGGCTTTGAGTTGCACGTTGTTGATGAGGAAGCAGGTCGTGGATGTGGCCTCGTGCCCTTGCAAACTGACTCGTCCTGCCTCAGACTGAAATTCCAGATGCTTGGCGCGCCAATCCACTGTCATCGGGCTGTTAGCTTCGAGCCAATCCATACCCAGTATGGCGTCGTATACGCCCAGATGCAGCACCTTCAAATCAGTGGTGAACTCGTGCCCTTGAGAACACCACACACAGCTGGGAATGACCGAAGAGCAGAGCATCTCTCCGCCGTCAGCCACACGCACTCGATAGGCTCATGGGAGCGGCTGTGCGCCAGCCAGCTGAGTTGCCAGAGAGGAGTCGATGAAGGAGTTCGTGCTGCCGGAGTCGACCAACATGAGCACCTCTCGGCCTTGTATCCATGCCCGGAGTTGAAATGCCTTGGCGGATACACCCCCCGAGACAGCCGATCGGGAGATGGCCATCACTGTGTCTTCTGGTGGTGGCAGCTGCAAGTCGATGGTGTGGTCGATGCCGAAGAGGTCGAGGAGCTCCTCGACGACGTGCAGCTGAACCGATGTGGGACACACGTGGTCTTGCTCCCACCGCTCGCCGCACTTGAAGCAGAGCCCGCGGGCGCGGCGATATTCCCGCAATGTCCGCAGTTTTGCCGAGTCCGCACGCGCGGTGTCGGTGCCACGGCGATCGGTGGCACCAGTGGCACCTGTGGCAGCAGCTGGTCGAGGCGGAGGTGGTGGCAGAGGCAGCGGCGTAGCCGCACGATGGAATGGCTCAGGCGATCGCGGCAGAGCCCCGAACGTACCATCCGCGACCTCCTCTTGCAGCAGGGCGAGCGCGCAAGCCGTATCCAAGTCGGGTGGCCGTTGCACGAGCACCACCGCTCGGATATCCGTCCGCAGTCCCTCCACAAAACGGGTGAGAAAATAGTAAGGATGAATGGAATCAGAGTAAGAACTCAAATGATTAATGATTAATTCGAATTTCTCAATATAATCTGCTACTGATGTCGTTTGCCGCACAGTATAGAACTGTCGGATCAGCATCTGGTGCCGATCGCGGCCAAAACGCGTGCACAACAAGGCAGTAAACGAATCCCAATCAAACTCAGACAACCGCTTCTGGATCGTTTGTAACCACACTGAAGCGGTGCCAGAAAAGTTGAGTGCGGCCATGGGCACCCAGAAAGTGGAGTGGATTGCAAACATAGAGAAATATTGCTCACACAAGGTTTTCCACAATTTCGGGTTCTCCCCTGTAAATTGAGGAAACGAAATAGAAGGATGTGCCTGACCGAGGCCGGCCAGCATCTGACTCGCATGAGCAAATGGAGACAAAGAGGGGGAAGACAGGATGGAATCGGACTGACCGCCTGCCGGGAGCGGGGGCGGCGTCTGGAACGACGCCGCCGCCGACTCCCGTGGAAGATGGAAAACGCCGCGGCCAGTAGGCCCTGAAAGGTGGGTCGCCGCGCCGGCCACGGGTCCGATGGGGACGTCGTGCGTCGCAGGCGGTGGAGGAAGTGGATCGCGAGCGCTTGGATCCTTGCTGTCGTCCTTGGTCGGCGGAGGTTGCGCCAGTTGCAGCGCTGCCACCGCATCACCGAGGTCCGCGACGCGGCGCTCCAGATCGGGGCGCCACGCGAGCAACTCGTCGATTTTGGCGGCTGTGGTCTGCTGGGCCTTGGTTTGCGCGTCCATCTTGGCCTCGAGGTTGGCCTCGAGCTTGGTAAGGAAAGCTGAGACTCCGGGATCCATCGCTTCCAGATGCGCTCGGGCTTGGCGCAAGCTCCTGGTCTCGACGAGTTTTGCCAGAGCGAACGGAGAGGGAGGTGGGTTGTCTCTAATACCAGATGATAGGGTAACACTAGTATTTCTCTCTCGATCTAGCTCTCTGAAGTAGTAGCTTAGGTACAAGAGGTTACAGGAATTGAATTGCAAGAAGAACAGGAAGAACAGGAAGGGGAATTGGTAGTAGCCGTCGCCGAGCCGATAGCCTGATCCACTGGATGCCGTCTCTCTGGAGCTGCGTAGGTTAAGTAGCTGGTGGAACGACTTGGGCCACCGCTACCCAGTCCGGCCCGCTGACTCGTGGGTTGGCAACGCGTGCACGCTTGGGCCGTGCACCGTTGGCCTTCTCAGCCTTCGCTTGTGGGTCCGCCTTGTCAGCGACGCTGACATACCTTCTGCTCGCTGCACCGCTACGTCGACGGGCACGCGTGCGGCTTCGACTACAAGAAGGTCGGCCGTGAGCAGATCGCGCAGCAGAACCCTGTCGTCGCACCGTCCAAGCTCGAGAACAAGATTTGAAGGCAGGAGGAGTTGAAAAATATATGTACAGTCTTAGTTTTACTCATTGGCTTTACTGTCTCTCCCTAATTAATTAGATCTTTCAAGCACTAGCTCGATAGGTTGAAGAGGGTCGACCTCGATCTTTCTTGTTCATAGTGACGTATTACTGTGTATCATCATGTTATTCGATTAATCATCCATGTATGTGTCTTGTTCTTCTTCTTTTTCCGGCTGAATCCATGTGAATTCGATCCTCTCTTATTTTTCCTATTGCCAATTTGGCATCCAAGGTGGCTATCATACAAGAGATTCCGCAGTTTTCGTAAGTTCTGACCTAGACCTAGTCACCGATAATTGTTGCACAAGGTCTGCAGTCACTTTTCTTAACCATGGTCAACTTGTTTTTCTCAATCTCTTCAGGTTTAATCATCACCCACGGTATGTTGGTATTGCAAGGGTTTACTAGCGCTATCATTGCACCTTTGTTTTTCTTCTTTCTTCCTCCTTGTTTATACTGAAGACGGTGGTAAGATTCGAAAAAGAACGGATTCGCTCATATACATACGCGAGGAAGGTAATCAAAAAAGAGACAAGACGAGTTCTTCTTTCTTTTCTCACTTACGAGCCGTGCGAGATGAAACCAAGATCCGCGTTATTGTTGGTGGTGGTGCCACCACTTATTCAATTTTATCATGCTAGACAAGGGAGTAAGGGACCCTACCTTTCATATTGATGAGAGCAGGAGACCATGAGTACAACCCATGGAACAGTCACTACACGATTTCAGGTTGGGAGTAATCTCTAAAAACCAATTGGTGTTGGCCCATATGCCATTTGATGTTTCTGCATTGTTCCACACCGACGAAGTACAAAAATTACAAGAAGAACGAAATGTGTCTAAAGTTATCGAGTTTCTGGAGAACGTGCAATATATAGTCATCAAACTCATAAACTGCTCTGTTTAGGTCCTTAACTTGATAAATTGGGCCTATATGGCCCTATATTTGGGTTCAAAGCTCAAAAATATATGTATTTTTTTACGGAAATCATAATGAGTGAATGTTTGCTCTGGGGCTATCTAGCGCAATGCAATATTGGCCCTCCGATCGAGCACATGAATCTCATCGTGGCGACAGCGTAGCAACCCCGTGGTGCAAAACCGTTCGCTCCATTCCCTCACATGTGCGAACGGCACAACGGTTCGCTATGCCGCTCCCTTCTGTGAAACGCGACATGTGCCGCTATGGCGCTATCCCGTCTCCTCGTGTGTAGATGCAATTGTCATGTGCTTTAATTTGTTCACATAGATCCAGAACAAGCGAAAAATGAGAGCATGGCAACTTATGTGTTTAGGCTCGTATGCATGTTAATTCCTAAAAAGATGGCATTTTCCCCTCTCATATAGCATGTCGATTCCTACATAGATCTTGAACAAGTGGCTATTTAGAGCATGGCCGCTTTTGTGTTTTCAAGCTTTTTTACATGCAATTATTTACGGAAATGATAAATTCCGAACCTTCGGATTTTAAGCATGGCAACCCGAATGTTTTTCACGGCAACTTTAGTTCCCGTGAGGTTGGCAAACATGGCAATTTTCTGACCAAAAAAACGAACTGGAACAAAGTTGCCATGTTGTAACAACTAAAGTTGCCACCTCGCGTCAACTAAACTTGTCATGAAAAACGTTCGGGTGACATGCTTAAAATCTGAACGTTCGGGATTTATCGAGGTCCTATTTACATTATTTAAGCTATAACATGGCATTTTTTCTTCGTTGCAGCATGGCAATTCTTAAACATGATGGCAACTTCTCCAATGTATCATGACAATTATCTCTGTTGTACCATGGTAGTTCCTACAACAAGTGGCAACTTTCTCCTTCTGTAGCATGGCAATTCTCTCTGATGCAGCATCGACATGTTCTAAATCCGTAGTGTGGCAATTATCTATGCTATAGCATGGCAATTCCTGAACATATATGGCAACTTTCTCTGCTGGAGCATGGCAATTCTCTCTGCAACAACATGGCTTTCTTTCTTTGTTATTTTTTTCACGTGTACACAAAGATTGTGTAACTTTCGTTGATAGATAGGAGAGTACATCAGTAACATAGAGGAAGGGGGACGGGAGGCCAAGTCCAATCATCCTCGAAGAAGGCTGGAGCAGCACGGGCCGGAGGAGGGAGGCAAGTCATGGTCTTGGGCCATAGTCGTGGAGAGGATATCCGCATTCGGCGGTCGACAAGGAAAAGGAGCATCAGTGACCGCGACCATGGCCGACATCGCAACAGCCTGACCGTGTCCACATATGTCATGGCCTCCTTGCTTCTGTCGAGGGGGTCCATGCAACGCTCGAACGCGTCAGTCGCCCTTTCTTTTGGATTTGTTGCTCCTTCGTCACCAGCGCCCAATTATCTACATCTATTGTTCATTGTTCATTGTTCATTGTTCATTGTTCTTGATATAGCGTCCAATTATCTACTTCTATTGTTCATTGTTTTTGATATAGCGCCCAATGCAAGATCACCTAGTCGGAGATGTGTGACAAAGGTGAGATGGCGTCCACGACCTCCCCGTACAAAACACCACCCTCCTGCAAAATCCCTAACACAACTCACAAACCACCTCGAACGATGGCTCACCTCGTTGTATGGCTAGCGTGTGGAAAAGCTTCCTCAAGCTGGGCACCGCGCTGTCGGGTGAAACCCTAGCCACGAGCTTTCCCGCTCTCTTCTCACACGCCGTCAAACCCCAAACCTCGGTGACTCGGCGCCACCAAGTTAATAATGGAAACCGTTAGAGGTTGGCCGACGCCCCGCAGAACTTGAAAAAGGAAAACAGTTCCACCGAATATCGACACCTGAGAAGTCCTACTTCATCATACACTTTATTTATTCTGTACTGAACTAAAGCACATGCAACTCGCATGCCTACCACAGGACGGGTATAAATGTAAGAACTAATGTGTCCAGAACAAAAAATATAATTACACAGCGAAGCCAGGAATCCTGTACAAGAAAGCAGCAGTTCAACAGGGGCCGGGCCTTGCAGCCTAGCGTCAGCGAACCAATTTACAGGGGTGGTTGGTTACCTAGGCTGCAAGAGCGTGCAGAAGAATCCTCGACGGAATCTGCAAGCTCGTTTCCAGAAGATGCCTTGGACAGAGCTTCCACAAAATTGCAGCCTTTGGTGACGTTAGTGCTTCAGAAGGACCGCGGTCTGAGAAAATCACTTCCAAGTATCGCAGTAAGAACGCTTTCCCTCCGTTTAGCTTTGGTCATTTTGGCGATTGGGCTTTGGCTAGTATCACTTGGCAGATTGTACTGCTGTTTTTTGCCTGGCAAGTACTCTCTCAAACTCAGCACAAGCTTCAGGCGAGTCTTCTTCGCTGGGTGGCACCAACTGCCAGAAGAGTGGCAGATATGCCTCCCATTCGCTCAGAATTTTAGCGCCTTTCGTGCTGCCCGTTTTTTCCTATAAAAGCGACATCCAAATTATAAGAAAATGGTAATGGCCAATCTTGGCACAAAACTTTCAAAGAGTGCACTAGACTTACAACATAGGCCTCAATCAAGCCCTTGAGCTGCATCTGCCCAGCTGGAGCATTCACTCTCTGCATCTTGACAATCTCCTTGTTAACCTATTAAAACACTTGCGCGTTATGATCTTGAGATTTGAATCCAAGGCTTTCACTAGATGCATGCTACAGGGCAGGTTGGCTGAAGGTATAGCTACAGATTCCAAATTTGCATACCTTCGGGACTAGTGTATCATCTTCGTCTAACATGTAAGCTAGGCCACCGGTCATTCCGGCTGCAACGTTTCTTCCAACTCTGTGGATTGAGAAACATATATATCAGGACAAGAAGGGTAATACACAAAGTGGGAAAAATGCAGACTGTGTACTTACTTGCCGAGTACAACTACACATCCACCAGTCATGTATTCGCAGCAATGATCTCCTGTGCCCTCAACCACTGCTTGCCCAAGAGAATTTCTAACTGCAAATCTTTCTCCTGTCTTGCCTCTCACAAATACTTGACCACCCGTAGCTCCATACAGACAAGTGTTCCCAACTATAGCAGCATCCTCAGGAACAAATCCTGTATCATCTACAGGAACTACAACCAGCTCTCCACCAGCCATACCCTGTGAAAATGAAATAGAAGGCATTATAAAGCTGCTGGTCAGACAGTATTTTCAGTCCAGTTGAGCATTTAGTACCTTTCCCACATAATCGTTGGCCTCTCCTACTAGGCGAACATTCATGCCAGGTGTCAGAAAACAACCAAAAGACTGTCCTGCACTTCCGGTGAACCTGAAATGTTTGAAATCGTTTATTTCCTATCTTCTCATAATAAAAGTTAAAGGGCACGGAATTATGCAGACAAGAAAGTAGTTGACATACGTAATGTTCAGCTGGCCTGCAAAGCCTGTGTCTCCGTACTTCTTAGCAATGGCACCCGCTACACGGCCGCAAACAGCCCTATCAACATTATAAATTGGATATGTCTTTGAAACCTCTTTCTCATTCTCAATTGCATCGGATACCTGCAAAATGCAATTATATAATTTAAGTAATGCTGCATACAGCAGAGCTTGGTTCCTAGCAACTATGCATTTCACTTTAGGCCACAATATCTATTGATCAACATCACAGTTCTTTGTTCCCGATCAAAAAAATTATTGGGTGTACACAAATCTGCTCAGGAGGACAGTTGTTAATCGATGTAACTAAGAAAAGCTATCAAAAACATTACCTCAGGATCTGCAAGGATTGTCTCATCAAGAACAGGGCCATTAGAGTGGACGTCCTGGCTCCTTATCTGAGAGCTGCTCCATTTGGGTAATCCAGCATTCTGAAACGAGAACGCCGATAAATATAACAAGATAGGCATGAAATGCCAATAACTCAAATGAGAATAGCTATCAACTCCATACCATTAATAGGTATGCAAGATCAATGTGCTGCGTTTTCACCAAAGAGATATGCTTTGGCTTAAGTAAATCTGTCCGCCCAATTATGTCATCCAGTTTCTCATAACCCAACTGGGCTAATGTGGCTCGTACCTGGAACAGAAGCATGAGTACTTGAAATATGAGTCATGGTTACTCCCAAAAAATGCTTGACCAAATTTGCAAATCAAGCACAGAACGAGGTTAACAGAAAAGGCACTAGTAATGTGAGTGATGCCATACCTCCTCTGCAACAAAGAGGAAGTAATTCACAAGATCACCAGGAACACCAGGGAATCTAGCACGTAGCTCTTCTCTCTGCAGGAGCATAGAATGTAAGGTATAACCAAGATAGACAAATAAAAATATCACTTCTGCTGTTACTACCTGACTAGCAACTCCAACTGGGCAATTGTTTGTGTGGCAAATGCGTGCCATGACACATCCGGTAGCTATCATAGCTACAGAACCAAAACCATATTCATCAGCACCCATGGCAGCAGCCAAAAGGACATCTAGGCCACTCCTGAATCCGCCATCCACCCTAAGTACCACCCTCTCTCTCAATCCATTTTGTATGAGTGTCTGAAGGAAGCTAACTAGGTTTAGAACAAAGAAAGTGATTTGGTATTAAAAGAAACTGATTATATCAACAATTAAATGTAGAAAACCTGGTGTGTTTCCGTAAGACCAAGTTCCCAAGGACCCCCAGCATGCTTGATTGAGCTAATTGGGCTAGCTCCAGTACCACCATCATGACCTGATATCTGTATAATAAAATGGCATATTAGATCACCAAAATATGTATACTAAACCTCTAGTTCACACATGAGTACAGTAGACTTTGGATGAAACCACTCGCAAAAAATTAAATAAGATTTCATAGCATGGTTTGTCTCAAGAGACTCAAATGATGTAACAACCAACAGGTTTAGTGTGCTCGTCCAATTCATTAAACTAAATCGGCATCTTGATAAGTCATTGCTTACCTTATGGTGTCTGTGTGTGCAATAAACATTTCTATATTTCTGGAATTTTTGTGTTCTGGGAAATTTTACTAGATTTCTGGGATTTTTTCCCCTAAAAAACTCTGACAGATTATTGCATATAATTCACTAAAAAGTGATGTCTGTCTGTTACAGGACAAGTGCCACTATAGCAATGTCTAACAACTGGCTATCCACAGGGAGCAAGAACTGTCTATCATCATGAACATCAGACAGCAAATGTCACTATGTACAGCATGAAATAGCAAAAGGCAGTTTACGCAGCCTTATGAGGGCCAACTTAGCAGATAGCACCTTACAGCAAAAGGTTAAGGGTACAAAAAAAATGTAAAATAACACTAAACCACAGAAGCATAGCCACTTATGGGATACAGATCCACGTAGAATAATGGTATGAGCTAAATCAACGGCTTATTAAAATTTTGATGTTTAATCTACCTGAATTACGTCTGCATTTGCCTTAGATACTCCAGAGGCTACAGTTCCAATTCCTGCTTCAGCTACAAGCTTTACCGACACCTTCGCTTTAGGATTGATCTGCCCAGTCAAATATGAATTAAAATTTGATTAGTACCAATAAATGGATTTCCTTCTCAAAGAAATCAATAATTAAACAGCACTGCTAGTTGACATATAGGCAGCTTAAGGACTCTAATTCTTATGTGACACACATAAAATTTATTTTGAAGCTAACATATAGGCAGCTGAAGGACTCTAATTCTTATGTGACATACATAAAACTTATTTTAAAGCTAGCAGTTTTCCCTTAGCACCAACATTACTAGTCGATATTGTACAAGTAGTTGCGCAAAACAAACCTGATGTAGGTCAAAAATTAGCTGCGCTAGATCCTCAATAGAATAGATGTCATGGTGTGGTGGTGGGGATATGAGAGGAACACCAGGTTTGGAGTTTCTCAACCGAGCTATGTATGCACTGACTTTTTTCCCAGGAAGTTGACCCCCTTCACCAGGCTTAGCCCCTTGTGCAATCTTTATCTCAATTTGTTCAGCATTGACTAAAAATGTTGGTGTAACACCAAAACGTCCAGATGCAACCTGTGAAAGGATAGTACATATGAGAACCAACTCAAATATATCAACCCACTGGATAGTGGATATAGTGTACCTTTGATTCAGGACACAAAAATAAAGAGGTGGACAATATGCGTCCTACGTATTTGATACTACAGTGCAGAATGAAAGTACCAAAACATGCTTCTACTTCTTTCCTTCTTCAGAAAAGCAGGACACATTATCTATAAAGAAAATTTGGATATGCTGCCACTGCAGAGTTTCACGTTTGAGAATGCTGACTACCATATGACCCTAGCACCCCGCACATAACTCGCACTGATAGACCTCCAATTCCTTCTGGAAACAGATACCTCCAGGGCAGAAGTGCAGGTGCCGAATTTCATTCAGTTACAGTAGCAAACCAGTAAACACCTTCTAGTGATGTAGTGATAGAAGATTTTAATGTTCAGCCCCCAAGGTAATCTTGGCCTGAAAAGACTCGTACTGGCCCCATTTTACAGGAAAACAAGCATATTCAACAGTGTGAATTTCCCCATATTCTAAAGGAGAATTGGCTACAAACAAGTTCATCTGCAAGAATGACACATAACTTAATCTCGAAAAAGGTTGGGCTTGTTCACAGCATTGGTTTTCAAAGTGCTCTTTTTAACCATGCTATCATAACAAAATTGAGTGGAATCCTACTCAGTATTTACTGAAGAATTGATAATGTAGCCATTATGAGAGTGTGGTATCTCCGAGTGATAATTAGAGGAACCCATAGTCATGGTTTTGAGAATAGAAGCGTAATCTGCATCAAAATTATATAATAGCCAAGGTAAAGTGCAAAAATAAAGCAGTTGATGCAGCACCTGCTTAATGGCACTTGTGGCGGTGTCCCCGTTCTGAAGACCTTTTAGATGAGGAAGTGTCGCAGAATACCCATCAACAACATCTGTAAGGGGACTCCAGCGGATTGGGTCCTGCAAAAGTAAGCAGTCCATAAGCAGCTCTATGTTGCAGTTTCCACTGGAGCTGCTTGACATAACTAAATAGCTTTATTCTTCTAATGGATAGTTATAGGACCCACCTCACCACCTTCTCCTGAATTAGATTTCCCACCTATCCTATTCATTGCAATTGCAATAGCTTCGTGTGTTTCTCTGGAAATAGCGCCCAAGGACATTCCACCTGTGCAAAAACGCTCAACGATAGAGGTTGCAGGCTCAACTTTGCCAATAGGAATAGGCGTCCGTTCACTCTTTAGTTCTACAAGATCTCGAAGAACCTGCAGCGTAGAAGATATGGTAAACCAAAGGTGATAACGAAAAATTCTACAGGTTGCCCACCTGCTAAGTGACGATAAGGACCACTAACATTGACAGGACGGCTTGCAAGATGTTGCTGGTAGATGGTGTATGCATTATCACTTTTTTCACGAATTGCTTTGTGCAGCAGCTTTGACATCTCAGGATTATTTGCATGAAATTCACCTATTCAGGAAGCAAAAGGCACCATGTTATTTCAGTAATAAACAGTAAGATAATATTGCACTGCATATGATCCAACAAATTTATTAAAATGCAACTCCTTCAGCAACAAGAAGTGTAACTTTAGGGAGGAGTCAGGAGGAGGTATTGTCAGTATTCATTATATGGACATACCTTAGTACCTATCACGCTAAAAAAGGTAAATGGATTTAGCTATCACATTAAGATGTAAGCATTTTTTATCCCTGGTTGGCTAGGACAAATCCGAACATTGCAATCGTGCACCCCTGAAAAACAATACCCAGAACACCAAGGGCCCCTCCAGTACACCTCCTTTTCAACAAAACAAATTAACTAGAGAAGAGAGGATCCATGAAGACACTTTGCTATTGGTGAATTGAAAGTAGGACTCAAGAGAAACATAGATTTCTCAAGTAGTTGTGACCTTTGTATGTGTTGATTGCACATACAATTTGCCGCAACCAGATCTCAGGTCGTTAATTGATGTCATTTTAATTAAAAAAATCATATTGGATGAAAATTGGCAGAACACAGGCACCCAACTCACAAAACCTAACTTTTTGTTACAGCTGATGAAAGAGATACTACCTCCAGGTCTGGATTGGATGAATCCGAAGTTTTCCAGCCTCTTCGCGGTATCTTCTGAGAAAGCCCTCACCCAGAATGATAGTGTTTCTCGACCCAGCTTTACAAGAAAAGGATAGAATAAAAGAAATGGAGAATTGTCAGTAGGTAACAGTCTCAAAAGAGATAACAAGGTACATGAACCAACTCAGGTGTTAATCTATTTAAACACTCTTCTAGACAGATGATGTACTAGGTCAACAAGAATATCGACACCAAAAAGAAAGGTGTTGAAGAACTCACGACTATATGCATAATTGTGAATTACCTCATTAAGGGTGAGTCCTCCAATTTTCGATACACTCCCACAGAACGCAAGGTCAACAACTTCTTGGCCAAGACCATATATTTCAAAGATCTGAGCTCCACAGTAACTATCCAAAAGATGTGGACCCATTAAGCAATTGCAGAAGTACTTCAACATACTGGCACCATTATTAAATTACACTGGATGGCAAAGATAAGACAAACCTTGAGAGCAAGGATATGCCCATTTTTGAGAGTATCTTGAGCAGGCCAGATTTTACTGCCTGAAAAACATAAACCAATTAATAACAGATGTAAAATGGAACACAAAGATCGCACTTGAACGATCGACTACAGCATTAATGCACAAATGTAGTACTGAGTCCAACTATGTTCACACACGTAGGGGCAGCAGCACAACAACATGCAACAAAGTGAACAAACTAGTCAAAACTCGCAACTTACAAGCCATAGAAATCATACCTTGATAAAGTTTCTTTGAGCCTGCTCGATGGTCACTGTGGGCATCTTGCCATTTCGCATCAAATTGACAGTTTTGTTGCTCAGCCTCCATTGCCGGCATGTTTCCAATGCCAGATATGGGCATATAGCACTAATGTGCAACATAAGAATGAATGTTAGTAAATCTAGCGACTGACACAACATTGTAACTTGAGAACTAAATAGTTCCTGGAGAATGTGCACAGCTGAATATAAGTTCTAACTACAAGTTGCTGAAGAACCAAAGGAATGATTGGATCTTCAAGAAATCCCTCCCGATAAATAGGTTCTAATTTGCTATTTAAACTGGCACGAAGTCCAATTCCTCTACCTATCGTGGCTGCTTCATCTAACTGAATTATTTTTATCCTTTCTTCCTCTAACTCGGTACTTCTTTTGGATGATGATTCAGATATTTCAGTAAGGCTCCTCCTCTACCATTTTTCACAGAAAAGAACCACACAGAAGCACTGCCTTAAGGGTATTCTCATTGTTTGTTAACAGCTTAGTATGAGGACTTAAGTTGTCTTATGTTCTACCAAAACGTCTAATATTTAGGAACGGAGGGAGTAGATTCATTCTGCAAGTCCAAACTGCATGCCCAGTTTCCAGAGGACATCGACTGCTCATTCACAATTATCGTTTATCCTCAGTTCTACGCCAATTGTCGAAGGAAATACTAGCCAAATGGCTATGGTGCACTGGCTTGAAAAGGGAATTTGTTTCTTCTGGAAAAAACTTGAATCAGTTCGATGTTTTATCAAATACTTCAGTTGATAATTTATTTCGATGCTACCCCCAGAAGATTTGCTATGTGATCTTGGAATAGGATAGTATTGGATATCTGAAGACAGAAATCATAAATATATATTGCAAAAAGTTGACATGCAAAGACATAAGCAACCAAAAGTGATGAATGACATTAGTCCGCCTTGATTGCATTGTATGTATTCAACAGTAATGCTGGTTTAATAATAATCATGTTCATAAACTACACAGAGTGGGAGTTTATATATTCATCTATGCTGGATCAGAATGTCAAGTGAAGCGAACATAAGTAATGATCTAGCTGTTACTAAACAAATCTTTTTAAAAATGAAAGTCATACCTGGCTCCATATCCTATCAAACAGGCAAATTGATGGGTGCTGAAACACTGAGCAGTGTCAGCAACAATTGAAGCTGACATGCGGAGGCCATTCTGAATCAAATGCTGGTGGATGGCACCAACAGCTAAAAGTATTGGGACGGCAGGCCGTGTTGGTTCCTACATTATACATTCATTAAATTGCAATACAGGAAGTGTGTAAAAAAATACATAATTCTATCTCCGTAGTGTATTGCATCGCACAAGAGAGATTCTGAAGTTGACAAAAAATAAAGGCTTCATAACCTAGTACTAGATCGTGATGTTTTCAAGTAACTGTATGTCAGGAAAAGTAATGTCTGCATTTTCTGGTCACAAGACCAAATAGTTTAAAAGTGGAAATCATATTACTAGATATGGCAAGCAATGTCATAGACAGCCGACCAGACATTTGACAAGAAGCGAAGGGCTATTCATGAAGAAAGCTGGATATTTCAATGATACTTCCAAGATAGAGAAAGCCAATATGAGGTGAAGAGGATACACATATAACGGTGTCACCAACAAGAAGCTACCATGTACATCCACATGCATCAATCATTATAGGCATATCATATTGATGCGCAGGTGTCTTATATTATTTTGCACGATTATGTGTACATAAATTGTGACAATAAAGACATTGTGATATCCAGTGTCCAGTTTGGTATAAATCAAGTTTCTTAGGCTAATTTTTGGATAAACTGCAAAAGCTCGAGACCTTAGGTTCCGATAACATGTTAAGATTCATGCACTAGCCAACGCAACCAAATGTCCGCGCTGTAGTCCAGCCCTTCAAATTATATAGATTGGTACTATCATATATAGTGAATAGTGCTCCTGGTGGATGCATAATTAGACAAAGGTAGCCCATGAATAGTAACTAACTGACACTTATCAAGGTACCAGTAGATCATTTTGTTGGAGTACTGTACTGGTGTACCATAGATGTAGATGGTAAGTATACATGTATTTGGATCTGGTACACTTCTAGAAATCAGTATTGCCCATTATGGAGCAAAGTAAAAAATAATAATTTAAGTTCAAACCAAGCACATTCACTGCTTCTTACCCATTGAAAAAGAAAGGTGAACAAAAATATGAAAGCTACTTAAAATATAGTTCGGGTCTATAAACAAGGAGCATAAAGATTGCTGTAGATATCTGTGTTAACACATTAAGAAGTCAGAAGCTACTCACAAGTGCTTCAGAACGATCGGAAAGCACAAGAAGTTGAGAACCACTCCGCACAGCAGCATCAGCTTCTTCACAGAGAGCCTTAATTGCATTCTCAAGGGAACCATCTAAACCTTTACGGATATTGAAGTATGTCGAGAGTACTTTGGGCTTCAATTTTGGGTCCTTCAATAGTGATTCTAGTTCACCTTCATTCAGCACAGGACTTGATAGGGTAACCTGAGAGGTCAATAAGATGATATCTAAATATTGCCCCAAGAATACAGGTCAAATCATTACCTTCAAAACTAACTAACCTGGTCAGCATTTTCAGGGCCAACCTCCAAGATGTTGCCTCGTTTACCAATGTTAACTTCAAGAGACATGACTAAACCTTCTCTGAGTGGATCAATTGCAGGATTTGTAACCTAGAAATTGAATGAGATACATTCATAAGACAAAGCTGACATGACTTTGATTAATAAGATAATTTGTAAATGAGGACCCGTTACTGCTGTGCAGCCACGGTGCGCCCACACACTGTTCATGCAGGCCCAGCTGGTGCAGTATTAGTTGGCAAGTAGAGATCACGCTAATTAGTTCCCTTGTTTGTTCGGTTTACTTCCTTATTGATAGTATCATATATTGTACTTAGATTTACACCTCCATATAGATATACACCGTCTAAGGTATGTTTCTACGAAGATGGAGATTATTTCTTAGGGGTCAAATCAAGTCATCCCTATAAATGAATGGATTGAAGATTGGATGGAATTAGTTATTACTTCAAAATAACCATGAAATGTGACTACGGAGATGTGATTTTCCCAACTAACTGTACTGTGGATAAGAATTTTTTGGCAAGGACTGCCAATATCGTGCAAGTATTTAAGGGTAATAGAGGAAGTTTCATAACCTAGATTTTTTAACACTATTACTCAAATGTTAAGGATTTACTGACCTGTGCAAATCGCTGCTTGAAATAATCAAAGAGCATGTGTGGCTTTTGTGACAACACGGCTAATGGAATGTCATCGCCCATGCAAAATGTTGGCTCCTTCCCTTGTGAAGCCATTGTTTCAATTACCATTTGCACATCTTCACTGGAATAACCAAATGCCCTAAAAAATATAGTAACATTAAATTAAACATCAGGTCTGACTGACCATCTAATATCTCTAATTCTTACAATGTCTGAAACAACAACATAGGTAAGTTGTAGACATGGAGCGCACGTTAAAATCAGCCACATTCTTTGGCAGTATATTTCTGGGCATGACATGATCAAAAGTAACATTTTGGGGGTTTATCTTCTGAAATCTGAAAAAAAAAAAAAACTAATGCCCTATACTTCTGTATCAAGCTAGGTTTACTTCAGACATCCCATAATGTAATCTGTGGAAATCTTTTTGATGGATACAATATGTTGACCCAAATGATTTTATGTATATAGTTTAAAAAGGTTTACATAACCCAGAAAGAGCAAAAGGCATTGCATATACCATCACTGAAATAGTCAGCCACAAGTCCACAACCTTCTCAACATAAGCATCAGGCATATTGCCAGACATACATACATACATGCTAACTCTTGGAGCAAACATAAGCAATAAGTACAAGGGGAAAAGTAAAGAGGAGTTCAATAGAGCAATATTTCATGGTTCTTACTGCTGATGTCTCAAAATTGTTTCATTGTCCATGACAGGATAGGATTGGAAGTTGACAGGCTTTATTGAACGTGTACTTTCTTGCAACCAAGTTCCATAGGGTTTTGCTGAAGCCACATTCTTCTTCACTTCTGTGTTTTCAAGGACCTGGGATGACTCGTGAGGTTTAGAATCTACATTTTAGAAGACTCTGATGATCAAAGGCGAGACAAGGAAAAGATTGTTTTATTCTATTCTAACCTGACCAGTCTCTAGGTCAACTGTTATCATCATTCCAGGACCCAATCTTCCTTTCATTACTACCTTCGACTCATCCATCGGTATAACACCAACCTGTAGATTTTCATTAATACAGCTAGTCAGTTGGTGAAAATCCTACAAAGTAATACTTGCCAAATTCTTGTAGAACATTTGAGAATGTTTCCACGCAACAACAAAAAAACATTTGAGAATGTGATCCAAGGTTACTTCGTCAACTATTAGCATTTAGTTAAATGACATGCTTTTAAAATGATCAGATTAGATACAACTACCCAAGAGAAGGTCAAATGTATTACTAGAGTATAAATTCACATCTAATAAGCTAGACTAGTCAAACTACAACCATAAGAAGCATCATGTATGGTAAATCTTTTACTCTCTGAGTATACGCATCAGCAGAACAAAGGATCTGGTGTGAGGGAAGTTTATTCAAGACAAAGCGAGCATGAAAAAATAACTTCCAATCTTGGTACTGTGTACTCTCTAGTAGGATGAAAGTACTGCACAATATGAGAGAACAAGCTGAGAAGTGTAGCCCAAAAATACGTTCAAATGTCAAGTTATTGCTACATGCCTACATCCAAGTCAAGTCTTGCAACGCAAAAAACAGATTGATAAAAAAGTAACTTCTAATCTTGGTACTGCATATACTCTCTAGTAGGATGAAAGTACTGCACAATATGAGAGAACAAGCTGAGAAGTGTAGCCCAAAAATACGCTAAAATGTCAAGTTATTGCTACATGCCTACATCCAAGTCAAGTCTTGGAACGCAAAAAACAGATTGACATATCTAACTTTACTCAAACAAAGGTTTACACGATCTGGCACCATAGGATGAATTTGTAGCCACAAAGGCAAGAACAGAAACCCATGTAGGATCACTGAAGCTTGCTGCCACAAATGCATGAGCAACATAGCATTCAAATAGCAATCAAACACTAACAACTTCATAATTTGTCCTAATCACCTAGTGTAGCTGTGAGACCTAACACTTCAACAAATAGGCACAATACTTACTGAATATTACATTAAGTTTAGCTTGTGACATCTGAACTCTGCGATTTGGTATAGAAGGATGTCAGTATATCTGCAATAAGTTATTGGCAGATAAACCAAATGCTCCAATTTCAGAATTTCAAAATGGACACTTCACTAATGTTTGATATAAAATCGCTCTACGATAACATTGTAACCAAACAGAAATTTCAGACAGTAGAAGTAACTTGAACCTACCTCAGATGCAACATAAACAAAACCATCTGATGTTTTCCAATAGCGTGCTGGACGCAGCCCATTTCGATCAAGGCATGCCCCTACCGTCCTTCCGTCACTACATAGAGGTATACAAAAGAGAACATGTAAATCTAGCCCACTCTGTTGCAAGAAATTACTCAGTTGGGAAAAAGCAGCATTTGGATACTTATGCTTTAAATAACACAGCACGGAGGAAAAATTACGGCTATTTTCCCTACTCTGTTTGACGACAAATACATGTTTGGAAACTTCTCTGTCAGAGGTTTCAACTTCTACAACTAAATATTGTCCACAACTTGTGATGCTAGCACATACCCATCTCTGTGTTCTGATTCTCTCTCTTTGCAATTAAACACCTATTTGCCGTATCTTTTAGTTCCTGCAGTTAGGTATATACTAGCTCCCTTCCCCAATACATGCCATTGTAGCACACAAATTTGGTTCCTAATTACAAGTCAAACTTGAATGTGCTAAATAAAGGCTATACCTACTTAAGCCTCAAAAAACTAACTATGACTCCAAGATAAGTTTGGGCCATTGTTTCCTTGTATTCCCCTAACATTAGCCCATTTCTGATGTCACTTATTACAATGGAGTAGACTAACATGCCATCCCAAGAATAACAAGTAACCCCATGAAAGGGAGTAATGTGATCTTTCCTATATGTGCCTTGGTTGTTTTGCAAAACTTCTAAATGACGGCTACTCAGAAACAGAGGGACAAAGTGAGAAGCAAGCAAAACCTGCTAATGCATGAAATGAAGACTTTAACCAAACTAGTAAAGAAACTGTCTTTACATCAGAAAATAAAGATAGCAAAAAATATAAAACAGCAAATCACAGATCGACGAGATGTTACCTAAACAAAAGTAAAGCAGGCCCATCCCAAGCCTCCATTTGACCTTTGTAGTATTCATAGAAGTCAATTACCTAATACACAAACCAAGAGAAGCTTCAATTGGACACAATTGTTTGCATAAGTTAATATGGAAGGGACTTCACGCATGCCAACAACATATGTTCACTAATGCATCCCATACCTCCGGGTATTTTACTGATAATGTCGGATGGTTCTTGTATGCCTCGGGGACGAGCATCATCATAGCTTCAGCAGGACTTCTACCACTTCTTAACAGTAACTGGTGCAAGAAAGGATGTGATGACTCAACAATTACACACCAGTAATTAAGGTAGGAATACATACTCGAAATAAAGACGGGGGTGCTCAATGCACATTAAGAATAGCATATATGATTTGTTATGCACAGTGAAAACAGATAAGTCAGATTGCCACTTAGCAACAACTGCATGTTTCTAGCATTAATTCAAGTAGTCAAAGTACCACTTCGCTATCCAAAATTTCAAAAGCTTTGCTTCAAAATAACATAAATGTTGCATGTATGTTTGAAATTTATGAAACTACTTATCTTTTAGTCCATTTCATCTATGTAAGTCAAGGTGCAGAAAATAGTCAAGTTAAAGTAACAGCTTATTCAGTACCCATTAAAAGCCAAATTGTTAATCTCTTGTAACAGCTTGACAGATGTCTGAGTTATGTGTCGTTAAGCATGTTCAACAGAGCCCAGAAGGCCTTGGAATATTCTAGTAGTGACAAGTATGCAAAATCGTGTGAATGCCGCGGTTGTACGGACAAGCAAAAGAAATGCATGCTTTATGTTACAATATTAATGAACGGTGTGCAGTCTCGTACTTCAGCAGCACTATCAAGGTTTGCTGAATCAGATGCTTTAGGGTCACCAAATGGGCGTAATTCATTCTCACGGCCTCGCCATACAGGAGACTGTATTGTGGCTTCCCTTGATCGCATCCAGTTCAAGTTTCCCTGCAAAGAAAAGGAACGCCATGAGTAATGCCCAAAGTATGTCTAGTTTTCAGTATCAAACAGAGAATCAAGGAAGACACTAAACAATAATGTAAGATACAGGGAGTAATAATTAACAGTAAGTTGAAGAAGTTAATGTAAACCTGTATCGTGTTAATCTCTCCATTGTGTCCAAGCAACCTCATTGGTTGTGCAAGAGGCCATCTAGGGCTTGTATTGGTACTGAATCTTCGATGATATATGGCAAAAGGAGATTTGTACAGTTCATTCTGAAGGTCCAAATAGAACTGCCCAAGAACCTCAGATCGAAGCATTCCCTTGTAAATGATAGTTCTACTTGACAAAGAGCAGAAATATAGTTCATCTGCCCAACTAGCAGATTTTGTAGCCCTCTCTATCAGCTTTCGGCAGATGTATAATTCTCTCTCTATGTCATCAGCGTCATCTTCTTTCGCAATTCTCACAAATATCTGGAGTATATTAGGCATTGTTTCTTTTGCATTGCGGCCTACCACTGATAGATTGAAAGGAACGGGTCTCCAGCCAAGAACCTCAAGGCCTTCATCTGTAAAAACCTTCTCAACAGCTGCAAAATGAATAGACTCTTAGGAAGCTATGTGTGTTGTGGTAGAGCTGAAAAAACACGTGTGTAATCTGACTGTCAATACAAAATAATAAATTTCCTTTCGGAAAGTTCTTATAGCAAGGGCATAAACTTTTCCTGCAAAAGAACTTTCCAAGCGTAGGTTTCAAGCACCAGAATGGCATGGCAACCAAAGTATGGCAGCATTACAAGTCTGAAGAGATCGGAGTCAGATTTACTAGGACATGCATCGCCAAGCAGAAATCTCTGACCATATAAAATTAGGAAGTGTCGTACTTTAAAGACAAGATCCCAGCAAAAGAGAAAGACAAGAAATGATCCACAATGGGGACGACGTATTGTGGTAAAGCATCAGAATCATTACCAGCTTTTGCTTCTGCCATGGAATTCTCATTTTGTGGAAGGAAGACCATGCCTACACCTGTATGTGTTCTTTCCAAAGGAGCAAGCCCTTCCTTGCTGGCCCAGTCATCAAACAAGTCCCATGGTATGCCGCTCATCAATCCTGCCCCATCACCAGAGTCATTGTCGGCTCCACAGCCACCACGGTGCTCCATACACCCAAGAGCTGTAAGAGCATCACGGACAACGTTGAACGAAGGCTCATTACTCAAGTTTGCGACAAACCCAACACCACAAGCTCCACGTTCTGCTAAGATGTCGTTCAAATCCGCAGCCTGACAAAAAAAAAGCAATACCTAATGTCAGATATAAAGCACAGCACATATGGTTTATTACAACTCATAACTGTCACAGCTCACAGGTCACAGCCCATTCAAACGCATTCCAGAACGGAAATGGAAAACTAGTAGTACGTTGCAAATTCTCCACCTATGCATTACACAATGTCGTACTCCTGGAACTTGATCGTGATTAGTACCTACCACCACAGCTGTCACCTAACCTTTCATAACCACGCACTTGTTTATTGCACCTGCATTTGCTGTGTTTTGTGCACTTGCTGCGCTTTGTACTATAAAAATCCCATGAAAGGAACACCACATAACAAAAGCGATAGTATGCAAGTGCATCATCACGAGCTAGGGACCCAAAAATACTAGCACATGCAATGAACTATGCAGTCAACGTAGAACCTTATCGCCCGATACAGTAGTCAAGAGATACCTGGGCTCGACTCCTGAATCCTGGACTCCCCAAATTTCCCAGCGAAAATTTTTGGCAGCCGTATAGCCATCAGAAGCATATTACGGCGCAAAACAACCAAAAACTATGATCCGTCAAAACGAAGTCATGGCCCGTGACCTCGTAAATAAACCAATCTGATAACCGCACCTAACAATCCAAACCTGCGAAAAACCCAACCCTCGAAACCAAACCCAATCGCGAGACGAGCACTTGATCGGCGGGTGGGGGAGCAAAGCGCGCATACCTCCTGCGCGGGCTTCTGAGGCGCCCGGTGGCGCGGCAGGTCGAGCACGGCGCGGGTGGAAACGGCCCAGCTCCGCCGCGTGGCCGCGAGCGCGGGCGTGCGGGCCCCTCTGGCCCGGAGCCTGCGGGCGGCGGCGCGGCCCGCGAGGAGCAGCGGCGCGGCGCGCGGGAGCGGGAGCAGCGTCGGCGGCGGCGCCACCGCGCGCGGGAGCGTGGCGGCCATGATCCGGTCAGGTCACGCGCGACGCGAGCGAGCGAGTCGTCCCCCCCTGCCTGAAGTCTAGCTAAGCAGCACCACCACCACCACCACCACACGCGGCTGCGGGGGCGCGCGGCAGCGCGATAGATATAGGAGGGGCCGGCGCTCGCGTGGTGGGGAGGAAATGCGGGGGCGGGGAGAAGCGGACAAGGCCGGGATCGTGTGGAAGAGGAGAGGATAGGGCGCGGGGGGGCGGGGAGGCGAGAGGAGGGGGAGAGGGGTGGGTGGCTGATGGGGGGTGGTGCTGAGGAGAGGAGAGTAGTTTATAGACGGCGACGAACGAGCGCGGCCCGGCTTGCTGCCGCTGTGCCTCTCGGGCGCACGGAGAGGCGACAGACGCAGGGAACCGCGACCGGGCGAGCGAGCGAGCGGATGGATCAGGAAAGGGGCCGCCGAGAGAACGGGAGGAGGGCGAGGAGGGGGGTGGCCGCGGTTGGGTTTGTGTGGTTTTTAAAAGAAGGTGGGGCTTGCGGCGGCTTTTGATGGGGCCTCTGGATGGGGGGTGCGAGAGGTGACTGGCTGGGATTTTGGACTGGGGTTTAGGGGTTTTGACGTTTTGTATAGGGGTGATTATTGGAGGGCGGGCATCTTCTCTGAAAAAAGGATTATTGGAGGGGGCAGTGGACCGCAGCGTGATTCATGTGTGCTGGTCATGCGAGATCCAGGCGACCCAGAGGACTGAAGGTGGGGCCATGGCATGTTTTGTGTTTGGTCACTTGGTTTGGTTATTTTTGGTCAGTTGAATGAGGAATGCATTTGCCGTATTTTTAGCGGACCCATATGTAAACATGTTATGGTTTGTTTATGTATTTATTGTGTGTAAATATGTTATGATTTGTTTGTCTTCATTGTGTTTTTGACGAATGCATATGTGAATATGTTATGGGAATCAAATGAACATTGTACATGTGTGAGCGTCGCATTGTACAAGATCATTGTGACACTCAAATTTAACCCACACAAGACACAGCCATCACATGCATACACATTAACACAATGTGTGTTGCCTCGCTCAATACGCTCTTGTGTATTTGAAATGTTGTTAGCAAAATGAAACCTTCGCTAAACTTTGGGCCTATCCGTGACATTTTTCAAGGGAAAACCGATTATTCCTCTAGTAGAGGGTTCAGTTAGCTAATACTAGATGTAAAACGAATTCAAACACATGGTGTAACCATCGGACGATGCTATGTCCAAATCTCCCGCGGTTCGCTAAAGAAATTGCAGCCATGTTTTGCTCTCCACCAGTCTTTTGGAAAAAAGCGAGCTCATTAATACCATAGGATGCCTAATTCCCTCAAGAAGATTGATGAAATGTGCCATGTCATGTATATTGCATGATATGGAATTGATTTTTTTTGTAGAGCAATATGTATGAATGGTGATTGCCAAATTAGCCAACTACGTGGCCAAGGCAATGCCCTCCATGGTCACACCTATTCCTACCTTGAGTGCTCGAGAGAAGAGGAATAACCATCTCCATGTTGTAGAGATAATGGTGTCGATCTTTTTTTTTTTTTGAAAGATCCAACGTCGCTGGCATTCATAGATAATAGCAGAGAGCAACGGAAAACAACAAGGTGGTGAAGGTCCTAGGACCAGAAGACCCGAAGATCAAAGAAAAAGAAAAACAGCAGCCCTAATAGCTGCAGCACAACACTCCATACAATCCACACTAGACAGCGCAGCTCCGACTCCGACGATGAACCACGAAGAAACTAGGCAAGGTTGGTGTCACGGAGGATCACCGAACGAACCACCTGTCACGCGTCATCGTATACCACCGGCCCCCCACCGCGGCTTCGACTTCATAGCACCAGACAGTCGAGGCATTCCCACGGACACGCCGGAGAAGAAGAGCCGACTACCACGACCAAAGCCACGCCTCCGACGTTGCTCACCACCGTCATCGTTGCCATAGAAGCCACCGTGCACATCCAGTCGTAGGAAGCACCAAAGGGATCAAAGTCTTCAAGACGACGCCCTAAAGAGGGGAACGACGTTGAAGACGACGCCACCGCCCGACCCTGCAGCAGGATCTGGGCTTTCACCCGAAGGACTTGATCTGGGAGTAGATATAATGGTGTCGATCTCATTCCTAAGAATCATACTAGCACCCGATGAGCCATCTACTATATTATAAGATCCATCCAATGTAAGTATTGGCTGGCTAGCTTGAGGTCTCGGACATGTCATTAGCCGTTTCTTCCATTTCAGAGGATAGGTTGCCATGCATGGAGTGGTCGTCTATTTGCCCTTCAACAAGGACCAGTATTTGAACATTGAGGGAGGGTGAAGAAGACAATGATCGTACAACAGACATGACACAAAATATATCAAGTCGTATAAATATAATTATCAATATAAAACTATAATGGCATATGTTTTGTAATTGAAAAGGAAAACTACATTTTTTACTTGCTTGAATGTAGATCTACACCCACTAGGCCTATCGAACAAGTCAATAATCTTGTCAAAGTTGAACTTTGCGCGTATTTCCTTCCCCTTATGCAACCATGTAATGTTAAGAAAGTATCATCCATTTGTTTCAAAGGCGCATTCATACGTCTCAAATGTATCTGATTTTCACGCCATGTTTATGTAATTTTGGCATAGTTTTGACATAGTTTTTTATCATTATTCTGGACTAATCTATTAACTCACTCCCCAATGTTAGTAGTTGTTTTTTGTATGTTTTTGATCTTTGGGGAAATCAATTTTACGGAGGTCAAAAAATCCTGAAAAATCCAGGAATTATTTTTCATCGGGAAGCTTTCAGAGGACACCAGTCCGTGACCGTGGGTGGCCCACAGCCACCACGCACCCCACCACGCGGCCAGGAGCGCGTGGCGAGGCAGAGTGCCCCCCCCCCTGATAATCGTACCACCGCCTCTCGACGCATATATTTTCCATTCATCCAGAAAACCCTAAATATCGAGGAGTCTTTCTGTTTTCGTCGTCGCACCTCTTTGTTTCGTCGTGGTCCAATCTGAAGGCCTTTTTCGGTACTCTTCTGGGGGAATCATCACGGGGTAGCAAGGTTTTCAGTCTCACCTATCGAAGTAGTTTCGTTGGGGGCCATTTATTGATCATGCATGCATGCATTGCAATTAATGCATTGGTAAACAATTTGTTAAGGAAAACGAGCGCATTAATTGAGTTTTTTTTTATTTTTTTGCAAGCTACAAAAATTATTTCACCACTCATCATATTTGGATTGGTGAGATTTTTGAATTGAGCCATATAAACCGAAAGAGATGGAGTAGTTCTATATTGATTACATGCAGCTCTTTTGCGTGGTTTGGCAACAAAAACCTTCTATTGATGACGATACAGAAAATACAAAATACATCCGCAAAAAACAATAAAGAAAATACATGTTAAAAATGGATAACACTCGACGTAAATGCAGTAGTGCAACAATGATTCGTTTGGTACATTGTGACGCCCCCGACTTAATCGTGCACTAATCATACACGCAAATGCACACGATCAAGCCAAGGACTCACGGGAAGATATCACAACACAACTCTAGACACAAAATAAAATAATACAAGCTTAATATTACAAGCCAGGGGCCTCCAGGGCTCGAATACATAAGCTCGAGTCATACAAGCATCATCGGAAGCAAAGTATCTGAGTACAGACACAAAGTTAAACAAGGGTGCCTTAAGAAGGCTAGCACAACAGCGACACTGATCGAAAAGGCGAAGGCCTCCTGCCTAGGGCCTCCGAACTACTCCTGGTCGACGGGCTCAACGCAGTACTAGGTGCCTCCGGGGATCTCCTGCTCCTGGGCTCCGTCGTCTGATCGCAGCAACCGGGTTTAGAGGGAAAAGAAGTAGCAAAGCAACCGTGAGTACTCATCCAAAGTACTCGCAAGACTGACATCAGAACTATACTAAGTATGCAACGGTATCAAAGGAATGGGGCTATATCTTTGGACTAAACTGCAGAAATGCCGGAACAGAGGGGGGAAGGCCTAACCTATCGAAGACTAGCATCTTGAAGCAATCTTGCAGCATCAGAAGAGAGTAGGACAAGATAATATATAATCAATCATATTTTAGTATTGCCCTGGGATCCTTCCTCGACTACCCTGTGAGAAAGTGATCTCGAGAGCAGTAGTAACAGTTTAACATTTTAACAGTATCCATTTGTAGTTGTAGCAGATCAGGATACAACTCCGAGCGTCTTGTTACCGTGGACACGGCTATTCGAATAGATAACTTCCCTGCAGGAGTGCACTACTGTTACCCAACACGCTCGATTAACTCTGGCCGGGCACACTTTTCCGGGTCATGCCCGGCCTCGGCTGATCGACACGACGTAGTCCTACCTAGGCTCAGCAGAGAGGTCCCCGCCGGTCTACATCCTAAGCGCTCAGGGGTCTTGGGCCATCGCCCTGTGCACTCCGGGTCGTTGCGTGGGTGAACGGGACCAAGCACCACCTCTGTCCTGGATGACACCTGCCCGAACGCGCCGCAATGCTGAATTGGACGTCTGACAGAGCTTTCGGCTGATACATACGGCGCCGAGGGCCCCATTAAACCATTATCCCGTGTGGTGGTAGTGCGTATAGGCCAGCGGCCAACTCAGATCAAATACCCAAATCCGTTAGGCGTGTTTAATAACTCGCGAAGACGAACAGGATCCCTATCGCTCCGACTTGATAACACACGGCTCGCGGGTGCTCTTGGAGCCGACCCGTCTTTAATGTTATTCTCTCGCGGGCACTCTTGGAGCCGGCCCGACTTTACAGTTTAAGGTATTGCAATATGTAAACATTTCCGTGATCATCCCCAGAGTGACCACGACCCGATAACAAGCATGGCAACGGACAAGGGTGAAGGGGCCGCAGATGAAACATAGCATACCTAACTAGGCATCATAGAATAGCAGGTAAGGTACCAATAGCAGGCGACGAAATCAGGCTATGCATCAGAATAGGAGCTATCGGAATATCAACAGAAGCAATTCTAATGCAAGCATAAGAGAGAAAGAGTGGGCGATATCTGGATGATCAAGGGGGTTTTGCTTGCCTGGAAACTCTGCTGAGAGGGGCTGGTCGTCGACGACGTAGTCGTACTCTGCAATGTCGTCGGCAGTCTCGGGGTCTATCGGGAAAGAAGGAAAGGGAAGAAACAATAAATACACGGCAACAATGCAACAGCGATGCATGACATGCCTAAACGATATGCAGATGTGATATACATATCAATGATTAGTGCGATACTGCGATGCCCCTGGTTGAACGTTTTAGCTCTGCTTGAGCGATCATCTTCACAAGAACCGATGCCATATACGGTGTGCAGCCCCACGCTACCAGCAGCGTTGTAATCAGAGAAATATAGTCCGAAAAAAGAATGCCAAGTATCTTCGCTGGTTTACACTTATGTATATGGTCTCGTTGCAGCCTACTAATTAAGATTCCAGTGCACAGACTATTCTTCCAGAGTTATGTATTCTTGCGCCACTTGTCATTGTTGACCGACTTGTTTATTCTCTTAAGCTAACCATCCATACGGGTATCAACATTTCTCACGAGTTGTGCCATTACCTTATCAGTTTCATTCAGCACACATTTTCATCGTTATCTAAATATGGGGAAAAAGGTACTGTATTGTACAAAAGGAAAGATAATTGCTTTTCTTCTTATATACTCACTCTGTAAAGAAATGTAAGAGTAAGTTTGTACAAAAGGAAAGATAATTGCTTTTCTTCTTATATACTCACTCTGTAAAGAAATGTAAGAGTAAGTAGTGATCTAAACCCTCTTATATTTCTTTACAGGGGGAGTACAATTAGTTTTCTCTCCGGTGTCCTTGGTTTTAAGGACTCTTTCACTGTCTAGTCTGCATACCCCACATCAACAAATATCGAACGTGACATGACCAAAAGAAGAACGCATCACACACTTTTTATGATGTTTTGTGTATAACAATTCATAATTCCGTAAGCAGGGGTCTTGACAGCATGGAAGCACTCGATTAGTTTTTTTATGCCATCAAGTTTCTTTCCAACGACCACGGGGGCAGGCGTGGTTAGCAATCTTCGAATTATTCAAAAAAAGGTTTCTCTCCAACGAAGTGGAGGACGGAATTTCAGCTTGGTTTTCTTCGTTGCCGATTTACTAATACGGAGTACGATTTCAGACAATAACAGTACACCGTCCAAGAATCTTTTCCGAATCACGACAAAAGTTCGTTGTCCAGAGAGGCCTGAGACGTCAATCAGTACAAGAAACACTAACGGCAAGTAGCGTATCTGAATCGACCACCGAGCGAAATCACGCGCCTTGAGATGCATGGTTAAATAAAACCAAACTTGTACGAGTATCTAAAAAGAAAAGTTGCTCACCAACCACGGCATCATCATGCTTACGCAGCCAGCCACAGCGATGTCAACAGCTTAATATAATCCGGCTATCAAGTTAACGGAAACAACGCACTTGGCTCGAGACAAATCACAGCTCAAAATTTTCGGCCACTTGTGCCACATAGCGCAAGATGACGATATATAATAGACAAAAGTATGTTTTTGGTCCCTCAAGTTCCCACAAAGTATAGACTTGGTCCCTCAAGATTTTTTGGTATACATTTGGTCTCTCAAGTCTCAAAACCGGATAAGTTTGGTCCTAAACCAGATTTTGAGCCCATTGACCGGGTTTGACCGCCAGAAAACCGCCCGGTGAACAGTAACTTCGACTTTTTTTGAAAAAAACATCAAAAAAATCTGAAAATTTTTGGGTCCAATATGCTTACATGCGCAAGGTGCGACCAAATTTTCGTGGTCTTTCGACACTCGATGAGCTCGTGGCAAAAAAAACAAAAATATCTGTCTGATGAATCGTAAATTCGAAAAAAAATCATAAAAAATTCAAAAAATTCTGAAATTTTTTGGGGTCCAAGAGCCTTACATGCACAAGGTGCGACCAAAATTTTGTTACGAAATGACATCGGACGGGCTCTAGCAAAAAAAACAAATTTTGGTTATTTTTTTGTGAGTGAAAAGTTGTTTTTTTTGTCACGAGTTCCTCGAGTGTCAAAAGACCACCAATTTTTGGTCGCACCTTGAGAATGTAAGCATATTATGCCCCACAAAATTTCAGATTTTTTTGAATTATTTTGATTTTTTTTCGATTTTACTGTTCATCAGACGTACATATTTTTTTTTTCACGAGCTCCTCGAGTGTCGAAAGACCATGAAATTTTGGTCGGACCTTGTGCATGTAAGCATATTGGACCCCAAAAAAATTCAGATTTTTTTGAAGTTTTTTTGATTTTTTTTCGAATTTACTGTTCATCGGGCGGTTTTCTGGCGTTCAAACCCGGTCAACGGGCTCAAAATCTGGTTTAGGACCAAACTTATCCAGTTTTGAGACTTGAGGGACCAAATGTATACCAAAAAATCTTGAGGGACCAAGTCTATACTTTGTGAAAACTTGAGGGACCAAAAACATACTTTTCTCTATATAATAATACAGAGCTAGAAGATGTGTTCGCGCAGTTCTTCATCATATAAAAAACAAGTGTTTGTTTCTGGTGGTAAGCAACTTGACTTCCCTCTGATAATAACATTTAACACTTAAAAATATACTACTTCCTCTGTAAAGAAATATAAGAGCATTTAGATCACTAAATAGTGATCTAAATGCTCTTATATTTCTTTACGGATGGAGTATAAGTTAAAGAAAACAAATACTCTACTCTTTAACCATTGCGCATTTTATCAACGTGATTTCTCATTTCCTTGAGAGGTCCTTGTCTGTACAATTCCTAAATACTCCATGAGCTCACCTATCGCTTAAGAGATACGGCGAGTTGTTTATCACGCTATCTTTATGGAATGGAATTGGAATTAATTAAAGAGGAGAGGAGAAGGCTGCCTCGCCTTTTCTTCCAAATATTCTGGTCCTGCTCGGCACTTCGGCTGTTCGGCGGGCTCACATAAATTCGCGCAAGAATCCGGAGATTCTCGCTTTACAACCAGCGATAAAACACACACGCATACACCTACGTCACACAGGTACACAACAAAATTTGTTGCCACTTGCAACAAGTTGCAAGTTGCAATTAATTCCTCGGCAGTGAAGAGTCTTCCTGCTTCTTCTGGAAAGGGCTCAAAACGCTTTGACAAAAATATATGCCGTCCACATATCTATCTCTTGCTTTCTTCTGGTCTACGATTTGAAGTCGGTATGTTGTGATCTTCTCTTCTTAAAACTAACGGGGAAAGGAAGATCCTCGGGGTTGGGGTATGGGCCGTAGGTCGTCTTGTTCGTCTCGATCGAGCCGATTCAGCTGATGTGTGATGTGCTAGGATACAAGCACGATGACTCCAGAACGGGCAGAACCACACATCATCCGCATCACCCTCGACGTGGCGATCGACACACCACCTTGTTGGCTTGTTGTGTGCTCCGGCCACTGAGATTACTTAGCGCAGGGAGCTAGCTCCTTTGCCTAGAAAACAAAAGGGAACGTGCCGCGTAGTTTACCTGAAATGAATCAGACAAGTGCGAGGTCCGCAGGAGGAGAAGCCCAGAGGAAACATTTCTGCTCTTTTGGCCGACAAAAAGTTGCCACGCGAGAAAGTTGGTGCTGGCACCGGCCGTGCGGCCGTGCTTAGCTCGAGACCATGACAGTGCGATGTGTCGAAGCTGGAAGCGTGGTTTCATCTGAAGGTTTCCGATGTCGCCCGGTCATGCGCATTTTTTCAGTTGGGGTCCGCTGCTTTGAGATCTCTGCGATGTACCACTATTGACTGAAGCAGTGCAGCGTCACTGGATGGCCATGCACATGTTGCCGTTGGGATCTCGAAAGGTGTTCATGTGAGAGCATAGAAACGATAATACTACACGCACGAGCAACAAACAATGGACTCTACGGACCCCCCCCCCCCCCCCCCCCCCCGCCCGCCCCGCGTGCCCTCCTCTAATTGCCCCTCCCCCTGCCCCGCGTGCCCTCCTCTAATTGCCCCTCCCCCCCCCCCCCCCCTCTAATTTCAGTGGTGGGCCCACCTCTTACTTCAATTCCAGTCAATCAGGTCCTAACCATCCCGTTAATCCTGTTGGAAATATGCCCTAGAGGCAATAATAAATTGGTTATTATCATATTTCTCGTTCATGATAAATGTTTATTATTCATGCTAGAATTGTATTGACCGGAATCTTAAATATATGTGTGAATATATAAACAACACCATGTCCCTAGTGAGCATCTACTTTTTTTTATCGAATACGCACAAGCATGCGTATCATCTGTTATAGAAAGAAAAGGGGTGGAGAGCCCCTCCACATGGGTTTGTTTACAAAACACACCCAAATCCACACTTACATATCATAGTGGGTGAACTACTCCCGACCTACCAACCGTGCCAACGCTTGGAAGAAACTCTCTAGGTCGCCCTTCAGCAATCCCGCTTGCTTCCATGCCCGTCCTTCCTCCAAGATCCTCCTACCTAATCTGTGTAGCGATGGAGACGCTCCGTCAAACACTATCCCGTTTCTATGCTTCCATAACTCCCAGAGGACTAGGGCGAAGATGGCCCTATAGTCTTTGTGCCGGCCGTCCCCGGAGTCTTTAGCTTCACACCATTCGTTGAGGTTGCTGTCCACTGTGGGGGTCCATCCTTGCATACCTAGCGCCTGACATGCCTCATGCCATACCATTCGCAAGAAAACGCAGCCCACTAAGAGGTGGCTTATTGTTTCTTCTCCCTGGCTGCAGAGAGGGCATGAATCCTGGTGCGGCAGTCCTCGTCGCGCTAGACGGTCCGAGGTCCAACACCTGTTCCTCAATGCTAGCCAGGCAAAAAACCTGCATTGCAACGGCGCTCTGGATCTCCATGTGAACTCAGCGGTCGGGATGATCTCCCTCCCCATAAACTTTGCCGCATATGCCGATCTGATCGAGAACTCACCCTTGTTCTCCCATGCCCATCTCAATCTGTCCGGCGTCTCCGGGTCCAACTGTATGACCGCAACTCGGTGCCACAGGTTTATGTATTCCCTCAGGGTATCAGCGTCTAGGTTCTGTCCAATGTCCCGCAACCATTCTCCCTCTTGAACAGCCCTAGCGACCGTCATATGACCGCGTCTAGTGAGCCTCTACTGTAGCTCGTTGATCAAAGATGGTTAAGGTTTCCTAACCATAGACGTGAGTTGTCATTTGATAACGAGATCACTTCATTAGGAGAATGATGTGATGGACAAGACCCAACCGTAAGCTTAGCATATGTTCGTATCACTTAAGTTTATTGCTACAGCTTTCTTCATGTCAAGTATCTATTCCTAAGACCATGAGATCATGCAACTCCCGGATACCGGAGGAATACCTTGTGTGCTTTCAAACGTCGCTTCGTAACTGGGTGATCATAAAGGTGCTCTACAGGTATCTTCGAAGGTGTCTGTTGGGTTGGCATGGATCGAGACTGGGATTTGTCACTCCGTATGACAGAGAGATATCTCTGGGCCCTCTCGGTAATACAACATCACAAGAAGCTTGCAAGCATGTGACTAATGTGTTTGGTCATGGGGTATTGTATTACGGAACGAGTAAAGAGACTTGCCGGTAACGAGATTGAACTAGGTATAGAGATATCGACGATCGAATCGGGCAAGTAACATATCGCCAGACAAAGGGAATTGTATACGGGATTAACTGAATCCTCGACATCATGGTTCAACCGATAAAGATCTTCGTTGAATATGTGGGAATCAATATGGGCATCCAGGTTCCGCTAGTGGTTATTGATTGGAGAAGAGTCTCGGTCATGTCTGCATATTCCCGAACCCGTAGGGTCGCACGCTTAACGTTCGGTAACGCTAGGGTAGTATTGAGATATTCATATGGCAAAGTCTGAAGGTTGTTCGGAGTCCCGGATGGGATCCGGGACATCACGAGGAGCTCCGGTATGGTCCGGAGGTAAAGATTTATATATGAAAAGTTGTTGTCGAAGTTCCGGAAAAATCTGTTTTTTTTTTGTTTTGTACCGGGAAGGTTCCGGAGGGGTCCGGAAGTCAACAAAGGGTCCCACCACGTCCCTAGGTCCAACATGGGCTGAGGGGAGGCGTCCTGGCCTTATTGGGCCAGGCGCACCAAGCCCCAAAGGCCCATGCGGCTAAGGAAGAGGTGGAAGGAGAGTCCTAGTAGGAGAAGGATTGGACTTGGAGTCCAATTCTTTCTCCCTTCGCGCTAGCCCTATGAGGAGAAGGGGCTGGACTCCTAGCCCCTCCACTTATATAAATTGAGGGGAGGGGGCGCACCAAAGGAAGAGAACAGCCCCAAGCCTTGGTGCCTCCCCTCTCTCCCGTTGTTCCTTCTCCACGCTCCGCGTAGTGCTTAGCGAAGCTCTGCCGGAAGTTCCGCTGCCACCACCACCACCACGCCGTTGTGCTGGTCTTGATCTCATCTACTACTTCTTCCCCGCTTGCTGGATCAAGGAGGAGAAATCGTCACCGAGCTGAACGTTTGCTAAACTCGGAGGTGCCGTCCGTTCGGCACTAGATCGGATTGAATCGTGATTGGATCGTGACGAGTACGACTACATCAACCGCGTTACGACGCTAACGCTTTCGGTCTACAAGGGTATGTAGACACACACTCCCCTCTCGTAGCTATGCATCTCCTAGATTGATCTTGGGTGTTTGTAGGAATTTTTTTGATTTTCATGCAACGTTCCCCATCAAATCCCCCGTAAAGGGCCCGTGAGTCTAGCATTTCTCGCATAGAAAATGCTCGGTGTAAATTTTAGGGTACCAAAAAATGATTTTTTTTCATCTCTAACAGCAGCCCTAAAATAGGGCATCATATCTTCAACAACAGCCTTAAAACAGCAGTTGCACGACATATTGCTTCTTCACAATTGCATGCATATTGCAACAAATCAACATCAAACCCATCTAAATTTAATCCAAAATAAATAGTACAAACATAACAACAAATTCATCAACCCACGACAATAAATTATTACATAGTTCATCAATCCACCACATCAAATTGAACACAAATTATTAATCGAACATTACAATTATACAACAAAGTTCATCACTCATGACATGAAACATACAGATAAAATAAGCATCTTGTTGTCCATGCCATGCCCACCACTCTTTCATGAGATCTCTTTGAAGATCTTCATGCGTATCGGGATCTCTAATGTCATGATACGCCTCAAGAAAGCGTCAGATTCGATCTTGCCTTCTACACGGTAAGAACCGGTTTTCCATGATATTATAGAAGGTATAATCCAAATCTTCCGCATGCTCATTCTCAATAATCATGTTGTGTATGGTCACGCAAGCTGTGACGATGTCGATGTATCAAAGGATCTCCTGATCCCAAAACCTAGTTGATCCTCGCACAATAGCAAATTGAGCTTGCAAAATCCCAAAAGCCCTCTCCACATCTTTCCTACGACCACTTGAGCATTATGGAAGTAGAGTTCTTTTTTACATTGGGGGCTTGAAATTGGCTTCGCGAAAGTATCCCACTTCGGATATATTCACTACAAAAAAAAACACTTGCGTGATGATACGTCTTTGTCACAGTAGGTCATGTTTTCTGTCATGCATGTACATCCGTGACGATTTTATGACAGAATCAAGATAGTCATACCTGTGTTGTCGTAGAAGTGTTCCATGACAATACTTGAATTATCATCACGAAAGTGTCCACTTCCATGACGATAAATGTCGCGTCATGGAAGTGTTTGCGTCAAGGGTAACCGACACGTGGCATCCACCGTAACGGGTCGCTGTTAAGCTATCGGGTGCGGGTTTGGATCCGATAACCCATTAGCAGCCCTAACCAATGGTGATTTTCCACGTGTAAATTTCTTATTCGCCGAGAGACGCCTATGATACGTCGACACGTGGCACGGCCCAATAGTGGCCCATTTAGGTTAAAAAGGCCGGCCTGTTTGGCTTGGTCAAAAGTTAGCAGGCCGGCCCATGGAAAGCCTGTTACCGGCATGTTCGCATACAACCCATTTACGGCCCGGGTACTCACGGCCCGTTATGGCCTTTCAAAATTCGGCCCAATAGCGTCATGTGGGCCATCCCATATGATTCCAGCCCGTTGTCACTTTCGGCCCATCTATGCCCCGTGAAGTCTTTCGGCCCATATGAGGCCTTTTGCATCTCTGGGCCCATTGACGGCCCATGGTGAATCAGGCCCATCATGAACAGTAAAACTGCTTTGAGCCCATTAACGGCCCATGATTCAGTTGGGCCGTTTTCAGCCTGTGTTTTCTTTCGGCCTTCTAAGGGCCCATAAATTTTTGGGCTCATTTCCGGCCCTCGATTACTAACGGTCCGTTACTGGCCTGTTATGCTAATGGGCCAAATTCCACCCGTGGTAACAATCGGTCCGTTTGTTGCCCATTAACCCGTTGTCATCCCGTCCTGTAATCCGGCCCATTAACGACCCGTCATGCCTGTTGATAGAATTAAGCCTGTGTTGTCTTCCGACCTGTTAACGACCCGTTATGGTCTGGGCCCATAAACGTACGGTTCCAATTTTGGCCCGTTTACGGTCCATATTACGGTCCGGTTTTGGCCCACAAACAGTACGACCCATGGATCCTACGGCGCGTACGAGGCCCATGGATCCTACGGCCCGTAGGAGGCCCATCGTTACCACGGCCTGTATGTGGCCCATGGTTATTGCGGCCACTAGCAAACTGAGGAAAAAGAACTGCAGTGACTACAAGGAAACAAATAAACAAGACTATAAATAAATAAATAAGCAAGCAACTAACGCTAGGCTATTACGGCGATTACAGACATTACATCCACTGGGCATCAAAGTTCGCCACCAGTGCAAATAAAGGGAACAACAAAGCATCATATTACATACATTGGGCGTCTAAATTGGCCACCAGTGCAAATAAACGCGGCAGCAAAACAAGTCCAGAACTGAAACAACTTCAGAAGAGCTCAAGAAACATTATCCTGGGTATCCACCATGCTGGCAATAAGCTTAGCAAGCTTATTAGCTTTCTCTTGTTTGGCGCTAAAATCCTCCAACGCTTGCTGTTGCACCAGAAAGTATGCATCTGAATTCTCCAGGGACTTCCTCAGTCCTTCGGCTTCTTATCGCAGCACAGCTGATCGATGTCTTTCAGCTTGTAGTTCAGACTCAAGAAACCGAATTGATTCAGACAACGAGTTTGAAGAGCTTGTGCAAGCGGTAGTGGCCAGTAACTCGAACACTACATCAAGACAGGACTTAAGGGTTGTCTCATTGTCTTCAAGATAGTTTTCCTTATCTGTTTTATCAGCTTTGTTGGAGACCAGCAAGGTTGTCTCACTATCTTCAACCTTATCTGCATTACTTCCTTTACCATTGCTTAATGTGGTACTCATCTCCAATATTCTGTCAGCATTCTAAAAGAAGAAACAAGCAGACACATAACAGGTTTAGCATGTAGTATATGAAACTCATTTTGGTGAACCGGTTCGGTAGTAAGGCGGACAGGATTAAACTATCAAGTCTTCTATTGCAAAGTAGTACATTATAAAAGCATCAAACAAACATATATCTATGTGCTACTGTCACTGCATTGTCTTGCCAAATCAAAATAGAGACACAGTTCAAATCATATCAGTTCAAGACAAAATAGCATTGAAAGAATATAAGTGTGGGAAACTACACGGCAGCACAAGATTTCAGATGGGTACCACGGGTATACATGTACAACTAACAACACTATTGGCTTTGTTTTGATGCTAGTAATGTGCATGATATGAGAAAACAACTGTCTACACAATTGAAATTGAAATCAACATAGAGCAGTTTAGAAGAGCAAACCAGTTAAAGAAACATGTTTAAACATACCTGTTGTGCCATTGGAGTTGCGATTGGATCCTTCTATTTAAAAATTAGTTGGTATGAGTAAATACAGTGATACAAGAGCAAAGCAGTATGCACCACAGCTATGGAATCTTACTTGAGAACAGTTGTTCTATAGGTTTAAGCACTGGTTCTACAAGAAGAGAGTACAGTAAGACGCAGCCATATAGTACTTCAAAATGAAATATAATCTCATAGACCCTACCAGATTCATGGGACTAGACCAATACAGAACAAGGCATTCCCAGTCATCATCCCGTAAATGTGTCTCCGGAGAAAGTAAGGGAATTTGATGAGTTTCCTTGCCAGTGAAATACGTTTTCTTCAGGTAATTCCGATACTGCCACAAAGCATTCTTGAAGATAGCAGAGGTATTAGCACTGGTTACCTCATCCTGAGTTTCCAAATCGGTCGTTCTCTACACAGAAAAATGGGAACATTTGCTGTGTTATAACCAGCAGGGAGGTAGAAAGTATGGGACAAAGCAAAGTAATTGCCATGAATACTTACACATAGCTCCTGGAGGAACACCTGCAACTGGCTTTTTCCTTCATCTTCAGTATAATATTTCCATGATGGGAAGATACGCACATAGGATTTAACAACATCAAATGCGATAGACGCTAAACTATGGATGACTGGTTCTGCTTCGTCCACAGGAATAGGTGTACTAACTAGTGGAGTTGGGGTTCGCCGTGGTACTCCTGGCGCTTTGGGCACTGGAGCTGCCTTACTAACTGCTCTTGTTTGGGAGCTTTGTCGTGGAGATGGTGCTGTATGAACTGGAACTGGGTTACTATCTGCTGGGGTTGGGGTTAGATTGGGTGAAGCTGGTTCTCTGTCCATCGGAGTAGGGGTACAATCTGCAATAGTCTGGGTTATGTGTGGTAGGGCTGGTTCTTGTGCAAGTACAACCGGGGTGCTATCTCCATCGACAGGTAGCACTGTTTTATTTGAAGACCGTGTTTTTACTCCGCTAGATACTGCCATCACACCCTCTAATTCAAATGGCTGATAAACAAGAAAAGTAGTTGAATGTACAGACCTTGTATGAGACAGATGCAATAGATAGTGAGGAAAAAAGAGGGCATGAAATAGTTCACATATATGTTGTTTAACTAAACAGGATAGCATGGCATAATTTCACATATATGATGTCTATATAAACAGTATAGCATGACATAATTCAAAGATATGATGACCAACTAAAAAGGATGGCATGAGATAATTATATGATGTCTTTAGTAAACAGGTTCGCATGACATAATTCACGTACATGTTATCTAAGTAAACAGGATGGCATGATATAATTCACATATGTGATTTATATACTAAGCAGATGGCATTCACATATATGATGTCTAAACTAAGCAGATGGTGTTGAATATTGTGTATATGATGTCTAAACTATGCAATGCAAGACACCATATGCATGATACTAGCAGTATAAACCTGCCAAGTTAGAGCATACACCTCGGGGGGGGGGGGAATAGGACTGGTCATCTGTCTCTGAATCCTCCTCTGAGGAGCTATCTGGACCCAGCAAGAGATCTGCTTCGATAGGTAGCACTGTCTGCTCTGAAGAACTTGTTTTCACTCCAGATTTTTTCATCACCCACTCAAATGACTGATTCACGGGAAGAGTAGTTGAATGTACAAACATTGTCAACAAATGGAAATGTAATGAAAAAAAAGGAATGGCAAGATATAATTCAAATATATGATGCCTGGCTAAACAGGATGGCATTGCATATTTCACATATATTATGGCTGGCTAAAAAAGAAGGCATTGCATAATTCACATATATGATATAGAAACTAAACAGCATTATAGAACATGTCTAAACTAAGCAGATGACATATATGATGTCGAAAGTAAGCAAAGCAAGGCACCATATGCATGATATGACCAACATCATCATGCCAAGTTAGAGCAAACACCTCAGGGGATAAATAGGAGTGGTCAGCTCCCTCTGACTCCACCTCTGAACAGCTATCTTCCTCTGGATTACAATCTGGAGGAGGGGAGTGGGGTTGCCATTGCACCCACGATGAGGCGATGTCTGCATGACATTGTATTGCCGTGCAAGACTCTTCTCTTTTTCTCTACATGTTCAGCATGACTATGTACAATAACTGACATGCATACGAAAAAATATAGTGAGATTAAGTAAGGAGAGCATGCAGAAATCTAGAGTGATGGTAACAACCAGTGGATAGATCCAAAAATAATGATAGCAGGCAAATGATAGCTTAATTTAATAAAAAGACAGATGATGGTTGCTTTACTGTTTGTTTCCCACCCAAGATGAACTACATAGTAGATACCCTAGATGAAACAAATAGTAGATCAATATACTATTCATTGTTGCCTCGATATGTGCCCCACAAGCATTTTAAAACTCAAGTTTGAACATTAATTTGGACCTGACTTAGTGTCTAAGAGATGAACAGGATGATGAACTAGCAGGTAATATTAAGCAATGCATAAAGTAAGCAAAAACAAAAGAGCGCGACCTCTCTTGCGGACCCGTGTACTCCTCAGGTTCATCTGCTGAGTCGATGATGGTGATGCAGTTGCGGTGGCTGCCGGTGGTGGGGAAGGAGATCAGAGGCGGCGAAAGACGGTAAGGAGTCGTGATGTCTGGTATGGTGGACGCTTCTGTCGATGGAGCAGCTCAGGTGAGGTGGACGACGGCACGGCAGGAGCAGGACAAACCACACAAAGTTTTCTTCGACACCTATCTGTAACTGAAGTAATTCTGTAAGGGCTCCTTTGGCTTGCAGGAAGAGCACATGAATGCAAAGAAACATGGCCAAATTAAAGTAAACCACCTGCAAATGTGTAAAGTTAGAATGTTATTATGCCAGTAATGCACTTAGTTTTCTTTTCATGCATAGGATTTTGATAAGTAGGTCCAGGTGGATGTTAAAATTTCTGTGTTTTTCCTTTGAAACAGACACGAAAGGAAAAAAAACCTTCAGTTTTGTTTTGCTCCATTCTTTTCTACCAAATGCATGAATAATTGAATAGTAGAGTACCATAGGAAAAGTTCCTATTGCTATGTTTTTCCTTCACTTTTTCCTTTGAACCAAAATAGCCTTAAGGGATTGACATGGATGTAGAGTAAAAAGTGATGCGACAAGTGTACAACCTCTTTGGCGTAGCCGTCTCGACCTCAGCATCATTGGGTCGGTCGCTGAAGATGTTGCGGCGGAGGTGGCTGTCGGAGCTGGGGAAGAAGATTTGAGGCGTTTGTAGATGGCGTCGAGGGTACTGCTCTGTTGTGATGGATGGTTCTGTCGTTGGAGCAGCTCCGGCGAGCTGTGCGACGTCGAGGCTGAAGTAGTACAAGACGGACATCGTTAATCTAAAGTGGGATTCTAATACCATCTCTAATAGATGATGTAAAATACATCATGAAAAAGTGCTAGCTGTAAAATTTACATCACCAAAAAACAACCAACTCGAACAGATGATGTAAAAATTGTTGACTCTGAACTTAACTGTCAAAACTGAATTTTACTGTCGAAACTGACTGTTACTATCAAAACTGAATTTTACTGTCGAAACTGAATGCACTAGTAGCAGAGAAGCACTTAATTGGTAGTTTAGGCCGCTCGAGCACTAGTAGTAGCAGAGAAGTAGTGATCTAAATCAGCAGCCGCTCAACAGGGAACGCACTAGCAGATAGCAGCCGGAGCAGCAGCACGAACGAGAGCCAGAGCAGCAACTCGTGTAGCTACAGCAGCCCGTGTACCAGCATCAGCAGCGCGAGTGAGAACAAGAGCAGAGCAGCAGCACTAGCGAGAGCAAGAGCAGAGCAGCAGCGCGAGCGAGAGCCGGAGCAGCAGCAGTAGCTCCGGCTGGTATGGACGCCGCCGCCGAGGGAGCCTCACAATGGGGGAGATCCACCTTGGAGGATGTCGCCGGCGGCGCCGGCGTCGAGGGAGCCGCGCCATGGCGGAGCGGGATCGAGCACCGACGGCGCCGTGAGGTCGAGTGAAGGAGAAGATGCGATGAGTGTACAACCTCTTTGGTGGCGCCGAGTAGGCCTCGGCTTCATCCGAGGAGTCGGTGAGGATGCTGCGGTTCCGGTGGGGCAGGTTAAGGCGGCGTTGTGGGAATGGAGCAGCCGCGATAGACGAGGCGATCGTCGGAGCAGCTCCTTGGAGGTGGAGGACGGGGCGGCTGAACCGGCGGGACGACGAGATCGACGATGGATCCTCATCCGGTGCGGTGGATGAGGGACATCGATCTGTTGTGGTGGATGACATCGTCGCCTCGGTTTTCGAATGGGGAAAAGAAGGGGATGGGAGGGGGGAACCATGACTTAGGGACGCGCTTGTCCGAAATGTAGGGTAAGTTACAAAAGTACCCCCACCAATTTAAACTAGCGGCTCTTTCTGATCAGGGGTAGAACGGGGATTTCGCGTGTCGGGATTTCGCAGGAGGAGGGAGTTTTCGCGCGCGTTGTAATTTCGGGATAGCAAGGCGCGGGTTGAGAAGGAGGGAGTTTTCGGAGGACAAACAGACAAAGAGATATCTTGAAATTTTGGCATAATAAGGCGCGGGTTGAAATTTCAGGACAAGGCTAACGTGTATGGTACCATATCAATTCGCACTTCTCTCAACCAAAAAAACAAAAAAAATCAATTCGCACCACACAAGAGAGGGTCTTGTCCCGTTTTACTGTATGAATTACTACAAATGTCATTCAAAACTTTGAATCCATATTATGTTCAATTAAAATATTTCGCTAGGTGTATAATGCATGTAACCTACTCAAATGAACATTTTAGTGCATTCCAAATGTATATACTACCGCTGCAATATGAACTAAATTTGAATTCGTTTCACTATTTGAATAAGAATCTACAATCATGATTGTTGTCAAGTTAAACCATCATCTGTATATTATCTTCACAACACACCACATGATTGCTATCAAGTTAGATATGAACTATGTGTACTATATGAACTCGAATTCAAATTTTTGAATCCACTTTATGCTGATTTCAATTAATAGTACATTTCAAGCTCTAGCTAGATCTTCATAATCTAAACCATGTTTCATATCTATAATGTGTTTATCGCACAATGTATAGTGCCCCACCCCCTACGCCTACAAGTACTAAGACGTGAGCTGCAAAAGCCACACAATATCACAAATTCGAATAAATGTGAGATTGTTCGATATATAGTATAACATGTTCATAACCACACCATGTGTATCACCATTATATTCAGGCATGCATGGGTTTAAAACACTATGATCTCTTATTCAAATATCTGAATCCACTTTTGTAATGAATTATGATCTCTGTTAGACTTTACACCCACACAATGCTCTTCTCTTTGCAGCTAGCACTAACTTTCTCTCGTGCATGCACACGCCCTCCTCGCCCTCCCCCTCCCTCAGCATTCTCTCCATCGCGCACATTCGTTATTTTTCTTTAGGTCGTTCACCCACGGTCTCTATAGGTCTCCCCAGCTCCTTCTTTTCGGCACACACCGATCGATATACCTCTCTAGCTAGGTCTGCCTACCACATACACACACTTTCCCTCTTCTCCTCTATCTCACCGTCCATGCCCCCTATCTCTCATACGGTCACACACATATGCACACTCTCGCCCCTCTTTTCATCGATCTCGCACTCGCACACTCCTCCATCTCTATATAGTAGGCCTATCGCACCAACTCGTAGCCGCATCCATGTCTCTCTATCCGTCTCTCCGGGCCTTATTTGACTCTAACACATGCATGTATATCGATCGATCTCCCTCTGTACATATAGCTAGGTCGACTATAACTCTTTTTCACCACGCACTGATAGATCTACCTCACTAGATAAGTCTCTCCCTTTCCCCGACACACGACGATTGCTCTACCTATCTAGTTAGGTCTGCTTACCACAGACATATCGCCCCCCATCATCCATGCATGCCTCCCGACTCGTCTCTAACACACACGCGCACACAGACACACATCCCCTCTCTTATTGATATTGCAGTCGTACCCTCCGTTTGTCTAGTAGGCCTCTCCCACCATCTCCGAGAAGCAACTCCACCACCACCCCTCCGGCACTCTAGCTCTGTCTCTCTCCCAACCTTAATTATTCCTCTCCTACACATATGTATGGATGACGATCGATCTCCCTCAATACATAGCTAGGTCTCTCCTTCTCCACACATATACCTGTCGATCTACCTCTCTAGTTAGGTCTCTGCCCCCCCCCCACACACACCGATAGTCAAACGCTCTAGTTAGGTCTCCTTGCCACACACAAACTGCACATGCATGTCCCCTCTCACGTTCTAGTAGGCCAGCCACCCTATATCTTTGACGTGTGCATAGACAATTTCGCTGGCTCTCTTTATCGATCTCGCACCCATACACCTTCATCCCTCTCTTTGATTCTATCGATATCTCACGCCGATGATCCCTCCCCTCTCTTCTCGTGGATTGTCCCCTCTATATATGATATATCTAGGCCTCCGTTTCACACACATTGCATATATTACATTTTTTTGAGATATCATCGACTCATATTTCCCTGTCTATCTCTCACGCACACAAATACACTTACAAAATCACCCCCCCCCCAAAAAAACACTCACGAACGCACTGACCATCTCTCTCTAGGTTTGTATCTCTCTCACACACCCCCACGTAGGTGGGGTACGTGCACGAAGAGAAGAGGTGCACGCACGACGCACGTACTCGCGTCTCGTTCCCAACCACACCCGCGTGGGTACAAGGTGGAGCTCATTTCTGTACGAAATGGCAGCCCACATGATAATTTGACGCGTGTCGGTTGTTCACTTGATGGAGGGTCGTGTACCACGTGTGAACGAAACAAAGTGCAACTTGATGTGTTGGCGCGTTATTTTTAAATAAAGTTTTATTCCTCAATGGCACGTACAGAATATAAAACGATTGTATGGAGAGAAAAATGAAAACCGCTCCACTATACTAGTACTGCAAATATAGGCAGGAGTCTCAATGCTTGCTTCCTGGGGTTCGTCTCTTCACACTCTCTCACACAAAACGGCGTGGCCAATCTCTCTCTATAACCGCTGGTCACTGATCCGGCCGGATCCCGTCCGCCGGCGAAAAGGGAGGATGTGCAGCATTGCTCCGGTCGCCGGCGTCGAGGCAGGAAACCCTTTGCTGGTGCGTCCCGATGTGCGGTATCCGTCGTTCTCTCCGACCAAGCTCCGGCGCGGTAGGGCCTTCGACCCTTGCTCGCTGCCGCAGCAGATCCCGCCCGCCGCCGCCCTCCTACTTACATCCCGACGACCCTCAGGACAGCTTCCTCTGGAACCGGCCTTGCTCCACTGCCCAACTTCCCACGTCGCTGCATGTGGATCTTCTCTAGTAGTTCTTTGCCTAAAACGTACTAGCTCGGCCGGCGTACTTTCCATTTTGCAATCTCGTCCTCACACCATTTGAGAGAAACCACTGTGCTATTATCTTTCCCTTAAGACAATGAATATGCTTCTTTTTGTCGGCGTATGTGTCATCAACTGTTATTGGCCAGTAATTGTTTCCTTTCTACCTCTTTTTGCAAACAGGGATATCCATTTCACCTTGTTGCTATTGCGACCTTTTGGTGAACTGCACAAAGCACTTTTTTCTTAAGAGTGTTTTGTGCAGTTCTACTAAAATGTCTCACTGGCAACGTTTCTACATTTCAATGGGACTGCACAAAGGGAGTTTGGAGTTCCTATCCTCCTCATCCAACTCTCAACCTAATCTTCTCCAACAAGTAGTTAGTCTCAAGAGAGACTGCAAAGGTGACCGGCTTCTATTTGTGTGTTTATTGTTTCATCAATAGTGCCACTATTATTGTAATCACACTTACTCAATATCTTTGCTAACAGGGACGCTCAGCTCTATTTTAGTGGAAGTGCACAAAATGATCGGAATGTTCCATGCTTCTAACAACTCCTTTCTTTGCCAACATGTCATGTTGATTTTGACAAAGCTGCAGGAAAGTAGCTGTCAACCAATGAATATCGTGGCCAGGAAATGAAAGCATTCCTATGGAGAGCATCGATCATTTTTTATTTTTTCTTTATTTGTACACCTTCTCACAACTTTGTCTTCAGTTGTGATGTAAATATTGGCTCTGATCTGCGAATCATTGAGATGCATTAGCAAGGAAGTTAGTTTTTTTTGCGAAAGAGCATGGATGTTAGTTTCCTTTGTATTTGATGGAATGTTGTAACGAGACAACCTTCCAGCTGGCAAGACACATGAAACAAAAGTTGAAAGCTTCATAGCGTTGTACAATTTCATGTCGCTCAAAAATTATGTGTACATATATTATGTAAACAAATGTTGAAAGCTTGATAGCATTGCCAGAAGCCATTCTACTACTCCAGCATCCGGGTCCACATGCCATGCACCAAATTAGAGTGCACAACCGCACGGGAGACTCCAGCCCAGCCGTTTCACCGCAGTAATATACTAGTAGTAATGAGAAGTCAAATCACAAGCCCTACCTTTCCCATAGTAAGTTGCTCGGAGGAAGCAACCATCAATTCAATCTTCTTTGAATCCGCTCCTACTACTAGGAGCAACTATAAATACTCTACTAAGGAAAACACAGACGGGCTAGGTGTCGCACGGAGGCCATATGATGATAGTGTGATATGAGGAGTAATACTTCACTGGGCTGCCGTTTTCCGCACTACTTCGTAGTAAATGCGTACTACTACCTCTATCCTGGTTTATTGTTCCTCATTGTATTTTGTGTCAAATTTTGACCAAACATTTAACTAATAAAATGTTAATGCATGTCATAAAAAATTATATCATTGGATTCATATTTGAACATAGTTTTCAATTATATTATTTTTTTATGACATGCATTAATATTTTGTTAGTTAAACGTTTGGTCAAAATTTGGCACAAAATACAATGGGGACCAATAAACCAGGACGGAGGTAGTAGTAGTAGAAGATTGCTTTATCACAGATTAAAATAAAATAAGAGTGCAGACACTCCACTGTGCGGTCCCTAGTGTACTTGTATACTGTACTACTCGTACTATTAAACTTGCGCTTGGCTCTTCGCCTCTTCGTGGAGTCAAACAATTATGGTACTACAGTGTATGCTTCTGGCAATCTGACACCGAATGAACTGCTGCACGTCCACCGCGTGGGCGAGGAGAGCGCGCAGTAGTCAAAAGCTTCTCCTCGTCCTGTGAGCCACCGCGCGTGTGGGAGAGGGAGAGGGCATAGTAAGCAAGCTTCTCCTCGTTCTCCTCGTCCTGCGAGCCATCGCGCGTGTGGGAGAGGGAGAGGGCGTAATGTAGTATTAGTACTACTACTAGTCCACTACTAGTCCATACTGCCTCCTTTCCGGTTAATATGGCTTAATGGCGGTCACTGGACTTTATAATACGCTCATTACGGTCAATATATACATTTTGCGGTGTTTATATGGTCACTAGCTCACCGTAGAGCACTGTATTGCACTCTGTTGACCGGCCAAATAGTCTACGTAGCACTTTGTTGACTGGTTAAATTGACACGTGGACTATGGTCCCACCTGTCAGTTGGCAGAAGAAAGAAATAAGTTAAACAAAATTTTACACAGGCGCGGCAGGAGTTCAACCCTTGCGCAGGAACCACCCCGGTTGTGTATGTGTGCGCATGCACGTGTAGGCTGAGCACTTGAGCGTGAGCGTGTGTGTTGCGTCGTGTGCTGTACACATGCATACGTGCGTGCATGTGTACGTGTGACTGCCGCATGCATGCATTAGGGCGTTGCATGCATTTTTGTGTGCATGTGTACGTGTGACTACTGCATGCATGCATGAGGGTTGTAGTCTTCACATGTTCATATTTCATAATGTACTGAGTGGACGGAGTTTTAGACGGCATTACCCCTTGCTGAAATGATGGATGTTAGAGCAGGTAGGGCACATGGGAGTGAGACAAACCTGCATGCAGGGGTATTTTGGTCGATAGCATAACAAACAGATCATGCATCGTAAGATCCGTTTGCATGGAAATACTACTTCTCGGTCGTCGGAACTCGTTCTTCTTCCTTTCGCCGACACATGGGACATCCAGCATCCGGATCCACGTGTCATGCAAGAGATTAGAGATAAGTAATTGGAAGTACAAGTGAGACTCAGGAACGGTCACACACGTAGGTGGAGTACCAACAGGGGACGCAGTAATAATGCCTAATGAGCAGTCAAATCACACAGTAAGTTGCTCGGACGAAGCAACCATCATTTCTCTCTTTAATGGCACGTACGCAATATAAAAAGGTTGATATGGATAGAAAAGGAAACCGCTCCACTATATATACATAATATAGCCAGGAGCCTAAGCTACACGCTTGCTTGCTGGGGTTTCTCTCTTCACACACTCTTGCACAAAACGACGGTGGCCACACCGCTGTTCACATATCCGGTCGGATCCCGTCCGCCGACGGAAGTGGTGGATGTTTTGCGTAGATGCGGTCGCCAGCGGCGAGGGAGAAAACCCACTATGGGCATGTCCCGATCAGGGGTCCCGGCCGTTCTCTCTCACAAAGCTTCGGCGCGGTAGCCTTCGCTCCTTGCTCACTGCCGCAGTATGGGTTGATGCCGCCTCCCACCGCCCTCCTAGCTACATCCCGACGTCCCTTAGGTACAACTTCCTTTCGAGCCGGCTTCCTCCACTGCCCCAGCTCCCAAGTCGCTCCATGCAGATCTTTCTCTACTTCTTTGCCCCGCACGTTGCTCTACCAGCTTCTATTTGTGATGAGTTTATGTCTCATCAACTAGTGTGTCGGGGCCGGTTTTTCCGGGACATAAAATCCCAGCAAATGACCCTCGTGTCATCACCAGCCCCAGGATTACTGTTCGCTGGTGGACACTACCTTGATACAGAATTCCAAGCAGTTACAAGAATTTGAGTACAAGACCGTAAAGGTCCATTGAGTACCACAATGATTTCTAGTGGCGGATGACGAAAGCGACTCATGGATCTCCAACGTCGATGGGGCTCCATTCCCATAGGAATAGCTGACCTGGATAACTCCTATCTCGCGTGGCTGCTATCTCCGATTCCTAGGTTGCGGGGGTGTCTTCGTAACTCTCCCCTCCGAATCATGATCTGGCCAAGACAATAGCCAGGGACAAGCCAGTGAGTACGTTTGAATGTACTCGCAAACATTATGAACAAAAGATATACCGAATGTAATAGAGTGCATATGTTCATCATGGACTAAATTATATGCATATTTTGATTGATATTATAGCATGGCATGATAAATATTAATATGGTGTAAATGGCTAATTATGTCATTCAAGTAATAACCAAGAAAATAAAATGGAACATCGGGCGTTGGACCGCCCGAAAAATTCCAAGAAAAATAAAATAAAACATCGGGCGTTAGACCGCCCGATGATTCCAAGAAAATAAAATGGAATATCGAGCGTTAGACCGCCCGAGGATTCCAAGAGAATAAAATGGAATATCGGGCGTTAGGCCGCCCGAGGATTCCAAAATAAAACGCCAGTCGGGTGTCTGAATACGACGCCTCGAAAGGTCTTGAAAAGTAGTGCCAAACGGGTGTCTGAATGCGGCGCCTCGAGAGGTCTTGAAAAGAAATGCCAAACGGGTGTCTGAATGCGACGCCTCGAGAGGTCTTGAAAAGAAATGCCCAACGGGTGTCTGAATGCGACGCCTCGAGAGGTGTTGAAAAGAAAGTAATAACATGAGTATCCAGGTGGCATAACCTTCCCAAGAGATACTCAAAAATGCACATAAGAGAAAAAGGTTTGTTCACAATAATATTCATGTTAACAATAATATTCATGATAGCATCCGTAGTGATAATAATCATCTTGCAAAAGTGAATCATGCTCAATTTTAATTATTTCCTCCGAAGACCGACACTAAGACCGACACTTGACCCATCCCAGACTGTAGCCCTTAACCATGGACACGGCTATTCGAATAGGTTTTAGAACTCTGGAGATGTTGTACTCTTTACCCACAAGTAAAGGATTTCTTTAGTCAACCCCGAGACGTTGACTAATTCCGATTACGGTCTTTGGGTTGAAAACACACCTAACCAGCACACACCAGGTTAACTTCCCCGATGCCCAGAATCACCCAAAGCATCATCCAAGAAAAAAACTCTAAGGCGGGGAGGCCAACACCTCGAATAGCATGGGATCACAATTTATATCGCGTGCAAACTAAGGGGTGCCCCCCTCTCGGCCCAGCCGGAAACACCCATGCCCCCTAACCAGGTGACATGCCTACCAGAGGCCTCTGGTATCTTTCACCATGGCCTCTCTGTACAGTGTGTGCAAGGAAAGGGGTTATCAACTTACTAAACCATACCCTACCTGTGGCAGGGACAAGTGGTAGCACGAATCAAGTATGGGGGTTACCAGAACAAGACTCGATCTACGGTCGACTCAGGAGGTTTAAGTTTTCCTACAGTGGTTAGCAAAATATGTTTCCTTGGTAGTAACCAACAGGGTCACCACCTGGCATGTCCCGACATGCCATCACTGATCATTCTCGTCACAACGAGACATCTGTTTCACGGTCACTTTTATATGTGACAGATTCTCTCCTGTAGATTAGTTAGAACAAGCATTGGCATGTGTGGCACAAATGTTTCATGTTTAAGTGAACTCAAATACTGACTAGGAACCACATATGCATGATCATCTATATGCAAATTTCATTTGAGTCAACATAATCATGTTTTCAAAATTCTAGCAAGCAATCAACCAAACTTCCATCATATCAAGTGTTCAAGATGCTTGCCTTGGGGTGTGTAGAAATGTTGATTCACTCCACAATTTTGTAAAATGCATCTTCCCTCCATTTTCCTATTTTCAAAATATTGCAATTACCACATAATTTGAAAATAGTACAAAAAAGTTGTTTGATTTTTTTTGAAATAAATACTAAAATAAACTAGATTAAAAATGAGGAATGTCAGAAAAAGAATCAAATCATTTGGAGTTGTAAATAAAAAGTTGGAGGCAGTCAAAGTTAAGTCAATATTCTATTTTTAATAAAACTTAAAAAAGAAAACGTTTCGGACGAAGATACGCTTTCCAAAAACAGAAAGTGTACTTACGTGAGTGCGCTTCCTAGGAGGGAAAACGTACCAGTGGGGCTGCGCTACCGGTGGAAAGGGCTGGCTCACCGACAGGTGGGACCCACCTGTCGGGTTTGTCTTCTTCCTCCCGCGCGCTTGGACAGGGACAAAGGAGGACTCCGGCGATGATTGCCGGCGCTAGGAGGCGCCGTTCCCGACACTCGGCACACCAACGCGCTCGGGAGGGCGGACTGCGTCCGTTGGAGGGGCAGGGGGTCACCGGGGAGCTCGAGGTTGAGCAGAGCTTCAACCATGGCGGAGGAGAGCTACGGTGAGAGGGGGCTTTCGTCCTCGGTGGTCTTTGAGATGAATTGATGATAGGGATGGGTTGGTGGTGGCTCAGGGAGTCTATTGGCGAAGAAAACATCAAGGGAGGAGCACTGGTTGCATGGGAACTGGCGGGACAATGGTGGTGGCAGAAGCTGCCGGAGTCGAGGGAGATGGCTCCTCCGGTCATTTGGCTGCCTCGGGGAGGCTTATGGGGGATGGAGGAGTGTTGGTGATCAACGAGACGTGCTCGTGGGGTTTTTTTATAGCCGAGGAAGGTTGGTTCCGTGGCTCCCAAAGATAAGCACAACGGCGGCGTCCATTACTTTGGTGGTTGAGGTCGTTGCGAGGACGGTGGTGGGCGGTGGAGGTCGGTGAGGGCGGTGGCGGTCCGTAGTTACGCTCGGAGGTTCTGGTTGGCTCGGAGACGCGCCACGCGTCGTGGGCGGTGGCGTGCCCGAGACGGCGGTGGGTGTGGCCGGTGTGGACGGCGGTGGACGGCGCCAGATGACAAGGGGAGGAGTCGGTGAGATGCGTGGGTGTCTCGCGAAGCTCTCGGAGGTGGCTTGCATGCGGAGCAGCAGCAGGGAGGGCAACGCGGGGCGGTGCCGACGCCTGCAATTTTGGCGCTCTGGAAACGCTCTGTGCATGCACACTAATTGCTCGACAGAATGCCAGAGCGTCCTATGCTGTCCCAAATGAGCTGATCTTTGGCAGGGTGGTGCTAGTATGGATGGTGGTGATGATGGACAAGCTGGTTCAACAATAGGATCTAGTGCCACATGGAGTTCAGAAAGGATGCAAAATTCTGTCATGCCCACAAGGTGTTTGATGAAATGCTAGGGCCACCTAGGGATCTTTTCTGAAATTGGAATTTGGCAGGATGGTGTCTCCTTGTATGATAGTGATGATGGTGAAGTTAGTTTGATAAAAGGAAAAACTTGCTAGTGCAAGTTTTATTAGAATTCAGTTCTGGACCAGATTTTGAGGGAATTATTTGGAGGTATTCCAAGATGCAAATGGAGTTGATCTTCTAGACTTAAGTGTTCCGTTGGAAGTACTATGAGATGGAAAAATTTCAGAATTGTTTGATGAAGGAAAATTAGGGTTGCAGTTATAACCTAGGAATGGGACAGAATTGAAAAGAGGATGTTTTGCTCAAAATTTTCAAAAGACCAAGTTGGGTTTTTGCATAAAAGTGATCTATAGGCATCATATGACCTCTCCAAAATTATGTGGCATTTAAAGAATATTATTTGAAATAGTTTTAGTTCAACAGAAGCATTTCAAAGTTTGAAAATGCTATTAAAAGAATTATTTTGGGGCAAATTTATTATGAAAATATTTCCTACTGATTTTTAAAAGTTAAATGAAAGGATTAAAAAATTACTTTCAAAACCCACAATATTTCCAAAATTTTCTATATGGAGGGAAGAATTTTGGAAAACAGAAAACTGAAAAGATTTCGAAATTATTAAAAGACCTAATATAAATCTAAATTTTATTTCTATCAAAATTTTACTTAATAAAAACATGGTTAAAAATTTTGGGTGTTACATAGTGCCACAATATTATTCTAATCACACTTCTTCAATATCTTTGCCAACAGGGATGCTCAGCTCGATTTTAGTGGAAGTGCACAAAATCATCGGATGGTCCATGGGTTCCAGACTTCTTTCCTTCAGAAGTTTCAACCTCGCCAGGAAATTAAGCCTGTTTAGGGTTTAGGGTTCAAGGCCTAGGGACTGCATCGATCGTTTTGTTCTGTATTTGTACACCTTCTCACAACGTTTGTCTTTAGTTGTGAAGTAAATATTGGCTATGATCTGTGAATCATTGAGATGCATCAGCATGCATGTTAGTTTCATTTGTATTTGATGATGGAATGTTGTAACGGGGCAACCTTGGAGGCAAGATACATGAAACAAAAGCTGAAAGCTTCATAACATTGTAAGGGCGTGTTCTGATCTCCTCCAACTTCACAAATCCAGCTTCCCTAGCCAGCTTCTTGCTTCACCCGGCGATTCCCAAGCGTTCGGCATCATGCGTAGCTTCTCCCATCGCTAAAGCCCAGCTGGGAGGTTGCTGGCCTTGTTGGGCTCTAGTTTGGGCCGTTGGAGGCAGCCCAGTTTGGGCTAGACATCGAGGGAACGAGCCCCTATACCGATTCGATCGAGCGAACGACCAGCGATATGTTTTGGCGAGCGTACCGATTCGCTTAGCTTCACTTGGCGGTGGCACTTCCATCGTAATATTGGCTAACTCCAGCTTTTCGTATCGGTGGAGCTGGGCCGTCGGTGCTTCACGTTTTTGTACTGCGATCGATTGTAGCTTCCTGAAGCTAGCTTCTCGTTGATATTTCGTTCGGCTCGAATCTGCTCCAGGAATTTGTGAAGCGTGGAGCGGGAGGAGATCAGAACACGCCCTAAGTACAATTTTATCTCGCTGAGAAATTATAGTAGTATGTAGTACTCCTACTACTATACTAAAGAGCTAGGTGTCGCACGGTGTCCAAGGAATATGGTGATAGTGTGAGGTGGGCCATGTACTACTCACTGGGCTGCCGTGTTTCGCACTCCTCCAATGTAAGAGTGGATAAAATTAGTTTTATCACAGAATAAAAAAAAGAGTGCACACGCTCTACGGCACGGTTCCTGGCTCCAAAATCATTCTACCTCCTTTCGCCGAAACGTGGGACATCCAGCATCCGGGTCCACGTGCCATGCACCAAAGTAGAGTGTAGTACTACAACTGACAATCACGACGGTCGTACCGCTGCAGTAATAATGACCAATGAGCCGTCAAATCACATAGACCTGACAGGAAGTTGGACGGACGAAGCAACCATCACTCTTCGTTGAATCCGCTTCTCCCTCATGCAGTACAGTATACTATAGTGTTCTTTTGGAAACCAACGTTTCTTGTTGATGGATCGCGCCATGGAGCAAAACTAACGTTTATATACATCACGTCTGTCGCGTTCGTGTCTCTCCCCACACGGTTGCTCGGCACGCCGCTCATCGCAAAGCGAGTATACGCAAAATTTCCCGCCCGCGTGTCGATGGATCGCGCCATGGAGTACTACTACTGGAAGAGATAGACGAGGGGGGAGAGGACAGCTAGCTGTAGCACGGACTCCCAAGAACTTTTTTGCATGCATGTATGTTGTGGCCGGCTGTGGTGTCGTTTGAACACGGAGCAGTCGCGTGCACCGGGAAGCGGCGCGGGCGGCGCTCTCTCGGCCACGTGAGTGAGAGGTCGTGTCTGCTCTGGCCGGGCATGAATGCGACACTGACCTTTTCAGGCCGGGAGCGCGCGCGGGTGATGGAGATGGTTTTGTTGGGCCGGGGCAGGCAGGAGCGGGCGTGGCAGCCGTCCGGACGCCCACAAACGAGAGACGCTGGACCTACGTAAATATTGCTAGGGTTTAGGGTTATCATTAATTATTATGTAATTAACATAATAATGAGCCAGTTGGACAAATATGATTGGAGATGAAAGGAGAACGGGCCAACCCCCCTGAAATTCAGCAGGGGGTAGGAGATGAAAGTAGGAATTTTACGTAAACACGGATATGTATGTGTATGTGTGTGCGCGCACACACACACACACATAGTCATGACTCTCGCGACTACTCGTACACACCACTCTCTGTAGGTCGATGTCTCATTCTCTCTAACACACACGCACACACACACACACACACAGTTCAGCCTCATTTTGTTCCTAGGATAGGAATATCATAGGAGTGGGAAATAATAGGAAGTGAGATAAAAGGAGTAGTACTACCAGTTCAAAAAAAATGGAGTAGTACTACGTACAAGAAGAGAAGAGGTACACGCACGCACTCTGCCTCTGACACACCCGTGAGTACACGATGGAGCGCATTTGTACACGAAGAGGCAGCTTACGTGATAATTTGACCCTTTAATTTGGTCACTTAATAATGGAGGGTCGGGGACCACACGTGAGCGATACTCCTGGAAGCGGTGCGTGTTATTGATCGAGTTTTCTTTCCTTGTACGTTAAAAAGAGATTCCTCCGCGAGTTTTCGTTTTTGTTTCCGGGAACGCGCGTATTCTGTCTGAAACCATTGCTATGGAGAGATTTTGTTACTCCATTGTATATGTAGGCTTGAGAGGGCTTGGTTGATAGGGTTTCTTGCGTCTCACTCTCTCACCCTCTCCAAATCGAAACAAGATGATAGTGTCCACTCTGATATCTCTCCTCGCCGGTGGTCACAGATCCGGCCGGATCCCGTCCGCTGCGGGAGGGGAGGAGGTGCAGCGTTGACGTGGTCGCCGTCGGCGAGGGAGGAAGCTGACACGCACCGTCCTCTCTGAGCCGGCACCGGCGCGGACGAAGGTCCTCCGCGCCCTTGTTCGCTACCGTCGTCTGGGCAGATCCCGCCGCCCGCCTAAGCCACATCTCGCCCATCTGAGGTATAACTTCTTTTGGATTTCATGCTTCGTTCTACTAGTCCGCTCCCCACGTCGCTGCATGCGGGTTTTGTATATACTAGTATTCCCCAGCTCGCCATGTACAATAGCTAGGCTTCGTCTGCTGGTCCAACATCACCTAAATTTTTTGGTTACAGGAAAGCCCACTCCAAAAGTTGTCCTGGTTTTTCCGTCAAAAAAAAAGTTGTCCTGGTTTATGCCTCGGTGGAGGTACATGGTGGTTGTGCGCTCACTGTCCATGTGCCCCTATTGCTGCTGCTAATCTAATATCACTGGTAAAATGAAGCAATGCCCATGTTAAAGTGACGTCCCTTTTAAGCAATGCTGCTGTCAATCTAGAGGCGTCGATAAATAGAAGCAATGACACCGTTTTAAGAAATGCTTCTGTCCTGCTTTAGTCCCCATGAAGATAATCATGATGCTTCTATTTGTGGGGTACATTTCATTAACTCTTATTGACAATTCAGATGCCGTTGTTAATCTTGTACCACTGGCAAAACAATGTAACGACACTACTTAAATATCCCTTTTCTATATTTTTGCAAACAGGGATGCATATCTCCACACCAGGGCATGTCTTCCTCAATTTTAGTGGAACTGCACAAAATTGGATGGCCACTGTTGCTCCGCCTCATTGTCCTCTGCCACGTGGTTCTACCTTTCTCGAGCTTGATTACCGAGAAGAAACAGACCACTGTGAGGATTTATCAAACCTCAGTGGTGCCGCACCCAAACTTGATGCCAAATGGATGATGCATCACCACGGTGACCTATCGATGCTCATGGTTGAGTATCATGGTTGCATCGGCTGGTGAAGCTGATCGATGTTCGATGAAATACGAGTTGTCTTCCATCAGTGCTCTTTGCTGGGTAGCCACGAAGACAAAGATATCATTCATCAGTGCACCTTGGTTGCGTTGGAGATGCAACCGTCTTTCACCTTGGTGCAAATTTGTCTTTCGCTATGAACCAAATGTTTCCTCGGAGAAGCATCCATGTTGGTACTAAGAGCAAAAGATTTGTATTGGTTTCTAAGCCTTCTCACAACTTTGTCTTTAGCTCCCCTGTATTGGTTTCTAAATGTTGGCTATGATCTTTCAATCATTGAGTGGTATAAACATTTTATTTATGAGTTGGTTCTGAATTTTTGCGACTAGTTAATTATGTTGCCAAACTTTGCTAAAATATATTACTCATATGACTACATAAAAAATATGAAGCCAATTGTTGGCATGTATTAGCCGTTTGCTAGTTAAATATGTGGTCAAACTTTGATAAAAAAATATGATGTGTAGTAAAAACCCGGACGGAGGTACCACACGTCAATGATAGAAAGTGCGACCAGGACGCGTGGAGCGTTAGTTTGATTGTAGTTTTCTTCACTGGTACGTTAAATATAGAGTTTTGTTTCATACACAATTTAAAAAGATTGTTATGAAGAGAAAAATAAAACCACTCCACCATATAAGTACTATATAAGCTGGAGCCTCAGCCTTTGTTTGCTAGGGTTTGCTCTCTTCACACTCTGTCTCTCCACTATATATATATATACACGCTGGAGCCTCAGCGTTTGTTTGCTAGGGTTTGCTATGTTCACACTCTCTCACCCTCTCCAGATCTAAACAAGACTGCGGTGGCCTCTCTCTCTCTCTCCCTCACCGCTGGTCAAAGAGCCGTCCGGATCTCGTCGGCCGGGGAAGGTGAGGAGGTGCAGCGTTGACTCTGTTGCCGTCGGCGAGGGAGGGAATCCACCGCCAGCGGCGCTATTCTCTTTCACCCAGTGCCTGCGCGGGAGGGCCTCCGACCCCTTCTTCATCGCTGCCGTACGTAGTGTGGGCAGATCCGGCCTCCCGCCGCCCACCTAGCCACATCCCGACGACCCTAAGGTATAACTTTACTTTGAAACCGGCATTGCTCTAGCTGCATGTGGATCTTTTTTGCTTCTGCAGTCTAATCTAGGTCTAGGTCTGGTTCAAACAGGAAATAAGGGGGGGAGTTTTATAGCTTGAACCTAGGACGTGGTTCAAAATAGGAAAGGAAGGGGGGGAAGTAGTACAGACTGGCTATCCAGCCGCTCTGTTGGTCGAAAAGGGAAAAAGGGGAATCGCAGTACGCACATCTGTAAGGAACTGATCTCTTTGTTGAAAAAGGAAAGAAACCGGGGGGTGGGGGACAAGGCAGTACAGTTTGTGCAGGACTAGATTTGCTGCCCTCACATAGGAAAAAGGTTGAAAGAGAACAAATATGGGACCAACACAGATATGCTGCTTGGTTCTTTGTTGCAACAGACTCTGCATCACCCATTTATACGTGTGGAGGCACATGATGCTGGTGTGTTCCCTGTCCCATACAACTGTTTAGCTATTGTTAATCTCATAATGCCGCTGGAAAATTGAAGCAATGCCACTGTTAAAAGTAACTTACATGTATAACGAATGTTAATTTTAAGAGAATGTCTCTGTTCATAAGAATCAATGCCACTGTTTTAGAAATGCTACTGTCCTACTTTGTTTCCCATTAAGATAAGGTTGATGCTTCTTTTTGTGGCCGTATGTGTCATCCTCTGTTATTGGCCAGTAATTGTTTCCTTTTTTACCTCTGTGCAAACAGGGATCTCTTTCACCTCGTTGCTATTGCGACCTTTTGGTGCACTGCACAAAACACTTTTGTTTGAAGACTGTTTTGTGCAATTCAACTAAAATGTCACACCGGCAACATTGCTAGATTTAGTGGAACTCACACAAAAGGAGATCGGATTTCCTATCCGTGTTGGCAGATTGGTATTTGATCTTGAGGTCTTTCAAGTCTGCCTCATGAAAGGTCAGTACCGGCCTTCATCCACATGATTGTGCAGTGTGCTTTGAGATGTTGTGCTACTTGTATTGGTACTGTTTTGAATAAATGTTGAATTGAAGCTATTGTATTGATGTCTTCTCCCATTAAGTGAACAAAAATGCTACTAACCCAGATATGTTGCTTGTTTCTTTGTTGCAACAAACTCTGCATCACCCCTTTATACATCGATGGAAGCACATGGTGCTGTTGCACCTACTCTACCATGCAATTGTTTAAGCTTTTTGTTATTCTAATGCCACTAGTAAAATTAAGCAATGTCAGTCTTAGAAGTAACTACTGAACCTTAGTTCAGAACTGCAACACTTATTACGTATCGGCGGGAGTACATGTTGAACCAATGTATTGTTAAGATGATGTCTCTGTTAATATGAATCAGTTACACCGTTTGAGAAATGGTACTATCCTGCTTTGTCGTTCTTTCTACATGTTTAAGCAAGGTATTGTTAAGATAATGTCTCTGTTAATATGAATCAATGACACTGTTTGAGAATTGCTACTGTCCTGCTTTGTTTCCCATTAAAATAAGGTAGATATTTTTTCTTGTGGGCGTATAAGTCATCAACCATTATTGGTAAGCAATTGTTTCCTTTATACCTCTTTGTGCAAACAGGGATATCAAAACTTCTGCTCGTTGCTATTTCGATTTTGATTTCAGTTGAACTGCACAAAAGGAGTCAATGTATTTAAGGCAAACTGTTGCATTCTTGGGCCCAGTTGATCCTTCCACTTTGCAGAAAGAAGCAGTCACTGGTTGCGGTACATTACAGAAGGAATAATCGAGAAGCTTTACAGAGTATTAGTAGACGCTGGTGACATGACTAGCCTGTAGAGCTCGTGTGGCAACTCAACAGCATGTGAAGTGCAAGATTCTACAACCAGGAAAGGTATGACCAAGTCACTCGTGGATGCAGCTGTAACAAACGAGGTCAGCATCGGCCTTCATCCACATGATCGTGCTTTGTTATGTTGTGCTACTTATATTGTGGTACTGTTTTGAATAAATGTTAAGATAATGAAGATGATTATATTTGTGAGCGTATGTTTCATCAACTAGTACCACTATTATAGTAATCACACTTTTTCTGTATTTATGCAGACAGGGATGCTTAGCTTGATTTCAGTAGAACTGCACAAAATGTTCAGATGGTTCGTGCCCTCCATAATACTTCATCATGCACAATACATCGAATGGTTCTCTAATCATTCATTGTCACCTTGAGCCACTAAACTAGCTACATGAAAGGAGCTGCCAATGTGTTCAAGGCCTTGCAACATGTAAATACGAAATCCACCAAGCTACGCATGACATTGCTCGATTTCAGTGGAACTGCACAAAAAGATCAGTTGGTTAATCCAGCACGAGGTTCCATGTCAATGTGCAAACTGATGACAAACACCTCCCTTTCAACAATCGTAGGCATTTGATATTTTGCAATGGGAAAACCTTCTCAAAGTTTGCTCATTGGTGTTCGCAAGAAGACTTGCATTTGATATTTTGGAATGGGAAACCTTGTCAAATTTTGCTCATTGATGGTTAGCAAGAAGACATACATTTGATATTTTGGAATGGGACGCCCTTTGCTGTCAGCAGCATCGATCGATTTTTCTTTATTTGTGTCTTTAGTTGTGAAGTAAAAATATTGGCTCTGATCGATTGTTGTGAATGTTATGAATTGCCAGGCCTGTGAGTTTGATTGCAATGTACATCCACGCTAAAAAACTTTATGGTACGTGTGAAACTGCGGCAAACAAAGTGATCACTGTGCGCCCTGACAAAAAATCCTAGTACGTATTGTTTTGCATGTTCGTCTAATGCCACTGATACAACAATTAAAACTAACCGGACTAAATTCATTCAAACACGGTCGGATTTCAAACATGCCCGGATCTCATTACATTTCGGACATTCTTCAACTAAATAGCGGTGCTCATCCAGCTTTGGATGTATAATTAATTAACCTAATCTATGATCTCCGGCGCCCGTTCCCCGTGTTCAGCTGAGCCCCGAGAACTGAAGCTTCTCCAACTCCACCTCGCCGCTCTCCAGCTCCGCCTCCGGAGCCCCGGGAAGTGAAGCTGTCTGACTCCACATCGACGCCAAGCAGCTAATCGACCGTCGATGTTCAACCCACCAAGCTTGGCTTCAACCGGAGGGGACGAGCGGTGGCCTTACTTGGACCCGAGCGGCGGCGACCTACCGTCTTCTACTCTTCCTCGTTTTCTGCGTGGCGCAGCCTCGTTGCTGGCGGGGGGGGGCGGTCTCGGCGGAGCAGGCGATGTCCTTCGCCTCGTTGCCGACGGGGCGGGGCCTCGGCAGAGCCGGCGAAGTCCTCCGCCTCGTTGCCGGCGGGGCGGGGCCTCGGCGGAGCTGGCTATGTCCTCCGCCTTGTCGTCTATCTCGCCAAACAGCGCCTCGCCCGCCTCGTCGCCCTCCTTGTAGGCGGCCGCAACCTCCGCCACCCGCTGGCGGTACCGCCAGCGCGCGAGGCGGCTCTCGCGGACTTAGCGGTAGGACTCGAGCAGCGTGATACGTCTCCAACGTATCTATAATTTGTGATTGTTCCATGCTATTATAGTATCAATCCTGGATGTTTTTATATGCAATTATATATCATTTTTTGGGACTAACCTATTAACCTAGTGCCCAGTGCCAGTTGTTGTTTTCTGCTTGTTTTTGGTTTTTCAGGCAATCAGTACCAAACGAAGTCCAAATGCCACAAAACTTTTTGCAGATTTTTTTCTGGACAAAAGAGACCCTGGAGACTTGGAGAGGAGGCCGGAAGGTTCATGAAGCCTCCACAAGGCAACAGGGCGCGGCCCCAGGGGGGCGCCCTGATGCCTTGTGGGGCCCTCATGGCTCCGTTTGACCTAATTCCACTTCTATAAATTCTAAATATTGGGAAACCAACAGAGAGCCACCCCAAATAACTTTTACGCCGCCGCAAGCCTCTGTTCTTCCGCGATCCCATCTGGAGGCCTTTTTCGGTACTCTGCCAGAGGGGGGATCGATCACGGAGGGCTTCTACATCAACCTTGCTGCCCTTCCGATGATGTGTGAGTAGTTTACCACAGACCTATGGGTCCATAGCTAGTAGCTAGATGGCTTCTTCTCTCTCTTTGATCTTCAATACCATGTTCTCCTCGATGTTCTTGGAGTTCTATCCGATGTAATCTTCTTTTGCGGTGTGTTTGTTGGGATCCGATGAATTGTGAGTTTATGATCAGATTATTCATGAGAAATATTCGAGTCTTCTCTGAACTCTTTTATGCATGATTATTATAGCTTTGTATTTCTCTCCGATCTATCGATTTGGTTTGGCCAACTAGATTGGTTTACCTTGCAATGGGAGAGGTGCTTTGTGATGGGTTCAATCTTGCGGTGCTCAATCCCAGTGACAGAAAGGGACATGACACGTATTTGTATTGTTGCCATTAAGGATAAAAAGATGGGGTTTAATCATATTGCTTGAGTTTACTTTGTCTACATCATGTCATCTTGCTTAAGGCGTTACTCTGTTTCGTACTTAATACCCTAGATGCATGCTGGATAGCGGTCGATGGGTGGAGTAATAGTAGTAGATGCAGGCAGGAGTTGGTCTACTTGTCTCGGACGTGATGCCTATATACATGATCATTGCCATGAATCCATCATAATTATTTGCTTTTCTATCAATTGCCCAACAGTAATTTGTTTACCCACCGTATGCTATGTGTTCGAGAGAGAAGCCTCTAGTGAAAACTATGGCCCCCGGGTCTACTTTTATCATATATTAAAATCAAAAATACCTTGCTGCAATTTATTTACTTTTATTTTATTTAGTATTTTAGTTTATCTATCTACCACTATCAGAATTAATCCTTGCAAATAACCACTAAGAGGATTGACAACCCTCTTATTTGCGTCGGGTGCAAGTGTTTGCTTTTGTGTGTGCAGGTGCGCTTAATGGGATTTTGCTTGGTTCTCCTACTGGATTGACAACCTTGGTTCTTAACTGAGGGAAATACTTATCTCTACTATACTGCATCATCCTTTCCTCTTCGGGGAAATACCAACGCAGTCTACAAGTAGCACAGCGCCGCCTGCTCTGCCAGGTCCGCAGCGATCTGCTCCTCCGCCTGTAGGTGCTCCTGGAGGAGCTAGTGGTTGTAGGCGGCGTCGGCCTACGCTTCCCGGAACTGCTCCTCCCGCTGCTCCTGCACCATGTCCATGTATTGGGCACTGGCTTCGCCGATGGTCATGGTGCAATGCACCGGCGAGGATGGCGCGGAGGAGGAGGGTGGCGCCGGCTCGTCGACGACCACGTCCTCCATTGGGACGTCATCGTCCTCCGGCTGCCTGCCGGCCAGCCAGTCGGCAGCAATGGCAGTCATCTCCTTCTTCTAGTCCGCCGTCCACCCGTCCTGGAGAGCGGTGGAGCGCGAGGAAGCCATGGTGGAAGTGGTGTGGAGAGGAGAAAGGGAACAGAGGGGGATGACTGCGGCTATGGCCGGAGCAGCAGTTTATATATCAATGGTGGGCGGCAGAGGGACGGACGGGTGGTGCTGGAGTAGCCACCTCGGCAACCGCGTGTCATTAATGTGGGTGGCAGACGGACGGACGGATGGCAGTTGTGTCATTTGAATGCGGAGCAGTCGCCTGCTCCGGGAAGCAGCGCGGGCGGCGCTGACCGTTTCAGGTGAAAAGCACGCACGGGCGAGTGAGTGGGTTTGGGTGGGCCAGGGCATTCAAACGCGGGCTTGGCAGCGGTCTGGTGCAGTAGCCGGACATGCTGGCTCGCCAGCGAACTCGCCGAGCTCAGCGACGACGACCAGACGATGGACGAGGCTTCTGACCAGGAGCCGGCGCCACCGCCCACGCCGGTTCATGCCATGTTCACCATAGAGCAGGTGCGGCCGCACTTCGACGCCCTAATGGCGGAAGAGCTACCAATGCCGCCAGTGTCGGCGTTCCGGCAATCGCAGGAGGACCAGTGCTACAACCTTCGTCTCCTCAACGAGCATCGGCTTGCGTAGGGACAAATCGTCGGCGAACAGGCGAACGACAATGCCATCGCGGACATGGGGGCCGATGATCCTGGCTTCCTGGATGAGCAGCGGGCGCTATACCAGACCATCCGTAGGGCCCGCGAGGCCCTCTCCGTCGTCCTTCGCCTTGTTGTGTTCGCCGTGGCACCGCCGTCTCGCGTTGTCAACATGGTGAACAAACGAGAGGAATCAGGAGATGACTGTACGTGGTGAGGATGACAGTAGGAACCCACCAGGGCCATGGCCGTACTCAGGCAAGTGCCTCCTTATTACTATAAGAAAAGAAAAACTTCCCCCTAATGGTTTGCTGGCATCTGGGTCCGACGCCATTGTCAACGTACTCAATAAAGGGGAGAATTGCACAAGGAGCTGCTGACAGCAGGGACCCAGCAGATCATGCATTTTTTTGAGAGATGTTTTTTTGTTGCTGAGACGCAGCAGGGTATCAACTGGTCTGTGCGGGGGTTGTGGCCCGTGTAGCCCAGGCTATTATTTTATGTCTACGAAATAACCAGCCCAGCTGTTTTTTCCTTTGTGAAAATGGCTAGCCCAGTTTTTTTACGAATACCCAACACAGGCCAACTTGTTTTTCTCCGCCCGGCTGGATTGCAAAAACGAGGAGGGGTGTATTCGGCTTGCCTAGAAAATGGGCTGTAAATATAAAAAAACATAGCGAACCGGCAATTAGTTTGAAAATTAGTTTTTTATGGATTTTGAGATTTTTAATTTCATTACATTTTTTGTTGCACGCGCAAAAATTCATTGGATTTTAACCTAATATAAAATAATTTTGAAATTAGATTGAATCTGAATCAAAATTTCGGGATAAAAATAATTCAGACCCCGCCAAAATGTGGGAAGTTTGGTTGAAAATTTTAACCCTGGCCCTGGCTAGAAAATGGGTTGTACTGTTAACAAACAGTAAATGGGCTGCAGTAAATTCCATAGGAATTAAAAAATGGACTGTAAATTATTAAAAATAGCAAATGGGCTGTATGTTGTCCGCCACTGATGTGATGCTGATTTGTTGGCTACTAAGTTGACGCGTACGCAAGGCTTTGTCAACTTATAGTCAACACACGATTCTAGCAGTAGAGGCCATTGGATGGACATCCAACGGCTGTCATGCTTCTTCAATCTCGGATCTTCTTGCTTCAGCCGCCCAAACCACCGTCGGCGGGACCGCCTGCTCCTGCCGCCCATGGCCGGCTGTGCTGCCGCACAGGCCTCACCGCCCCACCCTACTCCCATCGCTGGCCAGGCCATCCCTCTACTTACCCACACCTCCTGTTATTCTCTGGCGACGGCAGCCTTACACCGCAGCCAAACCAGTCAACCCTCGTACTCCCCTCCGCGTTGGCATCCACTTCTGTGTCTTCGCCGGCTACCAGTCGTTCCTTCCTAGGACTCGCCGTCGTCCACCGCGTTGGTTCTATCGGCGCGGCGTGGTCAACTTGGTCAACAAACGACAGCCATCGGAAGAGGGATGTACGTGGAGAGGCTGACAGTAGAGACCCACATGGTCCACTGCCGCACGCAAGCAAGTGCCTCCTTATTACGCATAAAAAATGATTCCTCCCCCTGACAGCTGGGACCCACCAGCTATATCTTCGCACAGAAGGAAGTGCCTCCTTATTACGCAAAAAAAAAGATTCCTCCCCATGACAGCTGGGCCCCAGAAGATTTGGAGGCTGACTTGTGGGCCTACTAAATTGACGCGTACGCAGGGCTTTGTCAACTTAGTCAACCAACGATTCTAGCAGCAGTGACCGTTGGATGTTAATCCAACGGCCGTGTTTCTTCTTCAATCTCTGATCTTCTTGCTCCAGCCGCCCAAACTAGCGCCGGCAGGACCGCCTGCTCCCGCCTCCCGTGGCCGGCTGTGCTGCCGCGCAGGCCCTACCGCCCCCTCCTACTCCCACCGCTGGCCAGGCCATCCCTCTATTCATCCACACCTCCTGTTATTCTCCGGCGACGGCAGCCTCACACCGCAGCCGAACCAGTCAACCCTCGTACTCTCCTCAGCGTGAGCATCCACTACTGTGTCTTCGCCGGCTTTGGGTCGTTCCCTTCCTGGGTCTCGCCGTCGTCCACCGCATTGGTTCTATCGGCGCGGCGTGGTCAACGTGGTCAACAAACGACAGCCATCGGAAGCGGGATGTACGTGGAGAGGCTTGTAGGGACCCACATGGTGCATGGCCGCATGGAAGCAAGTGCCTCCTTATTATGCGAGAAAAAAATGATTCCTCGCCCCTGACAGCTGGGCCCCACCGGCTCTATCATCGCACGGAAGGAAGTGCCACCTTATTACGCAAAAAAACGATTCCTCCTGATGACAGCTGGGACCCACCAGATTTGGAGGCAGACTTGTTGGACTACTAGGTTGACGCGTACGCAGGGCTTTGTCAACTTAGTCAACAAACGATTCTAGCAGCAGTGACCGTTGGATGTTAATCCAACGACCGTGCTGCTTCTTCAATCTCTGATCTTCTTGCTTTAGCCGCCCAAACCAGCGCCGGCGGGACTGCCTGCTCCTGCCTCCCTTGGCCGGCTGTGCTGCCGCGCAGACCTCACCGCCCCACCCTACTCCTACTGTTGGCCAGGCCTTCCCTCTACTCACCCACATCCCCTGTCATTCTCCGGCGATGGTAGCCTCACACCACAGCCGAACCAGTCAACGCTCGTACCCCCCTCGGCGTGGGCATCCACTGCCGCATCTTCCCCGGCTCCGCGTCGTTCCCTTCCTAGGCCTCGTCGCCATCCACCGCCTTGGTGCTCTCGGCGCGGCATAGTCAACGTGGTCAATGAACGACAACCATCGGAAGAGGACTGTACGCGGTGAGGCTGACAACTGGACCCACCAGTTACATCTGCGCACGCAAGGAGGTGCCTCCTTATTACACGCAAAAAAATGATTCCTCCCCCTGACAGCTGGGACCCACCTGCCATATCTTCGCACGCAAGGAAGTGCCTCTGTATCCTCCCTGACAGCTGGGACCTGCTACTTGTAGACTGCGTTGGTATTTCCCCGAAGAGGAGAGGATGATGCAGTATAGTAGAGATAAGTATTTCCCTCAGTTAAGAACCAAGGTTATCAATCCAGTAGGAGAACCAAGCAAAATTCCGTTAAGCGCACATGCACACACAAAGGCAAACACTTGCACCCAACGCAAATAAGAGGGTTGTCAATCCTCTTAGCGGTTATTTGCAAGGATTAATTCTGATAGTGGTAGATAGATAAACTAAAATACTAAATAAAATAAAAGTAAATAAATTGCAGCAAGGTATTTTTTATTTCAATATATGATAAAAGTAGACCTGGGGGCCATAGTTTTCACTAGAGGCTTCTCTCTCGAACACATAGCATACGGTGGGTAAAAAAATTACTATTGGGCAATTGATAGAAAAGCAAATAATTATGACGGATTCATGGCAATGATCATGTATATAGGCATCACGTCCGAGACAAGTAGACCGACTCCTGCTCGCATCTACTACTGTTACTCCACCCATCGACCGCTATCCAGCATGCATCTAGGGTATTAAGTATGAAACAGAGTAACGCCTTAAGCAAGATGACATGATGTAGACAAAGTAAACTCAAGCAATATGATTAAACCCCATATTTTTATCCTTAATTGCAACAATACAAATACGTGTCATGTCCCCTACTATCACTGGGATTGAGCACCGCAAGATTGAACCCATCACAAAGCACCTCTCCCATTGCAAGATAAATCAATCTAGTAGGCCAAACCAAATCGATAGATCGGAGAGAAATACAAAGCTATAATAATCATGCATAAAAGAGTTCAGAGAAGACTCAAATATTTCTCATGAATAATCTGATCATAAACTCATAATTCATCGGATCCCAACAAACACACCGCAAAAGAAGATTACATCGGATAGAACTCCAAGAACATCGAGGAGAACATGGTATTGAAGATCAAAGAGAAAGAAGAAGCCATCTAGCTACTAGCTATGGACCCGTAGGTCTATGGTAAACTACTCACACATCATCGGAAGGGTAGCAAGGTTGATGAAGAAGCCCTCCGTGATCGATTCCCCCTCCGGCAGAGTACCGGAAAAGGCCTCCAGATGGGATCGTGGAAGAACAGAGGCTTGCGGCGGCGGAAAGGTTTTCTCTTCTGTCTCTCTGGTATATTCAGAATATTTTAGAATTTATAGCACTGGAATTAGGTCAGGAGGGGCTACGAGGGGCCCACAAGCCTGGGGGGCGCGCCCTCCAGGCTTGACGCCTCCTCGTGGCTCTTCTGGTCTTCTCTCGAAGTTTCGTGGGTCTCTTCTGGTCCAGAAAAAATTAATCCAAAGTTTTTTTTCTTGTTTGGACTCTTTTTGATAATGATTTTCTGAAAAGGCAAAAACAGGCAAAAAACAGCAACTGGCACTGGGTTAATAGGTTAGTCCAAAAAATGATATATAATGACATATAATTGCATATAAAACATTCAAGATTGATAATATAATAGCATGGAACAATAAAAAATTATAGATACGTTGGAGACGTATCAGGACCCACCCGGTCGAAGCGTACGTAGCGTTGTCTGTCTGGTCGCGAACGTGTGCGTACATACTGGTCGATCGGTCTCTCTGCAACGATGAACCGTGGGCTTGTAAGGAGCGGCACGTCACATAAAAAAAAAAGGAGCGGCACGTGTCGTAGTAGAGCTCCATACGTAGCAGTTCAGGCAGTCCCGTCTAAATCGAGTACAGGTACGTACAGCCACACTACAAAAAATATGGCCACATACATACATACGGGTGGGGTCTCGAACGCGTACTCATGCATACGTACGGCCAGGGCTCGTGTACATGGAGAGTCAACGTACGGCAGCAACGGTCTCCTGTTCATCGACAGCCAACCGGCTGGTCGGAAAGGAGAAACAACGTCGTGTTCATCGGGAGGCAACCGACTGGGTCGGAATGCGTCCTATTCATCGGGAGCCAACCTGCTTGGAAAGAACAGCGGAAACGGGGTCCTGTTCATCAACTCGAGGTCTGGCGTACCGCAAAACAGAGGAAACGGCCTTCTGTTCGACCGCCTATGGTCGAAACGGGGTCCTGTTCATCGGCTGGGGGTCTGGCATACCGTAAAACGAAGGAAACGGACTTCTGTTCAACCGCCTATGGTCGAAACGGGGTCCTGTTGATCGAGAGGGGTCTGGCGTACCGCAAAACCGAGGAAACGGACTTCTACCCAACTGCCTACGGTCGAAACGGAGTCCTGTTCATCGGGAGGGGTGTGGCGTACTGCAAAACGGGACTCCACGGCGTACTGCAAAACAAAACAAAACGTCGACTTCCTCCAGCCTCCACCAGCTACTGTTCATCCAGCCTCCACAGGGTCCTGTTCATCCAGCCCCAACCGGTTGGGGTGTGGTGGCCTCCTCTCGGGGTCCTGTTCATCCAGCGCCAACCACCTTCACACGGCCAGGGTACTGTTCATCCAAAGCCAACCCACCGGCTGGGGTGGGGCATACGAGCGGGCGGCAGCAACGGGAACTGTTCATCCACAGCCAACCAACCGGCTCGATCGATGCAAGTCTCGACTCGTTCTACGTGTATCGTGCACGCGGCAGCAACAGGCACTGTTCATCGAGAGGCAACCCAGCACCGGCTGGCTACGTCTCGCATGGGGACTCGATCGGCTTCAGTAAGCAACGAGAAGGATCGATCGGGTTTAGTTAGCACCGAAGGGATCGCTCGGGTTCAGTTAGCAGCTGCTACTTGTGATCTGCGTTGGTTTTTCCCTGAAGAGGAAGGGATGATGCAGTACAGTAGAGATAAGTATTTCCCTCGGTTATGAAACCAAGGTTATCAATCCAGTAGGAGAATCACACAACACCTCATTAACAGTACCTGCACACAAAATAACAAATCCTTGCACCCAACGCAAACAAGGGGTTGTCAATCCCTTGGCGGTTAATTGCAAGATTAAATTGTATGGTGATAGATAAATAGATCAAACAAAAATACAAAATAAAATAAATAAAGTAAAATTGCAGCAAGGTATTTTTGGGATTTTTAATATATGATAGAAGTAGACCCAGGGGCCATAGTTTTCACTAGAGGCTTCTCTCATGAAAATAGCATACGGTGGGTGAACAAATTACTGTTGGGCAATTGATAGAAAAGCAAATAATCATGACGATATCCAACGCAATGATCATGTATATAGGCATCACGTCCGAGACAAGTAGACCGACTTCTGCCTGCATCTACTACTATTACTCCACACATCGACCGCTATCCAGCATGCATCTAGTGTATTAAGTCCATAAAGAACGGAGTAACGCCTTAAGCAAGATGACATGATGTAGACAAAGTAAACTCACGCATGAATAAACCCCATATTTTTACCCTTAATAGCAACGATACATACGTGTCATGTCCCTTTCTGTCACTGGGATTGAGCACCGCAAGATCGAACCCATTACAAAGCACCTCTCCCATTGCAAGATAAATCAATCTAGTTGGCCAAACCAAATCAATAGATCGGAGAGAAATACGAAGCTATAATAATCATGCATAAAAGAGTTCAGAGAAAACTCAAATAATATTCATGGATAATCTGATCATAAACTCACAATTCATCGGATCCCAACAAACACACCGCAAAAAGTGATTACATCGGATAGAACTCCAAGAACATCGAGGAGAACAATATATTGAAGATCAAAAAGAGAGAAGAAACCATCTAGCTACTAACTATGGACCAGAAGGTCTGTGGTAAACTACTCACGCATCATCGAAAGGGCAGCAAGGTTGATGGAGAGCCCCTCCGTGATCGAATCCCCCTCCGGCGGAGTACCGGAAAAGGCCTCCAGATGGGATCTCTCGAGAACAGAAACTTGTGGCGGCGAAAAAAGTATTTCGTGGACTCCTTTGTTGGTTTCCCGATTTTAGAGAATTTATAGTGGTGGAATTAGGTTAAAAGGGGCAGAGGTGGGCCCACGAGGCACTAGGGCGCGCCCCCCCCCCTCCCCCAAGCGCGCCCTGGTGGCTCGTGGCCACCTCCTCTGGCTTCTGGCCTCCTCCCGAAGCTTCTAGTGTCTCTTATGTCCAGAAAAAAAATCTCCAAAAAAGTTTGTGGCATTTGGACTTCATTTGGTACTGATATTCTGGAAAACCAAAAACATGCAAAAAACAGCAACTAGCACTGGGCACTAAGTTAATAGGTTAGTCCCAAAAAATGATATATAATTGTTGTAAATGTATATAAAAATATCCAAGATTGATATTATAATAGCATGGAACAATCAAAAATTATAGATACGTTGGAGACGTATCAAGCATCCCCAAGCTTAATTCCTGCTCGTCCCCGAGTAGGTAAATGATAAAAACAGAATTTTTGATGTGGAATGCTACCTATCATATTCATCATATATTCTTTTCTTTATAGCATGGACATTTGGACTTGAATGATTCAAAGTAATAGTCTATAGTTTGACATGAAGATATAAATACTCAAGCATACTAACAAGCAATCATGTCTTTCAAAATATCAATGCTAAAGAAAGTTATCCCTAGCCCATTATGCTCAATCATTGATCCATTCATGAAACACACTCAATATTAGCTACACACAATGCACAAGTATGACAATAGTGCTCTCTAGTTGGTGCTTTGTAAGAGAAGATGGAGACTCAAAATAAAAATAAAAATTGCATAAAAGTAAATAGATAGGCCCTTCGCAGAGGTAAGCAGAGATTTGCAAATGTGCCAGAGCTCAAAGCTTAAATTAGAGAGATAAAATTATTTTGAGAGGCATGCTTTTCCTGTCAACGAAAACGACCGAGAATTCCCAATATTTTCCATGCTAAACACATCATAGGCGGTTCCCAAACAGAAAGTAAAGTTTATTTCCTTTCCACCATTCTTTCACAATCCATGGCTAGCCGTATCCATGGGTGCCCTCCATACCAACACTTTCCAAGGAATTTTGTTGTTATTAATTTTCGATTCATTGTGGGACTGGGCATCCCTATTACCAACCACTCTCTCATGCAATGGCAAGTGAATAAACACTCATCTTGAGAATAACACACCTAGCATGGAAAATATTGGCCACCCCCTGCCGCTTGATGAGCGGTACGGGCACACAAAACGGAAAATTATTTTGAAAAATTAGAGTTGGTACATGCAAATTTACTTGGAACGTCATTGAAATACCGCATATAGGTAGATATGGTGGACTCATTTGGCACAACTTGGGTTTTAGGAGTTTGGATGCACAAGCAGTATTCCCGCTTAGTACAAATGAAGGCTAGCAAATAGATTGAGAAGCAACCAACCAAAAAGCGAAAACGGTCATAAACATGCATTGAACATAACTAACACCGAATAATGCACCATAAGTAGGATATAATTTCTTTACATAACTATTGACTTAATGTGCATGCATAGGGAATCACAAACCTTAACACCAATATTCTTACTAAATCACAATTACTCACTAACATGACTCACATATCATCATCTCCATATCGCAAAACTATTGCAAGGAATCAAACTTATCATATCCAATGATTTATATGAAAGTTTTTATTATATTCCTCTTGAATATTCATCACTTTGGGACCAAATTCATATCTTGTGCAAATTACCATTACTATTATCAACTCTCAAAAAGATATAAGTGAAGCATGAGAGTGCACATATTTCTTCAAAAATTTATCAACTCTCAAAATAATATAAGTGAAGCATGAGAGTGCAAATATTTCTTCAAAATTTTATCTTATCAACTCTCAAAATAATATAAGTGAAGCACGAGAGTTCAAATATTTCTTCAAAATTTAGCCACCACCGTGCTCAAAAAGATTTAAGTGAAGCACTAGAGCAACCGCCTAGCTCAAAAAAATTAAGTGAAGCACATAGAGTATTCTAACAAATCATGATAAACGTGCGGCTCTCTCTCAAATAGGTGTGTCCAGCAAAGATGATTTTGACAAAATAAAAAGCAAACAAAGCAAAGACTCATATAATACACGACGCTCCAAGCAAAACACATATCATGTGATGAATAAAAATATAGCTCCAAGTAAAATTACCGATAGTTGGTAGAAGAAAGAGGGGATGCCTTCCGGGGCATCCCCAAGCTTAGACGTTTGAGTCTTCCTTGAATATTACCTTGGGGTGCCTCGGGCATCCCCAAGCTTAGGCTCTTGCCACTCCTTATTCCTTCATCCATCATGATCTCACCCAAAACTTGAAAACTTCAATCACACAAAACTCAACAAAACCTTCGTGAGATCCGTTAGTATAACAAAATAAATCACTACTTTAAGTACTGTTTCAAACCCATTCATATTTTATTTTTGCATTATACCTACTGTATTCTAACTTCTCCATGGCTTATACCCCCCGATACAATCCATAGTTTCATCAAAACAAGCAAGCAGTGCATTAAAAACAGAATCTGTCAAAAACAGAATAGTCTGCAGAGATCTATTTAAAATCCATATTTCTGTAACTCCAAAAATTCTGAAAATTTAGTAAAACGTGGTCAATTCATATACCAATACTGTGTAAAAAATTCAGATTTTTCTGACGCTCCAGTACAGAACTAAAATTCCAGCACTGGATGCAAAACACTTTCTGTTTTCCAAACAACATCAATTATACTATCTTCCAAATCATCCCAAAGGCTTTACTTGGCACAAACACTACTTAAAACACAAAAACACAATCATAACAGTAGCATAATTGTGTAAACACACAAGGACAGAAACAAAAAGAAAAAAATTATTTTATTCATTGGGTTGCCTCCCAACAAGCGCTATTGTTTTATAGCCATTAAGATAGGCTTGAGATTTTATTGATGCTCACAAGAAAGATAATAATTGAAACACAAAGAGAGCATCATGTAGCATGTGAAAAACACATTTAAGTCTAACATACTTCCTATGCATAGGCCTTTTATAAGCAAACAAATTATCAAGACAAGAAATATCTAGCATATGCAAGGAAGAAGAATAAAACATTGACAATCTCAACATAACGAGAGGTAATTTAGCAACATGAAAATTTCTACAATCATATTTTCCTCTCTCATAATAATTACATGTTGGATCATATTCAAATTCAACAATGTAGCTATCATATAAAATATTCTCTTCATGATCCACATGCATAAAAGTTTTATAATCTTCCAAGATAGTGAGATTAACATCTACTAAAGTCATGAACTCTCCAAACCCACTTTTAATAGTATTGCAAACATTATTATCAATAACATATTCATCATGAGGCATAAATAAATTTTCAAGATCATAAGAAGCATTATAACCCCAATCATGATCATTGCAATAAGTAGTGGACATAACAAAATTATCATCCCCAAGCTTGTAATTTTGCATATTATTAGCACGATTCACATTAATAGAATTTATAGTAACATCATTGCAATCATGCTTTTCAATCAAGGAGCTACCATGAATCACTTTATAAATTTCTTCTTCTAACCCTTCATCACAATTTTCAGATTCATGATTTTCAAGCAAAACTTCATAGAGAAAATCAAGAGCACTCAAATCACTAGTAATTGGTTCATTATAATTGGATCTTTTGAAAAGATTAGCAAGTGGACGAGGATCCATAGTGATCTTAAATTTTTGTTTTACTTACTGTTCTTGAGTGTTGTCATGGCAATAAAAGCAAGCAAGCAAATAAAAATATTTTTGTGCTTTTGTAAAAAAAAAATTAGAAGTGGGGGAGATGAAAACGAGAGGCAAAGGCAAATAAAATAAATGCAAGGAGATGAAAGTTTATGCGTAGGTACTTGATAGATGTTGATGATGTCTCCCCGGCAACGGCGCCAGAAATTCTTCCTCCTACTTGTGATCTGTGTTGGTTTTTCCCTGACGAGGAAGGGATGATGCAGTACAGTAGAGATAAGTATTTCCCTCAGTTATGAAGCCCAGGTTATCAATCCAGTAGGAGAATCACGCAACACCTCGTTAACAGTACCTGCACACAAAATAACAAATCCTTGCACCCAACGCAAACAAGGGGTTGTCAATCCCTTGGCGGTTAATTGCAAGATTAAATTGTATGGTGATAGATAAATAGATCGAACAAAAATAAAAAAAATAAAAAAAATAAAGTAAAATTGCAGCAAGGTATTTTTGGGATTTTTAATATATGATAGAAGTAGACTCGGGGGCCATAGTTTTCACTAGAGGCTTCTCTCATGAAAATAGCATACGGTGGGTGAACAAATTACTGTTGGGCAATTGATAGAAAAGCAAATAATCATGACAATATCCAAGGCAATGATCATGTATATAGGCATCACGTCCGAGACAAGTAGACCGACTTCTGCCTGCATCTACTACTATTACTCCACACATCGACCGCTATCCAGCATGCATCTAGTGTATTAAGTCCATAAAGAACGGAGTAACGCCTTAAGCAAGATGACATGATGTAGACAAAGTAAACTCACACATGAATAAACCCCATCTTTTTACCCTTAATAGCAATGATACATACGTGCCATGTCCCTTTCTGTCACTGGGATTGAGCACCGCAAGATCGAACCCATTACAAAGCACCTCTCCCATTGCAAGATAAATCAATCTAGTTGGCCAAACCAAATCAATAGATCGGAGAGAAATATGAAGCTATAATAATCATGCATAAAAGAGTTCAGAGAAAACTCAAATAATATTCATGGATAATCTGATCATAAACTCACAATTCATTGGATCCCAACAAACACACCGCAGAAAGTGATTACATCGGATAGAACTCCAAGAACATCGAGGAGAACATTGTATTGAAGATCAAAAAGAGAGAAGAAGTCATCTAGCTACTAACTATGGACCCGAAGGTCTGTGGTAAACTACTCACGCATCATCGGAAGGGCAGCAAAGTTGATGGAGAGCCCCTCCGTGATCGAATCCCCCTCCGGCGGAGTACCGGAAAAGGCCTCCAGATGGGATCTCTCGAGAACAGAAACTTGCGGCGGCGGAAAAAGTATTTTGTGGACTCCTCTGTTGGTTTCCTGATTTTAGAGAATTTATAGTGGTGGAATTAGGTCAAAAGGGGCAGAGGTGGGTCCACGAAGCACCAGGGCGCGCCTGCCCCCCCCCCCAGGCGCGCCCTGGTGGCTCGTGGCCACCTCCTCTGGCTTCTGGCCTCCTCCTGAAGCTTCTAGTGTCTCTTATGTCCAGAAAAAAATCTCCAAAAAAGTTTCGTGGCATTTGGACTTCGTTTGGTACTGATATTATGGAAAACGAAAAACAGGCAAAAACAGCAACTGGCACTGGGCACTAAGTTAATAGGTTAGTCCGAAAAAATGATATATAATTGCTGTAAATGTATATAAAAACATCCAAGATGATATTATAATAGCATGGAACAATCAAAAATTATAGATACGTTGGAGACGTATCAGCAGCGAAGGGATCGCTCGGGTTCAGTTAGCAGTGAAGGGATCGCTCAGGTTCAGTTAGCAGTGAAGGGATCGATCGGGTTCAGTACGTTGCGAGGGATCGATCGCTCGTGTTCAGTACGTAGTGCGAGGGCGATCGATCACTTGGGTTCAATAAGCGAACGTACGCCTCGCTCGGGTTCAGTTAGCGAGCGCCTCACACACACGCGCGCGTACGAGAGAAATGCGCAAACCACACTGCATCGCTCGGCCCCGACCATCCACCGTAACCGGGAACTCCCCGAAAATTTCCTCGCCCTCAGTTCTACCACGATTTTTTACGTCATGGACGGCCCAAAGAATGTCATGCGGGTGCGTCTCCGGCCCGCCCAGGACGAAAATCCCATTTTTTGTCATAATTTTTTTTCATAGATGTAGGAGCCCACCGCATCTATGATGATACGTATTTTTGTCACAACTATTATCATAGAAGTGTCACAACCATGACAGAAAAAGTTTTCGTTCGGGCCATAATGTCACGGATGTGTGTTTTTTTTGTAGTGATTCAATCCCCAAGGTAGTAGACCATGTTGTATGTGCGTCAACTAGCTTGGAACTCCGCCGGTGATAATTCCACACTAGCTAGCTTTGCAAAGAGAGGTGACCATTGGAGCACATTGATGTCATTGCAAGATTCAGGCATCCAAAATATGCATGTCAAATTCATGTCTCCTGATCTGCCACGGCTTCAAGAATGATGGTGACATTCTTCTTGTGTCCTTTAAACTATCCATGCCATGTCGCGGGGCAGTTCTTCCAACTCCAATGCATGGAATCAATGGAGCCAAGCATACCTGGAAACCCAGAACCTTTGTTTACCTCCAAAAGTCTCGCCGTGTCCTGAGCATTGTGTACTCTCAAATACTATGGCCCGAATAATTCAACCACCGCCTCTGCAAATCATTTGACGTAAGAAATTGAAGTGCTCCCTCTCATTGCCAGATTATCATCATGAAGTCTGTCGGGACACCATAAGCCATCAAGCGCAATGCGATAATCGCCTTCTGTTCAGTGCTATGTCCAAGCCTTCCAGTGCAATGCCTCCTCTTCTCAATGGAACGATCATGTTGCTTCACACAGTTGGTAGTGTGAAGAAACAAATCCGTAGACATCCTAAACCGGCATCGAAAGTATCGCTCTGGATACATCGAATTTGGACCAAAATAGTTGTGCATCTTTCTATTGTGAGTCTCTTGCCGGTCTCTCCGCAAGTACTCACAGCCGAAAACAGAACCACCATGCTTCGGCCTCTTGTTCGCATGCATCATCAAGATCAACGCAATGTCCTCCCCTTCGGTCATGTCAAATTCCACGTCGGACAAGGAATCACTTCACAGAGAGGATGAACCAGTTGAACTCATCTACAATACCAAAATCTCCATCACAAGCTACTCATTTGTGCACAATAAAAAATGAGAGAAGCAATTATTTTTTTACCTTGTAGGCAACTGGTCGAAGACCTACACTACGAGTAGAAGAGAACCGATTGGCTGCTCGACAGAGCCGAGGTGGTCGCCGCACTAGATCAAAATGGCAGCGGAGGGCCTCCTTGATGCTGGGAGGTCGACTTTGCGGCCAAAAAAAGGCGATGGCGCCCTGTTGCCGCCGTTCGTGGCAACATCAGTTGCACTTGGTCGCGTCGGTTGTGTGGCCAACACCGGAGCTTCGGCGGCCCCTGTCGACTACGGCCAGCACATGAGCGACGAGACCATGACGAGCGGCGGAGAGCCAGCAACGAACCGAAAATCGGACGACGGAGGGCGCTACGCCGGATCTTGATTCAACGGCGCGGCTGGCCTTCCGGAGCGGCGGGGACGAGTGGTGGTGTAGACGACGGGCGAAATCACGGCGGCGATCGGGGGCATAGGCAGCGTGGTGGGGCGGGGGAGGGGGTTTCATATGGCAGTTGGCGTTCGTGCGCATCCGTTTTGCGTTTGTGGCAGCAGCCCGCGTGCCGCAAATACGCACGCTACCTTGTCGTTTTTTGGTCAGCCAAAAAAATCCAGAAAAAAAATCAACAAGGGTTGTGCAGGTGTTGGAGATGGTTTTTTGGGTCCAAAAACCCTATAAATATGTTTTACCCTATTATAGGGCTGCTGTTGGAGATGATCTTAGGAACTGGATTATGGAAAGTGTGATGGAAATCATCTTCTCATTTTAGGGCTGATGGAAGGCGAATCCTATTCGCCGCTCATTACGGCAAACTGCTGGCGAAACGCACATGCGAGAATGGCGAGCGCTTTGGATGGGCCGACCCATTTAGCTTAGCTTAGTGCATAGTTTTCTACTGGTTAGCCCTAAAAAAAGTCTTCTGTCAGTTTTGTAAACCTTCTAGAAGGTTTCTAAACAGATTTTCTGTTTTCTGTTATTTTTTCTTCGACTTTTTTTTTCGGTTTTCTCTCTAGGTTTTTTTTTCAAAAAATACAAATTGTTCGTGTTTTCAAAAAATATTCAAAAAATTCCAAATTTCTTTTTTTTAAATTGATTGAATTTTCATCTTTTTTAGAAAATGTTTCCCTTTTAGTATTTTGTTTGTTTTCAAAATTTGTGCACATTTTCAAATTTTTTCTTGTTTTACAAAAAGTGTTCAGAATTTTAAAAATTGTGATTGCAAAAAATATTTGTAAATTAGGTTCATGTTGTAAAAAATTGTTAACTAATTTAAAAAATATCTAAAAATTGTCGCTACAGTACACCGTTTGATACATTAGAATGGTTTGCTACAGTAACTCGGCGGCATTCCTTCAGTGCGCGATCAAGAAAAACCACTCGCTTCAGCTTACTACAGAATAATGCTAGTGAGCCGGCACATTAGCAGGCGCCTGTGAGTTTCGCCTCCTATTTTGTGATCATGTATATAAAAATGTTAATCAAGCAATTGAAAAAAATGTTAAATAAGTATTTGAAAAATGTTGCTCAAGAATTTGAACAATGATAAATGTTTACAGAAAAAATGTTGATGATGTATTAAAAAAATGATGAAGTCTTTTGATCATGTATATTAAAAAATTTAACCAAGCATTTGAAAAAATTATTGAACAGGTATTTGAAAACTGTTAATCAAGCATTTGGGAAATATTAAATGTGTAAAGAAAAAATGTTGACCATGTATTAAAAAAATGATGATTTTTTTAATCATTTATATAAAAAATGTTAATAAAGCATTTGAAAAAATGTTGAACAGGTATTTGAAAAATATTAATTAAGCATTTGGAAAATGTTAAATGTGTATAGAAAAAAATGTTGACCATGTGTTCATAAAATGTTAATATTGCATTTAGAAAATGTTAATCACGTATTTGAAAAAATGTTAAATGTGAATAGAAAAAATATTGACCATGTATAAGAAAATGTTAATATTGTATTTGAAAAATGTGAATCAAGCATTTCATAATGTTTAAAAATGCGTACAGGAAAAATGTTGGCCTTGTATTCAAATTTTCTTAATCTTGTATTTGAAAAATGTAAATCAAGCATTTCAAAAATGTTTAAAATGTGTATAAAAAGTTTGACCATGTATTAAAAAAGGTAAGTTTGTATTGGAAAAATGTTAAACATGTATTACAAAATGTTGTTGACATATACAAAAAATGTAGAATGAAAACCAAAAGAAACAAAGAAAACCAGAAAAATGAAAACCGAAAAAGAAAAAAAAATATGCAAAAGAAAAAAGAAAATGAAAGATAAAACCGAAGAAACAAATGCAGAAATAAAAAGAATGAAAACAAAACAAAAAAACGGAGAACAAAAAAAGAAAAGAAAAAAAAACAAAAAAGCATTGAAAGCCAAGAAAGAAACAAATAAACAGAAGAATAAATCAAGGAAAATGAGTACGAAAAGAAAAAATGACAAAACAGAGAAGAAATAAAAAAAGCAACAAAAACAAAAGAAAAGGAGGGGGGGGGGGGGGGGGACGGAGAAAGGGGGGGCCGGAGAAAACCGAATAAAAATGAAGACCCCCCCCCCCCCCCCCCCACAAGTAAAAACAGGAAAAAGAATGAACCAGTGTGAAAACTGGCTCTTTTTCCTTCTAGTAAGTCACACCCTACCTATTGTACACCAAGTCGATGCTGGCGCAGTGGCTAGTACAACCTCGAAGAAACGGGGAGATCCCGGGATAGATCCCTCGCGCGCACATAGCTCTCGTGTTTGACGCGAGCAAATCATCTCGCTGGTCCGCTAGTGTGGGAAGTAAGCAGCCCAACCCAAAAATTGCCAAGCGTGCCCACCCAAACGAGAGCTCAGCCGTGGGAGCGTCTCGGTGCGAAACCCTATTTGCCGCTCGCTGCGGCAAGATGTCGGGGCGCCGCACAGGGAGATCGACGTGCGTTCGGGGGTGGGCCGGCCCGTGAAACATTTGAACGATTCCGGTTTTCGAACCTTCGTGGTGGTTTCTAGCTGGTTTTTTCTGGTTTTGGGAACCTTCTAGGAGGTTACAGGAACTTTTTTTTTCTGTTTCTTTTTCGTTTTTCCTATTTCTTTTTTTTCTTCTCTAGCCTTCTCTTTTTCTTTTTCCTTTTTTTCCTTCTCTCTTTTTTCTAATTTTATTTTCATATTTTTTGGTTTTGTTCGTTTCTTTTTTATTTTTCCTTTTCTTCGTTTTTTTTCATTTAAGAATTTTAAAAATATTTAATAATGTTCAAAAAAATTCCAACTTGTTTCCATTTTAAAAAATGTTCAGTATTTTAAAAACTTGTTGCGTTTTCTAAAAAATGTTCAAAGTTTCAAACAATGTTACGGTTTTCAAATAAACTGTTCTGGAATTCAAAAAATGTTTACGTTTCCAAAGTTGTTCGAGATTTTCAAAATTGTTCTCCGTTTTGAAATTTGTTCTCAAATTAAAAAAATGTTCGTGCTTTCAAAAATCTTTCTTTCAAAATTTTTGTTCTAGTTTTCAAATGTTGTTCACAAATTCAAAGATTATTCAAAAAATTTAATAATTTGTTTGCATTTCCAACAAAATGTTCGGATTTTTAAAAAAATGTTGGAAGTTTTTAAAAAAATCACGTTTTGTGAAAATGTTCATGTTTTCAAAAATTGTCCGGTTTTCAAAAGTTTGTTCACGTATTCAAAAAATATTCGCAATTCCGAATTTTCTCAACAATTTCAAAATTGTTCTCGATTTCAAAATTTGTTCTTCATTTCAAACATGTTCTTAAAATTTTAAAAGTGTTCGTGCGTTCAAAAATTGCTTCTGTCAAAAATTTGTTCCCGTTTTCAGATTTTGGTCAAAAATTCAAAAATGTTCACCTTTCTGGAAAAAGTGCAGGAATTTGAAGATGAGTTCACGAGTTCAGAAATTTTCAAAAATTCTTCTTGATTTTTTCAAGGAGATTTAAGTTTGATACTTTGATAGTTCTTTTCAGTGTCGTGATTCATATTTGTCGCAAGAGTAGTTCTGTCGTAGTGGCTTTCCTCGAGCGCACATGGTGCGCTGGTTCGAATCCCTGGTATCGCTAACCTTTTTTGCGACTTTCTACCGTCGCTCCGCTGCGCACCTCAATGGGCCGGCCCAAATAGACTGCCCCCCTCTGCGATCGGCCGACTACTTGCCGCAAAGAGCGGCATATAGGATGTCCCCGTCTCGGTCTCGCTTACTGCTAGACCGAAGCTCACATCGCCTCAAGCGTCGTTTGTAATGGGACAAGCCCAATGCGACACACATCTGCCATTAACTTTGTGCATTCCAGTATACATGGTTCAGTAAATACGATATATGAAATAAAAATACGGCTTGGTTTCAGTATATATCAAATCATTTCGGTATGGTTTCGATATATACCATAATAACCAATGTTCTCACGAATTTCAAAATGTCATAATAATATTTTACAAGCTACTCTCTCTGTTCCTAAATATAAGATGTTTTAGCATTTTTCAGATTCACGTGTATCTATGTGACGCCCCCGGCTTAATAGTGTACTAATCATACACGCAAGTGCACACGATCAAGCCCAATGACTCACTTGAAGATATCACAGCACAACTCTAAACATAAATAAAAGTCATACAAGCTTTATATTACAAGCCAGGGGCCTTGAGGGCTCGAATACATAAGCTCGTGTCATACAAGCATCAGCGGAAGCATCAGGTATCTGAGTACAGACACAAAGTTAAACATATAGGCCTTTAAGAAGGCGGGGCAAAATAAAAGCACTGGATCGAAAGGCGCAGGCCTCCTGCCTGGGTGCCTCCTAACTACTCCTGGTCGTCGGAGGGCTCCTCGTAGTAGGAGTATCCAGGGGGTAGTAGTAGTGGTAGTCGTCGTCGACTGCTGGGGCAGCTGGCTCCGGGGCTCCGTCATCTGGTCGCAGCATTCGGGTATGGGGAAAAAGAGGAAGCAAAGCAACCGTGAGTACTCATCCAAAGTACTCGCAAGACTTACATTAGATCTATTCTAAATATGCAACATTATCAAAGGAAGGCTGTATATGTGAACTTGGCTGCAGAAATGCCAGAATAGAGAGAAAGGCCTAGCCTATCGAAGACTAGCATCTTCAGCGGTTTTGCAGCATTAGAAGAGTACAGATTAGTACATAAATATAGTAGTAGAAACAAGTACAAGTAGCCACGCCCAGAGATCCTTCCTCGACTCCCTGCGAGAAAGCGATCCCGGAGCTAACATATTCAACCAATTTCTAGTTGTAGAAGATCGTGATATTTTCCGAGCGTCCTGTTACTGTGGACACGGCTATTCGAATAGATATACTTCCCTGCAGGGGTGCACCAACTTACCCAACACGCTCGATGACTCTGGCCGGACACACTTGCTCAGTCGATGCCCGGTCTCGGACTATCGACACGTCGTAGCCCTACCAAGGCTCAACAGAGAGGCCAGCACGTCGGTCTACATCCTAAGAGCTCAGGGGTCTTGGGCCCATCGCCCTTTGCACTCCTGCGCGTTGCGAGGATGGCCGGGAGCAGACCTAGCCCCCTTAATACAAGCGCAGGCTTTCGAGGTCCAACCCGAGCGCGTGCCGCTCAACCGCTGACATCTGAAGAACTCTGGCTGATACTACGACGCCGAGTACCCATATTATTCCCACGTGCTGGTTAGCACGAAAAGGCCAGAGGCCTACTCAGATCACATATCCTAACCCATTCGTGCATTTGGAGCGCGCGGAAACGAGCAGAGACTCACGATCCTGTGACCCCGTCGCCCCGTCTCGTGGACTTACGGCAAGGGCTAAGAATGCCCGGTCGTGCCACGTATTCATCTCCCGGGCACCCTCATGGTCAACCCGACAACATATCTCTCGCGGGTACCCCTCGGGGCCGACCCGTCTTTATCCAGTAGCAGTAGTAAAGTCACAGTATCCGTGTGTCCATATCATTAAGAAGGAATCCGAGGAATCACCCTCGTTGGATTCCCACTCGATGTACCCGTCAAGGTGAACCCGGAGGAATCACCCTCGATGGTATTCACACTTGCGGGGTTGCACGACAGAAGCTTTATCGGAGGTGGTGAAAGAGGAATCACCCTCGGTATCCCACAACCGACTAGCTGTACTACAGAGGCAACATCAGGAGTGAGATAAGAGGTATCACCCTCGGCACTCGATGGTAGCTCTGCATAGTCGAGCAACTTAGGGGGTGTGAGGTGTTGTGCTGGTCTCATCCCGTTCGATCACATCGATCGGGCACAGGTACTAAAGCGGGGCAACTACAACAAGGAAGAGGGGCCACAGATGATTTACCATCCAACCTATACTAAGCATTTTGGATAACAGGCAGGTATCAATAACAATTACAAGGACAGGCTATGCATCAGAATAGGATAAAATCAGTAGCAGTAGCAAATTCTAATGCAAGCAGGAGGGAGAAAGAATAGGTGATATAGGCATGCGTCAAGGGGGGGGGGGTTGCTTGCCTGGAAGCTCTGCGGCAAAGGAGGGATCGTCAGAGGTGTCGTCGGTCTCCTGAGCTGCGTCGGTCTCGGGGGCTATCGGAATAGAAGAGGGGGAAGAAACAATAAATAAATGCAATTGATGCAACACAGATGCATGGCATGGCAGTATGCAGTGTTAGAGATGACCTAATGCAATGCTACATGTCGCAGACGAAGCGGGAAAATATCCGGGATATTTTCCCGGCGTTTAGGCTGATTTCGGTATACTGAACCGGAGGGGACGGATCCATGTTCAGGTACTTAGGAGTGATGGTCAAGCATTTCGAACACGTATTCGGATTCGTCTCGTTTTTCTGAACAACTTTCATGTAGAAAGTTTTTTGATCCGAGCTACGGTTTAATTTCTACGAATTTCCGAAGTTTTTAGCATTTTTCTGAAATTCCTGGAATTAAAACTAATTCGAAAATTACAGAAAAATAAATACTACGTCAGCCTGACGTCAGCGAGTCAACCCGGCTGGTCCAGGTCAAACCTGACCAGCGGGACCCACCTGTCATAGACAGAGACTAACTAATCTAACTAACAGAGTTAATTAGCTAGGTGGGGCCCTATGTCAGTGACTAACTAACTTAATTAATTAAGTTTTAATTAAAAATGGTTTAGTTAGTTTAATTAACCGAAGGGGGCCCGCTTGTCAGTGGCTGTAAGAGCCACGTCAGCGCGTTGACCGCGGTCAACTGGTCAACTGGGCCCGCGGGACCCAGCTGCCAGTGACTCGGGATGGCCCACCGGTCAGTCCACGTCGGACGCCGGCGCCGGATTCGCTCCGGCGAGCTCGAATCACGGCGGAGCACGCCGGCAAGCTGCGGGATTTCGCTAGGGGCACCAAAACGCGCGTTTTTGGGCTCGTTCGAACGAACGAGGAACGCCGCATCCAATGCCGGTGGTCACGCGAGCTGGGATGGCCGGAGTCGTTACCGGCGACATGGACGGCGGAGACCCGAAGCATGGCGAGCTCGCAAACGGTGAGGTAGCGAGCAAAACGAGCGGCGCTGGGCTCGTACGGTGTCTACGCGAGGTCGCGAACTCGGTGAGGGGCTCGTCAGGCCATGACAGGGGCTAACGCGACGGCGGCGAGCTCATCGGCGGAGCTGGGCTCGGCCATGGCGGAACCGGCCGCTCCGGGCGCGGAGAAGAGCAAAGACGAGAGGGGAGAAGAGGAGAGGCTCACCGAGCGGCTACGAAAAGCCCGTGGAAGCTTAGTAGCGCAGGGGAGGGGACGAACGGAGCGGTGGAGCTCCGGTGATCCGCGGCGGACGCCGGCTCGATCCGGGCAATGCGGCGGTCTCCGGCTCGAACGCGTGGTCGGGGAAGAAGTGTTGGACGTCGGCGGTGCTGGTGAACCGGTCGGAGAGGCGAGGGAGGCACGGTGGCCGCCGTGGTGGAGCCGCGCGGCGGCGGCGCTCGGGACAAAGGAGAAGGGGGCGAGCGCGCGCGAGGGAGAGGGAGATGGACGAGGGCGCCCTTATCCCCAGCCCACCTGCCTCGTCGCGGTGGCGAGCTGCGGGCGGAGCGGCGAGCTCCTGTCCACGGCGGCGCCGACACGCAGCGCGGGAGCTGGTAGGAGAAACAGCAGATGGGCTGGGCCGGCTTGGTCGCGCCAGGTAAGGCCTGGTAAGCTTCTGCCCTTTCCCTTTTTCCTGTTTTCTCTTTTTATTTATTAAACAGAGAGAGAAAGAAATTAGTTGGGCATCCAAAAGGCTTAGGAAAAATATGGGACTTGGCCCATTAATTCCAGTGCATTTTTAGGCACTGCCACAAATATTTTGGGAGCAAGATGAATTCATTTGGAATTTTCATAAATGAATTTGCATTTTAAATTGCTGGAATGACACTGTTTTAAATGCTAATGCTCATTTTAGCAACATGGTGATGTTGTTTTTCTTAACATTAAAATGTTTTGGAATATTTACTAAATGATGAACATTTTTCCAGCAACTTTTGAGCAACTTGAAATTTCACTTGCAATTGAATTTGAATTCAGTGGCAGAATTTGAAATGAGATATTAAACCACTGTGATCAGGCATTGCAAATAATGATGACCTGGCAAGATTATCAGATGATCACTGTGTTTTATTACATAGGGGTGTTACAATCTAGACCCAATTTAATGTGTATGTTCACCCATTTCAATCCGTATATAGTCTACATAGAGATTATCTAAAACATCTTATATTTAAGAACGGAGGGAGTATATATAAGTATATATGCATGCATGGATTCATGCCTTGATGGCTGATTGTGCATGCAAATGTGTAATGCATACTTTGCTTTGTTTGTGGACATGCTTAGCATTTTTTTTGGAAGTAAAATGACCATGTTAGAAGAAAAATGGGCGTGCTTAGCAGGCAATCCGACTCCTGTATAAGAAAAATGACTCCGTTAGAAGCTTTTTTGGGCTTTTTCTGCCCATTAACTTTTTCATAGGCCTGAGTGTGCCGATCACGGCTCCTTTTATTCTTTTATGCAGCGCAGCCACCAGCCAGTCAATGTATATGAACGATGGTAGCAACTTTAGTACCATGGTCACTTACTGACCAGGTGAAGAATAGATGTGATGCCTATATAAGATTGTGCATGAGCAGGTGAATGTTGGACAACACAAGTGAGAGAAGCTCACGTGCTCACGCGATTGACTGCTTGTATGGTTATTCGCTCAAGAAATATAAATATATTTTTAGGTCGATTGATTCGGTTAACAGTTCATTTTTTTGGTATCTACTATTCTTAAATAGTTGATCCCTACTAAGTCTATTTCAATCAACATGCGGTCTTCCACCTCACCAAGTGTGCCATGTTAGCAGTGGCGGAGCCAGGATTGGCTGACGCCTCAGGCGAGAAACTAAGGGTAAAAAATAACCCCCCCCCCCCCCCCCCCCAAAAAAAAAATAGAGCTTCAAGGTTTAACAAATGCAAAATGTGAATTACTAAATCGGATTCCATATTTATGTTCTCTGCAGAACTACAAAACTAAGGAAAACAATATGAAAAGGGAAAAGTATTAAGAATTAAAGATCATGTTTCAACCGAGCATCAAACATTGACAACTAGCAAGAGAAATTCCCCGCAGAAGAAAACTAGCAAGAGAAATTGAGATTTGGAAACAGTGGCAACTAGCAAGAGAAATCTCTTTATCAACTAGCCTAAGACGGGTCATCTTCCTTTTCTCGTCAAATAGACTCCCGTACGCTACCTACTACAGTAGCATTTTTTTTTCCGAGACAATGCTACGTACTAGCAGCACAGGCCCTTCTGTCTTTCTTGTTTTCGTTCACTTTCTTGTTATTGGGCTGGCCAATGGCCCAGCATGAGGGGGTAGGAAGTGGGCTGCGCCCCAGGCCAGTTTTTTTTTATCTCTAGATATATAGGCTGGGAAATTTCTCACGCCCTAGGCCATTGCCTGGGCTGCCTGGGGCCTAGATCCGCCCATGCATGTTAGCATCCACTAACACTATTTTGCAACTCCATGCAAACCACATGCATACTCTTCGTTTACATATAGTGCAAGTATGAAACATTTCTACATTTTAAAATAGTAGCTCCTGATTTGGATCATTTGTTCATACATAATACATCTGAAATTAATCTTCAAAAATTCTCGCTGCAACGCGCGGGGAAATCAGCTAGTATACTAAAGAAACCGATATTCAAAATGGTTTTTGGTTTGGTTTTATTTTTATTATATTTCCAAAAAATCAAAAATTACTTAATTTTAAAAAGTTCATTGCGCACTAAAAGATGATTGTGTAATTTGTAAAAAATGTTCATATCATTAAAAAAAACATCACATTTGAAAATGTTCACACATTTAAAAATATGTTTATGACCTTACAAAAATTAATACATACAATACAAAAATGTTTCTTCCATTCAACAAATGTTCGTAACATTTAATAGTTTTCACACATTTAAAAGCATGTTCATGATATTTTTAGAAATGTTCATGGAAATTTAAAATTTTATTCACGTATTTTGTAAAAACAATTTGTATCATTCAAAAAATGAAAAATTATTCATTGCATTTAAAAATGTGCACACGTTGAAAATATGCTTCATGAAATTTTAAAAATATACTCATAAATTAAAAAATATGTTCACAATTTATAAAATGTTCACCCTTTATTTTAAAAACATTCAATGTACATTTATGTATAATATATAACGAGTATTAAGGAAAAAGTGCTCAACATGTATCTAATAAATGATCGACTTGTATAACAAAATGTTCGAGATGTATAAATAAAATTGACATGTATTTTTTAAAATTAAAATTAAAATAAGAAAACATTAACAAAAAACAATAAATAAAAAAAACAGTTGAAAATCAATAAACGAAAAAGGTATAAACAAACACATGAAATCTTCTCAAAACCTATTGAAGGTTCCACGAGTCGGTCTTGAAAGCTCCCAAAACCACTCACTAACACACTTATTACTTTCGTCCACCTTATCGTTTCCTGTAAGATGAGGCTGATTTAAGTTTCGCAATAAGCGAGGCATAGTTTTTTGCGTGGAACCATCAAGGAAACGAGAGGTCCTAATTGGCCCTTATAGCGCCTGTTAGGCTGCTGGCGCTCATGCGCGTGCTATATGGTTTGCGGCCCACGAGAGCATTTGACCACAGATTTTTAGAACGTTGCTATTGACTTTGACCGCTGACCGTGGATGTTAAAAACAATGGCGAGCTTGAAAATATTTCATAAAAAATAAAAGAAGTCACGAATTTGAAAAAAAGTTCATGAATTTTAAAAAGTTCATAAATTTGAAAAATGTTCACAAATTTTAGAAAAGTTCACACTTTTTCTAAAAGAATCATCATTTGGAAAAAGTTCACAAATGTGTATAAAGTTTACAAATTTTGAAAAACTTTGGGAATTAAAGGAAGTTTCACAAATTTGAAAAGGTTTTCGAATTTGTAAAAAGTTCATGCATTTGAAAAAAGGAAAAGAAAAAACAAATGAAAAAGAAAAGGAAAGGACAAAAACCAGTAACGAAAAAAGATAAAAAACTGACGGGAAGCTCTTCACAGAAACGTGCCTATATGGCCATGCCACAAAATCTAGCAAGGGGAATCGCTGCGTACCGTTTTGCTGGTGTTGCCCAAGAAAAAGTAGCAAGGGGAGTAGCTGACAAATAAAGCCCATATAAGCCGAGAAGAGCCCACACACGCCAACTTGGACTGAGGGGCTGCCAGGGCAACCCGCCGCCGCCGCCGCCGTACACAGGGAAACCGCAGCAGCTTCAAGCGCAGCCGGCGGCACCGCGATCTCAACTTCCCTCTTGCTCCCAGCTGACCTAGCTTTCTCGCGTGCTCAGCGATGGGCGTAGAATCGGTGCAGCCAACCCCCGCCGCCACCGCCGAGCAGGCCCAGGATCTCATCGACGTAAGCCCCAAACCTCCCCGCACCCCCGGGTGCCGGGTTCTACTTCCCTTGCTCGTATGCTCTGTTTTTGTTTTCATCGGGGTGGACTGTTTGTGCGATTAACTGACGGGAGCGGTGGGCTTTGATTGTGCTGCTCTGCCAGGCCGCAAGGTACGACGAGCTGGAAGACGTCGTCGCCCTCTTCTCCGCCGGTGTTCCCCTGGAGTCCGCAGATTCGCAAGGCCGAACGGGTTGGTTTTATCCCCCCCTGTTCAAGTTTGACTGTCTGCGTTGCTCTTAGTTTTCTGTTCAGATACTTTTGTTATCTCAGTGTGGTGTATGAAGCTGTCATTTATATAACAGGCTGCGTGCCATACGAAATTCTGAACACATCAATACACTATCTTGGTATAGATTATAAAGTTATGGTGTCTTTGGCTTGAATTGCAGTGACTCAACATAAGCCCAATGTTTAATGAATAGATGAGTCTTTTAATTTCTCTTGCAAGTTTCTTACAAATGGAGTACTGGGATATCTTTTCCATGTTCTTATTAAGCCACCATGTGCAAGCCACATACCATAAATTAACTATATAATCTCTCTGAAACAGTGGAGAAGCCAGCCAGAAAAATCTGTGGGGTCATTGCTAATTTTTAGGTTTATTTTCTTCATAATGTACAGTGGCTGTACAGTAAATTTAGGCTGTTTTCTTCAAAAGCTGTGGGGTCAGCTGACCCCACAGAGTATACATAGAATCTCCACTGCTCTGAAAACCGACACCTTTCAAATTCATTCGAAATTCAGTGACAAACTTGATAATTCAACCAAACATTCTTGTAGACTGCTTTCATTTTAGATTGATCTCCTAGACTAATTAGTGAGGTACCTGACCATTTCCTCATCACTGTCAGCTCTTCATATGGCTTCTGCCAATGGGCATCTTGCTGTGGTGGAGTACTTGATTCAAAATGGAGCGGTAAGAAAGCTACTGTTCTTTTATGGCTGTTTACATTACTGAGTTGGAGAATAGAATTTACCGTAGACTGTATTCACAGCTTAGTGTTACATATGTACACGCTGAAGCACACAACGGCAGCTAGGTTGTTACAACAGAATACGCTATACAGACGGGAGTGTGGGCTTGTGCGTAGTGAACGCGTGCGTGACGCAGGAGGAAGCAGTCAATTGGGTGGAGCTCCCCCCCCCCCCCTCCCCGCGCATCGCCGATGTTGACGTGTTCGCGGACGAAGTGCAGATTGATCTCGACATGCTTAGTGCGTTGGTGTTGAACCGGGTTGCTGGAGAGGTACACCACGTTGACTTAGTCGCAGAACTCAACGACGGCTCGGGGTGGGGGTTGACAGAGCCAGCAGGACTCGACGACCACATTTGCCATGGCTCGGTATTCTGCTTCTACGCTAGAATGAGACACAATGTTCTTGCGCTTAGAGGACCAGGACACCAGGTTTGGTTCGATGAACACACAAAAGCCAGAAGTGGAGGGCCTCGTGTCCGGGCAATCGTCTCAGTCCGCGTTGGAGTAAGCCACGAGGTCATGGGATGGAGCGGCGTTGTTGAATTGAAGACCAAGATGAGTCATACCTTGCACATAGCGTAGGATCCGTCTGACAAGCTGGAGATGCGGCTTGCGGGGGTCATGCATGAAGAGGCAAGCTTATTCGACGGCGTGAGCGATGTCGACACGCGTCACAGTCAGATATTGCAATGCACCGGCGTGGCTGCGGTAGTGGGAAGGATTGGAGACGCGCTTGCCGTCGGTTGCGAAGAATTTGGCGCGGGCGTCGAGAGGGGTGGAGATGGGCCGACAGTTGTGCATGCCGGCACGGTCCAATATCTCGAACGCATACTGATGCTGCGAGAGAAATAGGCCGGCATTGGAGCGTTGGATGTTCACGCCGAGGAAGTGTTGTAGATCGCCGAGGTTAGTCATGGTGAACTCGTGATGCAGCGAGGCGATGACAGAGCACATAAGGCTAGAGGAGCTTGCCATCAGGATTATGTCATCCACGTATAGCATAGCAGCAGATAGGCAGTGGCGAGTCGCGATGGAGGATGAAGTGCGAGCTATCGCTCCTGGAGGCTGTGAAGCCGAGCGCAAGGAGATGCATGGTGAAGCGAGCAAGCCACACGTCGGGCGCCTGCTTGAGGCCGTAGAGGGAGCGCCGGAATTGGTCGGGGCGGTTCGTGTCGATGAAGCTGGCGGATTGGGCGCTATAGACGATCTCGTCTAGACTCCACGTCGAGTTGATGGATCGGCCATTAGCTGGTGACCACGAGGCTGAGGACGACCCGAATCGTGGACGCCTTGACGATGGGCTTAAGGTCTCGGAGTAGTACACGCCCTTGCGTTGCGTGAAGCCTTGAAGAACCCAACGCGCTTTGTGATGAGCAGGGGAGTCGTCGGAGTTGAACTTGTGCCTGTAAATCCACTTGCCGCTCACAACATTTACACATGTAGGTCGAGGCACCAAAAACCACATATTATTCTGTAACAGTGCATTATACTCCACGCATGGCAAAATACCAGTTTGGATCTTTAAGGGCGGAGTGATAGGAGGCAGATATGGGAGAGATAGACGTTGTGGCGAGGTCAAATGGCTCTTTAGGAAGGGAAAAACCTGTTTTTCCGCGGGTGCGCATGCTATGACTATTTTGAGGGGAAATAGGGGTGGCTCTGGGAGGGATAAGAGGGACACGCGTCAGGTCGCTGGAGGTAGGAAAAGGAAATGGGGGATGGCGTGGGGCCTCGGTGTGTCGGCTGCATGGGGGGGATGCCTTGTAGAACCATGTGGCGGAAGGGGAGGGGAGATGCGGGCGTAGTGCGCGTGAGTGGGGTCTGTGGTGCGGAGTGATGGGCGGGAACATGAGAATCTGGCAAGGGACGCACACGATTCGAGGAGCTGACAGGCGTAGGAGGGTTGGCAGTCGAGCAGATTATGAGTTGCGTTCTCTCTATGTACGAGGCGAAGGGCTACGTTGACCGCTTCTCCAAGCCCCGGGAATAGGACGCCGCATGGCGCCACGCCGACGTCACCATCCTCCTATGGATATACGACTCCATCTCTGACGGCCTCTGATGTCATCAAGTCACATGATAACACCGGCTTCCGCGCCTGGAGCCAGCTGAACTCCTACGACCACAAACCTAGCTGCACGATCCATATCGGCGTCGAATTCGACAACACCACCCAAGGCGATCTGCACATCGGCAAATACTATCGTCGGCTCAAGGCCCTGGCCAACGCCCTCTGTGACGTCGACGAGCCGGTGACCGGTCTTACACCGACTCTCCAGATGATATACGGCCTCTCGCGCTGCTTCTAGATTATGGCCTCTATCCTGCCAATGCAGGCGCTCTTCCCCACCTTCATCCAGGCGCGCTCGCGTCTCCTACTGGAGGAGATCGCCCGTGATCGCATCGAGGGCACCTATGCACTCATCGATAACTCCAATGGCGGTGGCTCCTCTAGTGGTGCCTTTGCTGATTGGGGCTCCCGCCGCCCCTCTGAGCGATTGTGGTCGGTCGTGACCGGCCATGGCTCCTCCTGCGGCGGTGGCTCCAACAACTGCTCCGTGGCCGCGGATGTGCTCTCGGCAACGGCAACGGCAACAGCGGCCATCCCCAGCAGCAATGAGGTGGTCAGAGCATGGGGTACTTTGCTCCCTGGAGTGCTCCCTTCCCGCCACCTGGTCATGCTATCTGATTCCCATCGAACGCCGCTGACGTCCTTAGGCCACGCCACTGCTCAAGCGTACCCGGTCTTCTACGCGCCTCCCAGCCGCCGTCTACACCATTGTGGGACAAACGTGGGACCATGCCAGCATGCTAAACGCCTCCACGAGCAACCTCTCGCTCTAGCAACCCGGCGCCCCGACGCCTCGTCTTACATCCCCAGGAACGCAGGTAACCTCATCAAAATTTACGATGTTTGAGTGTAGCATCTTCCTGACATCATAGCCGGTGACGGATCCTCTCTCCCTGTCTCTCATGTCGGCTACACCCATCTTCCACCCCGGCCCTTCCACCTTAATCAATTTTTAGTTTCTTCTAACATCATTTAGAATTCAATTTCCGTACACAAGTTTACTTACGATAATTCTTGTTCCATTGAATTTGATCCCGCTGGTTTTTCTGGAAGGACCTAACCACCTCGACGCTGCTCATGAGATCCAATATCCCCGGCCCACTATACCCGTTCTTCGGCTCCGGCGCCACCGCTCTCACGAGCGTTTCGATCGGGGACCTCTTGCACCGCCACCTCAGACGCCACACTATCTTCATAGCAATCTTTTATTTCCCCACATTGTAATAAACCCACACCATCTCCTCTGTGTGATGCTTGCCAAGTAGAGTGCCACACAAAGTTACCTTTTTTTGATTCGTTGTCATTTAGTCAGTTTTCTTTTCAATTGATTCATTGCGACTTATGGACATCTCCTGTAGCCAGCTTTTCCGGTTTTAAGTATTATCTCATAATAGTGAGGGCATGAAAGGCGCAAGGCAATGCCATGGTTGGAAAGAAAAGTGTGAAACACAACGTTAAGAAATTCACCACCATTGTCACTCTGCACACAATGAATGGGAACATGAAACTGAGTAAGAACATAATGGTACAAGTGAATGAGGGTGAGAGCGGTATTCGATTTGGTGCTCGATGGGACAGTCCATGTAAAATGTGTAAAACCATCCATTACTATGATATATTACTTAAAACCAGAAAAGCTGGCTATAGGAGATGTCCATAAGTCGCAATGAATCAACTGAAAACGAAATTGAGTAAATGACAGAGAATCTAGAAAAAGGTAACTTTGTGTGGTGCCCTACTTGGCAAGCATCACAGAGAGGAGATGGTGCGGGCGCTTTATTACAATGTGGGGAAATAAAAGATTGCAGCGAAGATAGCGTGGCATGGCGGAGTGTCCTAGATGGCGGTGCCAGAGGTCGCCGATGGAAACACCGGTGAGAGTGGTGGCGTCGGAGCCAAAGAATGGGTCTAGCGGGTTGGAGCTATTTGATCTCATGAGCAGCATCCGTGTGGCTAGGTCCTTCATAGAAAAACGGCAGGATCAAATTCAATGGGACAAGAATTATCATAAGGCCTAGTTCTTTTGACAACTTATGGCATAAGCTACTCCCTCCCTAGCTTATTCCAGAAGCCGATCCTAAATTTTTTTAGGGCTTCTAAACTAGTTAATGGTTAATTAGTTAGAAGCCCCATGTGGAAGGAGCAACTTATTTTGGCAGCCACCAAAAGAACTGGGCCTAAGTAAACTTGCATATGGAAATAAATTTCTTAATGATGTTAGAAGAAACGAAAACATGATTAAGGTGGAACATGGGTGTAGCCAACATGAGAGACGCAGAGAGGATTCGTTGCCGACCACGATGTGAGGAAGATGTGTACTGAAACATAACAAATTTTGGTGAGCTTACCTGTGTTCCCCGAGATGTGAGACAAGGCGCTGGTGTCGAGGTACCAATCGGTGCCGCCGGGTTGGTGGAGCGAGAGGTTGCTCATGGAGGCGTTCAACTTGTTGGCTTGGTCCCACGATGGTGTAGATGACGGCTGGGGAGGCACGTACGACGTTGACTAGGGGGCTGGGTAGAAGACTGGGTACGCTTGAGAATGGGTGCCGGGGCGTGGCCTGAGGACGCCGGCGACGTTCTGTGGGAACCAGGTGGAGGGAAGGGAGCACTCCACAGTGCAAAGTACCCCATCCAGGGTGTTTGACCACCTTGCTGCTGCTTTTGGGGACAACCCCCGTGGCCGTCGCCGCTGGACCAGCCACGATCGCACGGAGAGGCGGGAGGAGCTCGGTCAGCAGAGGCACAGCTAGAGTTGCCGTTGATGCCAATGATGAGCGCGAAGGTGCCCTCGGTGCGGTTGCCGGCGTCAAGGCGATCTCCTCCAGCAAGAGACGTGAGCGCGCTTGTATGAAGGTGAGTAACGGGACCTGCATTGGCAGGACAGGGGCCACAATCTGGAATCGGCGCGAGAGGTCGCGGATCATCTAGAGAGTCAGGGAGTGGTCGGTCACCGGCTCGTCGACTTAACCAAGGGCGTTGGCCAGGGCCTTGAGCCAGCGGCAGTATTCGCCGCGCAGATCATCTTGGGTGGTGTTGCAGAACTCGGTGCCATGATCGCGTAGCCAGGTTGGTTGGCGTAGAAGAAGTTCAGTTGGCTCCTGACATGGAAGGCGGTGTTGTCCGGCGACTTGATGACATCATAGAAGTTGTCGGAGATGGATCCGTATATCCAGAGGATGATCGTGACGTCCGTGTGGCGCCATGCAACGTCCTGTTCCAGGGGCTTGGAGAAGCGGTGAACGTGGCCCTCGGCCAGTCTGCCTCGTACATAGAGAGAACGCACCTCATAATCTGTCGCCATTTGGAGAAATTGTTGGCGGCGAGATCCAGCTTGAAGTCGAGGAAGTGCCCGATCTTCAGTTGCTGCATGGAGGGCGGGCTGGAGTACGAGGCGCCGGGCGTGAGCGGAGCACGCTGGTCGATCGGCAGGGTGATAACGTAGGAGGGTGCCGTGGCTGGTGTGGCGGAGCCAACAGGGAGCTGTAGTCCAGTGGAGAGTGGGGCGGAAGGAGTGGGAGCGCCGCTGAAGGGCAGGGAAACAGTGGTTGGCGGCGCAGAAGACATGATGAGGTCAGGGGAGGGAACTCGCGCTGTTACCAAGTTGGAGAACTTGTAGGAGATTGTATTCACAGCTCAGTGCATATATACACGCCGAAGCACACAACGGCAGGTTAGGTTGTTACAACAGAATCCGTTATACAGACGGAATCTTGGGACTCATGCGTGGTGACCGCGTGCGTGACGCAGGAAGTGGTCGTTCAGGTGGAGCTTTAGAGGTGGCAGACGACTTGTTCCAACATATGTATACCAGATAAAATATATTCCAGTGCTTCTGTTTGAACTTTGTTCCTCTGGGCAAGTAAGCCACGCTGCAAGTGGGACAGTAAGCGGGAGGCCTGCCCCCGCCCCACATATGCCGCGTAAGGCCTTGTACAATGCTAGGTGCTTAGGGAGGTGCAGAGAAAAATAAACCTGGTTTTTCTGAAGCACGTGCCTATGTCTACAGGAGAGATGCCTAATTAAGCATCTACCCTCTACAAATAAGCACCGGTGCTTAAAGAAACACTGGTTTATTTCTTTGGGCATCTCCCTTAAGCACCTTGCATTGTGTACAAGGCCTAAGTTAAGTGGGTTGCCTGTCAAGCCCATATATTATTAAGTGGGATATGTGGGTTAATTGGGATACCACTAAACTTATACTCATTTATTCTGATGTAATACTAAAACAGTGATTCATTACACAACACGATGGTACTGATTCATTCCACTGCTAGTGCTGGATGGATTTTTCAGTTGGATGGATTGTCGTATTGCTGTGCAACTTCCTCTAGCATCACATTGCAAGCCCAATGATTCTTGTGCCTGGAGAACACAAAAGAAAACCCGATGTTATTGTTGCTTAATGCCATTCATCATCCGGCCGGACAGAAAACACACTACTCACGTCGTCCCTTCCCAGGGCGACGCAAGGGCTCATCTTCAAACGCTAAGCGCCGCTACCCCCTTCCCTCCCCTCCCCGTGCTGCCGTCGGAGGACTCCGCCGGGCGAAGCCCATGCGGCGACGACGAGGGTTCTTCTCGTGGCTCCCCAAGGTCTGCGGGCGGCGGACCTCGGCGGTGGTCGACGGTGCCCTGGTTGACAAATAAAGTGATCTTCATTCCCTCTACGAAATAAGGTCAAATAATAAGAGAATGCTTTACTAATTACCATGCTAATTGCCTGAGCTTGAGTACCACAAATGTGAAGTTTTGACTTTCTTATCCTAACGGATAGTGTGAAAACTTGAAATTGTTTCAAAACCTACCTGAAACTTTCTTGCTCTGGACACGTAGTCTTAGGGCCTGTTTGGGACTGCTCCGCTTCACCAAAATCAGTTTCACTTCACCAAATCCACTTTGGAGCAGTTTCATACAGAAGTTGTAGCACTACCAAAGAGAATGTTTGGCTACCATCTAGCTCCAGCTTCAAGAATGGGAAATTTGGTGGAAAGGATCTATTTGATTGGATGAGGGGGGAGAAATGAAGGGGTATCCACTTACTGGTGGCAGTGGTGGGTAATTTCCCCCCAACTCCCGCTTCTAGAGTTTTTTGGAGCACCCCCTGAAGAGCTTCATAAAAAACTGGGAGTTGTGCCCCAGATTCTAGTTTTTTTGCGGAGCGGCATATCGCGGAGCTACCCCGTTTGGCTTGTGTTTTCTGGAGCAGAGCTGAATTTTAAGGAGTAGAACAGTCCCAAACAGGCTCTTAGTACATGGTACATCGGCTGTCGTTCAGAAAAGAGATCTCTTCAGAAAACAAATACTACTAGAGTACTCTGAACAGTACTACTTCAGCTAGTACATACATAGGCAGGCTGTTGCTGGATGGTTCCAAAAAATCCTAGATAAAACCAAAACAACATATCCTTTTTCAGTTGCAGCTAGCAGAATGTGTTGTCTAGCTAGTCACATACTCACATCTGGACATCATTTCATTACCTTACACTTGTTACACTCTTCATATACCATACTAGCTATTGCTAGCCATTACATGCTGCACCAACCTTCACACTACCTTCAGTTCAATCAGTTAGGTTCCTATGCCAAGTGACAAATAGAGACTGATAGGTAGGTGGCATGAAAATGCAAGTGTACGAGGAGGAATCACCAGTCCACCATGGTAGTAAGATGGTAAATTCTCTGTGTCAGAGTGAGAACGAGATGTGCGTAGAGGTTGGGCAATAGAGGAGAAGAGGAGCAGGCAGAGGTGGTGGTGGTGGGTGTTGAGGTAGGACTTCTCGCAGCAATCGGAGGTGGGGTAGAGCTCCTGCATCACCATGGCGACAGCGTGTCAACAACATAACCGGCCGGATCCACGAGCAGAGCAGAGGTGCGTGGGATCTGGGGGATGCACCTGCAGGGCCTTGACGAAGCTCCTGCTGCGCTCTGTGGAGGCCTCGTCGAGGGTGGCCGCCCCAGCCCCCCCCCCCCCCCCCCCCCCCCCCTGCGGCTCCGCTGCCGGCGCACCTGCTGCTGTTGCATTCTCCGATAAGCTCGATGCGCAGATGTGGTTTTTGTGGGACAGCCCACATAAGTTCAACGCGGTGCCACGGACGTCCACGAACAAGTTTTATGCGGCTTGGCCGTGGGCGCCGTTGACAGCCCACGTCCACCTGTAGTCTGAAGTTGAAGACTTGAAGTTATCTTATGGATTTAAACTCAACTTGTGTATTTCATAAGAATTCCATGTTATAGTGGTAACCATTGTTTTGTGACTGTACAATTGGACTACAGAATGTTAACTCTACAAACTTGGAGAAGAACACGCCTCTCCACTGGGCATGCCTCAATGGACATATAGAGGTAATTCAGTTGCCTTACTATTCTAATAGTGGTTTTCATGTACCGATCTAAATACATAATGACACCGATGCTTATAAAAAACAACCTACCCAGGTAATCAAGGCTTTGATATGTGCTGGGGCTATCGTAAGTGCACTGAACAGGTATGTTAAAATGTAAATGACTGCACGAGAAGAGTGGCAGTTTAATTGCGAAATACATTCTGCAGGATGTTAGATCTTCTTCTTAGTGGTGTATGTGTTATAAAGGCATGATTTGGTATTCTGCAGCCATGAGAAAACCCCTATGGATGAGGCAGTGACCCTTGGAAAGATGGAGGTGATCGATGCAATCGGTGCAGCAGTGGCTCAGGCAGAGCTCGATGGTGTTACTGTCTCCTAAGCAGACTCGATATTCTCCTTGTGCGACGGATGACCTGCCACCCCGTTCTTGTCTTTTTTTCTTCCGGTCTGTGTCGCTTAAGATGCTGATATGCTAGTATGTGGGGAATTAGGATGTGTTGAGCTAAGAGTTAACTGTCATCTGTGTCTGCAATCACCTGTTAGTGTCAAATGTCCTGAAAGTCTGGCTGCTGACTATGTGTGCACCAGTCAGATGTAATATCTTATTCTATAAGGTTGCAAGTGTCTTGTAAGGCCATCGACTTGTGCTGCTGAACTAATTCCTTTCTCGTGCAATCTCCTAGATAGGTCCCTGTGTTTACAGTTTACAGCGAGCTGACATTTGCATTTATGGTTTCTTGTGTTGGTGTTGATCCCTGTGTCAGTTATCAACTTATCCGTATGTTTCTGATGTTATTATGTATACTTGTGTTGCTTTTTGAGTTGCAAAAACTGAATCCATGAACTGTATGGCACGATATGTCCCTGTTGACTTTGCTCAGCTGGCCTTACATCTGGGCCATGTATCTGAATCATGTTTGGGCCCCTCAAAGCAACAGGATAGAGCCCAGTGCATAGAAAACTCAAGACACCACCCAGAAAGATCATGGCAGTCCACGAGGCTAAAATACCAGTCATGGATGGTTGGCCCATTTCTTTGTCAAAATTCAACCTCCAAAGAAAAAGGCAGATCCTTCGGACTGTGTGCTCACTCTCACTTTGTCAAATTCAGGTCGCTGTAGACTACTCCTATATAGCTACACTACACCCGTTCTCACTCTCACTTTGTCAAAATCCAGGAGGCACTTGCGTCAGGCGTGTTTTGCCAGAGACGGACGCACCACGCACCAACCGGGTCAAGTGTTTAGGTCGCTCTCTTGATCTGTTCGGTCAACCAAGGAGACGATGAGGAGGAAGGAGAGCTTCTGACGGAAGAAACTTATTAACGAGGGACGACAGGGCAGACGAAGACATGCCCGTCGCCCGTCGGCACTGTGAATCGACGTTCGTAATAAAGGTCAAGGGCTCACGGCAGGGATCCCGTCGCTTGCCTCGCTGCCTCGGTTACTTCCGGACACGAACGAGACGGCGAAGGGGGTAATCACACAATCAATGCCGCGGGTGGCCCGTGATGCAGTCGTCGGTCGGTCGAGCCACACCATGACCATGTCACGTAGGAACACGCCGCCCGGCGGCAACGGCGCCGCCCCGACGCCAGGCGCAGCGCCTGATCGGTCGGTTTTCGTCGTAAATGCGCGATGTGGCAGTGGCACCGCGGAGGTCGACGCAGTCGGCTGCTTGACGTCCTCCGTTCATTTCTCACTACGTACGGCTGTATGTATGTAGCAGTACATGGACACGTAGCGCGGCAGGCGGCAGCAAAGCAGTTACTACTCTGCTGATCTGCAACTGCTTTGACGTTTCTCTCCTCGGATCGCTGCTGATCACCAGGGCAGAGCGCTGCTGGGGCCTGAGGGCACACGTACTTGGGCGCAGTGATATAGAGTATGTGCCTGCCACCCCATGACGCACGTACGTACGAGCCGCTCCCAAGGCAGCGTACTCCGCCGTGCCCGTGCGGCACATGCAGCATGCTACTACAGTACGTGTCAGGCGACACGTGCACGTTCCAGGCGCATGCAGGGGTACGGCGAGGCCGGCACGGTGACCCGATCTCGTGGCCAGTGCCGTGTTGACTTGGCGTCCACCCGTCCGGCCATTGCGACTGTAGTACAGGCAAAGCGGCGACGCCATTCCAGCAAACGCACGCGCCGTGTCTCTTGTGTTTGTCTCCTGAGGAGGGAGAACGAGAGAGAAACCTAATTCACGTATGTTTCGCTAGTTATTTTCGTTCTGACAGTGATGGTTATCTGATGTCTGTTAATTGTCCTGCTACTATTTAGGAACCTAGGATTATTCCTTAAGCTTTACAGAGTTAGTGGCTATCTAATTATGTTGTCACTGCCTGCCATATGCGCCTTCGTTCTGTACAGAGACGGCCTGCTTCGGCCAGAATTGATTACACTTGCCAAGCTAACTAACCAGCTGCTCCTGCGCACGGCTCTAATTTGTAGGCTGCTCTTTCGGTAGTGTGCGTGCATGTGTCACACACAGTGTCAGTGCTCACTAGACAGAGCTTTGCAGGAGGAAAGCCTTCCCCCAACTTCGATTCCAAGAGCGCAATCAGTGCAACTTCCTGAGATGATTAGCACTGCAAAACTCGCTGCATGTAAATACACGCTTTCATGGTGGTCTACTACAAATTTAAGCACGTACGCCGCATGCATGTACGTACTCTTCAAAACGTTCACGCGCAAGAACGGGGCTGACGCATGCTTAATTGGATCTGCGTGCAAGCTCGTGCCAGTGCACTGTGTGTGGTGAGACCGTGAGGCGGAGGGGGACATAATCTGCATGCCGCGCTTCATTTCGCGCGTTTATATCGAGTTAATTGCACGTTGGTACCACATTCCGAGCAGTGTTTGCGGATTGGTACCAGTTTTGTTATTTTTACGTGTCAGTACCAAGTTTCGGGCAAGACGTTGCAAATCGGGCTAATCTCTGTATTTCGACGTATTGACGTTGTAACTGACTGCCCGGGCCCGCATGTCAGCTGCCACGCTGGCGAATCGCGCTGCGCTCCGGCTCGAACCGGTTCTGGCTCCCTCCCCGCCGCCCGGGCAGTCAGTTCTTCCTCTCCTTCCTCTCCTTCCTCCTCGCTCCTGGCTCCCTCCCCGCCGCGCGCGTCGCCGCCCGCAGTACCGCCGCCCCGGACCGCCGCCGCCATGGTTTTGGAAGACGAAAGCAATGGCGACACGTCTAGCTTGCCGTACCTGCACTCGACCTCATCCACCGACGGGCTTAACCAGGTCAGTTCACACTCGTTCACTTGAGCTAGGTTTAGGGTTAGGGTTTCAGAATTGGGGCTTTTTGATTTGGGTGATTTAGCTGGGTTTTGATTTGGGCATTTTGTTTGTACGAGCTTGTGCAGGTCCCTTTCAGCCTTGAAGATCCCGATTACAAGGGGCTTGAGCTGGATCTGATGGTCTTCTGTGAGAAGCACGACAAGGCATCGGAGAGGCTTGTTGCCTTTGAAGGAACAGACACAGGAAGAAGGTTCTTAGCATGTGCAGAGCCGGTATGATCCATTCATTGTTCACTGGCAAAGGATCTATGGCTGTATGGTTAGGTTTTCGGAAAGGGTCACATTGGTACAGGCTTGTTTATTTATGGATCATCCATTGTTGGCTTGACAGTATGTAGTGCATATGGTCTTGTAGTGATGCAAAACGTTTAGTTCATGGTAGTTATATTTTGTAGTGTATATGGTCTTGTTCTGATGCTAGATATTTTGCTTGACACCATCTAGTGCATATGCTTTTGCAGTAGGAGTTGCTTACCAACAAAGTGTTGAATAATGAACAATTTAGGTCACAATTTAGCTTGAGTAGTTAAAATGTAGTGCATATGCTTTTGCAGTTGAAGCTGATTACCAACATACTGTTGAATGATGAACATGGAGTATGTAGTGCATATTCTTTAGCAGTTGAACAATTTTGCAGTTGGAGCTTGCTCTTGTTTTGTAGCTGAGTACCAAAATGTAGTTCAAATCTTTCGCTGAATGGTGCTGTAATTTTGGGATGCACATGCTGTTATTTTGTGGGTAGGTACAATTACCAATTTAGCTAGGGTACTCTTACCAAACTATGGTTTAAACTAATTGATGCATTTGTTATTACCAATGTAGGTAGGGTACTGTTAATTTGCAATGCTCTTGCTCTTCTTCTCTATTTACCTGGGGGATGAACTCACTTGCTGTTGTTGCTCTTTCTGCAGGAAGGGCATAATTGTGGGTTTGTTGAATGGGTTGATCACCAGTGGCCCCCAACAATGCAGAATGCATTGTTGAAGCTGTGGGCAATGGTTGAAGATAGCAAGAGTGCTAGGGTGAATGATAATCTTGAAAGTGCTTTAGCTATTCACCATCTGACAGAAGAGAAGAACAAGCTGGAGGCCAACTATGACAAGTTAGTCCAAGATGTGCAGGAACTTATGAACTTCCAGGAGGAAAGGGTGCTGGATTTCAGTTATCTGCAGTCTAACCTTACATATCAGCAGCAATGCAGAAGTGAACTGGTGGCTGATATGAAGGCAGAGATGGCAAAGAAAGATGCAGAGACCCAGAAGCTTAATCAGAAGTATGAACTCCTGGTTAACCTGACGAGTGCTCAAGCAACTGTCATCCAGAACATGAAGTTGAAGAATATGAAAGAGAAGGAATTGCTGAGTGAAGGTAGGATGAAATTGGAGTCTCAGAATGCAGAGCTCACAAAGTCTGAGGAGAAGCTCACCCAGGAGAAGCTAGAGTTGAAGCTTCAGGTTGCTGATCTGCATAAGGGAAAGGAAAAGCATAGTGAAGAGAAGGGCCAGCTAGAGCTTCAGATTGCTGAGCTCATGAAGGGAGAGGAGAAGCTCAAGCAGATGATCAAGGGGATCCAGGCCATCTTAGAGAACTGAACAAGATGAATATGAGATTAGTGGGCATTGCTAATCTTTTGGGAAGGATGGTTGTGTAATGACCTAGTAACTTAGAATTATGGTTGTGTAGTGTATGGTTGTACTAATTGTGAACTCTGGCTGTGTATGTATGTAGCAGTTATGCTATTCATCCTTTTGTGAGCAAAGGATGAAGTATCCATTTCAACTCCACTATGTATTGTGAACAATGGTTGTGTATGCCTAAAATATGTTGAACTCCACTAAGTATTGTGTGCTATGATTGCTATACTAAAAATTATGAGATATCATGCATTGGAAGATGGATCAGATATAGTAGATGCTTATGTTATAGTGCCTCAATATTATGTTGATTATGGGATTAGTTGTTTATAGTGCCTCAATATTACGTTGATTATTGGTTTTGGTGGTTCCGTCGACCCCGATCCACCATATACCCTAAAGACTAGGTTTTGGTGGTTCGGTCGACCCCGATTCACCATTAACCCTAATGAGACTAGGTTTTGGTGGTTCCGTCGACCCCGAGCCACCATAAACCCTAAGGACTAGGTTTTGGTGTTTCCGTCGACCCGAGCCACCATTAACCCTAAAGACTAGGTTAGCGTGGTTCCGTCGACCACGATCCACCATAAACCCTAAAGACTAGGTTTTGGTGGTTTGGTCGACCCCGATTCACCATAAACCCTAAACACTAGGTTTTGTTGGTTCCATCGACCCCGATCCACCATAAACCCTAAGGACTAGGTTTTGGTGTTTCCGTCGACCCGAGCCACCATTAACCCTAAAGACTAGGTTAGTGTGGTTCCGTCGACCACGATCCACCATAAACCCTAAAGACTAGGTTTTGGTGGTTCGGTCGACCCCGATTCACCATAAACCCTAAACACTAGGTTTTGTTGGTTCTGTCGACCCCGAGCCACCATTAACCCTAAAGACTAGGTTAGCATGGTCTCGTCGACCCCGAGCCACCATTAACCCTAAAGACTAGGTTTTGGTGGTTCCGTCGACCCTGATTCACCATAAACCCTAAAGACTAGGTTAGCGTGTTTCCGTCGACCCTGAGACACCATTAACCCTAAAGACTAGGTTAGCGTGGTTCCGTCGACCCCAATTCACCATAAACCTAAAGACTAGGTTTTGGTGGTTCCGTCGACCCCGATTCACCATAAACCCTAAACACTAGGTTATCGTGTTTCCGTCGACCTGAGCCACCATTAACCCTAAACACTAGGTTAGCGTGGTTCCGTCGACCCCGATCCACCATAAACCCTAAAGACTAGGTTTTGGTGGTTCGGTCGACCCCGATTCACCATAAACCCTAAACACTAGGTTTTGTTGGTTTCGTCGACCCCGAGCCACCATTAACCCTAAAGACTAGGTTAGCGTGGTTCCGTCGATCCCGAGCCACCATTAACCCTAAAGACTAGGTTTTGGTGGTTCCGTCGACCCCGATTCACCATAAACCCTAAAGACTAGGTTAGCGTGTTTCCGTCGACCCCGAGACACCATTAACCCTAAAGACTAGGTTAGCGTGGTTCCGTCGACCCCGATGACATTAATCTTTCAACATATCAAGCATTATATATCCATCCAGCAGTGCCATCAATCCATGAACAGAATCCCCAACAGAACCATCAAGTTATCCATCAAGAGAACCATAAACAAACCATCAAGTAGACTTAGCAGTGGCATCAAACCAAAATAAAACACATTGTAGCATCAGCAGAAGTTGCTGCAGTGGCATCAAACCAAAATAAAACACATTGTAGCATCAACAGAAGTTTACATGGCACATCATGCCATTCAGTGGTTTCCACTAGCTGTGAAAAATGCCATCCAGCCAGTGTGTGTACCATCACTAGGTGGAGGAGCACTAGAAGTTGAGGCAGCATACTGCCTTGGGGCAGAGAATGGCCTTGAAGTAGCTACAACACCTCTCCCAGCAGCACCTGTTGCATATCTTGAAGATTGAGCGACAGTATCACCTCTTGCAGAAGATGCTCTTCCAGTTCCTCTTCCACCAGCAGCCCTTCTTCCACCACCTCTACCAGCACCACTTCCAGATCTTCCTTCACCACCTCTTCTAATAGCACTTCCAGATCTTGCTCCAGCAGGAAGAGCTCTTGGTGTTGGAGGAGAAGCATGAGAAGCTCTAGGTGTTGGTGTAGGAGCTCTAGGTGTTGGTGCAGGAGCTCTTGGTGTTGCTGTAGGAGCTCTTGGTGTTGCTGTAGGAGCAACACCTCTTGCTTGTGAATTCCTTGCAGCAGGCTTGGAAAACAATTCAAAGGAAAAACAGTTAATAATACTACAAGTAAGAAATGTACAAGGGAAAAAGTAATTTACAAAAACATCAAAATGAAGTAGTAGTTCAAAGGGAATTACCACATGTTTGTTCTTTCTCAAGGCCAACTCAGGTTTCAACTGTTTCAGGCAGCTTGTGTATCTATGCCCTTGTAATCCACAATTACTACAAGTTATAGTCCCCATTCTTGAAGTGACCTTTGGCTTTGGAACTTCAAATTTTCCCTTGATCCTCTTCTCTTTCCTTCTTCATTTCTTCACTTTAAATGTAGGTGGTTCTATGTCTGGACCCGAGGTCTTTGTCCAATCATGCTCACCAGGAACTGGATATATCATTGGTTCATATGCAGCTAAGTACAATGGTTTCTTGAAGAATTTATTGACATAGTCCTCTGGAAACCTTTTTCCCTTGTTAATTGCTGAGATGGCATGGTTGCATGGGATGCCAGTGAGGTCCCACTTTCTGCAACCACAAGTGTGAAGTTCCAAATTCACAGCATGTGTTTGCTGCCCACTAGTAACTTGCCATAGGTTAACACCTGCTTGAATATGTTTGCAGTACTTGGCCCTTTCCTTTTCAGTCTCTAACTTTTCTGCATAATGTGGTGTGATCACCCATCTAGCTGCCTTTCCACTCTCTCTATTCCTGTGTCACCTAACCATCTGCTTATCATTTATGCCATCACACATTGTCCTTATAGGTTTTTTCCTAACATCTAGGATGTACTTGTTAAAAACCTCAGACAAATTGTTAACTACCAAGCCAGTCTTGCAGTTTGTGTCAAATGCATGCCTAGCCCATGTTTTCTTGGGTATTGCACTCAGCCACTCCCAAGCTTCCTCACTCTCAGCTTTGAGATCATCCATTACAATATTAAATTTGTGTTCATTATAGGCATAACTGGCATTATCCATGCACTTCTTAAGATCTTCCTCCCTAAACCCAGCATTTTGGAAGTTTGCATATATGTGTCTTAGGCAGAATCTTTGGTGGCAGTTAGGAAATACTGCATTCACTGCATATAGTAGCCCCTGGTGCACCCAATTAACAAGCTAAGCTATCGTGTAATAGATATATGCAACAAAGAATGGAAGATGCATTCACATACCTTCTGTCTATCAGACATTATAGTATATGGACCAAACTGTCCAACTTCTCCTCCTAGACAGATTTTTAGTTGGTGTAAAAACCAGCACCAGTTAGCTTTGTCCTCTTGTCCAACAATGCCAAATGCAAGTGGGTAGATGTTGTTATTTCCATCTCTACCAGTGGCAGCAAGGATTTGTGCACCAGTTGTTAGTTTAATAAAACATCCATCAACACCTAAAAGAGCAAGTAAAGAGAACATTCAAAACAGATAAGTATCAAATCCATTTATAAGTGCAATCAATTGAAAATAACATCTAAGTACTAGTTCAAGCTGAAGGAACTAACCAATGAATGGTCTACAGTCCTTGAGAAACCCCTCCCTTGAACCATTCTTGCAGTAAAACATGGCATGGAATCTTGGTCCTGGATGTGGAATTTTCTCAGTTGGTGTTGGAGTTACTGTAGTGACTACAACTCTGCTCCCAGGGTTAGTATCCATGACAGTCTGTGCATAATCTCTGAGCCTTGGGTATTGCTTCCTATGATCTCCCAAAACAGCCTCAACAACTATGTTTTTTGCCCTATATGCCATGGCATGGGGCACATCCACTCCATACTTTTCCATGCAAGCATCTATCATAGTATGGATGCTAGTACTGACATCTGATCTGAACAGTGGCTCATACTGCTTTGCAAGCCACTTGGCACTTACCCTGGTTGACTCTGTAGTACTAGGGCAAGTGTGTTGTAGTCTCATCTTCTTAATTGCAAATGTTTTTTCACCTTTTATAACAGCTGCCACAATACAAAATTTGCAATGTTCTGCTTTGCAATGCACAATGATCCTCTCATCTGAGTTCCTGTGATACTTGAAGTCTCTAGCCTGAGTGATGTGCAAGCTCAACAAAGCTTCTCTAAATTGATGTTGATCCCTGAAACACATATGCAGTTGTAATTGCCGGTGTGGTTGCTCCAATTGCTCATTGTAATATACTCTGGGTGGCCTCTTCTTTGCCCTACTCTTCCTTTTTTGAGGTAGCACAAATGCTAGTGGTTGATACCCATCATCTTCACTGTCCTTTAGTAAACCTTCCTCTTCTTCATCTGATGAGGGTTTCCAATCAGGTTGCACTTCTTCTAAAACACTGTTATGTGACCTTGTTGTTGGTCCTCTCCTAACTGGCAGCTTCTGCTTCTTCTTTGCTGCCAAAGATATAGCTTCTTCTTCTTCTGAAACAACTGTATCACCCTCATCCAGCTCAAGTAAATCCTCAACCTCTGTGTCACCCTCATAATGCAGCATTTCCCCTTCTGATTCTTCATCCTCTGTTTCTCCCTCTTCTAGATCTTGTAGTTCTTGCTCTCTCTGTCTCCTTCCCTCTTGCATCTCTATATCTTCAACAGGCCTCAATTCCTCTTCAGAAACAAATGAGTCTACATTACTGCCATCATAGCCCTCCTGTTCTTCTTCCATAACAGCTTTCAACTTTGGATTAAAAAAATTCCTACTTTCTTGTGTTAAAACTTGAGGAAACACAGCTACACTTGAGGAGCTACTCTGGCTTTCAAAAACCACACCTTGCTGATCAACAGCATAAACAGGAGGCTCTCTCAAGTCATAAACAACAGGTTCAGAATACACAACTGGAGCTAATTGCTGACTCTCTACTACACTGCCAGGAGGTGGACTAGCCCTAACTAACAAATTAAGCACCAAACTGTGCTGATTCTCCCCCTTAATCAACTGCAATTTAACATTATTTTCAACCAAGTCTAGGCCCTGCTCCCCTAGAGTCTCCATGTAATACAATGAATCATAGATAGTAAAACCCTGGGTTTCCATCAGTGCAATAAGATTCAGATATGTCACATCTGAGCTGGATAGCTTCCTCTCTAAAGTTTCCTGAGCATCAAAATGCATCCTAACATTCCAAATGTCTTCATACAAACTACAAATCATAGCCAATTTAAACTAATCAGTATAACCTACCTGGGTCTACAATTTTAGTTAACAGAAGATGATGAACAATTAACCAATTAAAACTATTCAGTAAACCCTACCCTAGTCCACAGTTTCACTAAACAGAAAATTCCAACAAATTATAGCTGAATGCACTAACTGAATGCCAAATTTCAGTTAACAGAAAATTCCAACAAATTATAGCAGAATGCACTAACTGAATGCCAAATTGGTTTCACATTTCAGTTAACAGAAAATTCTAATCCCCAATTTAAAATGAAACATACCCTAACCCTAATCCCCAAATCCAACAAATTATGGTCCCCAATTTCAGTTTACATAGGCAACAAGCAACTAACCCTAACCCTAATCCCCATTATCGGCTAACATTGAAGGGATATTTGACCAAATCTATAACAACAGAGAAGGAAAACAGATGAAATTCTTACAGTACGCCGCCGGCTCCATGTGTCCAATGATGGCTACTGCTAGGGTTCGCCACCCATAGCTGGGCCAGACGTACCCGCTGCTCCATGGAGACTGCTGGCTCCATGAACTCGTCCTCGTCCTCGTCCTCGCTGGAGTAGGTGGAGCTTGAGTAGTCGTCGCCGCCGTCGAAACCTCCTGACGCAGCGCCGCCCGAGCGTCCACTGTTCCCGCCGCCATAGCCTCCGCCGCCGCTGCTACTGCCACCGGCCCCATTGCCCGGGGTCGCCGCCGCCATCGCCGCAGAGACACAAGGGGATGCTAGGGTTCGCGGCGGAGCTAGGGTTCGAGGGGGAGGAGAGTACTCGGGGGAGGGAGGAAGACGAGAGGAGAGGAGACGGGGGGGAGAGCACGGGGCGAACCGGTTCGAGCCGGACCGCAGCGCGATTCGCCAGCGTGGCAGCTGACATGCGGGCCCGGGCAGTCAGTTACAACGTCAATACGTCGAAATACAGAGATTAGCCCGATTTGCAACGTCTTGCCCGAAACTTGGTACTGACACGTAAAAATTACCAAAACTGGTACCAATCCGTAAACACTGCCCGAAATGTGATACCAACTTGCAATTAACTCGTTTATATCCTTGCTTAGCGAGGACCACAGACACGAGCGGAGCAACGGCGTAACTCCCCGTCGCACGGCGCCACGCGAGGGTGCACGGTGCAGGCGGCGACACGCACGCGGGCCCCGTCACGGGCAGCTCTAATAACTTCGTAGCAGCTCAACAATGGATGGAGTACGGAATATGAGTAACGTAGCAGCTGACATCGATCTCCTAGTAGCTACAGTCCCTACTACAAGATCCACGGGACAAGCTTAATGGAGGCCTTTAAGGAAGGAAGGAAGGAATCCAAGCCAGATAGTATCGATCACCCGCATGGCCACAGATACGTCGTACTCATACGGCTACTGCATGCATGCATGTATATATGTGTATATATGGGCATGTGCGTGTGCAGTACACGGCAGATACCACATAGGAGAGCTCATTTTCAGTAATAAGAGAACCAATAGTGCAAGATCTTACGGATACGTATGCGCTCTGGCTACGAACATAAATCAATTGTGACCACCATAGCTAGGAAAATCACGTACACAAGCGTGTGTATTTTGTACCGGTGCCTGGAAGTGGGCAAGAGCTAGCTGGGTCGACCGCGCCATTTGACGAAAGCTCTGGAGCCATAAGCATTCAGTTCTGCGACACGTACGTGCCGTGCGTAGTAAATAGTGCACGCGCGGGCCTTCGCCTTTCATCATTTACACGTCCGTGCACCTGCCGGCCTCCGAGTTATATATCACCGCCACCTTCATTCGACCGTCCTCCACCCTTTACCACAGTATCATTGCTAGCTTTCGCCTTTACCCAGCACCATAGCCATGCACTGCAACACCTCGTCCCCATCCCCCGGCCAACAGTAAAGGAGGTATGGCGGCCATGCATTTCCAAAGCTCGATCTGCACAGGAGTACGTATTTTTTTTTCCCATGCCCGGGAACAGGGCGCAGATTATACTACTCCTACTACAGGAGACAGGAGACAGTTGTTTTCAACGGCGCGTCACAAAGATCAAAAGTTTCAGTTCCCGAGAAGTCACTCCATACTACTGTGCAGACAAACGAGCAAGTTTACGAGCTGTTAAAAGGGAAAAGACACAAGTTTAGCTTGCGCGAAGGTTGGCGAGCAACGACGTTCATGTCGGGCGGTCGTTTCGTCCGAGTTAGGAACCGGACCGTGTCCCATCCTTGCCGCCCTGTTGACTGCACGACGTACGTGGGATCCCTAGTTAACAATGCCTACCATACGTGCCTGTCAAAAAACAAAACAAAAAACCTATCGAGATCACACTTCAGTGGCAGGAAAAAACGAGGTTCAGAGCAAAACAAAAGGCGGAGTCATTGTGTCTGCCTCCCTGTCATGTACTCCTCCCTACATTCTTTGCTTAATTATCGGGCTAATCTTGACACCACGGGGCCGGCCGGTCCGACGGGGTCGCCGCTACACGATAGACCATACTGTCAATGTCACCCCCATGAAGTGCCATGGATTATATTATATGGAAGAATCGAGTCGTAAAAGAAGTGCGGTCGTGCATTGAACACTAGAAAATCTAGAATGTGGTCGTTGTCGTGTCCAGGAATCGGATGCAGTCGGTTTCGTCATAAACATGCTTGCACGACTTGGGGAGGTGACTTGATCGTGCTATTTTTCTAAGCAAAGTGAGGTTCTCTTCCAGATTCTGTCCATAGGCTCAACTAAAGTAATCCATGGATCGAGATTTTGCTCGGCCAAACAGTTATTCTAGTGACAATGAGTAAATTCCAATTTTACCCTTAGTTGGGACATTGTGACAATGTTTATCTTTTGTTGTAACCTTGTGATGAATGTCATCCCATTTTATTATTTTCCCAGAATTTTTTTAGATGATTATTTCCCCAGAATTGGTAAGATAGATACTGTAGCATGGTCAACTAGGCGGCTCGTCTTAACTAGCATTTGACGCAAGAGCTGTGCGATGCAACTAGCCGTACCAATACGGCAAAATTGACTTTTTTTTTCCTCCCAAATAACTTGATAAATTTGAGGGAAGCTGACATTATTTTTAGGGAAGCTGGCATATATTCGGTAATGCCCGTAACAAGTACCCTACGAGTTATTTACCGAGTTACTACCTTTATTTCTAAATATAAGACGTTTTGACAGTTTAAATTTAGGAACAGACGGAATAGCTATCTTCTGATCCTAACAAGTGGATATAATTTCTCAGTTTCAGAAATAATAGAATGTGCTGAAAAGTTGTCAACATGTCACAGCAAAAGGTAAAATGTGACATCTATTTGCAGATAAGATGAGGGGTTATCACATTTTCACAATAATAACTTAATAAGTGCGCTATTTTACTTGAAAATGGTGCTCCCTTTCTTTTTCCCTCATGTCTGATTCAATATTTTTTGCTGCACTTTTTCTCGGAGGAACGCACGCCATATGTTGGAAGCTACCTAGGTAGAACTAGGGAGGATGTCAGCTGGGCCCTGAGCAAAATCCCAACAAGTGGGCCCCACAAGAGCAACCAACCAACAGAGGCAACGTCCGCTTAATCGCCCGTCTTTTAACGGGGATAGCATAGGTAGGGCAAGGACATCCACGATTAAGGAGACTGATGACCCAATCTTAATCGTTAACCCCAAAGTAAAGCGTGATTAAACTGCTAACCCCCATATCTTTTCTTTTGCCAAGTTGGTTACGATCGGCATGATGGCCCTAGATGAGCTCTGCTGGCCATTAGCCCGGCCACGTGGGGCCCCGCCAGCCACCACGGTGCACAATTGTAACACGCCCACCACCTCCTTTGCCTATATCACGCGTGATAAAACTAGACTAGAGTTAATTAGGCGATGGTGATGATGGTGAGAAGAAGTTAATGCTAACCGATCCCCAAGTGGGGAGATGTCATCACCCCTGGAATCTGGAAAGGAGAAGCAAAAAAAAAGTAATATACGTGGTGGGAAGTGGGAACATGATGCATGATCTGATGGCGTTCCTTCTGGCGAAGGACCACCGTCTCGTCAAGCGTGGATTTCTCTCCACTCCATTAGGATAAGCGTTCGTTGGGCTTTGAGAGTGTTGGAGACGCTCTGGAGCTAGGTTAGGGCATGGCCACTCTGGACGGTTGCCTCAGTCCTCCACGTCGGATTTGATTTGTGCTCCTCGCGCGTTGCGATGCTGTGATGTGGGTGGTGGCCTGGTGGTTTCGGCTGCGCGTCTAAGGTGTGAGCTATGGCGTCCTGCGTATGTATGTACGCGTATGATGCCTCTCTGGCCCTTGACCGTTTTTTTTTTTTTGCCCATTTTAAGAGTGTCTACCAAGTACTTGGTCGTCTTGGATTCTTCAAACTGTGAGTACACATATATGGTAACAGAAAACGTAGTCACCTACCAAAAACTGGTCCCAATTTGCACACAATTTACAAACAGAACCAAAGTTATTAGGGCCACTTAACCTTTTTGAATTGCCTGATCATACTACTTTTCAGGATCAATGTCTGTTTATACTATTGATTTTAACCTAGCCGTCACGATGGCATACTCATCCATCATTCGTGCATCCAGCCTAGCTTCGATTAGAGCATCTCCACCCGCCCCTCCAACAGGCCCCCCAAGGCCCCTTTTTTTCCGCCGGCGCAAAAAATTTCGCTCAGTCGCGCCCCCAGGAGCCCAAATTTCGCCGGTTAGAGCCGAAATTGGCGCCGGCCGACCCAGGCCGAACCCAGCGCGCTGGGGGGCGACCGGGGGCGTCGGGGGAAAGAAAAATGGCGCGAAAACAAACCACGCCAGATTCCCCCCCTGTGGGCCCGCCGAGTCAGCGACTGTGCTTCGTCGTCCTCATCGCCTCGCGGCTGGGAATCGGTTCCCCCCCACGCCAAAAATTCCGCCGGCGACGCCCCAAGAGGCGCTATTTTCCCCCGAAAAACGCCCTTGGGGGCCGAACGGCTGGAGATGCTCTTAGACAATGTGACCCGAGAGTCCTGCTACTCATTCTGACACGCCAAAGGTGCCAGGCGAGTGATGCGGGAGCCTGTGGCAACACATGGTCTGTCTCGAAACTCGTCCGGGAAAGCACTTCACTGTGATCGTGTGCCGTCCTTGCTCGAGATTTATTCACGCTAGTACTCCCTCTATTCCACAATGTAGTGCGCCCGTGCTTCCCGAGATCTAAGTTTGACCATAAAATTAAGCAACGAGACCGAGTGCGGCGAGAGCAAAAATTATACCACTGAATTCGCTATTTCGATACGAATTCAGTGGTATAATTTTTGCTCCCTCCGCAGTCGGTCTCGTTGGTTAAATTTATGGTCAAACTTAGATCTCGGAAAAAGCGGGCGCACTACATTGTGAAATGGAGGGAGTAGCTAGCAGCTGGGTCATGACCAGATCTAGCAACTGCCAAGAGCACGCAGCACGCTTTAGAGCCTTCCGCCATTGAAAGCTCTGCATGCTACTTCCAGTGATATATGCTCACGCATGACGCATCTATAGGCATTTCCAGCTGGGATTGACTTTTGCCCGTGCATGGCAATGCATAGCTACTAGGTAGTTGAATTATGACAGACACGTACGCCTTCACTGTCCTAATCCCTGATCGATCGTGCTAGGAGAATTAGCTGTTCACGTGCAAGCTCGTTATGGCTAATCGGCTATCTAGCTAGCTCTGGCTTCAGAACCATGCATGGTCCTGTCCCGGTGCCGACAGACACAAAGCTAAATTCTGGTAGAGCACAGTAGGCTGTCTACTCACGGTTGGACGCGCACACGCACGTACGTTATTATCCTCAAAGCAGTGCATGCATGAGTACAGGCGATCGAGAGGGCAATCTTTTGCCATGCTCCCTCCGTCTTTAAAAGAGTGTACTTTTAATTTTGTTGAAAAGTCAATTTTTTTCATATTTGACCGTATTTATACAATAATACACTAACATTTATGCCATGAAATTAGTAGCATTAAATTCATGATAAAATATATTTTCATCATATACCTATTTGATTTCACAAACATTGATATATTTTTGCACAAACTCGGTCAAACTTGAAGATAGTTTAACCCTCCAACAAAGTTGGAAATACACTCTTTCAAGAACAGAGGGTAGTGCCAATACATTACACATGTACATGTACAACTCATCTGCTGTTTCCCAAGATACAACGAAATCCATGAATTAAACATGCATACCATGAATTAAACATGTATATAGTAAATCCTCCAAAAAAAAAAACTTGCATATATAGTAGGACGCCGGCCGTTGGATTCGAATGCTACTAAATCCGACACGAGCCGAAGATATGGCAGGAACCTGCGAGCGTGTCCCTCCGTTTTCCCATTTCCCACGTGGCGGCAGAGTCGGCGAATGATCCACCAAACCAGAGCCTCTCCCGCCCCATCACCGCCAAAAGGCAGTGGGCCAGCGAACCTCAACCCCGAACACCACCACCACACGGAGCGCTGCTACGCCGGTCGCGGCGGATCATTGGATCCATCTCCCCGTATGCCTTCCCGATCTGCCGATGCAGGCGGACCAGGGCACGCTCCTGGCCCGGGGACGCCGCTCCTCTTCGGGCACGGGCTCGCGCTAGAAAAACGAGTCGCGCGCACGTACGCTTTCGGGGATCCGCTGATCTTGATCACCCACCACCTGACGACGCACGTAGTACGTGCCCGGCGCGTCCGGTGCGCGTGGCGCCTAGTTGCGCGTCGCAGTGCGTGCTGGCCCGGGGCCGGGGCCGGGGCGAGCAACTGGGCAGGAGGGGTCGGGGTATGCAACGACGCGACCTGGCACGCGCTGGTGGCACGCACTATTGCTTCCCTTTCTACGTGTTTTTCCTCTTTTCCTGGACACCGACGTTTTCTCTTTCTTTCCTCTGGATAATTCTGCGTGCGTTTACTTACTTTCAGTGGGCCGGGTTCCGATTTTCCTAGTCATCATTGGTGCTGAGACAAGGTGCTGATGTGATTGCCTCGAAAAAAAAAAGGTGCTGATGTGATTTCACTGTAGACTGCGGCACATCGTAGCACCCCACCCCACTATCACAATGTGGCCCGAAGAATTTGGTAAATGGGAACGGTTGTTGCTGTACGCTGTACCTGTGCGATCGATGGTCCTGCCGGGGAAAACAACAAGCGAGCTGCCACCGGGATAAGATAAATCATCGGCGCCCCGGCCTGATGCATATATGGCACTGAAATCTAGCATAATGAAGATCCTTAGCACGACGCGTCTCTATTATGGCCTTTTTCTGGTACGTCGATCTCTGCCATTTGTGCCAGGATCTTCCTCCCAAACAAAGTTAGACACGAGGATATCCTTATTACTGTGACGTTTATTGCATGGACATTGGGTTCACTTAGACACACGTACCGTCTTCCACCAAGGAAAAAACCCGCCTTAATTGAACATGGAGTTTTTGCAAGAAAAGAAAAACGCCTTAATGAGAGATAAGATATGCCTACTCCACCACTTTTTATAAGGTGTATTAGTTTTTTCAGAGTCAACTTTTATAGTTTTAGTTAAATTTATACAAAATCTACCTTTTTTGCGATAACAAAATCTACCAGTATCTACAATGCTAAATAAATAAAATGCAAAAATATATTTCATAATGAATCTAACAATACTAATTTGGTATTGCATATGCATTCCTATAAACCAAGAGTGTTGCTACACAGACAATGAAGCTCACACGATTTTTGCACGACAGCTTGCAGGGGTCGTTGATAAATGTTGGTGCATGGTGGATTGCTTGGTTGTTCGCGCGTCGGTTGGCAATGTGTCGTGTGTAAAGTAATTTCGATAAACCAAGTCAAAGCTAGAAACATTTGACCTTCAAAAATAACTAATATACCTTGCAGAAAGGAACATGGAGGCAGTAATATTCTAGACAATTGTCGGTTCAAAACGGAGGAGAATCTATTGAACCTAAGCACGTGTGTTTCTTATATTTAGAAAAATGTGTTGATTTTTTTAGCGGGGTAAAATGTGTTGATTTATAGCTTGCATAAAAAACCCGGAACAAGGAGCAAGAAAGTTAGATTTTTTCACGGGGTAGAAAGTTTTATATTTGATGCTTCAAGTTTTTCTGTTATGGATTTCACTACAAATTGAAAGTTTTGTTATTTAGCATGGCAAATCTAACGGCTGAGATGGAAAATTATGTTATCACGAGGCTGATAATTTTGGTTAGCAAGCATGGCAAATTCTTGCCATCTTAGTTTTTTGTCAGGAGTTTCCATGCTTATGAAAGCAAATTGTCATCCTCGCGACAACATAAATTTCTATAAAAAGCATTTGATTTGCCATGCAAAAAAAATATGATGTCAGATTTTTAACATTTCCTTTTTTTTTGCGCCAACTGCAAGAAGGCAAGACATTGCACAAAACTTCAAATCCCCACATAATACCAAGTCATCTACATGTGTGATTTTTTATTATAAGGTTGAGCCTTTCTTCTTGAGCCCGTAGCATTTGCTAGCGCGCTCACTTAGAAGTTGCCATTCCACATGGATCGATAAGTTAATTGTAAGTTGGTTCCAAAATACAATTTTAATAGATCAACGGCGATGACTGTGGCTCCAGGGCACTGGTCCTGAGGGACATGTGCACGAAGACTTCCCGGCTGCCATCGACATGGTCAAGCCGGCTCCGGTAGGGGAGCGGCGACATCAGTGCGTCGACGGCTCGTTCTAGCGGCAGTAGTGGTCGTTTGGTGGTCTTGAAATCTCGATGTAATTTTTATTATGTTTGAGATACTTTGTACTTCCAGTGAACTTTTATAATAGATCTGATTTTCTTTGCACGAAAAAAGAAGAAGGGTGATGAATATTTCCCGTGGGTTTGGAAATTTGTCTCGATCAAGCCTAGAATTATTGAAAACCATGGTATGAAGTCAATGCATTATATTTTATGAACATACAGTGGCAATCCTCAGATGTTTCTTTTAAAAGTGGGTGACCCCTCAGATTTCTCCAATTGGAACCTTTTTTATTTTTGAAAGTTATAATTGGTTCAATGTATGCCACATTGTTTTGACAGATATATAGTGGACCTTGCCCATTAAAATACGGTCAATGCATTTCATAAACATATTTATCCTTGTCTAGAAAAACATATCGGAACAATAACTACCGAACGTCAGAAATTTAGGATCTGACGCCGAACGTCTTATGCACCGTCGATTTTCAAACAGGAATCTTGTAGCAAGGAGGTTAGCCACGTCAGCGTTTCTTTTCGTTCGGTACACAACTGCGTCGTCGCGAACGTTTTCTATCTCATCCCCTCCCCACTCGAGAGACCTTATCCACTCGAGCGGTTTCACCGCACGGACTGGAGGGAGGAAATAGAGGAGGTGCGGCGACGGCGGCCACAACCCTACCTCCCCGCCGCCATGACCGACGCGCAGTCCGCTCCAGCCGGCGACTCGCCGCCGCCGCAGCAGCAGCCAGAGAGCGGCGGGTCCATGTCCTCCATGGTCGCCTCCTCCGTGTGCTCCGCGGCGGCCGCAGCCGCGGACGTCACCCGCCGGGGCGAAGCCTTCGGGGCCGACATGGCCGCTGCCGCCTGGTCCGCCATCGAAACCGCCCACGCCCACGCCTACTTCTCCACCATCGCCGCGTCCGACGCAGCCAACGCGGCCGTGGCCGGCGCGCTCGTCGCCGTCCCCACCCTCACCCAGGTCGCAAAGGTGCCGCCCTTTACTCTCCCATTCCCCTCGCTCCGATCTCCCCAAATTTTGCTCAGGCTCGAGTTGATTTGTATTTGTCTTTTGATGTAGGAAGAGCTGGAATGGGTGAAGGAGTACTTTGCTCGTGAGCAGATGGCGTTGGGCAAGATCAAAGGTGAGCAGATCGTGTGTTACAAAATTGCATATTTGTGGATCGATCAGGATGTGTAGCTCGAGTCAGATAGATGTCTGATGGTCGGATTTTCGTGTCTTATCGGTGCATTTGAGGCTGTATATGTTGAAATCAAGTATTGATTGCCACTGCCTTTGCAGAGGGGGGGGGGGAATTCCACTAACTAGCCATGTTGTTTTCATACAATTGCCATTACCTACATATCAAAAGTTTCTGATCTTGCTTTCTGACATTTTACACATAATTAGCTAAATTGCCATGAAACCAAATTTAGTGCTCTTTTTCCATGGCCAATTCACCTTTTTTATTTGCCATGGCAAATTTACTTTATTGCCACCGCAAATTTTTGTTTCTTATTTTTGCCATGGCAAATTTTAGCTTCTATTTGCCATGCCAATTGTACTTATGCATGCATGGCAATTTCTACTTATCATTCATGGCAATTTTTACTTCTCATTCTCCATGGCCAATATACCTTCAGTTTGCCATGGCAAGTTTACTTTTACACCCACGGCAATTTTAATTTTCACCTGCTAATGGGAATATTTTTGCTTTCTTATGGACCATGTTAAATCTACTTTATGAAACATGCCAGCTATTTTTTTTACTAAACAAGGTGACTTTTACCATGACTGTGTATGGCAAAAAAATTCAGTAACTTGCCATGTTGTTTTTCATACAATTGCCATTGCCTAGATATCAAAAGTTGTTGAACTTGCCATGGCAAACTAAAATCAGTAAATTTATAGATGTGTTTTTTCCTATGGCAACTAAAAGCATGTGTTCGCCATGATTCGTTGTGTCTTTTGCCATGTCCATCCTAACAATGTTGCCATGGCAATTACAAATTGAGACATATTTTTTGCCATACCTTTTTTGCATATGTTGCCATGATGGAAACTTTTTCATAGTGTAAACTTCATTTTTTTGCCATCATGTGTCCACGTTGTATCCATACATATGTAAACTTCATGGCAACTTCCGTAGTGTAAACTTCGTAGTGATGGCAACTTAAAATGTTCAAAAACAAGGCAAAGTTATAGATGCTCAAAAAGAAGGCAAACTTGCTATGGCAACTTAAGATGTTCAAAAACATGGCAAACTTCTTTAATTAAGTTGTTCAAAAATATGGCAAACTTGCCATGGCAACTTAAGATGTTCAAAAACATGACATCTTAAGATGTTCAAAAACATGGCAAACTTGCCATGGCAACTTAAGATGTTCAAAAACATTTGCAACTTAAGATTTTTCAAAAACATGGCAAACTTGCCATGGAAAACTTAAGATGTTAAAAAACATGGCAAACTTCTTTAATTAAGTTGTTCAACAACATGGCAAACTTATTTAATTAAGATGTTCAAAAACATGGCAAACTTGCCATGGCAACTTAAGATGTTCAAAAACATGACATCTTAAGATGTTCAAAAACATGGCAAACTTGCCATGGCAACTTAAGATGTTCAAAAGCATTTGCAACTTAAGATTTTCAAAAACATGGCAAACTTGCCATGGAAAACTTGATATGTTCAAAAACATGGCAAACTTCTTTAATTAAGTTATTCAAAAACATGGCAAACTTTCTTTAATTAAGATGTTCAAAAAAATGGCAAACTTGCCATGGCAACTTAAGATGTTCAAAAACATGACATCTTAAGATGTTAGAAAACATGTCAAACTTGCCATGGCAATTTAAGATGTTCAAAAACATGACATCTTGATGTTAGAAAACATGGCAAACTTGCCATGGCAACTAAAATCAGTAATTTTATAGATGCATTTTTTTGCCATGGCAACTTCAATTGGACCCCCATGGCAAATTTTAATTTTGCACCATAGCAATTTTTAATTAAAACCCCATGGCAAATTTACATATGCATTTTTGCCATGGCAATTTTTGTTCATACTTTTGTGTTAATTTACACACTCGGTAATTTTCTCATACAAAGCATAGCATTTTTAATTGGAATATCATGTTGGCAAAATTATATTATGGCCCATGGCAAATTTATTTCTATTACCATGGCATTTTTATTGTTTGAACCATGGCAAATTCATACTTCATAACATGGCAAACAAATTGTACAAGTGCAAACCCTTATTAGCTAAGTTTCCCACGAGATATAGAACATTTTCCATCAAAGATTACCACCATGGCAAAAACTTTTAAATCTGCATGTTTTCTCATTTAATATCATGGCAATTTTTCCCGTGTATGTTGTTTTTCTGTTTTTTACCATGGCAAATTTATTTTTATATTCTACGGCAAATTCATCGAGTATACCATGGATTTTTTTTTAATTATGGCATGGCATTTTTGTCCCTTTTTTAACTTTTCGTTGGTTGCGTGCAAGTAATTTGTGTATTTGAAAGATGGCAAAGTTTAAGTAATTTTGATCTATTGATATGGCATTTCTCAGAAATCTTTTTGTACTATCCTATATGTCCAGTTTTTGTGTTTTTTTCATAATATCAAGGCAAATTTTTGCACACTCATATGTCACGAAGTGTGTTTGAACATCATGGCAATTCATGAATTTTTTTGTAATATAACTTTTTTTTCATAAATATAGGTCCTAAATATATGGTAGTTTTGTTCATTAGAGAATGGCAACTTTTTGTCGCGTACTATGGATTTTCTAGATTATTTTCAAGGAGAGTTTTCTTGGTCCAGTGCATTTTTTAGGCCTTTTTTTTGTTTCTCTCTATTTTTTGGGAGAGGCAGTAGCAGTTTTTGGGCCTACAGAAAATGCAATTCTTTGTTTTTTTTTATTCTTCAATTCATTGGCGTTTTTGGGCTGGTCCGTTGGAGCCATTGGGCTGGCCCGCTGAAGGCGAGCGGGAGAGGTCGTTCGGGAGGAGGGGGGGGGGGGGGGGGGTGGAGATCGTTACGAACTAAATCGTTCGTTCGGTCCTGTCTCCTGGATCGAACCAAACGTTCGATCTGATTCCTCCCCTGCCCGAACGTTCGGGTGTTATCGGGGTCCAAACATATTGATCCTCTTTTATTTTGCCTGAATATATTTATCCCCTTGTGTATTCGAGAAAAAATATATTTATCCCCTTGTTAGGTCGTCGTGTGGCAGAACCGGTCAGTCCTCGCTCTGAGACGACGTGTATGGCATGAGTCATTTTCCTGTTCAAACCCCCCCCCCCCCCCCCCCCCCCCCGGTCTTGTTCCTCCATTTATTCCTTTTTTTTTGCACTTTTTTTTTGAGCAAGTATCTTTCCACAGTGCGTGACAAAAACCATCCAAACCCTTGGCAGGTCTCCAATATAATTCCATTGATTGTTGGCACAGGGCGGATGTGCAACAAGAAGAGAACTGCATTGGCCAGGCCCCTCGGCTCTGCTCACCACCAGCTGATTGGATTGGAACTGGATTAGAATGTCCGAACAGCTAAACGATGGACACGGAGCAAGAACAAGCACTGCAGCTGTGCGAGAACAATGCCGCAGTTGACCTCACAATATGTCCAACACTATTTTTTGGGGGGTCACTGCCCTTGAGTATCTGTCTCCTTGCACGTTGGAACGGCCATTGCAGATGTGATTAGATGTGGGCATTAGCCCACGGTGAACTGGTCGGGTTCTTGCGCCAGCCAAAAGAACCAATGATCTCCCGGGTTACTACGAGTGTTGGAGAAAATAAGAACAGCTGTGTGGTAGGGGTCACCTAATCACAGGCAGTACGCTGGCTTTAAGACAAGATCGGCGGAACACTTGCTTGCACGCACGACGCCATGGTTATGCCATCTTCTATTTCGAGGGCGGTTTTTTTTTTTCTCAAAAAGGGGAGCAAGCCCCGGCCTCTGCATCGAGCCGTGCACATACCATATTATTAATTATTCAACAAAGGTCTAACAAAAATATACATAAAACAATCTGAAGTCATCACTCACACCTACAAACTCGACAATGAGGAATGCTCTCACGCCCCACCATCTAGAGCCGGAGTCACCGCCGATCCACACGCATGACGTACCCGAAGCAAACACCCGGTGTAGCAGAGCCAAAGTGCACACCGCCTGCACACGCTTCAGAAGCCGCCACCACCATCATACCGCTGACCCATCTTCAGAAAAGAGATCCGCATCATCTTTGTCAGGCCGGTCAGTCGTCGACACCGCCATGGTGCCAAACAACACCACCGCCCTGCACTTGTCCATCAAGACGCATCCGCCGTCGAGACTCCGCGGTACCATGCCGCCGAGACCGCCGGCGTCGACGCGGTAATACGACGCCGCTCCACCTCTGGACACCTTCAGCCAGCAGTTCCCCCAAGAATGATGCCCCCAAGAGGGGTGTGACGCCAGAAGCCACCATCATTCGATCTGGGAGACCCAGATCCAGGGTTTCCCCCGGAGCAAGCATCCCTTCCAGACGAGTCTACGCGGTGATCCAACGACGCTACGCCTTCGTGATCTCTCCGGCAGATATGAGCTCCAAAACAGTGCCTCCAAGAAGGTAGACGACGCCACATGCCGCCACTGTCTGGTCCGGCAAGCCAAACCTGAGGTTTCCCTCGGAGCTCGATGGGACCGCCACAGTGACGATGCCCTCCAAGGAGGTTAGCGGCGACCGTAGACGTCGCCGCACCATCTGCACCGGCAGTTTCGAGTAAAGGATTTCTCCTCGGCGGTAGTCCATCGAACCAGGAGAGCAGGAGGCAGAAGCGCTCGTCGGAGACGCCCACAATGTAGAAGGAATGACCGCGTCAGGCGAAAAAAATCCGAGCACATGGCCTGAACCCGTCCAACCCGACCCGACTAGAGGAACCGCTGCCGCCGTGGAGAGGATCCGGGAGCGCCAGCCCTGGATCCGCCGCCACCACCTGCGGCCCGTCACCGCGCCGGAGAACCAACATGCCATGATGCCCGGCCTGCGCCACGCCCTAGAGGAAGACACCGACTCGCCCCGGTCTCCCCGCGAGAGAGGACGAGAGAACCCCGCCGCCGCCGACTTGGCTTCGCCCTGCCACGCCCTCTGGCGGCGGTGAGGGAGGAGGGTAGGGAAATGGCGGCGACCGGAGTAGGGCGCCCCGGTGCAGCTGGAGGAGCCGCACGGGAGCGATCCTTTTTTTAGGATCGGCACGTACGTATTTTGAGGGCAGTGCGGTGCAGGCCATGAGAAACTACAATGCTGCTGCTTATTAGGTTTGTCATTGCAGTTTTGGTGCCTCTAATATCCCTAGTACAAGAGTTAGGGTATCTCCAAAGCTGACCCGCAAATGGCTCCGGTATATGTCCGTTTTTATGTCCGGACGTGGTCCGCGGACATGATGCGGGAGAGTGCCATCCAAAGCTTTTCACAAATTAATCCTTATTTGTCCGGTTGGGAGGAGAGAGGGGAGAGGGGACCTTGCATGTGCGGAGAGAGAAAAGAGAGTAGGACCACGTGTTGGCTTTTTGTTGGTCAAGTGGATGCCGGACGGTAATGCTCCCCCAAATTTGTCTCGGATTTGCCAAAAAACGGACGTCTGAACCACTTCGCGAACCGATGGGGTCCCCATCGGAACAAAAGTTGACACAAATGGTTCAGACACCATAATCCGGACATATACATGAGTTTTGAGAGTCTCCTTTGGAGATGCCCTTAGGCTGGAATGGTAGATGACCATGGTAAACGCCATCTACTACTGAGCTGGTCTTTCTTCTAACTTTCCTGGGAAGGTGGATTGATCCATTAACGTGCCATGAGTTAGGGTTTTTGTTGATGCTTTGTGCAACCAGATCCAGATTGCTTCACTGAGCCATTGCATCCTAAGGGCATCTCCAACGTTGACACCCAAATCGGACACCGCATCCGTCTGTGGACCGGCGGGGATCAGTCCGCAGACACTGTTGTGGGACCGGCCATCCAACCGCAGCTGTAAATGTACGAAGACATTTCAAATGAAATTTAATGAAAATAAACAAGTTTGATGCAAATTTAAACAAACCGGATGAATTTCATTAAAACTTGGATAATTTTTACATAAAACCAGACGATTTTCATCTAAACCGGAGCACATGCATTACATTTTTGACATAGTTGGACAAAACCCCCTATTCTAAGCTAGTCCAAATGATCGCCAGCCGGCCATTAGCCCCGAAAAACGAAACTCCGCCTCCGCGAAGCCGGTAAGCGGCTAATCGGCCGACGAAGATGAACCTGCCAAGCTTAGCTTCAAACGGAGGGGGGGGATTGGCGGACTCGTGGGACCCAAACGTCGGTGGCCTCCCATGCTCTAGTCTTCCTCGCTGCGGGCGGCTCTCGTGGACGTGTCGGCTTCATCGCCAATGTGTTGGGGCGCGGCCGATGCGGAGCTGGCGACGTCGTCCGTGCCGTAGTAAAATTCCGCCGCCGCCGCTCGTCGGCCGCCTCTGTCATTGGCTCGTTGATACGTCTCCAACGTATCTATAATTTTTGATTGTTTCATGCTATTATATTATCAATCTTGGATGCTTTATATGCTATTTTATATCATTTTTTGGGACTAACCTATTAACCCAGTGCCCAGTGCCAGTTCCTGTTTTTTGCTTGTTTTTGGCTTTTCAGAAAATCAATATTAAATAAAGTCCAAACGGAAACAAAAATCTCTAGATTGATTTTTTCTGCACCAGAAGGGACCCTAAAAGCTTCGGGAGGAGACTAGACGAGATACGAGAGAGCCACAACCTCGAGGGGCGCGCCCCAGGGGGGTAGGCGCCCCATGAGCTTGTGGGCCCCACGTAGCTCCGTTTGACCTAATTCCAAGCCTATAAATTCACGTATATTCCCAAACCAACAAAAAGCAAGACAATATAACTTTTCCGCCGTCACAAGTTTCTGTTCTTCCGCGAACCCATCTGGAGGCCTTTTCCGGAAATCTGTCGGAGGGGGAATCGATCATGGAGGGCTTCTACATCAACCTTGTTGCCCTTCCGATGATGTGTGAGTAGTTCACCACAGGCCTACGGGTTCATAGCTAGTAGCTAGATGGCTTCTTCTCTCTCTTTGACCTTCCATACAATGTTCTCCTTGATCTCTTTGGAGTTCTATCCGATGTAATCTTCTTTTGCGGTGTGTTTGTCGGGATCCGATGAATTATGGGTTTATGATCAGATTATTCATTTAAAGTAATTGAGTCATTTCTGAACTTTATTATGCATAATTGTTATAGCTTTGTATTTCTCTCCGATCTATCCGTTTGGTCTGGCCAACTAGATTGATTTATCTTCAGTGGGAGAGGTGCTTTCTAATGGGTTCGATCTTGCGGTGCTCTATATCCCAGTGACAAATTAGGGGACAAGACACGTATTTTTATTGTTTCCATTAAGGATAAAATGATGGGGTTTATTCATATTGATTGAGTTTACTTTGTCTACATCATGTCATCTTGCTTAAAGCGTTACTCTGTTTGTCATGAACTTAATACCATAGATGCATGCTGGATAGCGGTCGATTGGTGGAGTAATAGTAGTAGATGCAGGCAGAAGTCGGTCTACTTGTCTCGGACGTGATGCCTATATACATGATCATTGCCGTGAATAACGTCATAACTATGCGCTTTTCCATCAATTGCCCAACAGTAATTTGTTTACCCACCGTATGCTATGTGTTCGAGAAAGAAGCCTCTAGTGAAAACTATGGCCCCCGGGTCTACTTTAAACATATTAAAAAAACTAAAAAATTTTAACTTTTCTTTTGTTTTGCAATTTATACTTTTGCCTATACAAGATTTAATCCTTGCTAGTAACGAGTTCAAGGGGATTGACAACCCACTTGCCCGCGTTGGGTGCAAGTATTTGCTTTTGTGTGTGCAGGTGCTGTTCACGAGGCTTTGCGTGATTCTCCTGTTGGTTCGATAAACCTTGGTTCTCACTGAGGGAAATACTTATCTGTACTATACTGCTTCACCCTTCCTCTTTGGGGAAAATCCCAACGTAGCTCACAAGTAGCAGAAAGAATTTTTGCCGCCGTTGCCGGGGAGACATCATCAAAACCTATCAAGTACCTTCACTCAAACTACCATCTACTTGCTCTACTTTTTATTTCCCTTTTTATTTTCCTCTCTTTTTCATCTCCCCCACTTATCTAAAAATCGAAAAACAAAAAAATATTTCTGTTTGCTCGTTTGCTTGCTTTGTCGCTATGTCTCAAGAAAACACCAAGTTGTGTGACTTTTCGAATACCAATAATAATGACTTTATGAGTACTCCAATTGCTCCTCCCGCCACTAGTGCGGAGTCATATGATATTAATGCTGCTTTGCTAAATCTTGTTATGAAAGAATAATTTTCTGAAATCCTAATGAGGATGTTGCATCCCATCTTAATACTTTCATTGAATTATGTGATATGCTAAAGAAAAAAGATGTGGGTAATGATATTATTAAGTTGAAATTATTTCCGTTCTCACTAGGAGATCGTGCTAAAACTTGGTTTTCGTCCTTGCCTCACAATAGTATTGATTCATGGGATAAGTGTAAGGATGCTTTCATTGCCAAGTATTTTCCTCCCGCTAAGATTATTTCTCTTAGAAATCAAATTATGAAATTTAAGCAACTTGAGCAAGAACATGTTGCACAATCTTGGGAGAGAATGAAATTAATGATAAGAAATTGTCCCACTCATGGATTAAGCTTATGGATGATTATACAAAAAAAATATGCGGGACTAAACTTTGTTTCTAGAAATCTTCTAGACTCTGCTGTAGGTGGTACCTTTATGGGAATTACATTGGGTGAGTCTACAAAGCTTCTTGATAATATGATGACAAATTATTCTCAATGGCACACCGAACGAGCTCCAACAGGTAAGAAGGTAAACTCTGTCGAAGAAATTACTACTTTGAGTGATAAAATGGATGCTCTTATGAATATGCTTACTAGTAAAAATGCTCAAGTTCATCATAATGATGTGCCATTATCTACTTTGATTGAGCAAAATAATAATGCTATTGATGTGAATTTTGTCGCTAGAAATAATTTCAACAACAATGCTTATAGAGGGAATTTTAATCCTAGACCGTATCCCGGAAATTTCTCTAATAATTATGGTAATTCATATAATAATAATAGGATACCTACTGATCTTGAGAAAAGTATTAAAGAATTTATTTGTTCTCAAAAGATTTTAATGCTATGGTAGAAGAAAAACCACATAAAATTGATGATGTGGCTAGAAACATGGATAGGATTGCTCATGATGTGGAAACTCTTAAAATTAAAACTCTGCCACCTAAGCATGATATTAATGAGTCTATTAAGTCTATCCAAGTCTCCATTAATGAAAGTAAATAGAGGAGCGCTAGGTTGAGAGCTAAGCGAGAATTCCTAGAAAAGACTATTCCACCCGGTTTTTATCGTAATCATGATGAAGATATTAAAATGATTGGTGTGACACCCATTGAATCTTTGTTTAGAAATATAAAACTTGATGAAAAAGGAAATGGAGATGAGTCAACTTTAGCTAGAAGGAGTCCCAATTGTTTGGAGGGTGATGATCTTAATGATAAAAATGATAAAAATGGGTTTGGAGAGGTCAATACTTTAAATAGTGATGTGCCCACTACTTTGGATTACAAGGACTTTAATTATGACAATTGTTCTTTGATTGAATGTATTTCCTTGTTGCAATCCATTATAAATTCACCCAATGCTTATGAACAAAATAAAGTTTTTACTAACCATATTGTAGAAGCTATGATAAAACTCATGAAGAAAAGCTTGAATTGGAAGTTTCTATACCTAGGAAATTGCATGATGAATGGGATCCTACTATTAAAGTGAAGATTAAAGATTATGAATGTAATGCTTTGTGTGATCTAGGTGTTAGCGTCTCTGCTATACCAAAATCTCTATGTGACGTACTATACCAAAATCCGATATGAATGAATGTTCCCTTAATTTGCATTTAGCGGATTCAACCATTAAGAAACCATTGGGTAAAATAAATGATGGGCTTATACTTTCTAATAGAAACTATGTGCCCGTGGATTTCATTGTGCTTGATATTGAATGTAATATGTCTTGTCTTATAATACTTGGTAGGCCTTTGCTACGAACCATAGGTGCTATTATTGATATGAAAGAAGGGAATATAAGATTCCAATTTCCATTAAAGAAAGGGATAGAACACTTCCCTAGGAAGATAATTAAACCACCGTATGAATCCATTATGAGGGCCACCTATGAAATTAATTTGAAGGATGACAATACTTGAAACTATGCATTATGCCTAGCTAGGGGCATAAAACAATAGCGCTTGTTGGGAGGCCACCAAATATTTATCTTTATTGCAATTTTAATTTTCTTGAGTCACACAATTTTAGCTCTGTTATGATTGTGTTTTTATCTTTTAATTAGTGTTTGTGCCAAGTAATGCCTTTGAGATAATTTGGATGATAATATAATTGTTTTTCATCTGAAACTTGTGATTTTCTCGCTCGCACTTACCATGTTTCATAGATAAAGCTTTAATTCATTTTTTGTCAGCCGTAGGCACAAAAATTGTGATTTTATCGGTAGCTCGTACTAACTTTTAAGAGTTGAAACCTTCCATTTATTTTCAAAATTCATCAAAACATATTCAAAATGAATCTGATTTGATAGCCATTGTCATGAGAAACACGAATATGAAAACAAAACTTAATTTGGCCTTTTTATTCAAAACATATGAAAGCTTGAAAATCGAAAGCCAAAAGAAAAAAGCACACGTGAGGGACTCGATGCCCCGCACTTGCATGCCCAAATCCTCTCCCGCATTAACCTATTTATAGTAGATAGAGGAACAAGACAAGCACCAGCAGTAACCACCAAAAACCATACCAATAACCACCGATAAGACCTTCTTTTGTTGAGAGATAGAGAGAGGTGATGTCTACTACACAACTTATTCTTGTAGACTCGTGTTGGGCCTCCAAGCGCAGAGTTTTGTAGGACAGTAGCAATTTTGCCTCAAGTGGATGACCTAAGGTTTATCAATCCGTGGGAGGCGTAGGTTGAAGATGGTCTCTCTCAAACAACCCTGCAACCAAATAACAAAGAGTCTCTTGTGTCCTCAACACACCCAATACAATGGTAAATTGTATAGGTGCACTAGTTCGGCGAAGAGATGGTGATACAAGTGTAGTATGGATAGTAGATATAGGTTTTTGTAGTGCGAATAATAAAAAACAGCAAGGTAGCAAGTAACAAAAGTGAGCATAAATGGTATTGCAATGCTTAGAAACAAGGCCTAGGGTTCATACTTTCGCTAGTGCAATCTCTCAACAATGCTAATATAATTGGATCATATAACCATCCCTCAACGTGTGATAAAGAATCACTCCCAAGTTCCTATTAGCGGAGAACATAAGATAGAAATTGTTTGTAGGGTACGAAACCACCTCAAAGTTATCCTTTCCGATCGATCTATTGAGCCATTCCTATAAGGGTCGCAAACAGCCCTAGAGTTCGTACTAAAATAACACCATATGATACACATCAACCAACTCTAATGTCACATAGATACTCCAATGTCACCACAAGTATCCGTGAGTTGATTATACGATATGCATCAAACAACTTCATAATCATAATATTCAATCCACACAAAGAACTCCAAGGAGCACCCCAAAGTTTCTATCGGAGAAAAGATAATGAAAACATGCATCAACCCCTATGCATAGATTGCTGATACGTCCATTTTGCATCATGTTTTGTTACTATTATTTATAGTGTTTTTAATCAATATAACACTTTTTTGAGCAATTCTAATGCCTTTTCTCTCTTAATATGCAAGATCTACACAAGGAGGGAGAATGCCGGCAGCTGGAATTCTGGACCTGAAAAAGCTATGTCAGAGATACCTATTCTGCACGTCTCCAAATGAGCTGAAATTTCACGAAGAATTATTTTGGAATAAATAAAAAATATTGGAATCAAGAAGTACCAGAGGGGGCCACCCAAGAGCCCACGAGGCACCAGGACGCCCCCCCCCCCCAGGCACGCCCTGGTACCTCGTGGGGCCCCTAGCCAGCCTCTGGCCCCCATTTTCTGGTATATAAGTCATTTTGCCCTAGAAAAAATATAGAGAAGACTTTCGGGACGGTGTGCCGCCGTCTCGAGGCGGAACTTGGGCAGGAGCACTTTTCCTCTCCGGCGAAGAGATTCTGCCGGGGATACTTCCCTCCGGGAGGGGGAAATCATCGCCATCGACATCACCAGCGATCCTCTCATCGTGGGAGGACTAATCTTCATCAACATATTCACCAGCACCATCTCATCTCAAACCCTAGTTCATCTCTTGTATTCAATCTTTGTCTCAAAACCTCAGATTGGTACCTGTGGGTAGCTAGTAGCGTTGATTACATCTTGTAGTTGATGCTAGTTGGTTTATTTGGTGGAAAATTATATGTTCAGATCTATTATGATATTCAATACCCCTCTGATCTTGAACATGGTTATGTTTTGTGAGTAGTTACTTTTGTTCTTGAGGACATGGGAGAAGTCTTGTCATAAGTAATCATGTGAATTTGGTATTCGTTCGATATTTTGATGATATGTATGTTGTTGATTGTAGGGGAACGCAGCAGAAAACAAAAAAATTCCGACCTACGCACCAGCCCAGGACCACTATGGAGACTGCATACTAGGTTTGATCTTATTCGTTACCGAGTCGTAGCGCAGCGGAAGTAGAGTCGATGACGATCGGCGGTGCAGATCCCCGCAGCTAGAATTTACAACCTCCCAACCGCGAGGATGTACTCCCACATCTGCCCCTCAGACAGCCCTCCGGGAGGCGGTCGAACAGTCCCTGAGACGGTGTCGCGGACAGCCCTTCGGGAGGACCTTCGAAACTCGAACGGTCACTCGGGCAGCCCTTCGGGAGGACCCTCGAAACTAAGACGATCACTTGGACAGCCCTTCGGGAGGCACTCTCGAACTAAGACCGAAACTACGATCTCTCTACAGAGTTGCACACATACGGTGTCCTCTATCCGGCAGGGCTTCGCCGTCCAGAACTAGTTCCTGCCGGAACCCAGACAGCCTTTCGGCCCTACAAAACTATTTCGCTGGGAGGGAGAGAGAAGCCAGACAAGTCAAATGGCATGTGTATGAGAGCAAGCATGATCTAATTTTGGAGAGCCCTCTTCACCTCTATTTATAGGAGGAGCAAGGGGTAGAGGAAAGAGGTGAAAAAGACCAAAAGGACCTTCCTAGGATCTTTCCACCACATGCCACATAAGGGTGTGTAGAACATATCCACCATGAGGTGGAAGGACACCTCAAGGAGGGCCCCCCCATGCCATGGCCTAAATTGTGCAGCCCCTTTGGGGGGCTCCACCTCCCTTTCACACACCAAAAAGTGGTTTTCTTCTAGAAGAAAAACACCATTTGCAAATCAGCCCAAAAAGTGCTTTTCACTATTCACGAAGACATTTTTCTGCGTCCGTTAAAACCCAAATTATTTCTGTGTGCCTAGAATAATTCTAGCACCCACCAAAACAATTTAGAACGCATTCCGAAACAATTTCGGAACAATGTTTCTTCAGCGAAAAGCAACCAAAGCGGTTTCGGCTGCTCCGGAACATTTCCGGTTTTTGTCCCGGAAAATTCCCAGAAGTTTCCAGAACACTTCTGGCATCCTCCAAGAATTTCCAGGCGTGTGCCAGAACCAATTTGACTTAATGGAATACCCTAAAACAACTTTTCAGTTTCACCGGAACTATTCCGGTGTTCTCTCCGGAACCTTTCCGTTTCGTCCGAAAACTTTTTCGGTGACTTTCTCTCAGACTCCCCGTCTAGTATTCAGCAGATAGATGACCCTTAAGCGTGTGACCCTATAGGTTATGTGAAGTATAGACATGACCCGGAACACTTTCCGATCAATGATCAACATCGGAGCCGTGGACACCCATATTGACCCCTATACCCACACAAATGAATATTTGAGTGAACCTCCAGTTGCCGTGTGCTATTCCTGTTGCTTCACGATATGTTACAAATACCCGAGATGAGAAACATCGACATCCCCGTGGATCAACACTTGTCCACAATGCCAGTTACCTCGTTGCCAGTTTTGTTCTCTTTTCTCGTTTCCGTGTTCCGGCATCCCTGTGATCAAATCACAATGTGTCTGGCCAGACGATGATGGATACCGTATCACCGAGAGGGCCCAGAGATATCTCTCCATCGTCGGAGGAGCAAATCCCAATCTTGAGCTATCAAGTTACTTGACATACTTTTCCATGAACCCGTAAGCCGCCGTAATAGCCACCCATTTACGGATGACGTTTAACAAACCCCAAAGTTCATGAAGCAGGCATGAAGAAACTCGACACTCTCATGGTCTAAGGAATTATGCAAACATTAACTATCTCTGTGTTATTAACCATTAACTTATGACGAATGAATCTCATAGCATAACATCAATCGGGTCGATTCAACACAAGTGTTCTACTAACATTGTGCCCTCAAAGTTGCCGGCATAGTCATGCCCATGATCAGGAAAACAGAACCATCATGCAACACTTGAGCTAGTCTTAGAGGCCGGACTAGGAATACATTTTATCGTTTATTATTCCACATGTGCATATGAGTCTTCCTTCGAGCCTCGTGGTTATTGTAGACTCGAGAACCATAGCAGTTATAGCATCGAACATAAACATAATTATGATCATGGAGATAAATAATAACATTTGTTATTGCCTCTAGGGCATATCTCCTACATTGATTCCCTTAGTGGTGTCGTGTGAACGTCGACTACATGACACTTCACCATCTTTGGGCCTAAGGGAATGCATTGTGGAGTAGTAATTAGATGATGGGTTGCTAGAGTGACAGAAGCTTAAACCCTAGTTTATGCGCTATTCCGTAAGGGGCTGATTTGGATCCATATGTTTAATGCTATGGTTAGAGTTATCTTAATTCTTCTTTCGTAGTTGCGGATGCTTGCGAGGGGGGGTAATCATAAGTGGGAGGCTTGTTCAAGTAAGAACATCACCCAAGCACCGGTCCACCCACATATCAAATTATCAAAGTAGCGAACGCGAATCAAACAAACATGATGAAAGTGACTAGATGAAATTCCCATGTGTCCTCGAGAACGCTTTACTTACTATAAGAGATCGTTCCGGCTTGTCCTTTGATATAAAAAGGATTGGGCCATCTTGCTGCACTCTTTGTTACTATTGCTACTTGTCACTTGTCACAAATTATCTTGCTATCAAACTACTCGTTACCGATAATTTCAGTGCTTGCAGAAAATACCTTGCTGAAAACCGTTTGTCATTTCCTTCTGCTCCTCGTTGGGTTCGACACTCTTACTTATCGAAAGGACTACGATTGATCCCCTATACTTATGGGTCATCAAGACTCTTTTCTGGCGCCGTTGCCGGGGAGTGAAGCACCTTTGGTGAGTGGAATTTGGTAAGGAAACATTTATATTATGTGCTGAAATTTACTGTCACTTGTCACTATGGAAAGTAATCCTTTGAGGGGTTTGTTCGGAGTATATTCACCTCGACCGGAAACACAAATAGTTGCTCCTCAACCTACTGCACCTAATGAAAATATTTCATATGAGATTCCTCTGGGTATGGTAGAGAAACTGCTAGCTAATCCTTATGCAGGAGATGGAACGGTACATCCTGATATGCACTTGATCTATGTGGATGAAATTTATGGATTGTTTAAGCTTGCAGGTTTATTCAGAGATGGAGTTACGAAGAAAGTATTCCCTTTATCTTTGGGGGGAAAGGCATTGATGTGGTATAGGCTATGTGATGATACTGATACATGGGACTGGAACCGATTGAAACTAGAATTCCATCAAAAAAATTATCCTATGCATTTGGTTCATCGTGATTGGAATTATATATATAATTTTTGGCCTCGTGAGGGAGAAAGCATTGCTCAAGCTTGGGGGAGGCTTAAGTACATGATGTACACATGCCCCAATCATGATCTCTCAAAAGAAATTATCTTACAGAATTTTTATGCTCGGCTTTCTTATGATAATCAAACTACGCTCGATTCTTCTTCGACTGGCTCCTTCATGAAGAAAACTATTGAATTCATATGGGATCTTCTGGAAAGAATTAAACGCAACTCTGAAGATTGGGAACTCGACAAAGGTAATGAGTCAGGTATAATACTTGAGTTCGATTGTGTTAAATCTTTTATGGCCACCGATGCTTTGCATAAGTTTAGCACTAAATATTGACTTGACTCTGAGATAGTAGCTTCCTTTTGTGAATCATTTGCTACTCATGTTGATCTCCCTAAGGAGAAGTGGTTTAAATATCATCCCCCTGTTAAAGAAAAGACTGAAAAACCCGTTAGTGTTAAAGAAGAAACAATTGTTTACCATGTTGATCCAGTTGTGCCTACTGCTTATATTGAGAAACCACCTTTTCCTGTTAGGATTAAGGAACATGCTAAATCTTCAACTGTGGTTAACAAAAGTAATATTAGAGCACCTAGACCCTCTGAACAAATTAAACTTGAACCTGATGTTGCTATGGTTAAAGATCTCTTAGTCGATAATATAGATGGGCATGTTATTTACTTTTGTGAGGAGGCTGCTAGAATTGCTAAACCTGTTAGAAATGAACAGGATAAGTTAGTCAAGAACAAGCCCGTAGTTGGTATGCCTGTTGTTCTGTTAAGATTGGAGATCATTGCTATCATGGTTTGTGTGATATGGGTGCTAGTGTGAGTGCTATTCCATTTTCTTTATATCAAGAAGTAATGCATGAAATTGCACCTGTTGAGATTGAAAATATTGATGTTACTATTAAGCTTGCGAATAGAGATACTATTACACCACTTGGGATTGTTAGAGATGTTGAAGTCTTGTGTGGAAAAATCAAATATCCTACTGATTTCGTAGTACTTGGTTCACAACAAGATAATTTTTGTCCCATTATATTTGGTAGACCTTTCTTGAATATCGTTAATGCTGAAATTGATTGTGTTAAAGAAAAGGTTCGAGTTAAGTTTGGTGATATATCTCATGAATTTAATTTCTCCAAGTTCCGTAGACAACCTCATGATAAAGAATTGCCTAGTAAAGATGAAATTATTGGTCTTGCGTCCATTGTCGTACCTCCTACTGATCCGTTAGAACAATATTTGCTAGACCATGAAAACGATATGCCTATGAATGAAAGAAATGAAATAGATAGGATGTTCTTTGATCAACCACCTATCCTTAAACATAATTTGCCTGTTAAAACTCTTGGAGGTCCTCCTCCGCCTAAAGGTGATCCTGTATTTGAATTGAAGCAATTGCCTGATACATTGAAATATGCTTATCTTGATGAAAAGAAGATATATCATGTTATTATTAGTGCTAACCTTTCAGCGCATGAACAAAAGAGATTACTAAAAACTCTAAGAAAGCACCGAGCTGCTATTGGATATACTCTTGATGATCTTAAGGGCATTAGTCCCACTCTATGTCAGCACAAAATTAATATGGAGCCTGATGCTAAACCAGTTGTCGATCACCAACGACGATTAAATCCTAAGATGAAAGAGGTGGTAAGAACTAAAATATTAAAGCTTCTGGAAGCAGGTATAATCTATCCCATAGCTGATAGTAGATGGGTAAGTCCCATTCATTTTGTCCCTAAGAAAGGAGATATTACCGTTGTTCCAAATGATAAAAATGAACTCATTCCACAAAGAATTGTAACTGGTTATAGGATGGTAATTGATTTTAGAAAATTAAACAAAGCTACTAGAAAAGATTATTACCCCTTACCTTTTATTTATCAAATGTTAGAAAGATTATCTAAGCATACACACTTTTGTTTTCTAGATGGTTATTCTGGTTTTTCTCAAATACCCGTATCACAACCCGATCAAGAGAAAACCACCTTCACTTGTCCTTTTGGAACTTATGCTTATAGACGTATGCCTTTTGGTTTAGGCAATGCACCTGCTACCTTTCAAAGATGTATGACTGCTATATTCTCTGACTTTTGTGAAAAGATTGTTGAGGTGTTCATGGATGATTTTCCGTTTACGGAACTTCTTTTGATGATTGCTTAAGCAACCTTGATCGAGTTTTGCAGAGATGTGAAGAAACTAATCTTGTCTTGAATTGGGAGAAGTGCCACTTTATGGTGAATGAAGGCATTGTCTTGGGGCATAAAATTTCTGAAAGAGGTATTGAAGTTGATAAAGCTAAGGTTGATGCTATTGAGAAAAGGCCATGTCCTAAAGATATTAAAGGTATAAGAAGTTTCCTTAGTCATGCAGGTTTCTATAGGAGATTTATTAAAGACTTCTCTAAAATTTCTAGGCCTCTTACCAATCTTTTGCAAAAAGATGTTCCATTTGTTTTTGATGATGATTGTCTAGAAGCCTTTGAAACACTTAAGAAAGCCTTAACCACTGCACATATTGTTCAACCACCTGATTGGAACTTGCCTTTTAAAATTATGTGTGATGCTAGTGATTATGCTATTGGTGCTGTTCTAGGACAAAGAGTTGATAATAAATTAAATGTTATCCATTATGCTAGTAAAACTCTAGACAGTGCCCAAAGAAATTATGCTACTACTGAAAAAGAATTTCTAGCAGTTGTGTTTGCATGTGATAATTTCAGATCTTACATAGTTGATTCTAACGTAACTGTTCACACCGATCATGCTGCTATTAAATATCTTATGGAAAACAAAGATGCTAAACCTAGACTCAATAGGTGGGTTCTATTGCTACAAGAATTTGACTTGCATATTACTGATAGGAAGGGAGCTGAGAATCCTGTAACAGATAATTTGTCTAGAATGGAAAAATGTTCTTGATGACCCACTACCTATTAATGATGATTTTCCTAATGAATAATTAGCTGTCATAAATGCTTCTCGTAATACTCCATGGTATGCGGACTATGCTAATTACATTGTTGCTAAATACATACCACCTAGTTTCACGTACCAACAAAAGAAAAAGTTCTTCTTTGATTTAAGACATTACTTCTGGGATGACCCACATCTTTATAAAGAAGGGGTAGATGGTATTATTAGATGTTGTATACCTGAGCATGAATAGGAACAAATCCTACGGAAGTGTCATTCCGAGGCTTACGGAGGACACCATGCGGGAGACAGAACTGCACACAAGGTATTGCAATCTGGTTTTTATTGGCCTACTCTTTTCAAGGATGCTCGTAAGTTTGTCCTATCTTGTGATGAATGTCAAAAAATTGGTAATGTTGGTAGACGTCAAGAAATGCCTATGAATTATTCACTTGCTGTTGAACTATTTGATGTTTGGGGATATGATTATATGGGACCTTTTCCTAAATCCAATGGGTATACTCATATTTTAGTTGCTGTTGATTACGTTACTAAGTGGGTAGAAGCTATTCCAACTAGTAGTGCTTTTCATAACACTTCTATTAAAATGCTTAAAGAAGTTATTTTTCCGAGGTTTGGAGTCCCTAGATATTTAATGACAGATGGTGGTTCACATTTTATTCATGGTGCATTCCGTAAACTACTTGCTAAATATGATGTCAACCATAGAATTGCATCTCCCTATCACCTCAAACTAGTGGTCAAGTTGAATTGAGTAATAGAGAAATAAAATTAATTTTGCAAAAAACCGTCAATAGATCTAGAAAGAATTGGTCTAAGAAACTTGACGATGCATTATGGGCATATAGAACTGCTTATAAAAATCCTATGGGTATGTCTCCTTATAAAATGGTTTATGGAAAAGCATGTCATTTACCTCTTGAGTTAGAACATAAAGCATATTGGGCAATTAAGGAACTAAATTATGATTTTAAACTTGCCGGTGAAAAGAGGTTATTTGATATTAGCTCATTAGATGAATGGAGAACCCAAGCTTATGAAAATGCCAAATTATTTAAAGAAAAAGTTAAAAGATGGCATGATAGAAGAATTCAAAAACGGGAATTTAAAGTAGGTGAGCAAGTTCTATTGTACAATTCTTGTTTGAGATTCTTTGCAGGAAAACTTCTCTCTAAATGGGAAGGACCGTATATCATCGAAGAAGTTTATCGCTCCGGAGCCATCAAAATAAACAACTCCGAAGGCACTAATCCGAGAGTGGTGAATGGGCAAAGAATTAAGCACTATATTTCAGGTACCCCCATTAATGTTGAAACTAATATTATTGAAACAATTACACCGGAGGAATACATAAGAGAGACCTTCCGGAACACTCCAGAACCCTGAAAAGGAAGAGGTATGTGATACGGTAAGTAAACCGACTCCAAAAATTCCATAAAAATACTTTCTGTCAGTTTTGGAATATTAGAAAAAATACAAAAAAAAATAAACAGCCGAGGGGACCCACCTGGTGCCCACGAGGCACCAGGGCACCACCACCCCTGGTGGGCCCTGGTGGCTCGTGGGCCCCATGTGAGCCTTCCCGACTCCGTTTTCTTCTGGATTACTTGTTTTGCAAGATAAAAAATCTTTATATATACTCCCAGACGTTTTGACCACCGTATCGCAGAAATCTCCTCTGTTCTTATTTCGTGCTGTTTTCCTGGTAGATCCGAAAGTATGTCGTCTCAAGACTCAGATGGGGAGAGCTTCGTATCACACTATGTTGCAAATCCAAAGATCTATGGGGATATAGACCCCTATGGATGGTAATAGGAGGAGGAGCAAGATGCCAACATAAAGGGGATGGAAGACGCGAGTTCGGATGAAGACGATGCCCCTCTACCTCAACCTGGAGATATGCATGTGGAGTTCAAGAAGTCGAGCCTCCCAAACACAGTAAACAAGTCTAAGATCCAATTTATCCCGTCCCGTTTTCTGCAGTAAAGCAAGGAGGCATTATGTAAAAAGGTATTGAAGCTTGAGCAAGAAGTCGATGATTTGAGGGAGGAAAATTTCATCCTCAAACGTAAGCTGGACAAGCTTGCCACTTCATCACCACCATCATCTTCGAAGAAAGAGACTTGAGCACATGGGTACGGACACTCCCCTTGGCTTGTGCCAAGCTTGGGGGAGGTGCCCCGGTATCGTATCACCATCACTTTTATTAGCTTTACCTATTTTTAGTTCGATCCTTAGTTATTTCGTGATCTAGTTGAATAAAAGTTTAGTATGATCTATTTTCGAGTGTTAGCTTTGTGATCTATCTATCTATGTAATCGAGTTGAGAGTTATATAATGAAGAGTAGTTTGAGTTTTTGTTTCTTTACTTTCATGTTCCAATTCTAGCAATGAAAATAATGAAAAGGATCATATGCTAATCCTATGAAAAGTAATGACATTACATAAAAAAAAGTATAAGTGGTAAAATTTATTGGAAGTTAACAAACATAGCATTAGTCAATGATGCAATTCATGAAAGAAATAAAAAGGGAAGAGAAGATTCACATGCAAATATACTATCTTGGACATCTTTTATGATTGTGAGCCCCCATTAAGTATTTTTATGCCAAATTGTTGACGTTGGACAAGGAAGACAACATAATGAATTATGTTTGTTCATATTCACATAGAAGTTATATTGTTATAGATCCTCCAACATGTGGTGCTTGCCCAATATCTTTGCTAGCCAAAAATCCGCACCAAGTAGAGATACTACTTGTGCATTCAAAACCTTTAAACTCAGTTTCATGTCATGAGAGTCCACTATATCTACCTATGGATTGAATAAGATCCTTCAAGTAAGTTGTCATCGGTGCAAAAAGCAATACAAATTGCCTCTAAATATGTCTGAACTTTTATTGTAAGGGAAATAAGCTTTGTACGAACTTGGGATGGTAAAGAAATAAAAGCGACAGACTGCATAATAAAGGTTGCTATCACAAGGGGCAATATAAAGTGACGTTCCTTTGCATTAAGAGCTCTTGCATCCAACAACAAAAAGCGCATGACAACCTCTGCTTCCCTCTGCGAAGGGCCTATCCTTTACTTTTATGTATTTACTTTTTCTGCAAGAGTCAATAGTGTTCTCCTCTACTTTCTTTTTATTTTTCTCTTTTGTAAGCATCATGTGGTGGGGAAAGATCTAAGCATATATATCCAGTTGGATATGACTGATCATGAGTTATTATTGTTGACATCACCCTTGAGGTGAATAAGTTGGGAGGCGAACTCACAAGCCCCTATCTTTCTATGTGTCTGGCTGAAACTTTTTGCTCCATATATATGTCGTGAGTGTTAGCAATCATAGAATACTAAATGATGGTTGAGTATGTGGACTTGCTGAAAAGCTCCTACATGAGACCCTTCCTAAAAATATGATGAATTGCAATTGCATTGTTGACTGAGAATATAGTTTGTTAGTTTTCAAGAAAGTTTATGCCTTATACTCTATTGTTGTGATGAATTGTTACTTGCTCATGAGAAGTTTTTGATAATAAATATTGCTGTTATAATAATGATCATGATGCTACTATGTCCGTATTTTGTTTTTATCGACATCTCTCTCTCTAAACATGTGGACATGATTATCGATATCGGCTTTCGCTTGAGGACAAGCGAGGTCTAAGCTTGGGGGAGTTGATACGTCTATTTTGCATCATGTTTTGTCACTGTTATTTATAGTGTTTTTAATCAATATAACACTTTTTTGAGCAATTCTAATGCCTTTTCTCTCTTAATATGCAAGATCTACACAAGGAGGGAGAATGCCGGCAGCTGGAATTCTGGACCTGAAAAAGCTATGTGAGAGATACCTATTCTGCGCATCTCCAAATGAGCTGAAATTTCACGAAGAATTATTTTAGAATAAATAAAAAATATTGGAATCAAGAAGTACCAGAGGGGCCCACCCAGGAGCCCACGAGGCACCAGGGCGCGCCACCCCCCCCCCCCCCAGGCGCGCCCTGGTACCTCATGGGGCCCCTGGCCAGCCTCTGGCCCCCATTTTCTGGTATATAAGTCATTTTGCCCTAGAAAAAATATAGAGAAGACTTTCGGGACGGTGCGCCGCCGTCTCGAGGCGGAACTTGGGCAGGAGCACTTTTGCTCTCCGGCGGAGAGATTCTGCCGGGGATACTTCCCTCCGGGAGGGGGAAATCATCGCCATCGACATCACCAGCGATCCTCTCATCGTGGGAGGACTAATCTTCATCAACATCTTCACCAGCACCATCTCATCTCAAACCCTAGTTCATCTCTTGTATTCAATCTTTGTCTCAAAACCTCAGATTGGTACCTGTGGGTTGCTAGTAGCGTTGATTACATCTTGTAGTTGATGCTAGTTGGTTTATTTGGTGGAATATTATATGTTCAGATCTATTATGATATTCAATACCCCTCTGATCTTGAACATGATTTTGTTTTGTGAGTAGTTACTTTTGTTCTTGAGGACATGGGAGAAGTCTTGTCATAAGTAATCATGTGAATTTGGTATTCGTTCGATATTTTGATGATATGTATGTTGTTGATTCCCTTAGTGGTGTCGTGTGAACGTCGACTACATGACACTTCACCATCTTTGGGCCTAAGGGAATGCATTGTGGAGTAGTAATTAGATGATGGGTTGCTAGAGTGACAGAAGCTTAAACCCTAGTTTATGCGCTATTCCGTAAGGGGCTGATTTGGATCCATATGTTTAATGCTATGGTTAGAGTTATCTTAATTCTTCTTTCGTAGTTGCGGATGCTTGCGAGAGGGGGTAATCATAAGTGGGAGGCTTGTTCAAGTAAGAACAGCACCCAAGCACCGGTCCACCCACATATCAAATTATCAAAGTAGCGAACGCGAATCAAACAAACATGATGAAAGTGACTAGATGAAATTCCCATGTGTCCTCGAGAACGCTTTACTTACTATAAGAGATCGTTCCGGCTTGTCCTTTGATATAAAAAGGATTGGGCCATCTTGCTGCACTCTTTGTTACTATTGCTACTTGTCACTTGTTACAAATTATCTTGCTATCAAACTACTCGTTACCAATAATTCCAGTGCTTGTAGAAAATCCCTTGCTGAAAACCGCTTGTCATTTCCTTCTGCTCCTCGTTGGGTTCGACACTCTTACTTATCGAAAGGACTACGATTGATCCCCTATACTTGTGGGTCATCAATTGCCCCAATGTCACCACGGGAATCCGCGAGTTGAGTGCCAAAACATATATCAAGTGAATCAATATAATACCCCATTGTCACCACGGGTATTCATATGCAAGACATATATCAAGTGTTCTCAAATCTTAAATATTCAATCCAACAATAATGAAACCTCAAAGGGAAAAGATTCGATTCATCACAACAAGGATAGAGAGGGAAGAAACACCATATGATCCAACTATATTAACAAAGCTCGTGATACATCAAGATCGTGCCAAATCAAGAACACGAGAGAGAGAGAGAGAGATCAAACACATAGCTACTGGTACAAACCCTCAGCCCCGGGGGTGAACTACTCCCTCCTCGTCATGGAGACCGCCGGGATGATGAAGATGGCCTCTGGAGATGCTTTTCCCCCTCCCGCAGGGTGCTGGAAAAGGGCTGTAGATGAGATCGTGGAGGTATAGAGGCTTGCGGCGGCGTAAAAACTCATCTAGGTTAACTTTCGGGGGTTTCTGAATATATATGATTTTTTGGCGTTGGAATCACGCGAAGAGGGGCCACAGGGGGCCCACGAGGCACCAGGGCGTGCCTGGGGGGTGGCGCGCCCTGGTGGCTCGTGGGGCCCCTGTGGGTCTTCTGGCCACCTCCCGAAGCTTCTAGTGTCTCTTATGTTCCAGAAAAAATCGTCAAAAAGGTTCGCTGCATTTGGACTTCATTTGATATGGACTTTCTGGAAAACCAAAAACAAGCAGAAAATAGCAACTGGCACTGGGCACTAGGTCAAAATGTTAGTCCATAAAAATTATATAAAATCCATATAAAAGTGCACCAAAATCATACAAACTATAATAAACATGGCATGAATACTTCATAAATTATAGATACGTTGGAGACGTATCAGCATCCCCAAGCTTAATTCCTGCTCGTCATCGAGTAGGTAAATGATAAAAGAAATAATTTATGAAGTGTGAATGCTAGCATAGTGCATAAGTTTGATCAATGATAATTTCAATCACTTTTTTCTAGCATCATTATATATCATAAACAGTAGCTCATCTCATAAAACTTCTCATGATCAAGTAGCAAGCTATTCACATGTTTAAAGTATAGGCCATAAACTTTCTTGAAAACTAACAAACTATGTTCTCAGTCATCAAACAATTGCAATTCATCTTATTTTCAGGAAGGGTCTTTGTAAGAGCTTTGATCTAGCAAATTCCACATACTCAACCATCATTTAGTCTTCCATGATTGCTGACACTCAAAGCATATTTTTAGAACAAGCCGTTTCAGTCAAACACATAGGAAGATAGGAGCTTAATATTTTGCCTCCCAACTTATTTATCTCAGGGATAATGTCAACAATAATAACTCATGATCATCTATATTCAACTGGATATATGTGCCTGGATCTTTCCCTACCACATAATGCTTGCCAACTAAAGAATAAATAGAGCGGAATGGGGATGAACATTAATGACTCTTGCATAAAAGTAAATACAGAAAAGTAAATACAGAAAAGTAAAAGATAGACCCTTCGCAGAGGGAAGCAGAGGTTGTCATGCGCTTTTTGTTATTGGATGCACAAGCTCTTAATGCAAAGGAACGTCACGTTATATTGCCCCTTGTGATAGCAACCTTTATTATGCAGTCCGTCGCTTTTATTTCTTTACCATCACAAGTTCGTACAACGCTTATTTTCCCGTGCAATAAAAGATCATATATATTTTAGGAGCACTTTTTATTGCTTTTTGCACCGATGACAACTTACTTGAAGAATCTTATTCAATCCATAGGTAGGTATGGTGGACACTCATGGCAAGAAACTAGGTTTAAGGGTTTTTGGATGCACAAGTTGTATCTCTACTTAGTATGAATTTTTGGCTAGCAAAAGATCCTAAGCAAGCACCACATGTTAGAGGATCCATGACAATATAACTTCTATGTGAATATAAACAAACATAACTCATTACGTTGTCTTCCTTGTCCAACGTCAACTACTTGATCAAGCTTGAAACTAATTAATGGGGGCTCACAATCATAGAAGATGTCCAAGATAGTATATTTATATGTGAAATTTCTCTTCCTTCAAAATTCTTTCATGAATTGTTCAAGCGACCAATGCTATGTTTGTTAACTTTCAATAAATTTTACCACTTATACATCTTGTATGTGAAGTCACTACTCCTCATGAGACAAGCATATGAAGCATATAAATTTCAACTTTATGATATTCAATTCATTTCAACAATTTACTCAAAGGATATAAGTGAAGAACAAGAGTAAATGACAAACTACTCCAAAAAGATATAAGTGAAGACCAAATGAGTAGTTAAGTAAATAGGTAGCTATGTGAGGACTCTCTCTCATTTAAAAATTTCATATCTTATTATTTTATTCAAACATCAAGAAAAACAAAATAAAATGACATTCCAAGAATAGCACATATCATGTGAAGAAGCAAAAAACTTAGGCTCAACCAAAACTGACCGATAATTGTTGATGAAGAAAGGTGGGATGCCTACCGGGGCATCCCCAAGCTTAGATGCTTGAGGCTTCTTGAAATATTAATTGGGATGCCTTGGGCATCCCCAAGCTTGAGCTTTTTTGTTTCCTTAATTCCTCTCATATCATGGCTTCTCCTAAATCTTTAAAAACTTCGTCCACACAAAACTCAACAAGAACTCGTGAGATAAGTTAGTATAAATCAACTAAAAACCTTAACATTCTCTACTGTAGCAAATCACAAAAATTATAATTAAACATTGCATACTAAATGCCTCTTCATATTTAATACTCCTATCCATAAATAGAAACATCAAACACGCAAACATATGCAAACAATGCAACTATAACAGCAATCTGCCAAAACTGAACAGTCTGTAAAAGGGGAATAAGAATCCATACTTCCCTAACTCCACAAATTCTGAAAAATTACCAAGTGACAAAGAACTCATGCATTCTTACTGTGTAAAAATTTCAGATTTTTATCATGTTCTGACTATTCAGGAATATTCTGGACATAACAGAAAACTTTCTGTTTTCAAACAGCAACACATGAACTTGCAAACTGAGCATGGTAAAGGCTATAATTGGGATTTTATTTAACTAAAAGATACAAAACATTATTATTGATAACAGCAAGCAAATCTCAACAAAAGAAAATGACGCTCCAAGCAAAACTCATATTATGTGACGAATAAAAATATAGCTCCAAGTGAGGTTACCGATAGTGTTGAAGACGAAAGAGGGGATGCCTTCCGGGGCATCCCCAAGCTTAGTTGCTTGGGTCCTCCTTGAATATTACCTTGGGGTGCCTTGGGAATCCCCAAGCTTAGGGTCTTGCCGCTCCTTATTCTCCTCATATCGATATCTCACCCAAAACTTGAAAACTTCAATCACACAAAACTTAACGGAACTTCGTGAGATAGGTTAGTATGATAAAAATAAATCATCCACTTAGGTACTGTCAAGACGAGATTCATAATTGTTCTCACATAATTCCTACTGTAGTCTATCATTTCCACAATCTATATTACTCAATATAAGCTATGGAAACACTAAAACAAGCAAACTATGCACCGAAAACAGAATCTGTCAAAAACAGAACAGCATGTAGTGAGCGATTTAAAAACCATACTTATGTACCTCAAAAAAAATTGAAAAATTAGGAAAACGTAAAAAATATGTAACCCAATACTGTGTAAAAATTTCAGAATTTTTTCACGCTCTAGTACATAATAGAAATTCCAGCACTGGACGCAAAAGTTTCTGTTTTTGCACAGAATCAAATCAATAAGCATCCACACTATCCCAAAGGCTTTACTTGGCACATTATTTAAAGAAAACATATAAAACATGATTACTACAGTATCTTAATCATGTGAACTCACAAAAACAGAAGGTATAAGTATTGGATTGTCTCCCAACAATCGCTTTTCTTTAATGTCTTTTAGCTAGGCATGATGATTTCAATGATGCTCGCATAAAAGTAAAGAATTGAAACACAAAGAGAGCATCATGAATCATACGAATAGCACGTTTAAGCCTAACTGACTTCCTATGCATTGGGATTTTGTGAGCAAATAGTTTATGGGAGCAAGAATCAACTAGCATAAGAAGGCAAAACAAGCATAACTTCAAATCTTTCAACACATAGAGAGGAAACTTGATATTATTGCAACACCTACAAGCATATGATCCTCTCTCATAATAATTTTCAGTAGCATCATGAATGAATTCAACAATATAATTATCACATAAAGCATTCTTTTCATGATCCACAAGCATAGAATTTTTATTACTCTCCACATAAGCAATTTTCTTCTCATTCATAATAGTGGGAGCAAACTCAACAAAATAACTATCATGAGATACTTGATTGGCATAATCCAATTGAAAATTAAAATCATGATGACAAGTTTCATATTTATCATTATTCGTTATAGCATACATTTCATCACAATAATCATCATAGATAGGAGGCATGCAATCATCATAATAAATTTTCTTATCAAAACTTGGGGGACTAAAAATATCATCATCAAACATAGCATCCCCAAGCTTGTGTCTTTGCATATCATTAGCATCATGGATACTCATAGAATTCATACTAACAACATTGCAATCATGCTCATCATTCAAAGATTTTATGCCAAACATTTTATTGAATTCTTCTTCTATCAATTGAGCATAATTTTCCGCTCCATCATTTTCAAGGAAAACATTATAAAGGCGGATAATATGAGGCAACCTCAATTCCATTTTTTTTATAGTTTTCTTTTATAAACCAAACTAGTGATAAAACAAGAAACTAAAAGATTTGATTGCAAGATCTAAAGATATACCTTCAAGCACGCACCTCCCCGACAACGGCGCCAGAAAAGAGCTTGATGTCTACTACACAACTTATTCTTGTAGACTCGTGTTGGGCCTCCAAGCACAGAGTTTTGTAGGACAGTAGCAATTTTCTCTGAAGTGGATGACCTAAGGTTTATCAATCCGTGGGAGGCGTAGGTTGAAGATGGTCTCTCTCAAACAACCCTGCAACCAAATAACAAAGAGTCTCTTGTGTCCCCAACACACCCAATACAATGGTAAATTGTATAGGTGCACTAGTTCGGCGAAGAGATGGTGATAGAAGTGTAGTATGGATAGTAGATATAGATTTTTGTAGTGCGAGCAATAAAAAACAGCAAGGTAGCAAGTAACAAAAGTGAGCATAAATGGTATTGCAATGCTTAGAAACAAGGCCTAGGGTTCATACTTTCGCTAGTGCAATCTCTCAACACTGCTAATATAATTGGATCATATAACCATCCCTCAACGTGCGATAAAGAATCACTCCCAAGTTCCTATTAGCGGAGAACATAAGATAGAAATTGTTTGTAGGGTACGAAACCACCTCAAAGTTATCCTTTCCGATCGATCTATTGAGCCATTCCTATAAGGGTCGCAAACAGCCCTAGAGTTCGTACTAAAATAACACCATATGATACACATCAACCAACTCTAATGTCCATAGATACTCCAATGTCACCACAAGTATCCGTGAGTTGATTATACGATATGCATCAAACAACTTCATAATCATAATATTCAATCCACACAAAGAACTCCAAGGAGCACCCCAAAGTTTCTATCGGAGAAAAGATAATGAAAACATGCATCAACCCCTATGCATAGATTGCCCCAATGTCACCACGGGAATCCGCGAGTTGAGTACCAAAACATATATCAAGTGAATCAATATAATACCCCATTGTCACCACGGGTATTCATATGCAAGACATACATCAAGTGTTCTCAAATCTTAAATATTCAATCCAACAATAACGAAACCTCAAAGGGAAAAGATTCGATTCTTCACAACAAGGATAGAGAGGGAAGAAACACCATATGATACAACTATATTAACAAAGATCGCGATACATCAAGATCGTGCCAAATCAAGAACACGAGAGAGAGAGAGAGATCAAACACATAGCTACTGGTACAAACCCTCAGCCCCGGGGGTGAACTACTCCCTCCTCATCATAGAGACCGCCGGGATGATGAAGATGGCCTCCGAAGATGCTTTCCCCCCTCCGGTAGGGTGCCGGAAAAGGGTTGTAGATGAGATCGTGGAGGTACAGAGGCTTGCGGCGGCGTAAAAACTCATCTAGGTTAACTTTCGGGGGTTTCTGAATATATATGATTTTTTGGCGTTGGAATCACGCGAAGAGGGGCCACATGGGTCCCACGAGGCACCAGGACGTGCCTGGGGGGGTGGCGTGCCCTGGTGGCTCGTGGGGCCCCTGTGGGTCTTCTGGCCACCTCCCGAAGCTTCTAGTGTCTCTTATGTTCCAGAAAAAATCATCAAAAAGTTTCGCTGCATTTGGACTTCATTTGATATGGATTTTCTGGAAAACCAAAAACAAGCAGAAAATAGCAACTGGCACTGGGCACTAGGTCAATATGTTAGTCCATGAAAATCATATAAAATCCATATAAAAGTGCACCAAAATCATACAAAACTATAATAAACATGGCATGAATACTTCATAAATTATAGATACGTTGGAGACGTATCAAGAGGCCAGGAAGACCTGTTTGCAATGCAAGAATTACATCGAAGTTATCTTTATGAGGTCGATACCATGACAAATAGACTGTAAAACAGACAAGAACCAAATCCAGTTTAGAATAAACGGAGGCTATCACCGGGGACATGGGAGTGCGAATTTTTTGATATAATGGATGCTGAAACAGAATGGCTATGCCATTTAACTGAAAACCAAAAAGAACTAAGACTTGTACAGGACGATCATCTCGTACGTGTGGCTGTCCTGCCTGGCCGCACCGCCATCGCCGTCCGTGTTGTCATCGTACCTCCAGCGGCGATAGGGCGCCGGTCCGCCCCCACAACCTTGTCCGTCCGCTGCCCCTGCCGCTCCTTCACGGTGTGGAGGGCTGCCGCGGCCAATGCCGACGGTGCTTGCGGAGGCCTGGCGGCGGCCTTGCCACTGCGGCATTGGTGGAGGAGTCGCTAAGTGACCACTCCTCGCTGATCTTGGGGAGCTCGCCGTCAAGGCGACACCGGCGTCTCGCGGCTATCTCCGCGGTGCTGACGGAGCGATCGAGGACCCAGGCGGCGGCGAGGTCGGGGTCATTGCGGACCCAGTCCGGTGCCGTGACCGACTTGGTGAACGCGGAGCGGCGGGCAGCGTTGCGCCGCCTGCCTTGCCGCCCGCTCCTCGGTGGATACAATGGCCCGCGATCCTGACGGCCGCCGCCGCCGCCACCGACGTAGTGGAGCATGCGGCCGCGCGCCTTGGCGATCGCCGGTGGCAATTCGTCCTTGACGAACTGGCCGTGCGGGTTGCAGCGAGGCGGCGAGGCCGGCCCGTCGATCCGGGCGTACCGGTCGTGCGGCGTCGGATCTGGATGTCGTGGATGCTTGTCGACGACGGTGGCTCCTCCTTGATGCGCGTTCGATCTGGACGCCGCCACTGTTGTCGGGGGGGGGGAGGCTCCTCCTTCATGCACCGAAGAGGAGACGTAGGCTCTTCCTTGACGCGGTAGTGCGACGGGGACGGTGGTTCTTCCCTGACAGGACGCTGCGGCGAGGGCGGCACCGAGCCTCGCTCCCGGAGCGGGTGCTCCGTCATCAGCTCCATCTGACAGACAAATTCCACGTCCGTTAGAGCAGCCTCTACGAGGAGGCGCGGCTACTGCTGCGGCGACGTCTGGTTCTCCTCGTCGCCGGAGGAGATAGCGATCTCCTCCTTGCCGGAGGAGCCTGCTGCCGAGGGGCCCAGAGAGTGAGGGCGGCGATGCCATGAGTCGGACGACAATCCACTGTCGCCGCCGCCGCAGAGAATCAAGACTTTGGCATTGCTGGATTTGGAGAGACTCGGGGAGGAGCAGGGGTTCGGCGAAGAGGTGGGGCTCAGAGAGGCAAGGAGGTGCATCGTCGACGCACGGCTTAAATTGCCGCGACCAGGCCATGCGAAGGGACGGCCAGCCTGCTTCAATGCGGCGCAACAGCCGGAGTTGGTTTCTCGGGACGCGGCATCCACATTGAATCGACAACGCCCGAGAGGTCGCGTCAGTCTGCGTCGCCCTTCCGTCCGGTCACGTCGCGCGGCTTCAATGAAGGTCGCTACGTGCCTTGGACCGGCATGAATGCGGCGCGGAAAGCGACGCGTGCGTTGGATGGAAAGCGCGAGCTGGCGAGAGGTTTTTTTGGTTGTGCCAGGTTTGTCGGAAGCGGGCGTGGCAGTGGTTCGAACGCCCGCATAGCCCCTCCCCCTATTTGTTCCGGTTTGCGAATAAAATGACGTCCGAACCGCCAAGCGGACCGATACAGGAGCGTGTTGGATGGCAAAGCACGTTCGGACCGCACGGTCCGGACGGTTGTGGGCGGTTTGAGGCTGGAGATGCCCTAAGACAGAGCTAACTGCCCACAAAAGAAAGTCGGGACAATCCACGGGAAAAGAAAGACTCCCTCCTTCCCATTATATAAGGCGTTTTAGCTTTTTGCATGGAAATTAACGCGTGGTGTAGATCATTGGTGCCACGCAATCATACGAGGCGATGTAAGCTCAACAATATCTGCTAACAGCCATAGTGTACTGTTAATTGCTAGCTGCAGCAACAAATTCATTACCATAAAGAGAATGTCGGAGTGCTACAGCTAACACGACTTGTATTTTGGGAGTTTCTACAAAAGCTTACACGCCTAATATAATGGGAAGGAGGGAGTACCAATCATGAATAGTTGGCCATTTCTTTGTCCAATTCAATCTCCACAAGAAAGTGCTCACGTCAAATTTCCCTAAAAAAATCATTTTGTCAAATTCAGGTCGCCGTAGCCCATTCTCACTCCCTGTCAACGAAGGAGGCACTCTCTTGATTTGTTCGGCCAACCATGGTCAGTGTCACGGTTAGAAGATGAGGAGGAGTACAAGCAAAGCGGCGACGCCATTTCGGCAAGCGCACGCACCGTGTGTGTGGTGTTTGTCTCCCGAGGAGGGAGAAAGAGAGAGAGAGAGATAAACATAATGTCTCGCTAGTTTTTTCATTCTGACAGTGGTTATCTGATGTCTGTTAAGTGTGCTGCTATTTAGGAGCCTAGGTTTATTCCTTGTGCTTTATAGAGTTAGTGGCTACCCAATTCTGCTGTCACTGCCACACGCATGCGCCTTCGTTCTGTACAGAGACGGCCTGCTTCCGCCAAAATTGATTACGCTTGCCAAGCTAGGTGCTCCTGCACACGGCTCTAAGAGCATCCACAGCGGGGCGCACCAAACCCGCCTTAAACGCGCGGACTGACGGTTCGATCACTGACTGGTCATGAAAATTCGACCCAGACGAGCGCCTAAAACGGGCCTCAAACGCCCGGGCTAACCGGCACCACTCATGTCTAGTCTAAATATGGAGCGGATATGGGGTCGCCCGGGCGCGTCCGCCACATCAGACTGACGTCAGGGTCCCACGCGGAATTGCCCGGAAACCCGGCGGTCCGACGGACGTCTCCTGGGTGGGGGGGGGGGGGGTGAACGCTGCGTGGCGCCGCTCCGGCTCGCCGCTCGAAGCCAAATCCGGCTATTTAAGCCGCCCGGCGTCCCCCAACCCTAGCCCATCCACCTCCTCCCTCTCCGCGCTACCAGCCCGAGTCCATCCACCTCGTCTCTCCCGCTCTGGCGCTCTTCCCTCGCTCTCCGGCTTCGCCATGATCCGAAAGAAGATAACCACCTACGCTATGCTCACGCCGGAGCGCCGGTACCAGATCGAGCAGGAGATCCAGGCAAGGCGCGCCGCGCGCGCCGCCCGCATCGCCGCCAGGCTGCCTCCGGACTCGTCGGAGCCGGAGGAGGAGGAGCAGGTTGAGGAGGAGGAGGAAGAGGAGCACCAGCCGGCTCCGGTGGAGGTGGCGGATCCGGAGGACGACGAGGAGGCGGAGCAGCCGGAGCAGGAGCTGGCGCCGGCTCTAGGCTTCAACATGGAGCAGGCGGAGGTGGTGTTCGCCGTCGCCCAAGCGGAGAAGATGGCGGAGCAGCAGGCCATCCCGGAGTCCATCCAGGATGAGGCCTATGTGTAGGTGATACGTCTCCAACGTATCTGTAATTTATGAAGTATTCATGCCATGTTTATTATAGTTTTGTATGATTTTGGTGCAATTTTATATGGCTTTTATATGATTTTTATGGACTAACATATTGACCTAGTGCCCAGTGCCAGTTGTTGTTTTCTGCTTGTTTTTGGTTTTATAGAAAATCCATATCAAATGAAGTCCAAATGCAACGAAACTTTTTAACGATTTTTTCTGAAATGAAAAAAAGACCCAGGAAGCTTCGGAGGAGCAGCAGAAGAGCCACAGGGGCCCCACGAGCCACCTGGGCGCGCCTGCCCCCCCCCCCCAGGCGCGCCCTGGCGCCTCGTGGGCCCCCTGTGGCACCTCTTTGCGTGATTCCAACGCTGAAAAATCATATATATTCAGAAACCCCCGAAAGTTAACCTAGATGAGTTTTTACGCCGCCGCAAGCCTCTGTAGCTCTATGATCTAATCTGCATCCCTTTTCCGGCACCCTGCCGGAAGGGGGAATCATCACCGGAGGTCATCTTCATCATCTCGGCGGTCTCCATGACGAGGAGGGAGTAGTTCACCCTCGAGGCTAGGGGTATGTACAAGTAGCTATGTGTTTGATCTCTCTCTCTCTTTCGTGTTCTTGATTTGACACGATCTTGATGTACCGCGAGCATTGTTAATATAGCTGGATCATATGATGTTTTCCCCTATCTATCTTGTTGTGATGAATTGAGTTTTTACCTTTGAGGTTTCACTATTATCGGATTGAATACTTTTATGGATTTGAGAACAATTGATGTATGTCTTGCATATGAATACCCGTGGTGACAATGGGGTATTATATTGATTCACTTGATGTATGTTTTGGCACTCAACTCGCGGATTCCCGAGGTGACATTGGGGTAATCTATGCATAGGGGTTGATGCACGTTTTCGTCCTACTTTCTCCGGTAGAAATCTTGGGGCACTCTTTGAAGTTCTTTGTGTTGGATTGAATATTATGAATCTGAAGTTGTTTGATGCATATCGCATAATCAACTCATGGATACTTGTGGTGACATTGGAGTATCTAGGTGACATTAGAGTTGGTTGATGTGTATCATATGGTGTTATTTTAGTACAAACTCTAGGGCTGTTCGTGACACTTATAGGGATGGCTCAATAGAATGATCGGAAAGAATAACTTTGAGGTGGTTTCGTACCCTACAACAATTTCTATCTTATGTTCTCCGCGAATAGGAACTTTGGAGTGATTCTTTATCGCACGTTGAGGGATTGTTATATCATCCAATTATGTTAGCATTGTTGAGAGATTGCACAAGCGAAAGTATGAACCCTAGGCCTTATTTCTAAGCATTGCAATACCGTTTGTGCTCACTTTTGTCGTTTGCTACCTTGCTGTTTTTATTTATTTAGATTATAAAAATATATTTCTACCATCCATACTACACTTTTATCGCCATCTCTTCGCCGAACTAGTGCACCTATACAATTTACCATTGTATTGGGTGTGTTGGGGACACAAGAGATTTCTTGTATTTGGTTGCAGGGTTGTTTGAGAGAGACCATCTTCATCCTACGCCTCCCACGGATTGATAAACCTTAGGTCATCCACTTGAGGGAAAATTGCTACTGTCCTAAAAACTCTGCGCTTGGAGGCCCAACACGAGTCTACAAGAATAAGTTGTGTAGTAGACATCAAGCTCTTTTCTGGCGCCGTTGCCGGGGAGGTGAGTGCTTGAAGGTATATCTTTAGATCTCGCAATTGAATCTTTTAGTTTCTTGTTTTATCACTAGTTTGGTTTATAAAAAAACTAAAAAAATATGGAATTGAGGTTGCCTCATATTATTCGTCTTTATAATGTTTTTCTTGAAAATGATGGAGCGGAAAATTGTGCTCAATTGATAGAAGAAGAATTCAGTAAAATGTTTGGCATAAAATCTTTGAATGATGAGCATGATTGCAATGTTGTTAGTATGAATTCTATGAATATCCAAAATACTAAAAATGATTGCACTAGTCATGACAAAAATGTTTCTTATAACCATGTCAATTTTTGTGGAGTGCATAAAATTTGTGAAGACATGCCTTATAGGGATGATAGATTTTGTAAGAAGCATAAACAAGATAGAACCAATTTTTTGCTCAAAGTGATAGATGAATTTGCTACAAAATTATGCTCTCTTCATCCCATTGCTTGTGAACTTTGCAATAAAATTGGTCACCTTAATTTTCAATGCATACTTTTTCATGATCGAATCATGGCTAAATATTGTAATGACTTGACCGCCCTTGAACTATATAATGAGCTTTATCTATTTTTGGGGTGTGAGAAATTGTCACACAAAAATAGTTGGTTTGAAGTATTCATTCTCACGGATGACATTGAAACTAATCTAAAGGAAATCTATATGTTTTGTATGGTAAATTGCAATGAGATTGCTTATATTACCAATTATAAAAAGACGGGAAAACCAATAGAGTATAAAAGGAACACTAATGAAAGGGTAAAGATTTCCATTTTCCCTCCTATTGTCTCTCATGATGAAATAGTTGATGAGGATGAGTTTCCTATTCAACCAATCTCATCAATAAGAAGATCGGAAAAATTGATTAAACCCACACATGATGTGGTGAAGAAGAAGAAAAGAAGAAAGAGTAGAGAAAATAAGAAAGAGTAGAGGTAAAAAGGTATCCCTCCCAAATAATGTTGCTCCTATTATTGTTGTGCCTCATTAGAGTGAATTAAAAATAATTGTGGAAGATGATATACTTGATGATGATATTGCTTATTTGTCTTATGGTACAATGTCCGAAGGAACTATTGAGGATGATTTTATTATGCCTATTACTCATTATGATGATTATGATTGGGAAAATAATGATACTCCTTATAATCTTGAAAATCTTTTTGACACCAACTTAGAAAATTGTGATGATAATAATTGTTATACTATTGGTGCTATTCATACTATTGATGATAATAGTGATTATGCTAATGATATGCCAAGCCACAAGCTTGGGGATGCTATGTTTGATGAGAATGACATGTTTGAGAATTTATTTGCTGCAATTAATGTTTGTCCCAAGCTTAGGGATGCTATGCTTAATGAATATGATCTTTTTAGTCCCCCTACTTTGAATGATTAAATTTGTTATGATGAGTGCATGCCTCCTATTTATGATGATTGCAATATTTATGAAAGTGGGTTTGGAAGAGTGTCAACTCTAGATAATAATTATCCCACTATTTTGGAGGGTGTTCAATCTTATTTTAATAATTATAAAAGTAGATTTGGAGAGGTCATGACTTTATTTAATGTTGAATCCACTACTTTGGAAGAGGTTTTAATTAATTATGATGAGAACAAAATTGCTACTTATGATAATTATTTTGATGATACTTATGTTATGAAAAAGAGTGATGATTATTATTATAATACTTGTCATAATTATGAATACCCTTTTACTGAACATTACTCTTTTAATGTGTAAACAATTTTTAGTATTCGAGTTCCATATGATACTCTCACTCCTATGAATGAGAATAAATTTGCTTATGTGGAGAGAAAAAAAATTCTATGCTTGTAGATCATGAAAAGAATGCTTTAGGTAATAGTTATATTGTTGAATTCATTCATGATGCTACTGAAAATTATTATGAGAAAGGGAGATATGCTTATATATATTTCAGCAACATCGCGTTTCCTCTCTTTATGTTGAAAGTTTTGAAGTCATGCTCGTTTTGCCTTCCTATGCTAGTTGATTCTTCCTCCCATAATTGTTTGCTCGCAAAATCCCTATGCATAGGAAGTGGGTTAGGCTTAAATGTGCTAATCATATGCTTCATGATGCTCTCTTTGTGTTTCAATTCTTTACTTTTATGTGAGCATCATTAAAATCATCATGCCTAGCTAAAAAAGGCATTAAAGAAAAGCGTTTGTTGGGAGACAACCCAATACTTATACCTTATGTTTTTGTGTATCCACATGATTAAGCTACTGTAGTAATCATGTTTTATATGTTTTCCTTCAATAATGTGCCAAGTAAAGCCTTTGGGATAGTGTGGATGCTTGTTGATTTGATTCTGTGCAAAAACAGAAACTTTTGCGTCCAGTTCTGGAATTTCTATTCTGTACTGGAGCATGAGAAAATTCTGAAATTTTTACAAAGTATTGGGTTACAAATTTTTTACGTTGTACAAATTTTTCAGAATTTTTGGAGGTTCACAAGTATGGTTTTTAAATCGCTCACTACATGTTGTTCTGTTTTTGACAGATTCTGTTTTCGGTGCATAGTTTGCTTGTTTTAGTGTTTCCGTAGCTTATATTGAGTAATATAAATGGTGGAAATGATAGAATACAGTAGGAATTATGTGAGAACAATTATGAATCTTGTCTTGACAGTACCTAAGTGGATGATTTATTTTTATCATACTAACCTATCTCACCAAGTTCCGTTAAGTTTTGTGTGATTGAAGTTTTCAAGTTTTGGGTGAGATATCGATATGAGGAGAATAAGGAGTGGCAAGACCCTAAGCTTGGGGATGCCCAAGGCACCCCAAGGTAATACTCAAGGAAGACTCAAGCGTCTAAGCTTGGGGATGCCCCGGAAGGCATCCCCTCTTTCGTATTCAACATTATCGGTAACCTTACTTGGAGCTATATTTTTTCGTCACATAATATGAGTTTTGCTTGGAGCGTCATTTTCTTTTGTTGAGATTTTCTTGCTTTTATCAATAATCATGTTTTGTATCTTTTATTTCAATAAAATGCCAAGTATATCTTTTACCATGCTCAGTTTGCAAGTTTATGTGTTGCTGTTTGAAAACAGAAAGTTTTCTGTTATGTCCAGAATATTCCTGAATAGTCAGAATATGATAAAAATCTGAAATTTTTACACATTAAGCATGCATGAGTTCTCTGTCACGTGGTAATTTTTCAGAATTTTTGGAGTTAGGAAAGTATGGATTCTTATTCCCCTTTTACAGATTGTTCTGTTTTGGCAGATTGCTGTTATAGTTGCATTGTTTGCATATGTTTGCGTGTTTAATGTTTCTATTTGTGGATAGGAGTATTAAATATGAAGAGGCATTTAGTATGCAATGTTTAATTATAATTTTTGTGATTTCATACAGTAGAGAATGTTAAGGTTTTGAGTTGATTTATACTAATTTATCTCACGAGTTCTTGTTGAGTTTTGTGTGGATGAAGTTTTTAAGATTTAGGAGAAGCCATGATATGAGAGAAATTAAGGAGACGCAAGAGCTCAAGCTTTGGGGATGCCCAAGGCACCCCAAAATAACATTCTAAGAAGTCTCAAACAACTAAGCTTGAGGATGCCCCGGTTGGCATCCCACCTTTCTTCATCAACACCTATCGGTTAGCCTAAGTTTTTACTTCTTCACATGATATGTGCTATTCTTAGAGTGTCCTTTTATTTTCATTTTGTTTGCTGTTTTAATAAAATTATCAAGATCTGAAATCTTTATTTGGAGAGAGTTTTCACATAGCTACTTAATTGTTTAACTACTCATTGATCTTCACTTATATCTTTTGGAGTAGTTTGTCATACACTCTCATGCTTCACTTATATTATTTTAAGAGTTGATAATAGTAATGGAAATATGCTTAAGATATGAATTTGGTCCTAATGTGATGGATATTTAAGAAGGATATAATAAAAACTTTTATGTGGACCACTGAATATGATAAGTGTGATCCCTTGCAATAGTTTTGCGATATGGTGATGATAATATGTGAGTCATGTTAGTGAGTAATTATGATTTAGTAAGAATATTGGTGTTAAGGTTTGTGATTCCCTATGCATGCACATTAAGTCAATATTTATGCAAAGAAATTATATCCTACTTATGGTGCATTATTCGGTGTTAGTTATGTTCAATGCATGTTTATGACCGTTTTCGCTTTTTGGTTGGTTACTTTTCAATCTATTTGCTAGGCTTCATTTGTACTAAGCGGGAATACTTCTTATGCATCCAAACTTTTTAAAACCCAAGTTGTGCCAAATGAGTCCAACATATCTACCTATATGCGGTATTTCAATGCCGTTCCAAGTAAATTTGCATGTGCCAACTCTAATTTTTTCAAAATAATTTTCCGTTTTGTGTGCCCGTACCGCTCATGAAGCGGCAGGGGGTGGCCAATATTTTCCATGATAGGTGTGTTATTCTCACGATGAGTGTTTATTCACTTGTCATTGCACGAGAGAGTGGCAGGTAATAGGGATGCCCAGTCCCACAATGAATCAAAAATTAATAACAACAAAATTTCTTGGAAAGTGTTGGTATGGAGGGCACCCGTGGATACGGCTAGCCATGGATTGTGAAAGTATGGTGGAATGGAAATAAATTTTATTTTCTGTTTGGAAACCGCCTATGATGTGTCTAGCATGAAAGATATTGGAAATTCTTGGTCGTTTTTGTTGACAGGAAAAACATACCTCTAAAAATAATTTTATCTCTCTAATTTAAGCTTTGAGCTCTGGCACATTTGCAAATCTCTGCTTTTTTCTGCGAAGGGTCTATCTATTTACTTTTATGTAATTTTTATTTTTATTTTGAGTCTCCATCTTCTCTTACAAAGCACCAACTAGAGAGCACTATTATCATGCTTATGCATTGTGTGTAGCTAATATTGAGTGTGTTTCATGAATGGATCAATGATTGAGTATAATGGGTTATGGATAACTTTTTTTAGCGTTGATATTCTGAAAAGACATGGTTGCTTATTTGTATGCTTGAGTATTTATGGCTTCATGTCAAATTATAGACTATTGCTTTGAATCATTCAAGTTCAAATGTCCATGCTACAAAAGAAAAAAATATAAGATGATTATGATAGGTAGCATTCCACATCAAAATTTCTGTTTTTAATTGCTACTTTATCATGATGACTTTTATGAGAAAAAATTGCTATTATAATGCTAGGAAAAGTGATTGAAATTATCATTGATCAAACTTATGCACTATGCTAGCATTCACACTTCATAAATATTTTTTTTATCATTTACATACTCGAGGACGAGCAGGAATTAGTAGGCCAACCGGCGGTTTATCCGGCAGGAGCTGGCGGCGACCGACGCCCTCTTCGACGAGGTCGAAGCGGAGATGGATGCGAAGGCCGCCGCGGAGGAGCCGAAGGAGCCGCAGGAGCCGGAGCTGCGGCTACCGTCCATGTACCCGGCGCCGGGCACAGAGATAGTGGACATCTCCGACGAGGACTAGGCTCGTTGATCTACGTAGTACGTAGGATTTTTTTCTTTGCATGTTTTTTTATGGATTTAAGATTTCAGTATGAGGCATCCGGATGCAGATGAGCAAATTTGAGACTTGGGCGGTCAGTGTCCGCGGACGCGCCCGGGCTCTTTCGGTAGTGTGCGTGCATGTGATGTGTCACACACAGTAGACACAGCTTTGGAGGAGAAAGCTAAGCTTCCCCCGACATCGATTCCAAGAGTGCAATCAGGACAAGTTCGTGAGCTAGCTAGCTAATTACCACCCGATGGAGATACAGCAATAAAGTACAGTACTATAGCAGGAACCTCGCTGCATGTAAATACACACTTTCATGGTGATCCAGATATTAAGCACGACGCCGCATGCACGTGTTTCTTCAAAGCATTCACGCGCGAGAACAGTTCACGCGTGCTTAATTGGACGTGCGTGCAAGCTCGTGTCAGTGCATTGTGTTTGTGTGTGGTGAGACGTGAGGCGGCGAGGGAACATGATCTGCATGCCGTGCTTCATTTCGCGCGTTTGCTTGGCTAGGGCCACAGAGACACGGACACGAGCGGAGCAGCGGCGTAACTCCAATGGAGAGTACGGAATAGGAAACGTAAGTGTAGTCCCTCCCTACAAGATCCACGGGAAAGGCTTAATGAAGGCTTTCAGAGCATCTACAACCGGACTTGGCAAATCCGGCCCCTGTACGCCCGCGGGCGCGTCCACGGACAGTGCCCGCCGAGGCGTCGACCCCTCATATGTTGCCCTGCACATTCACATATCTCAAATCCGGTCTCTCAAATCCATACAAATTCACGCACGTCGATCATACAGGACGTTGTCGCACGTAAATAACAAATGTTTGGTACTGAACATAAATAGTGTTTACATATAATTTATTTTAAATGCACAACTCAAACAACAGCTCATTGGTTTTCATTGTGGGTCCACATATGCTCCACAAGATCACTGAGGAGCTGCGTGTGCACCTGATGATCTCAAAGATTCTGATGCATCTGCAGAAAATTCATGAGCTGAGTTGCATCTTGATCTTTCGGGATTTCAACTTGTTCTCCAGGTGCTTCGAAATCATTGGTTTGGGCTACACCATTACCCTCATCCTCAACAATCATGTTGTGCAAAATTACACAATATGTCATGAGCTGCCACAAAGCATCAGAATCCATCGTTTTCCCTAATAAAATCACAAAAATTCCGGTCAGACAATGTGTCGAACACATGAAGCGCAAGGCGGAGCCATAGAGTTGCCGGACGTACCGCGTTGGCGTCCGGGCCCGCGACGATGTCCCAGGCGGCGACGACGGGAAAGAGGACTGCTCTGCCGGAGCTGGCGGCGCAGAGGCTACGAACGGCTGCGGAGCGGGCGCGGAGGAGGAAGAAGAGAGGACAGAGCAAATGGATCCGGCAAGTTCCAGGGGTGGATTTGGTGCAATTTGGGGTGGGGTCGGGCTGTTGGGTCCGACGTGGCGGACGTGCCCGGGCGCCCCGTTATCCGCTCCATATTTGGGCTAGATACGAGGGGTGCCGGTCAGCCCGAGCGTTTGAGGCCCGTTTGAGACGCCCAACTGGGTCGAAAAATTGTCACCGGTCAGTGATCGGGTGGCCCGTCCGGGCGTATGAGGAGGGTTTGAGGCGCCCGGCTGTACATGCTCTTTTTAAGGAAAAGGAAGGGGGGAATCCAGACCGCACGAGATCGATCACCCGCATGGCCACAGATACGTCTTACTCATACGTACGGCTACTGCATGCATGTTGTATATATGGGCATGCATGTATGTGCAGTGCACGGCAGATACACCATAGGAGAGCTCTTCTTTTAGTAAGAAGAGAAGCTCTGGCTGAGAACGTAAATCACTACCTAACCTAACCAGCATCGCTAGGAAATTACGTACTAACAAGCGTGTGTATTTTGTACCGGGTAGCTGGCTCGACCGCGCCATCCGCAGTGAAGAACCAACGAAAACTGTCAAGCCGTAGGCATTCAAGTACCGCGGCACGTACGTACTCCCTCCGTCCGGAAATACTTGTCCGAGAAATGGATGTATCTAGATGTATTATAGTTCTAGATACATCAATTTTATCCATTTCGGTGACAAGTATTTCTGGACGGAGGGAGTACGTGCGTAGTAAATACTCACGTCCGTGCACGCTCTGGCCTTCACCTTTCATCATTTACACGTCCGTGCGCCTGCCGGCCTTCGAGTTATCACCGCCACCTTCACAGTATCATTGCTCACTTTCGCCTTGCGCTGCAACACCACATCCCCATCCCCTCAACAGTAAAGGAGGCATGGCGGCCATGCATTTCTAAAGCTCGATCTGCACAGGAGTAGGAGTACGTATTTTTCCCCATGCCATGGGACAGGGCCCAAATTATACTACCTCTCTTCCGGTTTACAGGGCTCATCTCAAAATTTCAGTTTTTTCGTTTTATAAGTATCATTTGTTCTACTTCTCATCACATGTTCAGATTTCAATGTACATTAAATTTCTACATGCAAGGAATATAATAATAAAACACACCAATGCATGTAAAGCTTCTTGGTCATTTATTGGTCACACATGCATGCATTACAATTAATGCATTGATAAACACAATTTTTTGAACAAAAACAAACGCATTAATTGAGTACTTTTACAAACTACAAAAATTATTCCACCCCTCACCTTCTACCTTGGTCGGCGAGATTTGTGAATTGACCCTAAACTGGAAGGAGGGAGTACTACAGGAGACGGTTATTTTCAACGGTGCGTCGCAAAGATCAAAAGTTTCAGTTCCCGAGAAGCCGCTCCCTAGAACTTGCAAGATGCGGCGACAAACGACCAAGTTTACGAGATGTTACAAAAGGGAAAAGACACGCCCAAGTTTAGCTTCCACAAGAAGGTTGGCGAGGAACGATGTTCATGCCGGGCGGTCGTTTCGTTCGAGTTAGGAACCGGATTGTGTCCCATCCTTGCCGCCCTGTTGACTGTGTTACTATTAACTAGTACGTGGGATCCCTAATTAACGAGGCCTACCATACGTGCTTGTCAAAAAAGAAGACAAAAAACCTATCGGTGTCATGGTTAAGCGCCAGCAAATGAGGTTCAGAGAAAACAAAATGCAGAGTCATTGTGTCTGCCTCCCCTGTCTTGTACTCCTCCTACATTCTTTGCTTAATTATCGGGCTAATCTTGACATCACGGGGCCCGCGCTACACGATAGACCATACTGTCAATGTCACCCACGAAGTGTCATGGATATTATTGTACGAAAGATCGAGTCGTAAAAGAAGTGCGTTCGTGCAGTGAACACAAGAAAATCTAGAATGTGGTAATTGTCGTTTAGGAATCGGATGCAGTCAGTTTCATCGTAAACATGCTTGCACGACTTAAGAAGGTGATATGATCGTGTTGTTTTTCTAAGCAAAACTGAGGTTCTCTTCCAGATTCTGTTCATAGGATGTCAGCTGGGCCCTAAGCAAAATCCTAATGGGTGGGCCCTACAAGAGCAAGCAACCAACATAGGCAACATCCGCTTAAGGCCATCTCCAAGGCTGACCCGTAAACCGCCCGCATCCGTCCGGAGCGCGTGAGCCATCCAACGCCGACCTGTATCGATCCGCGGGGCGGTCCGGACGCGATTTCTCCCGCAAAACGGAGATAAATGTGGAGGAGTTTTGCGGGAATCCGGACCGATTCCAAGCCCGCTTCTGACCGCCCTGGCCTACCAAAAACCCCTCCCGCGCTTTCCTTCCGATGCACGCGCCGCTTACCGCGCCGCATTCATGCCGGCTCAGAGCACGCAGTTGCCGGCATTGATGCCGCGATGTGACCGGAGGGGAGGGAGGGCGCCGCTGACCGACGCGGCCTCTCGGGAGCCGCCGCTTCAATGCGGACGTAGGTTCCCCAGGAACCAACTCCGACCGCTGTGCCGCATTGAAGCGGCTGACCGCTCCTTCACATGGCCTGGCCGCGGCTATTTAAGCCGTGCTCCGGCGCCGTCAGCATCGCATCCTCCTCCTCCTCCTCCCCTCCACGCCCATCTCCTTCCATATCTCCGGCGATGGGCAAGTCCTGGGCGTCGGCGCCTGCAGGCGGTTTTGGGGCGGGATCTGCCAGCTCGTGGCGACGCCGCCCTCGAACTCTGGGGCCGGCGGCGACTCGACGCGGACGGAGATCGTCATCTCCTCCGGCGACGAGGAGGACCAGCAGCCGCCGCCGCCGCAGTCGTCGCCGGTAGTGCCGGGCCAGGTCTACGCCGGCACCGACGCGGAGTTCGAGGAGCAGAAGGAGCTGATGCTCCGTCGCTCCGTCGTCCACACCAACGGGCCGGCCCTGCCACCGGGGGCGCTCCTCCCCGTGAAGCCGAAGCCGGCATCCCCTCCATGCTCTCCGCCTCCGCGCAGCCGCGGTGTCCAAATCGGACGTCGCGTCAAGGAAGAGCGGGTCTCGCCGCCGCCCCGGCGCGTCGTGAAGGAGGAGCGCCGCTCGCCGCTGCCCCGGTGCGTCGTCAAGGAGGAGCGCCGCTCGCCGCTGCCCATGCCGAAGGCGCGCGGTCGCATTCTGCACTACCTCGGCAGCGGCGGCTCCTCGTCGTCGTCTCGGAGTACCATGACGGCGCAGGAGTACGCCGACCGGGAGCAGCTCCGGCGGGATAGGCGCAACACCGCATGCCGGTCCAAGTACGCGGACTCGGACGTCCCGCCGCCACACATCGCGGCGGACCCGGACCTGGCGTACGTTTGGGCCCTGGACCGCTCCGTGACGACGTCGGAGACGGCCAAGCGCCGTCTTCAACGCCTCGACGGAGCGGTGGCCAGGTACGGCGAGGAATGGTCCCTCGCCGACCCCGATGCCGCCCCCTCCAACGACCGTCGCCCTCTCCCCCAGCCCACGTCCAAGGTGGCCGCGGCCGCACTGCGCACGGCGCAGGAGGAGGCGGAGAGGATCATCCGCGAGCGTCAGGCGGCCGCCGAGAAGCCCTGCCGTGACGCCACCACCTTCCGCCGTCCCAAGCCCGACGACGACGACTCCAACGCCGGGTCGGGCCACGATGACGGAGGAGGAGCCGCCGGCCAGCCCGGCATTGGCTACGAGGTCAACGTGAAGTATAGGATAGTTTAGGATTTTATTTTTAGGTTTTTAGTTCACCGGTCGAAATATCGTCCGGTTTTATGTACAAATTATCCTAGTTTCAATAAAATCTGCCGTGTTTTTATCAAAATTCGTCCGATTTGATCGAATTTCGGTCGGTTGGTTCGACTTATTATCAAAATATATGCGGCTAGCATTGGATGACGTTCTCCCGCATCCGTGTCCGTGGACTGGTCCCCCTGTCCGCCGACGGATGCGGGAGGATTTTTGCGGGTTGCCGTTGGAGATGCCCTGATCTTCCCTAGAAAAACATGCGCTTAATCGCCCATCTTTTCACGGGGATAGGATAGGTAGGGCAAAGGACATCCACAATTAATTAAGGAGATGGATGACCCAATTTACTCGTTAAACCCAAAGTAAAGCGTGATTAAACTGCTAACCCCCATATCTTTTCTTCGGCCAAGTTGGTTACGATCGACATGATGGCCCTGGATGAGCTCTGTTGGCCATTGGCCGGCCACGTGGGGCCCCACGGTCACCACGGTGCGCAATTGTAACACGCTCCCCTCCTCCTCCTAGTTCTTGTATTATCACTTTGATGGCTAGTTAATTAAGTGATGGTGATGATGGTGAGAAGAAGTTAGTGTTAACCGATCCCCAAGTGGGGAGATTTCATCACCCCTGGAAAGGAGAAGCAAAAAAGTAGGAGTAATATACGTGGTGGCTGGTGGGAACATGACGCATGATCCGATGGCGTTTCTTCTAGCAAAGGACCACCGTCTCGTCAAGCCAGGATTTCTCTCCACTCCCCTCCATTAGGATAAGCGTTCGTTGGACTTTGAGAGTGTTGGAGACGCTCTGGAGTTAGAGCATCTAGCCATCTACAGCTGTATAGCGCAAAAAAATACCCCTCGTATGTCCGCGGAGAGGCCACGGTCACCCTTTATTTTTCGTCCGCTGCAACCACATATCTCAAATATCACACTCTAAATTCCTATTGTAAAACTCAAAAACTATGTACTGCTACATAGATAAAACTACAATACTACTCGTTGTCGAAGATGTAGACGACCTCATTGCTGGCAGTGCTGGACGGACCGCCTTTGTTAGTCGCTGCCCGAAGCTCCGACTCCTCGTTGGACTCCACATCTGTCAAGAGTTCATCGCACTCCGTCTGCGCCTCATGGAGGAAGCGATGGTTGGCCTCTGCCTACGAGTGGATGGAGTAGAGGATGGCCTGCTGCTACACCGCCTCCTCCTCTTGGACGACCTCAAACTCGGCCAGCGCTTCGTCATGCCGAATCCGACAGCCGGAGGTGCCGGATCCGGCTCACCTTCCTCCTCTTCCTCCTTCGGCTCCGCATCCTCGATGCCCGCGTCCGGTGCCTGCTGCTCCGCCTCCCCCTCTTCCTGCTCTGGAGAGTCCGGAGGCAGTCCGGCTTCAATCCGAGCGGCGCACCGGGCCTGCCACTTCGCTAGGAGCTCCAATCTGCACTCCGGAGTGAGCATGGCGTAGGTGGTGATCCGCTGGCGGGCCATGGCTACATGACATCGAGCTCTGAGCGAATTGGGAGTGGCGACAGAATGGAAGGGTGAAAATGAGACTAGCTAGGGTAAAGGGGCCGTCGTTCGGCTTAAATAGTCAGATTTGGCCCCTCGGGCGGCGCGCCGGAGCAGCGTCCTCACTGGACCGTTAGGTAACGACGGGTGTTTGCGTGGGTCCCACACGTCAGTTCGATGTAGCGGACGAGCCCGAGCGCGTCCGGGCTTCCTGATATCCGCCCCAGATATGGGTTGGATATGAGGGTCGGTCAGCCCAAACTTATAGAGTCCGTTTGGGAAGCCCAGCTGGCTCACGATTTTTTGACCGGTCACTGACCGGGTCATCCGTCTGGATGTATAGAGGCCGTTTGAGGAGCACGGTCGTAGATGCTCTTAGAGCATCTACAGTCGGACTTTGCAAATCCGGCCCCTAAAACGCCTGCGGACGCGCCCGGGCGCGTCCGCAGACACTACCCGGTCACGCCTCAAATAATGCATTCCACATCCGGATAACGCAAATTAGAAAGCTCAAATCCATATTATTACATGCAACGTGAAACCTAATCTAAGCGGAGCTCGCCCGCTTCCACCGTGGCCATGTCCGGCGGCCGGCTGCGCTCTCCAGAGTGTTGGTCTAGTCGCCGGCAAGGTAGAGTAGGGCATGGGACACGAGCCGGCTCACAGGACTCAAGGCGCCGCCGTCTCCCATGCCCTACTCTTCCTTGTCGGAGCCCGTAACCCGGACGGTGCCGATGGACGTCAGGTCGATGATGGATCCGTCCTGGGACGAGCCGGTGACTTCCACCATGACGCGGTTGTCACCAGGACTGGTGCACCATGCGGGGTGCCGGAGAATGCGACTCCGCCTCGCCGACATCCACCGCCGCGAGGGCTGCCGCCGCCTCCCGCGCCCGCTCCCTCGCACGGCGGGCACGCCGCGCCATGTTTGCGTCGGACGACAACCATGGCGCGTCCTGCTGCTCCGCGCGCCAACGGAGGGGTTGCGCGTCCGCCACCGTGTTCGGACGCCAGGCGGACCACACCGCCTCCGGTGAAGCAGCGAGGGCACACCGAGCGCCGGATCCATGCGTCATTTGGGCGGACGCAATGGATTCCCGACGGAAGGAGTCCGCGCGCTGCCTCATCCCGGGAGCGGCGGAGCGCAAGCCGGACGGCCATCTCCTCCTCGGGGTCGCGTGGGATGAGCTCAGGGTCGACGGATCTGGAGGTGAAGGACTCAGATCCGCTGCCCGCCATGCCGGAGATGGCCGGAGATCGGTGCAGGTGAGCTTGGGTGGTAGAGGGGAGTGGAGTGAAGTGGTTAGGGTTTGGTCCGGCGAGCGGATGGGGAGGAATATATGTGGGGTCGGGGCGGGCCAGCGCGGGCCAGGCCGACGTGGCGGGCGCGCCCGGACGCCCCATATCAGCCACAAATTTGGGCTGGATACGAAGGGTGCCGTTCAGCCCGAGCGTTTGAGGCCCGTTTGAGGCGCCCGTCTGGGTCAGATTTTCGTAACCGGTCAGTGACCGGGCAGCTCGCCCGGGCGTTTGAGGAGTGCTTGGTGTGCCGGGCTGTAGATGCTCTTAGGTTATGTGATGCCAATATCCGCACATGCTGCTAAAGTGCAAATCCCACATGAACCTTACCTGTTGCCCTGGTGGACCGCACAAATAGTTCAAGTTGGGCACTAGTCACGGGCAAAAGGTCTCTGATTTTGTTCGTGGACGTTAACATACTCATCCACCTGATTGACGTAACAGTTGTGTGTAGGCAACCGTAGTCGACAAGGCCCGCGTTCCGCCACTTGTCAACTAGCCCGATACTCCTACTAGTACCAGGTAGCGGAAATGCAATATAATATTCCCCGGCTGCGTAGGAGCTTGCAACGAACGTCTTGTACTCAGCGGGTATACTGCCTGGGAGACGATCGACGGCGGCGTCGCCGTCCGGCGGTACGTCGCCGGGAGCAGAGTGGTGGTGGCGCCGTCGCCTAATTAAGCGCGGTGGGGGCCGGGCAAAAGGAAAAGGAGATGAGGGCAGAAGGGGGACAGGGGGATGGCGTCGTGGAGCCCGCGGTGTTGGGCGTGGTGGCGGCAGGGGACACTGCTGCTGGGCGCCACAACTCAGCGTTCCCTCCGTCTCCAGGGACGCTGACGACGATCACCCGCCCATCATCTTGCTTCAGCATCGCGTCCATTCGCCCATGTACCCTGCCCGAGCGAATTCATTGCTTCCTGGCTAGGTGCTCCGTTGGAGACGTCGATGGATCGCCGGTGTAGTACGTGCATGGTTTGGTTTGTGCTCCGGCGTTTCCGTCTTGTGCTGTTCAGTGCGGGAGTTTTTTTTTTTTTGAACAAAGTACAGACGCAAGCGTTCATACATACGCGCATACACTCACCCCTATGAACGCACACACGCACACCCTACCCCTATGAGCACCTTCGAGAAATCGAGCCGGCATATCATCTTGAGATTTACGAAGTCACCGTAGTCGCCTCGTCGTCGACGGGAACGTCTCCTCCCACTGAAAGCGCATCGCCGGAAATTCTGAAATAAATCCAGGAATAATGCGAGCACCAGGACTTGAACCCTGGTGGGCTGGGAATACCACTGTCCCTTTAACCATCCAACCACAGGTTCAGTGCGGGAGTTGGGCCGTGTGGATAAGGTTCGAGCTACATCGTCCTACGTATGTATGTAGACGATTCTAAAAAAAAAACATATGTATGTACACGTATATATGATACGTGTCTGGCCCTTGACCGTTTACTCTAACACTAGCGCCGAAGAAGCGCGGCGCACGCCGCGCCCGTGACCGCTTCCGTCTGTATTTTTCGGAAAAGCAAAAACAACAACATATATTATGAGAGAAAATAGAATGAAAAGGAAAACATGAATTTTATCTTTACCCCATGATCTGTGTAGACATCTAACGAACATTAAATGAATTGACAAATTAAGTAAGCCGGCTGGCCTATAACTTTTTTTGCTATTGATTACTGTTCAGATGAATGCATAGTGCTGATTTACTGTTTTTCTTGTGGTGTATTGTTCTGGGTTACAATTCAGATATTGTTTCTGTTTATTCGGGTATTGCTCTGTTTCATTGGTTTTACTTTTTCGGGTTTTATTTGGGCTATTGTTTGGTTAGGCTTTATTCGGATACATTTTCGTTTTTGTTCGGGTAATTGTTGGTGTACTGTTCACTGTTGTCGTGGTGTAAAATGGACAATAATTGGCAGAGAATTTATTTTTCGCAGATTTTAACATGCTCCCTCTTATCCTTTTTTTTACATGTGAGGTAAAAAGGTAAGAGTTAATCAAACCACTAATTAATGAGATCAACGGCTCAGATCTATTATATACTCTTATCTCTCATGTGAAAAGAGGGGGTAAGAGGGAGCATGCTAAAACTGCTCTTTATTTTTCTCATGGATTATTGTTCATGCAAATATACTATACTGGTTTACTGTTTTGTGCCTCGGCAGCACCATCACTGAAAAGGAGCGGGAGACGATCGAGGCGGCTATGCATCGGTACGCCGGTGGAGAGAAATGATATGTAGAAAAATCCTAAATCTTAACCTTTTATATAAGAACGCGAGGATGAAGGAGGGGGGAGAGATGATGTGTAAAAAAATTCCCAATTTCTTTTAACAATGGGTGCATTTTTTCCTCTGAAACACTGTTCATATGTATGAGTTGTTCACTGGGCATTACTGTTCACATCTGAGGCAATGTTTATATGGGGGGTACTGTTCACTGTCCATATGCTACAGTTCATTGTTCAGGTAATTTGCTGGTGTATTATTCGCTGATTTCATGAAAATATACTGCTGTTTATATGGGGGTACTGTTCACTGTCCATAAGTTACTGTTCATCGCTGCTGTTCATTGTTTCGGAATTGTTCGAGTAATTGTTGGTGTATTGTTAGCTGATGTCGTGGTCTAAAAATGGAATGTAATCGGTAAGAACTTAATTCCCCTATGGATTGCTGTTCATGAAAATATATTGTTCCGGTTTACTGTTTTGTGCCTCAACATCACCATCATTGGAAATGAGCGGAAGATGATCGAGGTGGCTCTGCATCGATACGCCGGTAGAAAGAAATGATGTGCGGAAAAATCCTAAATCTTAACCTTTTATATAAGGACGTGAGGGTGAAGGAGGAGGAGAGAAATAATGTGTAAAAAAATATCAATTTCTTTCTGAACCACTGATTTTTTTTAAACACTGTTCACTATTTCATGAACATTTTTTTCTTCCAAACCACTGTTCATTAATGGGCACTGTTCGCTTTTGCTGTTTACTGTTGCCACGTAAAATGAACAGTAGAAGCGTGAAAAAAATCAAAAAAAAGAAAAACCGAATGCTTCCCGCTTTAGTATAGTAACTTATTTCCGTTTCCCTTTTAGACTGTGTACCCGGTACTCGTATTTTCATCGATCTTATGGACCTCGCTATGCCCTCATTTGCGACGTGGAGTTTGTGAGCTCGAGCTCACATGAGCTCAGGTAAACAGTATAAAATCTAACAAAGAGTAAAACAAAACTTATTTTTTGTCAAGAAACACTATTTTTTTTTCACATGCGTGCAAAATTTCATGGTAAAATCAAAAGTTGGAGCATCGTTTTTCTTTGTCCACACCTCCATGAATGTGATTTCATCACAAAATTTTGCACGCATATTGAGAACGGGATTGCTAAATCTCAGTCGACTGAGACTTAACGAAACATCAGTCGATGCTATATTAGTGGGATCTTACATGGAGATTCGTGCAAAAATTTCTTTCTAGTTTTTCTTTTTTCTTTCTTGCATGTTATGGCACTTGACTTAGACTTGGTTAAGTCTCAGTCGACTGAGACCTAGCCACACCCTATTGAAAAAGCATCAATGTTTCTTGCAAAAAAATTCAGAATTTTTTAATATATTTACTATTTCTTTGGAATTTATTGTTCATCCGTTTCTGATGTGAGCTCGAGCTCAGAGCATCTACAGCCGGGCACCTCAAACCCGCCTCAAACGCCTGGCCGGATGGCCCGGTAAGTGACCGGTCAAAAAAAATCAACCCAGACGAGCCCCTCAAACGGGCCTTAAATGCCCGGGTTAACCGGCACCCCTCATATCCAGCCCAAATATGGGACGGATATGGGGAGGCCCGGGCGCGTCCGCCACGTCGGACCCGACAGTCCTACCGCACCACAGATTGCACCAAATCTGTCAAACCCTTCCCCCTCCTCCATCCTCCCTCCAACCTTTCCCGCGTCGGAGCCCTCGCCGTCCACCACCATTGCTCCCCATCGTCGCCGCCGGTCCCGATCTGCCGCCATAGATGTCGTCCAGCCCATCCCCGGTCGCCGCGATATTGGCTGCGTCCGCCTCGTCCATTGGCGTCCTGTCCACGGCTTCGTCCTGCAAGGCAGAGAACATCGCCCGCAGGGACCGACGATGGAGGCAGCAAGAGAGGGAAGCGTTGGCGGCGCAGGGAGCGGATGCGGACATGCACTAGCAGCTGCCCCCCCCCCCCCCCCCCCCCCCGCCGCACCTCTTGGATGAGCATGCAAAGAAGTGGTTTATGGAGAAGAAGAAGGAGATCAACGACCGCAGGGAGTACGAGGCGGCGAGGGCGGCTACTGCAGTAGCGGAGCATGCGGCGAGGATGCAGGCAAAGCATGCGGCCCGGATGCAGCCAGAGCAGGCGGTGCAGGACATAAGGATGGCCTCGGAGCAGGCAGCATGGATGGCGTCCGGCGAGTGATCCGTCTCGTTCGGACATTGAATTCATTTTCGCATGTCCGGATTGTTGAACTATGATTTATTTTGCTTTGTCCTATTTTGTTTCGAACTGTTGAATTGGGATGATTTGTATTGTAAGATCGACGTGCATGGATTGCATAGATTTAAGAATCCACATTTGAGGTGTGTGAATGTGTGGCAACCCAAATGAGGGGCCGCTCGGCGCTGTCCACGGACGCGGCCGCGGGCGTTTACGGGGCCGGATTTGTCAAGTCCGGCTGTAGATGCTCTCACAAATGGACTTTCGCCTCATTTGTTCATACTATAGTAACAGAGAAGATAGTGCCCACAAATTTAAGTAGTGTACCAATATTGTCCAAATTTGCACACAAATAGAAACCAAAGTTATTAGGGCACGCACTCATCCATCATTCGTGCATGTTTGTGTTGATTTTAACCTAGCCGTCACGATGACACTCATCCATCATTCGTGCATCCAGTCTAGCTTCGATTAGACAATTTTAGCCGAGAGTCCTACTACTCATTCTGACACACCAAAGGCGCGAGAGCCTGCTGTGGCAACACATGGTCTGTCTCGAAACTCGTCCTGGAAAGCACTTCACTGTGATCGTGTGCCGTCCTTGGTCGAGATTTTATTCACGCTAGCTAGCTAGCTAGCTGCTGGGTCATGGCCAGATCTAGCAACTGCCAACAGCATGCACCACAACACTTTAGCGAGTTCCGCCATTGAAAGCTCTCCATGCTGCTGCTAGTGAATAGTGATGCTCACTGGCACGTACACTACGCTCCACCGTCCTGGTTAATGATCGATCGTGCTAGGAATTAGCGATTCACGTGCAAGCTCGTCTTGGCTATCTAGCTAGCTCGGAAACATGCATGGTCCGCCGACAGACGCAAAGCTAAATTCTGGTAGAGCAAAGTAGACTGTCCATGTACGGTTGGACCTGGACGCACGCACGCACGCACGTTATCCTCAAGGCAGTGCATGCATGAGTACTGTGCGAGGGGACAATCTTCTGCCACAACATTGTACGTGTACTCATCTTTGTTTCCAATAATACAACGAAAATCCACGCTCAATTACTACATGCATAGGAGTATGTAACACGCTCTTTGATCGGCATACTAAATCCGACACGAATCGAACATGCCGCAGGAACCTGCGCGTCCCGCCCTTTTCCCATTTCCCACGTGGCGGAGTCGGCGAACGATCCACCCAAGCAAAGACCTCTGCCACCCATCACCGCCAAAAGGCGGTGGGCCAACGAACACCTGAAACCCGAACACCACCACGCCGAGCGCTCCTCCGGTCGCGGGGGATCATTGGATTCGATCGAACCTTCCCGATCTGCCGAGGCAGGCGGGCCAGAGAACGCTGCCTAGGGCCGCCGCTCCTCTTCGGAGACACATGCAAGAAAAACGAGTCACCTGACCACGTACGCTCGCCCGCGCGTCCGGTGCGCGTGGTGCCTAGTGGCGCGTCGCAGTGCGCCGTGGCCTGGCACAGTTCGTGCCTTCGTATTTATTTTAATTATATTATTATTATTATTATGGGAGATATACACAGCAACGCGATCTGACACGCACTGTCAACCTGTGGTTGGATGGTTAGAGGGACTGTGGTATCCCCAGCCCACCAGGGTTCAAATCCTGGTGCTCGCATTTATTCCTGGATTTATTTCAGGATTTCCGGCGATGCGCATTCAGTGGGAGGAGACGTTCCCGTCGATGACGAGGTGCCTACGGTGACTTCGTAAATTTCAAGATGATATGCCGGCTCAGTCTCTCGGAGGTGCTCATAGAGGTAGGGTGTGCGTGCGTGCGTTCATAGGGGTGAGTGTATGCGCGTGTATATGAGCGCTTGCGTCTGTACTGTGTTCAAAAAAAAAATTCCCTTTCTGTGTCTTCCCCTCTTTTCTTCGATAATATCGACATTTTCCTTTTCTCCGCCCCTGGAATCATTGCTCCTAAGGCAATGGGAGAATCCCACGTAATTAACGTAAAGGCCCAGCTGGGATTTTGTGATTGGATAAAAATCAGGGCAAGGGGCCCACCTAGTGAAAATCAGGGGGTGGAGAGTTTTGTGGGGAAGGTTTCGTAAGAATTTGGTAACAGTTTCGTAAGGGCATCTCCAACATCGACCCGCAAATCTCGTGTAACCGTCCGAACAGCGGAAGCCATCCAACACGGTCCTGCATCGGTCCGCGAAGCGGTCAGGACGCGATTTCTCCCGCAAACAGGAGACAAACGTGGGGGAGCTTTGCGGGAGTCCGGACCGCTGTCACGCCTGATTCTGACAACCCTGGCCCACCCAAACCCACTCCTCTCTCCCGTGCGCGCTTCCCGCCGAAACGGTCAGCACCGCTCCAGAGTGTCAGTGCCCGCATTCATGTCCGGCCAGAGCGGACGTGACCGCTCACTGGCGCCGGCATTGAAGCGGCGCACCGGCCGAGAGAGCGCCGTCCGCGCCGCTTCTCGGTGCAGGCGACTGCTGCGCATTCAAACGACACGACGGCTGCCCGTCCGTCCGTCTGCCGCCCACATTAACGGCACGCGGTTGCCGGGGCGTCTCCTCCGGCGCCACCCGTCCGTCCCTCTGCCGCCCGCCATTGCTATATAAACCGATGCCTCGGCCATAGCCGCAGTCATCAGCCACCGATCCCTCTCCGCACCAATCCCACCATGGGTTCCTCCCCCGCCAAAGCTCTCTGGGACGGGCTGACGCCGGGCCAGAAGAATGAGATGGCCGCCATTGCTGCCGGCTGGCTGGCCGATAGGCAGCCGGAGGACGACGACGTCCCAATGGAGGACGTGGCCGACGACGACCCGGCGCTACCCTCCTTTTCCTCCTCCGCCGCGCCACCCTCGCCGGTGCACTGCACCATGACCATCGGCGAGGCCCGTGCCCATTACATGCACATGGTGCGGGAGGAGCGGTTCCGGAGGCGCAGGCCGACGCCGCCTACAACCACCACCTCCTCCAGGAGCACCTGCAGGCGAAGGAGCAGCTCGGCGCCGGCAGGGCGGTCGCGCCGGACGCGGACCTGGCGGAGCAGGAGGTGCTGCTCCAGTCCTACCGCTCCGCCCGCGAGATCCGCCTCCCCCGCTGGAGGTACCGGCAGTGGGTGGCGGAGGTGGCCGCCGCGTCCAAGGAGTGTGACGAGGCGGGCGAGCGCTGTTCGGCGAGACCGACGACGACGAGGAGGAAAACGCCGAGGCCGCGCCCCGCCGCCACGACCACGAAGCCGGCACGTCCGCGGGCGCCGCCGGCAGCGAGGAAGAGTAGTGCACGGTAGGTCGCCGCCGCTCAGGTCCCAAGAAGGCCACCGCTCCTCCCCTCCTATCGACGTCAAGCTTGGTGGGCTGAACATCGTCGGCCGATTAGCCGCTTGGCGACGACGTGGAGGCGGACAGCTTCGCTTCCCGGGGCTCCGGAGGCGGAGGTTACGGATGCAGAGCTAGAGAGCGCCGAGGCGGAGCTGAAAAAGGCGAAGCTTCGATTCTCTGGGTTCATGGCCGGACAAGGGGAACAGGCGCCGGCGACCATTTAGATTAGGTATTAATTATACCTCCAGAGCCGGACTAGCACCGCTTAGTTGATGTAAATGTAATGAAATCCCTCTTGTTTATATGAAATCCGGCAGTGTTTGAACGAATTTCGTCCAGTTAGTTCGAATTGTTGGCCGGATGTATGCGGCTAGCGTTGGATGACGTCCTCTCGCATCCGTGTCCGCGGACGGATGCGGGAGGAAATTTGCGGGTTACCGTTGAAGATGCTAGCATTTTTGTGATTTCACTGTAGATCGCGGCACCCCACTATCACCATGTGGTCCGAAGAATTCTGTAATGGGAACGGTTGCTGTTGCACGCTGTACTGTACCTGTGCGAGAGATGGTCCTGCCGGGGAAAACAACAAGTGAACAGCCAACGGGATAAGATAAATCATCGGCGCCGCTGATACATATATATGGCTGTGAGATCTCTAACGAAGATCCTTTGCATGACCCGTCTCCATTATGGCCTTTTTTTTGGCACGTCGATCTCTGGCATTTGTACCAGGATCATCAGCCCCCAAGCAAAGTTAGACACTGATCGAGGATCTCCCTATTACTGTGACGTTTATTGCACTGGCATTTGCTTCACCTTTTTTTTTTGTATCGTGCCCCAAAACAAAATTAGGGCTCTTCTTCCTTTCTTCTATAATATATGATACGCACATTCGTGTGTATTTGAGAAAAAAAATTAGGCACGAGGATCTCCCTATTACTATGACGCTTATTGCATTGACATTTGGGTTCCTTAGACAACATACGAGTATTTGTTTTTTATAAGTCAAAATTTTCTATTTTTGACCAAATTTACATTAAAAAACATCGATAGCTGCAATGCTAAATAAATAAAACATACATATATTTCCTGTTGAATTTGATGACACTGATTTGTTATTGTAGATGTTGATATTTGTTTTAAAACTTCGTCAGAGAGAAATATTTGACTCGAAATAAAAATACACCTCAATAATATTCTTCACAATTGTCAGTCGAAATGGAGTAGAACTGCGAACCAACCTGTGGTTGGATGGTTAGTAGGACAGTGGTATCCCTAGCCCATCAGGGTTCAAGTCCTGGTGCTCGCATGTATTCTTGGATTTATTTCAGAAATTCCGGCGATGCACGTTCAGTGGGAGGAGACGTTCCCGTCGACTACGAGGCGCCTTTGGCGACTTCGTTAATCTCAAGATGATATGCCGGCTCAGTCTCTCGAAGGTGCTCATAGGGGTAGGGTGTGCGTGAGTGTGTTCGTAGAGATGAGTGTATGCGCGTATATATGAGCGTCTGCGTCGGTACTGTGTTCAGAAAAAAGAAAGAAATGGAGTAGAACTTTTCTTGCAAAGAAAAATGGGAGTGGAATTTACTGCAGCCAAACACAAGGGCTCTTTTATTTACAATTTTTTAAAATATGTGACTACAAAGTTTTATGCATAATATTTGTTTTATAGAGCGTACTAAAAAATTATAAGAAAATGTGTGATTTGTAACCTACATAACAAAACAGGAACGGAGAGGTTGAAAGTTAGTATATTTGATGCTTGAAGTCGAATCTTTTACAACAGCGCAAGAAATTGCATGGAACTTAAAATCCATACATAATGAAATGTTATCTACATGTGTGAATTTCACGTTTCTTTTCATAAGAATGAAATTTTCTCCAAGCCTTTCTCCGCGAATCGTAGCATGTGCTACCGAGCTCACTCAGAAGTTGTCGATCCACAAGGATCAACAAGTAGATTGTAATTTGGCAATTTGGTTTATGCAGAAGTAGATTGTAATTAGGCAATTTGGTATATAGAGTGGACCGGCCCTATTGTAATGCAGTCAATGCAATTCATATACGAATAGATAAAACACATTTATGCACCTTTTAGGTGGCCGTGTAGCAGAACCGGCCGGTCCTCGTTCAGCGACGTGTATGGCACGAGTCACTTTCCTGTATCAGACCTCCGGAACCCGCACCCTGTGTCGCTATTTATTCTTTGGTTTTTTTCCACAGTGCGTGACAAAAATCATCGGTGTCCGGTTTATTTCCACACTGTTTTCCTTTTGTGCACAGGGCGGGTGTGCAGCAAGAAGACAACTGCATTGGCCTGGCCCCTCAGCTACGTTCAACCAAGCTGATTGGATTGCTCCCACGCACAAAAAAAACTGGATTAGTACAGCAGCAAGACGATGGGCAAGATGATGCCATGGGAGAAGAGAACAGGACCAAAGCATCTGTCTCTCGAGCATCTGTCCTCGAGCATCTGTCTCTTTGCACGTTGGAACGGCATTAGATTAGCTGACGGTGAACTGGTCGGGCTCTTGCGCCGGCCAAGAGGAACCAATGGCGGCCTCGCGTTGCTACGAGTGTTGGAGAAAATAAGAACAGCTAGCTGTGCGGGCAGGGCAGGAGGTCACCTAACCGCAGGCAAGGGCGCGGCTTTAAGAAATGGATCAGGACAAGATCGGCGGATCACTTGCTTGCACGCACGACGCCATGGTTAGTTATGCCATCTTTTAATTCCGAGGGCGGTGCGGTGCAGGACATGAGAAACTACAAGGTATACACCATCGTTTGTTAGGTTTGCCAATGCACTTTTGGTGGCTCGACGATGCTGCCAGTAGCATCAGATCTTCATCAGAAAAAATTAGGTTGGAATGGTAGAAGGCCATGGCGAACACGATCTACTACCGAGCTGAAGAAAATAGCAGGCCGCTTTCTTGGGAAGGTGGATCAATCCGTTAAGGTGCCATGTTTCATGGGTTTTTGTTGATGCTTTGTGCAACCAGATCCAGGCCGCTTCACCTTCACTGATGAGCCATTGATCTCCACCGTACGAGTAGTACTCCCAGGACTTGGGCTGGCATCCTATGATCCCAAAGTCAGCTCCATCTTCAAACACATCTCCATCTATAAATACCAACAAAGCAGGAGTACAGGAGTACAAATACAACATGCGTCGCATGACAGTGGAACAACCACCGGCAGGGGCAGGAGCAGGACCAGTTCTGCCGCTCTCAACTCAAGAGAAGATGGCCTGCATGTCTCTCTATCTAGTATATCTCCTGCTGATCCGCTTTATCAGATACTGTCACCCCTCTCTTTTTCTCCCTCTGATCCGAAACCGAGCTTCACACAAAGTGATTGGTTTCAACTTTCAAGAAGCAAGATTGGGCTATGTGGTTTGAAGCAAGATTAGAGGGCAGGCATAATTGATTGGGCGCTCTTTGATTAATAATTAATTAATGGCCTGGCCGACCGATGAACCGACTGGTTAGACCTAACAGTCAAGAGATTAGGACCATACATACAAGCTAGCATCCTGCTAGGAGCACGGCTGCAAATTGCCAGATGAGGCATTGACAAGGGAGGTTACGACTTCTAATCCTAAATACTACTATAATTAGCAGCAGCCGAATGCACCAGCTATTCAGCTAGGCTGGTACTGCAGGTATGCTAGGTACAGAGACAAGGCACCATGCACCACCACACACACCACAAATGGAGGCTGCAAGAGGTTGGATTGTCAAGTAAACTAATATCCTCTCTTCTTCTTTTTTTAGAAAATTAATCAATCTCTGTAATAACTGATTCTTGTTGCACTGTTGTGCGGCCACGTCATCATGCGAATACTCCCTCCGTTCCTTTATATAAGGTGTATTTCTTTTTTCAAAAGTCAAACGAATGCAAGTTTGACCAAGTTTTTAGAAAAATATATCAACATTCACAATACGAAATTTATATCATTTGATCCGTCATAAAAAGTACTTTCATATTTTATCTGTTAGGTATTGCAGATGTTGTTATGTTATTCTATAATCTTGGTCAAACATTTAAATGGTTGACTTGCACGGAAAACAATACATCTTGTATTCTGAAACGGATGGAGTACGTTGTATGTTTACTGCTGATGATGGATATGGCTTACTGTGCAGTGGAAACATAGGAGAAAGAAAGACTAGGACTGGAGGCTCATGGGCAGACAAGCCCCTAAATTAAGCCACGGATTGATTGATTAGTTGGCTAGTACTACCCAGCTTAGCTTAGCTTATTAGGGACAGCACTAGAACCCACGCATTAACAAGACAAGCACCCGCACTAACCACCCAAAACCACCACAATAACTACCAACAAGACCTGTTCGCAATGCAAGGATTAAATCATCATCAGGGCTGGCTGCTAAACTTGTGAGAATGGATAATATCATCGTGGTAGAAGCTCTCAAGCTTAATGAAGGACACGCTATGGTGGCAGTTCCTGTACTTGAAGATTGCAGGAATACTCTGAAAGAGTTCGGGAAGGTGACTATTGAGCATTGTAATAGGGAGTCGAATGGAGTTGCTCATGAGCTAGCTAGATGGGGTCGTGTTAATCCCCCTTCGGTTTGGGTGGATGATCCCCTGATTTCCTAGTTAAATTCTTAGCGGATGATGTAAGCGTTATTTGATTTTAATAAAGCTAGCCAGTAGGCCGTCCGTCAAAAAAAGGGCTGGCTGCTAAACTTGTGTGGTTAGTTTTTTTTTGTGAGGCCGATGGCATGGATGAAAAATAGACAAAATTTGGTTAGACCGACGGTAAATAAAACAGACAAGAACCAAATCCAGTTTTTAGAATGAAAACGGAGGCTATCACGGGGGCCATGGGAGTGCCAAGTTTCTGATGGGATGCTGCATCGAAAAGGGCAGATAAAACAGAGGAAAACAAAGCGGAAAGACACCCCTTCCACCACCATTCCCTCCCCTGTCTTCTTCCCCCACCCCCCGACCCCCAAAGCGCATTTCTTTTTCCCTCGCCCCTCTCGCTCTCGCTTGCGTGTGTCTCCTTTTAACTCCTCGCCATTACCCGTCTCACGCCCCCCAGCAATGCCGCCGTGGAGGGTGCGCGCGCGCGGCCTTCAGCGGTGCTAGCTAGATCCACCGCCAGGCGGAGCAGAGCGGAGTTCGGAGAGGGAGCTCGAGCGGCGGCGGCGGCGGAAGAGGAGAAGAAGAGACGAGTGTGGCCGGGAGAGGCGGGCGCGCCCAATGCACGAGCACACCCTGGCCAGGGCGTGGGAGGCGACGGTGCGCAAGGTGCAGCAGCATCCGCAGCCCGGGGGCAGGCGCCGGGTCGCCCCCATGCTGCCCGCCGACGACTCCGAGACGGCCTCCTCCTCGGCGTCCTCGTCCGCGGGCGTCGACGATGCCGACCACCACCGCGACAGCCAGGAGTACGTCGAGCGCGGCCTCCCCAACGGGGACTTCTACACGGGGCAGTGGCGCGGCGGCGCGCCGCACGGCGCCGGGAAGTACCTGTGGACGGACGGGTGCATGTACGAGGGGGAGTGGCGGCACGGCAAGGCCACGGGCCGGGGCAAGTTCTCCTGGCCCTCGGGCGCCACCTACGAGGGCGAGTTCAAGGACGGCTTCATGGACGGCGACGGCACCTACACCGGCGCCGCCGGGGACACCTACAAGGGGGCCTGGTCCATGAACCTCAAGCACGGCGACGGCAGGAAGAGCTACGCCAACGGCGACCAGTACGACGGCGAGTGGCGCTCGGGCCTGCAGGACGGCGCCGGCCGCTACATCTGGCGCAACGGGACCGAGTACACCGGGGAGTGGCGGGCCGGCCTCATCCACGGCCGCGGCGCGCTCGCCTGGGCCAACGGCAACCGCTACGACGGCGGCTGGGAGGACGGCTGCCCGCGCGGCCAGGGTACCTTCCGATGGGCCGACGGCAGCGTCTACGTCGGCTTCTGGACGCGAGACGGCCCCAACGGCATTGTCCAGCAGAAGGGCGTCTACTACCCGTCCCCGGCGGCGTCGTCTCCGACGGCGCGCGACCCCCGCGACGTGTTCGCGAGGGAATTGCCGGGGTTCATGGGCGGCGGGGCCACCGAGTCCACGCCGCTGCAGAGGCCGCTCAACAATTCGGGCAACCGGACGGCCAATGGGCGGGCGAGCTCGGTGTCCGGGGTGAGCAATTGTTCCGGCGGCGACCGGAAGTACGACAAGATTTGCATCTGGGAGTCGGACGGCGACATCACCTGCGACATTGTGGACGGGGCCGCCCTGGTGGACGACGCGCGGAGGAGCGTGAGGACGGAGGACGGCGCGGAGGGCGGGGCGCTTTTGCCGCCGCCGTCCCCGGCGCCGCGCATCGCCAAGTGGGTGTCCCCGCGGCAGGCGAAGCAACAGGGGGAGACCATCGTCAAGGGACACAAGCACTACGAGCTCATGCTCAACTTGCAGCTCGGGATCAGGTTGGTTGCTTCGGCCATCTCCCTTCGCTAGCGAGTCTGAATTATGCAGATTTTGGAGCTTTGGCTCTGGAATTCGATCAACCGGAGAAATTTGCATTTGCTTTCAGTACCTTTTTCGATTTACAAGTCTGAATTAGGGGATACAGTCTGTCAGTGGTGAATTAGTTAAAGGCTTTGCTTCGAATCATGCAATAGTTGTGTAGTTAGGAAATGAAAAGAATTGTGGGTTTGGCCAATCGGATTTCGATACATGGCGAAGGCTTGTACCGTGTGGATCCTCAATCAACATGACAGATATTAGTCATTTTTTAATCCATGATAGTTAAGTTTATCTCTGCCTTAACAATGATGTGTTGCCACAGGCATGCGGTTGGGAAGCAAGGTCCAGTTACGCTTGAGCTGAAATCATCGGCATTCGATCCCAAGGAAAAAGTATGGACAAAGTTCCCTCAGGAAGGCTCGAAACACACTCCGCGGCACAATTCTTGCGACTTCAGATGGAAGGATTACTGCCCACAGGTGTTCCGGTTGGTCATCACTCACCACTCCCCATTTCAAAGCTATATATAAGATGTATCTTCCTTCAGTCCTTCTGGTGTCACAATGCTGATCAACATACCATTTGTTCTGAATTGAATCGCAGGACATTGCGCAAGTTGTTCAAGGTGGATGCTGCTGACTATATGTTATCACTCTGTGGAAGTGAGGCTCTCCGGGAGCTCTCGTCTCCGGGTAAGAGTGGAAGCTTCTTCTACCTAACAAACGATGACCGGTACATGATAAAGACAATGAAGAAATCAGAAGTGAAGGTTTGTTCCTTGCTGTTCCCTGTGTCTCTAGGCTTTCTAAGCTTCATAAATAATTCCAGAAGCCTTATGCTGAACGCAAGAAACACTTGTTAACATTGCAGATGCTTTTGAAGATGCTTCCAGCTTACTACAATCATGTCCGTGCGTTTGAGGATACTCTAGTAACCAAATTTTTTGGTCTACATTGTGTTAAGTTAGCTGGCGCAAATCAGAAGAAGGTTAGTGATGAATGCAACTATATATTTCTTCACCATACTTGGCACCATCTGCATAGTATGATTTTTATGCATTATGGCCAATGTTCAAACCTTGCACCCTAACTGTTTGCTGTTGCACTACTACCCAGGTTCGCTTTGTCATAATGGGGAATCTATTTTGCTCTCATAATTCTATCCATAGGCGTTTTGATCTGAAAGGCTCGTCTCTTGGCCGCACAACTGACAAGCCACAAACTGAAATTGACCAGTATACAACTCTGAAAGACCTTGATCTAAACTTCATATTTAGATTAAAGAAGCAATGGTTTCAAGAGTTCCAAAGGTGCAAACATTTTTGCTTTTCACTACTTTATGTTTGAGTTTATTGTTACTTTGGTAATAGCAAATTGTGCATTTAGTCCATAATGTTAATAAAGAACTTAATTGTATCCAAGCAGGCAAGTGGACAGGGATTGTGATTTCCTTGAGCAGGAGAAGATTATGGATTACAGTCTCCTGGTGGGGGTACATTTTAGGCATAATGGAGAGAAGCTTTTGACTGAAGGTTGGTTGGAAAACTCAAAACACATTTACAAACTTGTCAAAGAACAATCAGTTGGTTGTTTATACCTTACAATGTGCACTGTTTGATTGAAGGTTGCACTGACAATGATACCAACACAGTATCAACACTTCGGCTTTCAACAGGATACACGGATCAATTTCTTGCTGATCCAAATGGGTAAGCTAGATATTTTACCACCCTTATCTGTTATACCATGTACTTACGTTGGTACTGGAATGCAATTTTGTTTCGAATAATCATACTTATATATATATCTCTGTTTGATCCTTGTATAGTAATTGGTATTAGGTGGCTTCATACTAGCAAATTATCAAATATTGCTAGGTGCAAGACATTTGTTTATGGATCCCTTTGCTTATATATGGCTGAAAGTTGGTGGTTTGTTTGCTTGGTACTTCTTTCTTAAGCAGCATTTTAATTCTAAGTCAATAGGGGCGTTTAATTATAAATTTAATAATCAACAGTCATAACAACTGAAATGAAATAATTTTAAATGCCATCAATGTGATCATTCTTCTTTGACCTATTCAATTTCAAATCTAGAATGTGTTAAGAGTTCTTTTGTGCCGACCATGGCTTATTACTACACCTAGACCCTGGCGGCTCTTACCTTTAGATTCATATTTTCCAAGCGGTATTGCATACAGTTTTATGTGCTGTCAACTAGCTGAATAGTACTCCCTCCGTCCTATAATGTAAGACGGGACGGAGGGAGTAGTAAAAATCCACAAAATTGAAATTTCAAGACAGGGCTACCGAAGTTTTTCTTCCCCATAATATTCTTGTTTATGCTGTTTAGGCATTTGCTTGAGATATTCTCCCCTTTCTAAATAAAAATCGGCTGCGGCCTTTCGATTTGCTCGAGATATTAAATCTGCATGTTGTGAATGAACAGGCTGTCTAAAATCAAACTCGGGACAAGTATGCCTGCAAGAGCTGAACTGACTGCTAGGAAGAATGATTGCGAGCCGCAGCTCATTGGAGAGCCAACCGGGGAATACTATGATGTTATACTGTATTTTGGGATCATAGACATACTTCAAGATTATGACATCAGCAAAAAGCTTGAGCACGCGTACAAATCTTTCCAGTATGACCCGACCTCGATATCGGCAGTGGATCCAAGGCAGTACTCCAGACGTTTTAAGGATTTCATATACAAATCATTTCAAGAGGACAGCTGAAAACATCCTGAAGCTTGACAGTGAAGCCGGCCCCCCGATGCAGATGAACTTTGAGATGTCAATGGAAAGCTCAGCCTCTGCACAGCGAAGTGGGGTATCCGAACTCGTACGCCGTCGATTTTCAGTACAAGGACGGGTGAGTGCGGCTTCAGCACAGGCCATCCGGATGGCAGAGTTGCTCCAGAAATGGTCCGGCTCTCGCGTAAATATAAATACTAGTTATATTAATATTAATACATACAATACATAGAGCTCACTAATGTTTGTAGGGTAGGAGATAGAGATGTTAACTTAGTGATGATTCAACTTAAAGATAGAAGAGTTGTAACCAAGCGCGCAAGCCGGTCCAGGAGTTGTAAATGTTTCTTTTTTTGCACCTGAGGGTAGCAGCATGTGTTAGGTTTTTTGTGGGGTAAAAATTTGTTGATTCATACGCTTGTCGACATGCATGCCCATAGGAGGAACATCCTTGGATTTCTGTCTCCACATTGTACATTGTCCTTTTGCCTCAGTTTTGTTCTCCTTTTCCTGGACTGAATGATCATGTCTTGGCCATTTGCCAAGTCCCAATGATGCTGCACCGAAATGGGTCCAGGCCAACTGAACTTGGTAGTGGCAGCTGAGGCATCAGCATTTTGTGTGCTCCAGGGTCAGCCTGTGATGATGGCTTATCTGCAATCAGCAAAAGTCGCAGGAAATTGGGTGTAATGTTTGCACATCTTGTGCAACTTGCTCCCCTGTCATGAGAGGGACAGATTCATCGGCTAGCTAGGTGCGTGTTCAAGTTTAACCTCAATTAGATCAATCTAAATTGGATGTAGTACTAACTAGAAGGAACTGCAGCAGCAGTGTCTGATAACAACACCACATGTATCCATCAATCTAAATCAGATCCAGGCTACTGTTTTCAGCACAGCTTAATTGTAAATGATTTGCTGATGCAATGTATAGTATAGTAAGATTGTTGTTGTTTTGTGCTGAAATGAGATTTTTGATACGCATGTCTGCCTGACTGCTTGGCTGCACCTTTCAGTCGCGGTCATCAACTCATGCATAGGTAGGCATAACTAGTGCCTGGATCTGGATCTTGATATTTTCACCTTCCGCCGCACCTTTGATCTGGAGCCTAGTGATGATTGGACTGTCTTAGGCCCGGTGTTGAAGCTTTGTTGGCGCCCATACACGACGTGGATCCGAGTTCATGGATGGATGGAAGAAGTTAACATCTTCTAAAAGCATTTCGTGCCAGGTGCAAACAGCTCTTGGTGGTGTTGCAGTACAGATTAGAGATGGCTTGTAGCTGGTGCTGCCAGTGCCGGGTGAGCTGCTTTTGGTCTCTGAATTCTCTTCATAAGATATACTTCTGATCTCTGATCTTGTTAGCATGAGTAGTATTTTATTGTGTTTGTGCTGATGGAGCAAGCATAGAAAATTTGACGAGGAGGGGGTTGGAAGGTGAGACGGTTGTGAGACGTGTTCCCGTTATTTTTTATGCGTCTGATGACGGAGATCGATCGTGGCCGGCAACTCTCGACACCGAACCTTCTCTTGTACGCTGATTGGACGCCATTGATTCTGTTAACTAATGTAGAAAACAGAAAGGAGAGAAAAGGCAAGTGATGAAGTGAAAAGTCGTGCATGCACCAACGAGCATGCCACATATGCCAAAAACTAATCGGAATATAGGAGGAGAATAAAAACTGCACCATTTTTTTTTATGGAGGACGTTAGATGATAATATTTGTTCGTGGACAACATATGATAATAGCATGTCATGATTGCAGGCGTGTACTTATATTTACCTGAACGCGAATCGGCAATGATGGTGTTGCCTGCATGTTCTCGCCACTTGCAAATACCATATTATAGTACGTATACCTCATAAATATCAATCAAATCATCCATCTAGTTTTAGCTTTCCCGTGATTAAGCTAGAATCTGAGCGCATCTACGACATAATTGAGTTGATCTCTGTGCAGATACCACCTACCTGTGTTGTTGTACGTGTCACATTTGCCGTCGGCTCCACAAACTCAGGGTTCGTGGCGTGCCCAGCAATTGCTGCCAAAAGGCAAGCCAGGTAGGGGAGAGGCAAATTTAAAGCCGAGAGGTGATGGTGCCCCCAGATAACGGACGCTGTCTCCAACTCTGAAGTACCACTGGTGTTATCTTCTCAAGAGTTTGATCAATTCCCATGAATCTATCTTTGCCGTCGAATGCTCTGTTAGTACACACCTCGAGACAAGGACCTGAAGGGAAAATGGAGTACAATCTGATTAATCATATCCATGCCGCATGCATGTCTCGCTCTGTAACGGCTCGCGTTGCCGGCCCAAATTGGGAACCCGCGAAATACGGAAAGCGACGCTATACCTTCCGTATGTCGGCTGCCTGTTCTTCTGCCGACGAACAAGCCTTTTTCCTTTTGACTCCAACTGCCGCTGCTTCTGGAGTACAGTACCAGTATCATACTCCTACTACGTACATGCATTGCATGCATACCCGTGGAAGCAGTGCATGGCAATGCAGCTGCTGCCTGCTTTGTGCAGCGCCTTCAGACAAAAAGGGCAAAGCGAGAGTTACCGCTGGCATTGCTCTCCGTTGATTGGCCCGAACCGGGCGGCAAAGCGGAGGTCGGTTGGTCGTTTGTTGTTTGCCCTTTGCTTTTGCGACCGGAGTGAGAGTGAGCTCCTGCTCCTGCGCCTGCGCCTCGCGACATGCAGCGGATTAAAGTCGGGAGCAACATCGGTGAAAGCTCTGAACCAGCCAAAGATCAAAGATGATGGCGGGCAGGCAGGCAGACTGAGCGAGCGTACATGTGGTGCGATATGATACAATGCAGTGGCATGGGTGAAAGTTGAAGCCCGACACAGACCCAGGTGGTGCTTTTTATTAGAGTATAGGTCGGTTACGAATCGTATGACCGGCAAGTTTGGAATTGTAATCTATCTCTATTAGTCTTGGAGTCCAAGTTTTGTAATCTATATAAACAGCCCTTTGAGGCCTCAATCAACACAGTTATTATTCTCCAATTATCATGGTATCAGACGCCTAGGTTTTCCGCACCTGGCATGTCACCGCCAACCGCGCCGCCGCCCCGGCCGACTCGGCCCCTCTTCTCCATGGCCGAGTTCCGCGCCGCCGGTGCCCCCCCTTCTTCTTCCTCCTCTACAACTACCCAAACAACCCCCCCTCAACTCCCAATGATCTCCCTAGCCGACACCATTGCCGACGTCTCCCCTTTCATCCCAATCTCGTTAGATCTTGGCGCCCACAACTACTACCATTGGCGCCACCTCTTCACCATCCACCTCGGCCGCTGCGGCCTCCGCCACCACATAGATCCATCCTACCCTCCGCAGCACACCGATCCTCGCTGGGTGAAAGATGATCTCGCCATCATCCAGTGGATTTACACACGCATCTCCACGGAGCTCTTCAATCTGGTCTCCGACGACGACGCCACCGCCGCCGAGCTTTGGGCATCTCTCCAGCAGCTGTTCCAGGACAACTCCGATGCGCGCATCAACGCCCTCCACACCGAGCTCCGTACGACCGTCCAAGGCGATGCCCCGGTCACCGTTTTCTGCCAGCGGATCAAGGCTATCGGCGACGAACTTCGTGAACTCGGCGATCACGTCGACGATCGCGCCCTCATCAACACTCTCCTCGTCGGCCTCGGCGAGCAGTTCGAGAAGCAGCAGTCCTTCATCCCCATGCTCAAGCCCTACCCCACCTTCAAGGAGGTTCGCTCCCTCCTCCAGCAAGAAGAGAAGAATCAAGCTCGCAAGGCGCTACGGCCACCGCAGGTGTTTCACGCTCCTGCCGCGGCCGGGCTTGCTGGGCTTGCCGGGGCCCCGCCTGGGCTGCCGCGCCAATCTGCCGCACCCTCCTCTCCTACCGCGGCGGCAGCAGCTCCTCCACCGCCCCCAGGCTGGCGCCCGAGCCCGACCTACCGGGGCAAGAATCCGATCTACCGGCCCCCTGCATCTCGCTCCGCCGGCATTGCCCCAGCTCCGCCATCGGCCGCTCCGCCGTCACCGGCTCCCTCAACATGGCAGCCTCCGCACGATCCCTGGACCGGTCTTGTTCAAGCTTGGTCGATGCCCTGGTCGGCCCCTTCGCCGTACGGCGCCCCGCCTGCTTACACGGGCACGTGGAGCCCTGGCCTCCGCTCGGCCACCGGCTCTCCTGGACTCCTTGGGCCCAAGCCGCCGGCGCATGTCTACACCGCCACTCCTACGCCACCTCCCAACGCGCCAGGACTACTGCCACCCTACTTCACCTTGCCGGGCTTGCCGGCTTCTTACGGCACCTTGCCGGCCTTGCCGGCTTCTTACGGCCCCTTGCCGGCCCCGGCAGCATACTACCAGTCGCCGACCCTGCCCTACGCTCCCATGCACGCTCCTGGCCCCTCTGCTCCTCCACAGCAGCCGGCCTGGGATCAAGCCGCCTTCATCAACGCCATGAACAACTTTACTCTCAATAACGAAGGTACGGATTGGATTTTCAATTCTGGTGCATCCTCACATATGTCTTCAAATATGAATTTGCTGTCAGCTTGTTTTCCTCCTGTTTTTTCTACGATCACCATTGGTGATGGTTCCACCATACCTGTTTCCTGCACCGGTCATTCTTACATCTCTTCCTCTTACGCCAATTTTCTTCTCCGCAATATTCTTGTTGCTCCTTCCCTCATCAAAAATCTTATTTCTGTTCGCCAATTTTGTATTGACAATCGAGTAATTTTGGCTTTTGACCCTTTTGGTTTGTCTATGAAGGATCTGGCAACGGGGGAGGAACTCGCTCGGTACAATAGCACGGGCGATCTTTATCCGCTTCATGGCACACCTACATCCACTCCCCGAGCCATGCTTGCATCAGTTGATTTGTGGCATCGTCGTCTAGGACACCCCAATAAAACCACCTTGTCATCTTTGCTTCAAGAATTTTGTATTCCTAGTTCTAGTGTTCCTCATAATCCCTCTCTTTGTAATGCCTGTCAATGCGGCAAACATGTTAGATTACCTTTTGGAACCTCTACTACCCTTAGCACTTTTCCTTTTGAATTAATTCACTGTGACTTATGGACCTCTCCCATCCCTAGTGTCTCTGGTTACAAATATTATCTTGTGATTTTGGATGACTATTCTCATTATATTTGGACTTTTCCTCTTCGTGCTAAATCTGAAGTACATGCCCTCTTTCTCAATTTTCGACAATATGTTCTTACACACTTTGGCTTGCCCATTAGATTTATTCAATGTGATAATGGTCGAGAATTTGACAACACTCAAAACCGCAACTTCTTTCTCTCTCAAGGTATTCTTCTTCGTTTTTCCTGTCCTTATACCTTCCCTCAAAACGGTAAAGCTGAACGTTCTCTTCGCTCCATTAATGATATTCTTCGCACCTTGCTACTACAAGCTTCTCTGCCCTCTCGGTTTTGGGCCGAAGCCCTTCGCACTGCCACACTTCTTCTCAATATTCGACCAACTAAGACATGTCCTCTTTATTCGCCTTTCCAATCTCTTTTTCTCTCCCATCCCGATTATTCTTTTTTCCGTGTTTTTGGCTGTCTTTGTTTTCCGAACACCGCCTCTACCGCCTCCAACAAACTCGAACCACGTTCCCTTCCTTGCATTCATCTTGGTCTTTCTGACGATCACAAAGGATATCGCTGTTTCGATCCATCTTTTGGTCGCGTGCTTGTCTCTCGTCACGTCACATTCGATGAAAACACTTTTCCTTATTCTGTCACTAACCCCGCATCACTCCCTACCACCACCACCCCTGCCGCGGCCTCTTCCTCTCCCGCGGCACGGCCGGCAAGCCTGGCACGCCCGGCAGTCCCGACAAGCCTATCCCTGGCAAGCCCGGCAAGTCCGGCAAGCCTGGCACGCCCGGCAAGCCTGTCCCCGGCAAGCCCGTCCCCGGCAAGCCCGTCCCCGGCAAGCCCGGCAAGTCCGGCAAGCCCGTCCCCGGCAAGTCCGGCAAGCCCGTCCCCGGCAAGTCCGGCCCCGCCAGGCTCCCAAGCACCACTACCACCCAACGCTGTACCCATTCCACCACCCACTAATGATCACATCATGTGCACCCGCGGCAAACGCGGATTCCTTCTACCCACCAAACGCCTCAACCTCACAGCCACCCCAACCCTTTCTCCTATTCCCTCTTCTTACAAACGAGCTCTTCTTGATCCTCTTTGGCTCTCCGCTATGCGCGATGAATTTAACGCTCTTCAGCAAAATAACACATGGACTCTTGTTCCCAAACCTCCTGGTGTTAATGTTGTTTCTGGAAAATGGGTTTTTCGTCATAAATTTCATTCTGATGGCACTCTTGCTCGTTACAAAGCCAGATGGGTGTGTCGTGGTTTCTCTCAGCAACATGGCATTGATTTTGATGAAACTTTTTCTCCTGTTGTTAAACCTAGTACTATTCGCGTTGTTCTTAGTCTTGCTGTTTCCTCCTCTTGGCCCATTCATCAGCTAGACGTTAAAAATGCTTTTCTCCACGGCACTCTTAATGAAACAGTTTATTGTCAGCAACCATCTGGTTTTGAGAATCCCTCTTCTCCCAATTCTGTTTGCCTTCTTAACAAGTCTCTTTATGGTCTTAAACAAGCTCCTCGTGCATGGTTTCAACGTTTTGCTACCTTTATTCAAACAGTAGGCTTCATTCCCTCCAAATCTGATTCTTCATTATTTATTTTTCGCTCCTCTTCTCACACTGCCTATCTCTTGCTTTATGTTGATGATATAGTTCTCACGGCTAGCTCTGACTCTTTTCTTCAACATATAATCTCTTCTCTTAGTAATGAATTTTCCATGACTGATCTTGGTCCTCTTCATCATTTTCTTGGCGTTACTGTTTCTCGCACAAAGTCTACCCTTTTTCTCTCTCAACGATCCTATCTTTTAGACTTGCTTTCTCGTTCTGGTATGTCTGATTGTCAACCCACTCGCACCCCGGCCGACATTGGTGCCAAATTGTCGGCTGATGGTGATCCTGTTTCTGACCCCACTTTGTATCGTAGCATCACCGGTGCCCTACAATATGCCACTCTCACTAGGCCCGACATTTCATACTCTGTTTAGCAAGCCTGTCTTTTTATGCATGATCCTCGTGCTCCTCATCTTGCTCACGTCCACCGCATTCTTCGCTATTTAAAAGGAACTCTTGATCATGGGCTTCTCATTAATTCTTCTTCTCCGACAAGCTTGACAGTTTATTCTGATGCAGACTGGGCAGGTTGTCCAGATACTCGACGGTCCACATCCGGATTTTGTGTTTATTTGGGTGATAATCTTGTTTCTTGGTGTTCTAAAAGGCAGGCAATAGTTTCCAGGTCTTCTGCTGAGGCTGAGTATAGGTCGGTTGCTCATGTTGTGGCTGAAGCGGTGTGGCTGCGTCAGCTTCTCGTGGAACTTCATCGCCCACTTGATCGTGCAACCATCGTTTATTGTGACAACATCTCTGCAGTATACATGGCTTCCAATCCAGTTCAGCATCGTCGCACCAAGCACATTGAGATTGACATACACTTCGTTCGAGAGAAGGTGGCTCTTGGCGAGGTCCGTGTTCTTCATGTACCTACCAGTGCTCAATTTGCTGACATTTTCACCAAAAGACTACCGACTGCATCTTTCACCGACATACGCTCCAGTCTCAACATCGTTACTCCTGATGCTGCGACTGCGGGGGATATTAGAGTATAGGTCGGTTACGGATCGTATGACCGGCAAGTTTGGAATTGTAATCTATCTCTATTAGTCTTGGAGTCCAAGTTTTGTAATCTATATAAACAGCCCTTTGAGGCCTCAATCAACACAGTTATTATTCTCCAATTATCACTTTTGAATGGCTTTTCGTCGGTTTGAGTTTGCTTGTGTGTGTGGCATACTCCTCAAGGCGCAATAAGCAGGGCGGCGAGTGTGTGTTGGAATTTTCCTTTTTTTTGGATCTTGTGTGTGTTGGAACTTTGTTTGGAAGGGAAACAAGAACAAGAACAAGAACAAGCACAAGCTTTGACAGATTGGCATGGGCCTCTCGCAGCGAGTGGTGCGATTTGATTCCCACTGGGCTACATAATCCGGGCGGACCGAGAGTTATTGTGTTTCTTGGGTTATATTCCTACTGGGGTGCACAGTTAATTATTGCTTCCGCGAGAGGTACGGTTTTGCTTCCATGAGAGGCACGGATTTGCTTACGCGAGAGGCACGACCGTGCCTCTCGGAAAGGGAAAAAAAACTTTTTTTTTCCTTTCCGAGAGGCACGGCCGTGCCTCTCGAAAACGAAAAAAAACGCGTTTTCTTTTTTTTTCTTCCGCGAGAGGCATGGGTTTACTTCTCGTGGAGGCACGGATTTACTTCCGCGAGAGGCACAGTCGTGCCTCTTTCGGAAAGGAAAAAAACGTGCTTCCGCATCGGTTTTTTCGTCTGGTTTTTTTCATGAAAAAAGTTCATTAAACCTATCAACATGGGATCTAGTTTTGATGATCTCGATGCGAGGAATCCAATGGTGAAAACGGTTCGAGATTTGGACGCACAATTTAAGAGATAAAACGCTTTGAATAAACGGATCTACGAAAAAAGGGAAACTCTCAGGTTGTGCGCCACTTGTCACAACCTGGGGAGATGTGAGTGATCTTTGAAACGAGTACTCCTCAATTAGTGATTTCGCTAATTGGCACTTCACGCGTGTCAGTTGGGCCGGCATTAGCGCTCTGCAGTCCTCACTCGCTCGTTCTAGCCGCTCGCTCTCCGTAACTTAGTTGAATGGTTCCGTTGACTGGGCGGCCTTTCACTACTGGAATCAGCAACTTTGCCGTCCGCCATGGCTGACGGCAAAGGCATGCATTGCGGACGGCAAAGGTCTTTGCCGTCAGCCAGCAGACGGCAACACATCCGGCTGAACAAGCTCCGGTAAAGGCCACTTTCCGTCTGCTGGCCGACGGCAAAGATGCAAAGGTCTTTGCCGTCTGCTAGCAGACGGCAAAGCCACTGGATAGGGTTAGCTCCGTTAGGTGGCTAACGGGAGGCTTTGCCGTCAGCCTCCTACAATCACAGATGGCAAAGAATTTTGTTTATTAAAATAAATAAACAGTCCAAGTGCAGAGGCTACAAAGAACGAACGGACAACGACGAACACCACATTATCCATCCACACTTTGTTCCAAGAATCGAAGACGAACGGACAAATTTTACAATACAAAATTACAATATTTACACAGAATACATCATCACTTGCTGATCCTAAGGCAAAACTGCTCTGTGCCCGTGGTCTAGCACCCGCAGCCATCCTAAGGCAAAACTCCTCTATGCCCGTGGTCGCCGGAGCAGGAGCAACTAGCAGCCGCGCCCTCTCACTTCTCCTCGAGGCCAGGGCCGGGGTTCGAGGCCGGCGGAGGCCGGCGGGGCTGACGGAGCCGGGGCCGATGGAGGCCGGCAGGGGAGACGAGGCGCGGAGGCCGCCGCGGTCGACGAGCGACGAGACGCGGAGGCAGGCGGGGGCGACGGGCGACGGGGCCGGGGCCGGCAAACGAGAAGGCGGCCAGTGAGGCCGGGGCCGGCAGGCGAGATGGTGGCCAACGAGGTGGTGGCGGGCGTCGGCGGGCTTATGGGGGCGACGAAGGAAGTGGCCGGGGCCGGCGGTGAAGGGGGAAGTGGACGCGGCCGGCAAAAGAGGTGGTAGCCGGCGAGGCTGGAACCGGCGGGCGAGGTGTTGGCCGGCAAGGCCGGGGGTCGAGGCGGTGGCGGGCGCTGCCGGTGTGCCGATTTGGATCAAGAGGGAGAGAAAGGAGAGAGAGAGAGATGTGGTGTTGTGGGGATAAGGGACAGAGAGAGAGACGAGGTGGGACGTGGTTGGGTGGATGCTGCCCTCGGGGCGTGTGCATCGTGGGTGCCTGGGTGGGGTGTGCGTCCGATGGGGTGGGTGGGGATGTGCGTATAAGATGTTGCCACCTCATCGATCCGCGTGATCGATCCGCGTGGTGTGCTTTCTCTTTGCCGTCTGCTGACAGACGGCAAAGAGTTCTAACTCTTTGCCGTCGGCTAGCAGACGGCAAAGAGGGTGCCCCGTTAGCGTGTGGACGCCGTGCCCCTGCGGGCCCAGAGAGAGAGAGAGAGACAGAGGGAGAAGAGAGAGAGGAGGAGTGGGCCGTTAGGGCCGTTAGGTAGTGGCTTCTTTGCCGTCTGCTAGCGGACGGCAAAGAATCTTTGTCGTCAGCTAGCGGACGGCAAAGAGGTGGGGTGGGCCGTTGGCCTCCACCGGACCCCACCCCACCTCTTTGCCGTCGGCTGACGGACGGCAAAGTTTCTTTGCCGTCTGTTTTCTGGTAACTGATGGCAAAGAGCTTCTTTGCCGTCCGCCAGCTGACGGCAAAGAACTGGCAGACGGCAAATTTGCTGATTCCAGTAGTGTTTGACTATTGACTTTTCAAAAAAGTCATAGATTTGCAGAAAAGTTCATGAAATTCAAAAAAGTTCATCATCTTTGAAAAAAGTTCATCGAATTTGAAAAAAAAGTTCACAAATTTGAAAAAAGTTCATCAATTTTGAAAAACGTTCATCAATTTTGAAATAAAAGTTCAACCATTTTTTTTAAAAGTTCATCAAATTTGAAAAAAAAGTTCACAAATTGGAAAAAAACTCATCAATTTTGAAAAAGAATAGGTAATTGCTCGTGCGTTGCAACGGGATATACCTGATACATTGGTGATGATAAATTTTAATGATTATTTCTACGCAATCACCATGAATTACATGCCATTTTATTATTAATGTGACGGTGTAAAAATAGACTTTAGCTATAGATTAAATACAAACTTGGCTTATAAAAAAAATTAGCACTATGATTTTACTTGGTAAGCCAATAAGAAGTGTGATAGCTTAGGCCCGTATCAACAAATATATACATTCAAAAATTTCTCAAGGCATATACACTTGGAAAAATTGCACACTAAAAGTATTTTCATCTCCTTATATGAACCAGGGATATGGTTTCTCCATAAAAAATATAAAGCAATTACCCTGCTATCCGGGACAAATATACGCGGCCTGAGGGAATGGGAAGCCGGTAACCCATTGAAGTAGAAGGCAGCTACCTGCTAGATTTAGAATATGCATATATTTTAAATGAAGTAACTTTATCAATGTATCTCGAAATGCAAAGTAATAAACATCATCAATCACTCATGTGATAGTATACGATTTACGTAAAAGGAGATCATCTCGCATTCATGCTTTATTATTCACACACATTCAAACTAGTACAATAGGAGATAAACATACTTCTCTGACATTCTAATTCGATAAAAAAAATAGATTGATTGTGTCATCTTTTGCACTCTGACATTAAGAAATTTTAGAATTACTCAAAGCATTTTTTTTACTAAGAGTTGAAAATAACACATTCCCATTCAATGTTGGATATGAAAGGAAATTATGATCTTCCACAAGTACATACTTATGACGATTTGTATGCAACTATCATCTTGCAAGAATGTGCACATAAATCAAATCAATTGGCAAAATCCAAAAAATGCTCGGATCTATCATCATCTCACAGCAACATGATATAGACAAATCTAGGTACTACTTGTTCGTGTTTGCTGAGTTATCACAAAATTAAATGTCTTGCTTCCAAGATCTAGGAACACCAACCATGCACCATCAAAACAACCAGGCCAGCTCCTTTTATTTCCTCGAGTCAGTTGTCGATGATTTTCATCAGGTTATTATTAGTGCATTTTATCAAGCACTTGGTAGTATAAAAATAAGTAATGTATCAAAAAAAAATTAACATACCCAGGCCATCGGCAAGATGTACAAGATTGATTAGCAGATATGTGCACATCGCTCTCCATGTCCTTTCGGCGTGTCATCATCGTACCCGAGTATCACCATACTGAGCAGGACCAGACTTCTGGCGATCTGCTCCAGCCTCCAGCGCCAACGTCAGCCGCCTCGGTCAGGTCTTCCTCCGCATGCCCTACGTGCATGCAGGGGCGGAGCTGGAGCAAATTTTACCCGATGCACCACTTTAATAAGGTGTAAAATTTTCAAACAACTTTGTATTGAATAAAGGTTTGTTTCGCAACTTCTAGCACATATTATAGGACATAATAGAAGGCCATGTGTAAAAACAAAATGTAGCAATCAAAATGCTCACAATGAGAGACAAAATTACCTGAAAAGGATGTCTTGCATTTCCAAATTCCAGAATACATCATTGGCAACAAGGTTCAGTAACCTACAAGATAAAAATAGAATTGAACGTTCTAGTCGAACATAATAAAATGCCCAAATGAAAGTACTTAAATGACTAAAAACCTGAAAATTACCTTTAGTACATCCTACACCTTCGAGCCACGAAATGTTGAACAACTTGAGCATCGCTGACCTTTTTCATTCTTTCTTTCAATTTTCTCTTGCCCGGATCATATTGAATCTCCTCTTCTCAAATTATGTTTTCCAAAACATCTTGTGATGGCGCTTTTCTTTTGAGAAGAAACTTCTCAATAATATCTGCATATAACAAATACAAATTACAAATGAGAGTTAAAAATGGAGAGTGGATATAATCTATCAGCTGCAAGTTTATAACCCTAGAAAATGCTCCAAGTTTTGCCAATACATAGGGATTTAATCTATCAGCTGCAAGTTTATACACGTAACTGTTGCAACTTGCAATTCGTATAAAGATTTAGAAAAGGTAGGGCAAGGACGCTACCAGAATTGGGGTTCCTTCCAACCTATAGACAGAACGGAAGATCTCGGGCAGGTCGCCGAATTGCAGAGATCAGGACCAGCCGAAGACGAAATTGCGACGTGCGGCAGGCGTTGTCGCGGGGAACTCAGGCGTGGCTGCGGTGCTGCGGCCTGCGGCGTCCGACGTCTCAGTCGGCCAATCGCCGGTTCGCTGCCGCCTGTACAGGCGGCGTATAGGTCGTATGGGCTACGGACTGCAACTGCAAGCTGGCTCACGGCCGCCTGGTACGCGCACGTACGTCTACACGGAAGACTGGTCGATCGATTGATTACAGCGTGCGTACGTGACTTAGGCTGGGAAGCAAACAGCAGTGCGTGTGTGCGCGGCCTGTGTTGGCCCATTGCGGAGGCGTGCGTGAAGTCTGGACACAGAGCCTGATGCACTGATGTTGGGCCAACCTGATGCACAGGGCCTTTTTAGGTGGTAGGTAGCACTAAAAAAATTGATGGACTCGTATTCCTGTGCATCAGGGTCAGCCCAATGGGCTCCACCCCTGCGTGCATGGCTGCTTCTACTGGATCGTCACGTTGCCAAGACGTTATCCATCATCCCCCGCCGTGACAGGACGCGGTGTGCGGCCATGCTAGAGAGAGAGAGAGAGAGAGAGGACGTGGGGGAGAACGGGAGGGTGAAGCAGATCGGTGGTGGCGGCATGGGAAGGAGAACACGCGTGGAAGAGGAAATCAGTTGCTCCTGTTTTTGAAGGTAGAGATCGATTGCTCTGCCCTAGGAAGGAGAATCTAAACCCTGATTTTTTGGGAGAACGTAAGGCCTAGTTTGGCAACGCGTTTTTTTCAAAACCATAGTAATTGAAAACCTCAGTATTCCAATATGTGGGCAATGAATACTTCGGTTTCTGAAAACTGTAGTTTTTCTCAGTTTTAGCGAAACTACGAGGTGTTTGACAAGTGCAGTTTTTCTTGGCTTGGTTTTGACTAGTAGTTGCATGGATAATCCTAGATATAGCAAGGTGAACCAAATTGAACTACATCAAGGAGTTGTACAACGACTTGATCATCTTGTGCTAATTAACGGCCTTGTCATGCACACACTCATCCTTTAGATGCTAGGATATCTAGTTGCTTCCAAGTATCAATACATCGTGGAGTAGATCAGCTTGTGCTAATGAACACGGTTTTATCTTGTATCTTTGGCCACATGGAATCGATCGGCTAGCTAGCTTAGCCTGTTGTGTACTCCCTCCGTCCCAAAATTCTTGTCTTAGATTTGTCTAGATATGAATGTACCTAGTCACATTTTAATGTTAGATACATTCATATCTAGACAAGTATAAATGTGCTCCAAGTATCATTCGATCTACTCCACAATTTAAGCCTCCGCAAGCGTGATTGTGTTCCCAGCCGGTGCTAATTTGTTTGTATGTGTATGTGCACTATCCGATAGAACCGAATGTCTAGCACTATCTAATCTACAGACTGCCCCTTGTTGCATTAGAACAATAGTCAACAATTGAAGAGATCAACGACAGAGTAGTCGATCTTCTCAGGTGGAAATCTTGATTTCATGTCTGCAGAAGAGATGGAGGAATGACTGGTGATGAGGACAGGAAGAAGATGGACTCAGCAAGCGTTTCCCAGTTTACAAAAAAGAGGTTGGGACCTCTTTTCTAGATACAGCAAAAAAACCATGGTTTTAGATATACCGCAGTTTGTAAAACTAAAGTATTTGTCGAAGCCAAACACGTCAAAGTATTTAAAACTAGGGTTCCTACAAAAACCATGGTATTCTCCTAAAACTCTAAAAATACTGAGCAGCCAAACGCAGCCTAAATGTGATTGGATCATGGGCTAAAAACCCATGGGAAGTTGGCAACGGCTAAAAAAATCGAAGGAGGGTGCGGACGAAGAGGTGGGACGTAAGAGGGGAGACGGATCCTTAAGCTTTTTTTAGGTAGTATACTAGGAAACATGCCCGTGCGTTGCTACGGGTTGGACGAGCAGTGGTTGAATAGAGAGGGATGCACGGAGGACTTCCGCCGAGTGCATTTTTCCCCGACTTTAAACCACATTCTTCAAGAGTTCGGTTACTAATTCAAAGGATTTCTAAAGTAAGAGCACACATGATGTTTTTCGTCTGACTTCAATATAACGTTGTAGATCGGACTGTCAATATATAGCGACAACGCATATCTCATCAGTAAATTAACCATCGTACTGATAATAAATAATCATACACTGATATCATACAATAAAAATGTCGTATACTTCGCCTATGTCCAAGCATGTTGTGTGTCTGCGCGCGCGCTAATCGTGAAGTCCTTGTCATATAGATTTACTAACTCTCTGTTCTGTCGTGGTATATGCAGGATTCTCCATCGCAATTGAATCTTCGTTTAGTGTGTTGCGCCTCAATTCACGGTTAGCCATAATTTGCTCTATTCTAGCTTTCTTTTGTTCTGGTTGCGTATTTGTGTATTTCTGCCTTTTCATGCACACTTTTTGATCTTCTGTGTTGACTTCATGTTTGCATATTTCTTCCTTCCTTGTGTGTATTCTTTTTTTTGCAACTGGGGCGAATATTTAATTCTTTTTTTAGTTGATAGGCTTCACGTTGCTTTTTCAGTTTTTTCCATTTTTTATTCATTGGTCATTTGTGCATACCGCTCTTTATCTCTTTTCCTTCTTTGTTTCTTAGCATCCATGACTCGAGATTGCCATCAAAATTGCTTGCCTGCATGTATACTGTATGAATCTGTTGTTGATTAAAAACTGATTTAAATTTTGCGTCATAAATAGAGCAAATGTAGCTACTTATAAATAAATTTAATTACGTTGGACATAAGTATCAGAATATATGTGTTGTTTTCATGCTAGAGTATCATGTTTTTCTTTGAAGTAATTTAGAAAGCGGAAAATTAAAGTAAGAGCATTGCTATATACACCATGCTTTTTGTCCAACAAACTTTCGGTACGACGTTGTAGATCAGTCTGTTGATGCCTAGTGACAAAGCATACCACACCAGCAGATTAACTATTGCATTGACATTAGACAATAAAAGTATCGTATATACAACACTTTCAAATTAATTTTATCTGGATGCAATTGTTCTTGTTTCTCCATAGCATCAATGTTTGGGTCAAAAGAATGTTTAAGGTGGTTGCCATGTTCCCCCGTACCACCTTCAACATGACCATATTCAGGGACATCAAGCATGGCATCTTCTTCCTGATTAACAACAACTTTATTAAGAACAACTAAAGAATCTGTGGCCATGACATGTAATGCCTATGTTTTGACGTCGGTGATTTATTATGCACTCGTATAAATCGGGATCAGCAGCTCCCAGAGATAATTTATGTATTTACTTCATTGGGCGTCCAGACATATATGTTTCCGCCGTGTGTCCTAACCTGTGTAGTGTAGTTAGTATGAGTACATCAAAAACACAAACATATGCAAATCCAACTTAAAAAAGAATGTAGAACCAAACCCGTCAATTGTGTAAAAAAATGCATGCACGACGAGAATCAAGCGATTTGATCTGGTTGAGAGTTTACACGAGGTTACCTCGTTATTTATATTACCAAATCTAGCTTATCTAGAGAGGCCACTTGCGCCGCTTTCTTTCTTCCCTGGCTAACCCTAGGCGGCTAGGGCAAACTCTCCCCTTCAAACTTCATCGGCGAGCCCGTGGATTCATCTTCCCCCTGTCTGCCGCTCCGGCGGCCGGTGGCGGGGAGGGGAATCCCGGTGTCTTCGCTCCGGTTAGTAGTTTAGGTTAGGGTTTTTTAGTCCTCGCAGGTGCGGTGCTTGGGCGGATGGCGACGCTACTTCTTCGAGTTTGTCTTCCGGGCACCGATCCTCCTCGAGTTCGTCCGTCTGGACGTAGTCGACGAATCTCCGGCGTAGATTCCTGCCGTCTCTTTGGGGCGGTGAGGTTAGGTTTTCTCGTCTTGTGACGAGATATGGTGTCAGGTGCTTCGGATCTATGTAAGGGTTCAACGGCGACGATTGCGGCTCCAGAGCGCTGGCCCTTAGGGGCACGTGCACGAAGACTTCCTGACTGTCATCGACAAGGTCAAGCCAGCTCCGATAGGGGAGCGGCGACAGCGGTGCGTCGGCGGCTCATTCTGACGGCAGTAGTGGTTGTTTGAGGGTCCTGTAATCTCAATGTAATTTTTATTATGTTCGATATGCTTTATACTTCCGCTGAACTTTGATAATAGATTTGGATCATTTTCACGAAAAAAATTCTAGCTCTATTATGTGGGAATTGCTTGTTTTCAAGCAGCGGCGAGCGTTCTCGCGCGGCTCTCATATGGGGGGTCGCAACAATGGCGCTGCGAGGCCGCTCGCTGGCGGGAGCGCCAGCCCCACGAGGTTGCTCGCCGGAAGCATCTGATGAGTATGCCGTGACGGGCGGACTCCAGTGACGATGCTGCGAGGCAGCGGCACTGTCGGGGATGCGTCGCATCGAACGGGCCGAGGAGGTGGCTGATTTTTCAGCCCGTACCAGCCGGCTGCATGCATCATATTCTGTTCCTTTTCCGTTGTAAGATTACCACTTCAAAGTTCCTCTTTAGCGTTCGTTCCGATTCAATTGTAAATGACGACGCTATCGGTTGTGCTCATCCGATTTTTCATCTGAGTCGATTGTGCCGCCAGGCTCTTGCTCCCCAGTCCCCATCGCTGACCAGCTCTCGGGGAGACGCTTTGTTTGTTCTCGAGCACGCCTCATATCCTCCTATATGCCCTCGTTATCTTTATTTTCATCTGGAAGATGTCTCTCCTATTGGTCCATGTACGCTCGAGGCTGCTTACGAATTTGAATTCAATGACGTATATAAATTGGTATGATGGGACATAACGAAGCGAGGTGGTACTATTTGATAGTAGTTCGAATCAACTTTTTGTAAACAATAATGGGTTTTTTGTAAACAATAATGGGCTAGCTTGGTTGGACGTAGCCATCGAGGACGTAACAGAAGTCGAGAGTTCGATTTCTAGAACCAGCGCAATTTTTTTGCCTCCTCTCTGGATTGCCTGGACCGCCACTACAGCGGGCCGGCTGCCCCCGTGTCTCGTCTGGATTCTACGAGCTGAGGCCCAGGTGAGCGACGGGTGACCCCAGGTTTTTTTTTTGGACTTACGGGTGGCAGTGGGGGTAAATATTATTAACTTTTGAGGCATTTTTAATGACGGTGAACGGGCAGAAGCAATCCGTGCTTTATTATTATAATTATTAATTAAACTAGCAAAAGGGCCCGTGCGTTGCAACGGGAGGAAAATCACAATCATCTAACACACTGGCTCAAGATCACATTTTGGTGCATCACTATGCGTGCGTGCGTGTGGAATGTCATTGAAACACCCCTCAGAGCATCACTCATGTAATGTATTTACGAATAGTCTTGAACATAAAAAGTGCATGTATATTCACGTGAGCACAACTTATAAATGGCATGTTCATCGTCATCGTAAGAGTTGATTGATTTAAATATCTAAATTACCTTCCCAGTTAATTCACGAATTGTAAAGAGCCATTAACTTCATCAGTTGTTATATTATTGAGAGCATAAAATCACGAGGATTATATGTATGTACACAAACTAAAGAAATTGAGGAATATATAGTTGAGGTTTAATTGATAAGTTACCAGATGTCCGTTAGTGATTACAAAATTCCTTCTAAACTTGCTCGCACCCATAGCTATGAAGCTTCAAGTACAAATTAATTTTCTTTCAGAAAGAAGAAACATAATAAACGGATTTGCACTTAAAATGCCAACGCAAATTTTATCTTGGAGATGGCGCCTCTGTTCCTTTGTTTCGTCTACGTAGGTCTCCCGTGTTTCGATCGAACCAAGAGTCCAGGTCGCTAGGTAAAAACAACTGAGAGCAAAATCGTCCAACAAAATATGATGCGTGGGCCTGGACGTGGAAAGTGAGAAAAAACTCAGGTTGTGGTATTCTATCCAGTTATCATCAAAGTGTATTGTTGAATCAAATAAAAAGAAAGATGTGGTATTTGAGCAATGTCTCAGGAAATGTGTGGCAATTTGTCAAATTGCTGGCAAATGGGAGAAACGTCTTCGCCCATGGCCTTGATGACAGCAGCGTCCGTGTCCTCAGCCGATATGCTAATCAACCATAAAAAAAAATATATGCACGCTAATAACATATAAATGATCATTTGGAAAGGAAAACCTGATCTTCCCACATGTACATGATGCTATCAACTACTTACCTCGTGAGTGAATATATCATTAGCTCCATCTGCTTATATTACAAATTTTGATCATAGATCAGAATATACAGCTAAAAGTATTGGACATCGGCTCCGAATATCAGGTACAACATAAATTATGATACATGGGCATTCGATCAAATGTTGCCACTGTAACTGAAGCTCACATTGATCAGTACTCCTATGCCAACAACATGGAAAACACCACTCTACATCAAGCACACTGCACGATTAGTACATTGTGCAGATATGTGTAGTTTCTCAAAGTAACCTGAAGGTATGAGAGCCAATACTCGTTGGTCGACTACACAGCTGCTACAACATGCACCGGCACCCTGTGTCACTCACTGTTTCATCTCCTGGTCGTTGGCCTTGATGGATCTCTTCAGCCTACTGCAACTTCTCCATCAACCAGAGCAAAAGAGCACGTGCGTTGCAACGGGGCCATAGCAAGTGTCCTTTAGGTGACACCCAACAAATCCTCGACAGCTATCAACATAAATATAAGGATCCTCCGCTACCCAACATCGGCTAGCTGTTCCAGTTTCTGGACAAGTAGATAGTGTAACATGCGCTACACTACATATTTCAGTTAGAAGTATAGCACAACAAACATCATAAGTGATCCAAGTTGTTCACTTGCAGAAGTGAAAAGAGCTGTAGAAGTTTATCCTTTAAACATACGAAATAGTGTCAAATACAGAACCTGCAAAAGATTAACACTCACCTACTATGTTCAGCAAAAGAAAAACCTCTACAAGATATGTGTAGTGTTGTAGTAACCTTCCATGTAGATACGGCATCTTGCTCATGCAAGGACATATATCAACCCTGACTCGTGGATACAACCAATTTACGAGCCCATAAATCAAGTCCTTTTATTTGTTTGCTGCAGGTGGAAGATCCTGGGGTTCTATCAGTGACAAGATGGGGTTTCTGTCAATGACAAGATGAATGGTGGAGATGCTGGCGAGCAACACTGCAGTCAAAAACATGCTTTAAGCAATTACTGTGTCTCAATGTAAACTATGAAAAATTAAAGGGAACACTTGACCGGAAGTACGTAGCACCCATCTCTACTAAAAAATAAATGGTTCACCTATATTTCGTTCATTTGCTCAATCACATGCTATTTGATTCAAACCACACACGGTAACCACAGTGCGCGACTGCTAAACCATAAAATGATAGAGATAACACAAGCATAAATGATATTCACCTAATTCTGAGCAATTTTCTCAAATCAGAAATGAATGGCAGAAATACGGTAAAAACAGATCTCTATAAACATCATTTTGGTTTCTACAGAATGCATTATATATTATATCACAGATTCAGGAAATAACCATAAACAATAAAGCTTTGTAGTAAATTACTCTCCGTCCAACCATCCCTCCAGTACGCTTGCTCCCTTGCAGGCATTGACACAAGCACGTGGGGATTGAATCAATCAGGCTAGTCCGTGAACCGGTTCAGCACTTGTTGTCCGTTCAGTGTATTTCAGTGTGCAAAATTCAGCATCAGACATAACCGGTACGTGCTGCAGGTACAAATAAAATTCAGAAAGAGTACCGGGGTTTGGCTGAGCTGCTGCTTGGTACTTGCCGTCGAGTTGGTGCTCGAGCTTGAGAGTAAGAGGGAGGACAGGGAAGACCGGAAGAGGCAGGAAAGTACGGGCATGAAGGTCACACCGAACGGCTTGGCCTCCAGGCAGTCGCCGTGCTCCTCAAAGGCATTGTCCAGGGACTCCCCACATCTTCAGAGGGTATGGTCACGGTGCCGGCGGCGAGGGGCATCCCGCCCGCAAGCACCACCGCCCTACCTCACCGCTCCCTTCTCTCTCCCTCCGGCCTCCCATCTCCTTCCTCCCGTCCTCCCTTTTCTCTCCCACCGGCGAGCAGCAGCAGTGCCCGACGCCATGCCGCGCCTGCCAGCCATCGTGCTCCGAGCTCTGGCCGACTTCCTTCCAGATCCGCCTCCTATGCGCCGTTTCCCACCGGATCCGGCGAGATTCGGCAGGTCCTCACCGACCGCACCACCGCAAGCCCCTGCAAGGCCGCCGCTGGTCTCGTTCGCGTCATGGGCGACGCGCCAGCCCTTCCCGCTCGCGCGCCTCTCCTCCACGCCTCTCTATTTTCTCCTCCTTCGTCTCCGTCGCGCGCCTCCCGCCTCCCTGCCGCTGCCTGATGCGCTGCCTGAGCGCAGCGCCGCCGCCCCTCCACCATGGCCGCTCCCTGCAAAAGAACGAAACGTAAGGATCGCGGGTTGATTACTCCCTAATCGAGGGTCCTTTTTGTAAGATTGAAACATTTTCCCAGATCCGCTTAAAAAGGGACCGCGGGTTAATTACCAAAAAACAGAAGGCCTTTTTTGCAAAAGTGCCACGACGGGTATGCGGGCAGAAGCAATAGATGCTTTATTATATTATATATATATATATATATATATATATATATATATATATATATATATATATATATATATATATTATAGGTAAAGATATATATAGGTAAAGATAAGTATATAGAGAAGTTCAAGAATTTTGAAAAAATGTTCATCGAATTTGGAAGAAAAGTTCACAGATTTAGCACAAAAAAACCCGAAGAAAACCATTCAAAGAAAAAAGAAAAAAAAAAGAAAGCAGAAAAGAAAGAAAAAGCTGTGAGTAAACACATAAGGTTAGGGTGGCAGGTTGGTTGTTGCAGCTTACATGAAAACACGTGATCGCCGGTTCGAATTTCACTGCTACCTGCGCAGTTTTTGCCTTTTAAAACAAAAAAAGGAGAACGGGCCGGCCCAGCGCGGCGGGGGAGGTGTGCGCCCGTTTGCAAATAAGGAAGAAACGGGCGCCTGAAGCGCTGAATAGAAAATGCCCTCTATCTCGGCCATATCATCCACAGATCCTTCGATCTCGCCTTTGACGTGAGGTTAGTGGGCCAGTAGTACTGTAGCTGTCGGGAGCGGTTTTGGGAAGCTTCTACGTACCGGTTTGGTCCAGTTTTAGAAGCTTTAGTAGTGCAGGTTTTTCTTCTTTTTTCTCTCTCTTTTTCATGGCGGTTTTCATGGTCTTCATCGGTTTTCTTAGTTTTTATAAATTTCTTCCCCATTTTTTTTCTTTCTGTTAGTTTTTGATACATGTCAAAAAATTTAAATACACGTCATACAAGCGCGGCGGGGGAGGTGTGCGCCCGTTTGCAAATAAGGAAGAAACGGCCGCCTGAAGCGCTGAATAGGAAATGCCCTCTATCTCGGCCATATCATCCACAAATCCTTCGATCTCGCCTTTGACGCCAGGTTAGTGGGTCAGTAGTACTGTAGCCATCGGGAGCGGTTTTGGGAAGCTTCTATGGACCGGTTTGGTCCATTTTTAGAAGCTTTAGTGCAGGTTTTTCTTCCTTTTTTCTTTCTCTTTTTCATAGCGGTTTTCATGATCTTCATCGGTTTTCTTAGTTTTTATAAATTTCCTCCCATTTTTTTCTTTCTGTTATTTCTTAATACATGTCAAAAATTTTAAATACACGTCATACATTTTTCTTATACAAGTGTACCATTTTTTTGATACACATTGAACATTTCTCAAATACATGATGAACATTTTTCCAAATACACATTTGATTTTTTTTCAAATAAATCTCAAATATTTTCTAATACACATTGAACATATTATTTATGGTATGTTTTTTTTTCAAATATATATTTGATTTTTCTAAAATAAATGTTAAATACAACCTCAGTCCCATAATATAAGAGCGTATGGGACGGAGGGAGTATTTTCTAATACAAATTGAACTTTTTTATGGCATGAAATATTTTTTCAAGTACATATTTCATTTTCTCAAGTAAATGTTAAATATTTATAATACAGATTTAACATTTTTTTGATGGTATGAAACATTTTCTTAAACTATGTGAACAGGTTTTTTATTGTATAAACATATTTTAAATGTCACAAACATATACTTGGAACACGTGGCATTTTTTTAAATCTCACAAACAATATTTTTGAATGTTATGATGTTTTTGAAACTACATAAACATTTTTTTACATGTATAAATTTTTTCCAAAAATGTGACGAACTGTTGTTTGAAACACATGAACATTTGTTGAATGACATGAAACATTTTCTGAAATTATGTAAACAATTTTTTACATCATGTAAGCAAGTTTTGAAAATGTCAAGAACATGTTTTCCTAACGCGTAAACGTTTTTAAATGTCCTGAAACATTATTTTTTGAATGCTATCAATATTTTTTAAAATTTATGTGAACAATTTTATTTAAATTGCATGAACTTTCAAATTTCATGATGAACATTTTTTTAAAGAAGAGCGCTAATGTAATGTTCAATATATATTTAGATTATTTCAAAATATAAAGGAAAAGAAAAAACAAACTAACTGTTTTTTGAGAGAAAATCTAAACTTTATTACTCAAAGTTCACAATGTTTGGGATACAAATAGGATCGTGGGGTTGGCCCAATTATACATTTTTCTGAACAATGGCCCAACTATACATGGCCCCCTTGATCAAGAGAATGAGCAAATTTGGCAAGCATGTGGGCGTCAACGTTTGATGCCCACCACTGCCCTTGAGGATGTCATTAACTACTTGTTTGGAGTCTAAGGCAATCACGATATCGTGTAGAAATAGATCATCGACTAGGCCCAGTAGCTCACCACTTTGGCGAGGGGGCCCTCGTGCTCGCTGCTAGCGAGACAAAGCCCCTCCCGTGAGAGAGTAGCTCGCCTCGACTCAAGAGGAGTCCATAGTAGGCCGAACCAGTAGGGAGCTGGTTGGTTTGGTTCGTTCGCTTGTTTCCTTCATTTGTTTCCGTTGTTTTTTCCTTTTTAATATTTTTGTTTATATTTAGAAATATTTTAACTATTTTTTCCACTTTCTTTCTTTTTGTTTTTATATTAAAAATTACTTTAGTTAATTTTTGAAAAGTTCACCATGCATAAAAAAAATTCCACGTGATGTAAATTTTTGTTTGTGTAATGTATGAAAATAGTCATATTTTCAAAAATAAAATCACATTTAAATATTTTTCACTTGTTAAAAAAATATGTTTGCGACATTAAGAAAAATCTTCACACTTTATAAAAAATTGTTCTGGTAATTTTAGAAAAATGTTTTGTAACAGTCAACAAGAATTGTGACATTTAAAAATAATATGTGCAACACTTAGAAAAGGCTTGTGCATTTGAAAAATAATGTGCATCACATATATAAAAATCCCCAATGCCTATTTTTAAATGTTTAGTGTGTATTTAAAAAAGATATCAATATGCATTCGACAAATGTTCAGCATATATTCATAAAAATGTTCAACGTCTAACTGAATAAATGTTCAACAAACTACGTGAAAATGGTCAACATGCGTATGAAATATATTCGATGCGCATTTGACAAATGTTCGACATGTATTTGAATAAAGGACATACAAAAAATAACAAAAAGAAAAATTGAAAATAAATAAAGAATCATAGAGGAAAAACAGAGGAAAAAGGAAAGAAAAAAGCCTGGTCGGAGCCTTCGCAAACCGGGCGGAAGGTTCCCAAAACCAGTGGCTACTGTACATAGAAACATCCCCGAACCATCGCAACCAATGTTATTGGGCTGACCCATCAGAGCGAACATTGCAGGCGAGCCATGCTTCTGTCTCGCAATAAACGGAGCAGAGCACTAGGGTCCATCTTCTTCGGTCTCCCTGGCAAATTTGTTGTTGGGCCACCAATTCAGAGAAGGCATGCTTCATCCGCTAAAAACAAAAAACTATCTCAAATCATCAATACACCCGGTTCCCATTTCCTTTTCCGACGGAATGCAATGATAAAGATGGACTTCCCGGCTGATCGACGCCCCACGACGAGAAATCCTAGAATTTGGAAAACGGTATTTAGGACAATACAAATTATTTTGCTTCTAATAACCCTAATATATTACCGTTAACTAAGTCGGTGACACAGTTGAAAAATTCTCCGTGATACAGGTGCTTTGCCTTTGCATCATAGATGATGGATTTAGAAGAAGAAAGTGTGATGCTTATTGGCCTATGTTGGAAAAGGTCACATAGGCGACTTAGGCACGCTTTCGCGCTAGGCGACGATCAAACGCCCCACCTAGGGCATAATGAGATTTCTAGGTACGCCAAGCAAGAACTTGTCATTCAATAAGGAAATCATCCTATATTGCGCCGACCTGCCAAATGAGCCATATTCCAACATCAGGGGATGATAGTCTATGCATTTACATGTTATAAATTATTGTCTATACACCTATAATACCTTAAATACAACCCCTATAGTCAAAATATTTGACCGCCTAGGCCACGCCTAAGGTGCTTAAGCATCACCTAGGCGCTAGGCAAAGGCTAACCGCCGCGTCTATGCCTGGCACTTTTTTCAACCTTACCATCGAAAGAAATAGAAAATACTATATTACCTCAGCTATATAGAAAGTGTTGCCGAGAGGAGGCATCATCGAGTTACACTATGTCAGATTTGATCAAACACACAACATTGTTGGTCCTTGACGCAATTTGCTGAAAAATTCAATGATTTCTCTCATTCCAAAAGTTCCAGGTGAAAAAGATAGCTACAGTTGCTAATTTCTTGGGCCCATGCACATAATTGTTTCGCGAGTTGCGCTATAAAGATATTTTTACTTGTGTTGTTGGGGTTCTACCAATGAATTATTCAAGGATTCCTATCCAAAATGATAAGTTGAGAAATAGTGACTAGAAGAAAGTAGTGAATAGAATAGAATAGAGGTTAGAAACCTTGCAAGGAATTGATGTTTCATGGTGCAAAATTAATTCTGCTAAGATCATATTTAAGTAATGTGCCTTATTACATGATGTCTGTGTTTGACATGCCTAAAGGTTTTCTACATAGGGTGTAATTAGTCCGGAAGGGTTACTGTGGCAAGATAGTGACGAGTCACACAAATACATACAAATTAGTTACGTGGCATCATGTTTGACAACCGGTTGACCAGGGAGGCTTGGGGGTAGTTGACTTGATTACTATGAATATTTGTTTTCTTAAGAAATGGCTATGGAGGCTCAGAAAATGAGGATTGATTTTGGTAGAAGTAAGTGAGGAAGTATCTTAGTAAATAGTTATCAATTTCAGCGAATAATGAATCTAATCAATCACATTTCATGCATGGGGTAAATTCCATTAATTCATAAATTGTGTAGAAAGGTAATGATTTGATTGTTTGAATACCTAATTTTGGGAGAAGGTAGCGGGTAATGATGTAAATACTAGATTTTTTAGTAACACCGCAATATGTGACAATTTTTTTACTATGAACTATAGGGAAAAGCCCCACAATAAACTTTCTACTTCAATAAATATTTACAAATATACAAGTCTCAAAGAGAGACCAAAGATAAATGAAAAGAAACAAATACAAATATACACATTAAGGTGGAAGAAAATCAATCCAACGCAACAGTGTATCCTTGTGTCTATGTTTAATTATGTGGGCAAGGAGAGATATGTCATGGATGAAACCAGTTCTCCATCTTGCAAAAGAAGCCCTCTCCAAAATACCTTTGCATTTCTCACCATCCAGATATTCCACCAGGCTAGGAAAATGACCTCTGCAAAGAAAGGCTTATCAAATTCCTTCATGTCTTGAACTGCTATATCCATCATATCCTGCCCCATAGGCCAAGTTATTTGAAGATAATTTTAGACCCTAGCACTGAAATTGCACTGGAAAAAGAGACGAACTCTGTCTTCTATGACTCTTCTAGGGAAAAGCCTCCTCATCAACATAACTTTAGTATTAAGCCTGTCCATAATGAGAAACCGGACAAAAACCTTATTTTGAAGGTGCAACAGATCTTCCAAATCCAACCCAGCAGGGGATTTGAGACAATTGGCAGGTGAACAGAGTCATAATACTTTTTTAGCAGAATAAGACCCCTCTTTGCCATGCCTACATAACCAACAATCCTTCCTTGAACAATCATGTTTTACTGTTCCCAGCAGATTTTCCAAGGTGTTCAACTTCATATAAGCTTGTTCAAAGAGTGGCAAATAAATAAATAAGTTATATCCTCACACAATACCACCTCCCGAACAGGAACCATTCCATCAATGGAGAAAGGAAAAATGCCTCTTGAATCTCTGTTGGAGAGGAACATAGGAGTTTCTAAGCTTCCAATTATCCTCCAAAAAAACACAGTGTCACCCTGATTCACTTGGACAACAAATACAATCCTGTAATTATCCATAAGCTTGGAGACATCCCTCCACCAGTATGATCCACATAGTGCGGTAGCATGATGTACTCTACCAAAGTAGTAGGCGTTCTAAATGAGTTGAACCCATGGGAGCAACATTTTGTTTCAGCTCGTTTGATGTCACAAACCTCCTTTCTTTTTAGGCCCGCAAACCAGATTCCAAGCTGCCAAAGAAGGGCCAGATTCCTATCCATATTTTCTCAATAAACATTGCCTTTGAATTCTTTCAAATTGCTTCAAAATTTTAGGTGGAATATGCAAGCTGCACAAAAAATAAATAGGCATAAAAGAGATCACATAATTGAGTAATTTCAGCATTCCATTCTGAGCCAGGAAACAAGAACTAGCTGTCAATCTCCTCTCCATACAGTCCGCCAGGGGGAGGAGATCCACAATTCTAGGCCTAGTTGTGAGTACAAGAAGACCAAATAAGTGAACGGTAGTTTGTTGAATGGACAACCAAACATGTTTGCCAGAGTTGAAGCCTCTTCAGTCACTACATTGATAGGAATCATGGATGACTTGAGATAGTTTATGTGAAGGCCTGTAGATTGAGAAAAATAATAATCAACAAAGCCTATTTCAAAGCCAGTATTTGTTGCCCATCAACATGTATGAGCAAAAGTGTATCGTCAACATATTTCACTATGGGGAAATCTCAATCATGGGAACGAATAGGAAGCTGGAGAAGTCCCTCCTATAGCATATCATTGACAACTTACCGAAGCAAATCAGCAGCTAGAACAAAAAACAAAGGGGAGAGAGGGCCCCCCGCCGAACCCCTGTTTTGTATACTTGCCTGGAACCAGAAGATAGTAGTTTCTTAACCCAAGATCTCCATCTAGCATTGAACCCTTAAACTTTAAAATCTCACGGATTGCATCAGGCTCAATTGAATCAAAGGCTTTTTCAAAATCCAGCTTTAAAAGAAGAATATGTCTCCCTATCGAAAGGTCATGATGCAGAAGGGATTGCGGATAAAAACCCATTTGAATACCTCTAGCCATTCACATTCTAGATTTGAAAGCATGCCAAAAAGGCCCAGCCATTTGGTCATGATCTTAAGTAGTAGTGCCATAAGCAAGTTTGAAACAAGCTTCAATGTTCCTCGTGTATCTTTCAGTTGCAATTGTTTGGACAGATTTCCTAGACTTTGTAATGTTAATGTTAGTTTCAATATTCTGGTTGCTAAAGTCTTTGAAGAAGGCTGATCTAGAATTATGTTTAGAAGGAATTTGGGGGATGAACTAGTTTGTTGACTCAGTTAAGTCTATGTATTTTTTCTTGTGAATGCTATTCCACGCACTTTATTAGATCAAAAAACAGTTACGTTATTCACAATATCAACTAGGATACGACTAGGAGGGTCAATGCATAGGAGATTTTAAATCATAAGTAAACCTAGCAAAATTGTGCACCACTTTGTTTGCATCCGGATCGCAATAAATGAAAAATACATGACCAATTCTGAAAGCTTTCTGAAAGATATCAGTCAAAATTGTCGTGTAAGGGCTCCAAATCTCAAGTTTGCGACGAGCCCTTACCTGGTGATGTGCTGAGTCTTTAGTTGTTGCTCATTTGTATTTTTGTCGTTGGGATAGTCCCTCGTTGTTGCTTCTGTAGTGCGCTGTGTCGCTGGTTTTGTTGTTAGTTTTTAGTTTTCGCCTGCGTCTAGGTTTGATATCTCTTTGCCTAGGTCTCTAATAGTTCTTCTGAACTGGACCGCACCCCGTGGGGATGGCATTTTGTGTTATTATAATTTTCGTGATTAATATAGTTCTTCAATTCTGAAAAACATGCTTGTAATAGGATTTCTAGTTGTCATATGGTAAATAATCTTCCAGAAGCAGCATATACTTTCTCAAGCATAGCGTTATTGAGCAACCAATTAATTACGGCGTACAGTAGATGCAAACGCACTACCCCTCTTAAACCCTAACAAGCCCAACCTTAAAACACAGGAAATTACTAGAAACCCGTGCGACACAAATGATTCGTACACAAACAAGAAAGAAAAACACATGATCTTGCACACCGATGGAGACAACACGCTCACTAGGCTACAAGATAATTAAATCACATCCTCAAAAAAAAAGATAATTAAATCACCTGCATGCAGGTCCGACACCAACGGACAGGCAACAGTGGCGCAGGCCGCATGCAGGCTGGTCCGGCCTCGGTTCCCAGCTACCGGCAGCGGGATAATCAAGCCGCGGTGCACTGCTCGCGGGCGAAGCCGACGCGGCCGTTGGGCACGTCGAACAGGACGCGGTGGTTCTGCTGCTGCATGCTCGCGATGACGTTGAGCACCGTGTTCACGCCGTCGGGGGCCGCCGCCATGGCCAGGCAGCTGGTGGTGCCGTACGTGCTGTGGATCACTAGGTTGTCCGCCGACAGCGTCACCTGCATGCCGGTGAACATGAACGTGACCGGCGGCCACTTCACCGTCGTGTTGTAGCACGTGTCGAACCCGCCGAGGGAGGAGAGCGGGGCGCCGCGGATGCGGTGGCGGACCTCGTCACGCACCGCCACGTAGGCCGGCGCCACCAGCCGGGTGAACATCGTCCCGGAGTCGAGCACCGTGCCTGCGCCCGTCGCCGGGTCGAACGCCAGCGCGGAGGGCGGGATCGGCACCACCTTCTTGCCCACGCGGATGCCGGTCATGCCCACGTAGTAGAGCGAGGAGCGGTGCGGGTTGACGAGCAGCGGCGTCGTCTTGATGCGCAGCGGCTGGCCCTTGCGGCCGAGCCTGAGCGTGCCGGAGAAGTTCAGGGACTTGAAGCTCGGGAGGCAGTAGGAGAAGGTGCCCTCGTACATGTCCTTGGTCTGGGACAGGAACGACAGCGGCCCGCGGCCGAGCCCGAGGAGGCCCTGCGGTGGCGCAGCCGTGCCGGTGGCCTTCTGGAGACAGCCGAAGGTGTAGCTCTTCACGACGTCGTTGGCGACGGCGAGGGAGTCCTGGGACAGCGCGGCCTCCAGCGAGGAGTCGGCGTAGGTGAGGCTGAACCCGCAGGACTTGGTATTGAGCGAGCAGGACGGGTTCGGCGCCCGCGAGCACGCCGGCGAGCCGCACGGCACGGCGCGGTACGAGGTGGACGCTGCTGGCTTGAAGGGGGTGGTGGTGGGGCAGCCCGCGCAGCCGGAGCAGGGGATCCACGCGGCGTCGTTGCTGGTGTCGACGGCGAGGAGGAGCTGCTGCGGCGGGGTACCCAGGCGCGCGCGAACCACGTACGTCGGCGTCTGCAGCAGCTGCCGCCCGGACGCGATCGGCGCGTACGCGCGCCCGGCCACGGCGAGGGAGTCGAGGTACAGCAGCCGCGACGCGTCCCGGGAGGACTGGTCCGCGAGGAACCCCGCCCACGACGGCGCTGCGGCCGCGCTTCCCAGCGGTGAGCATGGTCCGAACGCGTGCGACACCTGCAGCGTCGCCCCCGCGTCCGGCGGCGTCGCCGGGCACGACGACTCCGCCACCGCTGCGCCGGCCGCAGCTAGAAGAGCCACCACCACCGACAGAGCAACCCCGCGGAGTAACCTACCCGCCATTTTCGCTGTACGATCGAGCTAGCTAGCCTTGAAGCGTGGCGGTGAGGTGCAGAACGTGCAGCGTCGACACGGTGGATATATAGCGCGAGCGGGCAGCAGCCAGCAGGGCACGTGAGCCGTGACGCGCGGGAAGCTACACTACACGGCCAGCGCCCGTGCCGTGGCCAATGGCGCGCCCGTGAGGTTTCGCGCTGGACGCATCCGCGGATGGCCATGCGCTCACTCACGACCGGACCCAGTACGATACCACTACTCACTGCAGCGTGCGCCTGCGGCAGCTCGTGATCTCAGTCTGCGGCCCCGGCCAATGGGCGCGGCCCACGCACGCCAGGCGCGTTGAATTCCGTGCGCGCCCACTGCCGACGAGCCCTGTGTCTTGGCCTGCTCGTCGCAGGGGAGGCTTGTCTCTGCATGGCGGTGCCCACGGGGGCGACGTACGGCCCCAATGGACATGGACCGAGAGCCCCGAATATCCAATGGAGACGACGGCACTGGCCGGTGTGTGTCGGTTCGCGTCGGCATGAGCTCTTGGACCCGGTTTACGTGCCGCTTGCTTACGAACGAGATGATTTGCACCTTGGAGGCTGCGCAGCGCACGCACACGAGATATCTATCCTCCTCCGTACGAAGGATGCCGATCGAATCGAGGTGGGATTGCGCGCGCGGTAACAGCCTCGGTTGGCGACAGGACTGGTAGATCCGCTTGCTGCCACGACTCACGAGAGTTCACCAAGGAGGCCGCGAGTTCACCGGCGTCACCGAGGACGCGCCCGTGTCGGTCGGTCGCCCAAGAGATACTTGACGCCAGCGCGTGCAGGGCAGGAGCATGTGCGGAGAGCGAATGTCTGAGCTGTGACTCGCGAGCTCTATCGTGTTGTTGGGCTCGGGGCTCGGGCGCGCCATGTCTGCTTGTGGTTGTTCCGGGCATCGCCGGGCATGCTCTCGGCGCCCGTCGTGTCCCTAGCGTGTAAATGGATGCACGCCATGGTCCTTACTGTGTGCACCACCACCAGATCGAATCGATCGATGGATCCAGTGACCACCAGGGAGTGGAGAGAGCTGGCAATGGCATGAATGGTTGCGCGCCCACGCGATGGCGTTACTGGAATTCCTGACACAAGGTAGCCTCCTAGACGCTAAATTCCTAATAATTCCCTTGCATCGGAATGTAGTGTTTCTTCTCAGGACCATGTTCGAGCGGAGGTTGGTCGGCAGAGCTTGGTTGGTCTAGCTTACGATCGACTAGTCGAGTACAGTGCATGCTAACCAGCGGGTGCACGCAATGCTAAATTTGGTGAAAGAAGTGGGTTACGTTTACCCGTGGTCCATGCTTGCTAACGGGCCCGTGCTCTTTTTTCAAACGATCGGAGAACAGTAATTATTTTGTACTCCCTCCGGTCCTTTTTTACTCCGCGTATTAGATTTGTCTGAAGTCAAACTTTGCTAACTTTGACCAAATTTATATTAGAAAATATTAACATCTATAATACCTAATAAATATAATATGAAAATATATTCGAAGATGGACCTAATGATATTGGTGTTGTTATGTAAATGTTAACAATTTTTTGTATAAAATTTGTCAAACTTTGATGAGTTTGACTTCAGACAAACCTAATAGACAGAGTAAAAAGGACCGGAGGGAGTAGTTAACACATACGGAGTAGCTTGGCATGTAATAATAATGAGCAGTACACAGATGCACATAAGTTGGTCTAGTTTATGTGCAGCTTTGGGGGCTAGAGCACATTATCAGTCTTGGAACACCTGCTCTGTGTCTGCCCTATTTCAATTGCGAAAAATTCTTCCGGTCTAATAATAATGTAATAGCAGATGCACATAAGTAAAAAAAGATTACAACCAAATCCATGAATTTCTTCTGAAGAGTTCGATCCTGCTTGTGCTTCCTTTGTGCTCGACATACCTGACATCGCGGCCGACAGGTTCCCGGCCGGTGGCGTTGGAGGTTTCGATGGCGTTGCGACTCATGTGGCAACGATGATGTTGGCTAGAGGAGCCAGGTCGCAGCATGTCCTTCGTTGTCGACCGTTCGGCATGTCCTGAGTGTGAAGTCGGAGCTGCAACGTTGTTGGGCGACGTGGCGGCAACGATGTCATACGATGGGGGTAGTCCGGGTTATGTTCGTGCAAGACGTGCTTCTTTCTTCGACGAGTATTGTTACCGAAGTCGGAGTTGTCAGGTCCTCGGAACTTTTGGTCGGTTGTTTAGCATACCCCCTCGGGGGTTCTCATGGTTCGTTTGGTTTTGTGGGCTCCAAAATGGTCTTTGGCGATAAAGTCGGAGTCGCTTGCTCGGAAAAAGTGATGATGATGACACTTTGTAGGCATCCCCAATGGTGTTCTCTTTTAAGCGGTGTGTGGGTCTGGTGGGTAGCCAGGCCGGCCATGTGCCCTATCTTGCGGGTGTGTTGTGACGATTTTTGCCTGGTTTTTATCAAATTAACCGGGTAACTCTTTTATTTTTATTTATTTTTGCGAGAAAACTTCCGATCTATTCCTCTTCAATCATGGTAGTACAATGAACACCAAAAATAATAAAAATTACATCCAGATCCATAGACCACCTAGCGACGATTACAGGCACTGAAACGAGCCGAAGGCGCGCCGCCGTCATCGCCCCTCCCTCGCCGGAGCCGGGCAAAACTTGTTGTAGTAGACAGTCGGGAAGTCGTCGCGCTAAGACCCTATAGGACCAGCGCAACAGAGTAGCAACCGCCGCCGATGAAGAGTAGCATAGATAGGAAGGATCCAACATGAGAACACACGAACGTAGACAAACTACGACCAGATCCGAGCAAATCCACCAAGGACAGATCCGCCGGAGACACACCTCCACACACCCACCGACGATGCTAGACACATCACCAGGACGGGGGCTAGGCGGGGAGAACCTTATTCCATCTTCAGGGAGCCGCCGCCGTCTCATCTTCCTGAGCAGGACACAAACCCTAGCGAAACTCAAAGAAACATCTAAAAACAGAGCTCTCCCGCCGGCAAGGCCCAAGATCCACCACGCCTCCATGGCCCTAAGGGCAACGGAGACGAGGCGGACGGCGCCGGCGGGAGGTAGAGGAACCCTATACTTTTCTTAGGGGAGGAGGCGGTTGTGTATTGTTGCACGGGCAACTCTTTTATTTATTTTCTAAAGAATTGAGATCGTAAGGGATCGACTGAAAAAAGCAAGTCGATGGACTACCTAGCGACGACTACAATCACTGAAGCGAGCCGAAGGTGCATCGCCGTCATCACCCCTCCCTCATTGGAGCCACCTCCACGAGCCCTCCGCCGATGCTAGACGCAGCCCGGGCCAAGGGCAAATCCTAAACGGCGCCTTATGCGCTCGTTTCTTCAGGTTTCGCGAACGGGCGCACACCCATCTACCCCGCTGGGCCCGCCCGTTCTACCTTTTTTTTTGTCAAAAACGCAAAATCTACGTGCGTACGGTGATTCGAACCGTCGTTGCATGGTTTAACACACGATGTAACAACCAACTCGCCAACCTCACGTGACGTGATTAATAACAGATTTTTACTTGTTTTCTATTTCCATTTTCTTTTTCTGTTTTTTTCTACGAACAGTTTTCTTCAGTTTTTTTTTGTTTTTCTTTTTACTCGGAACGGTTTTCTTCGATTTGTCTATTTATTATGTTTTTTATTTTTTTAATAAATGCGTGAACTTTTTAAAAATTCATATACTTTTTAAAAATTGATGAACTTTTTAAAATTGAAGAAATCTGTTCAAATTCATGAACTTTTTTTCAAAATCGATGAACTTTTTCCAAAATCGATGAACTTTTTTTTGAAATTCATGATTTTTTTTGAAATAAATGAACTTTTTCAATTATTTCTGAACTTTTTTAAAATTCAATGAACTTTTTTTCAAATTCAATGATTTTTTTTCAAATTCGATGAACTTTTTTTCGAATTCAATGAAATTTTTTCAAATTCCATGAACTTTTAAAAAAATTCATGGACTTTTAAAAAAATTCGATGAACTTTTTTCAAATTAGATGAACTTTTTTCAAATTCGATGAACTTTTTTGAAAATCAATGAACTTTTTCTCAATTTGTGTCAACTATTTTTTAAAATCCATAAAGAATTGAACTCAAGATTTTTTTTAACCTTTTTTCGATAGTCAACGTTTGACCTGTTGAACGAAAAGAGACAAAGCTGCGCTGGCGATCGATTTTTCTCTCTGCCTCATGATGGGCCGGCCCATATGAGCTCTCGCGGGGGCGCCAGTAATCCGAACCGGCGCTGATTTTTTTTTTTTTTGAGAAATACCGAACCGAACCGAACCGGCGCTGAAGGCACCGGTTAGGAGCTCCCCGGGCCAAGGGGTGTGCCACATGTGCGCCCGCACAGGCCTCCGGTTGCCACGGGCCTCATATTTTACGCACAACACTGCAGCCCATTACGCCACGAACAGTACAAGTCTGATGTCCAGTTCCAAACAGTCTGGGCTGCGCGCCTATCGCCTGATGTTGGATGTCCCAATCCCTCTGTTCAACCCGTTCGTTCGTCAAAAAAAAAAAAAAAAAACCCGTTCGTTCGTCTTGAGGAGAGCCTCCTCCGGTGACTGCATGGCATCTCTTCGTTCCCTTTCTTCGTCTGATGTCGCCAATTTTGTTCTTTCCTCATTTTTTTTTGTTCCGGGCAGGAGCAGCTCGAGTTCGGCAAATAATGGAACACTTTTTCCATTGGCAAAGACTGGTGCCTTGTAAGATCTTGAGTGTGAGTTCCGCTATTATTTTTTCATCTTTTGAGTACGGTCATAGCTAATTTTTTTATTCCTTTTGTTTTATGCATACTAGACGTTTAGTGTTTCAAGATCCATGTAATATCTTCTTCTAGAACATGAATCTGGTTATCAAAAGTGCAACAATCTTAGAAAGGAGCTATGTATAAGTTAATTATAAAAGAATCACAGATGTCCTCAACCAGTCACTTGATCAAGGCCATGCACTTGATAATAATGCTGACAATCTAGTCGCAGAGATGGTCGGATAGAAACATAAAATAATGTTGATGTCGCAAAAAATTATGATAATATCGGGGGCCATTTTTTTAGTTTCGCACAAGGCCCTTGATTTTGTCGGCCTGGCCCTAGCTAGACGCACCGGTGGAGCGAGGATAAGGCGGGAAGGACATTATTCAGACTCTGGGATGTCATCATCGCCTCACTGCCCTGACGAAGACAACGAACGTCGCCGCCACTTCAACCATGGACGAAGTGTCGATGACTCAACAAGCCTAATTAATGGTGGGAAGATCGTAGTTTCTTGGATTCCTAATAGATCACTCCTTAATTTGCAGCGGTTAGTAAAATCCCTTTCAATACATTTCTTGGTTTGTTCGTTCCTCCTGTAATCCTTACTAGAAGGGTTGGGCGCGCTTTACTGCGCCGTTGGTGTTGTTGGCTTTCTTAAAAAAATAATCACTCTGTTTCAAAATATAAGGTGTATTACTTTTTGAAACAGGCAAACCTTTTAAGTTTGGTCAAATTTGTAGAGAAATATATCAAAACCATAATATCATATTGGTATTTTTAGATTCATCATGAATGAACTTCCATACTTTTTTTGTTTAATATTGTGAATGTTGATATTTTTGCTCTGAACTTGATCAAAGTTAAAGAAATTTGACTTTCTAAAAAACTAATACCCCTTATATTTTGGACTGATGGAATATTTAGTTTGGCGGGTGGGGGAGATGATAGAGTGTGTTTTATTTTTATTTATAATGCCTTGATTTGGTGGGCCTTTCTTCGTGTGGTTCCGTGTTATCCGCTAACCAACCTATATTTATGTGGAGAAATTTATGTGTCGATGGTTGCATATACTATATTGGTGCTACAATATCACATGGTGGCGCTTTTTTTTCCTAGGTGGTGGGAGGGCGCGTGGGATTTATATGTTTTTATAGGCCGATTGCAGCTGATTGATTTGAATATTGTTGACTCAGTCAAAATTGTAAGCCAAATCCAAAATTGAATACCTCAGTTGAATAAAAGAGCTTCAAAATTAGGGAACATAGTGAATTAAAATAATTGAATGGGAGAGCCTGAGAAATTGTTCACCCGGTCAAAATCGGATGACACAATTTCAAATTGAATACCTCAATTAATTGTGAGGCCTTAAAAATTAGAAAGCATAGTGTATAGTATAAAAAAATTGAATGAAAGGGCTTTGAGAAATTGTTGACCCGGTCAAAATCGGGTGACCCAATTCTAATTGGAGACCTCAAAATATGGGCTCTTTAAAATTAGGGAGCTTAGTGTTATAAAGGATTATCAATAGGCTTGAGAGAGAAAGGGGGATCTAGAAAGTGTTCGACAGAAGAGGATCGCTAGCAGATACATCTATTCCAAGCCTTCAATGGCAACTTGGTAAGGGTTTTGGATTCGCTTCATTTAGGCATTGTTTCATTCTCGCGGTGACATCACAAGAATCCAACCTTATCCTCCAGCTGCCTTAGTTCCAATTTCAAGCTATAATTCATCTATTGTTTTTTGGATCGATTACTTTGACGGTATCCTCGTGTTTAAAACTTGATCACTATACCTAGTTATCCTCATTACCGGATTGTACTATTTTCTCGTTTCCATGTTGCGGCGCGGGATGCTGCCCACTAGAGCTGACGAGCGGTAGTGTCCACAAAACAGCACGAAACATTAAAGAACTAAAACAGCGGCGCCACCCGAAAAATATCAAATGCGATTTTTTTCTTGAACAAATTTTGAAAATATCAAACATTTTTTGAAAAACAAATAAATCTGCAAACAATTTTTGAAAACAGGACATTTATCTAAATTTTGAATTTTTTAAAACTGATTTTTTTGAATTTGTCAACATTTTTTAAGAATGGGCACATTTTTTGAAAATCCGTACTTTTTTTTTGAAATTACTGAACAATTTTTAAAACACGAATATTTTTGAATTTATGAACAAAATTTTAAACTGGGAACAATTTTTGAAAAATGTGAACACTTTTTAAAATTGTGCATTTCTAGGGAAAGTGATTTTTTTCCAAATGCGAACAACTTTTTACAAACACAAACATTTTATGGAATTCCGATTTTTTTTAAAATGAACAATTCTTGAAATGTGAACAAGTTTTAAATTCTGACATTTTTTGAATTTATATAAAAAATAAATAAATAAAGGAAAAAAAACAAGTCAAAAACTAAAAATAAAATAAAAAGGAAACAAAAAAACAATTATATGAAAAAATTGGTCCAGGAACCTTCTACAAGGTTCCCAAAACCATTAAAAAACCGGTTTCGAAACGTTCTAAAGGATCCCAAAACTGGGATCGGTGGAAGCCTTAATGGGCCGGCCCAGCTAATTGCTCGATCGCAGAATGCGCCATGTAGGCGTTTTCATGTAAAATCAGTGACTATTTCTCAAAAAATATATAAAATAAGTGACATTTCTCAACAACAAAAAAATTAGTGACGTCATTCAACTTTTTTTTTTTTCCCGCGAATACGCAAGAGCTTGCATGTTGCATTGATAGGTAGAAAATGAGAAACAAAGTACAGTCAACTGAGCCCTAGTCGCTCAAAAAAAAACAGTCGCTCCCTATGGGCCGGCGTTAAAAAAAGGAAAACGTTTGGGGCCGGAGCGCCGGCCGAAAGCTTCGGACGGTCTCAAGCGCGATGCCCGATTAAGTGGGATCCTGCGGCTTCCCCACGCTCACGTTTTATTAGTGTGGACCCACACGCCGCTTTGACCTCTCAATCCTTATCTCTTCCCCGAGCACACTTCGTCCTTTCAAACTCGCCTCCTTTCCTCTGTCTCTCTCTCTCTCTCTCGCATCAGCCATGGCATCCGCACAACGTTCCGTGAGCTTTTCCACTGCAGAACAACTCCAGGGGGCCCCGTTGCTGCGAGCACCTCCACAGCCGCCCAAAAACAGGAGATCACTGCTGGGCGTGGTCCCCGTTTTGCAACTCCGGCGACCCCTGGGTACACCATGTTGCCGGTGTAGATTCACCCATTTTTTGATTATCGGCTGTAACTTTTTGGATCGCCAGTTGTATCTTTTTCTGCCTATGGTTGCATCCTTTTAAAAATTATTCTGTTCCAACCTCCCTCAAATCACTTGTTTTGATTGAATCACCATCGACGTTTTGCTACGACCGGCCAAGACTTTTGCTGGAACTGGCGTCTGCGGTTGCTGCAACCAGCGAGGTGACGTGCTGGAAGCAGCGCCCATTGGTGCTGGAACTGAAGCGCGCCTCACCGGCGACGTGATTTTTGCTGGAACCAGCGTAATTTTTTGCTGGAACCGGCTAGTTCTTTTGCTACAATCGGACCTTTTGGATTTTTGCTGCTATGGTTTTTTGCTGGAACTAGTGTCAAATTTTGCTGGAACGGGGGTAGTTCCTTTGCTACAATCGAACCTTTTGGATTTTTGTTGCTATGGTTTTTTGCTGGAACCGGTGTCAAATTTTGCTGGAACCGGCTTTCAGTTTTGCTTCAACTGACCACCAGAGATTTTTCGTTCGCTGAGTTTTTCAGTCGAACACGGCGGTGCTAGTAGACGACGACGAGCGGGAGCCGACGACGCGAGAGATGCTGCAACCATGCCATCCACGCGCTGGAACCGGCCGGCGTCAGGGCTGCATCCCATGGTGCCCGCGCCTCTGTTTTTTGCTGCAACTCGCCGGGATTTGTTACTGGTGGCGACGGCGCGCGTCGACGGAGTGACAGCGACCGTCGACGACAAGGCAAGCAAGGGGAGGGGCAGTCGGGGAGCTTGCTGGTGAGGGGACATCCGCCATGGCTTTTGCAAAGAAACAGAGGAAAACGGTGGGTGGGTGGAAAGGATATGAAGGGAATCGAGCGGTTACAAATAATCAGATCGAGCGGCTGGGGCCGGCCGGCGCCTAGCGTTGCCCTTAAAAAAAGGGAAATGTGACAATAATGGGTTCAGGAATTATGAAGGTACGGCATGTGTTTTATTTGGAAAGAAATAAAACTACACAGTACAAGCATACAACTTATTTAGAAATAAAAATCAAATTACAAGGATGGAACATCCTAAAAAAAATGCAACTCCTACAACTTTTTTGCAAGCCAAAGATTAGGTCAAGTACGTGGAGCAGCTGATGAAGTTTATACTATAAAAGGAAAAAAAAAACAAGTTGGTACATTGCGCGGGCCAACTACAGCTCCAGCCGCACCATCTGCTTCAAGACGAGCTCCAACAGAGCAGAGGAGCAATCTGTTTTCATCTGCTCAAAGCCATCGGTAGCCATGGGCGCTTTTTTTTTTAAATTGGGCAAAAGACTTGCCACTTTCATTGATTAAGAAGAAGGTTTAGAGGTTTTGGCCAAAAGCCGAATTACAACACATTACTCTCGCGGCATTACATTACTCAAATACTTTGCCCCTGCAAGACACCATAGCTTGGATACATCTTTGATTCTAGCAACAAGGACCCCTACCGGCACCGCGGTGTTACGGAAGACACGTGCGTTTCTCTCGTTCCAAATTTCCCACGAGATAAGCATGATGAGGGACATCATCGGCCGTCGAGATTGCGACATGTTGGAATCAATAAGGTTCCACCAGGCCTTCACCGAATGGATAGCCGTCCAAGCAGAAGGGTGTACATCCACCAAGCCAAGCCAAGATTTGATCATTCCCCAAACTCGAACCGTGTAGCGGCATTGGAAGAGGAGGTGGTCCGCGGATTCTTGAACTTGTTTGCATAGGGGGCAATGGTCGCAATTAGGCCAACCCCGGCGTTGTAGCCTGTCGGCTGTCCAGATCCTGTTATTGATAACGAGCCAAGCGAAGAATTTGCATTTGGGGGGAGCCCAAATCTTCCACACCAATTGTTGCATGTTGGAGTCAACCAAACCCAGGAACTGGGCCTTGTAGGCCGAGGATGCTGAGTAAGTGCCATCGTTAGTAAGTTTCCAGGAAATAGAATCAGCCACCTCAGGGTTGAGGTGCACCATAGAAACCTTCTCCCGAAGGTTGACGAACTCGGTCAGATGTCTAGCGGAGGTGATCCCGTCCGTGTTAACCTGATAGATCCAGAAATTATTCTGCAACGCCTTTTGAACCGAACAGCCCCTTTTTTTTGATAGATCAAAAATCTTCGGGGCGATGTCTTTGGGCCTCAAACCATCGAGCCAAGTGGACTCCCAGAAAGAAGCATGATGACCATTGCCGAGAAGCACCTTGGTGGCAGCCGCAAAAATGTTTTTATCATTCTCGTCGCAAGGATTGCCCAAGCGAACCCACGGCTTCACCGGATCCGACCATTCTGCCCAAAGCCACCGGATGCGAAGCGCAGACGCAAACTTCTTCAGATTTAAGATGCCTAGCCCCCCATGAACCTTGGACTTGCAGACCTGCATCCAGTTGATCTTGCATTTGCCACCAGTGACCTTGTCACAGCCCGCCCAAAGGAAGGCACGCCGAAGAGAATCAATCTTTTTCAGGACCTCCATCGGGAGGTTTAACGCTGTCATATAGTATATGGCGATGGCCGTGATGACAGACTTGACCAGCACCGCCCTTCCCGGAGATGCCATGAGCATGCCCAGCCATGGAGTAAGCTTGGCCGCAATCTTGTCCTCCAGGGGCTGGAAGTGGATCCTATTTAGCCTCTTGACCGACAGGGGTAATCCAAGGTACTTCATCGGGAAGGTAGATCGGTTGGCCGGGAAGGAATGCAGTATATCATCAAGGTCCAATTGATCACATCGGATGGGGGCAACCATGCTTTTGGAGCAATTCGTGACTAGGCCAGTGACCTCCCCAAAGCACGCAAGGGTTTCTGCAAAGAATTTGATTTCGGATTTAATTGGCACAAGGAAGACCGCAGCATCGTCCGCGTATAAGGAGGCACGGATCACCATCGCATTTCCGTCAAGAGGGTGCAACTTGCCTTGCTCGGTGGCCTTCTGTAGGATATGGTGTAGAGGATCTATTGCAAGCACAAAGAGGAGGGGGATAGGAGGGTCCCCCTGTCTCAAGCCACATCCAAGGGAAATTGGGCATCCAGGTACACCATTGAGGAGTACCCTCGACGAAGCGGTAGAAAGCAGGGCCGAGACCCAACCTCGGAAGCGCGGAGGGAAGCCTAGATGGTTCAGCAACTCGAGGAGGAAGTCCCAACGAACCGAGTCGAAAGCCTTTTTGATATCAAGCTTGAAGAGCAGAGCCGGGTTTTTTTTGCGGTGGAAGCGCCGGGCCAAGTTGCGAACGTACATAAAGTTGTCATGGATACATCTTGTTTTGATGAAGGCACTTTGAGCTTGGGAAACCAGTTCATTCATGTGTGGAGCTAGACGGTTGGACATGACTTTGGCGATTATCTTCGCGATGGCATGGATAAGACTGATGGGGCGAAAGTCGGCGATGTCTTCAGCACCCTCCTTCTTCGGAATGAGGGCGACATCCGCAGTGTTTAACCAGTGCAAATGGGAGGCATGTAGATTCGAGAAGCGATTTATAGCATGCATGACATCAACCTTAATGATGTTCCAGCAGGATTGGAAGAAGGCACCGGTAAAACCATCCGGACCCGGGGCCTTATCACTTGGCATGGGAAAAACTGCAGCCTTGACCTCCTCCTTAGAGATGGCATCATCCAATCCATGTAGGTCGCAGTCAGGAGTAGGCAGAATGCCCCAGTTGATATCCATTTTGCGCGCGGGTCCCTTTTTGGCGATGTTCTTGAAGCGATGGTGGATAATATCCTCCTTGTGCTTGTGTTCCATGACCCAGCCACCATTGTGCTTGAGGCGATGGATGAATTTTTTTCGCCTACGATGGTTCACCCGCAAGTGAAAGTAACGGGTGTTAGCATCTCCTTCTTTCAGGTTAGTTATTCTCAAGTTTTGCCTCTTTCTTGATTTCTCCAGTACAACCCATCCAATGATCTTCCTCTTTAGCCTTCTTCAGATGTCAGCTTCATCATGGGAGAGCTCTCTATGCTCCTGAGCCAAATCGAGAAGCAAAATCACCTCCAGGGCCATGTGTAACTGAATCTTTGCGCTTGAGAAAAGTGACTTGCTCCAAGAGCGAAGCCTACCCGCAGTAGTCCTTAGCTTATGAAAGAGCCTTTGATATGGCTCCACATGAATGGATTCTTCATTCCAAGCATCAGCGACAACCTTTTTGAATCCAGGCATCTTTGTCCAGTAGTTCTCGAAGCGGAATGTTTTGGGTCTCCTTGGGCCATCATCATTAGCAAGCAATAATGGACAGTGGTCAGAGAGCGAAGATGATAAAGCGTGTAGAATATGGGAGCCGAACTCGATATCCCAATCATCATTGCAGAAGAAGCCATCAAGTTTACACAGCGTTGGGTTAGAGTGCTCATTGCTCCAAGTGAACTTCCGGTTCTGTAGATGTATTTCCTTTAGCCTGCAATTCGCCAAAGTGTTGCGGAACCTCACAAGGCGACTGCGATCAACATTAGCACGGTTTTTGTCTCTGGCACGGTAAATTTGATTAAAGTCTCCATTGACCAGCCATTTTGTTCCATCAACTGGTTTTTGGGAGGTGAGCTCTAGAAAGAAGTCATCTTTGTGGATGCTTCTGGTAGGTCCATAGACCGTCGTTAACTTGAATGTATTTGCATCCGAGGAATTGTTGAGAGCAACTGTTGCCGAGAGAAAATAGGTGCCAATCTGGACATTTGAGATGGTTACCGCAGAGTCGTCCCAAAGTAGCAAGATCCCACCCCTGGTTCCATCCGCCGGTCTGTGCGCGAAGTTCTTGAGGCGATATCCTCCCAGGTAGGCAGCTACATGAGAATCCATGATCTGGAGCTTGGACTCCTGGATGCAAACTAGATGACAGGAGGAGGCAGCAATTGTTTCATGAACAACTGATTGGCGATCAGGACAATTTAGACCACGTACATTCCAGCACAAAATAGCAAGGTTTTGTTCTAACATGATTGCACAAAGATTACAACAGTACAAGCACACTGCTCAGCAAACCACATGGGTAACATTGGTCTCGCCAGGACCAAGGAGGGCACCACTAAGATGCTGCAAACAGGCGTACGTCTAGCAAGTTTTAGGTCGACTATCATCAGGAAACTAGGCTACATCTGGGACTAAAAAGCAAAGCTTAGGCATCAGTCGATGTTGCCGCGCTCGTGTCCGGCCCTCCTTCACCTCCATGCTGCATCAGGGCTTCTTCTACCGCCGAAGAGAGGTCGCAATCAAGCTGGAACAAAGCACGCAAGGCAGCGACAGCAATGTCCGGGAGACGCCCTTGGAACATGTCAGCAAACTTGGCAATCGCCGTCTCTGTGACCTGTTCCTCATCAGCAAGCACTCCCATTCGACGACACAGAAGTTGCTCAGCGATCTTGGAGATGGGCATCTTCCTCTTTTTAGCAGCAATTCTAGGACTCTGACGCGGCAGCTGAAAGCCGGTGACTCCAGCCAGCGTCTTCCGGCGAGCAGTAGGACGTCTTGGGGGCGTCGAGCGTGCGGAGGGGGATGGCAGGAGCGCTGGCATGCGAGGGATAAAAATTGGCGTGTCATTCTCCCTCTCTTCAACTTCATCATCATGCTTGTCAGAGGAAGCATCATGGACTGGTGTATGGTCTGATCTGTAGCTGTGGTTATCTTCATCTTCATCTTCAGGCAGAACTGGCACATCTTCATCTTCAGGCACATCTTCAGTTTGGGCAGGAGAAGAAACATGGCCTTGTGGCAGTTCAAAGCTGCTGCATTTGCTGTTGTCTTCAGGCACAACTTCAAGGTGCAGTGGGGATGGTGTTTCCAGGACAACATCTGGTGTGACTTGCGGTGGAGTTGGGGTGGCCAGCACAAACTCTGGCATAGCAGCAACATTCTTTGCACAAGGCACATCATCAGGCATGGCAGGGGTCTCCATTGCCATGCCCTACTCATCCTCAAGCGTCATGGAGGGTTGGATCTTGGTGATTATGCTTGCAGTGCCGCAGAGCCAGCCCAGACCGCGCCCTGAGGGGTTGATCTCGATCACGTCGCTGGAGGTAGTCCGCGGGGAGGGCGGCAGTGAGCGTCCACGGCTCACTGACCTGCACCCGTCAGCTGATCCTTCCCAGGAAGAAGCACACGCCCGGCGCCGACCATCACGACCGCGGTCTTCGTGCCCACGATCAGCGTTGCGGTCATCGCGGCGTCCATCATCTCGGCGTTCAGGAGCCCGCGAACGGCTGCGGAAGAGGCCCCGCCAGGATGAGGACCGCGGCCTGTCACTGTCACGCCCGCGCCTGTCATCTCTGTCTCGGTCATCATCCCTTTGGTGTCGATCATCATCATCGCGGCGTCGTGGTGGTGGTTCTTGGCGATCCCTCGGTCTGGCCGCACCATCCACCACGCCATAACGCCAGGTGAAGGGGTCTGGGCGTGGGCGACGGGGGCGCTTTCAAGTTGCCGGGAAAAGATATGTACTACATGCATGCTTCCCTCAGTTCGGGGCAACCATGCCGCTCGACCAGCGCAAGGGTTGTCCCCACGGAGCTCATGCGGATGCGCACGCGTAGCGCGTGATCATATATCTACTTCAGCTCCCCCAGCTTATACCTATCCGCCGCAACGAGCAGCCGCTCAGCCATCGTGTCCGCCGTCTCTAGCTGGTTCATATCCGGTGTGCCCTTGTAGATGAACTGGAGCAGAGCCTTGTACACGTTGGCGTCCATGCCGTCGACGCGTAGCACAGTGGCGGCGCCCTCGCTGGCCGAGGCGAGCGAGAGATCCGCCTTGAAGACGGGGGATCGGGCCTCGAGCACCCGCCGGTGGACTGCCAACGTCTCCCCGCCGACCTCAATCACCACGTCCAGTTTTTGGTTATTCGAGACGGAGTGAATTGCAGAAAACATCGACATTGAAGGATAGGGTTGCAGGAACCACAATTCTACAGTTTTGTGCCAAAAACCACTAATTTCAAGCCTAATTTTTTGCAAAAAACACTAGTCGCCCGGTTTGCTCGTTTTAAGCCTGATTATGACAGGTGGACCCCGCCAGACAGGGTGACGTGGCAAAGAAAAAAGCTAATTACACCTTGATACATTTGTGATTCACAAAAAGACCCCTGAAAATAAAAGCAATCAGGTCCTCCATGACCTTCATCTCCCACCGGTCCGGTAGTGGACGCTCGCGGCCACTCCCTCTCCCGGCTGCCACCATTGAGAACCGGGGGAAAGGCGGCGTGAGGCCGGGATGGACGGTGAGCGCGGCCGGCGCCACTGCTGCTTGCGCCCGTGCGGCGGGCGCAGGTGCTGCTTACTCCGGTGCGTGGCCAGCGCCCGTACGCGGCCGGCGCAGCGGCTACTCGCTCTGGTGCGCGGCCGGCGCCGCCGCTGCTCGCGCCCGTACGCGGCCGACGCAGCGGCTGCTCAATCAGGTGTGTGGCCGGCGTCCTGGCCCTCCGGCGCGGTGGAGCTCAAGCCCGCCGGCTGCTGTTCCTGGACCTTCGGTGCGATGGAGCTCGAGCCCGCCGGCTGCTGCTCCTGGCCCTCCGGCGCGGTGGAGCTCGAGCCCAGCGCACCTGCTGCTGCTGGCCCTCTGGCGCGGGGGAGCTCGAGCCCGCCTGCTGCTGCTGCTGGCCCTCCGGCGCGGTGGAGCTCGAGCCCGCCGGCTGCTGCTGCCGCACGGTGCAGCTCCACCTTATCCTCTCTTCTTCTTCTTTTTAAAAAGATCTTATCCTCTTAGGCTTTTTTACAATTTAGTCTATGCTATTCTACCTATTTGTGATTCGTTATGTCTTGCCAAATCACCCTGTCCGGCGGGGTCCACCTATCATAATCGGGGTTAAAACGAGCAAACCGGACGACTAGTGTTTTTTGTAAAAAATTAGCCTCGGAATTAGTAGTTTTGGGCACAAAACTGTAGAATTGTGGTTTCTGCAACCCTAGCCTTCAATGTCGATGTTTTCTGCAATTCACTCTTCGAGACGAGTTCCGCGTGCAAGTCGAAAGGTGGCGCCGCCGCCGCCACGGCCGCAGGTTCTGGCGTGGCAGCCTCGGCGCCGTCGTCAGTGCGCATCCCAGCTGTGACGGTGACGTCGCACAGGACGGCGAGGCAGTCGTCCTTGAGATAGAGATCCTTCTCCTCCAGATTCTCATGCTTTACGAAGTCGGCCCAGAGCCCCAGGACCGATCGGTGGTATCCGAGAAGAGGCGCAACCCGGAGAATCTAGTCCACGATGGCTCCTCCCAGTCCACCTGGTTGAGTATACAAAACCGGAACTCCGCTATGGCGTCGCCGGTCATGCTGTGGCTGGCGTGGTTGAGGTAGAGAGAGATGGAGACGCCATGTTCCTGCCAGTCGCCGTTTGGATAGCACTCGACACGCCAGTCGTGGCCGCCGACGCTGAACCTGCTCGAACTCATCTTCCAGCCCTTTGGCATCGTCCTCCTGGCCTGTGCGTACGTGTCGATCCGGAACACGTGTGACCCGGTCGCCTGCCTCACGCTGGCCGTCCAAGCGGAGAGCTGCTGCCGGTCGGCGTTGCGGAGGGCGGACAAAACCGCGGACATTGACATGGTGCCGGTGGCGCGGGGGGGGGGGGGGGGGGGGGGGGGGGACAGGTCTCGCGATGAACGAGGAGCCGATCGTGGCTTGCAGAAGGAGGTCGGGTTTAGCCTGAGATCACGACGGAGTTTGTTAGTCCGAAGATCAACCTGTAAGATCAGTCCCTGGGTTTGACGTTTCTCCATTGAAGGATGCGCGTGTTTTAACAACTTGTTCGCGTGTGCAGAGATATGCAGATCGGGTGCCCAGACACATTCTTATAATAGAAATTACTTGTCTTTTTTTCTTTCTAAACACAGTACGCAGAAGCTCATATATACGCACATACACTGAGCCCTATGAACGCATGCACACACACCCTATCACCATGAGCACCTACGAGATACTGAGCAGGCATATCATCTTGAGATTGACAAAGTTATCTCAGACGCCTTCGTAGTCGATGGAACGTCTTCTCTCACAGAACGTATATCGCCAAAAGGCTTGAAATAAATTCAGAAAAAATGTGACCACCAATGGCAAGTTTAGGACTTGAACCCTGGTGGGTTGGTTACACCACAAGGAACCTAATCATCTGAGATACGCTCAGTTCGCGGAAATGGCCTGTCTTTGGCGAGCTACTTTGAAAGGTCCCAAAAGTTGCGAATCAATGATGGAGCCGCGTCGAGCTCGGGAGGTGTTCTGTCCTTTTCCTTTCGATGGCCAATGTGGTTGTGCTGGAGACGGATGACGGGTGTTGGCAGCAAGCTCAGGTGATCTTCGGTCTTGGTTGTGATTTTCTTTCTCGGCTAGGGGTTTGGGGGGCTATTGCCTGGATTCTGTTGTCTTTACAGTTTTGTTTTGTTGATATCTATTTGGCTTGTACCTTACTTTTTGTTTTTATTAATGAGTTTTTGCTAGGGTTGATATCTATGTCGATACCGATGGCACAACGAAGTGGTGCTACGGCGCAACCCTTCGGCTCACTGCAGGAACCATCCGAGATCGTTGGCCGGCCGGTACGTTTCTAAACGAAACCCTAGGAATTAGGATCCGTTTATAAGTCGACTGAATGGGCGATTGGCGATTGAATTGTTGTTCGTTGAGTTGCTCCAGTTTGCAATCGGTATCGACGTCTATTTAGGGTTGGATTCGTGCCAGTGGTACTCGTGGCAGCTAGTTTGGAAATAGAAAAGCCTAGAAATTAGGTATCGTTGATAAGAGCCCATTTTAGATTGTTGTGTGGTGATTTTGATCCGAATAATCCAATTCATTTTTAATTCTTTGATTTCAAATTTGGTCTTTAATTGATGGATAGTAGGTCCGGGCTGGAAGAGGTCGATGGATTTGTTTTGCGCCGGATATGAGCTCTTGCTGGCCAAGTGCAAGGAGATTTGCTCCTGGTTTCCGAGCGCGAAATCTCTCGTGATGCACTCGCTGGGCCTGACCTTGGAAGTGACAAGGGATGAGCTGAAGCGGATACTTCCAAAATGCAAGGGGCAGTCCCAATTGAGATTCTCCTATGGGCAATGGCAGAGGCGATGGAGTCTCCGGATCGTCGACAACGAGGTCGCTGGTACGAGTACCGCTCCCGCCTCTCCTCGCCGAATCCAGAGGTGGAAGGGCCGGTGAATTTGCGTATTATTCAGGTCGTCGACGAGGAGATAGAGGAGGAGGATAGCGGCGAGGAGGAGGATGCACCAGAGGAGAGCTACCAGGGGGTTGGAGATCATCGCACAGGAGGACGATGCAGAAGAGGAGGGCTATCAGGGGGGCAGGAGATCATCGCTCATCCTGCTCCGGCAGACATGAATCTAGCAATTCATGTGAACGACGAGGATGAGAAGATGGTTGACCAGGAGCTCTTGAAGGTTGATGCCGGCAAGGATTTGGCGCTGGTCACCTTGGAGGCCAGGCCAGGCTGCAAGAGTGCCCCAATAGTGGTGGAGCAGTATGAGCTCTCGGCGCAGTTTGAGCAGAATGCTCGACGCTCCCACCGTCGCCTGGCTCGCCATCTTAAGCGTCTCCAGTAGTTTATTTTGTTGCTTCTAGCTAGTGCTGAGAATCCGACATGTGGATGCCCAACGTTAACTGAAAACAGTATGTTATTTGAATTTACTTAATTAGTTGGTGTATGCTATGTTTTGGATTTCCTAAGTTCAGAGTGGGTTTTGCATGTTCAAAATGCAAAACTTACCAAAAATAGCAACATGCAAAACTTACTTAAAATGGGGTCAAACTTGCAATGTTGACCATTCAAAACTTACTTAATAAGTTTATGATTTTTTCCACTTACTAGTGCACATAAGAGGGCTTCATGCACAAGGATTTCAATTTTTAAGACTTTTTTCATTTTCTTTGATTATTTTCAAAATGGGGTTGAACTTGCAAGGTTGACCATTCATACCAAATGGTTTGTAATTTCAACTTTGGTTGTCCCAAGTGCATGCACCACCAACATAATTTTTGTCAATTTTCAGGACCAAACTACATCACACTTGTAGTTCAAATTTGAGCAAGTTCTGATAATTCACTGGAAATTCAGTAAATCAATGAAATATAGCAATAATACTCTAAAAATCATGAAACTTAGTCAATGGGCTTCCAATGTGGTCTACTTTGGATGGAAAATTATAAGGCCCAATTATCAAACTTATTTCAGGTGCTTCCTTCGCAAAAAAGTCATTTCTGGCACTTGAAAAATGGGAAAAATTAGTTTTTATTCAAACAAAAATTATAATTCCTATGGCAATATAGTTCACAACGGTAACACCCATAGTTGTGCCAAATTTGTACATATTATCATGGACTATGCCATGGATGTGGCCATGGCCATGTGCATATGCCTTGAAATCCATGCAAGTTCATACTTGGTAGGCCATTTTGTGAAGGTTTTTTTTCAAACTTGTGGTATTGAAAGATTATGATTTTTCCCACTTACTAGTGCACATAATATGGCTCAATGAAAAAGGATTTCAATTTTTGACGCTTTTTTCATTTTCTTTGATTATTTTTAAAATGGGGTCAAACTTGCAATGTTGACCATTCATACCAAATGGTTTGAAATTTCAAATTTGGTTGTCCCAAGTGTATGCACCACAAACATTAGAGTATAAAATGATTTTTGTCAATTTTCAGGACCAAACTACATCACACTTGTAATTCAAATTTGAGCGAGTTCTGATAATTCGCTAGAAATCTGGTAAATCAATGTATAGCAATAATACTCTAACATTCATTAAACTTTGTCAGTGGGCTTTCAATTTGGTCTACTTTGGATGAAAAATGAAAAGGCCCAATTATCAAACTTATTTCAGGTAGTTCCTTAACAAAAAAGTCAATTGTAGCACTTGAAAAATGCAAAATTTTAGTTTTTATTCAATTTTTTTTATAATTCCTATGGCAACATTGTTCACAATGGTAACATCATAGTTGTTCCAAGTTTGTACATGTTATCATGGACTATGCCATGGATGTGGCCATGGCCGTGGGCATATGCCTTGAAAGCCATGACAAGTTCATACTAGATATGCCATTTTGTTAAGGTTTTTTTTTTCAAACTTTTGGTATTGCAAGTTTATGAATTTTTCCACTACAAAGATGGCTCAATGCAGAAGGATTTCAATTTTTGAGTCTTTTTTCATTTTATTTGATTATTTTCAAAATGGGGTCAAACTTGCAATGTTGATCATTCATACCAAATGGTTTGGGATTTCAACTTTGGTTGTCCCAAGTGCATGCACCACCAACATTACATCATAATATATATATATTTTCAATTTTCAGGACCGAACTACATCACACTTGTAGTTCAAATTTGAGCAAGTTCTGATAATTCACTGGAAATCCAGTAAATCAATCAAATATAGCAATAATACTCTGAAATTCATGGAACTTGGTCAGTGGGCTTCCAATGTGGTTTACTTTGGATGAAAAAGGAAAAAAGCCCAATTATCAAACTTATTTCAGGCACTTCCTTCACGAAAAAGTCATTTCTAGCACTTGAAAAATGAAAAAAAAATTAGTTTTTATTAAAAAAAAAATATAATTTCTATAGCAACATTGTTCATAATGATAACTCACATAGTTGTGCAAAAAATATAATTTTCTTTGATTTTTTTTTTGAAAATGGGGTTAATCTGGCACTTGAAAAATGAAAAATAATAGTAGTGTGCTCTAGTTTTGTCATACAAATTGTGAAAATTATGCGACTTGTAATTTTTTTATTATAGTAAGGCCATCTATGCTTACTTTGTGAAAGAGATGATCAAGAATCAGTTCATCCCCTTCACAAAGCGAGCATTGATGGCCCTATTACAATAGAAGTAGTTTACTCCATCTGAACGGCGCGGCCATTTAAGATGGTCTGCGAGCCTCTCGCGCGGCGATGTGGGACTAAACCAAATCATTCAGTACGGGGTGTGTATGTGGGGGGGGGGGGGGGGGGCTCGGGCGACGCGCGTGGGCCGGCCCAGGTACTCCCATCGGAGTTAAAATGTCCGTGTTTTTTTTAAATCCATTAAATTCACACTTAATTTTCCAGATAGTTTTACAAATGTTTTGATCTAAAATCAAATCTAAATAGATTCAAACAAAAAGGAAAGGACAGAAATAAGAGAGAGAGAGAGAGAGAGGAAAACTTACCTAGCAGCCCAGCCCTCCTAGGGGCAACCCCGTCTTCAACCTCGCGCCTAGTAGCAGAGGAGGACGCGTCCGAGAGCGCCAGCTCTTGCTTCGCGCCGTCGAGGCCTTCTTCTTCCCCAGCTCTACGCCAAGAGACAAGCACGATACCACTAGTTCGAACCTATCTACTACCCATCACTTCCCCCTCCTCTTGCTTGCTCTTCAACCATGACCGAGAATGCCATGGCCGCGCCGACGTCAATCAACGTAGCCACCGTGCTCTCCTCGCCTCACCACCGTGTCCTTTAGCTTCGCCTCGACACCGTGAACCTCTACGACGAAGATCGCAAGACCGGACGCCCTTAATCGTCGCCATCGTCGCCTTCTTCGTTGTCTGTAGCCGAGGACGCCGCTGTCAATTCATCACCTACAGCCCATCGTCGGGCTCGCTAATGTGCTCTAGAACCTTACCGTGAGCTCCACAGATTTTCCCTCTCTCCTTGTCAACGTTTTCGTGTCGTAGTGCCATTAACCGTGAGCTCCCTTTGCTAATCCCGCATGAGCTCATCAAGATGCTCCGGTGACCATTTGGTCACGTGCCGTGTCAAACTGTACCGCACATAGCCGTAGAACAACACAAACACAAAAACTCGTTCGAATCCGTGATATAGCTTTGTTGCCTGCAACCACCAAACTCCGGCCACGATGGTGCTCACCCACAGGCGTCGTTTCCGTCCACCCCCGGCCACCCTGATGCCATCCCTCGAAGCGCACGAGCACCAGCCACCGGTAGAGGCCAAGATATCGTCCAGTCATCACTGGAATCGGTCAGACGAGCAACTCTGCTTTGCCTTGCTATGCGTCGGCAACTAACCACCGGTTGGGTGACGTGGCCGGAGTTTACAGTGGCCCACATGTCTTTTTCTCATAGTCCCACTCATCCAATCCATGGAAATGCTGCATTTGGCCATATGTGAGGTTCAGCTAGAGGGAGAAGGGCAAAAGTGAGGAAAACTTAAACGATTAGGTAAAACTGAGTAGAACTAAGGAACAGAGGGCATGAAAATAGAAATCCCTAGTGGGAATGGGTTAGAGACAACCCAAAGAGCTGTAATTGTGGTGGTGGCCAGAATTGTGGGTAGGGGCATTGTGCCACATGACGGAGCTACTGTGTGCAAACATGCGGACAAAATAATCTACGATTAGGTTATGTCACGTGGCGTTCTATGGATGTGATATAGTATTCATTTATATTTCAATTGTTGCCTAGCTAATGTTCACACAAAGACATTTCGTGTGTCCCTCGTCGAAAACCCGAGCTTTCTTCACCACTCGGTTCACCTCATAGCCGAGGAGTGGCGAGTTGCTTCAGGTCGGCACGCGAGGGAGCACGGCAGCGCGGGCGTCATGGTTGTCGTGAGCGAGGCCGTGTCGTACCGCTCCTCCCGCGCCATCCGCCGTCAACGTTCGTAGAACCGCGCCCTGCCTGAGGAGAAAGAAGTCGGCTTCACGGAGATCAACGAGGCGGCCAGCACGTCTGCGGCTGCCGCTGACAGCGAGGAAAAGTAGACCATGGGAGGCCGCCGTCGCTTGGGTCCCATGAAGGCTACCGCCGCCGCGTTGCCGGCGTACATAGCCGGTGTCTTGCCCTATTCGCAGGCCACCGTTTTCCCCCGCCCCAAAAACCAACCCTGGTTCGTGCTTCATGAAAGCGGAGGTCACTCCGATGAGCGGCGCAGCCGGACATATGGAAGATACGGGGGAAGCGGATGCTATTCTTCCCCTCTCGCTGAACCATATCCCTCCAGGGCATCCGCCAGTCCGAGGAGCGGGCTGCCGGACATGGGGACGACATGTCAGCGTTAGGCTGCGGATGGGGTGGGGCTTAATTTTCCGAGGCTCATGGCCGGCCGGAGATGGGGAACGAAGTGTCGGCGGTCATTTTAGTCTATGTTTAGAGTCCGGTCTAGTTGAAATATGTCTAAATGTAATGAATTTGCTCCGATTTAGATGAAAAACATCTGGTTTTATGTAAAAATCATCCAAGTGTGAATGAATATTGTCCGGTTTGTTTGAGTTTGAATCAAATTTGTTCATTTTCGTTAAATTTCATTTGAAATGTAACCGGACATATGTTGTTAGTTTTGGATGACCGGTTTCCGCATCCGTATCCACGGACTGGTCCCCTTTATCCGTGGACGGATGCTGAAGAAAATTTAGGGGTCAGCGTTGGAGATGCCCTAGCACCCTAACCGGTGTTTGGAACAAACGCCAACATAGTTTTTTTTCACTACACACCGGATGTGAACAAGCAAATCGACTATGTTGTGCCAACTTGATTGCATCATGACACGTCTGGGCCTTGCGATCTGACCGCGTACGCGAAACATGCTATGAATCATCGCGACTCTCGATATGACGAGTCTGCTCGAGTTGCTCTCGGAGAAAGAAGCGACCATTTTGTTGGTTCGATTCAAAGCGACCGGTCTGACCCTGCAAGCGAAGCAAGCTATGAATCCAAAAAGCGCCTTTTTGGATCGACGCGGATCCAGTCACAGCTAGAAAGCGGCCGTACGTGTAGAACGTTCTCGACAGTCGACCCCGTTCACTAACTCACCTATCCGGCAACGGTTTCCGTGACTTCGGCAGCACATGCACCGTCCAAAAGCTCCTCCACAGATCAAGAAGGACTGCACTAGAGATGAAGTACGCGCGAACCCTCGTCGGCACGGCAACTACCGAAGACGACGTACCGACCACCCGCCATGCACGCAGCGCGCCGCCCTTCCACCTCGTACCACGTACCGCTCCCTGCTTGCATCCGTCGATTTGACGCCTCGACCGTCTTGCTCGCCGCCCTCCCAACTTGCTCGCCGGCAACTTGACAGTGTCACCCCGAGAAATCGCGAAAACGCCGAGGACTTTGACCACCGACGCGATCGATTGCCATGTCAACCGCCACCCACGACCCATCCATCACTCTGTACAGCGCCCGCACCGCCGCACGTACATGTCAAACATTTTTTTTTTTGAGTGGTTATGTCAAACATGCGCTACCAACTTGTGTCCACAGCTCGCTCGCAGTGGTTATTATATAGCAACCACGCGCGTCAACCTGCCATAGTAACGTGCAGATCGTCGTGGTTGCTAGCTAGCTCGACCACTCCGATCGAACGTGCGGGCGCGCGTACCATGGGAAATGGCGTGCTGCGGTGGCTCTGCGTCGTCCCCGCGCGGACGCGGCGGCGGCGGCGCGCGGCGAGGCTGGTGCTGTGGGGCGGGGAGGCGCGGGCGGCCGAGCCCGGGAGCACGGCCGGGGAGGTCATGGTGGAGCACGGCGCCGGCGGCCGCGTGGTGTGCCGGGCCGACGGGTTCCGCATCGGCCGCCCCTCGCCAATGCTCGCCGTCGAGGACCGGCTCGAGGCCGGCCGCACGTACCTCGTCGTCCCCGTGGACCGGCTCCCGGCTCAGGGCCAGGGCGCGGTCACCGCGGCGTCGCTCGCGGCGCTCTCCTACGACAGCCACAACGGCCGCGCTGGCGGCGCCCCGTCGTCGGCGCCGTCGCTGGCCGGGGGCGGGAGGAGCCCGTTCGAGTACGTCAAGGACGGCGACGGCCGGACGGTGATCAGCGTCACGGAGGAGTTCATCGTGAAGACGATCACGGGGAGACGGCCGCCCGTTGGCGCCGGTGGTGGTCGTGGTGATGAGGAGGAGAACGGGTCGCCGATCTGCAGCACGCCGGAGCTGAGGAAGCACTACGAGCTGCTGGTGGGGGCGGCGAGGGGGAGGCCGTGGTCGCCGCGACTGGAGACGATCGAGGAGCGGAAGGCGCGGAGGGGGCTGGACGTCGTGATCAGCCCCCGGAGGCTGTCGCCGGCGAGGCTGCTGGGGTTGGTCAAGGGATCCAGTGAGCTAGCGAGGTAGGACGCCGGCCTTGCGTACGCATGCATGCAAATACAGACCCCTACATTCAGCAACAGGCCAACAATGACCGTGCGCGTGAATATCATTTGTCAACAATATACTGCTATGTGGCTCCATCTACTGAATGGACTTGCCTTGGCTGACGCCTCCGATCTGTACATTTTGCTTAATTTCCTTGAGAATTTTGTACAGTTGAAAAGATTTCTATGACTATAAGAGCATCTACAACCGGACTTGGCAAATCCGGCCCTAAACGTCCGTGTCCATGAATCCATACAATTATATGCAACGTAAAAGCTAGTCTAGTCTTCGTAGGCGTCCGTCCTTTAAGTTCTCTTCCGTGTCCACGGCGGCCGTGAGACCCACAAAATGAAGGTCCGGTTGCTGGTGCGGAAGAGTAGAGCATGGGACACGGACCAGCCCACATGGGACACAAGGCGCCGCCGTCTCCCATGTCCTACTCTTCCTCGTCCGAACCCGTGGCATGGACGTCGCGGGTCGAGATGAGGTCCATGATAGACCCCTCGTGGTCGGTGCCCAACACCTCCACGACGCGGTTGCGGCGCCGGGGGGTGCCAGTCACCCGTAGCGGCTCCGAGACGGCGTGCGACTCCGCCTCCGCGGCCTCGGCCGCGAGGGCTACCACAACCTCGCGCGCCCCGGGTCACTAACCGGGTCGTCTGCCGGGACTTATAAAGAGGGTTTGAGGAGTTCGACTGTCGATGCTCTATGTAGATAAGTACTTAGTGATCTAAACGCTCTTACATTTATTTACAGAGGGAGTAGATAGTAAAAACTTTTTTTAGAATACCAAGGACCTCCCCCCCCTACTTCAATGAAACCAGACGAAACGCACATGCCAAGCATATTCAATTCGGTAAAATTAAAACCTAGTTATCGAGAGAGGATAAGTTGCTCGCAGGCAAACATCATCAAACAGGCGTTTAATGACCCTACATTCTTGCTTCGCGAGTGCCCTCCGCGTCGTTCGTTCCGCGTGTGTAGTGCGCCACTGGCTGACTGGCGCACTCCCCATTGTCCGATCTCCCGGGCCGCTTCGCACCACGCCGATTTCCTTGGGGTCCATGATGCGTGGGCCACGGGCATGCTCGGGGCTACCTTTCTGTGGTGCTTTCTGTTGCACCTGCGTACGCCGTCTCATGCGTTGGTCTGCATGTCGGGTGCGGCTGGGTTGGCGTATCTGTCGTTTCCCGCGGGGCTGTTTGGTTCACGCGAGCTGGGTACACCCATTGATAAGTGTTATTTTTACACTCATCACACCTGAGTCTAAATCGGTTTATTTCAAAATAACTAAGATATCCGCTCTGACATTGCTACTAATGACTAATAAATGCAAAGGATTCCAAAATCCTATCTTTATTTTGTTTCCACAAGAAATGGGGCTATACATGGATAAAATCAAGCATATATATGGAAAAGAGTAAAGAGCAGATAAGGAGAATCAAATGGGAGGCGCAGGAGAAGAAACAGAACACAAGAGGACCAACCATACGACCGCAAGCGCTTGTATGCTCGGTCGTATGGCGTGCCAGCGAGGCCCTCTCATCCAAGCCAACGACTTTTATAAAGGGGGCAACGCCAGAAGGGCAACAAAACATCACAGATACCTCCATCTTCGTCATCCACAGCAACCCTAGCGGCCACCATTTTCTATCTTCATATCCATAGCCATCTCCACCGCCATCACCACATCATTTATCCTAATTAGCCACACCTTGTAATCGTGTTTTGAACACTATTGCAAGGCATATTATCAATCAATCAATTCCCTATCGAGGAGCGGAAGGCACGGAGGAGGCTGGACGCCGTGATCAGCCCCCAGAGGCTGTCGCCGGCGAGGCTGCTGGGGTTGGTCAAAGGATCCAGTGAGCTAGCGAGGTAGGACGCCGGCCATGCGTATGCATGCATGCAAATACAGACCCGTGCACTCTTCAACAGGCCAACAATGACCGTAAGCGTGAATATCATTTCTCAACGATATTGCTATGTGGCTCCATCTACTGAATGGACTTGCCTTGGCTGACGCCCCCGATCTGTACATTTTGCTTAATTTCCTTGAGAATTTTGTACAGTTGAAAAGATTTATATTTGCCAAAGGCCCGTGTTCAATAATGTTGAGCCATTTTTTTTTAAAACACCACATTTGGGATACTACGAGCATGGGAAAGTCGTCTCTCGTTACTTCTATAAAGAATGTTGGAGTACCTGTCTTTTGAGGGCATCCTCGCTTGCGAGTGCCCTCCGCGCCGTTTGTTCGGCGTGCGCCTTGCGCCGCTTGCTACATGGCGTGCTCCCCACTGTCCGATCTTTCACGGCGCGCCGATTTCCTCGGGGGTCCATGCCGCGTGGGTGGCGGGCATGCTCGGGGCCACCTTTTTGTGATGCTTTTTGTTGCACGTGCGTACGTCGTCTCTGCGTTGGTCTGCATGCGTCGGGTGAGGCTGGGTCGGTGTGTCGGCATTGTTGGTTTCCCATGGGGCTGTTTGGTTCACGTGAGCTGGTACGCCTGTTGGGGATACACATAACAGGTAGGCCCATGAAGGGTCAAAATATCATAAAGCATGGGGTCCACACATCAGGTGGTCCAGATAAATCTCATACAGATATACTATCCACTCGGACATATCGACGTACCATCCACTCGGACGAGAGTCAACCACTCGGCTGTATGACTCACTCGGATATGCGAAGACCAACAGTCAGCAAGACAGCCGAAGCACCATCCTCATAGTGAAGGTTTTTTAGTGGGCTGACATTATGGCATTAATGCTACACTTTGTAACATAAGAGGTAAGGGGGTGGCGCACTTTATATAAGCCACCCCCACCACATAGCTCAGGGGCTCTGGCTCTCATCTCTCTCTCCCTCACCACATAGCTCATGACTTAGCTCAGGCATGAAGATCCGTTCTCCGCTCTCTCTCTCTCATTGTAATCTCCGGATTCATACTCAGATAAAACAAATCCTCTCCGGAGCATGAGACGTAGGGTTGTTATCTCTACCGTGAGAGGCCCGAACTCGCTAAAAACACCCTGTCACCCATTTGCATCTCGATAGATCATGCTCCTTTACCCTACCCCCAATTATACTGTCGGAATCGTTCCCACGACAGTTGGCACCCACCGTGGGGCATGGCGTCTATCGAGCCATGATGCAGATGGTTATTTCTTCAACCACCGGCGGCAGATCGATTCCCGCTGGTGCACTCTATTCGGTTTCATCTTCACGTTTTAACACGTTTTTTGTACTGTTCATCTTCACGACGAGCAAAGCATCGCAAACGGAAGGGAAACACACATCCATCCAAGCATACCCAGGGGGTGTGCCAGGTGTGCCATGGCACATCCAGATTTTTGAAAAACATTTTTCACCATGTAAAAATTAGCTGATTTTTAAGGTCCATGTAAGCTAATTAAAATAGTCTCAATTTTTTTAAAGTGTGCACACCTTCTATTTTATTTCTAGGTCCGCCACTGCATCCAAGCATATACAAGGAGAACCATCGACCTTCAGGTTGGTTTGCATCCCGTCCGCGTGGGCTGACCACCTGAATCGGCGTTCTGGACATTGCCAATAGCAGCAACGGCGGCGTGAAAGCAGGAAACCGACTGCCCCTCCGCACACGGCCGCCGGCGCCGTCCGCCTCATCGTCGTCTCCGACCTCGGCACAGCCGACTGCACCTCGTCTGCGACGTCGTCGTTGAGCCCCCACGCGCGGCCATCGGCGCCGTCCACCTCATCGTCGTCTCCGACCTCGGCACAGCCGACTGCACCTCGTCTGCGATGTCGTCGTTGAGCCCCCACGCGCGGCCACTGGCGCCGTCCGCCTCATCGTCGTCTCCGACCTCGACACAGCCGACTGCATCTCGTCCGCGACGTCGTCGTTGAGCCACCATGCGCGGCCACCGGCGCCGTCCGCCTCATCGTCGTCACGCACGACCGCCGGCGTCGTCCGCCTCATCGTCATCTCCGACCTCGGCACAGCCGACTGCATCTCGTCCGCGACGTCGTCGTTGAGCCACCACGCGCGGCCACCGGCGCCGTCCGCCTCATCGTCGTCACGCACGACCGCCGGCGTCGTCCGCCTCATCGTCGTCTCCAACCTCGTCGTTGAGCCCCCACGCACGGCCGTCGACGCCGTTCGCCTCGTCGTCGACTCCGGCCTCGTGTTCTCGGCTGCTCGGCGGCGACCTCCGCGGTGGAGGCGCAGGCCCGACGCGGCGCAGGCGCCCAGCGCTCCTTCCTCCGGCTCCGATCTCCGTGGCGGCGGCGACCTACGAAACAGCCTCGACCCGCCACCGATGGCGCCGACCGTTCGGGATTGAAGGAGTCAATGCCTCGTAAGTGCATAATGTGTGCCCCTTCCTCGATCAATTAACTGCATGCAGGAAAAAAAGGAAACGGAAGGACGTAGTGATCTTCAACGCCAGATTAATTGGCCGCCTCATTAATTGGCCATTCAGCGAGGATCTCCAGCGCTAGTCACGGCCAAAACAAAGTGCGTTGATCCATTTTTTCCGCAGCCAGCTACACCAGCGTACAGCGCACACGCAGCCTGCGTTGACTTCAAGCCGGCCCAGCCGCTCCGCTACTCCGAGCCGGTGCTCTGGTGCGCTCTCGGACAAGCACAAGTCTACACTCGAACAGGTATGCCTATGTTTACTCGGACAGGTACGCCTCTGGCTTTCTCGGGCAGATTTGTTCCTTCGGGCAGATGCTACACTCGGGCATGCCTCGTTTTCTTGGACTAAAGGACGCGTTTGGTTGCCCGCGTAAGGTCCAGCCAGACCCGCGCGGGAAGAAATTAGCCTGTTTGGTTGTCTGGGTTGCATCTAAAACCTGGCCCGCACGAACCTCAAAGCAGGTCTGTGCTGGCTCTAGAGGAACGGCCGAATCGGCCGTTTTTTACGAGCCAGGCTGAGTAGAGCCATGATCGAGCCCAGGTGCTGGGCCTCTTGCACGAGAGGATGCGAGGTACTACCTCCGTCCGGGTTTATTAGGCCCCCTCTTATTTTGGGCTAAAGTTTGACTTATAAATTTAATTAACAAAATGCAAACTATATGTCACAAAAATTATATTGTCGAAAAGCTCTTTCAAATACAAATCCAACAGTATAATTTTTTATAGTATATACTTTATATTTTAGTAGTCTATAAATGATCAAAGTATGACCCAACATACGAAGGGGCCCAATAAACCCGGACGGAGGGAGTAGTATACAGTCCTGTACTTTGTTTCTTCTTCCACCTCGAGTAAGCTCCTTCTCTAATCTCCTTTCTTCCATCCCATCTAATCTACACAACGATACTTCGATTTAAGATAAGCTCTACATGAAAAAGATGCACATCGATGTTACGGTCCCATTTTTGCGATCAGTTCGTAGTTCCGTCGACTCGTAAATGTTCAATTTCGTGTTCATGTTTGGAGCTATTTCGGATGAATTTTGTCAAATTCGTCGCGCACGGTCGACCGTTTGCAATTTCCTTTGACCAGTAGCTTCATCTTACAGTTTCACACGACTTTCGTGTTGCACATTTTCTGTTTCGACGATCGTAGACGATTAGATCTAACTTCTTCCTTGTGAAAAGTATATACGCATATGTGTGATATGTGTTAATGACAGTCCTTAATCTCGGTCTCCTCTCTCGTATCCTGCTACACCGGCGTCACCGCCGGCGTCGCTCCTCTCGGCCTCCTCTTCCGCGTGCTGTTGCACTAGCGCCACCGCCGGCATCGTTCCTCTCAACCTCCTCTCCCATGTCCTACTACACTCACGCGGCCGTCGTTCTTCTCTGCATTCTCTCCTATGTCCTGCTGCACTGAAGCCATCGTCGGCGTCGTTCCTCTCGGCATAATCGCTCGCGTCCTACTACACTGGCGCCGGCGCCATCGTCGTTCTCTCCCGCGTGTTGTTGCACTTGCGCCACCGTCGGCGTCATTCATCTCAACCTCCTCTCCCATGTCCTACTACACTCGCATGGTCGTCGTTCCTCTCTGCACTCTTTCCCATGTCCTGCTGGACTGAAGCCATCGCCGGCGTCGTTCCTCTCGGACTCCTCGCTCATGTCATACTACACTAGCGTCGTCGCCATCGTCGTTCTTTTCGGCCTCCTCCTCCGTGTCCTACTACACTGACGCAACCATGGCGCACACTGCATTTTTTCTCCATCATCCTCTGCATCAATGCCTTCTCCACACGGGCTATCTCTGTGGCGACGACGCTAGCAACTAGTTCACCGCGCCGCCGATGGGATCGCTCGCCCGCGACTCCGTGCTTGTCGTGTCGGACGCGGTGCCGCGACCACCGCCCACTGCTGTTGCCGAGGCACAGTCTAGGACTGTGTGTTATGTGTAGCTGTTAACTCTTAATCATGTCCAATGTATGCAACCAAACAACGTGCACTCATCTGACCACATACAATGCGAGCAACCAAACGCGGTGCATAGAGGCGTCGTTACGATGCAGGAAGAGCATATGCAGGCAACCAATCAACATGCAGATGTTGGTTTTTTGCCTGCATATGCTCAGCCAGGCCGAACTGGGTCAAACATGCAAATGAGCAAAAAACGGTGCAGGTAACCAAACGCGCCCTAAACGTCCAGAGGCATTTTGCATGGAATCTGCATTTAGACGACTAACGTGCAGGCACTCGATCATTCGTGTGTTCCCACTCGGTCGGACGCCTCCTCAACGACATGCTCCACTCGCCCGCCCCGCGCGTCGCCACTCGGTTGGACACGTCTTCACCACTCGACCGCCCCGCGCGTCGCCACTCGGTTGGACACGTCCTCACCACTCGATCGGACATGTCTTCACCACTCGGCCGCCCTGCGCGTCGCCACTCTGTTGGACACATCTTCGTCGACTTGCCCGACTCGGCCGCCCCGCGCGTCGCCACTCGGTGGGGCATGTCTTCACCACTCGGCCGCCCCGCGCGTCGCCACTCGGTTGGACACGTCCTCATCACTCGGCCGCCCCGCGCATCGCCACTTGGTCGGACATGTCTTCACCACTCGGCCGCCCTGCGCGTCGCCACTCTGTCATCATATTCAACCACGTCCGCGACGCGGCCGACTGCGTCTCCATGTATGGCCACGGGTGTCGTCCGCCCCGTCGTTGTCTCTGGCCACGTCCGCGACGCGGCCGACTACGCCTCCACGCATGGCCACGGGCTCCAACCTGCGCGTCGTCGTGTCCGGCCTCATCTACAACGTCATCTATGAGCCCCCACATATGGCTCCTCCTCCTCCGACATCAACTGCCCGACGCGGCACGAGCTCAGCGCGACCTAGGCACTGGGCAACGGCCTCGGCAGGGGAGGCACAAGCCTGGCGCGGATAGGGCGCTCCTCCCTTAGGCGTTGGCTGCCCGACGAAGCACAGACCCGCAGTGGCTCCTCCCTCAGGCCAGTCACGCCCGCGTGAGGGCACGAGCTTCCTCCCCCGACGCCGACATTCTGCCATGTTGAGGTTCACCGAGACGTACAGTTCACTCCGACGGTTAACAAACTAATGCGACAGTCGGACAGGCAATCGGCAGGACATGTCTTTCCCACTCAGCCGCCATGCGCGTCGCCACTCGGTTGGACACGTCCTCACCACTCGACCGCCCCGCGCGTCGCCATCGGTTGGACACGTCCTCACCACTCGGCCGCCCCGCGCGTCGCCATCGGTTGGATACGTCTTCATCACTCGGCCGCCCCGCGCGTCGCCATCGGTTGGACACGTCCTCACCACTTGGCCGCCCTGCGAGTCGCCACTCGGTTGGACACGTCCTCACCACTCGGCCGCCCCGCGCGTCGCCATCGGTTGGACACGTCCCCACCACTCGGCCGCCCCGCGCGTCGCCATCGGTTGGACACGTCTTCATCACTCGGCCGCCCCACGCGCCGTCATCGGTTGGACTCATCTTTGCCACTCGGTTGCCCTGCGCATCGCCATCGGTTGGACACGTCCTCACCACTCGGCCGCTCCGCGCGTCGCCATCGGTTGGACACGTCTTCATCACTCGGCCGCCCCGCGCGTCGCCATCGGTTGGACACGTCCTCATCACTCGGCTGCCCTGCGCATCGCCACTCGGTTGGACACATCCTCACCACTCGGCCGCCCCACGCGTCGCCATCGGTCGGACACGTCCTCACCACTCGGCCGCCCCGCGCGCCGCCATCGGTTGGACACGTCTTCATCACTCGGTCGCCCCGCGCGCCGCCATCGGTTGGACTCATCTACGCCACTCGGTCGCCATGCGCATCGCCATCGGTTGAACACGTCTTCACCACTCAGCCGCTCGCGCGCCGTTAGACAGCTAAGTCATTCTTCACGCACTACACTACATGCTATTAAATAGCTATTTTCGTGTTCATGAGCATCCTGTAATCCACACATGACGTTCACTCGGAGGCCACGCCACTGAGTGTACCTCTACGCTAGGTTGTTTATTTTCATGTCGGAACACTGCACTTCCGCCTCAATTGGGTCCAGTACTCCAACGAGTTCAGTCGGATCCTTCACTTCGACAAATTCGATCGGATCCTTCGCTCTTTACACTCTTGCTGGTTCCGAGCCAGCAAGCCCCTTGCACACCCAGCGGGTGTCTATGGGTGTTATTTACACATATCATTTTGGGCGCACATCAAATTACCTCGAGAAATTATTACGTTGGCTTGTGCTATTTTTCATACATGGGTTACACGATCACTCGGCGCCTCTGCGCGCCAACTTCATTGCTACTCGGACTCGGTCACCGCACCGATCCTAACGCACCGCAACACCGACCCGTCGCTCTGTTGACTTCGGACACAGCCAGCCGACCCCTCCGTGGAGTCTTCTTCATCGTGTCAATGACATTGACCTCATCGTCATGTTAGGCATGAGACAGGTCCACCCTCGAAGCCTGTAGTATGCTCGGGGGCTACGCCGCACTCGGGGGCTGCAGCTCATTCAGAATTGCACTCTCCTGAGTGGTCTAGTACTTCATCACCAGTCGGATCCTTCACTTCAAGACTGCAGTCGGATCCGCCACTTCGACAAGTTACATCATCACCCAGACGCTCTACGCACCATCTTTGTCGCTACTCAGACTCGGCCGCCGCGCCGGTCTTGTTGCACCGCAACCGCGCTACTCCGACCTCGTCGCTACATCAGCTTCGAAAGCATCTGACTGACTCCTCCGAGGACCATTTTTCGTCGTATCATGGATTCAACGACTTTGACTACATCACCAACGCGGAAACATTGAGGGCTATGCACCGCAACGCCCCATTTGATCAACCCGTTGATCACGCCGGAAATATTTTTCTGAACATACTTTCTCGGTAGACCGAAGATCTATAAGGGTAGCATCGACCACTCGGACAATCGCCCAAATCATTACCTGGAGTCATTTTCAGGACTGCAAAAGGGTGAAACCGGCGCTCCTCTACGGATACACTTGGCCCTTCTTCTAGGCTCCAAGGCGTCAGTTTCACAAACTTGGACTCGGAGAAGGCCTGTGCTGGTGTTCCCCCAGGATGATGAGTGGCTTCTCTCCGGAGAGTTAGTCCACGCGCTAGCCTCACCACATGGGTTTTCATGGCACGTCCACATCGGACCACTAGTCTATCTCCTTCGGGAGACATACGAGTGCCACCAAGTTTTTCCTCGCAGTCAACATAACCCGATCAGTCGGGAAGCACGTCCACTCGGACGATCGCCCAAATCATTACCTAGAGTCATCTTCAGGACTGCAAAAGGGTGAAGCCGGCGCTCCTCTACGGATACACTTGGCCCTTCTTCTAGGCTCCAAGGCGCCCGTTTCACAAACTTGGACTCAAAGATGGCATGTGCCGGTGTTCCCTCGGGATGATGAGTGGCTTCTCTCTGGAGAGTCAGTCCACGCGCTAGCCTCGCCACTCAGGTTTTCATGGCACGTCCACCTCGGACCACTAGTCTATCTCCTCCGGGAGACATACGAGTGCCACCAAGTTTTTTCTCGCAGTGCCCCACTTTTCTCACTAACCGCGACGTAACCGCTTCCGCGCGCGCTCGCACGATTTCAAATCCCAAAATTTCAGCCGCAAATCAATCCGATTGATTTCTCTTTGTGCCTTTCCTAAAGGACACACGTCGGTCCGACCGACCACCCTCCAAGGGTCTCCGTGCACTCGGACACGTAAAACACCCGACTGAAGTCACCTTCAGGATTGCAATGGATGAGCTCGACGCCCCACGGCGGGTTAACTTGGCCCTTTGTCTAGGCTCCAAGGTGAGATGACCTGCGCTGGCGTTCCCCTGGGATAGTGAGTGGCATCTCTACGGAGAATCAGACCATGCGCCGGCGTCGTCACTCGGGTTTCATGGCATGTCTTCACTCGGACCTCTAGTCAATCTCTCCCGAGAGACATACGAATGCCACCGAGTTTTGCCCAACAATCAACCCAATCCGATCAATTAGAAAACGTATAGTCCAGAATCCGTTGAAGTTTTGTTCAAATCATAGTTGAATAAAGCTTGATGACAGACGCCGAGTGCCCCCGCAGTGCTCGAACAAAATCAAGTTTTTAGCGAACTCGTTCTACAAAACCTCAACCGATTCGGGGGCTAAACCTATGGGCGCGCCGCCAGTCGGCATGTTCCTCATTCAACTTTCTAAAAGTATGCTCAATACCTAACGCTCACTCTTCGTCTCCAACCCGGTCCCAACCCGATCGTCTGGTTGGCAAGAGCAAAAGCTAACGGTCAATGTAAGAAGTACTACTGGAACGATTACTCCCTGGAGTGTCCAGCTTTTTTCTACAGTCGGCAGTTTCGAGGCCGAATTCATTCATCTTGCCGAGTGCACGAAGATTCGCCTGCTTGACCCAGTTCCAGGCTGAATTTATTTATCGTGCCGAGTGCACGAAGATCAGTCCGACTGATTCAGCTCTAGATTGCAGATATTTACTATGCCAAGTGCATGAAGGTTCACTTGATTGACCCAGTTCCAGGCTGAACTTATTTACCGTGCCAAGCGCACGAAGATCCATCTGATTGACTCAATTTCAGACTAAAATATATTTACCGTGTCGACTGCATGGAGGTTCACCTGGAGACTTAAACCCTCTGCCAGACTCATCTAGTCCGACAGAGGCTCGGGGACTACACCCAGTGGGTGCACTCAGCGTGCCCCCACTGGAAGAGAACTCAAAAAGAAACATTCTGCTTAGGCAAATCCAGCAACAACATTCAAGTACAACAAACCCTACAGACTCCAACCGACTACCAGCAGTCAGTCAGAGTCTCGGGGGCTACACCCTATGGGTGCGCTGATCATGCACCCATGGAACAAAATTCCGAGTAATCAGTTACTCGATGCAAGACCAGCTCTAGATCACTCAAAAAATTGCTATAGGGTGAGTTTAACGCTCCTCCACGGACCCGTTTTGAGCCTTCTTCTAGGACTCAAAGCGTGAAACTCATAAGTTTGGATCTAGAGCCGACTCGTGTTGACGTTCCTCCGGGATAAGAATGGCATCTCTTCGAGAGAGCAGTCCATGCGTCAATCTTGTTGCCCAGATTTAATGACACTTCCATACTCGGATCACGAGTTAACCTCTTCCGAGAGATGAACGACTATCACCAAATTTCTCCTTGCGGCCACTTACCCCAGATCAGTCGGGAAGCGCAGTGCCAGAATCCGTTGACATTTTGTTGAAACCTTGGTTGTTTGAGAGCACGATAATGGGTACCGAGTATTTACGTAATCACTCAGGCCAAATTGTGTCTTTCACAAACACGTTCTGCAAAATCTCAACCGATTCGGGGGCTAATGTTGGGGATACACATAATAGGTAGGCCCATGAAGGGTCAAAATATCATAAAGCATGGGGTCCACACATCAGGTGGGTCCAGATAAATCTCATACAGACATACTATCCACTCGGACATATCGACATACCATCCACTCGGACGAGAGTCAACCACTCGGCTGTATGACTCACTCGGATATGCGAAGACCAACAGTCAGCAAGACAGCCGAATCATCATCCTCATAGTGGAGGTTTCGTAGTGGGCTGACATTATGGCATTAGTGCTACACTTTGTAACATAAGAGGTGAGGGGGTGACGCACTCTATATAAGCCACCTCCCAATCACACAGCTCAGGGGCTCTGGCTCTCATCTCTCTCTCCCTCACCACTAGTCTCAGTACTTACGTCCGGCATGGAGATCCGTTCTCCGCTCTCTCTCTCTCTCTCTCATTGTAATCTCCGGATTCATACTCAGATAAAACAAAGCCTCTCCGGAGCACGAGACGTAGGGCTGTTATCTCCACCGTGAGAGGCCCGTGATGGGGTCACCTACCATCGGTGGGGACAAGGACCTGACATCTAGGGCCCACCTGAGGCCCACACCATTATTCAGAGACCCTAGGGTCACAAGTGCAATCGGATGCACACCACGAAGGATTCACTCGGACCCTGCACGGACAGCACTCGGACGGACGTCTACCCTCCAGTCGGCCAGTCATCATCACTCGGACATAGGAGACATACGGATGGCGTGGGGCTGCAACGGTCGAGTATTCTTCAACTAGACTTTAAGCATAGTTATGGCTACCGTTACCAGTAACTGCCATAGTCATAGCTGTGTTAAACAATGTTAAAAGCCCTTAACTGCTGTAGTTATTGTCATAAAAGCCCAGCGACGTGGTGGCGGAGAGGCTGCAGTGACTCCTATATAAGCCGCCCTCTCCCTCCGTCGCAAGGTTAAGCACTCATTGTAATCAGATACCCCCAGAGAAAACAAGCCTCAGGGCACGAGACGTAGGGCTTTTACCTCCTCCGAGAGGGGACTGGACTCGCTAAGTCTGAGTGTCACACTTGTGCTGTAGCTAGGCTCTGCTCCTCATTCGTACCCCTAGTACTTACTGTCAGACTAGTAACCACGACAGTTGGCGCCCACCGTGAGGCGGCGCATCTAGTGACTTTTAGCAGTACAGGTGGAATTCCATCATCACCATGTTTGTTGGCGGCGAAATCCGTTTCGGGGCTCCCAACTTCATCGCCGACGACTTAGCGTGGCTCCAGGAGGCCCCGCTGGACGTGGAGTCGCTGCCCATCCCTGGCGCGGCGCACTTCCGCGCATCTTCGTACGGAGTCCTTCTTCGATAGCCATCGGTTCCGTGCCGAGTGGTTTCCATCCTTCCCGCTGATACGTCTCCGTCATATCTATAATTTTTTATTGTTTCATGCCAATATCCTACAATTTCCACATACTTTTGGCAACATTTTATATGATTTCTTGGACTAACATATTGATCCAGTGCCCAGTGCCAGTTCCTGTTTGTTGTATATTTTTTGTTTCGCAGAAAATCCATATCAAACGAAGTCCAAACGCGATAAAAATTTACGGACATTTATTTTGGAATATATGTGATTTTTGGGAAAAAGAATCAACGCGGGACGATGCCCGAGGAGAGGGCAAGCCTGGAGGGCGTGGGCCCCCCCTGGGTGGGGCGCGCCCAGGGGGCTTGTGGCTTCCATGTAAGTCGGTTGGGGGTGTCCTTCGGCCACAAGAAATATAATATCCGGATAAAAATCCCCTCAAAATTTCAGCCCAATCGGAGTTACGGATCTCCGGGAATTTAAGAAACAGTTTTCAGCCAGAAAACAGGAGCGCGAAACAGAAGAGAACAGAGAGAGAGATCCAATCCCGGAGGGGCTCCTGCCCTCTGGGAGCCATGGCGGCCATGGACTAGGGCGGAGGCCAAGGAAGAAGAAGGAGGGGGGCTCTCTCCCCCTCTCTCCCGGTGGCGCCGGAACGCCGCCGGGGCAATCATCGTGACGGCGATCTACAGCAACAACTTCGCCGCCGTCAACACCAACTCTCTCCCCCTCCATGCAGTGGTGTAACACCTCTTCTCCCCGCTGTAATCTCTACTTAAACATAGTGCTTAATGCTACATATTATTATCCAATGATGTGTTGCCATCCTATGATGTTTGAGTATATTCGTTTTGTCCTATGGGTTGATTGATGATCGTGATTGGTTTGAGTTGCATGTTTTATTTTGGTGATGTCCTATGGTGCCCTCCGTGTCCTGCAAGCGTGAGGAATTCCCGCTGTAGGGTTTGCAATACGTTCATAATTCTCTTATAGTGGGCGGCTAGAATGACAGAAGCTTACACCCGAGTAAGGGGGTTGTTGTGTATGGGAGTAAAGAGGACTTGTTACTTAATGCTATTGTTGGGTTTTACCTTAATGATCTTTGGTAGTTGCGGATGCTTGCTAGAGTTCCAATCATAAGTGCATATGATCCAAGTGCGGAAAGTATGTTAGCTCATGCCTCTCCCTCATATAAAATTGCAATAATGATTACCGGTCTAGTTATCGATTGCCTAGGGACAAATCGTTCTCTTGTGTTACAAAAGCTTTCTACTAAACAACTAACTTTTATTATCTTGCAAATTACTCCTAGGTTTATTCTTGCTAAGTACTTCTAGTTTTATTCTTGCAAACTTATCCTATTACACCTACAAGTAGTTTCATTTTTGTTCTAGGTAAAGCGAATGTTAAGTGTGCGTAGAGTTGTATCGGTGGTCAATAGAACTTGAAGGGAATATTGATTCTACCTTTAGCTCCTCGTTGGGTTTGACACTCTTATTTATCGAGAAAGGCTACAACCGATCCCCTATACTTGTGGGTTATCAAGACCTTTTTCTGGCGCCGTTGTCGGGGAGCAATAGCGTGGGGTTGATATTCTCGTGTGTGCTTGTTTGCTCTATCACTAAGTAGATTTTATTTTCTATTCTAAGTTGTTTTATATCTTTAGTTATGGATATGGAACATGAAACACCAAAAAAATTAGTTGTACTTGCTACTCATGGAGATGGGGAACCTCCTAAAACCCTCGATGCTGGTTATGTGGAAAACATTAAATACTACTTTGATAATCCTGATAAATCTCCATTCAACTTGATAATGGGATATACTTTGGATCAACGGGAATACTTTAGGGATTATCGCTTCTCTCAAAAAGGGAAACTCTTATGGGATCAAATTGATTATTTGCATTGGTATGCTCGGAATTTATTCTTAAGATATGATTATAGTTGTTGCTCTAAGATGAAGGCTCCACACCTTCCCTTTTCATGTAAATTTAATGACAATGAAACCTTGGCTTCTTATGCTAATGGTGTATATGATTACTATGATGTGGAACAAATAGAAGAATTTGTTGCTTTTAAGGGTGCTTATGAAATTGAATCTTTGTTTGAAAAGTATGAAAATTATGATAATGTTGTTTACAGATCTGAAAATTATGCTATACTAAAATATTGCTATGAGAATTATGAATACAATGCTTATATTGATGAATTGTTTGAGAAAGTCTCCGCTGCCCAAGAAGAGACTAATATTTTGGAGGAACCTATGGAAGAAGAAATTGCTGAAACTGTGAGCTCATTAGATGAAAAAGATGACGAGGAAAGTGAAGAACAAAGGGAGGAAGAGCGGATTAGCTACCCGTGCCCACCTTCTAATGAGAGTAACTCGTCAACTCATACATTGTTTAATTTCCATTCGTGCTTACCGAAGGATGAATGCTATGATCCCTTGGATTCGTTTGAAATATCCCTTTTTGATGAAATTGATGCTTGCTATGCTTGTGGCCATGATGCCAATTTGAATTATGCTTATGGAGATGAACTTGCTAAAGTTCCTTATGTTAAACATGAAATTGTTACTATTGCACCTACACCTGATAGTCCTATTATCTTTCTGAATTCTCCAAACTACACTATATCGAAGAAGTTTGCGCTTATTAAGGATTATATTGATGGCTTGCGTTTTACTATTGCACATGATGATTTTGATGGATATAATATGCATGTGCTTGCTGCTCCTAATTGCAATTATTATGAGAGAGGAACTACATCTCCACCTCTCTATGTTTCCAATACGATAAAATTGCAAGAAACTACTTATGCTATGTATCGGCCTTTATTATGTGTGCATGAATTGTTCATTTATGACATGCCGATGCATAGGAAGAGAGTTAGACTTCGTCATTGCATGATATATTTTGCTTTGTGCTCATTACTAAATTACAAATGATTGTTAATTAAAATTGGCTTTGATATACCTTGGGATCCGGGTGGAACAATTACTTGAGCACTTTATGCCTAACTTAATGGCTTTAAACAAAGCGCTGCCTGGGAGACAACCCGGAAGTTTTAGAGAGTCATTTTATTCTGTTATGTGCTTTTAAAAAGTTTAAAAACAAAAAAATATAGAGGGGAACCTAAAACTTTTACAAAAAGAAAAGTGAAAGTGAGATAGGTGAGCAATATGGAAGTGGGGGCTAGCCTTGAACTTGGTTCATGCCCACGGAAACTTTGTGAACCTTGATTACAAAAACTTTTCAACAAAAATAATTATAACCTTGTACAAATTCATTGTATTATAAAAATAATGTGCCAAGATTTACCTTTAGGATGTTTAAATTGCTTGTTTGGTGTGTGCAGTGCAAAAATAGAAACTTTTGTTGTAGTGCTTGAATTTCTATATTTTACTGGAATGTGCAAAAATTCTGAATTTTTTACACAGTACTTCTATGCAATTTTTTTATCACATCCTAATTTTTCAGAATTTTTTGAGTTACACAAGTATAAGTTTAATTTGCATCTTTACAGACTGTCCTGTTTTCACAGATTGCTGTTATAGTTTCGTTATTTGCGTATGTTTGAAATCATGTTGAGCCCCATTGACTTGGGAGCTATAGAATTGTGATAGCATACAGTGGGTAATGTTTGATTATAATTATACAATAATGTTACAGAAGGACATGATGGGATTTGATGTTATATGTACTAACCCCTCTAATAAAAAGTTCGGTTAAGTTTTGTGTGGATGAAGTGTTCGAAGATCGAAGAGGTATCGATATGAGGAGAATAAGGAGAGGCAAGAGCTCAAGCTTGGGATGCCCAAGGCACCCCAAGTAAATATTGAAGGAGACTCAAGCGTCTAAGCTTGGGGATGCCCCGGAAGGCATCCCATCCTTCTTCAACAATTATCGGCATGTCTCGGTTTTTGTTTTGTTCACATGATATGCGTAAATTCTTGGAGCGTCTTTTGTGTTTATTTTTCCTTTTTCTTTTATGCACCATGCTGGTATGAGATAGTCCTTGGTTGATTTATAGAATGCTTCATGCACTTCACTTATATCTTTTGAGTATGGCTTTATAGAATGTTTCATGTGCTTCACTTATATCATTTGAAGTTAGGATGCCTGTTTCTCTACATATAGAAAACCGTTATTTGTAGAATGCTCTTTTGCTTCACTTATATTTATTAGAGCGTGGGCAAGTCCTTTGTAGAAAGAATTAAACTCTCATGCTTCACTTATATCTATTTAGAGAGTCAATAGGAATTGGTCATTCACATGGTTAGCCATAAAATCCTACATAAAACTTGTAGATCACTGAATATGATAAGTTTGATTCCTTGCAATAGTTTTGCGATATTGAGATGGTAATATGTGGGAGGTACTAGTGAATGATTGTGGTTTAGTAAGAATATTGGTGTTAAGGTTTGTGATTCCCGAAGCATGCACGTATGGTCTGTCGTTATGCTAGAAGTTGGAGCATGATTTATTCTTGATTGTCTTCCTTTGTGTGGTGGTCGGGGGCGCGCGATGGTTAACTTCTACTGACAGTGTCCTGGATTAGGGGGTGCTAACCTAGCCGGCCCGTCTCCTCGGTTGGGCCGATATGCCTCTGTGCGTGATCAAGATGGACTCCGGAGACCACACACGGGATACGTGATCGAAGCTGTCTCTACCGAAGACTTGTAGTATACTCCAAGATTTTTCCAGCCGCCTTACTCCTAGATACCGACCTTGTAACCGTAGATACCCTCCCTGGAGTGTATATAAGCCATAGGGTTTTGCCCGTGGAAGGGGGAACAACGCAATATCGCTCACCTAGCCCTAGAAGTTAGACACATATTATGATCTCGAGGTAGATCAACTCTGTATTTGATACATCTCCATCAATATAAACAGAAGCAGGACGTAGGGTTTTACCTCCATCGAGAGGGCCCAAACCTGGGTAAACATCGTGTCCTTCGTCTCTGTTACCACCGATCCAAGATCCACAGCTCGGGACCCCCTACCCCGAGGTCTGCCGGTTTTTACACCGACACTGGTGCTTTCATTGAGAGTTCCGCTGTGTGATCGCCGGAAGGATCGATGGGATCGCTGGTTAACGGCTTTAAGCCCATGGAGCACGTCTCCAAATTCGAAGCTTTGGTCGCAAAGACGCCTCCACGTAACGTGGAAGCGAACCATGACCCCTCTTCAGTTCCAACAAAGAACCCCCTCACGAACGAGGGGCTAAGATACTTCCTGGAGAGCGGATCGGACAACAGCCCACCAGCGACCGACTCCCAGATCGAATCGGCTAAACCGATAACTGCGGATCCATCGCCAGGTGAAGGTGACGAGGTCTTGAGCCCGCGGTCTTTAGAGATCGGATCTGGTCCGCTCACCTCCTATATAGAATATCGCCCCGATGACTCCGGCCCATCCGACATTTGGGACTTAGCATACGTACGGCAGGTCCCCGGTGAGCCTATCCGACAATACTGGGCCAGATTCTTGTCCGTCAAGAGCAAGATACTGGATTACCAAGACTCTGATATAATCACCGCTTTCGAGCGTGGATGCAAGGATAAAGGCGTCTCGAACGCCCTCGCTCGTCGTTGCGTCCAAACATTCCCTGAATTAACCAACTTGGTAGCGCGATTTTGCGCCATCGAAGACACCTGGCGAACCGACGAGAATTCGGACTCGATCTGTGAGGACTACCCGGGACGCGACCGGTCGGCACTTCGGCGCGAGAATCGCAAACGGAACACCCCGGGTGATCGACCCCGGAAGAAGAAGAAAACCTCTGATCACCCTGGAACGGCCCTGGATGGCTTTCTGGGTAAACCATGCCCGATCCACGCCGTATTAGTTAACTCCTGCCCAACCCACAACCTTTGCGATTGTTGGGTGTTGAGGCAGGTGGCAAAAGGGGGACCCGCCCTCCTGGTGGGCATCTCCAGCCACCTCGGACAGACCTCGGATGAAGACGAGGTCCTAATGATTTATGAGACCTTTACGTCTAACAACCAGCGCAAACGGGCCTTGCGGGAAATCAACGCCATCCGGCAGGTACCACCTCGGGGCGCGTGGATAGACACGCCGATCACCTTCACTCAGAATGATCAGCCGAAGTCGGCCCTGGACAGGTGCCCCGCCGCGCTAGTCCTCAACCCCATCGTGGACCGCTGCCGCCTCCATAAGGTCCTTATGGACGGAGGCAGCAGCCTGAATCTAATATACGAGGACACTCTGGATAAAATGCACATCGATAAATCGCGCATAGAATGGAGCACCACCACCTTCAAAGGAATAGTCCCCGGGCGAGAGGCACGCTGCAGTGGAAAGATAACTCTAGATGTAGTCTTCGGGACCTCGGATAATTATCGCTCCGAGGAGATTACGTTCCACATCGCGCCTTTTAAAAGCGAATACCACGCCATCCTCGAACGGGACGCCTTTTCAAGATTTCAAGCGGTGCCGCACTATGGCTACATGAAGCTCAAGATACCCGGCCCGAAGGGGATCATTACCATTTCAAGTGATCCTGACAGGGCACTCAAAGCCGAGAATAAAACGGCGTCCCTCGCCCTCGAGACCCTTGCCGAAACCTTCGCGGCCGAAGAGCTGACCTCACTACGCGTCGAGGTCGACCGGGACGATGTCGTTCTCGACAAAAGATCAAAACCTACTTCTTTCAAGCCGGCGGACGAGATTTTCAAATTCCAGGTTCACCCAACGGACCCTGCTAAAACGGCGTCCATAGGGGCTAGCCTCGACCCAGAAGTTGCCGAAGCCCTACGCGCTTTCCTCAAGGAAAACTGGGACATATTCGCCTGGCACCCCTCCGACATGCCAGGGATACCCCGTAGGCTTGCAGAGCATAGCCTAAACATATTGGTAGGCTATAAGCAAGTTAAACAAACACTTCGGTGTTTCTCCGAGCCCAAGCGTCAAGCAATGGGTGAGGAACCGGCAAAGCTGCTGGAGGCGGGATTCATCAAGGATATAAAACACCCCGACTGGCTAGCCAATTTGGTCATGGTACCAAAAAAGGACAGGTCATGGCGGTTGTGTGTCGATTTTAAAGACCTCAACAAAGCTTGCCCCAAAGACCCCTTTGCCCTACCCCGCATTGACCAAATTGTGGACTCCACTACGGGCCACGACGCATTGTGCTTCCTAGACGCCTATTCAGGGTATCATCAAATAAGGATGAAGGAATCGGACCAGGCATCAACAGCATTTATTACGCCCTACGGGCCGTTTTGCTTCAACACGATGCCTTTCGGACTAAAGAACGCTGGCGCTACGTACCAGCGTATGATCCAAACATGCCTGCAAAAACACATCGGAAAAACTGTGTAGGCTAACGTAGACGACGTGGTTGTCAAAACTAAACACGTCAACCAGTTGGTGGACAATCTTCGCGATACATTTGCCAGCCTACGGGAATATCAAATAAAACTCAACCCAGAAAAATGCGTCTTCGGGGTCCCAGCTGGCAAACTCCTCGGTTTTATCGTATCTAGCCGAGGAATCGAAGCCAATCCGGCCAAAATTCGAGCCTTGGATCATTTGGAGATCCCCACAGAACTCAAGCATGTACAAAAGCTGGCGGGCTGCGTAGCAGCCTTGAGCCGTTTTATATCACGGCTTGGAGAAAAAGCTTTACTATTGTACAGGTTGTTAAAACAGACCAAAACGTTTAAATGGACCAAGGAGGCTGCGGCGGCCCTGGAAGACATCAAGGCCCTCCTCGCCACCAATCCCATCCTGGTAGCACCAGGCGTTTGCAAACCGATGATATTATACATCTCGGCCACAAACCAGGCGGTTAGCGCAGTTCTCGTGGTTGAACGAGACATGGAAGGTCATAAGTTCCAGGTCCAGAAACCCGTATACTATGTGTCCGAGGTCTTAACCCCCTGCAAGACATGCTACCCTCATTATCTAAAGATAGCTTACGCAGTCTTCATGGCATCGCGAAAGCTTCGGCACTACTTTCAAGAGTGCGCGGTGACTGTGGCATCCGATGTCCCGTTAAGTGACATAATCAATAATAGAGATGCAACGGGGCGCATCACCAAATGGGCTATAGAGCTCCTACCTTTTGAAATTATCTACAAACCACGCCGGGCCATTAAATCCCAGGTGTTGGCGGACTTCGTGGCCGAATGGACCGAAGCCGAACTCCCCCGTGAGTACAGTACCTACTCGCATTGGACAATGTATTTTGATGGCTCCAAAATGCTTGCCGGCTTAGGGGCTGGCGTGGTGCTCACGTCCCCCACGGGAGATAACATTAGATATGTGCTGTAAATCATGTACACAGACTCTAATAATGCAGCTGAATACGAAGCCCTCTTACATGGGCTTCGGATAGCAGTCTCCATGGGTGTTAAACGCCTCGAGGTCCGAGGTGATTCCAACCTCGCTATCTCAAAAATCAATGGCGAATTCGATACCAAAGACCCAAAGATGACAGCTTATCGAAATGCCATCATAAAGATCTCGGCCAGGTTCGAGGGGTTGGAATTTCACCATATACCCCAAGATAGCAACCAGGCCGCCGATGTACTCGCCCGGCTGGGCGCAAAACGGGATAAGGTTCCCGAAAACACCTTCCTCGAGCGGCTTTTTAAGCCATCCGTAGTCTGGGAAGATAGCAAAGGAACATCTGACTCAACTGACGTCGGGCAACAGGCCCCGCCCGAAAAGGACGATGGTATCATAGGCGGGTCAATGATCCGGAAGACAGATTCAGCGCATGAAGTCATGGCAGTTATCGCACCATGGACCGAGCCGCTCCTTGCATACCTACTCCGAAGAGAGCTCCCTGATAACCAAGCCGACTCCTGCCGGAACTTTACAAAATGAGCACAATGGGCGTCCTCCAGAGGTGCATATCCGAGGAAGAAGGAAAACTCGTACTTCTAGAGATACACTCCGGCATGAGCGGACATCACGCCGCTGCTCGGACCCTGGTCAACAAGGCTTTTCGAGCCGGTTTCTACTGGCCAACGGCAAGTGCCGATGCCTCGGCATTAGTACAGCGTTGCCCAGGCTGCCAGGTATTCGCCAAGCAGAGCCACATGCCCCCCACGGCCCTGCGCACTATCCCCATTACGTGGCCTTTTGCGGTCTGGGGGCTCGATATGGTCAGGCCACTCAAGGGAGGATCAAACAAAAACAAATACCTACTCGTTGTTGGAAATATGCCCTAGAGGCAATAATAAATTAGTTATTATAATATTTCCTTGTTCATGATAATCGTTTATTATCCATGCTATAATTGTATTGATTGGAAACTCAAATACATGTGTGGGTACATAGACAACACTGTGTCCCTAGTAAGCCTCTAGTTAACTAGCTCGTTGATCAAAAGATGGTGAAGGTTTCCTAGCCATGGACATGAGATGTCATTTGATAACGGGATCACATCATTAGGAGAATGATGTGATGGACAAGACCCAAACTATAAACGTAGCATATGATCGTGTCAGTTTATTGCTATTGTTTTCTGCATGTCAAGTATCTGTTCCTATGACCATGAGATCATGCAACTCCCTAACATCGGAGGAGTACCTTGTGTGTATCAAACGTCGCAACGTAACTGGGTGACTATAAAGATGCTCCACAGGTATCTCCGAGGATGTCTGTTGGGTTGGCATGGATCAAGACTGGGATTTGTTACTCCGTGTGACGGAGAGGTATCTCAGGGCCCACTCGGTAATACAACATCACAATGAGCCTTGCAAGCAATGTGACTAAAGTGTTAGCCATGAGATCTTGTATTACGGAACGAGTAAAGAGACTTGCCAGTAATGAGATTGAACTAGGTATAGAGATACCGACGATCGAATCTCGGGCAAGTAACATACCGAAGAACAAAGGGAACAACATACGGGATTAACTGAATCCTTGAGATAGAGGTTCGACCGATAAAGATCTTCGTAGAATATGTAGGAGCCAATATGGGCATCCAGGTCCCGCTATTGGTTATTGATCGTAGAGGTGTCTCGGTCATGTCTACAACGTTTGGTGACGATTAGTATACTTGAGCTATTTTGTTTGTGACCGAAGGTTGTTCGGAGTCCCGGATAAGATCCCGGACATGACGAGGATCTCCGGAAGAGTCCGGGGGTAAAGATTGATATATGTGATAATAGTGTTTTGATCTCCGGAAGGGTTCCGGAATTCACCGGAAGGGGTTCCAGATGTTTACCGAAGTGTTCGGGTGCATCAACACTTTATATGAGCCAAAGGGGTAAAGCCCACGAGGTATTGGAAAGTGCAAAAGGAAGTTTTGATGCTGCCTTAAGCGGTACTACCGCTGGTAAGGCAGTACTGCCGCGTAAGCGGTACTACCGCTTGTGTGAAGCGGTACTACCGCTCAAGCGGTACTACCGCTCGTGAGCGGTACTACCGCTTGTACGCGGTACTGCTGGAATCCGAGTGAGACTCTTTTCGTGCGGGCCAAACCGACCTTGTGCGTGCAAAACCGACCTTGTGGAGGCTTTCTCACCAAGTTTAGACCCCAGGGCTCAACATATAAATAGAGGGGCAGGGCTAGCACACGGGACACATAGAGATTTCCCAAGCCGTGTGCCGGCAACCCTAACCCTCTAGTTCCTCCCGTCATAATCTCCGTAGTGCTTGGCGAAGCCCTGCAGAGATTGTTCCTCACCACCATCACCACGCCGTCGTGCTGCCGGAACTCATCTGCTACTTCATCATCGCTCGCTGGATCGAGGAGGTGAAGGCGTCATCAAACCGTATGTGTGTTGAACACGGAGGTGCCGTCCGTTCGGCACTAGTTCGTGATCGGATCGAGGGACGACTTGCGATTTGGATCGCGGAGACGTTCGACTACATCAACCGCGTTTCTTAACGCTTCCGCTTAGCGATCTACAAGGGCATGTAGATTCACTCTCCCTCTCGTAGATGCTCATCACCATGGATAGATCTTGTGTGTACGTAGGAAATTTTTTGTTTCCCATGCGACGTTCCCCAACAGTGGCATCAGAGCTAGGTCTATGCGTAGATGAGATCTCGAGTAGAACACAAAAGGAGTTTGTGGGCGTTGATATTCAGATTGCTTCCTCCCTTGGTCTTTTCTTGTTTCGGTGGTATTGTGGGATGAAGCGGCTCGGACCAACATTACTCGTACGCTTACGAGAGACCGGTTCCTTCAACTGACATGTAACTTCGTTGCATAAAGATGGCTAGCGGGTGTCTGTTTCTCCCACTTTAGTCGGATCGGATTTGACAAAGGCGGTACTTGAGAAGGTTGAAAAGCAATTTTTATATCACCGTTGTGGTTTTTGCGTAGGTAAGAATCGTTCTTGCTAGATACCCGTAGCAGCCACGTAAAACTTGCAACAACAATTAGAGGACGTCTAACTTGTTTTTGCAGGGTATGTTGTGATGTGATATGGCCAATTACATGATGAGATATATGTGATGTATGAGATGATCATGTATTGTATAGAATATCACGACTTTCATGTCGATGAGTACGGCAACTGGCAGGAGCCATAGAGTTGTCTTTAATTATTTTTGCCGTTTTTGCTTTACTTTATCGCTATGAGTTAGCTATAGTCGTGGAAGCAACAGTCGGCGCGACAACCTCATGGCGACACATTGATGGCGATCAAGATGATGGAGATCATGGTGTCATGCCGGTGACGATGGAGATCATGCCGGTGCTTTGGAGATGGAGATCAAAAGCACAAGTTCATGGCCATATCATGTCACTTATGATTTGCATGTGATATTAATCCTTTTATGCATCTTGTTTTGCTTAGGACAACGGTAGCATTATAAGGTGATCCCTCACTTAAATTTCAAGATAAAATTGTGTTCTCCCCGAGTGTGCACCGTTGCGAAAGTTCGTCGTTTCGAGACACCACGTGATGATCGGGTGTGATAGACTCTACGTTCACATACAACGGGTGCAAGCCAGTGTTGCACATGCGGAACACTCGGGTTAAACTTGACGAGCCTAGCATGTACAGACATGGCCTCGGAACACAAGAGACCGAAAGGTCGAACATGAGTCATATAGTAGATATGATCAACATGAAGATGTTCACCATTGAAACCACCTCAACTCACGTGATGATCGGACTTGAGTTGGTGGATTTGGATCATGTGACACTCGAATGACCGGAGGGATGTCAATTTGAGTGGGAGTTTTTTAAGTAATATGATTAACTAAACTCATTATCTTGAACAATAGTCTAAGTTGTCTTTGCAATATTTATGTTGTAGATCATGGCTCGCGCAGTAGCACCCCTGAATTTTAATGCGTTCCTAGAGAAAGCTAAGTTGAAAGATGATGGAAGTAACTTTGTGGACTGGGCCCGTAATCTAAGGATTATCCTTACGGCTTCCCAGAAGGCTTATGTCCTTGATGCACCGCTTGGTGATCCACCCGCTCCAGTTGAGTCTCTAGACGTTGTGAGCGCCTGGCAGGCTCGCTCTGATGATTACTCAATAGTTCAATGTGCAATCTTGTATGGCTTAGAACCAGGACTTCAAAGACGTTTTGAACGTCATGGAGCATATGAGATGTTCCAGGAGTTGAGGTTTATCTTTCAGAAGAATGCCCGGATCGAGAGGTATGAGACCTCCGATAAGTTCTATGCTTGCAAGATGGAGGAGAACGGATCTGTTAGTGATCACATACTCAGAATGTCTGGGTACTCCACCTGTCTGGCTGAATTGGGGATGCCCCTTCCGCTAGAGGCTATCACTGACAGAGTTCTTCAATCATTGCCACCTAGCTACAAGAGCTTCGTGTTGAACTATAACATGCACGGGATGAACAAGTCAGTCGCCGAGCTATTTGTGATGCTGAAAGCCGCTGAGTCTGAAATTCAGAAGGAGCATCAAGTGTTGATGGTCAATAAAACCACTAGTTTCAAGAAAAATGGCAAGGGTAAGAAGGGTAACTCCAAGAAGAGTGGCAAAGCAGTTGCTCCTCCCATGAAGAAACCCAAGGCTGGATCCAAACCAGAAACTGTGTGCTTTTATTGCAAGGGAACTGGACACTGGAAGCGGAACTGCCCCAAGTATTTGGCTGACAAGAAGGCGGCCAACAACAAACAAGGTATATATGATATACATGTTATTGATGTGTACCATACCAACTCTCGTTGTAGTGCCTGGGTATTTGATACCGGTGCGGTTGCTCATATTTGCAACTCAAAACAGGAACTGCGGAATAGACGGAGGCTGGCAAAGGACGAAGTGACGATGCGCGTGGGAAATGGTTCCAAGGTTGATGTGATCGCCGTCGGCACGCTCGCTCTTCGATTACCATCGGGATTAGTGATGAACCTGAATAAATGTTATTTGGTGCCTGCGTTAAGCATGGACATTATATCTGGATCTTGTTTATTGCGAGACGGTTACTCATTTAAATCAGAGAATAATGGTTGTTCTATTTATATGAGTAATATCTTTTATGGTCATGCACCCGATGTGAGGGGTTTATTCTTATTGAATCTCGATAGTAGTGATACACATGTTCATAACATTGATGCCAAAAGATATAGAATTGATAATGATAATACCACTTTCTTGTGGCACTGCCGTTTAGGTCATATTGGCGTAAAACGCATGAGGAAGCTCCATGCTGATGGACTTTTGGAGTCACTTGATTTTGAATCACTTGACACATGTGAGCCATGCCTCATGGGCAAGATGACTAAAACGCCGTTCTCTGGAACAATGGAACGGGCAAGTGACTTGTTGGAAATCATACATACTGATGTGTGCGGTCCGATGAGCATTGAGGCGCGCGGTGGTTATTGTTACTTTCTCACCTTCACTGATGACTTAAGTAGATATGGGTATATTTACTTAATGAAACACAAGTCTGAAACATTTGAAAAGTTCAAACAATTTCAGAGTGAAGTTGAGAATCATCGTAACAAGAAGATTAAATTCCTATGATCTGATCGAGGAGGAGAATATCTGAATTATGAGTTTGGCAGTCACTTAAGACAATGTGGAATTGTTTCACAACTGACACCGCCTGGAACACCACAGCGTAATGGTGTGTCCGAACGTCGTAATCGAACCTTATTGGATATGGTGCGATCAATGATGTCTCTTGCCGATTTGCCACTATCGTTTTGGGGTTATGCATTAGAGACAGCTACATTCACTTTAAATAGGGCACCATCGAAATCCGTTGAGACGACGCCATATGAACTTTGGTTTGGCAAGAAGCCAAAGCTGTCGTTTCTTAAAGTTTGGGGATGTGATGCTTATGTCAAAAAGCTTCAGCCTGAAAAGCTGGAACCCAAAGCGGAGAAATGTGTCTTCATAGGATACCCAAAAGAGACAGTTGGGTATACCTTCTACCTCAGATCCGAAGGCAAAGTGTTTGTCGCTAAAAACGGAACGTTTCTTGAGAAAGAGTTTCTCTCGAAAGAATTGAGTGGGAGGAAGATAGAACTTGATGAGGTTGTTGAACCTTTACTTCAACCTGAGAGTAGCGCAGCGCAGAAAGATGTTTCTGTAGAGCCTACATCAGCTGAAGAGGAAGTTGATGATGATCATAAAGCTTCGGATCAAGTTGCTATCGAACCTCGTAGGTCGACAAGGACGCGTACTGCTCCTGAGTGGTACGGCAACCCTGTCTTAGAGGTCATGTTGTTGGACAACGATGAACCTACGAGCTATGGAGAAGCGATGATGGGCCCGGATTCCGAGAAGTGGTTAGAGGCCATGAAATCCGAGATGGGATCCATGTATGAAAACAAAGTGTGGACTTTGGAAGTATTACCTGAAGGGCGTAAGGCCATTCAGAACAAATGGATCTTTAAGAGGAAGACGGACGCGGACGGTAATGTCACCGTCTATAAAGCTCGACTTGTGGTAAAGGGTTTTTCACAAGTTCAAGGAGTTGACTACGATGAGACCTTCTCACCCGTAGAGATGCTTAAGTCCGTCAGAATCATGTTAGCAATAGCTGCCTTTTTCGATTATGAAATTTGGCAGATGGAGGTCAAAACAGCGTTCCTTAACGGTTTCCTTAAGGAAGAGTTGTATATGATGCAACCAGAAGGTTTTGTCGATCCAGAGAATGCTGACAAAGTTTGCAAACTCCAGCGATCCATTTATGGACTGGTGCAAGCATCTCGGAGTTGGAATCTTCGCTTTGATGAGGTGATCAAAGCGTTCGAGTTTATACAAGTTTACGGAGAAGCTTGTATTTACAAGAAAGTGAGTGGGAGCTCTATAGAGTTTGTAATATTATATGTGGATGACATATTACTGATTGGAAACAATATAGAAATGTTGGAAAGCGTGAAGGAATATTTGAACAAGAGTTTTTCAATGAAGGACCTAGGAGAAGCTGCTTTCATATTAGGCATCAAGATCTATAGAGATAGATCGAGACGCTTAATAGGACTTTCACAAAGCACATACCTTGACAAAGTTTTGAAGAAGTTCAAAATGGATCAGTCCAAGAAGGGGTTCTTGCCTGTATTGCAAGGTGTGAAGTTGAGTAAGACTCAATGCCCAGTGACTGCAGAAGATAGAGAAAAGATGAGTGTCATCCCCTATGCTTCAGCCATAGGCTCTATCATGTATGCAATGCTGTGCACAAGACCCGATGTCAGCCTTGCCATAAGTATGGTCGGAAGGTTTCAAAGTGATCCAGGAATGGAACACTGGACGGCGGTCAAGAATATCCTGAAGTACCTGAAAAGGACTAAGGACATGTTTCTCGTTTATGGAGGTGATCAAGAGCTCGTCGTAAAGGGTTACGTCGATGCAAGCTTTGACACTGATCCGGATGACTCTAAGTCGCAAACCGGATACGTATTTATTCTTAATGGGGGTGCGGTTAGCTGGTGCAGTTCCAAGCAAAGCGTGGTAGCTGATTCTACATGCGAAGCGGAGTACATCGCTGCCTCGGAGGCGGCAAAGGAAGGTGTCTGGATGAAGGAGTTCATGACAGATCTTGGAGTAGTGCCTAGTGCGCTTAACCCAATGACTCTGTTTTGTGATAATACTGGTGCCATTGCTCTAGCCAAGGAACCAAGATTTCACAAGAGGACCAGACACATAAAGCGACGTTTCAATTCCATCCGCGATTACATCAAGGAGGACGACATAAATATTTGAAAAGTACACATGGATCTGAATGTTGCAGATCCGATGACTAAACCTCTTCCAAGGGCTAAACATGAACAACACCAGAACTGCATGGGTGTTCGATTCATTACAATGTAAATCACATAGTGATGTGAACTAGATTATTGACTCTAGTGCAAGTGGGAGACTGTTGGAAATATGCCCTAGAGGCAATAATAAATTAGTTATTATTATATTTCCTTGTTCATGATAATCGTTTATTATCCATGCTATAATTGTATTGATTGGAAACTCAAATACATGTGTGGGTACATAGACAACACTGTGTCCCTAGTAAGCCTCTAGTTAACTAGCTCGTTGATCAAAAGATGGTGAAGGTTTCCTAGCCATGGACATGAGATGTCATTTGATAACGGGATCACATCATTAGGAGAATGATGTGATGGACAAGACCCAAACTATAAACGTAGCATATGATCGTGTCAGTTTATTGCTATTGTTTTCTGCATGTCAAGTATCTGTTCCTATGACCATGAGATCATGCAACTCCCTGACATCGGAGGAGTACCTTGTGTGTATCAAACGTCGCAACGTAACTGGGTGACTATAAAGATGCTCTACAGGTATCTCCGAGGATGTCTGTTGGGTTGGCATGGATCAAGACTGGGATTTGTTACTCCGTGTGACGGAGAGGTATCTCAGGGCCCACTCGGTAATACCACATCACAATGAGCCTTGCAAGCAATGTGACTAATGTGTTAGCCACGAGATCTTGTATTACGGAACGAGTAAAGAGACTTGCCAGTAACGAGATTGAACTAGGTATAGAGATACCGACGATCGAATCTCGGGCAAGTAACATACCGAAGAACAAAGGGAACAGCATACGGGATTAACTGAATCCTTGACATAGAGGTTCGACCGATAAAGATCTTCGTAGAATATGTAGGAGCCAATATGGGCATCCAGGTCCCGCTATTGGTTATTGATCGTAGAGGTGTCTCGGTCATGTCTACATAGTTCTCGAACCCGCGGGGTCTACACACTTAACGTTTGGTGACGATTAGTATAGTTGAGTTATTTTGTTGGTGACCGAAGGTTGTTCGGAGTCCCGGATAAGATCCCGGACATGACGAGAATCTCCAGAAGAGTCCGGGGGTAAAGATTGATATATGTGATAATAGTGTTTTGATCTCCGGAAGGGTTCCGGAATTCACCGGAAGGGGTTCCAGATGTTTACCGAAGTGTTCGGGTGCAGCAACACTTTATATGAGCCAAAGGGGTAAAGCCCACGAGGTATTGGAAAGTGCAAAAGGAAGTTTTGCTGCTGCCTTAAGCGGTACTACCGCTGGTAAGGCAGTACTGCCGCGTAAGCGGTACTACCGCTTGTGTGAAGCGGTACTACCGCTCGTGAGCGGTACTACCGCTTGTACGCGGTACTGCTAGAATCCGAGTGAGACTCTTTCCGTGCGGGCCAAACCGACCTTGTGCGGGCAAAACCAACCTTGTGGAGGCTTTCTCTCCAAGTTTAGACCCCAGGGCTCAACATATAAATAGAGGGGCAGGGCTAGCACACGGGACACATAGAGATTTCCCAATCCGTGTGCCGGCAACCCTAACCCTCTAGTTCCTCCCGTCATAATCTCCGTAGTGCTTGGCGAAGCCCTGCAGAGATTGTTCCTCACCACCATCACCACGCCGTCGTGCTGCCGGAACTCATCTGCTACTTCATCATTGCTCGCTGGATCGAGGAGGTGAAGGCGTCATCAAACCGTACGTGTGTTGAACGCGGAGGTGCCGTCCGTTCGGCACTAGTTCGTGATCGGATCGAGGGACGACTTGCGATTTGGATCACGGAGACGTTCGACTACATCAACCGCGTTTCTTAACGCTTCCGCTTAGCGATCTACAAGGGTATGTAGATTCACTCTCCCTCTCGTAGATGCTCATCACCATGGATAGATCTTGTGTGTGCGTAGGAAATTTTTTGTTTCCCATGCGACGTTCCCCAACACTCGTTATGGTAGACAAATTCACCAAGTGGATCGAAGCAAAGCCGGTCACCTCGACCGAGGCCGTCTAGGTCATCGGATTCATTTCGGGGGTAGTCCATCGTTACGATGTCCCCCACAGTCTGATCACAGACAATGGAACCAACTTCACGGCCAAAGAGGTCAAGGCATGGTGTAAGAAACTGGGCATTAAGCTCGACTACGCGTCCGTCTATCACCCGCAGTCTAATGGGCAGGTGGAGCGAGCCAATGGACTTATCCTTAGTGGAATTAAGCCACGGCTAGTTCGCTCCCTTAAAAAAGCCGATTGCAAATGGATCAAGGAACTTGATTCCGTATTATGGGGCTTGCGTACAACACCAAACAGGTCCACAGGGTATACCCCGTTTTTATGGTGTATGGCGCCGAAGCGGTCCTCCCCTGCGATATCATACACGACGCACCTCGGGTGCGCATGTACGAGGAGCAGGAGGCCGAACTCGATCGGTAAGATGCACTAGACGCTCTCGAAGAAGAGCGCAACGTCGTGCGGGCTAGATCAGCTATTTATCAGCAGCAGGCACGGCGCTACCACAGTAGAGAGGTTCGTACCAAAGAATTCAATGTCGGGGATCTCGTAATGAGACTACACCCCGAAAAACAAAAACACAAGCTCTCCCCTAGATGGGACGGACCGTTCATCATTGACCAAGTACTCATCGGAGGGGCTTATCGAATCCGAGATCCAGAGGACGGCCGATTAGAGCCCCACCCGTGGAATGCGGCGCTACTCCGACGTTTCTATGCATGAAACCAAGCATACGGTCTGTGTAAATAACTTGTGCATTTTCTTTCAACTTAATCTTTTTTCTTATTTTTTATCTCCTCACCTCGGAAAGTTACTCTATGACCCCGAGGACAATCTAGCATGTTCTTTTCAAAACAAGAGCTATTCCGCCTCTTATATACTATTGTCTTTCGAGCCACTATATGCATCGATTCGCTTTAAGATTTGGCCAAGCTGGGTTGCCCGGCACCTGTGCTTGCCCCTTACGTTCCCAATATTTCGGCTAGGGGGCAAAGGGAGCACCGATGTGCTTGTTACTCCCGGGTCAACCGATGTAGTACCTCAGATGGACAAAGCCGAAAGCTAGCGTTCTTACAATGCGGATTGGTCGGCTATGACATAGGAATAACGTGGCAAGGGTCTTTTCAAACCCCGACCAGGGGCTTTACCCCCGAGGTCATCCGTCTTCAGACGAGCGTGTTCGACACAATAACCCGAGGAAAGGAACTGTTGGAAGAACTATTTTCCTCGAAAGATGTTTCTTACGTTAAATAGTAATATAACATAACCTTCCGTTACCCTCTTGTCTTTCGAGCCGCACAGCCCGATTGCCTGGTCACCTGAAGCATCTGGTCCGATGACCTCGGCCAGTAGTATGGGACACTCCTCGGAGTTTATCCGAGGAGGCGGAAGCCGAAGGCTGGCTGACAGAGTTTGGATAAATGGACGGAAAAAATTGACATAGAATACCTTGGTACATAAAGTCATACAACAATTTTCACGCGCGGTCTAGCCCGTCTATTAGGGTGTCTAACGCGCAATCCTTTTGCGAGAGGCATGCCGCAGGCATTACACTATCATATGCCTGGCTGGTAGGGATTTCCTCCCCATCAGGCCCCATGGGTCCCACCTCTGCTAATTCCGTCGTCTTCAGACCGGTGTAGTGGGTCTTCACCATGGCCCAAGCCTCCCTCACACCTTCTCGACAAGCTGATACTTTCCACGCCTGGATCCGGCGCCGAGCTCTCTTAAGATGTTCGGCTAGCCCAGCCATGTCCTCGGGGACCGGCACCACCTTGGGCCATAAAGCCTGGTGTACATCCTTCATCGCTTTCCGAGCGCTTTCATGCACCTCGGATAGATGAATGCTCATGTCTTCGGACATGGGACCCTGAGACTCCGGAGCAAGGCCGGTCAAGAAGCTATCAAAAACAACATTTCGCATGACAAATCTCCTCGGACAAACTACATGACAAATGTCTGTCGCGATTTATAACTTACCATACATCATGTTGTCCGTTCGCCGATTCTTTGCTTCTGCAGCAGCCAAGCGAGCTTTTAAGCTCTCAATTTCCTGGGCCTGCCGGGCGTTTTCATCCCTAAGTGCATTCACGTTGCCCTCTCCCTGAGTGACCACATGTTGATTTGCTTGGTGTTGCGATTCAGCATACGCCAGATTGTCGCGGGCCTGCTTCAGATCTCTTTCATGATGGCCCAGGGCTTCCGCTGCTACAAATGATTCTGGCGTCAGCTCTATTTTTTGGACATTACCCACTTCAAGAAATAAGCACTTACCGTGCGCCTCTCGGGTGACTTTCTTCACATGCTCAACCTCGGACAAAGCCGCGTCAAGCTGCATCTTTGTTTGATCCAACGCCGAGGTCAATTGCTCGTTCTTCAAGCGAGCTTCCTGGTATGACATAGATTGCGGGTTAGCATTCAAGTCTTGATTCGACCCCAGGGGCTCGTACCAAGCCTTAGGGGCTACTACCACACTTGGTAGTCATATTTGTCTTTAAAACCTTACCCACAGCCCTCGCGACAGGACATCCAGCGACTCATCAAAGGCACCTCGGGTCGCCCCGAGGTATGCGTCCACCGCGCTGAGAGCATTAAGCTCCCTGTACGAAAAGGCCGGATTGTTCAAGGAAGCCTTTCCCTGGCGATAATTCGCGACGCATTGGATTTCGGACGGAGTGGCCGATGTCGCCGAGTCCTCGGGCTGGGCAGCTCCGGGGTCAACCCTTGCAGGATTTCGGACCTCTGCTTCCTTGGGCGGGGCCGTGCCTTCCTCGGCCTCCACATGTACAGTGGAGGGTGGAGGTTGTCTGCAAATAATCAGGAATGTTAGAATCCGAAGTGTCTTTGCTGCAACATAGACTGAAGTATTACCCGGTGATGGAGGGGGCACTTTCGCCTGCCCCCGTGACCTCAGCTTGAACTTCTCGCGTCGCAGCCGGGGTCCTTCCTAGTGAAGCCGTCTCTCTGCGTAGGCGTTGGGAGCGCCACCCCTTTGGAGGAGAAGTCAGATGGCTGGTGGCTGGAGGACGAGGGGCTCTGTTTCGTTTAGAGGAAGGGAGTGTTACCGATGAGGCTGGCCTCATCCCCGGCGTGTCTGGGATGACTGCTACTTTTGAGCCGTCGAGGCTCTCCAAGAAAAATTTCCTCCCTTTGTAGATCAGGTCCAGGTCTTCATCCTCGTTATAGAGAGGGTCCTTTGCGCGGCAGTGCAGTTCTGGCTCAGGGGCTGGACTACTCACGCCTTCAAGCCAACGCCTCCACCGTTGTTCAAAGGCCGAGGTGTTGCGGGTTAACTCTCGGGATCCCGAGGTAAACGCGAGAGTTCGGAAGAAAAAACTTACTATGTCGGCCGGGTTGTAGTACGACAGCCCGTCTTGGAACTGACGCTTAGCGAACTCCTCCGCGGACCCTTGGTACATGCTGGCTAGTACAGCTCCAAGGGTCATTTGGTCCATAAAGGCTCCCTTGATGGATCGGGAAGCATCGTTGGACCCATTGTACTCGCACAATAAGTGCAGGCGCTGCTGGAGGGGTTGGACTCTTCGGTCAAGGGCCACCGCCATCACGTCGATGATGGTAAGGCCAGCGCTCGATAGTAGCTTCACTTTGGCCGCTAGACTGGTCACGGTTTCATCTTCCTCTTGTGCCAAACTCCGCGGCCTCTAGCTGTAGCGTTTCCTCGGTGGATCCAATGAGAAGGGCGGGAGGCCTGGCCGGACTGGCTCATACAACGGGACGTCATTGATATAAAACCACTCGGATGGCCAGTACTCGGCGTCCTCCCGAGGTGTTCCCGCGGGATAACCGGTCTTGTCAACTCGGCAGACTTTGGCTCCTCCAACCTCGAACAGCTTATCGGTCAAGGAGTGGGGCACGACGCAGAAGTACTTTCGCCATAATCTGAAGTGCGCCTGACGACCGAGATGTAGCTCGCAGAGCGCGACGAACCCCGCAATGTGTAATATTGAATTCGGGGAGAGATGGTGCAGATGCAACCCATAAAACTCCAGCAGGCCGCGGAGGAAAGGGTGGATTGGAAGCCCCAAACCGCGGAGGAGGAAAGGCACGAAGCATACCTGCTCGTCTCCTCACGGCGAAGGGAAATTCTCGGCGTGGGCTTGACCGTCGAGGGACGTTAATCCAGGACGGCTTGGGGCCAGATCCGCGTCTGGTAAATATCCTTGCGTCGCCAAGCGCTCTAGTTGAAGGCGCGCGACGGAACAGCTCCCCCAGTCCCCTCTGTCAGGACCATGAGGGCGCCTAGACGACCCTTCACCACTCGCCATTGCTCGGGCTCTAGAGCTTGGGTGGGGAAAGAGGGGGGATTTTTTCTATGGTTGCGGTTGATGCGTATGGCCGCTAGCAGAAGGCTGTGTGTGTGTTAAGTAAGGGCAGAAAGGGCTGACGCTTCGACATTTTTCCCATAAAGGGGCCCGACACCCTAAGCAGCATGATTTTCAAAGTCTGACATTGGGCCCCCGACGAACTCTAAGGGTTGGCCGAGGTCTTTAAATCTAGTCGGAGAATAAAAGCACGGGAACTTGTCCATCGAGCCAAGACTCCGGAAAGTGAAGGGCGTCGACTTCGGCATCGAAGACCAGTTCAGGGGCTACTGACGGTGTCCTGGATTAGGGGGTGCTAACCTAGCTGGCCCGTCTCCTCGGTTGGGCCGATATGCCTCTGTGCGTGATCAAGATGGACTCCGGAGACCACACACGGGATACGTGATCGAAGCTGTCTCTACCGAAGACTTGTAGTATACTCCAAGATTTTTCCAGCCGCCTTACTCCTAGATACCGACCTTGTAAACGTAGATACCCTCCCTGGCGTGTATATAAGCCATAGGGTTTTGCCCGTGGAAGGGGGAACAACGCAATATCGCTCACCTAGCCCTAGAAGTTAGACACATATTATGATCTCGAGGTAGATCAACTCTGTATTTGATACATCTCCATCAATATAAATAGAAGCAGGACGTAGGGTTTTACCTCCATCGAGAGGGCCCGAACCTGGGTAAACATCGTCTCCTTCGTCTCTGTTACCACCGATCCAAGATCCACAGCTCGGGACCCCCTACCTCGAGGTCTTCCGGTTTTTACACTGACACCTACCAACCTCCCCCCTAGGGGCATGCGTAGTAGTACTTTGCTTCGAGTGCTAATAGACTTTCACAATAAGTATGTGAGTTCTTTATGACTAATGTGAGTCCATGGATTATACGCACTCTCACCCTTCCGCAGTTTGCTAGCCTCTTCGGTACCGTGCATTGCCCTTTCTCACCTCGAGAGTTGGTGCAAACTTCGCCGGTGCATCCAAACCCCGTGATATGATACGCTCTATCACACATAAACCTCCTTATATCTTCCTCAAAACAGACACCATACCTACCTATTATGGCATTTCCATAGCCATTCCGAGATATATTGCCATGCAATTTCCATCATCGTCATATACATGACTTGAGCATTCATTGTCATATTGCTTTGCATGATCGTAAAATAGCTAGCATGGTATTTCCATGGCTTGTCCATTTTTTGGATATCTTTGCTACGCTAGATCATTGCACATCCTGGTACACTGCCAGAGGCATTCATATCGAGTCATCTTGTATAGTTTTTATCGAGTTGTAAGTAAATAAAAGTGTGATGATCATCATTATTAGAGCATTCTCCCAGTGAGGAAAGAATGGTGGAGACTAATGAGTCCTCGAAAAAGTGGGGATGAGGTCCATGAGACTGTTCTAAAAAAAAGGGGGCCAAAAAGAGCCCATAAAAAAAGAAAAAAAAAGAAAAATGAGAGAAAAAGAGAGAAGGGGCAATGTTACTATCCTTTTCCACACTTGTGCTTCAGAGTAGCACCATGTTTTTCATATAGAGAGTCTCCTGAGTTGTCACTTTCATATACTAGTGGGAATTTTTTATTATAGAACTTGGCTTGTATATTCTGATGATGGGCTTTCTCAAATGCCCGAGGTCTTCATGAGCAAGCAAGTTGAATGCACACTCACTTAGTTTTCAGTTTGAGCTTTCATACACTTATAGCTCTTAGTGCATCTGTTGCATGGCAATCCCTACACCTCGCATTGACATCAATTGATGGGCATCTCCATAGCCCGTTGATTAGCCGCATCGATGTGAGACTTTCTCCCTTTTTGACTTCTCCTTATTAATCTCTATCATCATTCTATTCCACCCATGGTGCTATATCCATGGCTTGCGCTCATGTATTGCGTGGGGGTTGAAAAAGTTGAAGCGCGTTAAAAAGTATGAAGCAATTGCTCGGCTTCTCATCGGGGTAGTGCATGATAAATACTTTATGTTAAGAAGATGGAGCATGACAGGATTATATGATTTTGTAGGGATAACTTTCTTTAGCATTTTTATTTTGAAAGACATGATTGTTTGTTGGTATGCCTGAGTATTGATGTCTTTATATCAAATTATAGACTATTGCCTTGAATCACTCGTATCTTAATATTCATGCCATGATTAGATTATATGATCAAGATTATGCTAGGTAGCATTCCACATCAAAAATTATCTTTTTTATCATTTACCTACTCAAGGACGAGAAGGAATTAAGCTTGGGGATGCTGATACGTCTCTGTTGTATCTATAATTTTTGATTATTTCATGCCAATATCCTACAATTTCCACGTACTTTTGGCAACATTTTATATGATTTCTTGGACTAACATATTGATCCAGTGCCTAGTGCCAGTTCCTGTTTGTTGAATGTTTTTTATTTCGCAGAAAATCCATATCAAATGAAGTCCAAACACGATAAAAATTTATGGAGATTTATTTTGAAATATATGTGATTTTTGGGAAAAAGAATCAATGCGAGGCGATGCCCGAGGAGACGGCAAACCTGGAGGGCACGAGCCCCCCTGGGCGCGCCCAGGGGGCTTGTGGCTTTCCTGTAAGTCGGTTGGGGGTGTCCTTCAGCCACAAGGAGGATAATATCCGGATAAAAATCCTCTCAAAATTTCAGCCCAATCAGAGTTACGGATCTCTAGGAATTTAAGAAACGGTTTTCGGCCAGAAAACAGGAACGCGAAACAGAAGAGAACAGAGAAAGAGATCTCCTGCCCTCCAGGAGCCATGGAGGCCATGGACCAGAGGGGGAACTCTCCTCCCATCTAGGGGGGAGGCCAGGGAAGAAGAAGAAGGAGGGGGGCTCTCTCCCCCTCTCTCCCGGTGGCGCCGGAACGCCGCCGGGGCAATCATCGTGACGGCGATCTACACCAACAACTTCGCCGCCGTCAACACCAACTCTCTCCCCCTCCATGCAGCGGTGTAACACCTCTTCTCCCCACTATAATCTCTACTTAAACATGGTGCTTAATGCTACATATTATTACTAATGATGTGTTGCCATCCTATGATGTTTGAGTAGATTCGTTTTGTCCTATGGGTTGATGGATGATCGTGATTGGTTTGAGTTGTATGTTTTATTTTGGTGCTGTCCTATGGTGCCCTCCGTGTCGCGCAAGCGTGAGGGATTCCCGCTTTAGGGTTTGCAATACGTTCATAATTCTCTTATAGTGGGCGGCTAGAGTGACGGAAGCTTACACCCGAGTAAGGGGGTTATTGCGTATGGGAGTAAAGATGACTTGTTACTTAATGCTATGGTTGGGTTTTACCTTAATGATCTTTGGTAGTTGCGGATGCTTGCTAGAGTTCCAATCATAAGTGCATATGATCCAAGTACAGAAAGTATGTTAGCTCATGCCTCTCTCTCATATAAAATTGCAATAATGATTACCGGTCTAGTTATCGATTGCCTAGGGACAAATCCTTCTCTTGTGTTACAAAAGCTTTCTACTAAACAACTAACTTTTATTATCTTGCAAATTACTCCTAGTTTTATTCTTGCTAAGTACTTCTAGTTTTATTCTTGCAAACTTATCCTATTACACCTACAAGTAGTTTCATTCTTGTTCTAGGTAAAGCGAACGTTAAGTGTGCGTAGAGTTGTATCGGTGATCGATAGAACTTGAAGGGAATATTGATTCTACCTTTAGCTCCTCGTTGGGTTCAACACTCTTATTTATCAAGAAAGTCTACAACTGATCCTCTATACTTGTGGATTATCACCCGCTGGACGTCGTCGCAAGCGCTCCGGGCGCTCACGCCTCCAGCGCTAGATCAAGCACGCGGTGGCCGTTCAGGTCGCGGCGGAGCACGTAGCGGCTCTTGATCCTGACGAGCCCACCCTCGACCTCTTCGCTGAGCTCCATGAGGACTCTGTCAGCGAGTCCGAGTGCGAGAGCGTAGAGTCCACCGCCGAGGTTCTCATGGCCGGCACAGAGCCGCGCGGCCCTCCGTGTTATTCCGGCCCCCGTGACGGGCACGTGGGCACTTCACGCGGGAATGACAACGACAACCATGGGAACGATCGTTCACCTCACCACAATCCTTATATCCCGCAAGCTCTCACTCAGGAGCAGAGCGACGAGCTCCGGCAGATAAACGAGCAAGCTTTGCACACTCCCGTCACCGGGACGACTCCTGAGGCCCTGGCCATGGAGTCGGCGCGTTTGGCCACTCTGGCCGAACGAGACCGCCTAGAGCGTCTGCAGAGGGAGTTGGATGATCGCACTCGCCAACAACCCAGTTCCAGTCGGCACAAGCGCCGGCTGTTCCCGAGTGATCAGCCTCAGAAGTACCAGGTGCTGAACACTCCTCTACAGAACCAGGCAGCGGCTACCAGGATCGCTGATTCCATCCAGCCCTTCGATTCCGTAGCTCGAGAAGGGATCTGTCAGATCCAAGCACTCCTGAAGACGGCCCTGTCGCAGAACGCGGCAGTGTCACAGTCCCGTGATAGCATCCACTACGCATCAGTGCGTGCCGAGACTGTCCAGTCGGCTCATAGCCCTCTTGGCTCATGAAGACGCCGGGCTTCACCTCCCTCCAGGGACCACCACGGGGAGCGGAGGCGCGACCGAGTCGTTTCGCCCCGGTGATATGACGATTACGATTGGACCCGGATGCCCCCTCCGCGGGACGTCCCATACGGGCGCCAGCCCTATGGTGACAGGCGCTCTCCCGGGAACGATCGCAGGCCGAGCCCTTCTTACCGTCCGGGTAACCTCCGGGACCCCCAGTTTAACGCGAGATCTGTCCTCGCTCAGAACTTGGTCGATAGAGGGCGGGCCCTGAGAGAAGGTCTAGACACTGATGTTCCGAGTGGTTCCGCACCATCCGGACCTGAGTGTTTCAGTCGGTATATTCGTGCAGCAGATATCCTGCACAACTTTAGATTGGCGGCAGGCATCAGCAAGTTCACTGGTGAGTCGAAGCCGGAGATTTGGTTAGAGGACTATCGAGTGGCCATCCAGATCGGCGGCGGTAATGACAGTGTGGCTATGAAACATCTGCCATTGATGCTCGAGGGGTCAGCCAGGGCGTGGCTCAACCAGTTAACATCCGGCAGCATATACTGTTGGGATGATCTGGCCCGAGTCTTCATCAAGACTTTCGAGGGCACACACAAGCGTCCGGGTGGATTGTCAGAGCTACAACATTGCGTCCAGAAGCAGAATGAAACTCTCCGAGAGTACATCCAGCGATGGACCACCCTTCATAACACGGTGGAAAACGTCACTGAGCACCAGGCGATCTGTGCCTTCAAGGCCGGCGTCAGGTATCGTGAGTTGGCCCTGAAGTTCGGCTGCACTGAGATCCCGACTCTCGGTCGGGCGATGGAAATTGCCAATCGGTGCGCTAATGGCAAAGAGGAAGATCGACTGAGGAGCGACAAGGGCCGAGCCGGAGATGCGAATCAGTCGGACAGCAACAAGAACAAGAAGCAGAAGCGCAAAGCTGAGGCAGCCAACAATGCGGAGGCTGCAGCTCTGGCCGGCCAAAGCAAAGGCAAGGGACCGCCGAAGCAGAAGAAGGATTGGGCTGGCAAGAAGAAGGCCACCCCAAAAAATGACATCCTTGATCAGCCCTGTCAAATTCACACAAAGAAAGATGAAGAGGGCAACTTGATTCTGCCGAAGCATACCACTCGGGAATGTTGGCTGCTCAAGCAAGAGATATGGCAAGACCCCTCTGAGGGGAAGGATGAGGATGAGGATGACGATGGGGATAAAGGCACCTCCGGGTACCCCCACGTCGAGAAGGTTCTGATGATTTTTGCTGACGTTGAAAGCAAGAGTTGCCTCAAGGTGATTAACCGAGAGGTCAATATGGCGGTTCCGACTGTCACCAAGCTCCTAGACTGGGCCCAGACCCCTATCACCTTTGACCAGTCGGATCACCCAGCTCACATACCGACCCCCGGGCGGCAGGCACTGGTAGTCGACCCCGCTGTTGGAGGAGTCCAACTGTGCAAAGTCCTCATGGACGGCGGCAGCGGGCTCTAGAGGGGATGGGCATTCCGATGTCCCGACTGAGTAAAAGCAATATGCAGTTCCACGGGGTTATTCCTGGGAAAAAAACGAAGTCACTCGGGCAAATTGCCCTCGACGTCGTATTCGGCGGAGAGAAGAACTTCAGAAAAGAGAGGTTGACCTTTGAGGTGGTGGACTTCAAGAGTGCCTATCATGCCATCCTGGGTAGGCCCGCCTATGCACGATTCATGGCCAGACCATGTTACGTGTATCTTAAGCTTAAGATGCCAGGCCCGAAAGGTGTGATCACCATCACAGGGAATCGGAAGATAGCAGAAGAGTGCCTGCAGAAAGGCTCTCGGATCGCCGACGAGCAGATGGCGTTGGCAGAGTTAGACGAGTACAAGAAGACGGTTGATTCGAGTGATCTGCTCAAGAGCAAGAAGCCGGCTGTGGAATCCGCTTTCCAGTTGGCTGGCGATTCGAAGCAAGTTCACATTCACCTGGAAGACCCGAACGCTGCCCCGACCAACATATCCACGACGCTCGACAGCAAATAGGAAAGTGAGCTCATCTAGTTCCTCCGTGAGAACTGGGACATCTTTGCATGGAAACCCTCTGGCATGCCGGGTGTTCCCAGGGGACTGGCTGAGCATTGTCTCAGAGTTGACCCGAAAGCAAAGCCTGTCAAAGAACATCTCCGACGCTCCACTACGGAGAAGCGCAAGGCGATTGGCAAGGAGATCGCGCGGCTCTTGGCCGCCGAGTTCATCCGTGAAATATACCACTCCGAGTGGCTCGCCAACGCCATGTTAGTTCCCAAGAAAGATAAATCTCTCCGAATGTGTATTGACTTCAAACACATTAATCGGGCCTGCCCGAAGGACCACTTCCCTCTTCCCCGCATAGATCAGATCGTAGACTCTACTGCTGTGTGCGAGCACTTATCGTTTCTGGATGCGTACTCCAGGTACCACCAGATCCGAATGTATGGTCCGGATGAAATAAAGACTGCATTCATCACCCCATTCGGGTGTTTCTGTTATAACACAATGCCCTTCGGATTGAAGAATGCCGGAGCAACTTTCATGCGCATGATCCAGAAATGCTTACAGAAGCAGATCAGTCAGAACGTGGAGGCTTATATGGATGACATCGTGGTCAAGTCAAGGAAGAGTTCCGACCTCCTGACCGACCTCGCCGAAACCTTCGCGAGCTTGCGCTAATACGGCATCAAACTCAATCCGGCCAAATGTACTTTCGGGTTGCCCGCAGGCAAGTTACTCGCCTTCCTTGTTTCCGAACGAGGAATCTATGCTAACCCCGAGAAGATCGGCACCATAATCCGAATGAAGCAACCACAACATCTGCATGATGTTCAGAAACTCACGGGTTGTCTGGCAGCCCTGAGCAGATTCATTTCATGACTCGGTGAGAAGGCCCTGCCACTCTACCGACTCATGAAGAAGTCAGAGAAGTTCGAGTGGACGACAGAAGCGCAGGCCACATTCTAGGAACTCAAAGCCCTGCTTTCCACCCAGCCGGTGCTTGCTGCTCCGGACAGTCGAGAGCCCTTGCTCTTGTACATCGCGGCCACGAGCCAAGTTGTTAGCACCGTGCTCACTGTGGAACATGAGGAACAAGGAAAGGCCTACAAAATCCAACGACCAGTTTATTACATCTCTGAAGTTCTGACCCCTTCCAAGCAAAGATATCCACACTACCAGAAGTTGCTGTACGGGATTTACCTAACTGCGAAGAAGGTGGCTCATTACTTTCAAGAGCACTCGGTCATGGTGATAAGCGATGCTCCCCTGTCGGAGATCCTGAACAACAGAGACGCCACGGGCCGAGTAGCCAAGTGGGCCATCGAACTCCTCCCTTTGGACATCAAGTTTGAGGCCAAGAAAGCTATCAAGTCGTAGGCTCTGGTGGACTTCCAAGCCGAGTGGATCGAACAGGAACAACCAGTCCCGAGTGTCCCCGAACATTGGACTATGTTCTTTGATGGTTCCAAGATGCTGAATGGCTCAGGGGCCGGTGTTGTCCTGGTGTCTCCCAAGGGCGACAGGCTCAGCTACGTACTTCAAATTCACTTTGACTCTTCAAACAAGGAGGCAGAATATGAAGCCCTTTTGCATGGGTTGCGCATGGCAATCTCCCTTGGTATCCGCCAATTGATGGTCTATGGTGACTCGGACCTGGTGGTGAACCAAGTGATGAAAGAATGGGACATCCGGAGCCCAGCTATGACAGGCTACTGCAATGCCGTCCGAAAAGCTGGAGAAGAACTTTGAAGTACTAGAGCTCCATCACATCCCGCGAATCAAAAACCAGGCGGCTGATGACTTGGCCAAGATTGGTTCTACTCGGAAAGCAGTCCCGAAGAATGTGTTCCTAGAGCACTTGCACTCGCCCACAATCAAGGAAGATCCTTTTGTGGAGGAGCCCCCGCAACCAGTCGGGTCGTCGAATCCAACTGAAATTGACATCCCGGTGGTGTTGGATCTGGTCCAAGAGGTGCTCCTCATCACTCCCGAGTGGACTAAGCCGTACCTCGCATATCTGGTCAGGCAGGAACGCCCTGAAGACGAAGAAGAAGCTCGACAGATCGTCCGCCGATAGAAAGCCTTTACCGTCATGGGAGAACAACTCTATAAGAAGAGCGCCACTGGCGTCACTCAGCGTTGCATCACGCCGAAGGAAGGGCAGCAGATCCTGCAGAAGATTCATTCGGGAACTTGTGGTCACCATGCTTCTTCTCGGACCTTGGTCGCCAAAGCGTTCCGGGCAGGTTTCTATTGGCCCAGAGCCAACGAAGCTGCTCGTGATATCGTTGACCAGTGCGTTGGGTGTCAGTTTTATGCAAATCAGTTGCACAAGCCAGCATCCACATTGAAGACAATCCCACTCACGTGGTCGTTCGCAGTCTGGGGACTCAACATGGTCGGGCCACTTCGGACTAGGGCCAGCGGGTTTACACATCTGTTGGTGGTAGTGGATAAGTTCACCAAGTGGATCAAAGCGAAGCCCATAAAGAGGTTAGACTCCTCGACTGCGATCAAGTTCATCAAGGAAATAATCTTCCGGTTTGGAGTCCCTCACAGCATCATCACGGACAATGGGTTGAACTTTGACTCGGACGAGTTTCGCGAGTTCTGCTATTCCCAGGGCACTCGAGTTGACTATGCCTCCGTGGCTCATCCTCAGTCGAATGGACAGGCGGAACGGGCGAATGGATTGATACTTCAAGGACTCAAGCCATGTCTCATGCGCGACCTGAAACACGCAGCGGGAGCCTGGGTCACCGAGCTGCCATCGGTCCTCTGGGGCCTGTGGACGACCCCAAACCGGTCCACAAAGCGCACTCCTTTCTTCCTGGTGTATGGCTCGAAGGCCGTCCTGCCGAGTGATTTGCTCCACAATTCTCCTCAAGTGGATCTATACACGGAGGCAGAGGCTAAAGAAGCACGTCAAGACGGCCTCGACTTGCTAGAGGAGGAGCGCGAGTTGGCTCTTATCAGGACGACTGCATATCAGCAAGACCTGCGACGCTATCATGATAGACACGTCAGGGGACGCGCTTTCCAGGAAGGCGACCTGGTCCTCCGACTGGACCAGCAGAAACCTCACAAGCTAGCACCGCCATGGCAAGGGCCCTTTGCGATATCAAAAGTACTGAACAACGGAGCCTATCGGCTCTACAACTTCGCCAAGAGTGAGGAAGAGCCCCGAGCTTGGAACGCGGATCTGCTCCGCAAATTCTTCACTTAGAATAAATTTCTCCCCATTGTAATAATGTTCCGAATGAAATTAGATGAATAAAAGTCTTACTTTTCCTGTATTTCGTCTAATTTGTATCAATACCATGTTTTCACTCCGGTGACTAACAGCATTCGGAAATTAACAACACGCCCCCAGTGGGTGTATGGACTTAGCCGCGAACCAGATTTCGCCTAAGTTAAAAAATATCCGAGTGCGGACACGCTCCACACTCGGGGGCTTAGCCATGAACCAGATTTTGCCTAAGTTAAAAAATATCTGAGTGCGGACACACTCCACACTCGGGGGCTTAGCCGCGAACCAGATTTCGCCTAAGTTAAAAACTATCCTAGTGCGGACATGCTCCACACTCGGGGGCTTAGCCGCGAACCAGATTTCGCCTAAGTTAAAAACTATCCGAGTGCGTACATGCTCCACACTCGGGGGCTTAGCCGCGAACCAGATTTCCCCTAAGTTAAAAACTATCCGAGTGCGGACATACTCCACACTCGGGGGCTTAGCCGCGAACTAGATTTCGCCTAAGTTAAAAACTATCCGAGTGCGGACATGCTCCACACTCGGGAGCTTAGTCGCGAACCAGATTTCGCCTATGTTAAAAACCATCTGAGTGCGGACATGCTCCACACTCGGGGGCTTAGCCGCGAACCAGATTTCGCCTAAGTTAAAAACTATCCGAGTGCGGACACGCTCCACACTCGGGGGCTTAGCCGCGAACCAGATTTCGCCTAAGTTAAAAACTATCCGAGTGCGGGCACGCTCCACACTCGGGGGCTTAGCTACGAACCAGATTTCGTCTAAGCTGGAAAAAACAACATTGGCAAATGAAACAACGATCCAAACATGCGAGCAAACTTTCGAGTTCTCCCAGCAAAAGCAAAGTACGTGAGCCATGGGCCCGTTAAAGTATTGCGGTTACATTAACCACTTGGCATTCCGAGGCAAATCAGGACTTAAATGTTTTCGATCATTCCGCTGCGGGAGGATTGGCCGGGTCAACGAAGGTGTCCAGGTCGATGCCATCTGCGATCCGGGTGGCGGCTTCGATGACCGTCTCCATGAAGTCCTCAAACTTGAATTTCTTTGTGTTGGCAACCTTCAGAGACTTCAATTTCCCTTCGTCCACGTCCTTGCAATGAACACGGACGAGTGCGAGGGCCACGTCGGCGCCGCAGCGAGCAGCGGACTTCTTCCAGGCTTGCACACGGCTTGGGATATCCTTCAGCCGAGTCATCATGGACTCCACGTCACTCTGAAGTTCTTCGCCGGGGAGCAGTTCTTGATCAATCTTGGACAAGGCAGACCTCAGTCGGATAATGTACCCCACGGCGCTTTCGAGGCGCTCCTCCAGACGGAGAATGGCCATGGCAGCACTGTCCTTGAGAAGCTGTCTTGAGGAATCCAGGTCCTTCTCCAGCTCAAAGTTATAGCAGGATTATGTCGAAGAAAAATGACTTGGGTCAGAGAAGGTGGAAAATTCTAGAACAGACGGATTAAATCCACTCGGCAGTGCAGCTTACCTTCGAGCTTTTTGCCCATCTCCTCACCGAACTCCTGGACGTACTACTCCAGCTTGCCCTTCTTCTCAAGAAGCTTTGCGATCTGGTCGTCCACTGTCTTCTTCTCCCCTTCAAAAACACTCGCCTGGGTGCTGTGCTTCGTCTCCCACTCGGCATTGGTCTTCCCGAGCTCAGAAATCTCATTTCTGTCCGCTTCAGCAGCAGCCTTCAGGGTCTTGACCTCCTCCTCGAGCTTACTAACCGAAGCCAGTTTCTCCTCGGCGGCCTAGGTCTTACTCCTGGCTTCCTTCTGCGCCAGCGCCAACTCCTTGTCCTTGTCCTCCAGGGCCTGCTTCATGGTTTCTAAAGAAATAGAAGTCCTCAGCCTGATTACAAGTTGGGCATTCTCGCCACGGACATCTGTTGAAACGAATTGACTCGGATCAAAAGAAAAACATGACTCGACGAACAATCAAACAACGGGATTTACCTCCAAGGGCGTTCTTCTCCTTCTCGAGGTGGCTGCTCTTGTGCTTCTCCGCGTCCAGATCCACTCGGAGCTGCAACACTTCCTTCTCCAGATCGGCATAGTGAGTCCCCAGCTCGCAGGCCCTCTGTCACAATACAAAGAAACTGTCAGTCGGATGAAGGAACAAGCTTGACCAGTACCAAACCCTGAAGTACCCTCTTACAACTGAGTTGGCAATGAAGAAGATAGAGGACAACAACACGCTGGTCTTCATTGTCGACCTCAAGCCTCCCTCGAAGCTTCCTAGTCTGCCAAGCCTCCCACTCGGCCAGCCGAGTGAGGGGTGACACTCCGAGTGTTATATAAAAAAACTCTAAGACTACCGCCGACTGCTTCCAGTCAACGGCAGTCTCGGGGACTACACCCAGTGGGTGCACTCAGCGTGCCCCCACTGGAGAATGACCCGTGTTGATGAGCTAAAAAAACTATGTGTAAGTTCTATCAGACTCCCACCGATTGCCCGCAATCGATAGCAGTCTCGGGGACTACACCCAGTGGGTGCACTCAGCGTGCTCCCACTGGAGCAGAAACATTTGACAAAGACCTCGGTCGATCCGAGTGGAAACGACAATACATAGTTCTAAGACTCCCGCCGACTGTATCTAGTCAAAGGGAGCCTCGGGGACTACACCCAGTGGGTGCACTCAGTGTGCCCCCACTGGAGAAAAACGAACACCCAGTGGGTGTGCCCCTCGCAAACCCACTAACGGAAGTCCAGCTACAAATTCAAAACAGAAACTTCGAGCAATACTTATAATGGCACTTACTCGGACATTGGTCTGGAGCGCTTCACTCGCGTCATATGCTTCCTTCAGCCGGTCGTACATCAGCTTCGCCTGGATCAAGGCCTCCTTGCTCGCACTCACTTGGTCTTCCCAGATCTTGTGCAGCGTGAAAGCGGTTGCAGGAGCCGAATGGGATACAGATGCTGGCTGAGACGCAGCCGCCGCAGTTACAAGCGCGTAACTGGTCTGAGCTGGAGGACTTTGGCCGGTGGGCTTCTTAACAACCTTGGCGGGAGAAGCGCGGGTCTTCTGGCCGGGCGAAGCCTCTCGTATGATGATGTCGACGCCGGTCGTCATCCCCTTGTCGGCCTCCGGGTTCGGCAGGTCGGCATTGTCGTCTTCGTCTAGATGGATGACTTCGGTCGGGGCTGCATGAACTTTTGGGAGACAACGTCAGGTTGGAACCACCCAGACAAGATTCAAGTTGAATGTCGATCAGCAAGATCATACCCATGGAAGTAGCAGCGTCGGTGGCGTCGCCCTCCGTCTGGCCTTGCTTGGGAGCATTCGGATCCAATGAGGTCATCAAAGTCTCGTTGCTGTGATTTTGGAGATCACTTGGCACATCAGACGAACGAAAATTGCATGGAAAAGAGATTCGGTCTGAGATACTTACGTTGAAGCCAGTGGCACCGTCACCTTGATCCTTGGCACCGCAGCCTTCCGGGGCTTGGAGGAGATTTGCTTCGGCTGCTTGGGCTATTTCTCCGCCGAGTCAGCAGCCTCCGCCGTAGGTGCTTCGCTCCGCGCGAAGAAGCCGAAGCAGTCGGCCTCGAGTCACTCGGTGCTCGGGCGCCCCTTGCTCCGACACTCGGGTCATTCTTCTCCTTGGTGCAGCGTTCCCGAGGAACAGCCTCGGACGGGGAGGACTCGGCCTCCTCGTCCTCCTCGGTGTCGCTCTTGTCTTCGTCGCTTTCCTCCTCCGCCCCGTCGCTGTCGTCCGAGTGCTGGTGCTCCGTGTCGCTTGTCACGTCCACTGGTGACCGGTTGACCGCAGGTACATTGGAGACCATCTGCTGGAAACTCTGAAAGGGAGGAAAACATAAAGTCAAGATCTAGAAACACTGGGAGAAGCTTGTTTGCAATCCGACTGATCTTAAAAGCTTGTTACCTCAACCGGCTGGATGTTCTTCTCGTATGGAGGCACCCTTCTGGCATCGCGCGGGTTGTCTCGGGCCGAGGTGATGGCCTTGATCTTGCCAGCCAGGGCGTCGTTGGTTAGCTCCTCTGGGTGAACTCAGGTGTCATCACCCAGACCTTCGTACATCCACATAGGATGTGCCCTGGCCTGCAGTGGCTGGATCCTCCGAATCAAGAAGGTTTCCAGCAGGTCCATCCCGTTGACCCCGGCGTTTACAGCTCCGACCATGGCGACGGTCAAGATCCCGACATCCACCTTTTCTTCCTTGCTCACTTCCAGGGATGGAGGCGCAGCGACTCTCGCTCCCGAGTACGGAGGGAGTCCAATTGAAGACCCCACACTCGAGATGTCCTTGCAATAGAACCAGGTGTCCTGTCACCCCTTCACTGAGTCGGGAAAACTCATCTTTGGGAAGGCACTCCGCCCCTTGATACGTCTCCAACGTATCTATAATTTATGAAGTATTCATGCCATATTTATAACAATTCTATATGGTTTTGGTATGATTTGATTAGAACTAACCCGGACTGACGCTGTTTTCAGCAGAACTACTGTGGTGTTGTTTTTTGTGTAGAAATGAAAGTTTTTCAAATGAGCTGAAACTTTTTGGAGATTTTTTATTGGACAAATAAAAAATATTGGCACAAAGACCCACTGGAGGGGGCCAACCAGTGCCCACGAGGCACCATAGCGTGCCACCCCCCCCCAGGCGCGCCCTGGTACCTCGTGGGGCCCACGTGGCTCCGTTTCGCGTGATTCCAACGCTGAAAAATCATATATATACAGAAACCCCCGAAAGTTAACCTAGATGAGTTTTTATGCCGCCGCAAGCCTCTGTACCAGAGAGATCCCATCTACAGCCCTTTTCCGGCACCCTGCCGGAGGGGGGAAGGCATCACCGGAGGCCATCTTCATCATCCCGGCGGTCTCCATGACGAGGAGGGAGTAGTTCACCCTCGGGGCTGAGGGTTTGTACCAGTAGCTATGTGTTTGATCTCTCTCTCTCTCTCGTGTTCTTGAGATGGCACGATCTTGATGTATCGCGAGCTTTGTTGATATAGATGAATCATATGGAGTTTTCCCCTCTCTATCTTCTTGCGATGAATTGAGTTTTCCCTTTGAAGTTTTCTTATCGGATTGAGTCTTTAAGGATTTGAGAACACTTGATGTATGTCTTGCATATGGATATCTGTGGTGACAATGGGATATTCACTTGAGTCACTTGATGTATGTTTTGGTGATCAACTTGCGGGTTCCGTGACCTTAGGGATTTATGCATAAGGGTTGGCACACGTTTTCGTCTTGACTTTCCGGTAGAAACTTTGGGGCATTCTTTGAAGTTCTTTGTGTTGGTTTGAATAGATGAATCTGAGATTGTGTGATGCATATCCTATAATCAAACCCGTGGGTACTCGTGGTGACATTGGAGTGCCTAGGTGACATTAGGGTTTTGGTTGATGTGTATCTTAAGGTGTTATTCTAGTACGAACTCTAGGGCTGTTCGTGACAATTAATGGGGATGGCTCATAAGATTGATCGGGAAGGATAACTTTGAGGTGGTTTCGTACCCTACAACAGTTTCTTCGTTTGTTCTCCGCTATTTGTGACTTTGGAGTGAACTCTTTGTCGCACGTGAGGGATTTACATATGATTCAACTATGTCAACAATGTTGGGAGATCGCACTAGTGAAAGTATGAACCCTAGGCCTTGTTTCTAAGCATTGCAATACCGTTTTTATGCCCGTTTACTTTTTGCTAACTTGCTGATTTTATATTTTCAGATTACAAAAACCTATATCTACTATCCATACTACACTTTTATCATCATGTCTTCGCCGAACTAGTGCACCTATACAATTTACCATTGTATTGGGTGTGTTGGGGACACAAGAGATTTCTTGTATTTGGTTGCAGGGTTGTTTGAGAGATACCATCTTCAACCTACGCCTCCCACGGATTGATAAACCTTAGGTCATGCACTTGAGGGAAAATTGCTACTGTCCTACAAAACTCTGCGCTTGGAGGCCCAACACGAGTCTACAAGAATAAGTTGTGTAGTAGACATCAAGCTCTTTTCTGGCGCCGTTGCCGGGGAGGTGAGTGCTTGAAGGTATATCTTTAGATCTTGCAATCGAATCTTTTAGTTTCTTGTTTTATCACTAGTTTGGTTTTATAAAAGAAAACTACAAAAGAAATGGAATTGAGGCTACCTCATATTATTCGTCTTTATAATGTTTTTCTTGAAAATGATGGAGCGGAAAATTGTGCTCAATTGATAGAAGAAGAATTCAATAAAATGTTTGGCATAAAATCTTTGAATGATGAGCATGATTGCAATGTTGTTAGTATGAATTCTATGAATATCCATGATGCTAATGATATGCAAAGCCATAAGCTTGGGGATGCTATGTTTGATGAAGATGATATTTTTAGCCCCCCAAGTTTTGATGAGAAAATTTATTATGATGATTGCATGCCTCCTATCTATGATGATTATTGTGATGACATGTATGCTATAAATAATAATGATAACAATGAAACTTGTCATCATGATTTTAATTTTCAATTGGATTATGCCAATCAAGTATCTCATGATAGTTATTTTGTTGAGTTTGCTCCCACTATTATTGATGAGAATAAATTTACTTATGTGGAGAGTAATAAATTTTCTATGCATATGGATCATGAAAAGAATGATTTATGTGATAGTTATATTGTTGAATTTTTTCATGATGCCACTGAAAATTATTATGAGGGAGGAACATATGCTTGTAGGAGTTGCAATAATATCAAGTTTCCTCTCTATGTGTTGAAGGTTTTGAAGCTATACTTGTTTTGCCTTCCTATGCTAGTTGATTATTGTTCCCATAAATTGTTTGCTCACAAAATCCCTATGCATAGGAAGTGGGTTAGACTTAAATGTGCTTGTCTTATGATTCATGATGCTCTCTTTACGTTTCAATTCTTTATTCTTATGCGAGCATCATTGAAATCATCATGCCTAGCTAAAAGGCTTTAAAGAAAAGCGCTTGTTGGGAGGCGACCCAATACTCATACCTACTGTTTTTGTGTGTTCACATGATTAAGCTACTGTAGTAATCAAGTTTTATATGTTTTCTTTCAATAAAGTGCCAAGCAAAACCTTTAGGATAGTGTGAATGATAGTTGACTCAATTCTGTGCAAAAACAGAAACTTTTGCCTCCAGTGTTTAAATTCCCAGAATTTACTCGAGCGTCAAAAAATTCTGAAATTTTTATACAGTATTGATATGCAAATTGTTGACGTTGTCCTAATTTTTCAGAATTTTTAGAGTTCCATAAGTATGGTAGTTGTTCAGATCATTACAGACTGTTCTGTTCTTGACAGATTCTGTTTTCAATGCATAGTTTGCTTGTTTTAATGTTTCCATAGCTTATATTATGAGATATAAATTGTGGAAATGATAGAATACAGTAGGCATTATATGGTAACAATTGTTAATCTTGTCTTGGACAGTACCTAAGTGATGGTTTATTCTTTATCATACTAACTGTTCTCACGAAGTTTCGTTAAGTTTTGTGTGATTGAAGTTTTCAAGTTTTGGGTGAGATATCGATATGAGGAGAATAAGGAGCAGCAAGACCCTAATCTTGGGGATGCCCAAGGCACCCCAAGGTAATATTCAAGGAAGACCCAAGCAACTAAGCTTGGGGATGCCCCGGAAGGCATCCCCTCTTTCGTCTTCAACAATATCGGTAACCTCACTTGGAGCAATATTTTTATTCGTCACATAATATGAGTTTTGCTTGGAGCGTCATTTTATTCTGTTGATATTCACTTGGTGTTATCAATAATCATGTTTTGTATCTTTTAGTTCAATAAAATGCCAATTATAGCCTTTACCATGCTCAGTTTGCAAGTTCATGTGTTGCTGTTTGAAAACAGAAAGTTTTCTGTTATATCCAGAATATTTCTGAATAGTCAGAACATGATAAAAATCTGAACTTTTTACACAGTAAGCATGAATGAGTTCTCTATCACGTGGTAATTTTTCAGAATTTTTGGAGTTAGGAAAGTATGGATTCTTATTCACCTTTTACAGATTGTTCTGTTTTGGCAGATTGCTGTTATAGTCGCATTGTTTGCATATGTTTGCGTGTTTAATGTTTCTATTTGAGGATAGGAGTATTAAATATGAAGAGGCATTTAGTATGCAATGTTTAATTATAATTTTTGTGATTTTCTACAGTATAGAATGTTAAAGTTTTGAGTTGATTTATACTAACTTATCTCACGAGTTCTTGTTGAGTTTTGTGTGGATGAAGTTTTTAAGATTTAGAAAAACCGTGATATGAGAGGAATTAAGGAGACACAAAAGCTCAAGCTTGGGGATGCCCAAGGCATCCCAAGTATTTATTCTAAGAATTCTCAAGCAACTAAGCTTGGGGATACCCAGGTAGGCATCCCACCTTTCTTCTTCAACAACTATCGGTTAGTCTCGATTGAACCCAAGTTTTTACTTGTTCACATAATGTGTGCTATACTTGGTTGTGTATTTGTTTTGTTTGCTGTTCGAATAAAATATCAAGGTCTGAAACTTTCTAAATAAGAGAGAGTCCTCACATAGCTACTTAATTGTTTCACTACTCATTGATCTTCGCTTATATATTTTGGAGTAGTTTGTCATTAATTCTCATGCTTCACTTATATCTTTTTGAGATTTAATAATAGTAATGGTAATTTGCACAAGATATGAATTTGGTCCCAAGATGAATATTCGAGAGGGATATAATAAAAACTTTCATATAGATCATTTGATATGATAAGTGTGATTCCTTGCAATGAAAATAATGAAAGAGATCATATGCTAATCTTATGGAAAGTAATGACATTACATAAAGAAAAGTATAAGTGGTAAAATTTATTGGAGGTTAACAAGCATAGCATTAGTCAATGATGCAATTCATGAAAAAGTTAATAAGGGAAGAGAAGATTCACATGCAAATATACTATCTTGGACATCTTTTTATGATTGTGAGCCCCCATTAAGTATTTTATGTCAAATTGTTGACGTTGGACAAGGAAGACAACGTAATGAATTATGTTTGTTCATATTCACGTAGAAGTTATATTGTTATAGATCCTCCAACATGTGGTGCTTGCCCAATATCTTTGCTAGCCAAAAATCCGCACCAAGTAGAGATACTACTTGTGCATCCAAAATCCTTAAACCCAGTTTCTTCCCATGATTGTCCACCATATCTACCTATGGATTGAATAAGATCCTTCAAGTAAGTTGTCATCGGTGCAAAAAGCAATAAAAATTGCTCCTAAAATATGTATGATCTTTTATTGTAAGGGAAATAAGCGTTGTACGAACTTGTGATGGTAAAGAAATAAAAGCGACGGACTGCATAATAAAGGTTGCTATCACAAGGGGCAATATAACGTGATGTTCCTTTGCATTAAGGGCTTGTGCATCCAAAAATAAAAAGCGCATGACAACCTCTTCTTCCCTCTGCGAAGGGCCTATCTTTTACTTTTATGCATTTACTTTTATGAATTTATTTTTTATGCAAGAGTCAATAGTGTTCTCCTCTACTTCTTTTTTATTTTTCTCTTTTGCAAGCATCATGTGGTGGGGAAAGATCTAGGAACATATATCCAGTTGGATATGAGTGATCATGAGTTATTATTGTTGACATCACCCTTGAGGTGAATAAGTTGGGAGGCGAAATCACAAGCCCCTATCTTTCTATGTGTCTGGCTGAAACTTTTGCTCCATATATATGTCGTGAGTGTTAGCAATCATAGAAGACTAAATGATGGTTGAGTATGTGGACTTGCTAAAAAGCTCCTACATGAGACCCTTCCTGAAAATAGGATGAATTGCAATTGCATTGTTGACTAGAATAGTTTGTTAGTCTCCAAGAAAGTTTATGCCTTATACTTCATTGTTGTGATGAATTATTACTTGCTCATGAGAAGTTTTATAATAATAAATATTGCTGTTATAATAATGATCTTGCTTTGAATCATTCAAGTCCAATGTCCATGCAACAAAAGAAAAGATTATATGATGATTATGATAGGTAGCATTCCACATCAAAATTTCTGTTTTTAATTGCTACTTTATCATGATGACTTTTATGAGAAAAAGTTGCTGTTATGATGCTAGGAAAAGTGATTGAAATTATCATTGATCAAACTTTTGCACTATGCTAGCATTCACACTTCATAAATTATTTCTTTTATCATTTACCTACTCGAGGACGAGCAGGAATTAAGCTTAGGGATGCTGATACGTCTCCAACGTATCTATAATTTATGAAGTATTCATGCCATATTTATAACAATTCTATATGGTTTTGGTATGATTTGATTAGAACTAACCCGGACTGACGTTGTTTTCAGCAGAACTACCGTCGTGTTGTTTTTTGTGCAGAAATGAAAGTTTTCCAAATGAGCTGAAACTTTTTGGAGATTTTTTATTGGACAAATAAAAAATATTGGCACCAAGACCCACTGGAGGGGGGCCACCCAGTGCCCACGAGGCACCAGGGCGTGCCACCCCCCCAGGCGCGCCCTGGTACCTCGTGGGGCCCACGTGGCTCCGTTTCGCGTGATTCCAACGCTGAAAAATCATATATATTCAGAAACCCCCGAAAGTTAACCTAGATGAGTTTTCACGCCGCTGCAAGCCTCTGTACCAGAGAGATCCCATCTACAACCCTTTTCCGGCACCCTACCGGAGGGGGGAAGGCATCACCGGAGGCCATCTTCATCATCCCGGCGGTCTCCATGACGTGGAGGGAGTAGTTCACCCTCGGGGCTGAGGGTTTGTACCAATAGCTATGTGTTTGATCTCTCTCTCTCTCGTGTTCTTGAGATGGCACGATCTTGATGTATCGCGAGCTTTGTTGATATAGATGAATCATATGGAGTTTTCCCCTCTCTATCTTCTTGCGATGAATTGAGTTTTCCCTTTGAAGTTTTCTTATCGGATTGAGTCTTTAAGGATTTGAGAACACTTGATGTATGTCTTGCATATGGATATCTGTGGTGACAATGGGATATTCACTTGAGTCACTTGATGTATGTTTTGGTGATCAACTTGCGGGTTCCGTGACCTTAGGGATTTATGCATAAGGGTTGGCACACGTTTTCGTCTTGACTTTCCGGTAGAAACTTTGGGGCACTCTTTGAAGTTCTTTGTGTTGGTTTGAATAGATGAATCTGAGATTGTGTGATGCATATCGTATAATCAAACCCGTGGGTACTCGTGGTGACCTTGGAGTGCCTAGGTGACATTAGGGTTTGGGTTGATGTGTATCTTAAGGTGTTATTCTAGTACGAACTCTAGGGCTGTTCGTGACAATTAATGGGGATGGCTCATAAGATTGATCGGGAAGGATAACTTTGAGATGGTTTCGTATCCTACACCAATTTCTTCGTTTGTTCTCCACTATTTGTGACTTTGGAGTGAACTCTTTGTCGCACGTGAGGGATTTACATATGATTCAACTATGTCAACAATGTTGGGAGATCGCACTAGTGAAAGTATGAACCCTAGGCCTTGTTTCTAAGCATTGCAATACCGTTTTTATGCCCGTTTACTTTTTGCTACCTTGCCTGTTTTTATATTTTCATATTACAAAAACCTATATCTACTATCCATACTACACTTTTATCATCATCTCTTCGCCGAACTAGTGCACCTATACAATTTACCATTGTATTGGGTGTGTTGGGGACAAAAGAGATTTCTTGTATTTGGTTGCATGGTTGTTTGAGAGATACCATCTTCAACCTACGCCTCCCACGGATTGATAAACCTTAGGTCATCCACTTGAGGGAAAATTGCTACTGTCCTACAAAACTCTGCACTTGGAGGCCCAACACGAGTCTACAAGAATAAGTGGTGTAGTAGACATCACCCCCGCACCTGTATCCCCAGGCCTCCGCAGAGCTGGGTTACGTGGGTCTTCTCCCCACTCGGCGAGTCTTTCTTCACGGTCATCGATCGACACATGAAGATATGCTTGAACAAACCCCAATGCGGATGATAGCCAATGAAGTTCTGCAGAGGGAGATGAAGGCCGACAGATACACAATGGCATTGGGGGGAGATGATGGAGCTGCGCTCCAAAAAAGTCCAAGAAAGCCCGAAAGAAAAGGTGAGGGGGCATGGAGAAACCTCGCTCGATGTGTGTAACAAGCAGCACGCGCTCGTCACCCTGGGGTGCAGGCTCGACCTCGTCCGCCTCCGGCCACCGGGATGAGGCCTTCTTCGGCAAGCTCCTCCAGCTGCCTCGCCGTGACGCGCGAGGGGAGCCACTCCCCCACGATGCGGCCCGCTGACGACCCTGAGCTCGACGGCACGGCCTTCCCCTCCTTCTTCGCCCTCTCCAGCTTGGCTGTGGAATCCTTCCCCATGGCCTCGAGTGCTCCGGCGCGCTGGAAAGGGGAACGCGGAGAGCAGAGTGCGGAGTGGAGGAAAAGGGGATCTGAAATTTACCCTAGCCCGCGCGGACTTTATACCGCGGGTAAAAACTCGTCAGGAGAGATCTCGGCCGCAGATCTCTAGATCAGACGGCGCCCGCGGCGGGTGCGCGTGCAGACATGACGGGGCACGTGGCGGTTGTCAGGGCGAAAATCAAGGCGCCACGCCCCACTTTCCCCACTAGCCGCGGCGTAACCGCTTCTGCGCGCGCATGCATGATCTCGAATCCCGGAAATCCCGCAGTCAATCGGCCTGACAGATTGCGCACGCATCGTTTCCTAAGAAACACCCGTCGGTCCGACCGATCGCCTCCCGCAGGCCGTCGTGCACTCGGACACAGGGGCAGAGCCAAAAAATTTGGTCATTGGGTTCACTCCATGACTCGTTGTGAGAACTTGGTGCTAATATGTGAAGTGTAAAATTAAACGGTGTCCTATAAGGTTCCTTGTTAAATATCTGCGCCTAATCTTATCTTGCTTCTTTGGATTTTTTGTGTAGTATGAAATTCTCTTCCGATCAGCCGGATCACAAGACAACTCATCTATGTTAATTTCTGTTCGGGTAGTAGGCTTCGAGAGACTAGCTGCAGTGACATTCGATGCACTTTGCCTACGGTTTGTCCATGTGGTGCCACCCGCAACCGCACCACGTGAAGTGGCTATACAACTCCAAAAGATTAAAGATTATGTCTAATGGGTGACCTTGATGTACCTGTATAATTATCTGGATTTGGTGACCAAGTTCTCTTCAGAAAATACCACTCCATAGCCTAGATGAATCAAAGTCCATGAACAAAAACAAATCAATAAACTAGGGCAAAAAAATCACTGTCGTACTAGGTTATTAGGCTAGATAGAACATACATAAGAGAGAGGAGATGAGACAATGTAATCTAATTACCTTAGATTTTGGACTATTATTGTTGCCGCTGACGATCTATAGGCTGTAGTGACCTGCTTGCGGCGGTCTGAGACGGCGAGGCGCCAGGAACACGAACAGACGAGAGGAGAGATCAGATATGAATTGGAAAATGAAGAGAGGATGAGATGTGGAGCTGCGTTCGTGACTAATCACGGTGATGACTATGGAAAGGAGTCAAGGATTCCTCGTGGGTTGTTCACTTTTGGGCCCATTGCTTCGTTGTTCACGTGACAACCTCCCGTTGATGGGGTCAGCCACGATTTTTTAATGGGTTCACCTCAGGTAAACAGGCACCTACACGCATGTCAGAGCAAAATCCATTGGGTTCAACTAAACCCAACGCTTATACTTTGGCTCCGCCGCTTCTCGGACACGTTAAACACCCGACTGGAGTCACCTCCAGGATTGCGAAAGGATGAGCTCGACGCCCCTCCGCGGGTTGACTTGGCCCTTTCACTAGGCTCCAAGGCGTCAGTCTCATAAATTTGGACTCGGAGCTGGCCCGCGCTGGCGTTCCCTAGGGATACTTAGTGGCATCTCTCCGGAGAGTCAGTCCACGCGCCGGCGTCGCCACTCGGGTTTCATGGCATGCCTTCACTCGGGCCTCAAGTCCATCTCTCGCGAGAGACATGCGAATGCCACCAAGTTTTGCCTAGCAACCAACACCATCCGGTCATTCGGAAAACCTCTAGTCCAGAATCCGCTCGGCTTCTCCTAAGGATAATCGTGGGAAGAGCGGAGACCGAGTGCCCCGGAAGCACTCGGATCACTCTGAAAGCTCAGCTCGCTCATCCTGTTAAGCCTCAACTGATTCGGGGGCTAATGATGGGGTCACCTACCACCGGTAGGGACAAGGACCTGACATCTAGGGCCCACCTGAGGCCCACACCATTATTCAGAGACCCCAGGGTCACAAGTGCAATCGGATGCACACCATGAAGGATTCACTCGGACCCTGCACGGACGGCACTCGGACGGACGTCTGCCCTCCAGTCGGCCAGTCATGATCACTCGGACACAGGAGACGTACGGACGATGTGGGGCTGCAATAGTCGAGTAGTCTTCAACTAGACTTTAAGCATAGTTATGGCTATCGTTACCAGTAACTGCCATAGTCATAGATGTGTTAAACAGTGTTAAACGCCCTTAACTGCTGTAGTTATTGTCATAAAAGCCCAGCGACGTGGTGGCGGAGAGGCTGCAGCGGACTCCTATATAAGCCGTCCTCTCCCTCCGTCGCAAGGTTAAGCACTCATTGTAATCAGATACCCCCAGAGAAAACAAGCCTCAGGGCACGAGACGTAGGGCTTTTACCTCCTCCGAGAGGGGCCTGAGCTCGCTAAGTCCGAGTGTCACACCTGTGTTGTAGCTAGGCTCTGCTCCTCATTCGTACCCCCAGTACTTACTGTCAGACTAGTAACCACGACAGCCCGAACTCGCTAAAAACACCGTGTCACCCATTAGCATCTCGATAGATCATGCTCATTTGCCCTACCCCCATTTCTACTGTCGGAATCGTTCCCACGACAACGCCCATGCGCCCGGGTCGGCGTGTGAGCACTGCATGGTCGGCCTTGCCGTGTGCTTGTGGGGTTGCGAGGGGCTTGTCTGGCAGGCCTTTTTTTGTGTATGCTCGGATGGTGGATGTTGTCAAGGGGGTCACGATGGCCGGTATCGCTTCGTCTGCTTACATGTATGGGTCGGTGTTGCCCGGCTTTTTTCGCGCGTGCTCGGATGTTGGATGTTGTCAGTACTGCCGTGGCGGCTCCTTGTGCTTGCTCGGGCTTTCTGACCACCCGGCTGCAGGATTCCCCTGGCTAGTTGGTTGCTCGTCCTATCGAGTTACTCCGTAGCTTATTCCACAGTGTTGCCGCACTGGCTTTTTTGCCTTTCTTGCCCACTGGTTTGCTCGTTGTTCCTGGGGCTAATCGATTGTTTGAGACTGTTTTCTCTGCAGCTACGCGCATGCTAAGGATGTCCGTTCGGCGGAGCGGTTGTTGCCGGTGTGCTCGGCTGTTGCACGCTGCTGGGGCTAGCCGGTTGGCGGAGGCTGTTTTTTCAGTTTGCCAGGCGCTTTCTATTCAGCGAAGGGACGCCATCGGATGCTTTCGTTCTTTTGTTGGACGTTGTATTTTGCTGTGTGAGAGGTGGCCCCGTGTAGTAGTCGTTGGATTGGACGAGTATAGTTCTTTTTGGCCGCCTCCTGCTCCGTTCTCGGTGGTATGGCGTGGGATGGAGCATGTAAGAGCAACTCCAACGCGCCGACCCATTTCGTCCGCGCGTGTCCGTTTGGATCAAAACGGACACAAAAGTCGGCCCAACGCGCCAACCCAAACGGACGCGCGTCCGCTTTTCGTCCGCCTGCCGACTCATTCCCGACCCAAATTTGAGCCTCATTTGCGTCGGCGTGGACACAAAGCGGACGCGCGCGTCGCCCGCCTACTCCTCCCCCTGACCCGCCAGTCGACGATACAGCCACCACCATTCCCCCCCAATTTCCCAAAAAACTCCCGCCCGCTCGCCATGGACGACGAGCCGACCCTCGACGCCACCGCCGGCCTCGCCTCCCTCCCTTCCTCCGGCCTCGCCGCCACCGCCGCCGCCAAAGGCAAGCCCCAGGCGCCCCGCAAGGCAGCGGCGCCGAAGAAGAAGCAACTGACCCCCGAGCAGCGGGCCGTGCAGTCGGCCAAGAGGAAGGGCCGGAGGCACGCGCAGGAGAGCAAGCTCGAAGCCGCCACCGCTACCGCCCTCTCCACCGCCGCACAGCGGGAGGAAACTAATGCCCGAGTCGCGGCGGCAACAAGGCAGGCCTTGATCTACCTGGGGTTAAACCCTGGCGAACACGGGCCCGTCGGCGCAGCTATGGCCGCGGTCAGCACCGGCTCGTCGGTGTTCCCTCGGGCCTTACTGGCAAAGTCGCCCCGCGCGTCTGCCACGCAGCCGATTCCCGGCTTCCATGTGTACCCGCAAGCCTCCCGCTTCTCCGGGGAATGCTCACCGGAGGTCAGCGTTGTTGCGCTGTCCACGCCCGCGTCCGCGCCCGGCCCCACGTCCATCGACCTCAACACAACATCGGTGGCTGGTGGATCATCCTCTGGAGGGGCGAGGAAGCGCCAGCGGGAGGTACCAGCCAGCATGCTTCCCGAGGCCCGCAACCTGTTCGACGGAATGCCGGCCACCGGTGAGGAAGACGCAACCAACCGTTTCGTCATGGAGAACATCATCTTCGCAGGCGGTGCAGGCGCGGCTACGTTCGATCCCGACGAGACCCAAAGCCAAGACGGTCGAGCTCCGTTCATGGCATCCACCTTTGATCAAGATGGCTTGGACGACGCCTTCATGCAAGACCAGGTCGGCATGGGCAGCACCTTCCCGATCGACCACGAATTCCCGGAGGACTACGGCCTTGATGAAGAAGAGATGGACATTGACGGGGAGCCGTTGTTCGAGGACGAGCTGACCGCCCAAGCCGGCGCCAACAAGAAGCGCAAAAGCAAGCGGACGAAGGCGTACACACATGTTGGAAATATGCCCTAGAGGCAATAATAATTTAGTTATTATCATATTTCCTTGTTCGTAATAATCGTTTATTATCCATGCTATAATTGTATTGATTGGAAACTCAAATACATGTGTGGGTACATAGACAACACTGTGTCCCTAGTATGCCTCTAGTTAACTAGCTCGTTGATCAAAAGATGGTGAAGGTTTCCTAGCCATGGACATGAGATGTCATTTGATAACGGGATCACATCATTAGGAGAATGATGTGATGGACAAGACCCAAACTGTAAACGTAGCATATGATCGTGTCAGTTTATTGCTATTGTTTTCTGCATGTCAAGTATCTGTTCCTATGACCATGAGATCATGCAACTCCCTGACATCGGAGGAGTACCTTGTGTGTATCAAACGTCGCAACGTAATTGGGTGACTATAAAGGTGCTCTACAGGTATCTCCGAGGATGTCTGTTGGGTTGGCATGGATCAAGACTGGGATTTGTTACTCCGTGTGACGGAGAGGTATCTCAGGGCCCACTCGGTAATACAACATCACAATGAGCCTTGCAAGCAATGTGACTAAAGTGTTAGCCACGAGATCTTGTATTATGGAACGAGTAAAGAGACTTGCCGGTAACGAGATTGAACTAGGTATAGAGATACCGACGATCGAATCTCGGGCAAGTAACATACCGAAGAACAAAGGGAACAGCATACGGGATTAACTGAATCCTTGACATAGAGGTTCGACCGATAAAGATCTTCGTAGAATATGTAGGAGCCAATATGGGCATCCAGGTCCCGCTATTGGTTATTGACCGTAGAGGTGTCTCGGTCATGTCTACATAGTTCTCGAACCCGCAGGGTCTACACACTTAACGTTTGGTGACGATATAAGTATAGTTGAGTTGTTATGTTGGTGACCGAAAGTTGTTCGGAGTCCCGGATGAGATCCCGGACATGACGAGGAGCTCTGGAATAGTCCGGAGGTAAAGATTGATATATGGGATAATAGTGTTTGGTCTCCGGAAGGGTTCCGGAATTCACCGGAAGGGGTTTCGGATGTTTCCCGAAATGTTCGGGTACGAGAACACTTTATTTGGGCCAAGGGGTAAAGCCCACGAGGCTTTAGGAAGGTGCAAAAGGAAGTTTTGCGGAGGCCAGGGGCCAGACGCCAGGGACCCTGGCGTCTGGGGCCAGACGCCGAGGACCCTGGCGTTTGGTCCTGGAGTCCGAACAGGACTCTTGCCTTGCGGGCCAAACCGACTTTGAGGAGGCTCTTTCTCCAAGTTTCGACCCCAGGGCTCAACATATAAATAGAGGGGCAGGGCTAGCACCCGGAATACATCAAGATTTCCCCAAGCCGTGTGCGGCAACCCTAACCCTCTAGTTCCTCCGTCATAATCTCCGTAGTGCTTGGCGAAGCCCTGCAGAGATTGTTCCTCACCACCATCACCACGCCGTCGTGCTGCCAGAACTCATCTACTACTTCACCATCGCTCGCTGGATCGAGGAGGTGAAGGCGTCATCAAGCCGTACGTGTGTTGAACGCGGAGGTGCCGTCCGTTCGGCACTAGTTCGTGATCGGATCGAGGGACGACTTGCGATTTGGATCGCGGAGACGTTCGACTACATCAACCGCGTTTCTTAAATGCTTCCGCTTAGCGATCTACAAGGGTATGTAGATTCACTCTCCCTCTCGTAGATGCTCATCACCATGGATAGATCTTGTGTGTGCGTAGGAAAATTTTTGTTTCCCATGCAACGTTCCCCAACAGTGGCATCAGAGCTAGGTCTATGCGTAGATGAGATCTTGAGTAGAACACAAATGAGTTGTGGGCGTGGGTGTATACATATTGCTTGCCGTTACTAGTTGATACTTGATTCGGCGGTATTGTGAGATGAAGCGGCCCGGACCGACATTACGCGTACGCTTACGCGAGACAGGTTCCTTCAACTGACATGTAACTTCGTTACATAAAGATGGCTAGCGGGTGTCTGTCTCTCTCACTTTAGTTGAATCAATTTCAATGAAGAGGGTTCTTTTAGAAGATCAAAAAGCAATCACTACACCACGTTGTGGTTTTGCGTAGGTAAGAACGGTTCTTGCAAACCCGTAGCAGCCACGTAAAATTTGCAACAACAATTAGAGGACGTCTAACTTGTTTTTGCAGGGTATGTTGTGATGTGATATGGCCAATTACATGATGAGATATATGTGATGTATGAGATGATCATGTGTTGTATAGAATATCACGACTTGCATGTCGATGAGTACGGCAACTGGCAAGAGCCATAGAGTTGTCTTTAATTATTGTATGACCTGCGTGTCAATCATTAAGCGCTATGTAATGCTTTACTTTATCGCTAAACGTTAGCAATAGTCGTGGAAGCAACAGTCGGCGCGACAACCTCATGGCGACACGTTGATGGAGATCAAGATGATGGAGATCATGGTGTCATGCCGGTGACGATGGAGATCATGCCGGTGCTTTGGAGATGGAGATCAAAAGCACGAGTTCATGGCCATATCATGTCACTTATGATTTGCATGTGATGTTAATCCTTTTATGCATCTTATTTTGCTTAGGACGACGGTAGCATTATAAGGTGATCCCTCACTTAAATTTCAAGATAAATTGTGTTCTCCCCGAGTGTGCACCGTTGCGAAAGTTCGTCGTTTCGAGACACGCCGTGATGATCGGGTGTGATAGACTCTACGTTCACATACAACGGGTGTAAGCCATGTTGCACGTGCGGAACACTCGGGTTAAACTTGACGAGCCTAGCATGTACAGACATGGCCTCGGAACACAAGAGACCGAAAGGTCGAACATGAGTCATATAGTAGATATGATCAACATGAAGATGTTCACCATTGAAACCACCTCAACTCACGTGATGATCGGACTTGAGTTGGTGGATTTGGATCATGTGACACTCGAATGACCGGAGGGATGTCAATTTGAGTGGGAGTTTTTAAGTAATATGATTAACTAAACTCATTATCATGAACATAGTCAAAATGTCTTTGCAAATTATGTTGTAGATTACTAGCTCGCGCTGTAGCTCCCTTGAATTTTTATATGTTCCTAGAGAAATAGATTTGAAAGATGATGGTAGCAATAATGCGGACTGGGTCCGTGATCTGAGGATTGTCCTCAATGCTGCACAGAAGGCTTATGTCCTTAATGCACCACTCGGTGCGCCACCCCCTCAAGCGTCGTCTGTAGATGTTGTGAACATCTGACAGGCACGTTCTGATAACTACTTAATAGTTCAGTGCGTCATGCATTACGGCTTAGAATTGAGGCTCCAAAACGTTTTGAACGTCACGGAACATATGAGATGTTCTAAGAGCTGAAATTGGGATCTCAGGCTCGTGCCCGTGTTGAGAGGTATGAGACCTCCAACAAGATTCTTTGCCTACAAGATGATGGAGAATAGCTCAATCGTTGAGCATGTGCTCATATTGTCTGGGTACTACAATCGCTTGAATCGAGTGGAAGTTGATCTTCCAGATAAGATAGTGATTGGTATAGTTCTCCAAGTCACTGTCACTAAGCTACTAGAACTTCGTGATGAACTATAAGGTAGAAATCAAGAAGGAGCATCAAGTGTTGATGGTTAGTAAAACCACTAGTTTCAAGAAGGGCAAGGGCAAGGAGGGATACTTCATGGATGGCAAACCAGTTGCTGCTCCAGTAAAGAAACCCAAGGTTGAACCCAAACCCGAGACTGAGTGCTTCTATTATGAGGAGAACGGTTGCTGAAGTGGAACAACCCTAGATGCTTGGTAGATAAGAAGGTTGGCAACGTCGACAGAAGTATATTTGATATACGTGTTATTGATGTGTACCTTACTAGTACTCCTAGTAGCACCTGGGTATTAGATACCGGTTCGGTTGCTAAGTGTTGGTAACTCGAAATAAAAGCTACGGAATAAACGGAGGCTAAGGGTGAGGTGACGATGAGTGTTGGAAGTGTTTCCAAGGTTGATGTGATCACCATCGCGCGCTCTCTCTACCTTTGGGATTAGTGATGAACCTAAATAAATGTTATTTGGTGTTTGCGTTAAGCATGAACGTGATTAGATCAAGTTTATTGCAATACGGTTATTCATTGCAGTTAGAGAATAATGGTTATTCTGTTTACATGAATAATACCTTCAATGGTCATGCACCCAATAAGAGTGGTTTATTGAATCTTGATCGTAGTGATGCACATGTTCATAATATTGATGCCAAAAGATACAAAGTTAATAATGATAGTACCACATACTTGTGGCACTGCCGCTAAATGTCATATTGGTGTAAAACGCATGAAGAAACTCCATGCTGATGGATCTTTGGACTCATTCGATTTCGAATCGGTTGAGACATGCGGACCATGCCTCATGGGCAAGATGACTAAAACCCCGTTTTCCGGTATGATGGAGCGGGCAATTGACTTATTGGAAATGATACATATTGATGTATGCAGTCCAGTGAGTATTGTAGTGTGCGGTGGATATCGTTATTTTCTTACCTTCACTGGTGATTTTAGTAGATATATGGTATATTTACTTAATGAAACATAAGTCTGAATCGTTTGAAAAGTTCAAGCAAATTCAGAGTGAAGTTTGAGATCATCGTGACAAGAAGATAAAATGTCTACGATATGATCGTGGAGGTAAATATCTGAGTTACGAGTTTGGTATATAACTTAAGATAATGTGGAAGTTGTTTCACAACTCACGCCACCTGGAACACCATAGTGTGATGGTGTGTCCGAACGTCGTAGTTGTGCTCTATTAGATATGGTGCGAACTATGATGTCTCTTATCGATTTACAACTATCGTTTTAGGGTTATGCATTAGAGACAACCACATTCACTTTAAAAGGGGCACCATAAGTCCGTTGAGATGACACCGTATGAATTTTGGTTTGGCGGAAACCTAAGCTGTCATTTTTTTAATGTTTGGGGCTGCGACGCTTATGTGAAAAAGGGTTTTCACCTAATGAGCTCGAACCCAAAGCGGACAAATGCATCTTCATAGAATACCCTAACGTAACAGTTGGGTGAACCTTCTATCTCAGATCCAAGCACAAAGTGTTTGTTGCTAAAATGGGTCCTTTCTCGAGAAAAAGTTTCTTTCGAAAGATTGAGTGGGAGGAAGATAGAACTTGATGAGGTTGTTGAACCTTTGTTTCAACCAAAGAGTAGCGCAGCGCAGAAAGTTGTTTCTGTGGAGCCTACGTTAGTTGAAGAGGAAGTTAATGATGATGATCATGAAACTTCGGATCAAGTTACTATCGAACCTCGTGGGTCGACAAGGACGCGTACTGCTCCTGAGTGGTACGGCAACCCTGTCTTAGAGGTCATGTTGTTGAACAACGATGAACCTTCGAGCTATGGAGAAGCGATGATGGGCCCGGATTCCGAGAAATGGTTAGAGGCCATGAAATCCGAGATGGGATCCATGTAAGAAAACAAAGTATGGGCTTTGGAAGTATTACCTGAAGGGCGTAAGGCCATTCAGAACAAATGGATTTTTTAAGAGGAAGACGGACGTGGACGGTAATGTCACCGTCTATAAAGCTCGACTTGTGGCAAAGGGTTTTTCACAAGTTCAAGGAGTTGACTACGATGAGACTTTCTCACCCGTAGCGATGCTAAAGTCTGTTGGAATCATGTTAGCAGTTGCTGCATTTTTCAATTATGAAATCTGACAGATGGATGTCAAAAACATCGTTTCCTTGACGGTATCCGTAAGGAAAGGTTGTATGTGATACAACCGGAAGGTTTTGTCAGTCCTAAGGATGCTAAAATGTATGCAAACTCCAGCGATCCTTCTATGGACTGGAGCAAGCATCTCGGAGTTGGAATATACACTTTGATGAGGTGATCAAAGTTTTTATGTCTATACAAAGTTTATGAGAAACTTGTATTTACAATAGAGTGAGTGGGAGCACTATAGAATTTCTGATAAGTATATGTGGTTGACATATTGTTGATCGGAAATGATGTAGAATTTCTGGAAAGCATAAAGGGTCGTTTGAAAGGAGTTTTTCAAAGGAAGACCTGGAATGAAGCTACTTAAATATTGGGCATCAAGATCTATAGAGATAGATCAAGACGTCTGATAAGACTTTCAATGAGTACATACCTTGACAAGATTTTGAAAGAGTTCAAAATGGATCAGTCAAAGAAAGAGTTGTTGCCTGATTTGTAAGGTGTGGAGTTGAGTGAGACTCAAAGCTCGACCACGGCAGAAGAAAGAGAAAGGACGAAGGTCATCCCCTATGCCTTATCCATAGGCTCTGTATAGTATGCCATGCTGTGTACCGCACCTGATGTGTGCCTTGCCATGATTCTGTCAAGGGGTACAAGAGTGATCCAGGAGTGGATCACTGGACAGCGGTCAAGATTATCCTTAGTAACTAGAGGACTAAGGAAATATTTCTCAATTATGGAGGTGATGAAGAGTTCGTCGTAAAGGGTTACGTCGATGCAAGCTTTGACACCTATCCGGACGACTCTGAGTAGCAGTCAGGATACATATAGTGGAGCAGCCATTTGGAATAGCTCCAAGTGGAGTGTGGTAGAAGTGTCTACAGTATGACATAGAGATTTGCAAAGTACACACGGATCTGAATGTCTCAGACCCGTTGACTAAAGACCTCTCTCACATGCAAAGCATGATCGAACCCCAGAACTCATTGGGTGTTAGAACAATGTAAATCACATGGTGATGTGAACTAGATTATTGACTCTAGTGCAAGTGGGAGACTGTTGGAAATATGCCCTAGAGGCAATAATAATTTAGTTATTATCATATTTCCTTGTTCGTAATAATCGTTTATTATCCATGCTATAATTGTATTGATTGGAAACTCAAATACATGTGTGGGTACATAGACAACACTGTGTCCCTAGTATGCCTCTAGTTAACTAGCTCGTTGATCAAAAGATGGTGAAGGTTTCCTAGCCATGGACATGAGATGTCATTTGATAACGGGATCACATCATTAGGAGAATGATGTGATGGACAAGACCCAAACTGTAAACGTAGCATATGATCGTGTCAGTTTATTGCTATTGTTTTCTGCATGTCAAGTATCTGTTCCTATGACCATGAGATCATGCAACTCCCTGACATCGGAGGAGTACCTTGTGTGTATCAAACGTCGCAACGTAATTGGGTGACTATAAATGTGCTCTACAGGTATCTCCGAGGATGTCTGTTGGGTTGGCATGGATCAAGACTGGGATTTGTTACTCCGTGTGACGGAGAGGTATCTCAGGGCCCACTCGGTAATACAACATCACAATGAGCCTTGCAAGCAATGTGACTAAAGTGTTAGCCACGAGATCTTGTATTACGGAACGAGTAAAGAGACTTGCCGGTAACGAGATTGAACTAGGTATAGAGATACCGACGATCGAATCTCGGGCAAGTAACATACCGAAGAACAAAGGGAACAGCATACGGGATTAACTGAATCCTTGACATAGAGGTTCGACCGATAAAGATCTTCGTAGAATATGTAGGAGCCAATATGGGCATCCAGGTCCCGCTATTGGTTATTGACCGTAGAGGTGTCTCGGTCATGTCTACATAGTTCTCGAACCCGCAGGGTCTACACACTTAACGTTTGGTGACGATATAAGTATAGTTGAGTTGTTATGTTGGTGACCGAAAGTTGTTCGGAGTCCCGGATGAGATCCCGGACATGACGAGGAGCTCTGGAATAGTCCGGAGGTAAAGATTGATATATGGGATAATAGTGTTTGGTCTCCGGAAGGGTTCCGGAATTCACCGGAAGGAGTTTCGGATGTTTCCCGAAATGTTCGGGTACGAGAACACTTTATTTGGGCCAAGGGGTAAAGCCCACGAGGCTTTAGGAAGGTGCAAAAGGAAGTTTTGCGGAGGCCAGGGGCCAGACGCCAGGGACCCTGGCGTCTAGGGCCAGACGCCGAGGACCCTGGCGTTTGGTCCTGGAGTCCGGACAGGACTCTTGCCTTGCGGGCCAAACCGACTTTGAGGAGGCTCTTTCTCCAAGTTTCGACCCCAGGGCTCAACATATAAATAGAGGGGCAGGGCTAGCACCCGGAATACATCAAGATTTCCCCAAGCCGTGTGCGGCAACCCTAACCCTCTAGTTCCTCCGTCATAATCTCCGTAGTGCTTGGCGAAGCCCTGCAGAGATTGTTCCTCACCACCATCACCACGCCGTCGTGCTGCCGGAACTCATCTACTACTTCACCATCGCTCGCTGGATCGAGGAGGTGAAGGCGTCATCAAGCCGTACGTGTGTTGAACGCGGAGGTGCCGTCCGTTCGGCACTAGTTCGTGATCGGATCGAGGGACGACTTGCGATTTGGATCGCGGAGACGTTCGACTACATCAACCGCGTTTCTTAAACGCTTCCGCTTAGCGATCTACAAGGGTATGTAGATTCACTCTCTCTCTCGTAGATGCTCATCACCATGGATAGATCTTGTGTGTGCGTAGGAAATTTTTTGTTTCCCATGCAACGTTCCCCAACAACACAGTCGGAGGACAAGCTTCTTTGCGAGTGTTGGAGGGACATTGGACAAGACCCCAAGGTCGGCGCCGAGCAAAAGGCATCTACCTTTTGGCTTAGGGTTCATCGTGAGTACCATGAACGCAAGAAGTTTGCGCCCTACCAAATGGAGAGCAAGCGCGGCTGGGTGTCTCTCTCGAAGTGATGAAGGGTCATACAACAAGAGTGCAACAAGTTTTGTGCAACCCTTGAGAGCATCAAGGCACGTCCCGTGAGCGGCCTCGGCATGAAAGACATGGTATGCATGCGGTCATCTTCGTTTCCGTTTATGCTTGCATGTCCATTTAACCGTATGTTGGCATGGTATACATTTGTAGGCATTCCAAGCTATGGAGGCATTCAAGGCCCAACATGAAGGCAAATCCTTCACCCTAAGCCATTGGTGGATGGTCATCAACGGGGAGGAGAAGTTCAAGGCACAATATGCCGCCCTCAAGGCGCGTGGAGGGGAGGAAGCCGTCGAGGAGCATGATGAGGGGGAGAAGCCACGGCCGCGGGGGAAGACGAACTCGAAGAAGGAGGACAAACGCGATGCGGCATCGATTTCCTTGCATGCCACTTTGGAGGGCATGATGACCAAGAAGGACACAAGGGACGAGAAGCGCCGGCAAGACAAGGAGGAGCAAATGAACGCTTTCATGGGGCTTCAAAGGAAGAGGCTTGAGCTCGATGCGGAGAAGCAAGCCAAGTTGCTCGAGATGGAGGCGGCGAAGCAAGCGAAGATGCTCGAGATCGAGGCCGCCAATGCCAAGACCAAGGCAAAAGAAGTGGCGCTCGCTAGCATGATGACGGGGGTGGAGATCATGAAGGTGGACTTGAACATGGTGTCGCCGAGGAAGAGGCCATGGTTCGAGAAGATGCAGGCTGACATGCTTAAGTTCGATGACGAGTGAACTATGGCGGAGAGCGCCATCCTTTTTTTGTATGCCGGCAAGTGTGCTGGCTGGCATGACCATGGGCGAGATGCCGTGGTTGAACTTCCCCCTTTTTTGTGTGCTGGCATGTGTGCCGGCCCCGCTGGCAAGTGCGCTAGCGTGATTGTGTGGTTGTTTCTGAAGGCTGGCATGTATGTCGGCCGCTGGCATGGCGCCGGCATGAACTCTGGGCGATAGCATGAACTATGCCCGCGGGCCTCTTTTCATAAATCTGTGTGCGGACATGAAATGGGTCGACGCATTGGGCGCACTGCCGACCCAAACAAAAACGAAGGCGGACGACAAGCGGACGGGCGACCCAAACGGACGAAAAGCGGATATAGCGCGCGTCTGTTTGGGTCGGCGCATTGGAGTTGCTCTAACGTCCCTCCTCTTTGCCGGCATTGGAGCTCAGGTGCTCATTCCCAGTCTACGCAGTTGCCTGCTGGGGCCGGGTTCTCATACGGGTCCGCTTGCCAGTGTGTTGAGCCAATGGTTCGAATGGATGATTGTTTGGCTTGATGGGCGAAAACGTTTTTCGACCTTACCTTCTCTGTACGCGGCCGGCGGGCGTGGGATGAAACGTGTAACTTTCCTCGTGGTTGTTTGTGCTGGTGCTTCGATACTTTTTTCTGGTTTACCTGGCTGCTTGTTGTCGCCGGGCTATCGACTGAGTTCGTCTGTTAGCGTGTTAGAACGACGGCCCGGATCCGGATGGGTGCGCCCATTTGCTGGGCATGCTCCCGTTTCATACGTTGGGTAAAAGCGCGTCGTCTTCTCCTTCGTTTAGCATTGCCCCGCTCCACGGATTTCAGTGTTATCCTCTTCATCCCGTATGTCGGTTTGTGTGTGGGTTTTTTATTTCCGGTTGGTTCGTTCGATGTCGTTCCACCATCTCAAATCTAGCGGCGGGTATTTTCCTATCGCGTCCCTTTCCTTCATCCCCACCATCTCAAATTTAGCAAAGCACGCCAGCTTCCTCTTGCTTCACTCCCCTACAATGGAAGGGATTTTGTGAGCTCTTTCGTTGGTCATCCTTCCAGTTAGCTAATGTTCGTATGTCGTTTCCTTTTTTCTTGTGCTTGCTCTCATATGCACGCTCACCGTCTATTGTTTTTCTCTTCGCGTCTGCTGCCATTGCGAGTTTCTTCCTGTCGTCCGGCTACAACCGTTCTTGGATTCTTGCTCTTCGACGTGAGCCCTCTCTTCGGTCCTTTCTATGTGGTCCTTTTGATGAAATGGTGGTGGCCTAATCCCCGATTTTTTGGCATATTTTTTTTCTTCACGGCGCTTAGAGGACTCGGTGTTGTTGTTATTCGATTGGGTGGGTCGTCGCCTTGATCATTGACGTTCTCTACGTCAAGGTTTGCTCGCTTGGTTTCTTTATGGATGTTTGCTACTTTATTCACCTCTGACGCGTTTGGTTCTCTTCATGTTCGTTTATCCATGTGTCGCGTTTCTGTGTGTGCTTTCTTGCAGTGAATTTTTACATTTTGTTGTTGGTTCATGTGGACAGGATGCGTGACGTTGTCTCTTTTGTGATCCATGTTTTGGACAGTATGGCAATACAATTTGATTTGCCAGTGATTTCTTATGTTTGTGAGATTGGCGAAGACGTTATGACCAGGTAGAGATCGAACCGGGTACGGCCGTTTGGACGGGCAAACGATGTGTTGTTGGTCAGACCGTCTTGTAGCCGTGCATCCGGGAGTTGTCGGTGGAGGGTAAGAGGATTGGTGGGGGCGGATGCTCAGGTTCACCATCTGGACAGGTGGTCTCGTCTCGGTTTGGTTGTGTGTGCTTGGACTCTTTATTGCGTGCGGCCCGGTTATGTATTTATTTTGATTTTGTGGACCTTTTCTTCTTCCTTTTCGCTGCCTCTTTGTCTCTTCTTGCAGGTTTGTTTTTCTTTTCTCCTGTTTGTTATATTTCCTTTTTGCCCATCGTCCATGCTTGTTGCGGTTTCGTGTCCTGCCATTGCTGTTTGGCTAGGTGATATATGTGGGTTGCCCTGAATGCGTGATTATCAGCTTTGTGATAGAAATGAAGAAGGTGATGTGTTGGTCGGGTAGACATCGAGCCAGCTACGATCGTTTGGACGCGCAAATGAAGTGTTGTTGGTCGGACTGTCTCGTGACGGTGCGTCCGGGAATTGTCGATGGACGGTAAGAGTATTGGTGGGGGTGGATCCGCTGTGTGGACGGGTGGTCTCATATCGGTTTGAGTGCGTGTGTTTAGACTCATTATTGTATGCGGCACGATCATGTACTTATTTTTGTTTCGTGGGCCTTTTCTTCTTTCTTTTTCGTTGCCTCTCTATCTCTTCTTGCAGTTTTTTTTTCCTTTTGTCTTGTTCCTATGTTTCTTTTTTGCTTATCGTCCATATTTGTTGTGGTTTCGTGTCCTGTCATTGCTCTTTGGCTAGCTAATCTGTGTGGGTTGCCCTGAACGTGTGATTACTATCATTGTGGGAAAAAAATAGGTGATTCCTGCATCTGGTTTCTATATTGGGGGCGTGCTATCTATATGTTTCAACTATCTCTTTTTGCGTCGACTCCTCGATGATTCTATGCTAGCCTGTGATATGTGATGGCCGTTGATAAAAGCCAGGGGCTATCTTTTATGAAAGTTGGTTTGGCTTTTAAGGAGTCAAGGTTCGTTTGCTGAGATGGTCATTATTTATATTTCGCTCAACGGTAAATTCTCTAGGCTCAGATGGTTGGTGCAATTAGTTTGCTTTCGCAAATTCACGATAGAGAAAAGAATTGGAATGTTTGTGTCTCGGTTTCACGCATGTGCCACTTTCGCGCGCGCGGGGGGGGGGGGGGGGGGGGGGGGGGGGGGGGGTGGGGGGATGATGAAGGACCTATTAAGCATACTGACTTGGTTGTACTTGATCAGGAGGTTAGTCTAATATTGTGTTTTGTGTTGGCTTTGCAAGTGCCTAGGCTCCATGATCTTACATTAGCTATGTTTTGTGGGGTATCTTTCGTGTACTATGTTTCTAGGGGAATCAAATGTATGCATAACTCCCTCCTGAGGCGACTACAATCCTGGACATATTCAAATTGGGTATCGGCCTTCCATGGCAATACAAGACGACTTCGGGATGAATTGACACGCTCGATTCTTCGCCCACATCCCGTAGCTCCGCCTTGGTGTAGTCGTGGACGCTCGTTCGAGATTCACCTAAAGGCCGAGTATAGTCGTACATCGGATGCGCCCTTGCACAAAGAGGTTGGATTGGCCTGCCTAACCAGGTTACCAAGATACCCAATGTCGTGAGCACTCGAGCGTTAGCTGCTACACCTTTTGATGGAGGACTTTGACATCATGTAATTCATCATCAGACGGCATGACTGTCCAGGATTGTCGTTGGACCGGAGGGTCGGGCGAAAACGAAGGAAGCCCGTCCTGATCGACTTGAGCTGTGGGGTCACGGCAATAGAATCAGAAGTGCTCACATCAGTTGAGGAAACTGGGGAGATCCAATTTGAAGTACCCACAACGCCTCCTCGTATGAATATCGGCTCCACCACACTCCCAAAGTTCGCCTTCGCCGCTGCTTTTCTACGGTTTGACTTTAAAATCTTTTTTCCACGGTTCAAAGGGGGCTGGGTGCCTCGAAGCATACAGACTATATGGGGCACCGCAAGGCAATACCCTCAGATTTTTTTTTTACCAAATCCAATGTACAAAATGCAGGGGACACGTCGGGGTCATTCTCTCGTGAAACAAAGATTTCAGAGCACAAGGCAGGAACTATCCAAAGGGTAAATCGAGTTCGCTTAATTACATAGTACATTGTTGCTACAATATAGACTTAGGAAATTAAGGACTGTCACAGAGACACTGCCATCAGTTCTCACTTCCCTGGAAAATATGTACAGCGGCCGGACAGCCACACACACACACCTGAGCAAAGAAGGGTCGGCACTATGTACAGAGGAGGCAAACCAGACACCACCTCCCAGCCTTCTTATTGAAGCTCAGGGGGCTCGGCCAGCATACTCGACAGGAAGAAGGGAACGGCGGCGATCCGCACTGACCGCCAGGCGCAGCAGAGTCCGCTTACAAGCAAGCGTAGCGAATCACATATTGTTGCCCATACCCACACTAACTCCGATCCTTTCTGCGACCTGCGATACAGATGTGTGGATGTGAGCAACCATATAATTTCTGAAAATTGCAGCTGATATGAAAAGGGACGGACGCTGCCCACTTTCGTCGGCAGAAAAAGACGAGAGATTCTTCAAAATAGAACAGTTACCAGGGTGCACCTAACCAAGTAATCTGTAATACAACACAGTTGCCCCTAATAAACTGGTCTTGGTAACAGCATAGAGGCCAGATCTTTATTTGCAGTGTATAATTAATCCCAACTACACTGACAGTGAAATGCCACTCCTAGATGCCATGTTTGCTATAAGGACAATAATTGATTTGTAGTTCAGTTTTGGAGCAGACAAGACAGAAAGCTTACTTCCTTGAAGGAGTGAACATCACTGCCCCAAAGCCAGGCATCGCAGCCTGCGTCCCTAGCTCCCCACAAATCATTCCGACGGTCGTCACCAATATGCACAGCCTCTTCAGGCTTCACATCCAACAACTCGCAGGCCTTCAGGAATATTGTTGGGTTTGGCTTTTCTGCTGCAACCTGTTAGCAGAAAAAACAGAGACAAGGGTTTAATGGCGAACATCAATAGAAAAAACGAAGGTAGAACTTGAATACAAAGGACAGTAGCTACAGGGTCAAGGTTCAGTTAACAGGCTTAGTTAAAGCAGCTCATCTGTAAATGGAAACCCACCTCAGCAGATACAGCAACTGCATCAAACCAGTGATCACAATTCAGGGCCTGTAAAAGTGGCCGGAGACGGGTGTCAAAGTTGGATACAACAGCTGTTCTCACACCAGCCCTTCTCAATGCTTCAAAAACATATTTAGCATCAGGGTCAATGAGCTGCCAGGCCTAGCAAACATAAAACAATTTGTGAGGTCAAACATACAATAGGATGGTTTCAAATCATTTTGATTACATATTTTCTCTTACCTTCTCAGTTGTATAGTAATGATAAAGTTCCTCAAAGTACTGTAAATCTGAGCAGCCTGTAGAAGAACTAACTATATGTTGCCAAAAGGGCCTCCCATCATCAACATACCTGGAGAAATTTAGAAACATAAGTCCATGCAGCAGCATATTTTTTTAACAGGTTTGAAATGTTAACATGAAATGTTTGACTGAATTAATCGCAAATATGTACAAAAATCCACATGCCCCAAGGGCTAAAAGGCAAGCTCGTATTTTATTACGTATTATTTTGTGACATGATAACTCCAGGTTCCAAGGAGAAACTGAATGCAAGGCTGAAAAGAAACAAAAGAATCAAATCACCAGTACTACCTATCACCGCCGTCCATATATATGTTGCAAAAATCAGTTTCGTACGATTTCCATTCAGATTTGTCTCCTGATAAGTATTATGAAAAACGCACCCAAGGATACTCAGTGCTCGTAAAGCACACAAACCAGCTAAAACTAACTGTGAATATGCCAGAAACTTAAGAATCAAATTCTCGGATAAGAATAAACTCTCTACTTTCTGAATACTATGTGAAACTTAAGAATCAATGTTCCTACCCCACAATTGTTCTTTTAGCACCACCAAAAACAAATAAAACTATCTCAGCCATATCTGAGAAGGTAATTGCATCAAGCACCAGACAGAACTTGGGGACCATTCCAGTTCCTGGATCTCAATCTGAACATTGAGAATTATAGAATCCTCGAAGCTGTTCTTACAAATATCCCTCTGCGTTCTGGTGAGAACTTTACTTATGGAATTATACTTCTCACGAAGGTTTCTTGGCTCGCAGCTTAACTCAGATTGAGGGATAATTAACTCCGCTTGAAATTATTTCATATCTGCACGTCACTCTCAATTTTGAAGAGGCGGTATTTTCATTCCGATTGATTAAAAAGGATAAGTTCAAGGAAGTGAAAGACAAGTTAGTCCACAGTTTTCCTGATGCATATCCTTGTTTAAATTGAACAAGGGCATTTATGGCAAGAATATCCCCGTCCTAAATGCTATTTATTCATTACGAGTGTCGAGTGCACAAGAACAAAATCATACAGAGCCATCTAAGATACTCGTATAGCGAAATCAAATCCAAACTCGCATTCGGAACAACAGGACAGTCCAAAGGTAAATGCCATACCTAAGCCGCGATCTGCCCCATGGCTGCGAATATGCCTGGCGGTACCTCATCAAGATCTCATCCTCCGAGTACTTCACCCCATACTTTTCGCCTAGTGTTCTGTACACCTGAATTAACATTCAGAACACAAGCCATATTAATCAAACCGCATCCATGCCCAATTAACACGGGAAAGGGAGATTTTATCCGTAATTCGTTATGCATGGAGAAATAAATCCACACAACCCAGAAATGAACAGCAGAAGCAAATCTGTCAAGGTTCTCACAACCCAAATCTATGAACATGCACGAACGGAACGGGCTACGGGAGTACGGATCAGATCGATCCAAACATCACGCATTGTCTCAGCGTGTGCATCGCATAGAAAACATGCAGGCCTCTGTCAACCATGGAGCAGCCAACAGAATCGAGCAGAACAAACAGAGGAACATGAATTGCAGATGCGATATATGGGGGAAGGGCATAAGCCGACCTGGGCCATGGGCTCGGTGGGGGCGAGGAGGGTGCCGGCGGCGTCGACGAGGATGGCCTTGTGCGTGATGTCGCCGTAGATGGCCCTCCGGTAGTCGTAGTACTCCCGGGCCCCCATCGGCTCCCACCTCGCGCCGCCCGCCCCGACGACCGCCTCCGGGACCTCCGTCGCGGCCGCCGTCCCGAGGCGCCGCCGCTCCTTGCCGCGGCCCGCGAGCGCCGGCTGTAGCCGGGCCGCGGCCGCCGCCGCCGTCGCGGTGGCCGAGCGCAGCCGCGCCACCGCCATTGTCTAACGAGGTGGCGGGGTAGCGCGTCTCGGGTGGCAGGTGGGTCCCGGCGCCAGAATCTCAGGTGGTGGCTCCGCCGTGCGGTGCCGTGCCGTCGCGAGCGAGCGTGCGTGCGCGCACGGTCTTTCCTGTGGCGTGCGTCTGTGTGGGTGTGATGCGGTGTGGCCGTGTGTGGGTGCGGAGTTTATAGGCAGGCGGAGGGAGACGAGCGGCGGCCGGTGACGCGACCGTGATGGCTATTTGGTTCTTGTGGCTGCCTTCACTTCCTCCTTTCCTCGGGTTTCAGGGACAGTTTTGGGCGTCACAAAATTCCTTTAATTTTATTCACTCACAAGTATCATCCATTCCGAATTATGATGTTCTATTTTCTCCGTTCACTATTATTATAAGATAATACTCCAATTTTTTTATTCAGATGTATATAGACACATTTTAGTGTGTTTGTTCACTCATTTAAGCCCGTATATAGTCCATATTAAAATATGCAAAACATCTTATAGTACTCTCTCTGTCCCGAAATACTTATCTCAGTTTTGTCTAGATACGGATGTATCTAAATTTTTTTTGTGTTAGATACATCCGTATCTAGAAAAATCTATGTCAACTAATTTGGGATGGAGATAGTATTTGTGAACGAAGGAAGCAACATTTTTCTGAATCAGACGTATATAGACGTATTTAGGCCTTGTTTGTTTGGGCTTTTGCTTCTGCTTTTGCAGCTTTTTCACTTTGGCCTACAAACCAAAAAAACTGGCTTTTAGGTCAAAGTGGAAAAAACTGCAAAAGCATAAGCCCAAACAAACAGGACATCTAGTGTGTTTGTTTACTTATTTTATTTCGTATGTAGTCCAAAACGTTTTATAATTCAAAATAGAGGCGATATTTTTTATTATATTTTTTGGAAAGACCAAGGACCATTTCTTAAAGTCGACCAACCCTTAAAATTCATCTTTATTTAATTACAAATTACACACGGGTCCTTGAGAAAATCGACGCCGTCATCCTCCTGTGCATTCGTCGGCGTCGTGCGGTGAGCGAAACTTGACACCGCATCTACACCTCTGGAACATTGCCAGATCCAAAAAAAAGTTGTTGATGCAGCGGCTAGAAAGTCTTCACACAAAGCCAGGAGACATTTAAAATAGGAAACAAATCATTGTCCCGGAGAAGAAGGTGGCGGACAGGGTTGGACGACCATCCCGTATCTGGCTAGACAAGTCCCGGGAGACCTAACCTCACAAGCCCCCCGGCGACGTCAAGTTTGGTCGAATGTTATCGGTCAGAGAAGGAGCCAGAGGACCAGGACACGAAGCGCCATCATCCACTTTGCCGAAATACACCTTCGAAGACCACTTGCATAACACAAAAGCACAAACCATATCCACCAATCCAGAAGAGCAGTGACCACACGATTTCATGCCCTCCTCTACTAACGTTGATGAGACCGCTGCTAACAAGATAGATCAGAAGTCGGGGAACATTATTCTGAATACGCACAGCGTCGCCATTCTAACCACATTGCCGTAGCCAGTATATGAAACTCCCACCCTGACAGACCTAATGATAGTGCCACAACGCAGTTTGGTGTCCCCACCTCCGCCGTCGGAGCAGCAGTAGGAGGACTTTTTTGATCAAAATATAACTATAATCATCCCAACTTAGCTCAACAGATGCTGTCAAAAAAATTAGCTCATATACAACATACGTATAAACTATCTAATAATATTAACACAAATTACAGTCACCCTTTTTTGTGCTAAAGTGCTAACAAAATTTTCAGACGACTGAGTATTTGCAGGACCAAACTAGCTAAGGCATCGGTAGCGTGTGGATTTCTTTTTCAAATCTTCCAACCGCTTCAAATATAATTTCGCAAAAAAAAAACACTCCAAATATAAATGCATGAAGTTCAAATGAAGCTTCCAAACAGGCCCCGACCGAGCTCTCCGTGGCCTTGCTGTAACGGTGTAACCGGCGCATTATTTGTCAATCCTGCGAGGCATCAAACAAACTTGCTGACAGCGAAGTTGCGCAAAGACGAAGCATAATCTTGCTCTAAATCCGAACATGGCCTCCACGAGACACGTTTCGGGCTCGGCAAGCGAATCAGCCGTCGTTTCGGCTTATGATATTTGCCCTCTACGTCCAGCGGATGCCGGCGCACATGCCGGGAGAATCCATTCCAGGTTACGGCAGCTCTCCTAAATAAAATCGGCGAAACTCGCCGCAGACAGACCGTGATGGCGACGGCATCAGTGAACTGCGTGGTGCTTGCTTACTCAACTTCCACCAAATGATATGTGCTTTTGGGTGCCACGCATGCGAATGCTGTGCTAATTCCTGCTTCTTACGAACTGAAGCGTGAGTGACGTTGGTGTAGTGTAGCTACGGTTAAGTTATTATTTTACCTTTTTTTGGCGAATGCGTTATTATTTTACTTGAGCGTACGTTCCAACAAAGGTAGATGTGGACACAAAACGTTTTTATTTTGGTATAGTGCTATCAGCTGAGACCACAGAGGCAGTGGCTTTTCCCTCGCAACAAAATAGAGCCCATGGTTCTAGTGTTTTGTTCTTATGCACATGTGTGTGAGCTACAAATATCGTGACGGAAGAACAAAGATAGATCTAATAGTATTATTATTGTTGCACCTTAGGCTTCGTTAGTCCGCTTACAGATATTTTCGAGTTCTCTCGTGGAATACAAGGTTTCAGAAGAAAAAAAATATTCTAATTCTCACGAGTATATTTTGAGTTGTTTGGAACCAATAAATATCGTAATTTTGCAAGCCGTTGTATACAAAAATATTTTTCTTTTGTGGGGAATGAGTATTTTTTTCTTTCGCGATCTATTCATCAAACATCATGGCAGTACAAAGAACATCAGAAGTAACGAAAATTATATTCATATTTATAGACCACCTAACGATGACTACAAATACTAGAGTGAGCCGAAGACGCATCGTCATCATCGACTTCCTCTCATTGAAACCAGGCAAACCTTGTTGCACTAACAGTCAGGAAGTCATCATGCTAAGGCCCCACAGAACCAGCACACTAGAACAACAACTATCTCTGATGAAGACAAACACAGATCGGAAGGATCTAACCTGTATACACACTAACGCAGAACGAATGAATAATGGATCCAAACAGATCTACCAAGAAACACCGACCAAATCCCGCGAGATCCACCGGAGACACATCTCTCCACACGCCCTCCGACGATGCTGGACGCACCGCCAAGACGGGGCTAGACGGGGAGAATCTTATTCCATCTTGGTGTCGTTGTTGCCGCGCCTTATCGAGCAGAACACCTAAAATGGAGCGGCAGCCCTCCCGCCGGCAATAGCTGGGATCCACCATGTCTCCTTGGCCCTAAGGCCACAGGAGACGAGATAGGTCGTCGACGCCGCAGGTGGGAAGCGGGGAAACCCTAGTTGCTTGGGAGTCGCTGTGGGGATTAATATTTTTATTGTGTGTTCAATGATACTAATTTGATATTGTTGGTGTTGATAGTTTTTTCTATAAACTCGATGAAACTCCGCACGTTCAAATAAAATATATACGGTCTCTTTAGTGCTATTAAAATTATTGTGAGTGCATTCTTTTAGTTGAGTTGAATTACTATTAGTGCATTGACAAGCTTCCGGCACATCAAAATTTCTACGCGAAATTCCACCCGACAAGCTATCATTTCACTTATGATACTCTTTCCCTTTGTATCAGATCAGACTGTTATCTCGAGTCTGACGCGACCGCCTTGGATCGATTCCGGGTGGCTAATTACGTACGTGTGGAGCTCATCGACGCGTCTTCCACCACGGTTGCCCCTCACGCGATTGAACAACCGAAGCATCCCCCGCCAAAAATAATAAACGGAAGAATCGGCGACTCGGCGCAGGAGCCACCGTAGGTGGTTGGAGAATAATGGATGGTACTATCTGTGGATGGATACCATGGTGCGTGCTTGCTCAAATGCAACTAGTAGTACTGACGAGGCCGAGGCCGACACGTATTCATGTATGCGTACATACACTGGGACACATGTGTATTAGAATTACGTACGACCCGACCAGTACGTGGGTCCTTTCATGCATGTAATGCTAGGGTAATCACCAGATCAACCAGTGCGTGCGCGTACAATCGATGGGCACTTGAAACTGCTTACGTTGCATGGGCCATGCACCTATCGTCTTCCGGGAGGCCAATTAGTATTAATCGTCTTCCGGGAAGCCAATTAGTCCCAGTCGGCTTTCCTGTAGCCGACTGGATCCAGTCGGCCACCGGGTGACCGATTAGGGTCCAGTCGGCTTACCGCAGGCCGACGCCGTATTATTCCTGTAATATCTCAATTCCGTGTATTATTTTTCAAATTTAATAAAAAAAAATATTATTTTAAAAAAAATAGCCGGTAGCGACCGATGAATTCAAACAGCACACAACTCTAACTTCGGAGGTCCAGGGTCCAGAGCCGTGCGCTAGTGTTCCTACTGCGACGTGAACATCTGATTTGGAGAGGCATCGTGTGGTCGTGACGCCGCGGGCTCGCGCGCTCCACAAATCGCGGGGACGGCAGCTGAACCAGAGAAAAAAATCATGTGGCCACGCGGCGGCGAACGGCGGTCCTATCCAATCCAACGATCAACCATCCTGCTTACGCAAGACGGAAGACGGCGTGTGCGGTGCCGCGGTGGCCTCGTGCATCGACAACATGCAGGTTGTCAAATTAGTGAAGGTTGTGCTGCAGCGCACGCGGGCATGGTTTGAACTAGCTGCAAGGCTAAGGGCATCTCCAAGACTCCAACGTCGATCCTTACAACGGACACAAAATAGGCGCAGGTGGTTTTAGTATTTTGTTTTTGTTCTGTGCACACGCGTCTGAGCCACAAACATCGTTTTTTTTTTGTTTTTTTTTGAAAAGGAGGATAACCCCCGGCCTCTGAAGAAGAAATATACTACTGCAGATCTATTATCGTTGCAGCTTGGGCTCCGTTATTAGTTCGTTTACAGATATTTCTGGAGTTCTCATCATGAGGATGTTTCTGAGGCCTCTGTACTCAATCAGTGCATCGACAAGCTTCCGGCACATTAAATTTTCGACAGCGAAGTTGCAGGACATGCCGTGCACGACACACGTTTCAGGCTAAGCAAAACAAACCATCCATGATTTCAGTTACGATCTTTTCCTCCTTTTTACCAGACTGGTATCTGGTCTCTGACCCGACTACCTGGAATAGATCCCGGGTGGTTAGTTACGTACGTGTGGCGCTCACGGACGCAGCTTCCATCACACCAGTACACCACGGCATGATTGAACAGCCGAAGAATCTCCCACGATGAAGAAGAGAAAAACAGAAGAATCGGCGACTCGGCGCAGAAGCTATTTTTTGTTTTTTCGGAAGGGCGCAGGAGTTGGAAAATAATGGATGGAATCCATGGTGCGTCCTTACTCAAATGCAACTTGCCTCGAATCGCGTTTGTTTGTTTCTGCGTAATTACCAAGTGAGTGACGTGCGAGAAAGTCAGTGAGTTTGGAGCCGCGTGACTGGACGCGTGTTATTTTAACCCATTAATTTCACCTTAGCGTATGTTCCGATAGAAAAGTGCACGTACTCCGAAAAATGCCAATGACGGCCGAGCCACAGGCAGGCCGCTATCTGGGCCGTCCTGCCACCATGTGGATCCGCGCTGCCCTAGTATTCGGTCTGTATCTGATTTATTTTTGGGCCGTATTCAGCAATGCAGGTCCCACGCACATGCAGAGGCATCTAGGCCTGTCGCACGCCGCTGACATGTTCTCACATCATAACCGTCTGTGGTGCATGTTCCATGCACATCCTGGTACGTACTAGGTCATTCATGGGCTGTAGCGTTTGTGGAGCGTCGTCCACCAGTCCATCTGCCGCGGACGTGGATCAGTCGTGGCCAGCGAGCAGGTAAGTATGCGCAACTCGTTAGCTAACCATAATCATTTAAACGGGGATCTCCTACAGTGGATTAATAAAGAGATTAACAGCAAAAACTAGCATGTGTTTTTGCTCCACGCCCGTATTGATAGAAACCGTGCCCGCACAAAATCAGCATTAGAATGTGTAACGAAGCAGGCGAATGTATCAAATAGACTAATCATCCACGCACCAAAAAAAAAAGGATTTTAATAAACACGTTTTGTCCGTGTTGACTTAACAACCAGAGCTTAATTAGCGTGAGTGTTCTACGCGGAGTCCAGGTCATGTGGAACAGCTTTGAGCCGCGCAGTCCGGTTCGCTTTCGACCGATACATCATGTCACTTCTTGTCACCCAACTGCCCGGCGTTGCGCAGCGCGAAAGGAGCGTCATCATGTCCAGTGTGAAAACGATTTCGGGAGCAGTGCTTCCATCACCTGTCACCTCATATAGCCATTGGCATGCGTCGCACCAGCATGGACATCGCTTGGCCATGCCATCCATAAGACCAAGCAACGCAGCCGATCAACGCACAACACAAGGCCTTGACACTCACACAAAATTGTCAACATGCGTTTACTTAGCAATAATACTTGGACGCTGACACTCGAATTATCAAATGATTAAGCCAGGAATGGTTCACTCTCTCCTCGCTTAAGACGAACATGGGCCGATGCACCAGTCAACCAAATTCATGGCATGCCATACTTGTTCTTGTAGTTAGCGATTCACCAATCGAGAGACGAGGCGCAGCCATTGAATGCATGTACCATTCGACAGGCACATCTGTGTCCGTCAGAGTAGGCGTGCTCACACTGGATGCATGCAATGGATCGGCCTAGGCAAAGCTAGGATCGTGGCCCTGTCATTTCGACGTTCCTCAGCGCACGTCTCATGTCTGACTGAACCGATTTTAATAGTCATGTACACATGGTGGCTAAGATCCCTGGCCTCAGAGTTTTGGAAAATTACGACTTAAACCAAGATCGACCATTGCAACACACTCGTGGCGAGGACACAAGTGAGGCCCAACAAAACTACAAGCCCATCTAGCCATCACCCTGGAAAGCGTTCCCGCCTGCCAAACTATGCAGTGGCATGTAAATCAAACAAAGGTTTCGAAGTGATCCAAACACAGCGTGATCATAGTTTACACCACAAAACAGCACACCAAAACAACATTGAAATTACAAAATGACGACGAAACTAATGAGAAGCGAATAACAAGGCATGAATCAGGTTGACCTACAGAAAGTTAGGCTCGAATGGTCCAGATTTTTTCGTGCCACAAGCATTGCGCCGATGACCAAGCACACCACAATTTGTACACTACGGAAATTTCCTTGGCACCTTCGGCACATCGCCTCTCTTGGGGCAAGTTGTACACTTGTGTCTCTCTCCTCTGGTGCTTTACCGATCCTGACCCTGGACAATCATCTCAAAAAGAGACGGGCAGAGGAAAAGGACTTAAAAGCTTGTCATGGAATATATATTAATATACGACTAGTTATGTTTTACATTCTAACTAGCCACCATAAATTTGAAAACCCATCATCAACAGATAAACAAATCCATGGAAGTCCAATGGCGCTGACACCCATAAACAAAAAGATAACCTGAATCCAAACAACAACCCCATCCTAATTTGATCAGATCCCATAACACCACCATCAACACAAAGTAAAAACAGAGCAAAACATGTGCACCATTTGTCGTCCGAAAAATCCAATACCACTGACATCGACAAAAATAACCAGCTAGGCTGAATCAAAAGAACAACTCTGCCCTAATCTACGCGTATATCATATTTGGCACAGACACTTTTCACATTGCAACTCCGAAAATCCAAAAAACAGAACCTCGCAACCCCATCGTTTCAACATCTACGCCAGCAAAATCAACTGCAAGATCCATCAAAAAATAATAGCAGTTTTTCCTCTATCACCACCAACAGGAGGCACCATCCCAGTGCTCCCCTGAATTTGAATCATGGACAAAAGCCAACTAACATACTATAGAATCCAACAACCTGTGCGAAAATATCCAATCTCCAAACAGCTCTATAATTTCCAAAATATCCATTCATGTAAAGAATCCAACTCCCACACTATAAATCCAACAGCAATTAATTTACTGCTAACATCAGTGGCGCTGCAAATCCAACGATGTCCAATCAGCTCTATAATTTCCTACCAGTACCCTATTTTCCGAAAAATGATCCATGTCAGGTACAGCTAGCACACTACCGACTAGACCAAAATATGTGCAGAACATACTATGAATCGCTGCAGGAACCCCAATCAACTCTTTTGTACCTAACAACCTAAACATGATTCAGATCTAACATGGCACGGCACTCCAAAGAAGAACTGTGGCAGATAAGGAGAACACTAATTTTTCACTGACCTACGTGTCCAGTCGTTGGTGGCTTCAGAGCGCACCTCGCCCGCCGCCGCATCCACGCCTGCATGTGCACCGCCGCCGGCACCAAACGCGACGTTCGAGACGCTCAGGGAATCCTGAGACTCGACTGGGAAGACGGAATTGCTCCACGGCCCTGGCGCAGCACACATCCTGCATGAATCGAATCCGAGCCAACTAGGTAAGAAATCCCCAAAAATCTGCGGCGATAAACAGACAACTAGTTCTAGGGAGGGTTGGCCGGAGGGGAGCAAACATACCCGTTGAGCTCGAGGCCATTGGTAAACAGCACAGGCGCCGCCGTTCGCCAAAGGGATACAGATGGGGATGGAGGAGCCGACCCGTTGCGTGGCTCTGGTTTATTCCACGCAGGTCGCAGTGCCATCGTGGGGGAGGGGGGTGACCAGGGCAAGATTCTCTCGCCTGTGCTGTTTCGAACGATAACTCATGACCAGGGCAAGATACCCTCAAATCCCCAGTTTCCGTCCAACAGGAAATCACCGGAGTTGGGCACTGCTGCATCGGCAACGCGGCAAATCTGGCCATCGGCGATGCTCATTGAAGCCTGCGCCTCCACCGGAGGCACCACAGCTAGCTGCGTCGAATCAACCCGCAGCCTGGAGAAAGAGGATTGGTCAGAAAAATGGAAAGGAACTCCACAAACCAGATGCGGAAAACCTACCAGTAGCGCTCGACGCCATCGGGAAACATGGCGCCGGAGAGGAGATGTGCGACCGCCAGGATTTTTCTTTGAGCCGGAGAGGAGATGTGCAGCCGCGGAGAGGGGAAAGAGAAAGAGCGACTTGTCCCACGCATATGGGTAGGGCCGGGTTGGAAACAGAGCTTTGACGAGAGCTCTCATGTTCTATTTCGAACGAGTAATGTGCCAAACATGTACTCCTAGGCTGTCCATAGGGTGTATCCCAGCGCGTATTCCATGCCTAGCCTGACAACCGACTGACAGATTTCAGATCACGAGGGACGTTCGAGCGACCGAGATTCCGGCCTGCCTGGTGCTCGGCCGCCATAAATCCGCACTCGCACGTACTCCTGTTATGTGGACCGATGGGACAAGGTCGCGTTGGAACTGCAGTTATGGCTAATGGAGAATATTGGCTGGTATACATGGAGGAAACAGTGCATGTACGGTTGTGGGTCCGTAGGATCTGCGTGACAGAGTTAGGAAGAGCCCTGACGGCGTTTGTCAATTAAACGGAGGGATGAAGGGATGGATTGAAATTCGTAGCTTGCATCTTAGGTGCGTCACCTGGTTTTGGACAGGTTCAAAATCTGTTGGATACAGTGGACTGGACCTGAATCGCGTTTGCGAGGCCTGAGCCTTCGGCGGTGGACTGGAACAGTCAACGGGCAATTTGGCAAAGACGACCCTCACGCATCGGGATGGACAAAGAGTTAATTGGCTTCGTAGTGACGTGCTTGCTCCGATCTTGACGAGGCTCCCAATATTATTGTTATTAACAGCTTCGTAATATTATTGTAAACTTATCGAAGGCTGACAAGCCTCCTTGAGTAATGAAAATCTCTTTTCACCCCGCAAAAAAAAAAAAAAAAAAAAAACAGCTTCGTAATTATGGACTCCGATTTTAACAGTCAATTGTTATTATCACACGGGGTTCAAAATTAGTCAAGAACGCTCTACTATTATTGCGCACTGATTTAACTGACAAACAAGTGAACATACATTTTTTTCGAGGAAATTCACAGGCGCACGCTGATGCCAAACCCTGCTCGGCCGCTCAATTGCGTCGCGATTCGTGAAGTAGTTGGATCCCGCATAAGGGCACAGTAAGTTTTAAGTTTTAATTGTTGAAACTTCCGATTTTGCATGTGAAAATTTCAATTTTCTCAGTCGCGAGTATCAAATTTCAGAGTTAAAAACTTTAAGCTATTTTTTGGGTGCTAAAGTCATGATTTTATCGGTTGCTCGTACTTAGTTTAAAGAGTTAAAAGTTAACATTTTTTTTTCAAAATTCATCAAAATGTATTCAAAATAGATCATATTTGAAAGCTCTCGTCACAAAAAACACGAATATAAAAACAGAACTTAATTTGAACTTTTTATTTTAAAGATATAAACGTTTGAAAATTGAAAGCCAAAAGAAAAAGCACGCGCGAGGGACTCGGTACCTCCGCACCTGCGTGCCCCAAATCCTCTCCTTTTTTTCAGCAAGCTAACGTATGCAATATTTTCAAAAATACAATTGTATAGAAGTTCTTTTTTCTTGCAAATAACTACATGGAAGTTGCACAGGAATCAGGGCATCTTCAAAGGAGACCCTCAAAGCTTCGGTATATGTCCAGATTATGTTGTCCGGACCATTTTGTTACTTTTTGTCATCCAATGGTAACCCCTATCGGTCCACGGAACGGTTCCGACGTCCGTTTTTCCACAAATCGGAACCTACTTGAAAATCTAGAAATATGGTTTAACAACAAAGGTGATCAGCTTGATAATTCAACATCACTATACCTCTATATATTTCATGATTTTTTTTTCTGGATATCTACGGAACTTGCCCATCATCAATCACAACAATTCTATAGGTGAGTTGGTGGATTAGCGCAAATGAATATCTCTCTACTATGTTCATCTTTGAACACCCCAAATGCACCTGCCTCATTCTTTTGGCTTTCAAATTTAGAACTTTCATATATTTTCAATCAAAATCTAAATTAAGTTTTTTTTTTCAGTTTCGTATTGCTTGTGACGAGGGCTTTCAAATAAGATTTTGAATATGTTTTGACGATTTTCTGAAAAAAAATGTTAAGTTTCAATCGTTGAACTTACTGCGAGCGAACGATAAAATCGCAAGTTTCAGAAACGCGAACATCGAAATCTGAATCTTAGTGTGAGTGAACAATAAAATCGCAAGTTTTCAGAAACTATGAACGTCATAATCGTAAGTTTTAGATACTTAAAACTTCATGTGCCAAAACTTGGGTCCATGAAATCGCCAGCGTGGTCGTCTTGGTGTTAAGAAAAAAGAAGCGTGGTCATCTTGCTAAAAAATATTTACTCGCAAAAAAAAATCTTGCTAAAAAATCAATGTGTGTGGTGGACGCTTGACCGACCACCATACCGACGAGGGGGTGCCGGGGTGCTGCCGTGCATGCGTCCAACATTACGCACAGGTCGTAGACGCCGTCTCTGGTACGTAGATGTCCGTCGCCACGCCTCTTCCGTCCGTTATTCGCATTATTAAACAAGCGGCCGTACATGCCTTAAAATACTGCATGCGTCCAACATCTCGAAGCGAAGCAACGCCTCACGATTTCGTGAGCAGGCGAGCCCGTCCACGCCCATGGATTTTCGGCACGTAGACACGCTACTAGGAAATGCAAAAAAGGCCGGGGACGTAGACACAAATCGTTCCTGTTTCGGTAAAGTTTAAACCAGTCATCACCGCCTAGCCGGCGGTTTTCCTCTGGCGAGAACATAGAGCGGGTGGTTTCCCCCCTCTTGTGTTTTGTACGCACGTTCATGGGCCGTGCATGTGCGTAAGTTTAAAAAAAAGTAGCCCGGTGCATGTAGCTTCTGTTTGTGCAGGGTCCGAGGAAGGATCCGACCACTTTGATCTATTGTACGTAACTTTTCCCTACATTTCTGCAAGAGGCTATTTGCAGGACTTGAACCCGTGACCTTATGGTCACAAGGCAGCGGCTTTACCACTGCGCCAAGGCTCCCCTTCGTGCCTGTGCGTAAGTTGCGGCTCAAAAATGACAAGCTTCCGGCACATCAAGATTTTTTTTTTGCGAGAAACTTTCAATCTATTCATTTTCAATCATGACAGTACAAAGAACAACAGAGGTAATAAAAATTACAACCATGTCCGTGGACCACCTAGCGACGACTACAAGCACTAGAGGGGAGCCGAAGGCGCGCCGCTGTCATCGACCTTTCCTCACCGGAGTCGGGCAAACCTTATTGTAGTAGACAATCGGGAAGTCGTCGTGCTAAGGCCCCATAGGACCAGCGCACCAGAGTAGCAACCATCGCCGATGAAGAAAGTCGTAGATCAAAAGGATCAAACCTGTAAACACCCAAACGAAAATGAACGAAGACCAGATTCAAACAGATCCACCGAAGACCAGCACCGACCGAATCCCGCGAGATCCGACAGAGACAAACCTCCACACGCCCTCCGACGATGCTAGATGCAACATCGGGACGGAGATAGAACGTGAAAGACATTATTCCTACTAAGGAACATCGCCACCGCCACACAGCCCAACCAAGACGCTGAAACTAACAAGAACGAGAACGGGGTTCCTCCCGCCGACGGGGGGCCGAGATCCTCCGCACCTCCATGGCCTAGAGGCCATCGGAGATGAGGCGGACCGACGGCGGCGCCGACGGGAGGAGAAGAGCTTTTCTTGTGGAGGAGGAACGGCACATCGGAATTTTGACAGCGGAATTGCGCGAAGAAAGCGTGCCCTTCATTTCACTTGCGATACTTTTTCTTTTTTTTATCAGACTTGGTACTATCTCGACTCTGACACGACCACCTGGGATCGATTCCGTTTTGTTAATAACGTACGTCTGGCGCTCACCGACGCATCTTCCACCACTGTGTCCTCGGTGATTGAACAACCGAAGAATCTCCCACAACGGGAGGAAAAGATAAAACCGAAGAATCGGCGACTCGGCGCAGGAGCTACCTAGCGTAGGTCGTTGGAAAAATCATGGAGCGTGCTTACTCGAATGCCACTTGCTTTTGTCAATTCGCACTGGCTTCGAGTGCCGCGTTCGTTCGTTTGTTTCTGTGTGATTGCCAACTGACGTGCGAGCCAGTGAGGTTGGAGCCGAGTGACTGTGCCCATGTTTTTTAGCCATTATTTCACCTAGCGTACGTTCCGAAGAAAAGTGCATGAAGACAGGTCCTCGATGTAGACACAACCTTTTTTTCTTTTGGTAAAAGCTTAAACCGGTCGCCACTCGCCACCACTGAGCCAATGGTTTTTCCCCTGGCGAAAACGTAGAGCCAGGTGGTTTCTCCTTCGTGTTTTGTACACGAGCGTATGGCCATAGGCTACCAGCCAGCGTCGTGATGGGAAGGACCATTCTATTTAATGTGCATTTCTTTTTTTGCGAAAATGTGCACTTTTTTTTTACTGTTATTTACGGTGCATCTAATTCTGTACAGTACGCACTAGTATATTCGTACTACTACTAGTTTCCTTGATTTGGTCACTCGATTGGCTGGTGCGTTGATTCATTCGCACTACCGAGATCAAACCGCGTAAACAAGACCAGCTGCTTAGTCAGTCGATTTTGTTGGTTTTTCCTTTCGGAAACTGAATTTTTTTAATCCCATTCACAATTTACGCTGTAGTACCGTCGAAGAAGTGAGCGCCATGCTTTATCCGTCCCGTCAACGGGCACGAGTTCCGAGAGAATGGTCGGATTGCACGCTTCTGCAGGGACACGACACGTTCGCGCCATGGGCCGGCTTGCGCGCGCGACCTTATCCGCGCGCTTGCACGCCAGAACTCACCCCTGCAGGGATTCCTCGGCCGAGAACTAGTGCCGCCGCACCGCACCGGACGGACGCGACCGCCACGACCCAGGGCGACGGCGCACCCCGCTCGGCGACAGCGCGCACCGCATGGAGTACTACTAGAAGCGAGGGTCCAGCGGCGTCGGCGTGGCGCAGGCGCCGGGGCGGCGGCTCGACCGGCGTTGGTGCGTGCGTGGCGAGTCGTCGTTGGATAGGGCCACACGGTAGCGACTGCTAGACTCGCGCACCACACAAGTTATTGCGTCCAGGCTCCAGAGTCGTGCGCAAGCGTTCCATTTGCTCCGGATCGGAACATGAACCTCCGATTTGGGAGACTACAACCGGCATCGTGTGGTCGCGAGGCCGCGGGCTCGCGCGCTCCACTAATCTCGCGGGGACGGCAGGTGAACCGGAGAAAAAATCATGTGGACACGGCGACGGAACGGCGACCCGATCCAACCCAATGATCAACAGTCGTGCTTGCGCAAGACGGAAGCCGGTGTTGTGCGTGGGCCTCGTGTGTGCATTGAGCCATTGACAACACGCAAGCGCGCGCGCACGGAAGAAACACACGGTCCGGAGCTACGAATTTTACTTGTCCGAAGTACTGAAGGTTGTGCCGCAGCGCACGTTTTTTTTTTTTTTTTTGCATGGTTTGAATTAGCTGCAGTGTTTTTCTTTTTTTGAAGAATCATCGGGGCGGAGCCAGGATTGGAGCAAGCCCCATGCCAAAAGAAAAAAAAATCACCGCGAGAGAAAAACTTAACGTCCATCGGGCTATAGCTACCTCAAATATGGCTCAATTGCACCAAAAAATTAGAATTTAAACTCAATGAGTAAAGATACAGCAAAATAGATAAAAGGATGACAAAAACTACAAACAGTACATGATAAAAGAAAAGAGTACCAAATCAATGGTTTGCTTCATCAGTGTCTTCCATAACCTGATCAACGGTGGAAGAAGAGCCAACACCTTAAAGAAATCAAAAGCAAAATTTCATAAGTGAAAGCACAAACATCAAGTGAAACAATTAACATTGATATAAAACTGGAAACTTACTACTACGACGAGGTAAGGGCATCTCCAACGGCAACCCGCAAATTTCCTCCCGCATCCGTCCACGGACAGGGGGGGACCAGTCCGCGGACACGGATGCGGGAGGACGCCATCCAACGCTAGCCGCATACATTTCAAACTCTTTTTCAACAAACCGGATGAAATTCATGCAAATCCGGCCCGATTTCATATAAACATGACGGATTTCATACAAACACGGCGGTTTTTCATTAGATTTCGAACATTTAGAACAAAAAAAAACCCGACTCGACCCTAAACCTATCCTACACGGTGGCGGCGCCCAGTGGCCGAGCCCTTGTCGTCCTCCATCCGCCGTCTTCATCATCACCGGCGATAAGACCCGTGAGGTGAAGGTGCGGTCTCCGGCGAGGAAGAGTAGGACACGGGAGACGGACCGGCCCACATGGGACACCAGGCCCTGCCGCCTCCCGTGCCCTACTCATCCTCGAAGGAGTCCGCGCCTTGTCCGTCGCCGGTGGACGTGAGGTCCAAGATGGAAATGGTGGCGCCCGCGTTGTCGTTGTCCCACCAGGCCGCCGGATTGTTCGTCGGCGGCGCGTAGGAGGCGCAACTGGCGTTGTTCTCCTCCGCGATCACCTGGAGCTGCGCCTCGGCGGCGGCCGTTTCCTTGCGAGCGGCGGCTTGAGCGCGGAGGGCATCGTAGATGGCACGCTGCTCCACGACAAAGTTGGGGTTCGCCGCGGCCATGGCCGTCACAGTCTCCTCGCTTGCGCGCTCGATGTAGATGTGGCCCTCCGCCAGCTGGTGCTGCTCCAGGAGGAAGAGGTTGTACCGATGTTCCTCCTGCGCCTGCTGGAACGCCGACAAAGGCGCCGGCGTAGGCTGCACCTCCGCCATGGCGGCATTGTAGTGCGCCTGCTCCATGGTGAAGCCGGCGTGCCAGGAGGCGCGGGAGCCGGGGCGGTGTCGTCGGAGCCCATCTCCATCGTGAGGTCGTCCTCGTCGTCGGAGACCTCGAGGGAATGGCTGGCAAGCCGGCCTCGATCCACCTGGCACGGCGGCTCTGCCAGGCCGCAGCAAGGGCGGCCACCGCATGCTTCATTTCCGTCGACAGGCTCTCCCACAGAGCGCTCCCGCTCGCGGTCATGGTGGATGTGGTGCAAGGGAGGAGGATGTGGAGCGGATGTGTTGCGGTGTGGAGTTAGTTGTGTGTGGCCGCCTTTAAATAGTGGATTCCGGTGAGAGCAGGCGTCCGGGTGCGTTAATGCGCGGCGCCGGAGTGGGTTTCTCGGGCGGCGAGCCTGCTTAATGGTGGCATACGGACGAACGGGGCATTGAACGGGCGTGGTAGATATCCGTCCCGTCCAGTCACGCGTCTCTGGCATTGTACAGGTGCGGACACCAGAGACGCGTCGCGGGCGGCGCCCTCGGCCGGCGCGCCGCTTCAATGGCCAAGGCAGTGAGAGGTCGCGTCCGCCCTGAGCCGTCTTCAAAGTGCAGCGGCGCGCTCTACAGCGGCATGAATACGGGCAGCTGACGCCGGGCGGGAACGCGCGTGTGGGAGGGAGGAGGGGGTTGGGGTGGGCCAGGGCGGTCAGAAGCGCGCGTAGTAGCGGTCCGGACTCCAGCAAAGCCCCCCCACGTTTATCTCCGGTTTGTGAGAGAAAACGAGTCTGGACCGCCCTGCGAACCGATACAGGACCGCGTTGAATGGCTTCCGCGGTCCGCACAGCGCGGTCCTGACGGTTGCGGGTCGGCGTTGGAGATGCCCTAAAGTCCCTTTGCGAGATTTATAGAAGAAATCTAATAACACCCAAAATAATGATAAGGCGGGCTCTATATTCTTCTTGGCTCTTTATGGTGCCACGTTCCATCACATGTGCCACAGATTGCCTTTGGTTTTTTAAAGCCACATATTGTTGTCTAGCTTTATTGTGAGCATTATCATGTTTACCAACATGTGTATCAATAATACTAAGTCCATCCTTCCAATTTTTAAACCTTGCCGTTGTGAATGCCTCAACACCATAGTTTTCTGCTCTAGCTTGCTTAAAAAAAAGCAATGGAAACAAAAGGCCGCCTCCTTAGCAACACTATATTCCAACCAATCGGAATGCCTCTTGAACCAAGTAGCTTGAAAGCTTCTCTTTTTAAAAGAAATTTTCTCTAGTTTCTTTTTAAAATTTATGACCAGTTGGTTGGCATGGACCCATATTTACATACATCCTTCTAGCAACATCTCTAATGTTCGGATCTAAGCTTTCAATAGGTTTCCTAAGACCGGGATCAGGTTGAATATCACCTTTCCTCAGTTGACCACGAGCAGAATCAGGAATAACAAATATGTTACTTTCTCGAGTTGAGATTGAAGGCGGGCTATTTGAAGTCAAAGGCTGTGGTCCCATTTCTACAGTTGTTTTAATTATTTGGAGTTGCTTCAGTCCTCTCAGTCCCTTGATTCCGTCCAGCTAAAGCCCCAGGTGTAGGTGTAGACACTTCCGTTGCGGCCACCGATGAAAAATATCCCTTCATCTTTTATTTCTACAAAATGAAATGAAATTGATATCAACAACATCAACAACAACATTCACATTCAAATACAATTCAAATGAAATTGATTTTTTGACAGCAGCAGCAACCATAAAGAGTACTGCAGTAGCAAATCCAAACATTATAGCATATCAAAAAATGTTCAATCTATAAAATTTTAACAACAACAACAACCATTACCAGTAGACAGTAGCACACTGCACCCACATATTAGCTAATTAGCATAAAAAATTGTCAATTTATCCCATGCCAATATCCCATTCATTAGTATACTGCATACACGATTGTAGTGGTTTGAGTGTTTGTTCGAATTAAGTTCCGAAGGATCAAGTTGTAGAGCTATGTACATAGCGTCGGGGGGGGGGGGGGGGGCATTGGCCCCCAGTCTTAGATCAAGTTGTGAAGGATCTTTTTTGGGGGGGGGGAGCTTAGAGCTTAGATTAGTTTTTTTAACAAGCTCCACCACTGCAAGCAATAGTTAGTTCATACCCAGATCCTTGGTGAATCCATTGGTAGAATTTCCTAGCTTCGCCCCTGGGAGGGCACACTTTTGACCATTAGCTATGTGTTCAACATCGTTCAATTCCTGCTACACGTGGTGACGTTTGTCCTGCGTATATGCTCCTGGCATCACCTTTCCGCAAAGGAGAAGATGGTGGGGAGGGGACCCGTCGCGCACAGAAGAAGACGAAGGTGAGGGTCCACCGTCACAAGCAGCAGCCGGCGAAGGTAGAGCTCATTGTCCGCAACATCACGGACCGTGCAAACAACCTGATAGATGACTTGGAGGCTATTACAGGTACACCTATCTCTCAATACTCCAAGTCGACTTGGAGTAATATTAGCTCTCTCTCTCTCTCTCTCTCTCTGGGTGACGTGGCTACAAGTGCAATTGGAGACCGTGAGTGGAGCCCAGTTAGTAGTATATGTTTGGTGGTGATATATGAAATATGCCACTGCGAAATTCACATGATCTATAGGCTGTGTGGTCGATTCTCAGTTTCTCACGTGGTCAGTTGGAGATTTGGTTTATGATATTGTGATGGTATTGATATATGTGTATCTTGACGATACCTCACGAGTTGTGGTAGGAACCTTGTTAAAATAATTACCGTAATATGTGATAGAAAAAGAACTAAAACTAACAAAAAAAATACATATAAAAGTGCTCTTGATTTACACTTTAGTTAACAGAATGTCATTTTGTAAGTAAAATGTGAACCATTAACTACATAGGTCTGCTCCAAGTATCGACACATATCATATACTCCCTTCATTTACTTATATAAGGTCACAAACTCAAATTACAGGACCCAAGATAAAAATTAATGCCTACTATGCAATACAACTTGTCTTCTTGCTTACCATGTTAATTAATTGGACACATGCAAATTAGAGGGAATCAAGTGGACATGAGGGAGAAAGAAGTTGAGAGTGTCATTATCATCCACTGCATGCATGTGTGTAGTTAAACCATGGATTGTTAGTACAAGGCAATGCATCAATTTTTACCTCGGTTACTGTTGGTGACTTTGTATAGCAGCAAAATGTATTTTTTATAGTGGCCTTGTATACAAAAATGGAGAAAGTATAAAAATTTAAAAGTTAATATAAATTATGAGTGACATGCATGCATGGCTTGCTAATGTGGCATGATTGCATGATTAAATTAATGCAAAAAATACTACTGATGTTTGACATACATAGGTGCTGATGTGGCATGGCTGCATCCTTAGAAAAACTAGGTAGTGGGTTACAGATACGTTAGTCCGTTTACAAAAGTTTTCTGGAGTTCTTGCGAGTACATTTTGAGTTGTAGGAGTATTATTTAGTGCATTGACAGGCTTCCGGCCGGCACATCAAAATTTTAACAGTGAGGTTTCGCAATGAAGCGTTTGTGTTCTTTCCCCCGACATTCCCTGGAGGCGCCGACGGGACACGTCCTAGGCTAAGCAACCAAAGGATCTATTGGTTCTCAAAAAAGAAAAGAAAAAAAGATCCATCATTTCACTTCCGATATTATTTTTCCATTTTATCACACTCGTATCTCGACTCTGACACGACCACCTGGGATCGATTCCGTTTTTTAGTTACCTACGTGTGGCGCTCACTGACGCGATAAGTAATTTTACCGGTGCCGGTATGTACCCGTGGGCAATCCACCATCCGTCACATTCGTTAAGATCTGTGCAGGTTTTATACTCTATTTTCATATATCAGATTACACAGCAATACATGTACTAGTGTCAGATATTGTCAGCTTGTACAGAAGAGAAAGAGTTAGAGTGGAGAGAACGGTGCATACATGCATGCATTCTCTCACGCCATACATATGACATGCATTTTATTTTCATCCTCGTATTTTTAATGATTCATATCTTTTGAACCAAATGTCCATTATTGAAACTTTTTGTATATTTGAATTCGTGGTGACAAGACCTTCAGAACAAGATCAATTTTGGATATGTTTGAAATATATTTTATTCTATATATTTCAATTATCTTTGAAATCACTTTCATAAAACATTAGATTGTTTCACCATTTCATAAATGTTTTTTCTAGTGTTTCGCTCATTTTCACAAACTGGAATATGGAACTCACAAAGCCACAGATATATTTGATATATTAGTAAAATAGAAGTTTAATATATTCTTAATAATAAATTCCGCACATTGAAACAAACAAATTCTCATATTTCAAATAACCAATTTCACATATTTTGACGTAGTGGAATACTCAACTTCACAAACACACTAAAAAAATTGAGTGAAATACGTGGACTGCAACGCTACAATTTAGATGTGTTTGAAGTAGTCAATTTCACATATTTTAAATAACCTATTTTACATATTTCACTATTTTTTAATTTTATATTTCAATTATCTTTGAAATCACTTTCATAAAACATAAGATTGTTCCGCTATTTCATAAAAGTGTTTTTGACTGATTCGCTAATTTCAAAATTTATTTCACTCATTTAAATAAATTCGCTCGCTTCATAAAACAGATTTTGCTCGTTTCACAAATTATATTTCACTCATTTCAAAAACGATTTCACTCATTCAAACAATGATTTCACTCAATTCATAAAATTGGTTTCACAGAATTCGAAAAACCTATTTCAGAAAAAAAAATCATATGTATACAAAACAGACTTCACTCATTTCGAAAAAACTGGTTTCACTCAATTAAAAAAAACCTATTTCACTTCTTTCAGAAAACTGATTTCACTCATTTCAAACGTTCAAACTTAAACATGTTTGAAATGTATTCAAGAGGGATCTCATTCGAAAGGTCTTGGCGCCATGAGTTCAAATATATTAAAAAAAATCAAAAACAAAATTATGGTCTAAAAAATATGGTTGATTTAAATAGCAAAGATTGAATAAAAGTATGTTTGTTGCGTAGGAGATGAGAGAGTCAATATATTTTGTTCTGCTATGCATGCACTTCTATGGGGCCTACTTGTACCTTTTTGCAGAGAATACGAGAGGTGGGCTGCCACCATACCGGGTTATACATATGGATGGGCCCCACTTAGGCACAGATCATAAAGCATTTGAATGTTCGATGCAGCGCTGGTAGATACCGGAACCGGTAAAAAGGTGTTTGCGCTCACCCACGCTTCTTTCCACCACGGTGGCCGTCCTCGGGCAATTGAACGGCCGGAGAATCTCCCACGAAGAAGACAAAAGAAACTGAAGAATCGGCGACACGGCGCAGGAGCTAGCGTAGGTCGTTGAAAAATCATGGTGGAGCGGTGGATTGATTCCATGGAGCGTCTGTTGGGGATATTTCCCAGTGATGAAGACCCGGCAAGAAGATGACCCGGCCATTGAGCTGTAAGGCTCAGCGGGCTACCTTGCTGCAGGGCCTGGAGGATTTCTAGTGGGCCGGCTTGACCAAGGCCTATTGGAAAGAGGCGGCTTGGTGTGCGGGCCGGCTCATGAAGAAAGACGATAAGGTAGATTACCTTGAAGGACAAGTTAGTAGTAGGATACGGGTTAAGATTACAACCCGGACTCTCATGTAACCTAGGGCTCGACCTGTTATATAAAGGGGAGCACCTAAGGCAGAAAGACTAAGTTGCAATCTCTCGAGAGCTAGGTTAGCGATTCCGCATCCCTGTAATCGAGATCCAAAGCAATATAATCAAGCAGGACATAGGCTTTTACCTCCACCGTGAGGGCCCGAACCTGGGTAACTCTGTGTCTTCTCGTTCCCGATCAACCCCGTCAAGCTTCCACCTTCGTGCGATGGCCTCCTCTCTAAGTCCTTTCACAAGGGCATCTGCCGTGCTAAAACCACGACAGTTGGCGCCCATCGTGGGGCCTACGCACGGTGGAGTTGAGGTCTTGGCGGGAGCCCTCCCAAGGTTCGGGAAGTATGCGGTCGGCCAGATGACGAGTGGAAAGCTCTACATCGACGATTCGTACTGGGGCCCCGAGGCTAACTCGATCGAGTACGGGTACCGGGTCCCCTTCGGGAAGATCCATACCTTCATCGGTGATGTCGGTGAGCCGGCCGCCGGGTTAGAGGCTGTCTCCGGCACCGAATCAGCCCGCCGCGCTCGATCTCCTCAGGCGAATCCCAGCCCGCCACAAGCCGGCCGGAAGCATGACTTCATAGGATTCACCCAAGGGGTGGCCTTGTCGGAGAACTCCCTGTCCCAAGACGATACGCTTGTTCAATCTGACGGCGAGTCCTCGATGGGAGAAACCGAGTCGATCCGTCCCTTGTACGACGGGAGACTAGGGGGATGTACTGACGAAGTCTTTCCTGAAACCCTCGAGCTGCCTCGGTTCGCTGCAGTGTACATGGCAGGCAGGCAGGACTTGCCCCCCTTCGCGACCTAGCAGATCCAGCGGCCAGGCAGAACCTCACCATCGCCGGCTCAGGAGGAGCCAGCGCGGCCGCCGCCAGCTAGCAAAAGACCGGGGCGTAGGCGCTTGCGGAACTGATGAACACTCTGGCGAATCTTCTAGTCGAGCCGGTGACAGTAGAGAACTCGACGGCACGCAATGCAGACATCATGAAGTGCCGCGAGCAGATGACCAAGATTCAGGAGGATATCAATGCTGAAAATACTCGCATGGTAGAAACCCAAGCCCGGCTTGTCGAGGAGACAAAGCGCTTGGAAGAGGAAGCCCTCTATCTAAGCCGCCGGTAGGCTGAGTTTGAGTTTGTTCACCGGAGGCGACATCAGAGCCGGCTTCCGGCCCAGATCGAGCCAACTCAGCTGTTCACTACGCCGAATGATCCGCGGGCCCCGGTGAACCCGGGGGCTGGCGTTGTGTCCCCTGGAGGGCCGGCTCCGCGGCAGCCGGCTCAGCACAAAGAGACGGTTCAGCATCAGACGCCGATTTCGCAGCAGCAACTGCCGCCTCGACGGTTCCAGACCCCAATTGGACACTATTCCAACTCGGTGGACAATGTCCTGGCGGCAACTCACAACTTGGCGGCGATTCCGATTGAAGGGGACAGTCCGGCTCAGGTGGAGGCCAAGAACGCCATTGAGATGCTCAAGACAGCAGTGACGCAGCAGGCGAACTACTCCCATAGTCAGCACCGGCTTCACTCGACCCCTCATCAGAGCCGCACCAGAAGCCAACGCCCTGAGTCGCCGGCTGTTTCCAGTAGCACACACCACCGGAGGGACGCACAACCTTTGGCGGATCAGCCGCCTCCCAGGATCCCGAACGCGCAAGATATTGTTGATACCGCTCGAGCTCTACGAGCGCTGGAAGAGGAAAATGCGCGGGCAGTGTATAACCAGCCTACGGCGCAGGACCATCCCACCACAGCCCAGGCAGCTGGTCGCCTTGGCGGCTTACCGAGTGGCGGGATTGGAACTCCTTGTCTAGTCCCGGCGCTGCGAGATGCACGCATGCCGCTAGATTTCAAGGGTCCTCACAAGGTTCCTAATTACACAGCAGATCTGGAGCCGGCCCAGTGGATTGAAAGTTATGAGTTATGTAGGATCGAAAGTATGTCTAGAGGGGGGGGGGTGATTAGACTACTTGACCAAATAAAAACCTAAACTTTTCCCAATTTTAGTTGTAGGCAGATTTTAGCAAGTATACAAGTCAAGCATGACCCTACACAAGCAATTCTAAGAGTGTAGCAGCGGAAAGTAAATAATTGCATATGTAAGTAAAGGAGGGGATCCGAGATTTCAAACGCAATGAAGACACGGTGGTTTTTGGCGTGGTTCCGATAGGTGGTGCTATCGTACGTCCACGTTGATGGAGACTTCAACCCATGGAGGGTAACGGCTGCACGAGTCCACGGAGGGCTCCACACACAAAGGGTCCACGAAGAAGTAACCTTGTCTATTCCACCATGGCTTACGTCCACGAAGTACTAGCCTCACTCGGGTAGATCTTCACGAAGTAGGCGATCTCCTTGCCCTTACAAACTCCTTGGTTCAACTCCACATCATGTCGGAGGCTCCCAAGTGACACCTAACTGTAGGATCGAAAGTATGTCTAGAGGGGGGGTGATTAGACTACTTGACCAAATAAAACTTAACCTTTTCCCAGATTTTAGTTGTAGGCAGATTTTAGCAATAGTACATGTCAAGCATCACCCTACACATGCAATTCTAAGAGTATAGCAGCGGAAAGTAAGCAATTGCATATGTATGTAGAGAGGGGATAGGAGATTTCAAACGCAATGAAGACACGGCGGTTTTTGGCGTGGTTCCGATAGGTGGTGCTATCGTACGTCCACGTTGATGGAGGCTTCAACCCACGAAGGGTAACGGCTGCGCGAGTCCACGGAGGGCTCCACCCACGAAGGGTCCACGAAGAAGCAACCTTGCCTATTCCACCATGGCTTACGTCCACGAAGGACTAGCCTCACTCGGGGTAGATCTTCACGAAGTAGGCGATCTCCTTGCCCTTACAAACTCCTTGGTTCAACTCCACATCTGGTTGGAGGCTCCCAAGCGACACCTAACCAATCTAGGAGACACCACTCTCCAAAAGGTAATAGACGGTGTGTTGTTGATGAACTCCTTGCTCTTGTGCTTCAAATGATAGTCTTCCCAGCACTCAACAACTCCACATAGATTTGGCTATGGTGGAAGAAGGATTTGAGTGGAAAGCAACTTGGGAAAGGCTAGAGATCAAGGTTCAAATGGTAGGAATGGAATATCTTGATCTAAACACATGAGTAGGTGGTTCTCTCTTAGAAAATGTATGGTGGAAGTGTAGGCACGTGCTGATGGCTCTCCTTACTGAGAAGGATGGGGTGGAGGGGTATATATAGCCTCCACACAAAATCCAACCGTTACACACTTTTGACCCAACTCGGTGGCACCGAAACAATCATCTCGGTAGCACCGAACTGTGTAAAAGATATGAACTTTAGGAATCTCGGTGGGACCGATACGAACAACTCGGATGGACCGAAGTGCAATGGCTTAGGGCAATCCTCATCTCGGTAGCACCGATTGCATCAACTCGGTAGGACCGAAGCGAAGCAATAAGGAAACAGAGACTTGGCAAGCCATCTCGGTGAGACCGATTTGCAAACTCGGTGAGACCGAAGTAAATGCAAACGATTACAGAGAGTTGGCAAGGCCATCTCGGTGGGACCGAGATCCATTTCGGTGGATCCGATTTGTTAGGGTTTGGCAGTGGCTAAGTCTTGGATGAACTCGATGGGGCCGGATTGGAATTTCGGTGGGGCCGAGTTGGACTTTAGGTTTAGGACATATTTGGGTAGAGATAGTGGTTGAGGGTTTAGGAATACTGTCACTAAGCACTTGAGCAAAAAGACCATTAAGCAACACCTCATCCCCTTTTAATAGTATTGGCTTTCCTATGGACTCAATGTGATCTTGGATCACTAAACCAAAAATGTAGAGTCTTGATCTTTGCCAATTCTTGTTCTTAGCATTTTGAGGGGTCCACATCTCTAGTCCATGCCATGCCAATCATTGAACATCCTGAAATCTTAATCTTGAATGGATATTAGTTCAATGAGATATATGTTGTTATGAATTACCAAAACCACCAAGGGAGCAAATGTGCTTTCAATCTCCCCCTTTTTGGTAATTGATGACAACATATAGATCAAAGCTTCGACAGATGATTAAGTAAATGAAATACATCGTCGCTTTGAGAAGTATGTGATAAGCAAGAGCTCCCCCTAAATTTGTGCATTATTAAAAATTTGCGTTTGAGTGCAAATGCACAATCGATTAGGCTCATGGGTTACTCTTCCATGTCACATACATCTTGGTGGAGCGCGCAAAATGATAAGATTGAAATAATAGGCACGCATCACCAACATAAGTAATTGATCATACAAGATAATGGTAGAGATAAACATGGAATATCACAATAGGCATAATATGATCAATCGACATCGTATCTCACAAGTATAAATGACAGAATATTGTAGCAACACACACATAACAAAGTATCAACGAACAAGCAATCAAGTAGCAAAGGAAACTCTCGAAGCAAAACAAAAGCAAGAAACTCTCTCTCTCGAAGCCTATGATCTATACAAATCCTCCCCCTTTGGCAACAAGTACCAAAAAGTTCGAATCGTATAGCACTAGCCGGCTCTCTAGGCACGGTCCTCCGAAGGCGATCTCCCGCTGGCGGCTCCGGTGTGCGTAAACGGCGTTGAGATGAGAGCGTCCGCGAATGCTTCTGTCGACGACTGCTGGACTGGTGGAGTGGAGACCTGCTGTGGCACTGTGGCTGTGGCGGCTGGTGCAGATACTTTGGTCCGTGGATCCACAACTGGTATCGCAGCTGACCTGGCAGCCCTAGGCACTGACTGAAACTGCTCTGTAGTCGGTCTCTCATCTTCACTATCATCTGATCTGGCAAGCTTGACAGCATCGACATCCCCTTGCAGCTGTTCCACTGAAGTCTGAATCTCAGTCACTTTGACATCCAAGTCATGAAACTTTGTCTCAATAATCCGCTCAAAACTAGCCTGGGTCTGGGTGAGGTTGGCCAGACTTCGCTCAATCCTCAGAGTGGCTTCAAGCAGATATTGCATTTGGTCTTTTGGTGTCTTGAGATTCGCAATTGGAGCATTGGGAGCTGCTGCTTCCTGAGCTGCTTTAGCTTCTTGTGCTTTGCGGATTTCCTCTTGTGCTTGAGCAGAAGTGGGATGCGAAGGATTCATCACTATGACATTGTCCTCAAAGTATGGACGGAGTGGAAAATGCTCTTGATCAAGAAGATATGTGCTGGTTCCAACCTTGGAATTGATCAACAACTAAATATGTGGAGCATAACCACACGCTCTCTTCTGATCTGCTGCTGTCCTCTTGATAGTCTCAACTATCAGGCTCATCACCTTGAATTTTTGAGGTGTATCGAATAAATGCAGCAAGTTGATGGAGTGGCCACGAATCATCTTATCATCGCCTGACTTGGGTAACAAGGTGTACCGCAAGATTGTGTTTGAGGTGGCCAGACCTGGTAGCAAATGCTTCACTGATCCAAGCTTGTGTGTTTCAAGATCCTCCTGGGAAATAGTAGTGTACATGTTCTTCATAGAATTGTGATCAAACTTGAGCTTGGCATAAACATCATAATCATCATTTTCTTCCTTGGGTGCACCAAGAAGATTTGCCCATTCAGAAATAGTTGATTGATATCTAATGCCTTCAGTCATCCACACTATGCGACCATCTGGATAGAAATGTGCTGTGGAGTAAAATTGCATAATCATCTCATCGTTCCACTTAGTCAACTTCTTTCCAACGAACTCATCAACACCTGCAATTCTGAAACTCTCATGGACGTGGGGGAAATAGTCCTCGTTCTCATCGATGTATTCCCAATCCACCCACCTCATGTCACTGACTATGGGCTTCTTATCAAGCAACACTGTCTCATAGAAATCCTGTTGCTCACGGGTGTGAAAGCGGTAATCACAAGCAGTCCTCCTCCTCACAACATAGGGATCTGTCAATCTCCATTGACGCAGTCCTTTGTCCTTTCTCAACATCATGTTCTCAGCTACTGGGTGTGCGTTGTCATGTTCTGGTATCTTGGGCTTCAATTTTCTGAGCACTAGAGGCTCTTCATCAACAGTTGATTCAGGCACTCGGGCCTTGTTCTTCTCTGTAGCAGATATGTTTCTGGTTGATCTCTTGGGTGCTGGTGCCTTAGGCTTAGACTTGGGAGGTGCAGCAGTCTTGATAGCATCAGACATGAGCTTCTGTGCTTTTGCAGGGGGTGCATTAGCTGGCTCTTCCTCCTCTTCTTCTTCTTCTTCAACCATCATAGTAGGTCTGCCAATCACACGGGCAAAAGATTTCCTTACTCTTTTCTTCTTGGCACCTGCAACTGCCTCACTAGGTTCTTGCAGAGTCTTCTGAGGCACTTTCCTCACTGTTGTTCTTTCCTTGACAGAAGTAGGCTTTGTGCTATACTCCTTAGCTAGCACTACTCTCTTCTTCTTTTGTGCAGTTTCACTTGCAACAAAGTCCTCATCCTCACTATCTGAGGTTTTCTTCTTCCGTGTTCTTGTTGCTGCTTTAGGTAGATCTGGAGAGCTTCTCTCTCCCTCATAGTAACTTTCATTGTGGCTTGATCCTTCACTTTGCTCTTCATGCTGCTCTGACCTGTTTTGACTGTCACTGACATCAGACATCTTGCTAAGCTGACCCTGTGAATAGATGGGTATGGGTAGAGTATATGAGTCATCACAAAAAGCAGATTGTTTTTCATAAAAATGAGTTCAAACTTTAGTTCTGGGTTTTCACAGAATGCAGTTCAGATGGACCGAGTTGGTAATCTCGGTGACACCGAAGCACACTACAGAGACATGGCACGCCATTTCGGTCTGACCGAGATGGGTTTCGGTGGCTCCGAGATGCTAGGGTTTCACTGAGACGTTACTTTCGGTCGTACCGATTCGCACAACTCGGTGGCACCGAGATGCACTTGTGCTATGGCCAGGGCCAAATCGGTGGGACCGAAAATTCCTATTCGGTCGGTCCGAGATGCATTCGGCGGAAACCTAACCCTAAATTTTTTGCTCGAATCTCGTTCAAACGAACTAATCTGGTGGAAAGTGAATTGCATTCGTGGCAAGATTACAGGCAGTCCAATCGTGCATTGAATCGGAAAGGGAAGCACGAAAGGGATCGAAACTCACCCTATCTCGGTGGAGTTCCTCTCCGGCGGCAACGGCGGTGGAGATTACCGTTGACGGCGATAGAGTCCTGCGGCGAGGGCGCACAGGCGACGACGGCGACGATCCGGAGACCAAAGGGGCGGCAGCAATGGGGCGCGGGCGCGTAACGTTTGAAGAAACTTTCAACCGCACGAGCCGCTGGATATATATACCCATTAGCTGTCGGTGGCACCGAGTGGAACAAATCGGTAGCACCGAGACGTGCAACTGCTGGCAGTTACAGCAACTCGGTCCGACCGAGTTGGTCTAATCGGTAGCACCGAGGTGAAAACCTAGATCAGTCTAAGTGCTTTCGGTTCGACCGAGTTTGAGTGGGTTGGTCTGATCGAAATCAACTAGAAGGTTTTGGAGGTTCAGCCCTTTCAGATCGGTGGCTCCGAGTGCTCCTCACCCGGAGGGTCCGAAAATGACTTGTTCAATTTTTGTGACGCAGCAAGAATAGAATTTGAGACAAGAAAGCATAGATAGCTAGAGAAGGTTCTTAGGCATTCTTGTACATCCACTTGGCCAGAAAAACCAAGACAATCAAAACAACAAATGGATGTCCTCGAATGATGAAAACATGCAAATCAACATGCTCACACAATAAGATTGCAAATGAAATATGTGTCAAACATGCACAACCAGTTCTAGCATCTATTAAGCAATGGCGATGACTAGGTCATCTATATATGAGTATATTGACTTAGGAGCCAAATGAGAACATTTGAGGTCATACTCATCATTTAAGCACAAGTGGGGTTACCACTTTTACATAAAGCATTAATGTGTTCACACCATTAGAGTTGCTTTAGCTCAATTGTTTAGAGCAAAGCTCCCCCTAGATGTGATATCCCCCCTAAGAGGGTTGAACTAACCTTGGGTTTTGTCGATGATGACTTCATGTAGATGTTGAAGATGTGGATGCTCAATGTTGATGTAGACCATCAAGAGTTGGGAGCAATCCTTTGGAGTTTTGTGCTTTCAATACCTACATGGGTTAGTCCCACACAAGGAACATACAAGGATATCCATAGACATAGAGTGAAATACACATATGATGATGACCATGAATGCATTAATTACCTTGTCCCTTGCCTTACCAACAAGAGGGTTTGTGACTCCATGAACTAGTGCAAAATGTGAAAGTTGGTTGCACAAGTCCTTGCCATGAAGAATATGAGTGAAGTTTGTTGGCGGAGTCACCCTCAAGAACTCTCTAGTTCTTCTTCTTTTGGACCCACATCAACTTGATGGGAATCCTTGGAGTTGTAGTAACACTTGATGAAGTAGAACTTGATGAAGTCTTGGGAACCCACTTAACCATGGCTTGAGGAGCTTCTTCAAATGATTCAATCTCTTCTTGAAGCTTGTCCTTGCCTTTTAGCTTGTGGTCTTGTGGTGGAAGGTCTTCTTGAGCATGTGTTCCCTTGAAGGAAGTAGGATCATACTTCTCTTGTTGAGGAACAAACTTCGTCTTGGGGAATTGACCTTCTTCCCACTCAACTCCATCGGCATTGAACTTTCGTTCAAAACCAACACCTTGGTTCTTCCGATGCCTTCCTTGCTTGCGTATAATTTTCTCAAATTGTTTACTCCCAGCAAGGCTCTTGTAGACACCTTTTTCTATAATTCCTTTCAATAGCATATTTTCTTTCTCAAGTGTAACTTGGCTAAGAGAATCGTTAGTGGAATCAATAGAATTACTAGAAGCAACAATATTGGATTTAGCATTGTTATTGTTACTACTAGAGGTAGAACCATTTTTACCCTTGTTGCTAGTTTGCTTAGGTTTAACTTGTGGCATAAAGGTAGACAAGAGTAAACGTTTGGCAAGATATGAAGAACTCTTCTTTCGAAGATCGTCATTGATAGCTTTAAGAAACTCATGCTCTTGCTCTAAATTTAGCTTCTCGAAGCGTAGCTTCTCATGAGTTCTTAGAAGTTCTCTATGATCCTCTTGAGTTGTTTCATGAGCTAACTTAAGAGCATTTAGTTCTTTAGTTAGGCGCTCAATCTCCTTCATAACATTGTCACTCGTTCCCTCTTGACTATCATGATTACTAGCATTTTCATTATAGCTCACATCACTAGCCCTATCAATAAGTAAACCATCATCACCAAGCAAATCATCTTCATCACTATTAAAATCAAGATACTCGGGGTGTGATACCTTAAGGCCTTTTGCCATGAAGCATCTTCCAATTCCTTCATTTGGTGAGTCAAATAGATCGTAGGAGTTGGATGACACAAGTGCAAGTCCCGCAACACCTTCATCTTGGCTATAGTCGGAGTTGGAGTGATAACTTCTCTCGGAGTGGTTGTCGGAGTCGGAGCCGGAAACCCATTCACCAACATGAGCTTGATGTCTTCTTCTTGTGTAGCTCCTTGATGACTTGTCCTTCCTCTCCGAATCCTTGCTTCTTCGAGAGTGTCTTCGTTCATAATAATCATCTCTACTCCTTCTCTGTTTACGAGGTGATTCATCTCTTCTATGTCTTCCTCTTGGTGATTCGTCTCTTTTCTTGTAGGGAGCCGTACACTCATTTGAGTAGTGTCCGGGCTTCCCACAATTGTAGCAATTACGGTCACGACTTGATGATCTTCTCTCATAATGTCTTGAGCTAGAGCTTCTTTCTTTTCCTTTGTTCTTGTAAAACTTGTTGAACCTTTTCACCATTAGGCTTATCTCTTCATTGGATACTAGCTGGTCACTTGAAGTTGTTGGAGCATCGGTTGAGGCTTTGTAAGCACCACTTGACTTGTTGTGCAGCTCCTCTTTGTCCTTTAGTGACATTTCATGAGCGACAATCCTTCCAATGACTTCCGTGGGCTTGAGATCTTTGTAATTTGGCATCATTTGGATCAATGTGCAGACGGTATCATACTTTCCATCCAAGGCTCTAAGTATCTTCTTAATGATGAATTTGTCGGTCATCTCTTCACTTCCTAAGCCGGCAATCTCATTTGTGATGAGAGCAAGCCTAGAGTACATCTCTGCGACTCCTTCACCATCCTTCATCTTGAACTTGTCAAGTTGACTTTGAAGCACATCCAACTTAGATTCCTTGACGGACTCGGTACCCTCATGCATATCAACCAAAGTATCCCAAATTTCCTTTGCATTCTCGAGGTGGCTGATTTTGTTGAATTCTTCGGGACATAGACCGTTGAATAGAATATCACAGGCTTGAGCATTGTATTGCAACATCTTCAATTCTTCCGCGGTTTCCTCACGATCCGGTTCCTTGCCATCCTCAAAGAAGTCACCTTGCAAGCCAACACGAACAACAGCCCAAACGGCAGGGTTATGACCAAGAATATGCATTTTCATCTTATGTTTCCAACTAGCAAAGTTTGTACCATCAAATATGGACCTCTACGGTGATAGTTACCCTCACTAGACGCCATACTCTCCTAGGTTGTGAAACCAAGGCTATGATCACCAAAGCTATGGGAATCAAGGCTTACGGAGACCAAAGCTCTGATACCACTTGTAGGATCGAAAGTATGTCTAGAGGGGGGGTGATTAGACTACTTGACCAAATAAAACTTAACCTTTTCCCAGATTTTAGTTGTAGGTAGATTTTAGCAATAGTACATGTCAAGCATCACCCTACACATGCAATTCTAAGAGTATAGCAGCGGAAAGTAAGCAATTGCTTATTTATGTAGAGAGGGGATAGGAGATTTCAAACGCAATGAAGACACGACGGTTTTTTGCGTGGTTCCGATAGGTGGTGCTATCGTACGTTCACGTTGATGGAGGCTTCAACCCACGAAGGGTAACGACTGCGCGAGTCCACGGAGGGCTCCACCCACGAAGGGTCCATGAAGAAGCAACCTTGCCTATTCCACCATGGCTTACGTCCACGAAGGACTAGCCTCACTCGGGGTAGATCTTCACGAAGTAGGCGAGCTCCTTGCCCTTACAAACTCCTTGGTTCAACTCCACATCTGGTTGGAGGCTCCCAAGCGACACCTAACCAATCTAGGAGACACCACTCTCCAAAAGGTAATAGACGGTGTGTTGTTGATGAACTCCTTGCTCTTGTGCTTCAAATGATAGTCTTCCCAGCACTCAATCACTCCTCACAGATTTGGCTATGGTGGAAGAAGGATTTGAGTGGAAAGCAACTTGGGAAAGGCTAGAGATTAAGGTTCAAATGGTTGGAATGGAATATCTTGATCTCAACACATGAGTAGGTGGTTCTCTCTCAGAAAATGTATGGTGGAAGTGTAGGCACGTTCTGATGGCTCTCCTTACTGAGAAGGATGGGGTGGAGGGGTATATATAGCCTCCACACAAAATCCAACCGTTACACACTTTTGACCCAACTCGGTGGCACCGAAACAATCATCTCGGTAGCACCGAACTGTGTAAAAGATATGAACTTTAGGAATCTCGGTGGGACCGATACGAACAACTCGGATGGACCGAAGTGCAATGGCTTAGGGCAATCCTCATCTCGGTAGCACCGATTGCATCAACTCGGTAGGACCGAAGCGAAGCAATAAGGCAACAGAGACTTGGCAAGCCATCTCGGTGAGACCGATTTGCAAACTCGGTGAGACTGAAGTAAATGCAAACGATTATAGAGAGTTGGCAAGGCCATCTCGGTGGGACCGAGATCCATTTCGGTGGATCCGATTTGTTAGGGTTTGGCAGTGGCTAAGTCTTGGATGAACTCGGTGGGGCCGGATTGGAATTTTGGTGGGGCCGAGTTGGACTTTAGGTTTAGGGCATATTTGGGTAGAGATAGTGGTTGAGGGTTTAGGAATACTGTCACTAAGCACTTGAGCAAAAAGACCATTAAGCAACACCTCATCCCCTTTTAATAGTATTGGCTTTCCTATGGACTCAATGTGATCTTGGATCTCTAAACCAAAAATGTAGAGTCTTGATCTTTGCCAATTCTTGTCCTTAGCATTTTGAGGGGTCCACATCTCTAGTCCATGCCATGCCAATCATTGAACATCCTGAAATCTTAATCTTGAATGGATATTAGTTCAATGAGATATATGTTGTTATGAATTACCAAAACCACCAAGGGAGCAAATGTGCTTTCACTAACCAATCTAGGAGACACCACTCTCCAAAAGATAATAGATGGTGTGTTGTTGATGAACTCCTTGCTCTTGTGCTTCAAATGATAGTCTCCCCAACACTCAAACAACTCCTCACAGATTTGGTTATGGTGGAAGAAGGATTTGAGTGGAAAGCAACTTGGGAAAGGCTAGAAATCAAGGTTCAAATGGTTGGATTGGAATGTCTTGATCTCAACACATGAGTAGGTGGTTCTCTCTCAGAAAATGTATGGTGGAAGTGTAGGCACGTTCTGATGGCTCTCCTTACTGAGAAGGAAGTGGTGGAGGTGTATATATAGCCTCCACACAAAATCCAACCGTTACACACTTTTGACCCAACGCGGTGGCACCGATCAGAAATCTCGGTGGCACCGAACAGTGTAAAAGATATGAACGTTAGGAATCTCCGTGGGACCGATTGGAATAACTCGGATGGACCGAAGTGCAATGGTTAGGGCAAACCTCGTCTCGGTGGCACCGATTGCATCAACTCGGTAGGACCGAAGTGAAGTAATAAGACAATAGAGAGTTGGCAAGCCATCTCGGTGAGACCGATTTGCAAAACTTGGTGAGACCGAAGTAAGTGCAAACGATTAGAGAGAGTTGGCAAGGCCATCTCGGTGAGACCGAGATCCATATCGGTGGATCTGATTTGTTAGGGTTTTGGCAGTGGCTAAGTCCAGATGAACTCGGTGGCTCCGGATAGGAAATTTCGGTGGGGCCGAATTGGAATGTAGGTTTTGGACATATTTGGATGGAGAAAGTGGTTGAGGGTTTAGGAGTACTATCACTAAGAACTTGAGCAAAAAGACCATTAAGCAACACCTCATCCCCTTTTAATAGTATTGGCTTTCCTATAGACTCAATGTGATCTTCGATCACTAAACCAAAAATGTAGAGTCTTGATCTTTTGCCAATCTATGTCCTTAGCATTTTGAGGGGTCCATATCTCTAGTCCTTGCCATGCCAATCATTGAACATCCTGAAATCTTTAACTTGAATGGACATTAGTTCAATGAGATATATGTTGTTATGAATTACCAAAACCACCAAGGGAGCAAATGTGCTTTCAATCTCCCCCTTTTTGGTAATTGATGATAACATATAGATCAAAGCTTCGACAAATGATTAAATGAATGAAATACATCATCGCTTTGAGAAGTATGTGATAAGCAAGAGCTCCCCCTAAATTTGTGCATTATTAAAAATTTGCGTTAGAATGCAAATGCACAATCGATTAGGATCATGGGTCACTCTTCCATGTCACATACAACTTGGTGGAGCGCGCAAAATGATATGAGTAGAATAGTAGGAACGCATCACCAAAGCACAAGTGAATGATCATATAAGATAATGATAGGAATAAGCAATAAGCATAGCATGAAGCATAGTATGATCAATCACACACGTGGTATCTCACAAACATAACGATCAAAGTGTCTCACACACATAGTATCAAGCACACATCAAACCAAAGTACCATAAAGTAAATAGTAGCAAAAGAACTCGAGAAAAACAACGAGCAAAGCAAGACTCTCTCTCTCTCGAAGCCTAAGATCTATACAAATTCTCCCCCTTTGGCAATAAGTACCAAAAAGCTCGAATAGGTATAGGACTATGCGGCTCTCTAGGCACGATCCTCGGAAGCTCCTAAAGGTGATCTCCGGCTGGCAGCTCCGGTGTGCGTAGACGGCGTTGAGAGCAGTGCATCCGCGAAGGCTTCAGCTGATGTCTGCTGGGCTGGTGGAGTAGACACCGGAGGTGGCACTGTAGCAGCAGCAGGTGCAGAGACTGTGGTCCTCGGATCTGCAACTGGCACTGCAGCAGACCTGGCTACCCTGGGCACTGTCTGGAATCTCTCCGTAGTGGGTCTGTCATCTCCACTGTCATCTGAAGTGGCCCTGGTTGCATCAACGTCATCCTTCAGCTTGTCCACAATTGTCTGAACCTCTGTGATCTTGACATCTAGATTATGAATCTTAGTCTCGACTATCCGCTCTAAGCTAGCCTGGTTCTGGGTGAGGTTGGCCAGACTTCGCTCAATCCTCAGGGTGGCTTCTAGCAGATAAGTCATCTGGTCATTCTTAGACATGAGGTTGGCAATGGGAGCATTGGGAGCAGATGCCTCCTTGGCTTCTTTTGCTTCTGCGGCTGCTCGGATCTTCTCTTGTGCTTGAGAAGATGTAGGATGCGAAGGGTCCATCACTATAACATTGTCCTTGAACTCTGGACTCAGTGGGAGATGCTCACGATCAAGTAGATAAGTGCTCGTTCCAACCTTGGAATTGATGACCATCTGAATGTGAGGAGCATATCCACAAGATCTCTTCTGATCAGCAGCTGTCCTCTTGATGGTTTCAACAATCAAGCTCATCACCTTGAACTTCTGAGGTGTATCAAAGAGGTGCAGCAAGTTGATGGAGTGGCTACGTATCATCTTATCATCTCCTGACTTGGGCAACAGAGTGTACCGCAAGATAGTGTTGGTGGTGGCCAAACCAGGTAGCAGATGTTTCACTGACCCTAGCTTATGTGTCTCGATGTCCTTCTCAGGAATACCTGTATACATATTGGCCATGGAGCTGTGGTCCATCTTGAGCTTGGCATAAATGTCAATGTCATCATCTTCTTCTTCTGGAGCACCAAGAAGAGTAGCCCACTCAGAGATGGTTGACTGGTATCTGGATCCCTCAGTCATCCACACAATCCTGCCATTAGGATAGAAGTGAGCTGTGGAGTAGAATTGCATGATCATCTCATCATTCCACTTTGTAAGCTTCTGTCCAACAAATTCATCAACACCAGCTATCCTGAAACTCTCATGAACATGGGGGAAGTAGTCCTCATTTGCATCGATGTACTTCCAATCCACCCATCTCATGTCACTGACGATTGGCTTCTTATCAAGCAGTACAGTCTCATAGAAGTCTTGTTGTTCTCTGGTCTGGAAGCGGTAATCACAAGCAGTTCTTCTTCTGGCAGCATAAGGATCAGACAATCTCCACTGACGCGGTCCTTTGTCCTTCCTGAGCATCATGTTCTCTGCAACTGGGTGTGCATTGTCATGATCTGGTATCTTTGGCTTTAACTTTCTGAGCACTAGTGGCTCCTCCTCATCATCAGCTTCAGGCACAGGGGCCTTGTTCTTCTCTGTAGCAGGAATGTTTCTAGTTGACCTCTTGGGTGCTGGAGCCTTTGGCTTAGACTTGGTGGGGGCAGCAGTTCTCATGGCATCTGACATTAGCTTCTGAGACTTGGCAGGAGGTGCATCAGCTACTGGCTCCACCTCCTCCTCCTCATCAGTCCTCATGGAGGGTTTGCCCACAACCTGAGCAGTTGTCTTCCTAGCCCTCTTCTTCTTCCCTGTAGCAGATGTTTCTGTGTCACTTGACTCCTCAAGTGTAAATGTCATGGTTTTCTTGGGAACTTTCTTTACAGCAGATTTGTCCTTGGCAGCAGGTTTTGAGCTAGCTGCTTTGCCATACTCCTTAGCAACCACTGTCCTCTTCTTTGTTGTGGCCTCACTTGCCACAAAGTCCTCATCCTCACTATCTGAGGTTCTCTTCTTCCTGGTCTTTGTTGCAGCCTTTGGAAGATCTGGAGAGCTTCTCTCTCCCTCATAAAAGCTTTCTGCATGACTAGAGCCTGAGCTGAGATCTGTGTGCTTCTCTGACATGTTCTGGCTATCGCTGACATCAGACATCTTGCAAAGCTGACCCTGTGAATAGATGGGTATGGGCAGAGTAGATGAGTCATCACAAAAAGCAGATGTTTTTCATAAAAAATTGAGTTCAAATCTTAGTTTCAAGTTTTCACAGAAGGCATTTCGGATGGACCGAGTTGATCATCTCGGTGATACCGAAGCACTTAACAGAAACTTTACACTCCATTTCGGTCAGACCGAGATGGGGTTCGGTGACTCCGAGATGCTAGGGTTTCACAGAGATTTTACTTTCGGTCTCACCGATTTGTACAACTCGGTGTCACCGAGACGTACTAGTGCAATGGCCCGGAGCCAAATCGGTGACTCCGAAAATCTCTAATCGGTCGGTCCGAGATGCGTTCGGCGGAAACTTAAACCTAAATTTTTTACTCGAATCTAATCTATGGAATTTGCAGTGTAAAGGAAGTTCTCAATCCGTGGCAAGAATAATGGCTATCCATTCGTGCATTGAATCAGAATTTAGAGCACGAAAGGGGTCGAATCTCACCCTAACTTGGTGGAGATCCTCTACGGCGGCAATGGCGGAGCAGATTGCCGTTGACGGCGGCGGATTCCGGCGGCGAAGGCGCGTTGGAGACAAGGGCGACCATCCGGAGACCTGGGCGACGGCAGCAACGGGGTGCGGGAACGAGGGGGTTTGAGAAATTTCAACCGTTCAGGCCCGCGAGGTATATATACCTGTGTGCTATCGATGGCTCCGAGTTGGACAACTCGGTGGCACCGATATGTGTAACTGCAAGCAGTTTAGCACATTGGTGGCACCGAAATGGTTCAACTCGGTGACACCGAGATGGAAACCTAGATCAATCTAAATGATTTTGGTTGGACCGAGTGTGAGTGGATTGGTTCGGCCAAAATCATGTAGAAGGTTTTGGAGGTTCAGCCCTTTCAGATCGGTGGCTCCGAGTGCTCCTCACCCGGAGGGTCGGAAAATGACTTGTTCAATTTTTGTGATGTAGCAAGAATAGAATTCGAGACAAGAAAGCATAGATAGCTAGAGAAGGTACTTAGGCATTCTTGTACATCCACTTGGCCAGAAAAACCAAGACAATCAAAACAACAAATGGATGTTCTCGAATGAAGAAAACATGCAAACCAACATGCTGACACAATAAGATAGCAAAAGAAATATGTGTCAAACATGCACAACCAATTCTAGCATATCAAGCAATGGCGATGACTAGGTCATCTATATATGAGTATATTGACTTAGGATTCGAATGAGAACATTTGATCATAGGTCATACTCATCGTTTAAGCACAAGTGGGGTTGCCACTTTTATATAAAGCATTGATGTGTTCACACCATTAGAGTTGCTTTAGCTCAATTTCTAGAGCAAAGCTCCCCCTAGATGTGATATCCCCCCAAAGAGGGATGAACTAACCTTGGGTTTTGTCGATGATGACTTCATGTAGATGTTGAAGATGTGGATGCTCAAAGTTGATGTAGACCATCAAGAGTTGGGAGCAATCATTTGGAGTTTTGTGCCTTCAATACCTACATGGGTTAGTCCCACACAAGGAACATACAAGGATATCCATAGACATAGAGTGAAATACAAAAATGATGATGTCCATGAATGCAATGACTACCTTGTTCCTTGCCTTTTAGCTTGTGGTCTTGTGGTGGAAGATATTCTTGAGCTTGTGTTCCCTTGAAGGAAGTAGGATCATACTTCTCTTGTTGAGGAACAAACTTCGTCTTGGGGTATTGATCTTCTTCCCACTCAACTCCATTGGCATTGAACTTTCGTTCAAAACCAACACCTTGGTTCTTCCGGTGCCTTCCTTGCTTGCGTACAATTTCCTCAAATTGCTTACTCCCGGCAAGGCTCTTGTAGACACCTTTTTCTATAATTCCTTTCAATAGAATATTTTCTTGCTCAAGTGTAACTTGGCTAAGAGAATCATTAGTGGAATCAATAGAACTACTAGAAGCAACAATATTGGATTTAGCATTGTTATTGTTACTACTAGAGGTAGAACCCTTTTTACCCTTGTTGCTAGTTTGCTTAGGTTTAACTTGTGGCATAAAGGTAGACAAGAGTAAACGTTTGGCAAGATATGAAGAACTCTTCTTTCGAAGATCGTCATTGATAGCTTTAAGAAACTCATGCTCTTGCTCTAAATTTAGCTTCTCGAAGCGTAGCTTCTCATGAGTTCTTAGAAGTTCTCTATGATCCTCTTGAGTTGTTTCATGAGCTAACTTAAGTGCATTTAGTTCTTTAGTTAGTCGCTCAATCTCCTTCATAGCATTGTCATTCGTTTCCTCTTGACTATCATGATTACTAGCATTTTCATTATAGCTCACATCACTAGCCTTATCAATAAGTAAATTATCATCACAAAGCAAATCAACTTCATCACTATTGAAATCAAGATACTCGGGGTGTGATACCTTGGGGCCTTTTGCCCTGAAGCATCTTCCAATTCCTTCATTTGGTGAGTCAAATAGATCATGGGAGTTGGATGCCACAAGAGCAAGTCCGGCAACACCATCATATTGACTATAGTCGGAGTTGGAGTGATAACTTCTCTCGGAGTGGTTGTCGGAGTCGGAGCCGGAAACCCATTCACCAACATGAGTTTGATGTCTTCTTCTTGTGTAGCTCTTTGATGAGTTGTCCTTCCTCTCCGAATCCTTGCTTCGTCGAGAGTGTCTTCGTTCATAACGATCATCTCTACTCCTTCTCTCCTTATGAGGTGATTCATCTCTTCTAGGTCTTCCTCTTGGTGATTCGTCTCTTTTCTTGTAGGGAGCCGTACACTCATTGGAATTGTGCCCAGGTTTTCCACAATTGTAGCAATTACAGTCACGACTTGATGATTTTCTCTCATAGTGTCTTGAGCTTGAGCTTCTTTCTTTCCCTTTGTTCTTGTAGAACTTGTTGAATCTTTTCACCATTAGACTTATCTCTTCATTGGATACTAGCTTGTCACTTGGAGTTGTTGGAGCATCGGTTGAGGCTTTGTAAGCACCACTTGATTTGTTGTGTAGCTCCTCTTTGTCCTTGAGTGACATTTCATGAGCAACAATCCTTCCAATGACTTCCGTGGGCTTGAGATCTTTGTAATTTGGCATCATTTGGATCAATGTGCAAACGGTATCATATTTTTCATCCAAAGTTCTAAGTATCTTCTTAATGATGAATTTGTCGGTCATCTCTTCACTTCCTAAGCCGGCAATCTCATTTGTGATGAGAGCAATCCTAGAGTACATTTCTGCGACTCCTTCACCATCCTTCATCTTGAACTTGTCAAGTTGACTTTGAAGCACATCCAACTTAGATTCCTTGATGGACTCGGTACCCTCATGCATATCAACCAAAGTATCCCAAATTTCCTTTGCATTCTCGAGGCGGCTGATTTTGTTGAATTCCTCGGGACACAAACCGTTGAAGAGAATGTCACAAGCTTGAGCATTGTATTGCAACATCTTCAATTCTTCCGGAGTTGCTTCACGATCCGGTTCCTTGCCATCCTCAAAGAAATCACCTTGCAAGCCAACACGAACAACAGCCCAAACGACGGGGTTATGACCAAGAATATGCATTTTCATCTTATGTTTCCAACTAGCAAAGTTTGTACCATCAAAATATGGACCTCTACGGTGACAATTACCCTCACTAGACGCCATACTCTCCTAGGTTATGAAACCAAGGCTATGATCACCAAAGCAATGGAAATCAAGGCTTACGGAGACCAAAGCTCTGATACCACTTGGAGGATCGAAAGTATGTCTAGAGGGGAGTGATTAGACTACTTGACCAAATAAAAACCTAACCTTTTCCCAATTTTAGTTGTAGGCAGATTTTAGCAAGTATACAAGTCAAGCATCACCCTACACATGCAATTCTAAGAGTGTAGCAGCGGCAAGTAAACAATTGTATATGTAAGTAAAGGAGGGGATCAGAGATTTCAAACGCAATGAAGACACGGTGGTTTTTGGCGTGGTTCCGATAGGTGGTGCTATTGTACGTCCACGTTGATGGAGACTTCAACCCACGGAGGGCTCCACCCACAAAGGGTCCACGAAGAGGCAACCTTGTCTATTCCACCAGGGCTTACGTCCACGAAGGACTAGCCTCACTCGGGTAGATCTTCACGAAGTAGGTGATCTCCTTGCCCTTACAAACTCCTTGGTTCAACTCCACATCATGTCGGAGGCTCCCAAGTGACACCTAACCAATCTAGGAGACACCACTCTCCAAAAGGTAATAGATGGTGTGTTGTTGATGAACTCCTTGCTCTTGTGCTTCAAATGATAGTCTCCCCAACACTCAAACAACTCCTCACAGATTTGGCTATGGTGGACGAAGGATTTGAGTGGAAAGCAACTTGGGAAAGGCTAGAAATCAAGGTTCAAATGTTTGGATTGGAATGTCTTGATCTCAACACATGAGTAGGTGGTTCTCTCTCAGAAAATGTATGGTGGAGGTGTAGGCACGTTCTGATGGCTCTCCTTACTGAGAAGGAAGTGGTGGAGGGGTATATATAGCCTCCACACAAAATCCAACCATTACACACTTTTGACCCAACTCGGTGGCACCGATCAGAAATCTCGGTGGCAGCGAACAATGTAAAAGATATGAACATTAGGAATCTTAGTGGGACCGATTGGAACAACTCGGATGGACCGAAGTGCAATGGTTAGGGCAAACCTCGTCTCGGTGGCACCGATTGCATCAACTCGGTAGGACCGAAGTGAAGCAATAAGGCAACAAAGAGTTGGCAAGCCATCTCGGTGAGACCGATTTGCAAAACTCGGTGAGACCGAAGTAAGTGCAAACGATTACAGAGAGTTGGCAAGGCCATCTCGGTGAGACCGAGATCCATATCGGTGGATCCGATTTGTTAGGGTTTTGGCAGTGGCTAAGTCCAGATGAACTCGGTGGCGCAGGATAGGAAATTTCGGTGGGGCCGAGTTGGAATGTAGGTTTTGGACATATTTGGATGGAGAAAGTGGTTGAGGGTTTAGGAGTACTGTCACTAAGCACTTGAGCAAAAAGTCCATTAAGCAACACCTCATCCCCTTTTAATAGTATTGACTTTCCTGTGGACTCAATGTGATCTTGGATCACTAAACCAAAAATGTAGAGTCTTGATCTTTTGCCAATCTATGTCCATAGCATTTTGAGGGGTCCACATGCCACGCCCAATATGCGGTCCTATCCTCAAGGGACTCAAAAGTCCCACTAAGGATAGAAGCGCGTATCGGAGACGCTTCGCAAGGTGGATATCATTACAACATACCATGTATTGAATAGATGAGAATACCATATAAAGGCTTACACTCGCCACAAGCTACAACATGAATACATCAATACATCAATACATAGCAATCATCATACAGAAGAGCAGGATCCGACTACAGATGAAATCAAACGAAAAATAAGAACGACATCCACCCGGCTAGCCCAGGCTACCGACCAGGAACCTATCCCAAGATCGATGAAGAGGAAGAAGCAGAAGAAGAACTCCGAAAGCAAACATGCATCGCTCTCACGTCAAAGCATCGCTTTACCTGTACCTGCCCTTGTTGTTGTAGTAATCTGTGAGCCACAAGGACTCAGCAATCCCATAACCATGGGTAACAAGACTATCAAATCTTAAATGGGTATGGAAGGGTAAGGTGGTGAGGTTGCATCAAGCACTAAGCATTATATGGTGGCTAACTTACGAGTACAAGAATAAGAAGAGTAAACTACGCATAACGGTCGCAAACTAATAATGATCAAGAAGTGATCCTGAACACCTACTTATGAGTCAAACATAACCCCACCGTGTTCTCTTCCCGAACTCCCTCGAAAAGAGACGATCACGGTTACGCACGCGGTTGGTGTATTTTAATTAGAATTGGTGGCAAGTTCTCTACAACCAGAGGTTATAAATATCCAAGTCGCCACATAACCGCGGGCACGGCTTCGCGTAAGATTTAACCCTGCAGGGGTGTTCCAACCTGGTCCATCACAAACCAACACAAGCTGCGGTGGAAGACCTCAACCTCAAGAAAACCCGATCAACCTCGAGTCAGCCTGAAGTATCCTCGGAATCCCGGTGCACAAGACATTTCGACAATGGTAACGCAAGTCCAGCAAGACCTCCTGGTATACCGACAATCCTGATAGGAGTCACACGTATCTTGTTCTCAGGGCACACCGGATGGGCAAGACGTCGGGTTAGCTGAGACCCTGGTTGCCCAGGGGGCGCCGGACATCGCCCAGTTTGGACCAGCACCATCAGCACTGGCCCACCTGTATTATGTTGAATTAAGAATCCTCGGGTAGCGCTAACTCCCTATGGATATTAATATTTAATTCGGTGTTATTATGTTGGCAAAAGTTAAAACCAAAGTTGGGCCTGGCTGGAAGCGGTTATTCAAAGCGAACTGTCAAGAGGGTCCCATTCCCCTGAGCATGTTAGGAACGCTAATCAAGGATCATAACACCGGTATTACGGAAACTAAGGCGGCATGAGTGGAACAAAAGACCAGGCAAAAGGCCGAGCCTTCCACCCAAAACCAAGTATATAGACGCATTAATTAAATAAGAGATATTGTGATATCCCAAGATATCCATGTCCCAACATGGAACAACCTGCACTGCACCTGCAAGTAGCAACGCTATAAGAGGGGCTGAGCAAAGCGGTAACATAGCCAAACAACGGTTTGCTGGGTAAAGGTGGTTAGAGGCTGTATCATGGCATATGGGAGGCTGACATATATGTGGTAGGAAGCGCGACATAGCGATAGCAACGAGACAACTAGCAAGCAAAGATAGTAGAGATATCCAAGGTCATGATCATCTTGCCTGAAATCCCGCTCGGAAGAAGAACGAGTCCATGAAGAAGACGAACCAACGTAGTCGAACGAATCCTCACAATCGCAACGAAACCGGAACTATCGAGAAGAAGCACAACCGGAAAGAAGCAAACAACATGGTAAACACACAAGCATAAACATGGCATGATGCGCAACCAAATATAATGCATGTCCGGTTTAACTAGGCATGGCATGGCAAAGTGCAACAATTCAAATACTACACATTAAGTGAAGCTCAATATGCAACGAGTTGCATATTGACGAAACTCCACAACAATTATTTAGTTCACTCTCGTTTATGCTACTCATCAATATTAAATGTTGTCAAACATGGCAAGAGATGAAGCATAATTAATCTACCTATCTAGGCAATTTAAATGTGGCCGGAAACAACACAAAACAATTCCGGAAAATCCCTATATGTAATTTTCGAATTTTGTACTGTTCTTCCCTAAACACAATTTTAATGTTGTTAAACAGCAAAAGTAAGTGCACCATGTTAATCTACACATTTTTCTACCCCATTTACATATAAAGTTCATTTAATTCGGAGCTACGGTTATTTAGATATGAAATAAACTATTTTAGCATGTCATTTAGCAAATTAATGCAAACAGCAATTTTAAACATTTTTAACATGGATGAGAGTTTGATATTCTGAAACTACATGAAATTCTAAGCATTTTACATATATAAGTTGTTTAATTCCGATGCACGGTTTGTGAGATATTAAATGCATGAGCTTGGGGGTTTTTCTGCAAAACATCAAATACATGGTTAATTAGCAAATTCATCCAGAACGGAAAAAAACCCGTAACGGGCTGAATTTGGGTGAGCACAGGATAGCTACGGGACGCTCGGGCGAGGCTTAGCGGGGCTGCTAACCAGATGCCTCTTGGGCCGGCTCAGAGAGGGACAACGCGGACGCTGGACGAAGAGGTGCGGGGCACTGCTTGGATGGAGGGGCGAGGCTGTCCAGGTTTGATGCGGTGCCGGCACGCCGGCTCGGGTGGTTCGGGCGGGCAGCGCCCGAACTCCGGCAAGGCAGCGCGAGGGGTTTCCGGCGACGGGCGCGGCTGACCTCGACGGGGATGGGTGGATCGGGGCGTGGGGTCCCCGGATCCGGCGACGGTTGAGGGTGAGGAGTCCGGCGACGAGCTCGGCGGCGGCGGTGGCTCTGCAAAACGGCGGCAGCGCGATATGCATCAGAGAGGGAGAGAGAGAGATCACGAGAGAAGGGGAAGGGAGCAGGGGGCGGCGGCTGGCCTTGGAGGTCGCCGGCGGCGCCTGACTCCGGTGGTGGTCGCCGGCAGGGGCGACGTGGAGGCGTGGCTGCGGGGTCGGTGGCGCTCGGGCGGAGCTCCCCTATCCAGATCGGGAGCTAGGGGCAGGGGCGGAGCGGCGCGGGTCCGTCTCGGGCCCGGGCGGGCCGTGCGCGGGCCTGGTGGGCCGCGGTGCGGTGGCTGGTTACTGAGGGCGACATGGCGGCTTGCCACTGGGCGCGGGCGTCGGTTGCGGCGGCGCAGCCCGTGGGACGGCGCCAAGTGGTGGCGGCTGGGTGGGGCGGCGCGAAAACTGAGGTGGGTGGCGGCTGGAGCTGCATGGAGGCTAGGGCTAGAGTTTTCCCTGATTTGGAGGGCTAGGAGTGGATTAAATAGACAGGGGGTTAGGGTTGGAAGGTTATGGGGTGGTTTCGGAGCCCTCCGATCGCGATCCGATGGTTCCGGTCGGAGGGGGGGCTAGGGTAGGCTTAGTGGGCTATGTAGGAGGGGATTGGGCTGAGAAGAGAGGGAAGATGGCAGCCCGGCACGGTTTTTGAAACACCGAAAACATCCGACGTTTTATCCGGCTATAGTGCCGCTATAGTTATCAGTTGGGGCATCAAACGACCTCCGAATGGAACGAAATTTGGCAGGCGGTCTACCTACAATATAATAAGACTGCACGTCAACTTTCAACCCATTCCGAGAACATTTTTATACCACTTAGAAAATAATATTTCGGAGGTGTCGCGGGCGCGTGCGAGTGTGTCGGGACTCGAAACGGACAACGGAAGGAACGGGGAGAAGCCGACAACTACGAACGGATGCAAGTTTTATGAAAACATGCGGATGAAAATGCACATGACGACATGACGAAGTGCAACAAGCAAACGCATCACACGACAACGATGGAAATAAATGGAAGGCATCTGGAGCATCGGTCTCGGGGCGTCACACCACATCTCTAGTCCTTGCCATGCCAATCATTGAACATCCTGAAATCTTTAACTTCAATGGACATTAGTTCAATGAGATATATGTTGTTATGAATTACCAAAACCACCAAGGGAGCAAATGTGCTTTCAAGTTAGCAATGGACCTGTTAGGTGCTAGTGAAGCTGTGTGCACTCGTTATCTACCTCTCATCTTGGAGGGCCCGGCGCGTACTTGGTTGAAAAATTTACCGGCGAATTCCATTAACACCTGGCAGGAATTGAGGAGCGCTTGATCAAAAAAATTCAGGGGACCTGCAAACGGCCAACCACGATTGTTGACCTGGAACACTGTGTTCAGCGGGAGGATGAGTCGGCACACCACTGGTCTCGCCAGGTTGCAGAAGTCATTCATTCTTCAGATAGCATCATGGCGGCACAGGCAGTTCTTGTTCTGGAGCAGACTTGTATATTTCAACCCCTGGTTCAGAAATTAGGGCGGCTTAAGAGGAAGGTCCAGGATATGGGCGATCTTATGGACGTCTTAACTCGATATGCCGAGTCAGATAATACGAAGGGCCCTACATCTGATGATGACAAATATGGCAAGGGCAAGAAAAATGGTGGCAAGGGTCACCAGCAGAACAATGGCAATGGACAGGTCAACGGCGGCAACAAGCGTAAGGGTTATGAAGCCGGCTCCGATTTGGTAGCAAATACCAACACCGGTGGAAGTAACAAACGGCAGAACAACGGTGCCAGGAAGCCTTTCGCCCACACTTTTGAAGAGGCCCTCAAAGGTCCATGTCCTAAACACAGCGTTGATGGCAAGCTGTCTGCCCACTCCTGGGAGAACTGTTACATTATGCTAGAATTCTCCAAAAGGGTGTTTCAGAATCATCACAATGGAGGCGGCAACGGCGGACACCCCGGTAACCTCGGACCCGGCAATCAGGGAGCCGGCTTTCAGGGAGCCGGCTCACAAGGGCCCTTCGCAGGCCCGGGGTTCCAGGGGAGCCAAGGTCATAATGCCGGGTTTCAGGGGGCTGGCAACGCTGGAGGCAATAATCAACGCAACCAGAGCAATCAGAATCAAGGCAGCCAGTCTGGTTTCCAGAGTAATCCAAAGCAATTGAATAACGGTCAGTATCACGTTTTTACCACCAGTACCTGCAAAATGGACCGGAAAGTTCAGCGGAGAGCCGCCAACTTGGTTGAGCCGGCAGTCCCATATTACCTCAACTGGTCGGAGCAGCCGGTCACCTGGAGTCGGGCGGATCATTCGGAGTTCATTAATCACCCGGGTCATCTAGCCTTAGTGGTGGCACCGTAGGTTGGCGGTTATACATTGACAAAGGTGCTTATGGATGGAGGCAGCAACATCAATATACTTTACTATGATACTTTCCGACGGATGAATTTATCTGAGAAGCAGCTCACCCCCTTCACCACAGTTTTTCACGGCATTGTCCCTGGCAAGTCAGCATATCCCATTGGCAGAATTTCTTTGGAGGTAGTCTTTGGTGATGAATATAATTACCGCTCAGAGTTCTTGTCTTTTGAAGTGGTAAAACTTAAGAGCCCCTATCATGCCCTCTTCGGTAGGCCGGCTTACGCGCGTTTCATGGCGCGCCCATGTTATATTTATCTGAAGTTAAAAATGCCAGGTCCAGAAGGAACGATTACGGTGGAAGGCAACCGGCGGGTTGCGCTGGAATGTGAAGACGGAGATGCGGCATACGCAGAGACGACTTGTGCTGCCGAGGAATTGAAATACTACAAGGACAACGTCGACCCGGCTGATAGGACCTCCCTCAAGAAGCCGAGGACAGAGTCTGATCCCTTGCTCAAATTTAAGTCGGCTAGAGATACAAAACAAGTTGATTTTGTCCTGGGTGATTCATCTGAGCAGTTCACTGTTGGGGCAAACATGGACCCTAAATAGGAAAGCGCGCTCATCGAGTTCATCCGTGAGAATCGGGACATCTTTGCATGGAAACCTTCTTACATGCTAGGTGTACCGAGAGAACTCGCTGAGCACTCCCTTAATGTGGATCCTAAGTTTAAACCTGTTCGACAGTACCTCCGTCGATTCAATGAAGAAAGGCGGAAAACTATTAGCGAAGAAGTGGCTCGGCTTTTAGCTGTCGGGTTCATTGTGGAGGTGTTTCATCCTGAATGACTGGCTAACCCGGTCCTTGTTCTGAAGAAAAATGGGACTTGGCGAATGTGTGTGGATTATACGGATCTGAATAAGGCTTGTCCTAGTGATCCTTTCGCACTGCCCCGTATTGACCAGATCATTGATGCTACGGCGGGTTGTGAGTCCTTATGCTTTCTGGATGCATATTCTGGTTATCATCAAATCAGGATGAAGCAGGAGGACCAGGAGAAGACGGCATTCATTACACCATTTGGTGCTTTGTGCTACATGTCCATGCCGTTTGGTCTAAAATGTGCGCAGGCGACTTATCAGCGTTGTGTTTAGAATTGTTTCCACAAGCAGATTGGGCGTAATGTTCATGCGTATGTTGATGACATTGTGGTTAAATCTCGAAAGAAGGAGACCTTGTTGGATGATCTCAAGAAAACATTTGACAACCTCCGCGTTTATCAGATGAAGCTTAACCCGAAAAAGTGTGTTTTCGGTGTTCCGGCAGGAAAATTATTGGGATTCCTCATTTCCGAGCGTGGGATTGAAGCCAGCCCAGAAAAAATCAAAGCGATAACATCCCTGGGCAAGCCAGCCAATATCAATGCCGTCCATAAGCTAGCTGGGCGGGTTGCGGCATTGAGCCGGTTCATAAGCCAACTTGGGAAAAGGCTATCCCACTGTACCAGATGCTCCGGAAATCGGATAATTTTGTTTGGAGCGATGCTGCAGACCAGGCTTTTGAGTCTCTCAAGAAGCAGTTATCTGAGCCGCCCATCCTCGCTGCCCCTCAGGAGAAGGAGCCCATGTTGTTATATATTGTGGCTAACAATAGGGCTATCAGTGTTGCAGTTGTTGTAGAACGAAAGGAAGCAGGCAAGGAGTATCTAGTTCAGCGCTGATATGTCCATTTTGCATCATGTTTTGCTACTGTTATTTATAGTGTTTTTAATCAATATAACACTTTGTGAAGCAATTCTAATGCCTTTTCTCTCTTAATATACAAGATTCGCACAAGGAGGGAGAATGCCGACAGCTGGAATTCTGGACCTGAAAAAGCTATGTCAGAGATACCTATTCTGCACATCTCCAAATGAGCTGAAATTCCACGGAGAATTATTTTGGAATAAATAAAAAATACTGGAATCAAGAAGTACCAGAGGGGGCCACCCAGGTGCCCACGAGGCACCAGGGCGCGCCACCCCCCCACGCGTGCCCTGGTACCTCGTGGGGCCCCTGGCCAGCCTCTGGCCCCCATTTTCTGGTATATAAGTCATTTTGCCCTAGAAAAAATATAGAGAAGACTTTTGGGACGGTGCGCCGCCGTGTCGAGGCGGAACTTGGGCAGGAGCACTTTTGCTCTCCGGCGGAGAGATTCTGCCGGGGATACTTCCCTCCGGGAGGGGGAAATCGTTGCCATCGACATCACCAGCGATCCTCTCATCGTGGGAGGACTAATCTTCATCAACATCTTCACCAACACCATCTCATCTCAAACCCTAGTTCATCTCTTGTATTCAATCTTTGTCTCAAAACCTCAGATTGGTACCTGTGGGTTGCTAGTAGTGTTGATTACATCTTGTAGTTGATGCTAGTTGGTTTATTTGGTGGAAGATTATATGTTCAGATCTATTATGCTATTCAATACCCCTCTGGTCATGGACATGAATATGATTTGTGAGTAGTTAATTTTGTTCTTGAGGACATGGGAGAAGTCTTGTCATAAGTAATCATGTGAATTTGGTATTCGTTCGATATTTTGATGATATGTATGTTGTTGATTCTCTTAGTGGTGTCATGTGAACGTCGACTACATGACACTTCACCATCTTTGGGCCTAAGGGAATGCATTGTGGAGTAGTAATTAGATGATGGGTTGCTAGAGTGACAGAAGCTTAAACCCTAGTTTATGCGCTATTCCGTTAGGGGCTGATTTGGATCCATATGTTTAATGCTATGGTTAGAGTTATCTTAATTCTTCTTTCGTAGTTGGGGATGCTTGCAAGAGGGGGTAATCATAAGTGGGAGGCTTGTTCAAGTAAGAACAGCACCCAAGCACCGGTCCACCCACATATCAAATTATCAAAGTAGCGAACGCGAATCGAACAAACATGATGAAAGTGACTAGATGAAATTCCCATGTGTCCTCGAGAACGCTTTACTTACTATAAGAGATCGTTCCGACTTGTCCTTTGCTATAAAAAGGATTGGGCCACCTTGCTGCACTCTTTGTTACTGTTGTTACTTGTCACTTGTTACAAATTATCTTGCTATCAAACTACTCGTTACCGATAATTTCAGTGCTTGCAGAAAACACCTTGCTGAAAACCGCTTGTCATTTCCTTCTGCTCCTCGTTTGGTTCGACACTCTTACTTATCGAAAGGACTACGATTGATCCCCTATACTTGTGGGTCATCAAGCGCCCGGTGTATTATATCAGCGAGGTGTTAACAGAATCCAAGTAGCGGTATCCGCGTTGGCAGAAGCTGGTATACGGTGTGTTCATGGCGAGTCGGAAGTTGAAACACTACTTTCATGAGCACCCGATCACTGTGGTCAGTTCAGCACCCCTTGGCAACATCATTCAGAACAGAGAAGCCACTGGCTGGGTTGCAAAATGGGCGATTGAGCTGGGGCCGCATCATCTCAAATATATGCCGCGAACTGCTATTAAATCTCAAGCTTTGGTGGATTTCATCAATGACTGGACTGAATTGCAGGCTCCGGAGGAGAAGCCTGATACCAATTATTGGTCTATTCACTTTGATGGTTCCAGGCAGTTGGAAGGCTCGGGGGCTGGAGTTGTGATAACTTCCCCACGAGGTGATAAATTTTGTTATGTCTTGCGGCTTATGTTTCCTTGTACTAACAATGCAGCTGAATATGAGGCTTTGCTTCATGGACTCCGTATGGCCAAGGAAATGAATTTGATCCGGGTCAGGTGCTTGGGCGACTCAGATTTGGTGGCTCAACAAGTTTCTGGCACCTGGGATTCCAAGGATCCTCTCATGGCGGCTTACCGACGCGAAGTGACAAATATTGCTGGCTACTTTACAGGATATCAGGTAGATCACATTGATTGCCGGCTTAACGAGGCGGCGGACGCATTGTGTCGTTTGGGGTCTCAATGGAAGCCTGTTCCGCCCAATGTTTTCCTGGATGTGTTGCACAACCCGTCAGTAAAATTGCCGACGGAGGATGATCTTGCTGTTCCTGATCCGGAGGCGGCTCCAGTGGCCGCTGTTCATGCTATACCTGATTGGACTGTTCCTTATCTGGCTTATCTTAAGCCGCGGTGAGCTCCCAACTGAGGAAATCATCGCTCGATAGATCATCAGGCGGTCTAAGTCCATGACTATTGTCAATGGCGAGTTGCATAAACGGAGTGTTACGGGTGTTTTTCAATGATGTGTTTCACCTGAGGAGGGCCGCGTAATTCTTAATGAGATCCACTCTGGTGATTGTGGTCATCATGCCGGCTCAAGGTCATTGGTCGCCAAAGCTTTTCATCATGGGTTTTACTGGCTCACAGCTCATGCGGATGCAGAGGATATTGTACGCAAGTCCGATGGTTGCCAGAAGTATGCTTGTCAAGCACATGTGCCGGCTCAAGAGTTGAAGATGATTCCAATAACCTGGCCCTTTGCAGTCTAGGGGCTTGATATGGTTGGGCCCTTCAAGCGATCCAAGAATAAACATACTCATTTGTTGGTAGCTGTGGACAAGTTCACCAAGTGGGTTGAACCAGAGCCGGTCAGTCGTTGTGATGCTGCTACAGCGGTTAAATTCCTCAAAAAGTTGATCTATCATTTTGGTTATCCACACAGCATTATTACAGATAATGGTACTATTCTTTCCAAAGGATTCATGAAGCAGTTCTGCCAACAGGAGCACATCAGGTTGGACTTAGCATCTGTGGCGCATCCTCAGTCTAATGGGCAGGCGGAACGAGCTAACCAAGAGATGATGCGTGGCATCAAACCCCGGCTCATGGTGCCTCTGCAGCGTATGCCGGGTTGCTAGGGGGAAGAATTACCCGCAGTGCTTTGGAGCATACGGACGACTCCCAACAGGTCGACAGGCTACATGCCCTTTTCCTGGTCTATGGTGCGGAGGCTGTCCTTCCAAGTGATATTCGTCATGACTCCCCCCAGGTTACAGCTTATGTGGAGGATGATAATGAAAAAGCTCGCCAAGATGCTCTTGATGCTTTGGAAGAAGAACGCGAACTCGCCGCGTCCAGATCAGCGATTTATCAACAAGACCTACGTCGCTATCATAGCCGTAGAGTTTGGAGCCGTACCTTTCGGGAAGGCAACTTAGTGCTCCGTCTGATACAAGACCAGACAGGCATTCATAAGCTTTCGCCTCCTTGGGAAGGACCCTTCGTCATCAGCAAGAATCTCAACAACGGGTCATATACCTGGTTGATATACGTGAAGCAGACAAGTCATGAACCTCTGAGGAGGAGGGAAGCCGGCCTTGGAATATTGCGCATCTCCGGCCATATTATACCTAAGGCACAGATTGAGTAGTATCTTTGTACATACCTTCATCATGTATATACATATTCTGATCAATGAAATAAAGCCGGCGTCTCTGTATAAAAGAGATTGTCGTTTCGCCTCATAATTGTGTGTTGAGTCTTTATTCTTTGATCAGTGGTTACTTGGGGGCTTCCAACTCATCTAGTTTAGCTTTAACATCCCTTTAACCCGACAACATGCCAAAACATTTTCTTGGTTAGACCTGCCTGTTAGCTCGATGCTACTAAAAAAAAGTGACCCGGTGTACGCCCGACGAGTCAATCATAGAAGTGACCCTGAACTTGTCCGAGTTAAAACACCGATTGGTCACGTGAGAGCCGGCTTTCGGAAAGTTAGGATAAACCAAAAGAGGCAATAAGCCTGCTTCATGAAAGCGAATCAGACTTGGGCTTCGAAAGCCGATCTTTAAGTCGTGCCTTATAAGCCGGCTCTTAAATTTCTGTTTTGCATTATTATTATCTTTGGCATGCATGCATACATTCATACATGGCATATACTTTATTAACGTTGTTTTTTGTTTATCACACCGGCAACATGATTGCCGGGTTATCATATCACTAGTACTGGCGGCCTGGACTACTGGTTCTGGCCGTAAGCCGCCATCACAAGCCGGGTTTCCAGATTACGGCCTTGGAAGTTACTCAAGGATTGTTAAATAGCTGGTCTTCATTACAAAGATTGGCTCTTGCAGTTGAGTTATTGATTCAACACCTTGATAGAAGCAAATGATGTCATGGCTAATGATCAAGTGTAACACCCCAATACTCAAGCTACAGTGATCTCCTGTTAATGATGCCAAGTCATCTTGATTTGCAAATGCTTGATCATCTTTGACTCATATCTCATTTGAAATTCCACTTCAAACTAAAATTCAAATAGCAAGTGAAATTTAAAAAAACTACATACTTGCAAGAAAAATAGTTCATATTTTTGCAAATATTCCATAGCTAATTATGGTTTAGGAAAACAATATCACTTGTTTGCTCATTTGGAAACTGGCATCCAAAAACAGTACCTAAACAGCCTCTTTTAAATCTTTTCAATTTAAACAAAATTCAAATGGATTCAGAACTACCTCAAACTTTTTGTACCAACTCAGAATATTGCAAAGTATTTAATGTGGCAAGTGGCACATTTTACAAAAGTCATTTGGTGCTCTAATTAAATGCAAAACAGAGCAGAAATGAATCACAGGAAAAAGAAAAAAAGGAAAAGGGAACCGGGCACTATGCACTTAGGCCCATATGCTACAGGGTGGCCTGGCCCATCTAAGCTGGCCTTTCCACCTCTGGCCAAGAGGCAGAGGCCATGGCACCAGTGCACGCGCACGCCGTCCACGCGCTGGATGTTGCCGCTGTCGACCATCCCACTGTCAAGGCGTTGCATAAGAGCCCCCCCTCGACCTCGAATGCAAACCCTAGCCCTCTCTCTCTCTCCCTGCAGCCCCTCGCTTTGAATCGGAGCTCGCCCGAGCTCACATACTCCATGGCCATGGTCGATGACGCGGCCACCAACCTCCCCGCTCCCTGAAAATATGTCCAGGAGCACCGTTGTCTTCGTCTCCTTCGCCCCCGCCTCTGGATCGAGGCCAAAACGCCCCATAGCCTCACCATCATCCTCGTCTTCGCCCACGATCACCGACGTTCGTCGTCGGTTGCCGCTGCTCCGGGCCGCCCCCGACCATGTCCACGAGCACCACCGTGAGTTCCTCTGCCGATTCCCCCACTTTCCCCCTTCGATCCGCTCCGTTTTCCACCGCCTCCGAGCTCGCCCATGGCCGCGCCCCCTACTGCTCCCTGCGCTGCTGTTGCTCCTAGCGCTGCTCCTTGCTGCTGCTGCCTGTACTGCTGCTGCTGCGCTATGCTGCTTGCTACTGCCGCTTGCCGCTGCCGCCGTTGCCCGCCGCTGCCGCTGGCCATGGCCGTGTGTGTGTGCAACGTGTTTGTGTGCATCGTGTGTGTGTGCTGTGTGTGTGTGGCCGGTGTGCCACTGCACGTGGACCGGCCCTTGTTTAATTAGTGCTAGATTTAGTTAGTGTTAATTTAGTGCTAGATTAGTCTAATAGAAAATGACATGTGGCCCCATTTTAATTCTAACACTAGTTTAATTTCTGTGCCTATGACATGTGGGCCACCCCTTCCCTTTTGACCAGTCAAATTGACTTGGTCAATTCAGATTAATTAAATATAATAATTACAGAAATTCCTGAATATTGATAAAACTTTGAAAATTAATAGAAAATAAACCGTAAGTTAGATGAAAATAATTTATATATGAAAAATGATCAGAAAAATATAACGAATCCGAATATGTCATCCACTTGCATGACCAACCCCCCTAACATACTGAACCTTGAACTTTTGCTACCGGATCAATATACCGAATAATACGTGGAGCCGGGAAAATATTCCCAAATATTTTCCCGCTTCATTTAAACTGCTTAGTAATGCATTAGGTCACATCGTCACCCCATTTAGCCATGCCATGCATTGTGTTGCATCTGTTTGCCGTGTTATTTATTGTTTCCCCCTCCTCTCTTCTTTCCGGTAGACCCCGGTACCGCGATAGCCCCGGAGACCGGCTACTTCCCTGAGGAGCCATATTTGTCTGCAGAGCAACCAGGCAAGCAAAACCCCTTGATCATTCCTATATCGCCCATTCCTTCTCTCCCATGCTTGCATTAGAATTTGCTACTGTATTTGATTGGTCCTATTCTGATGCATAGCTTGATTTTGTAACCTGTTGTTGATACTTTACCTGTTGTCCTATATGCTTAGTATAGACTGGTTAGTGATCCATCAGTGGCCCCACACCCTTGTCCGTGTTGCCTCGCTTTGTTACCGGATGACTCGATCTTTGTGATCGGTGTGCAGAGACCGACACCTCACCGCACCACCACCCCCTTAGTTGTACGACTCTGCAGAGCTGCTATCGAGTGACGAGGGTGATACCTCCTACCTCACTCCTGATGATATCTCTGTAGCGTAGCTAGTCGGTTGTGGGTTACCGAGGGTGATTCCTCTTTCACCACCTCCGATGATGCCTCTGTCGTGCAACCCCTCAAGTGTGAACCCATCGAGGGTGATTCCTCCAAGTTCACCTTGACAGCTACATCAAGTAGGTATCCAACGAGGGTGATTCCTCAGATTCCTCCTTGATGTTATGGACACACGGATACTTTGACTTTACCTCAGAACCTTGTTGAAGTCGGGTTGACCCCGAGGGGTACCTGTGAGAGATGTTGTAGTCGGGTTGACCGTGAGGGTACCCGCGAGATAATTACGTGGCACGGCCGGGCAGGCGGACCGCCCCAGGAGTGGGAGGAGAGGGATGGGCCTGGCCCTTGCCGTAAGTCCACGAGACGGGGCGACGGGATCACAGATCGTGAATCACTGCTCGTCTCCGCGAGCTCCCAACACACTAACAGGTTTGGATATGTGATCTGAGTAGGCCTCTGGCATTTTCGCACTAACCACCACGCGGGAATAGTATGGGCACTCGGTGTCGTATGTTTCAGCCGAAGTTCTTCAGACGTCAGCAGTTGAGCGGCACGCGCCGGGTTGGACTGTGTACGCCCGCTTGTGTATACATGGGGCTAGGTTTGCTCCCGCCCGTCCTCGCAACGCGCAGGAGTGCAAAGGGCGATGGGCCCAAGACCCCTGAGCGCTTAGGATGTAGACCGGCGTGCTGGCCTCTCTGTTGGACCTAGGTAGGGCCACGGCGTGTCGATCAACCGAGGCCGGGCATGACCCGAGTAAGTGTGTCCGGCCGGAGTTAATCGAGCGTGTTGGGTAAGTTGGTGCACCCCTGCAGGGAAGTATATCTATTCGAATAGCCGTGTCCACGGTAACAGGACGATCGGAGAGTATCCTGATCTACTACAACTAGAAATGGATACTTGTGATACTAAATGTATATTATGGCTCCGGGATCACTTTCTCGCAGGGAGTCGAGGAAGGATCTCTGGGCATTGCCATTATATAATTATTACTTTATTATATGCTAATCTGCGCTCTTCTAATGCTGCAAGACGCTGCAAGATGATAGTCTTCGATAGGCTAGGCTTACCCCTCTATTCTGGCATTTCGGCAGTTTAGTCCACAGATACAGCCCCTTCCCTTTGATACCGATGCATACTTAGCATAGATCTGATGTAAGTCTTGCGAGTACTTTGGATGAGTACTCACGGTTGCTTTGCTACCTCTTTTTCCCCATACATGATTGCTGCGATCAGATGACGAAGCCCCGGAGTCAGCTGATCCCGTCGACGACAACTACTACGTGGAGACCGACGACCAGGAGTAGATAGGAGGCTCCCAGGAAGGAGGCCTGCGCCTTTTAGATCTAGATGTCGTTGATTTGCTCAGCCTTCTTAAGGCAAACTTGTTTAGTTATGTCTGTACTCAAATAATGTTGCTTCCGCTAACGCTTGTACTCGAGCTTATGTATTCGAGCCCTCGAGGCCCCTGGCTTGTAATATAAAGCTTGAATTATTTTATTTTGTGTCTAGAGTTGTGTTGTGATATCCTCCCGTGACTCCCTAGGCTTGATCGTGCGCATTTGCGTGTATGATTAGTTCACGATTGAGTCGGGGGCATCACATCAAGCAAGAACAAGTGCAATCATAAAAGTGCGCGATGGCACTTGCATCACCAAAGAGAGTTTCTAGAACATTTATTACAAGCCACAGCAGGGCCAAAAATACGATCAAGTTTTTTCTGTTTTGTCGCCCAGCCAAGTTTCAAGGCTGTGAGCCGGCAAGATGGCTTTCTGACTCACGAGTCGCACCAGTGGATGCCGAGTCAGCCTACGCCATCGAGCTTGGTTCTGCAGTCTGGAGGCCGACCTGCAGCCATTGGATGGATCATAATGCTTCAAAAACTGAGTCTTCCGTCATCATAGGTGAAGGGTCAACCTCAGGGGCGAAGGAGTTCTTACGAGGGCGAGTTAGGTTCACTGGTTCTGGATTGGGCGGCTCCAAACGCTCGTTAGCTTCAGAATAACCGGCTTGGTACTTGGAGAGATCTGCCTCCTCAGTCAGAACTGTGGCAGCAACTCGGGTTTCTCTAATACACCATAGGAAATCCTTCTTGGTGAAAGGTGTGTCATCTGTGTTATACTCCGGATATCTACCTACAATCTGTGCTGGATCTAGTTCAGGTACATATGCTTTGGCGCGGGTAAGTATGGCCAGAGCTCCGTGCCGACAAGCCGCCTTTTTCCACTCTTCAAACCAGTGTGGCACCACAGACAACTCCTTGAGCATATCCATAATACGCGGAGGCGGTGTGTTTAATTTTTTGGCTGCCATAATGCAGCGTGAGCCGCCTATGTACAGGTGCTCTAGGAAGGTGTACACGGCTTTGAGCTTCACAAGAGGGGGGCAACAGCTTGTGTTGTTCTCCGGCCTGGTTACAGGGGAAACATAAGATGACCCGGATTTTTCCTGGCAAGTATAAAACTTGGATGACAAAGGAAGTTGGGACTTACCTAAAATAGCTACACACATCGCAGTAATATGATTCTTGAGTGTGTTCTATTCTTGAGATACTGGCTCCAGCTTTGCTTCTGCGTCTTCAGCACGATTTAGAAGACCGACTCGTTCTGCTTCAAATTGTTCCTTGGTTTGCTCCAAGGCGCTGGATGCATTGAGCAAGGAGTGCTGCAGATCAATGGATAGCCATTCTGCTTGTTCCTGCTGCTTCTTCTCCTTTTTCATGGCTGTCTGGAAGTCAGCCGCCTTGGCCTCAGCATCATTCAGCATGTCCTACATATCAATTTTACAAATGTTACATAATATACTGTCAGAGTCCCAAGCCGCCATACCGGACGACTCGGCACTTGGGGGCTACATATATCAGCGCTATCTTGGATACAACAAGTCCCATGAAGATACAAGTATTCCACATGGCACTTGGGGGCTAATGCATAAATTGTTTTATGTATATACACAGAGACCCGGCTCATCATATCATGATGAGTCGGCCCTTGGGGGCTACAGGTTGATCACAAGTCACGAAGGTGCATATAAGTCCCTGGTCATCATGATATAATAACCCGGTACTTGGGGGCTGCGTGTATACGTAGGGATAGGAGAAAGAAATTACCTCGTACTTTCGCTTCAGAGATGTTACCATCGCAATTTCAGTATCCTGGCTTTCATATAGCCGGGTCAAGACTGCTTGATGCAAGGAGCTGATGTCTTGGTCTTCAAATGAGTTGTAATGAAGAGCCGCCTTTCCTTTTTCTTTCCTTGGAGATTCAGCCTTGGCAGGAATTTTGGTCAAGGCAGTAGAAGCTTCTGGTGGAGGGTTTTGATTTTCGCCAGTCATGGCAATCTCATCTTGAGCCAGATTAGTGGGCTATTCTTCTATTATATTCTCCTTCTCCTGATCAGCCAGGGGAGATGTGTGAGCAGGGCTTATGGCAGAGTCTTGGTGGGGTGGTGCATCCTGGATAGCCGGCTCGTCTGGATTAACCGGGTTGGCTGTGGCAGCTACATGCGACGAATCCTCTGTCCCAAGGATAGGGTCGGAGGACCTGGCAGTGGTCTTCTTCTTGATGGCTTTAGCGCTTTACAATAGAGGAATAGTTAATGGATGGAACAAAGTAACAGACTTGAGAAGCAAGTGATGTATTTTTACCCCGGAATGATGTTAAAGGCCGGCGCTTGAGTAGCGCTAGATTCATCTGAGGAGGGGGAGGTGATATACGCTGAGTCATCACGAGGGAGTGGTGCCTTGAAAAGGCCGGCTTCCGGAAGTGAAGTAGTGGGGCTGTGAGGGACTTCTGAGCGAGCTCTTCGGGCTGGCGGCTCATCTGGTAACCCGCCGCTGAGCTCTCCTTCGCTGCTCCGGGTCTTTCGTTTGGAAGTTCCTGCGTGCTGCGTTTTCTTCAAAAGAAATTGTGGGTCTAAATGAGCATCTCGATGTGAAAATGGGACTTTCCGAACCGCAACCCGGTTTTTCTTTCGGATGGGTAATGGTGAGAGTCGGAGTCTGAAGAGATCAAAGTTACCTCTTGCTCGCCGGCGTGGCTAGTTTCAGCCTGTTCCTGAGAAGAGGTGGCGTCAGCAAGTTGATTAAATAGACGACCATGGGAGTCGAGTTCTACCTCTTGATCATCATCATCTTCTGGGTCTTCTTCGCTATCTTCTCGAGGAGGAGTGGGGTCTTGAAGTTCGACCATCCACCAATCAGAGTTTTCCTGCACGATGGCGGGTTGATAAGGAAAACGTAAAGGTGACAGAGGAAACGCAGTATGAACAAGATGAAGAGTAATAATAAGGACGGCGGTTTACCGCAGGTGCCGGGTTGTTTTCATAAAAGGGAGCAAGTCCCACGAGTTTAATGTCGTCTTTTGTTTCACCAAGTAGCTTCTTGGCGAATTTTAGGACATCCTTCTCCTGGAGCTTGACTCGGCTAAATCGAAGCGAGTCTTCCGGTTCGCCTGAGTAGGTATGCAAGAGCCGGTTCCTCAGGCTCAGAGGTTGGATGCGCCATTCTACCCAAGTCCGGGTCAGATCCACACCGGTGAGGCCATGGGCAGTTAAAGCATTTATCCTGGTGTATAAGGGTTCCAGAGCTTTCCTTTCTTCTTTGGAGGCAAACCCTGGGAAGACGATGGTGGCATCAAGCCGGCTTGCCCGATAACCCGGGAGTGGGCGCTGCCCGTCTGGGGAGGTATCCTTGCAGTAAAACCAAGTTTTATACCATCCCTTAGGGTGGCTTGCCAGCTTGGCGTCGGGGAAGGCTGTTATCTTCCTTCACTAGATGGTGACTCCGCCAAGTTATAGGCTTGGTCCATCCTTGTGTTCTGTTTGGTGGTGCAGATAGAAAAATTCTTGGAACAAGCTGATGGACGGCTCAAGCTGCAGATAAACTTCACAGAATACTTGGAACTGGCATAGATTGTGAATGGAGTTGGGACCCACGTCTTGAGGTCTGATGTTGAAGAAATGAAGCACATCCCGGAAAAATTTCGAGCCAGGAGGACGAAAACCTCGGTCCAAATGATCAGCAAATAGGATGATCTCGTTTTGCTCTGGCTGAGGGTGAATTCCTTCTTCTGGGGCACTGATACGTCCAATTTGCATCATGATTTCCTACTTTTATTTATTATGTTTTTGATCATTATTTCACTTTATGGTATAATTCTTATGCCTTTTCTCCCTTAATTTGCAAGATTTACATGAAGAGGGAGAATGCCGGCAGCTGGAATTCTGGACCTGAAATAGCCACACCAGAGATACATATTCTACAGAGCTCCAATTGACTTGAAATTTCACGAAGATTTTTTATTGAATATATAAAAAATACTGGAGAAAAGAAATACCAGAGGGGACCCACCAGTTGCCGACAAGGCAACTGGGCGCCCCCCTAGGCGCGCCCTGATGCCTTGTGGGGCCCACAGCTGCCTCTGGCCCCCTCCTTCTGCTATATGAAGCCATTTGCCCTAGAAAAAATAAGGAGAATACTTTCGGGATGAAGCGCCGCCGTCTCGAGGCGGAACCTGGGCAGGAGCTATTTTACTCTCCGGCGGAGAGATTCCGTCGGGGATACTTCCCTCCGGGAGGGGGAAATCGAAGCCATCGACATCACCAATGACCCTCTCATCGTGGGAGGACCAATCTTCATCAACATCTTCACCAGCACCATCTCATCTCAAACCGTAGTTCATCTCATGTATTCAACCTTTGTCTCAAAACCTCAGATTGGTACCTGTGGGTTGCTAGTAGTGTTGATTACATCTTGTAGTTGATGCTAGTTGGTTTATTTGGTGGAAGATCAAATGTTCAGATCCGTAATGCTATTCAATACCCCTCTGATCTTGAACATGAATATGATTTGTGAGTAGTTACTTTTGTTCTTGAGGACATGGGAGAAGTTTTGTCATAAGTAATCATGTGAATTTGGTATTCGTTCGATATTTTGATGATATGTATGTTGTTGCTTCCTTTAGTGGTGTCGTGTGAACCTCGACTACATGACACTTCACGATCTTTGGGCCTAAGGGAAGGAATTGTGGAGTAGTAATTAGATGATGGGTTGCTAGAGTGACAGGAGCTTAAACCCTAGTTTATGCGCTATTCCGTAAGAGGCTGATTTGGATCCATATGTTTCATGCTATGGTTAGAGTTATCTTAATTCTTCTTTCGTAGTTGCGGATGCTTGCGAGAGGGCGTAATCATAAGTGCAAGGCTTGTTCAAGTAAGAACAGCACCCAAACACCGGTCCACCCACATATCAAATTATCAAAGTAGCGAACGTGAATCAAACAAACATGATGAAAGTGACTAGATGAAATTCCCAAGTGTCCCCGAGAACGCTTTGCTTATTATACGAGTTCGTTCCGGCTTGTCCTTTGCTACAAAAAGGATTGGGCCACCTTGCTGCACTTTTGTTACCATTACTACTTGTTACTTGTTACGAATTATCTTGCTATCAAAACTATCTGTTACCGCTACTTTCAGTACTTGCAGAGAATACCTTGCTGAAAACCGCTTGTCATTTCCTTCTGCTCCTCGTTGGGTTCGACACTCTTACTTATCGAAAGGACTACGATTGATACCCTATACTTGTGGGTCATCAAGATTCTTTTCTGGCGCCGTTGCCGGGGAGTGAAGCGCCTTTGGTGAGTGGAATTTGGTAAGGAAACATTTATATTACGTGCTGAAATTTACTGTCACTTGTCACTATGGAAAGTAATCCTTTGAGGGGCTTGTTCGGGGTATCTTCACCTCGACCGGAAGCAATAAGAGTTGCTCCTCAACCTATTGAACCTACTGAAAATATTTATTATGAAATTCCTTCGGGTATGATAGAGAAACTGCTAGCTAATCCTTATGCAGGAGATGGAACGGAACATCCCGATATGCACTTGATCTATGTGGATGAAATTTGTGGATTGTTTAAGCTTGCAGGTTTATCCGGAGATGGAGTCAAGAGGAAAGTATTCCCTTTATCTTTGGAGGGAAAGGCATTGACATGGTATAGGCTATGTGATGATACTGAAACATGGGATTGGAACCGGTTGAAGCTGGAATTCCACCAGAAATTTTATCCTATGCATTTGGTTCATCGTGATCGGAATTATATATATAATTTTTGGCCTCGTGAAGGAGAAAGTATCGCTCAAGCTTGGGGGAGGCTTAAGTATATGTTGCACACATGCCCCAATCATGAGCTCTCAAGAGAAATAATTCTTCAAAACTTTTATGCTCGGCTTTCTCATAATGATCAATCCATGCTCGATACTTCTTCTGTTGGTTCCTTTATGAAGAGAACTATTGAATCCAGATGGGATCTTCTAGAAAGAATTAAACGCAATTATGAAGATTGGGAAATCGACAAAGGTAATGAGTCAGGTATAAATCTTGAGTTTGATTGTGTTAAATCTTTTATGGAAACTGATGCTTTTCGTAAGTTTAGTACTAAATATGGACTTGACTCTAAGATAGTAGCTACCTTTTGTGAATCTTTTGCTGCTCATGTTGATCTCCCTAAGGAGAAATGGTTTAAATATCATCCACCTATTGAATTGAAAGAAGAACCTGTTGGTGTTAAAGAAGAAACAATTGTTTACCATGTTGATCCAGTTGTGCCTACTGCTTATATTGAGAAACCTCATTTCCCTGTTAGGATTAAGGAACATGCTAAAGCTTCAACAGTGGTTAATAAGAGTAATATTAGAGCACCTAGACCTTCTGAACAAATTAAAGTTGAACCTAGTGTTGCAATGGTTAAAGATCTTTTGGTTGATAATATTGATGGACATGTCATATATTTCTGTGATGAAGCAACTAGAATTGCTAAGCCTGACCCTAAAGATAAAAACAAACTTGTAGTTGGCATGCCTGTTATTTCTGTTAAAATTGGAGATCATTGCTATCATGGTTTATGTGATATTGGTGCTAGTGTGAGTGCTATTCTTTTACTCTCTATCAAGAAGTCATGAATGATATTGCACCTGTTGAGATTGAAGATATTGATGTTACTATTAAGCTTGCAAACAGAGATACTATTTCACCACTTGGGATTGTTAGAGATGTTGAAGTCTTCTGTGGTAAGATCAAATACCCTACTGATTTTCTTGCTCTTGGATCACCACAAGATGATTTTTGTCCCATTATATTTGGTAGACCCTTCTTGAATACTGTTAATGCTAAGATTGATTGCACTAAAGAAATTGTTAGTGTTAATTTTGGTGAGATGTCTCATGAGTTTAATTTCTCTAAGTTTCGTAGACAACCTCATGATAAAGAATTACCTAGTAAAGATGAAATTATTGGTCTTGCCTCTATTGATGTGCCTCCCACTGATCCATTAGAACAATATTTGCTTGAGCATGAGAATGATATGCATATGAATGAAAGAAATGAAATAGATGAGCTATTCTTTAAACAAGCACCTATCTTGAAACATAATTTGCCTATTGAAACCATGGGAGATCCACCTCCACCCAAGGGTGATCCTGTGTTTGAATTGAAGCAATTACCTGATACTCTTAAATATGCTTATCTTGATGAAAAGAAGATATATCCTGTTATTATTAGTGCTAACCTTTCAGAGCGTGAAGAAAAGAGATTACTTAAAACTCTGAAGAAGCACTATGCTGCTATTGGATATACTCTCGATGATCTTAAGGGCATTAGTCCCACTTTATGTCAGCATAAAATTCATATGGAGCCAGATGCTAAACCCGTTGTTGATCATCAAAGAAGGCTGAATCCTAGAATGAAGGATGTGGTAAGAACTGAAATATTAAAGCTTCTGGAAGCAGGTATAATTTATCCCATAGCTGATAGTAGATGGTTCAGGAAATTAAAGAAAGCTACTAGAAAAGATCATTACCCCTTACCTTTTATTGATCAAATGTTAGAAAGATTGTCTAAGCATACACACTTTTGTTTCCTAGATAGTTATTCTGGTTTCTCTCAAATACCCGTGTCACCTGAAGATCAAGAGAAAACCACCTTTACTTGTCCTTTTGAAACTTATGCTTATCGTCGTATGCCTTTTGGTTTATCTAATACATCTGCTACCTTTCAAAGATGTATGACTGCTATATTCTCTAACTTTTGTGAAAAGATTGTTGAGGTTTTCATGGATGATTTCTCCGTTTACGGAACTTCTTTTGATGATTGCTTGAGCAACTTTCATCGAGTTTTGCAGAGATGTGAAGAAACTAATCTTGTTTTGAATTGGGAGAAGTGCCACTTTATGGTGAATGAAGGTATAGTCCTTGGGCATAAAATTTCTAAAAGTGGTATTGAAGTTGATAAAGCTAAAGTTGATGCTATTGAGAAAATGCCATGCCCTAAAGATATCAAAGGTATAAGAAGTTTCCTTGGTCATGCTGGTTTCTATAAAAGGTTTATAAAAGACTTCTCTAAAATTTCTAGACCTCTTACCAATCTCTTGCAAAAAGATGTTCCATTCGTTTTTGATGATGATTGTGTAGAAGCCTTTGAAATACTTAAGAAAGCCTTAATTTCTGCACCTATTGTTCAACCACCTGACTGGAACCTACCCTTTGAAATTATGTGTGATGCTAGTGATTATGCTGTTGGTGTTGTTTTAGGACAAAGAGTTGATAAGAAATTAAATGTTATCCATTATGCTAGTAAAACTCTAGACAGTCCTCAAAGAAATTATGGTACTACTGAGAAAGAATTTTTAGCAGTTGTGTTTGCATGTGATAAATTTAGAGCTTACATTGTTGATTCCAAAGTTACTGTTCACACTGATCATGCTGCTATTAAATATCTTATGGAAAAGAAAGATGCTAAGCCTAGACTTATTAGATGGGTTCTTCTGCTACAAGAATTTCATTTGCATGTTGATAGAAAGGGAGCTGAGAATCCCGTAGCAGATAATTTTTCTAGAATGGAAAATGTTCTTGATGACCCACTTCCTATTAAAGATGACTTTCCTGATGAGCAATTAGCTGTGATAAATGCTTCTCGTAATACTCCTTGGTATGCGGACAATGCTAATTACATTGTTGCTAAATACATACCACCTAGCTTTACATACCAACAAAAGAAAAAGTTTTTCTTTGATTTAACACATTACTTTTGGGATGACCCACATTAATATAAAGAAGGAGTAGATTGTATTATTAGACGTTGTGTACCTGAGCATGAATAGGAACAAATCCTACGTAAGTGTCACTCTGAGGCATCTGGAGGACACCATGCGGGAAACCGAACTGCACACAAGGTATTACAATCTGGTTTTTATTGGCCTACTCTTTTCAAGGATGCACGTAAGTTTGTCCTTTCTTGTGATGAATGTCAAAGAATTGGTAATGTTGGTAGACGTCAGGAAATTCCTATGAATTATTCGCTTGTTATTGAACCATTTGATGTTTGGGGTTTTGATTATATGGGACCTTTTCCTAAATCCAATGGGTATACTCATATTTTAGTTGTTGTTGATTACGTTACTAAGTGGGTAGAGGCTATTCCAACTAGTAGTGCTGATCATAACACTTTTATTAAAATTCTTAAAGAAGTTATTTTCCCAAGGTTTGGAGTCCCTAGATATTTAATGACCGATGGTGGTTCACATTTTATTCATGGTGCTTTCCGTAAGTTGCTTGCTAAATATGATGTTAACCATAGAATTGCATCTCCTTATCATCCTCAGTCTAGTGGTCAAGTTGAATTAACTAATAGAAAAATAAAATTGATTTTGCAAAAGACCGTTAATAGATCCAGAAAGAATTGGTCTAAGAAACTTGACGATGCATTATGGGCTTATAGAACTGCATATAAAAATCCTATGGGTATGTCTTCGTATAAAATGGTTTATGGAAAAGCATGTCATTTACCTCTTGAGTTAGAACATAAAGCATATTGGGCAATTAAAGAACTTAACTATGATTTTAAACTTGCCGGTGAGAAGAGGTTATTTGATATTAGCTCGTTAGATGAATGGAGAACCCAAGCTTATGAAAATGCCAAGTTGTTTAAAGAAAAGGTTAAAAGGTGGCATGACAAAAGAATTCAAAAACGGGAATTCAAAGTAGGTGATCATGTTCTATTATACAATTCTCATTTGAGATTCTTTGCAGGAAAACTTCTCTCCAAATGGGAAGGACAGTATATCATCGAAGAAGTTTATCGCTCCGGAGTCATCAAAATAAACAACTCCGAAGGCAATAACCCGAGAGTGGTGAATGGGCAAAGAATCAAGCACTACATTTCAGGTACTCCCACTAATGTTGAAACTAATATTATTGAAACAATGACACCGGAGGAACACAACAAAGAGTCCTTCCGGAATGCTCCAGAACCCTGAAAAGGGGTAGGTATGTGATACGGTAAGTAAACCGACTCCAAAAATTTCATAAAAATTATTTCTGTCAGTTTTGGAATATTAGAAAAATTACAAAAATAAGAAACAGCCGAGGGGACCCACGTGTTGCCCACAAGGCAACAGGGCGCGACCCCCCCCCTGGGGCGCGCTGTGATGCCTTGTGGGCCCCACGTGTGCCTTCCCGACTCCGTTTTCTTCCCGTATGCTTGTTTTGCAAGATAAAAATCCTTTATATATACACCCGTATGTTTTGACCACCGTATCGCGAGTTTCCCCTCTGTTCTTGTTTTGGGCTATTTTTCTGATAGATCTAGGTCGCCATGACGTCTCCAACCTCGTCCAAGGACAAGTTCTATGAGAAGGTCATCAACCCGTACCTACCGGAGATGATGAAGCACCCTCAAGCCATTGAGATGCATGAGGGGGTGCTCCACATCCGGGACGTTCAAGGACCTAAGAAGACTGGGAGCGAGAAGGCCAGGCTGGAAGCGGTGGAACAGGAGATCTTCAAGTGCCAGGGCATGGTGGAGTGTGCACTTCGTGCTAACCACTCCATGATCACGGAATTCATCGGTGAGCACAAGGTGGATGGCGAGAATATTGGGGACGTCATCTTCAAGCTCAATGATCGGATTGATTATCTTCAGGCCCAAATATATGATCTACAAAACCAAAATTTTGAGTATGAGGCCAAGTTCAAAGGTATGAGTTTAGCTGCAAATTTTAGGACTCCGGAAACACGTTCGTCCTTTTATGATGGAGAGCCTATGCCTTGGAAGATGGAGGACAAGCCCACCACCTCACCATCACCACCATCACCGAAGAAGGAGACTTGAGTACATGGGTATGGGCACTACCCTTGGCTTGTGCCAAGCTTGGGGGAGGCGCCCCGGTATCGTATCACCATCACTTTTCATCATCACTATTTATCTTAGTTCGATCCTTAGTTATTTCGTGATTTAGAGGAATAAAATTTTAGTATGATTTAGTTTCGAGTGCTTGCTTTGTGATCTATCTATCTATGTAATCATGTGTGAAAGTTATATAATAAAGAATAGTTTGAGTTGAGTGTTTTGCTTTTGATGATCTAATCTTAGAAATAAAGAAAGAATAAAATCATATGCTAATCCCATGGGGAGTGATGACTTCACATAAAAGAAGTATAATTGATAAAACTTGTTGGAAGTTTACAAACATAGCATTGGTCATTGTAGCAATTCATGAAAAAGTAATAAGGGAAGAGAGGTCTCACATATAAATACACTATCTTGGACATCATTTATGATTGTGAGCCCCCATCAAATATTCTATGTCAATTAGTTGACGTTGGACAAGGAAGACAACGTAATGGGTTATGTTTGCTTATATTCACATAGAAGTTATATTGTTTTGGATCCTCTAACATGTGGTGTTTGCCCCCTATCTTTGCTAGCCAAAAATCCGCACCAAGTAGAGATACTACTTGTGCATCCAAAAACCCTTAAACTCAGTTTCATGCCATGAGAGTCCACTATATCTACCTATGGATTGAATAAGATCCTTCAAGTAAGTTGTCATCGGTGCAAAAGCAATAAAAATTGCTCCTAAATATGTATGAAGTTTTATTGTAAGGGAAAATAAGCTTTGTACGATCTTGTGATGGTGGAGCAATAAAAGCGATAGACTGCATAATAAAGGTCGCTATCACAAGGGGCAATATAAAGTGACGTTCCTTTACATTAAGAGCTTGCACATCCAAAAACAAAAGCGCATGACAACCTCTGCTTCCCTCTGCGAAGGGCCTATCTTTTACTTTATGTATTTACTTTCATGCAAGAGTCAATAGTATTCTCTTCTATTCTGTTTTTTTTTCTCTTTTGGCAAACATCATGTGGTGGGGATTGATCCATGCATATATATCCAGTTGAATGTAGGTGATCATGAGCTATTATTGTTGACATTACCCTTGAGGTAAATGCGTTGGGTGGCGAAATTATAAGCCCCTATCTTTCTATGTGTTCGACTGAAATTTTTGCCCCATAAGTATGACGTGAGTGTCAGCAATCATAGAAGACTAAATGATAGTTGAGTATGTGAACTTGCTAAACAAAGCTCTTACATAGACTCTTTCTGATAATATGATGAATTGCAATTGCTTCAGTGACTGAGATCATAGTTTGTTAGTTTTCAATTTGGTTTATGGTTCATACTTTAACTTGTGGAAGAATTGTCACTTTTTCATGAGAAGTTTTATGATGATATATTGCTTTTTTAATAAAGATCATGATGCTCCATGTCCGTATTTTATATTTATCGACGTCTCTCTCTCTAAACATGTGGTCATGATTATCGATTTCGACTTTTCGCTTGAGGGCAAGCGAGGTCTAAGCTTGGGGGAGTTGATACGTCCAATTTGCATCATGATTTCCTACTTTTATTTATTATGTTTTTGACCATTATTTCTCTTTATGGTACAATTCTTATGCCTTTTCTCTCTTAATTTGCAAGATTTACATGAAGAGGGAGAATGCCGACAGCTGGAATTCTGGACCTGAAATAGCCACATCAGAGATACCTATTCTACAGAGCTCCAATTGACCTGAAATTTCACGGAGATTTTTTATTGAATATATAAAAAATACTGGAGAAAATAAATACCAAAGGGGACCCATCAGTTGCCCACAAGGCAATGATGTCTACTACGCAGCTTTATTCTTGTAGACTCTGTTGGGCCTCCAAGCGCAGAGTTTTGTAGGACAGTAGCAAATTTCCCTCAAGTGGATGACCTAAGGTTTATCAATCCGTGGGAGTTGTAGGATGAATATGGTCTCTTGTGTCCCCAACACACACAATACAATGGTAAATTGTATAGGTGCACTAGTTCGGCGAAGAGATGGTGATACAAGTGTAGTATGGATAGTAGATATAGGTTTTTGTAATCTGAAAATAAAAAAAACAACAAGGTAGCAAGTAACAAAAGTGAGCACAAACGGTATTGCAATGCTTGAAAACAAGGCCTAGGGTTCATACTTTCACTAGTGCAATCTCTCAACAGTGCTAACATAATTGGATCATATAATAATCCCTCAACATGCGATAAAGAATCACTCCAAAGTTCCTATTAGCGGAGAACATAAGATGAAATTGTTGTAGGGTACGAAACCACCTCAAAGTTATCCTTTCCGATCAATCTATTGAGCCATACCTATAAGTGTCACAAACAGCCCTAGTGTTCGTACTAAAATAACACCATATGATACGCATCAACCAACTCTAATGTCACCTAGATACTCCAATGTCACCACAAGTATCCGTGAGTTGATTATTCGATATGCATCAAACAATTTCAGATTCATAATATTCAATCCAACACAAAGAACTTCAAAGAGTGCCCCAAGATTTTCTACCGGAGAAAGTAGGACGAAAACGTGCATCAACCCCTATGCATAGATTACCCCAATGTCACCTCGGGAATCCGCGAGTTGAGTGCCAAAACATACATCAAGTGAATCAATATAATACCCCATTGTCACCACGGGTATTCATATGCAAGACATACATCAAGTGTTCTCAAATCCATAAAAGTATTCAATCCGATAATAGTGAAACCTCAAAGGTAAAAACTCAATTCATCACAACAAGATAGAGAGGGAGAAACACCATATGATCCAACTATATTAACAAAGCTCGCGGTACATCAAGATCGTGCCAAATCAAGAACACGAGAGAGAGATCAAACACATAGCTACTAGTACATACCCCTAGCCTCGAGGGTGAACTACTCCCTCCTCGTCATGGAGACCGCTGGGATGATGAAGATGGCCTCCTATGATGATTTCCCCCTCCGGCAGGGTGCCGGAAAAGGGCTGTAGATGAGATCGTGGAGGTACAGAGGCTTGCGGCGGCGTAGTCCAAGTTCTAGGGTTATTTCTGGGGGTTTGGTATTTATAAGAATTTTTGGCGTTGGAATCACGCGAAGATGGGCTAAGATGGGCCCACGAGGTACCACGGCGCCATACCCCCCCCCCTTGGCGCGCGGTGGTGGCTTGTGAGCACTTCGTAAGGCTTTTGGTCCTTCCACGAAGCTTCGGCGGTATCTTTTGGTCCAAAAAAATCGTCAAAAAGTTTCGTCCAATTCCGAGAACTTTTATTTCTGCACAAAAAACAACACCACGGTAGTTCTGCTGAAAACAGCGTCAGTCCGGGTTAGTTCTAATCAAATCATACCAAAACCATATAGAATTGTTATAAACATGGCATGAATACTTCATAAATTATAGATACGTTGGAGACGTATCAGCATCCCCAAGCTTAATGCATGCTCGTCCTCGAGTAGGTAAATGATAAAAGAAATAATTTATGAAGTGTGAATGCTAGCATAGTGCATAAGTTTGATCAATGATAATTTCAATCACTTTTCCTAGCATCATAACATCAACTCTTTCTCATAAACTCATCATGATAAAGTAGCAATCCATTCACGTGTTATGGTTCAAACAATGCATTCTCTTGAAACTTAACAACATATGTTCTTAGTCACCAAACAATTGCAATTCAACTTATCTTCAACAAAGTCTAAGTAAGAGCTCCACATACTCAATTATCATATAGTCTTCTATGATTGCTAGTACTCAAAGCATATTTTTAGGACAAATGACATCCATCGAACACAGAGAAAGATAGGGGCTTAATGTTTCGCCTCCCAACTTATTTATCATAGAGATAATTGTCAACAATAATAATTCATGATCAAATATATTTGATTGGCCATATGTGCCTGGATCTTTCCCCACCACATGATTCTTGCCAACTAGAGAATAATTAAGGTTGAAATGAGAATTAATACTATTGACTCTTGCATAAAAGTAAATACATAAAGTAGAAGATAGGCCCTTCGCAGAGGGAAGCAGAGGTTGTCATGCACTTTTTATTTTTGGATGTGCAAGCTCTTAATACAAAGGAACGTCACGTTATATTGCCCCTTGTGATAGCAACCTTTATTATGCAGTCCATCGCTTTTATTTCTTTACCATCACAAGTTCGTACAAGGCTTATTTTCCCTTGCAATAAAAGATCATACATATTTTAGGAGCAATTTTTATTGCTTTTTGCACCGATGAGAACTTACTTGAAGGATCTTATTCAATCCATAGGTAGATATGGTGAATACTCATGGCAAGAAACTGGGTTTAATGGTTTTTGGATGCACAAGTAGTATCTCTACTTAGTACGAATTTTTGGCTAGCAAAAGATCCTAAGCAAGCACCACATGTTGGAGGATCCATAACAATATAACTTCTATGCAAATATACCCAAACATAACTCATTACGTTGTCTTCCTTGTCCAACTTCAACTAATTTTCTCAAGTTTGAAAATAATTAATGGGTATTCACAATCATAAAAGATGTCCAAGATAATATATTTATATGTGAAAGTTCTCTTCCTTATACTAATCATTCATGAATTGCTTGTATGACCAATATTGTGGTTGTCAAACTTCAATAGATTTTACCTTCTAAACCCAATGTGAAGCTACTACTAGGCATGATACAAGCATATGAAGCTCGTATTATTTCAACTTCATGATATTTAATTTATTCAACAATTTACTCATATGATATAAGTGAAGAACAAGAGTAAATGACAAACTACTCCAAAAGATATAAGTGAAGATCAATGAGTAGTCAAACAATTAAGTAGCTATGTGAGGACTCTCTCTCGTTCAAGATTTCAGATCTTGAATATTTTATTCAAACAAAACGAAAATAAAAGGACACTCCAAGAATAGCACATATCATGTGAACAAGTAAAAATTTAGGCTAACCGATAGGTGTTGATGAAGAAAGGTGGGATGCCTAACGGGGCATCCCCAAGCTTAGTTGCATGAGACTTCTTGGAATGTTATCTTGGGGTGCCTTGGGCATCCCCAAGCTTGAGCTCTTGTGTCTCCTTAATTCCTCTCATATCATGGCTTCTCCTAAATCTTAACAACTTCATCCACACAAAACTCAACAAGAACTCGTGAGATAAGTTAGTATAAATCAACTCAAAACCTTAACATTCTCTACTGTAACAAATCACCAAAATTATAATTAAACATTTCATACTAAATGCCTCTGCATATTTAATACTCCTATCCACCAATCGAAATATTAAACAAGCAACATATGCAAACAATGCAAATATAACCGAAATCTGTCTAAACAGAACAGTCTGTAAAGGGTGAATAAGAATTCATAATTCCCTAACTCCAAAAATTCTGAAAAATTGCCACGTGACAGATAACTCATTCATGCTTACTGTGTAAAAAATTCAGATTTTTATCGTGTTCTGACTATTCAGGAATATTCTGAAAATAGCAGAAAACTTTCTGTTTTCAAACAGCAACACATAAACTTGCAAACTGAGCATGGTAAAGGCTATAATTGGCATTTTATTGAACTAAAAGATAAAAAACATGATTATTGATAACAGAAATCAAATATCAACAGAATAAAATGACGCTCCAAGCAAAACTCATATTATGTGACGAATAAAAATATAGCTCCGAGTGAGGTTACCGATAGTGTTGAAGACGAAAGAGGGGATGCCTTCCGGGGCATCCCCAAGCTTAGATGCTTGAGTCTTCCTTGAGTATTACCTTGGGGTTCCTTGGGCATCCCCAAGCTTAGGGTCTTGCCGCTCCTTATTCTTCTCATATCGATATCTCACCCAAAACTTGAAAACTTCAATCACACAAAACTTAACGGAACTTGGTGAGATAGGTTAGTATGATAAAAATAAAACATCCACTTAGGTACTGTCAAGACAAGATTCATAATTGTTATCACATAATTCCTACTGTATTCCATCATTTCCACAATTTATATTACTCAAAATAAGCTATGGAAACACTAAAACAAGCAAACTATGCACCGAAACAGAATCTGTCAATAACAGAGCAGCATGTAGTGAGCGATTTAAAAACCATACTTATGTACCTCCAAAATTTCTGAAAAATTAGGAAAACGTAAAAAATTGATAACCCAATTCTCTGTAAAAATTTCAGAATTTTCTCACGCTCCGGTACAGAATAGAAATTTCAGCACTGGACGCAAAAGTTTCTGTTTTTGCACAGAATCGAATCAACAAGTATCCACACTATCCCAAAGGCTTTACTTGGCACATTATTGAAAGAAAACATATAAAACATGATTAATACAGTAGCTTAATCATGTGACACACAAAAACAGTAGGTATAAATATTGGGTTGTCTCCCAACAAGCGCTTTTCTTTAATGCCTTTTTAGCTAGGCATGATGATTTCAATGATGCTCACATAAAAGTTAAGAATTGAAACACAAAGAGAACATCATGAAGCATATGACAAGCACATTTAAGCCTAACCCACTTCCTATGCATAGTGATTTTGTGAGCAAATAGTTTATGGGAGCAAGAATCAACTAGCATAGGAAGGCAAAACAAGCATAACTTCAAAACTTTCAACACATAGAGAGGTAACTTGATATTATTGCAACACCTACAAGCATATGATCCTCTCTCATAATAATTTTCAGTAGCATCATGAAGAAATTCAACAATATATCCATCACTCAAAGCATTCTTGTCATAATACATAAGCATAGAATTTTTACTACTAACCACATAAGCAATTTTCTTCTCATTCATAATAGTGGGAGTATCGTATTAAACTCGAATACTATAAATTGTTTCCACATTAAAAGAGTGATGTTTAGTAAAAGGATTTTTATAATTATAACAAGTACTATAATAATAATCATCACTATTTTTCATAACATAAGTATCATCACAATAATCATCATAGATAGGAGGCATGTCATCATCATAATAAATTTGCTCATCAAAAGTAGGGGGAATAAAAAAATCTTTTTCATTAAGCATAGCATCCCCAAGCTTAAGGCAAACGTTATTTGCAGCAAATAAATTCTCAAACATATTATTCCAATCAAACATAGCATCCCCAAGCTTGTTGGTTTGCATATCATTAGCATTATCACTATTATCATCGATAGTATGAATAGCACCAATAGTATAACAATTATTATCATATTCCTCCAAGTTGGCACCATAAAGATTTTCAAGATCATAAGAAGTATCATTATCTTCCCAATCATAATCATCACAACAAGCAATAGGCATAACAAAATCATCATCAAGTGTATCATCTTCCACAATTATTTTTAATTCATTCTCATGAGGTATAACAATAATAGGAGCAACATTATTTGGGAGAGATGCCTCTTTACCTCTACTTTTCCTTCTTTTCTTTTTCTTTACCACATTATGTGTGGGTTTATTTAATTCTTCCGAGCTTCTTATTGAAGAGATTGGTTGGATAGGAAGCTCCTCCTCGCTACCTATTTCATCATGAAAGAAAATAGGAGGGAAAGGGGGGATCTTTACCCTTCCATTAGTATTTCTTTTATATTCTATTTGTTTTCCCATTTTTCTATAGTTCGCTATATAAGCATTCTCATTGCAATTTATCATACAAAACATATAGATTTCCTCTAAATTATTTTCAATGTCTTTTGTGAGAATGAATACTTCAAACCAACTATTTTTATATGTCAATTCTTCACACCCCAAAAATAAACAAAATTCATTATAAAATTCATGGGTGATCAAATTATTGCAATATTTGGACACGATTCGATCATGAAAAAGCATGCATTGGAAATTAAGGTGACCAACTTTATTGCAAAGTTCACGAGTAATAGGATAAAGAGACCAGTCAGGCATTCATAAGCTTTCGCCTCCTTGGGAAGGAACCTTCGTCATCAGCAAGAATCTCAACAATGGGTCATATTACCTGGTTGATATACGTGAAGCAGACAAGTCACGAACCTCTGAGGAGGAGGGAAGCCGGCCTTGGAATATTGCGCATCTCCGGCCATATTATACCTAAGGTACAGATTGAGTAGTATCTTTGTACATACCTTCATCATGTATATACATATTCTGATCAATGAAATAAAGCCGGCGTCTCTGTATAAGAGAGATTGTCATTTCGCCTCATAATTGTGTGTTGAGTCTTTATTCTTTGATCAGTGGTTACTTGGGGGCTTCCAACTCATCGAGTTTAGCTTTAACATCCCTTTAACCCGACAACATGCCAAAACATTTTCTTGGTTAGACCTGCCTGTTAGCTCGATGCTACTCAAAAAAAAAGTGACCCGATGTACGCCTGACGAGTCAATCACAGAAGTGACCCTGAACTTGTCCGAGTTAAAACACCGATTGGTCACGTGAGAGCCGGCTTTCGGAAAGTTAGGATAAACCAAAAGATGCAATAAGCCTGCTTCATGAAAGCGAATCAGACTTGGGCTTCGAAAGCCGATCTTTAAGTCGTGCCTTATAAGCCGGCTCTTAAATTTCTGTTTTGCATTATTATTATCTTTGGCATGCATGCATACATTCATACATGGCATATACTTTATTAATGTTGTTTTTTGTTTATCACACCGGCAACATGATTGCCGGGTTATCATATCACTAGTACTGGCGGCCTGGACTACTGGTTCTGGCCGTAAGCCGCCATCACAAGCCGGGTTTCCAGATTACGGCCTTGGAAGTTACTCAAGGATTGTTATACAGCTGGCCTTCATTACAAAGATTGGCTCTTGCAGTTGAGTTATTGATTCAACACCTTGATAGAAGCAAATGATGTCATGGCTAATGATCAAGCAAGAACAAGTGCAATCATAAAAGTGTGCGATGGCACTTGCATCACCAAAGAGAGCTTCTAGAACATTTATTACAAGCCACAGCAGGGCCAAAAATACGATCAAGTGTTTTCTGTTTTGTCGCGCAGCCAAGTTTCAAGCTGTGAGCCGGCGAGATGGCCTTCTGACTCACGAGTCGCACCACTGGATGCCGGGTCAGCCTGCGCCGTCGAGCTTGCTTCTGCGGTCTGGAGGTCGACCTGCAGCCATTGGATGGATCGTAATGCTTCAAAAACTGAGTCTTCCGTCATCACAGGTGAAGGGTCGACCTCCGGGGCGAATGAGTTCTTACGAGGGCGAGTTAGGTCCACTGGTTCTGGATTGGGTGGCTCCAAACGCTCATTAGCTTCCGAATAACCGGCTTGGTACTTGGAGAGATCTGCCTCCTCAGTCAGAACTGTGGCAGCAACCCGGGTTTCTCTAACACACCGTAGGAAATCTTTCTTAATGAAAGGTGTGTCATCTGTGTTATACTCCAGATATCTGCCTACAATCTGTGCTGGCTCTAGTTCAGGTACATATGCTTTGGTGCGGGCAAGTACGGCCAGAGCTCCGTGCCGACAAGCCGCCTTTTTCCACTCTTCAAACCAGTGTGGCACTGATGACCCACAAGTATAGGGGATCAATCGTAGTCCTTTCGATAAGTAAGAGTGTCGAACCCAACGAGGAGCAGAAGGAAATGACAAGCGGTTTTCAGCAAGGTGTTTCTGCAAGCACTGAAATTATCGGTAACGAGTAGTTTGATAGCAAGATAATTTGTAACAAGTGACAAGTAGCAATAGTAGCAAAGAGTGCAGCAAGGTGGCCCAATCCTTTTTATAGCAAAGGACAAGCCGGAACGATCTCTTATAGTAAGTAAAGTGTTCTCGAGGACACATGGGAATTTCATCTAGTCACTTTCATCATGTTTGTTCGATTCGCGTTCGCTACTTTGATAATTTGATATGTGGGTGGATCGGTGCTTGGGTGCTGTTCTTACTTGAACAAGCCTCCCACTTATGATTACCCCCTCTCGCAAGCATCCGCAACTACGAAAGAAGAATTAAGATAACTCTAACCATATCATTAAACATATGGATCCAAATCAGCCCCTTACGGAATAGCTCATAAACTAGGGTTTAAGCTTCTGTCACTCTAGCAACCCATCATCTAATTACTACTCCACAATGCATTCCCTTAGGCCCAAATATGGTGAAGTGTCATGTAGTCGACGTTCACACGACACCACTAAGGGAATCAACAACATACACATCATCAAAATATCGAACGAATACCAAATTCACATGATTACTTATGACAAGACTTCTCCCATGTCCTCAAGAACAAAAGTAACTACTCACAAATCATATTCATGTCCAAGATCAGAGAGGTGTTGAATAGCATAATAGATCTGAACATATAATCTTCCACCAAATAAACCAACTAGCATCAACTACAAGGTGTAATCAACACTACTAGCAACCCACAGGTACCAATCTGAGGTTTTGAGACAAAGATTGAATACAAGAGATGAACTAGGGTTTGAGATGAGATGGTGCTGGTGAAGATGTTGATGAAGATTAGTCCTCCCTCGATGAGAGGAACGCTGGTGATGTCAATGGCGACGATTTCCGCCTCCCGGAGGGAAGTATCCCCGGCAGAATCTCTCCGCCGGAGGGCAAAAGTGCTCCTGCCCAAGTTTCGCCTCGAGACGGCGGCGCACTGTCCCAAAAGTCTTCTCTATATTTTTCTAGGGCAAATGGGCTTATATACCAGAAAATGGGGGCCAGAGGCTGGCCAGGGGCCCCACGAGGTACCAGGGCGCGCCTGGGGGGGGGGGGGGGTGGCGCGCCCTGGTGCCTCGTGGGCACCTGGGTGGCCCCCTCTGGTACTTCTTGCTTCCAGTATTTTTTATTTATTCCAAAATAAATCTCCGTAAAATTTCAGCTCATTTGGAGATGTGCAGAATAGGTATCTCTGACATTGCTTTTTGAGGTCCAGAATTCCAGCTGCCGGCAATCTCCCTCCTTGTGTAAATCTTGCATATTAAGAGAGAAAGGGCATTAGAATTGCTTCACAAAGTGTTATATTGATTAAAAACACTATAAATAACAGTAGCAAAACATGATGCAAAATGGACGTATCAACTCCCCCAAGCTTAGACCTCGCTTGTCCTCAATCGAAAGCCGATATCGATAATCATGTCCACATGTTTAGAGAGAGAGGTGTCAATAAAAACAAAATACGGACATAGTAGCATCATAATCATTATTATAACAGCAATATTTATAATATTTATTATCATAAACTTGTCATGAGCAAGTAACAATTCATCACAACAATGGAGTATAAGGCATAAACTTTCTTGAAAACTAACAAACTATGTTCTCAGTCAATAATGCAATTGCAATTCATCATATTTTCAGGAAGGGTCTCATGTAGGAGCTATTTAGCAAGTCCACATACTCAACCATCATTTAGTCTTCTATGATTGCTAACGCTCACGACATATATATGGAGCAAAAAGTTTCAGCCAGACACATAGAAAGATAGGGGCTTGTGATTCCGCTTCCCAACTTATTCACCTCACGGGTGATGTCAACAATAATAACTCATGATCACTCATATCCAACTGGATATATATGCCTAGATCTTTCCCCACCACATGATGCTTGCAAAAGAGAAAAATAAAAAGAAAGTAGAGGAGAACACTATTGACTCTTGCATAAAAAGTAAATACATAAAAAGTAAAGGATAGGCCCTTCGCAGAGGGAAGCAGAGGTTGTCATGCGCTTTTTGTTGTTGGATGCACAAGCTCTTAATGCAAAGGAACGTCACTTTATATTGCCCCTTATGATAGCAACCTTTATTATTCAGTCCGTCGCTTTTATTTCTTTGCCATCACAAGTTCGTACAAAGCTTATTTTCCCTTACAATAAAAGTTTCATACATATTTAGAGGCAATTTTTATTGCTTTTTGCACCGATGAAAAATTACTTGAAGGATCTTATTCAATCCATAGGTAGATATAGTGGACTCTCATGACATGAAACTGGGTTTAAGGGTTTTGGATGCACAAGTAGTATCTCTACTTGGTGCGGATTTTTGGCTAGCAAAGATATTGGGCAAGCACCACATGTTGGAGGATCTATAACAATATAACTTCTATGTGAATATAAACAAACATAATTCATTACGTTGTCTTCCTTGTCTAACGTCAACAATTTGACATAAAATACTTAATGGGGGCTCACAATCATAAAAGATGTCCAAGATAGTATATTTGCTTGTGAATCTTCTCTTCCCTTATTAACTTTTTCATGAATTGCATCATTGACTAATGCTATGTTTGTTAACTTCCAATAAATTTTACCACTTATACCTTTCTTTATGTAATGTCATTACTTTCCATAAGATTAGCATATGATCTTTTTCATTATTTTCATTGCTAGAATTGGAACATGAAAGTAAAGAAGCAAAAACTCAAACTACTCTTTATTATATAACTCTCAACTCGATTACATAGATAGATAGATCACGAAGCTAACACTCGAAAATAGATCATACTAAACTTTTATTCAACTATATCACGAAATAACTAAGGATCGAACTAAAATAGGTAATGATAATAAAAGTGATGGTGATACGATACCGGGGCACCTCCCCCAAGCTTGGCACAAGCCAAGGGGAGTGCCCATACCCATGTACTCAAGTCTCCTTCTTCGGTGATGGTGGTGGTGATGAAGTGGTGGGCTTGTCCTTCAGTTTCCGCTTCAAAACATAGTTTTCTTCCTTCAATTTGCTAATTTCTTGCTCAAGCTCCATTATCTTCTCACATAGTGCGTTCTTGTTTTCCTGTAGAAGACGAAAAGGGATAAATTGGATCTTAGATTTGTTTACTGTGTTTGTGAGGCTCGACTTCTTGAACTCCACATGCATATCTCCGGGTTGAGGTAGAGGAGTATCGTCTTCATCCGAGCTCACGTCTTCCGTTCCCTTCATGTTTACATCTCGCTCCTCCTCTGCGGACCATCCATAGGGGTCCATATCCCCATAGATACTTGGATTCGTAACATAATGTGATACGAAGCTCTCTCCATCTGAGTCTTGGGACGACATACTTTCGAATCTGTCAGAAAAATAGCACGAAAGAAGAACAGAGGAGATTTCTGCGATGCGGTGGTCAAAACATACGGGAGTATATATAAAGATTTTTTTTATCTTGCAAAACAAGTAATCCAGGAGAAAACAGAGTTTGGAAGGCTCACGTGGGGCCCACGAGCCACCAGGGTGCGCCTGGGAGGGTGGCGCGCCCTGGTGTCTCATGGGCACCAGGTGGGTCCCCTCGGCTGTTTCTTATTTTTTGTATTTTTTCTAATAATATTCCAAAACTAACAGAAAGTATTTTTATGGAATTTTTGGAATCGGTTTACTTACCGTATCACATACCTCTTCCTTTTCAGGATTCTGGAGTGTTCCGGAAGGTCTCTCTTATGTATTCTTCCGGTGTAATTGTTTCAATAATATTGGTTTCAACATTAATGGGGGTACCTGAAATATAATGCTTGATTCTTTGCCCATTCACCACTCTCGGATTAGTGCCTTTGGAGTTGTTTATTTTGATGGCTCCGGAGCGATAAACTTCTTCGATGATATACGGTCCTTCCCATTTAGAGAGAAGTTTTCCTGCAAAGAATCTCAAACGAGAATTGTACAGTAGAACTTGCTCACCTACTTTAAACTCCTGTTTTTGAATTCTTCTATCATGCCATCTTTTAACTTTTTCTTTAAACAATTTGGCATTTTCATAAGCTTGGGTTCTCCATTCGTCTAATGAGCTAATATCAAATAGCCTCTTTTCACCGGCAAGTTTAAAATCATAATTTAGTTCTTTAATTGCCCAATATGCTTTATGTTCTAACTCAAGAGGTAAATGACATGCTTTTCCATAAACCATTTTGTAAGGAGACATACCCATAGGATTTTTATAAGCAGTTCTATAAGCCCATAATGCATCGTCAAGTTTCTTAGACCAATTCTTTCTAGATCTATTGACGGTTTTTTGCTAAATTAATTTTATTTCTCTATTGCTCAATTCAACTTGACCGCTAGTTTGATGGTGATAGGGAGATGCAATTCTATGGTTGACATCATATTTAGCAAGCAATTTACGGAATGCACCATGAATAAAATGTGAACCACCATCAGTCATCAAATATCTAGGGACTCCGAACCTTGGGAAAATAACTTCTTTAAGCATTTTAATAGAAGTGTTATGATCAGCACTACTAGTTGGAATAGCTTCTACCCACTTAGTAACGTAATCAACAGCAACTAAAATATGAGTATACCCATTGGATTTAGGAAAAGGTCCCATATAATCAAATCCCCAAACATCAAATGGTTCAACGGCAAGTGAATAATTCATAGGCATTTCCTGACGTCTACCAACATTACCAATTCTTTGACATTCATCACAAGATAGGACAAACTTACGAGCATCCTTGAAATGAGTAGGCCAATAAAAACCAGATTGTAATACCTTGTGTGCAGTTCTGTCTCCCGCATGGTGTCCTTCGTAAGCTTCGGAATGACACTTCCGTAGGATTTGTTCTTGTTCATGCTCAGGTATACAACGTCTAATAATACCATCTACTCCTTCTTTATAAAGATGTGGGTCATCCCATAAGTAATGTCTTAAATCAAAGAAGAACTTTTTCTTTTGTTGGTATGTGAAACTAGGTGGTATGTATTTAGCAACAATGTAACTAGCATAGTCTGCATACCATGGAGTATTACGAGAAGCATTTATGACGGCTAATTGTTCAACAGGAAAATCATCATTAATAGGTAGTGGGTCATCAAGAACATTTTCCATTCTAGACAAATTATCTGCTACGGGATTCTCAGCTCCCTTCCTATCAGTGATATGCAAGTCAAATTCTTGTAGCAATAAAACCCACCTAATGAGTCTAGGTTTAGTATCTTTCTTTTCCATAAGATATTTAATAGCAGCATGATCGGTGTGAACAGTTACTTTAGAATCAACTATGTAAGATCTGAATTTATCACATGCGAACACAACTGCTAGAAATTCTTTTTCAGTGGTAGCATAATTTCTTTGGGCACTGTCTAGAGTTTTACTAGCATAATGGATAACATTTAATTAATTATCAACTCTTTGTCCTAGAACAGCACCAACAGCATAATCACTAGCATCACACATAATTTCAAAAGGCAAGTTCCAATCAGGTGGTTGAACAATAGGTGCAGTGGTTAAGGCTTTCTTAAGTGTTTCAAAGGCTTCTAGACAATCATCATCAAAAACAAATGGAACATCTTTTTGCAAAAGATTGGTAAGAGGCCTAGAAATTTTAGAGAAGTCTTTAATAAATCTCCTATAGAAACCAGCATGACCTAGGAAACTTCTTATACCTTTAATATCTTTAGGACATGGCATTTTCTCAATAGCATCAACCTTAGCTTTATCAACTTCAATAACTCTTTCAGAAATTTTATGCCCCAAGACAATGCCTTCATTCACCATAAAGTGACACTTCTCCCAATTCAAGACAAGATTAGTTTCTTCGCATCTCTGCAAAACTCGATCAAGGTTGCTTAAGCAATCATCAAAAGAAGTGCCGTAAACAGAAAAATCATCCATGAACACCTCAACAATCTTTTCACAAAAGTCAGAGAATATAGCAGTCATACATCTTTGAAAGGTAGCAGGTGCATTGCATAAACCAAAAGGCATACATCTATAAGCATAAGTTCCAAAAGGACAAGTGAAGGTGGTTTTCTCTTGATCGGGTTGTGATACGGGTATTTGAGAAAAACCAGAATAACCATCTAGAAAACAAAAGTGTGTATGCTTAGATAATCTTTCTAACATTTGATCAATAAAAGGTAAGGGGTAATGATCTTTTCTAGTAGCTTTCTTTAATTTTCTAAAATCAATTACCATCCTATAACCAGTTACAATTCTTTGTGGAATGAGTTCATTTTTATCATTGGGAACGACGGTAATACCCCCGTTCTTAGGGACACAATGAACGGGACTTACCCATCTACTATCAGCTATGGGATAGATTATACCTGCTTCCAAAAGTTTTAATATTTCGGTTCTTACCACCTCTTTCATCTTAGGATTTAATCATCGTTGGTGGTCGACAACTGGTTTAGCATCAGGCTCCATATTAATTTTGTGCTGACATAGAGTGGGACTAATGCCCTTAAGATCATCAAGAGTATATCCAATAGCAGCTCGGTGCTTCCTTAGAGTTTTTAGTAAATATTGTTCATTTCTTCCTTAGAGTGGTTGATCAAAGAACATCTTATCTATTTCATTTCTTTCATTCATATGCATATCGTTTTCATGGTCTAGCAAATATTGTTCTAACGGATCAGTAGGAGGTACGGCAATAGAAGCAAGACCAATAATTTCATCTTTACTAGGCAATTCTTTATCATGAGGTTGTCTACGAAACTTGGAGAAATTAAACTCATGAGATATATCACCAAACTTAACTCGAACCTTTTCTTTAACACAATCAATTTCAGCATTAACGGTATTCAAGAAAGGTCTACCAAATATAATGGGACAAAAATTATCTTGTTGTGAGCCAAGTACTAAGAAATCAGTAGGGTATTTGATTTTGCCACACAAGACTTCAACATCTCTAACAATCCCAAGTGGTGTAATAGTATCTCTATTCGCAAGCTTAATAGTAACATCAATATCTTCAATCTCAACAGGTGCAATTTCATGCATTACTTCTTGATATAAAGAAAATGGAATAGCACTCACACTAGCACCCATATCACACAAACCATGATAGCAATGATCTCCAATCTTAACAGAAACAACAGGCATACCAACTACGGGCTTGTTCTTATCTGACTTATCTCGTTCATTTCTAACAGGTTTAGCAATTCTAGCAACCTCCTCACAAAAGTAAATAACATGCCCATCTATATTATCGACTAAGAGATCTTTAACCATAGCAACATCAGGTTCAACTTTAATTTGTTCAGAGGGTCTAGGTGCTATAATATTACTTTTGTTATCCACAGTTGAAGCTTTAGCATGTTCCTTAGTCCTAACAGGAAAAGGTGGTTTCTCAATATAAGCAGTAGGCAAAACTGGATCAACATGGTAAACAATTGTTTCTTCTTTAACACTATAGGGTTCCTCAATCTTTTCTTTAACAGGGGGATGATATTTAAACCGCTTCTCCTTAGGGAGATCAACATGAGTAGCAAATGATTCACAAAAGGAAGCTACTATCTCAGAGTCAAGTCCATATTTAGTGCTAAACTTATGAAAAGCATCGGTGGCCATAAAAGATTTAACACAATCGAACTCAAGTATTATACCTGACTCATTACCTTTGTCGAGTTCCCAATCTTCAGAGTTGCGTTTAATTCTTTCCAGAAGATCCCATCTGAATTCAATAGTTTTCTTCATAAAGGAGCCAGTCGAAGAAGAATCGAGCGTAGTTTGATTATCATGAGAAAGTCGAGCATAAAAATTCTGTAACATAATTTCTTTTGAGAGCTCATGATTGGGGCAAGTGTACATCATGTACTTAAGCCTCCCCCAAGCTTGAGCGATGCTTTCTCCTTCACGAGGCCAAAAATTATATATATAATTCCGATCACGATGAACCAAATGCATAGGATAAAATTTCTGATGGAATTCCAGTTTCAATCGGTTCCAGTCCCATGTATCAGTATCATCACATAGCCTATACCACATTAATGCCTTTCCCTCCAAAGATAAAGGGAATACTTTCTTCTTAACTCCATCTCTGGATAAACCTGCAAACTTAAACAATCCACAAATTTCATCCACATAGATCAAGTGCATATCAGGATGTACCGTTCCATCTCCTGCATAAGGATTAGCTAGCAGTTTCTCTATCATACCCGGAGGGATCTCATAATTAATATTTTCAGTAGGTGCAGTAGGTTGAGTAGCAACTATTTGTGTTTCCGGTCGAGATGAAGATACCCCGAACAAACCCCTCAAAGGATTACTTTCCATAGTGACAAGTGACAGTAAATTTCAGCACGTAATATAAATGTTTCCTTACCAAATTCCACTCACCACAGGCGCTTCACTCCCCGGCAACGGCGCCATAAAAGATTCTTGATGACCCACAAGTATAGGGGATCAATCATAGTCCTTTCGATAAGTAAGAGTGTCGAACCCAACGAGGAGCAGAAGGAAATGACAAGCGGTTTTCAGCAAGGTGTTTTCTGCAAGCACTGAAATTATCGGTAACGAGTAGTTTGATAGCAAGATAATTTGTAACAAGTGACAAGTAGCAATAGTAACAAAGAGTGCAGCAAGGTGGCCCAATCCTATTTATAGCAAAGGACAAGCCGGAACGATCTCTTATAGTAACTAAAGCGTTCTTGAGGACACATGGGAATTTCATCTAGTCACTTTCATCATGTTTGTTCGATTCGCGTTCGCTGCTTTGATAATTTGATATGTGGGTGGACCGGTGCTTGGGTGTTGTTCTTACTTGAACAAGCCTCCCACTTATGATTACCCCCTCTCGCAAGCATCTGCAACTACGAAAGAAGAATTAAGATAACTCTAACCATATCATTAAACATATGGATCCAAATCAGCCCCTTACGGAATAGCGCATAAACTAGGGTTTAAGCTTCTATCACTCTAGCAGCCCATCATCTAATTACTACTCCACAATGCATTCCCTTAGGCCCAAAGATGGTGAAGTTTCATGTAGTCGACGTTCACACGACACCACTAAGGGAATCAACAATATACACATCATCAAAATATCAAACGAATACCAAATTCACATGATTACTTATGACAAGACTTCTCCCATGTCCTCAAGAACAAAAGTAACTACTCACAAATCATATTCATGTCCAAGATCAGAGAGGTGTTGAATAGCATAATAGATCTGAACATATAATCTTCCACCAAATAAACCAACTAGCATCAACTACAAGGTGTAATCAACACTACTAGCAACCCACAGGTACCAATCTGAGGTTTTGAGACAAAGATTGAATACAAGAGATGAACTAGGGTTTGAGATAAGATGGCGCTGGTGAAGATGTTGATGAAGATTAGTCCTCCCTCGATGAGAGGATCGCTGGTGATGTCGATGGCGTCGATTTCCCCCTCCCGGATGGAAGTATCCCCGGCAGAATCTCTCCGCCGGAGAGCAAAAGTGCTCCTGCCCAAGTTCCGCCTCGAGACGGTGGCGCACCGTCCCAAAAGTCTTCTCTATATTTTTTCTAGGGCAAATGGGCTTATATACCAGAAAATGGGGGCTAGAGGCTGGCCAGGGGCCCCACAAGGTACCAGGGGGGTGCGCCCTGGTGCCTCGTGGGCACCTGGGTGGCCCCCTATGGTACTTCTTGCTTCTAGTATTTTTTATTTATTCCAAAATAAATCTCCGTAAAATTTCAGCTTATTTGGAGATGTGCAGAATAGGTATCTCTGACATAGCTTTTTCAGGTCCAGAATTCCAGCTGCCGGCAATCTCCCTCCTTGTGTAAATCTTGCATATTAAGAGAGAAAAGGCATTAGAATTGCTTCACAAAGTGTTATATTGATTAAAAACACTATAAATAACAGTAGCAAAACATGATGCAAAATGGACGTATCAGGCACCACAGACAACTCCTTGAGCATATCCATAATACGCCGAGGCGGTGTGTTTAATTTTTTGGCTGCCATAATGCAGTGTGAGCCGCCTATGTACAGCTGCTCTAGGAAGGTGTACACGGCTTTGAGCTTCACAAGAGGGGGGCAACAGCTTGTGTTGTTCTTCGGCCTGGTTACAGGGGAAACATAAGATGACCCGGATTTTTCCTGGCAAGTATAAAACTTTGATGACAAAGGAAGTTGGGACTTACCTAAAATAGCTACACACATCGCGGTAATATGATTCTTGAGTGTGTGCAATTCTTGAGATACTGGCTCCAGCTTTGCTTCTTTGTCTTCAGCACGCTTTAGAAGGCCGGCTCGTTCTGCTTCAAATTTTGCCTTGGTTTGCTCCAAGGCGTTGGATGCATTGAGCAAGGAATGCTACAGATCAATGGATAGTTGTTCTGCTTGTTCCCGCTGCTTCTTCTCCTTTTTCTTGGCTCTCTGGAAGTCAGCCGCCTTGGCCTCAGCATCATTCAGCGTGTCCTACATATCAGTTTTACAAATGTTACAGAATATACTGTCAGAGTCCCAAGCCGCCATACCGGACGACTCGGCACTTGGGGGCTACATATATCAGCGCTATCTTGGATACAACAAGTCCCATGAAGATACAAGTATTCCACATGGCACTTGGGGGCTAATGTATAAATTGTTTTATGTATATACACAGAGACCCGGCTCATCATATCATGATGAGTCGGCCCTTGGGGGCTACAGGTTGATCACAAGTCACGAAGGTGCATATAAGTCCCTGGTCATCATGATATAATAACCCGGTACTTGGGGCTGCATGTATACGTAGGGATAGGAGAAAGAAATTACCTCATACTTTCGCTTCAGAGATGTTACCATCGCAATTTCAGTATCCTGGCTTTCAGATAGCCGGGTCAAGACTGCTTGATGCAAGGAGATGATGTCTTGGTCTTCAAATGAGTTGTAATGAAGAGCCGCCTTTCCTTTTTCTTTCCTTGAAGATTCAGCCTTGGCAGGAATTTTGGTCAAGGCAGTAGAAGCTTCTGGTGGAGGGTTTTGATTTTCGCCAGTCATGGCAATCTCATCTTGAGCTAGATCAGTGGGCTGTTCTTCTATTATATTCTCCTTCTCCTGATCAGCCAGGGGAGATGTGTGAGCAGGGCTTATGGCAGAGTCTTGGTGGGGTGGTGCATCCTGGATAGCCGGCTCGTCTGGATTGACCGGGTTGGCTATGGCAGCTTCATGCGATGAATCCTCTGTCCCAAGGATAGGGTCGGAGGACCTGGCAGTGGTCTTCTTCTTGATGGCTTTAGCGCTATACAATAGAGGAATAGTTAATGGATGGAACAAAGTAACAGACTTGAGAAGCAAGTGATGTATTTTTACCCCGGATTGATGTTAAAGGTCGGCGCTTGAGTAGCGCTAGATTCATCTGAGGAGGGGGAGGTGATATACGCTGAGTCATCACGAAGGAGTGGTGCCTTGAAAAGGCCGGCTTGCGAAAGTGAAGTAGTGAGGCTGTGAGGGACTTCTGAGCGAGCTCTTCGGGCTGGCGGCTCATCTGGTAACCCGCCGCTCAGCTCTCCTTCTGCTCTGGGTCTTCCGTTTGGAAGTTCCTGCGTGCTGCGTTTTCTTCAAAAGAAATTGTGGGTCTAAATGAGCATCTCGATGTGAAAATGGGATTTTCCGAACTGCAACCCGGTTTTTCTTTCGGACGGGTATTGGTGAGTCGGAGTCTGAAGAGATCAAAGTTACCTGTTGCTCGCCGGCGTGGCTAGTTTCAGCCTGTTCCTGAGAAGAGGTGGCATCAGCAAGTTGATTAAATAGACGACCAAGGGAGTCGAGTTCTACCTCTTGATCATCATCATCTTCTAGGTCTTCTTCGCTATCTTCTCGAGGAGGAGTGGGGTCTTGAAGTTCGACCTTCCACCAATCAGAGTTTTCCTGCATGATGGCGGGTTGATAAGGAAAACGTAAAGGTGACAGAGGAAACGCAGTATGAACAAGATGAAGAGTAATAATAAGGACGGCGGCTTACCGCGGGTGCCGGGTTATTTTCATAAAAGGGAGCAAGTCCCACGAGTTTAATGTCATCTTTTGTTTCACCAAGTAGCTTCTTGGCGAATTTTAGGACATCCTTCTCCTGGAGGTTGACTCGGCTAAATCGAAGCGAGTCTTCCGGTTCGCCTGAGTAGGTATGCAAGAGCCAGTTCCTCAGGCTCAGAGGTTGGATGCGCCATTCTACCCAAGTCCGGGTCAGATCCACACCGGTGAGGCCATGGGCAGTTAAAGCATTTATCCTGGTGTATAAGGGTTCCAGAGCTTTCCTTTCTTCTTTGGAAGCAAAACCCAGGAAGACGATGGTGGCATCAAGCCGGCTTGCCCGATAACCCGGGAGTGGGCGCTGCCCGTCTGGGGAGGTATCCTTGCAGTAAAACCAAGTTTTATACCATCCCTTAGGGTGGCTTGCCGGCTTGGCGTCGGGGAAGGATGTGTTCTTCCTTCGCTGGATGGTGACTCCGCCAAGTTCTAGGCTTGGTCCATCCTTGTGTTCTGTTTGGTGGTTCAGACAGAAAAATTCTTGGAACAAGCTGATGGACGGCTCAAGCTGCAGATAAACTTCACAGAATACTTGGAACTGGCATAGATTGTGAATGGAGTTGGGACCCACGTCTTGAGGTCTGATGTTGAAAAAATGAAGCACATCCCGGAAAAATTTCGAGCCAGGAGGACGGAAACCTCGGTCCAAATGATCAGCAAATAGGATGATCTCGTTTTGCTCTGGCTGAGGGTGAATTTCTTCTTCAGGGGCACTGATACGTCCAATTTGCATCATGATTTACTACTTTTATTTATTATGTTTTTGATCATTATTTCACTTTATGGTACAATTCTTATGCCATTTCTCTCTTAATTTGCAAGATTTACATGAAGAGGGAGAATGCCGGCAGCTGGAATTCTGGACCTGAAATAGCCACATCAGAGATACCTATTCTACAGAGCTCCAATTGACCTGAAATTTCACGGAGATTTTTTATTGAATATATAAAAAATACTGGAGAAAAGAAATACCAGAGGGGACCCACCAGTTGCCCACAAGGCAACAGGGCGCGGCCCCCCTGGGCGCGCCCTGATGCCTTGTGGGGCCCACAGCTGGCCTCTGGGCCCCTCCTTCTGCTATATGAAGCCATTTGCCCTAGAAAAAAATAAGGAGAAGACTTTTGGGATGAAGCGCCGCCGTCTCAAGGCGGAACATGGGCAGGAGCTATTTTGCTCTCCGGCGGAGAGATTCCGCCGGGGATACTTCCCTCCGGGAGGGGGAAATTGAAGCCATCGAAATCACCAACGATCCTCTCATTGTGGGAGGACCAATCTTCATCAACATCTTCACCAGCACCATCTCATCTCAAACCCTAGTTCATCTCTTGTATTCAATCTTTGTCTCAAAACCTCATATTGGTACCTGTGGGTTGCTAGTAGTGTTGATTACATCTTGTAGTTGATGCTAGTTGGTTTATTTGGTGGAAGATTAAATGTTCAGATCCTTAATGCTATTCAATACCCCTTTGATCTTGAACATGAATATGATTTGTGAGTAGTTACTTTTGTTCTTGAGGACATGGGAGAAGTCTTGTCATAAGTAATCATGTGAATTTGGTATTCGTTCGATATTTTGATGATATGTATGTTGTTGCTTCATTTAGTGGTGTCATGTGAACGTCGACTACATGACACTTCACCATCTTTGGGCCTAAGGGAAGGCATTGTGGAGTAGTAATTAGATGATGGGTTGCTAGAGTGACAGAAGCTTAAACCCTAGTTTATGCGCTATTCCGTAAGGGGCTGATTTAGATCCATATGTTTCATGCTATGGTTAGAGTTATTTTAATTCTTCTTTCATAGTTGCGGATGCTTGCGAGAGGGGGTAATCATAAGTGGGAGGCTTGTTCAAGTAAGAACAGCACCCAAACACCGGTCCACCCACATATCAAATTATCAAAGTAGCGAACGCGAATCAAACAAACATGATGAAAGTAACTAGATGAAATTCCCATGTGTCCTCGAGAACACTTTGCTTATTATACGAGTTCGTTCCGGCTTGTCCTTTGCTACAAAAAGGATTGGGCCACCTTGCTGCACTTTTGTTACCGTTACTACTTGTTACTTGTTACGAATTATCTTGCTATCAAAATTATCTGTTACCGCTACTTTCAGTACTTGCAGAGAATACCTTGCTGAAAACCGCTTGTCATTTCCTTCTGCTCCTCATTGGGTTCGACACTCTTACTTATCAAAAGGACTACGATTGATCCCCTATACTTGTGGGTCATTAGGCACGCCATCCAATTTCCTCCTTAGATGGCTGTAACCCGGATTCTACTAAGGCCTGTAACCTGAGCTCTGACATGTTGGACTTTGCCCAGTTGACAATCTTAACCTTAGGGGTCATGGATTCAGCTGCAAGAGAAATAAAAGAATACCATAAGCCGGCAGTTCAAAAGTTTGCCGGGTCATCATAAAGCAGAAAGATAAGCCAGTATGTTCCTAGGCTGCTACTTACAGGGCAAGATAAGCCGGCAGTGTTGCAATCACGGATTTTTACAAGTACTGGAAGTGGTTTGGGCTATGATTCGGTAAACAGGTTTCGAATGGATTGAGGAATTTTGTGGATCTAAAAAATGGCTAAAAATGAAAGAGTAAGACCTAGGTATGTTCTTCATGGTATGAATTGAACTACAATGGGATCCATTTGGAGTCGAGCAGAAGATCTACAAACACGGGAAAACAGCGGGCTAGTTCTACGAATTACAAAAGCAGAAATATGTGGGCATTTGTGGATCTACCGACTGCTAAAAACGAAGAATGGCAGCAGTGAAGAAGCCGCAACAATGGCGGAAGAACAACTTACAGATCTGAAGCGAGGGTCTTTTGGTTGTTGGGGCATTGCGGATGCGGCTGAGCAAGACCGGATGGACTCTGGCGATGATGGGAGTGCCGAGGCGGCGCTATATGAATGGCGGTGACGAGCTCGAGAGGGCGCTGCAGCGTCGAAGAACAGAGGAGGAAGATGAGGGGCGAGAGCAGTAAAAGTAAGGAGGAAGGCGTGCCGGCCTATTTATAGGCGCGGTAGAACCCGAAACGGCATGCACGAAACCCCAGGCGGCGTAGTGAATAGTGGATAAAAGGACTCCTCGATTTTTGCGCCTGACAAAATAATACAAACCCACTCAAAGATTCGCTATGTATCATCTCGGATTTTGCGGAAGCGGGAGGTGACGTCATGAAAGAGAGCGATGAGAAAACATCAAGTCTGCGGATGAAGAACGACCCGGCAAGTTGTTTGAAGCTGGAAAATGTGCCTGAAAGCGAAGGATGCTGAAGAGCCGGCTTGAGATGTAAATCTGAGAACATAATTTCTTCATAAATTCCGTTTGTTTTCCAGGATGGAGTTTAACATGAATAAATCCAAGTCAAACTGAGGGCTAATGTTGGGGATATTTCCCAGTGATGAAGACCCGGCAGGAAGATGACCCGGCCATTGAGCTGTAAGGCTCAGCGGGCTACCTTGCTGCTGGGCCTGGAGGATTTCTAGTGGGCCGGCTTGACCAAGGCCTATTGGAAAGAGGCGGCTTGGTGTGCGGGCCGGCTCGTGAAGAAAGACGATAAGGAAGATTACCTTGAAGGACAAGTTAGTAGTAGGATACGGGTTAAGATTACAACCCGGACTCTCATGTAACCTAGGGCTCGACCTGTTATATAAAGGGGAGCACCTAAGGTAGAAAGACTAAATTGCAATCTCTCGAGAGCTAGGTTAGAGATTCCGCATCCCTGTAATCGAGATCCAAAGCAATATAATCAAGCAGGACGTAGGCTTTTACCTCCACCGTGAGGGGCCGAACCTGGGTAACTCTGTGTCTTCTCGTTCCCGATCAACCCCGTCAAGCTTCCAACTTCGTGCGATGGCCTCCTCTCTAAGTCCTTTCACAAGGGCATCTGTCGTGCTAAAACCACGACATCGTCCTTAATCAAATGCAACTTGCTTTTGTGCCCGCGTTCGTTCGGTTGTTTATTTCTGTGTACTCCCACTGTAAACTAATATAAGAGCGTTTAGATCACTATTTTAGTGATCTAAATGTTTTTATATTAGTTTACGGAGGGAGTAATTACCAACTGACGTACGAGCAGTGAGGTTGGACCCGAGTGACTGTACCCATATGTTTTTAACTTTTTATGAAGCAATTGTTATTATTTCACCTTTGCTGAATCCGGATGTAGACACAACCTGTTTTCATTTCGGTAAGGTTTAAAATAGTCGCCACCACGCTAGTATTTTTTTCAAAATTTGCTATTCACATGGATGCTCGTGAAACCATGTTCACGTCGGTATTTTCGATTAACATGCCCCTTCATTTATTTCGCAAAAAAAAACTGTCCCTTAATTTATTTCAGAATCCACCGTCATTTCGGCTTATGATATTCGCCCTTTACGTCCAACCGGTGCCGGCGCACATGCATGCCGAAGGAAAATCGACGTCAATTTTGCTGGCGCTACAAGCATAATGATGCAGCAGCAAATATTGTCTCGCACGTGAAATTTGCACCAGAGCATTTATCATCTCACTTGAGATCATTTCGCCATTCTTATCAGACTGGCATCTAGAGCCCGACACGACCACCTGGAATCGATTCCGGGTGGTCAAGTACGGTGTGGCACTCACCGACGTAGCTTCCACGGTGTCCTCGCTTATTTTTTTTGAAACAAGGCAAAAGACTTGCCATTTCATTGATTAAGGGAGAAAGTTTTAGACAGAAACCGCAAAGCGGCGAATAAAAGGACTACTCTCGCGGCATTACAACACCCAAATGTTTCGCTCCAGCCATAGCCCAAAGTAACACCTCCTGTTTGATTTTGTTGATGATGACCATGAAAGGGGCCGCCGAGTTGCGGAAGACTCTAGCATTGCGCTCCGACCAAACCTCCCAAGAGATGAGCATCGTAAGAGAGGCAAGCGCCTTGGGCGAGCCGAGACGGATCTGAAGGTTTCCATTCCACCATTCTCTGACCAAAGCCCTCGTCACCCAAGTAGACATGGTGATGTGATGCTTGCCGAGCCATGGGAGGATGTCATTCCAAATGTGCATGGTGTAGCGACACTGGAAGAGCAGATGAGCCGCGGTTTCTTGGGTTTGCTTGCAAAGAGGGCATAGACCGCAATTAGGCCAACCACGGCGGCTCAAGTGGTCCGAAGTCCAAATCCTATCTTGAAGAACAAGCCAAGCAAAAAACTTGCACTGAGGGGGTGCCCACACCGTCCACACTGAATGGACAAGGTCCGAGTTGGTGAGGCCTTCAAATTGAGCCTTGTAAGCCGAGGATGCAGAATATACCCCATCTTTGGTGAACTTCCATATAATCGAGTCTTCAACGTCGTCATCGAGGGCCACCTTTGTTAGTTTGTCCCAAAGGTTAGCAAACTGTTGGATGTGTTCCAGGGAGAGGCCATTTGAGCTGTCAATATTCGCAATCCACTGGTTGTTGGTCATAGCTTGTTAAACCGAGGAGTTTTTCTTGCGAGAGAGGTCGTAGATACAGGGAGCAATGTCACGAGGGCACAATCCTCCTAGCCAAGATGAATTCCAGAACCTCGCTGTCCTTCCATTTCCCACGGTGACCGTGGTGGCTGCCGCAAAGAAATGGCGGTCGTCTTCCGTGCACGGCACTCCCATGCCAATCCATGGCTTGCTCTTATCTTTCCACTCAAACCATAACCATCGAAGTCTCAGGGCCTTAGCAAATTTGTTCAGATTTAGCACCCCCAAGCCGCCCTTGTTCTTCGGTTTGCAAACAAGGTCCCAGTTTACCTTGCATTTCCCTCCGGAAACCTTGTCCGTGCCCGCCCAAAGATATGCACGGCGGATGCTATCAATTTTCTGAAGGACCTCCACCGGGATGTCAAGAGGAGTGAGATGATATATTGTGATGGCCGTTAGGACAGCCTTGACAAGAACCGTTCGACCTGCAGCAGCCACATGTCTTCCTTGCCAAGGGGGGAGCTTGCCTGCGATCTTATCTTCAAGATGCTGGAAATGGATTCTCTTGAGATGCTTAACAGACAGAGGAAGTCCAAGATAACGCATCGGAAACGATGAACGGACCGCCGGAAAAGCATGAAGGACGTCGTCCAGATTGATACCATCACATCAAATAGGAGCAACAAGACTTTTAGCACAGTTGTTGACAAGACCGGTCACTTCTCCAAATGAAGCCAGAGTGGCAGCCAGGAATTGAACATCCTCCTTAATTGGCTTGACAAAGATGGCAGCATCATCGACGTAAAGGGAAGCTCGAACGGTTGGAGTTGTACCACACAGGGGATGGAGATGCCCTTGGGCAGTGGCCTTGCTGAGGAGATGATGGAGTGGATCAATGGCGAGGACGAAAAGAAGGGGGGACAGCGGGTCGCCCTGTCGAAGGCCACATCCATGCTTCAGTGGGTCTCCCAACACCCCATTGATCAACACTCTTGAGGTGGCGGTGGATAGCAGAGCTGCAACCCAATCCCGAAATCTGACCGGGAAGTGAAGATGTTGGAGAAGATCCATGAGAAAGTCCTAGCGCACAGAGTCAAACGCCTTCTTGATATCAAGCTTGAATAGAAGAGTCGGGCTGTTTTTTCGATGCAATTTTCTCGCCAAGTTTCTGACATACATGAAGTTGTCATGGATGCTTCTCTTTTTTATGAAGGCGCTCTGGGCGTTTGAGACAAGGTCGTGCATATGGGGGGCCATTCGGGTAGCCATCATCTTGGCAATTATCTTCGCAAAAGCATGAATGAGGCTAATGGGGCGAAAGTCCGAGATGGATTCCGCCCCATCCTTCTTTGGAATGAGAGCAATGTTCGCCGAGTTGAGCCAGTGCAAATTCTCAGAGCGTAAGTTGGAGAACTGGTTGACCACGAGCATGATATCACCTTTTATTATTTCCCAACATTCCTTGAAGAAGGCCCCAGAAAAGCCATCGGGCCCCGGTGCTTTGTCGCTAGGAAGATAAAAAAATTGCCTTTTTCACCTCTTCCTCCGTGAAGGCCACTCCAAGGTCCGTGAGGTCGCACTCAGGGACCGGGATATTGTCCCAGTTGAAATCGGTGTGACGCGGCAGACCGCGTTTGGTGACCTTCGCGAAATGATCTTGAATGATGGCCTTCTTATGATCATGGGCAGTAACCCATCCGTTGTTATGCTTGAGGCGGTGGATGAAGTTCTTCCTTCTTCTATGATTGACCCGGAGGTGGAAAAAACGAGTGTTGGCGTCTCCATCTTTTAGGTTGGTAATTCGCGAGCTTTGTCGCTTCCGTGCACGCTCCATAATGGCCAAGGCCACCACCTTCCGTTTGAGGCGCTTCCGTAGATCTCGCTCGTCAGTGCTGAGGGGCCGGAGTTCTTGAGCCACATCCAGACGAAGGATAACTTCCAGAGCCATGTGGAGTTGCACCTTTGAGTGCATGAAGATCGTCTTGCTCCATCTCCTCAATTTTTGACTAGTTTCTTTTAACTTGTGGAAAAGGATGTGGTAAGGATCAGTGTGATTAATATCCTTATTCCAAGCTTCCTGAACAACCTCTTTGAACCCAGGCATTTCGATCCAAAAGTTTTCAAAGCGGAAGGACTTTGATCTCCTCGGGCCGTTGTCATTTGCGAGGAGGAGGGGGCAGTGATCAGACAGTGATGACGAGAGTGCGCGGAGAAGGTGAGTGCCAAAATCGAGGTCCCAATCTTCATTACAAAAGAAAGAGTCGAGCTTGCTTAAGGTTGGGTCGCTCCGTTCATTACTCCAAGTGAATTTTCTGTTTTGCAAATGAATCTCTTTGAGCTCGCAAGTATTCAGTGCATTACGGAAGCGGACAAGTCGGCTCCGGTCGACGTTTGCTCTATTCTTGTCTCTGGCACGGTATATTTGGTTAAAGTCACCAGTGACCAGCCACTTTGAGCCATGGGGAGGTTTCTCGCCAACCAACTCCTGGAAGAAAGCATCCTTGAGGTTGCTTCTCGTTGGTCCGTAGACCGTTGTTAGCTTAAAGGTTCTATTGGATGCACTGATCGTGACGTTGCAGGATAGGAAGAAGGCTCCAATGCAAACATCCTTCACGTCCACAGTATCGTCATCCCAGAGAAGCAATATGCCATCCCGTGTACCATCAGCAGGGTGCTGGGCAAAATTCTTCAATCTTTGACCTCCCATGTACGAAGCGATGAAAGGGTCGACGAGCTCTAGTTTGGTCTCCTGAAGGCAGACCAAGTTACATGGAGTAGCGATGATTGTTTCTCGGATTGTTGCTCGACGGTCGGGACAATTTAAGCCTCGGACATTCCAGCTTAGGATACTAAGATTTTGATCTATCATGGGAAACTTGGGGTACATCAGTAGTGAAGTAGCAGTTGGTTGCAACAAAGCAAACATCAACCTGACATTCAACATTCAGCTCACACTTGCTGTAGCTTGACGAACCTAACAGAGCTAGCACAAGAGCCTCGCCAGGGCAGCAGATAGCAGACGTCGACTTCGACGATTGCAAACAGGCGTACACACACATACATAGAGGGGTTGGAGCTATCATGTAAACTAGAGCACATCTTCTACAGGGGCTACAAACGCTCCAGTCACTCCGCCGTGCCGGACACGTCCCCCGCCGCTGACTGCAGCTCCGGTCCCGCCTCACCACCGTGTGCCACCAAGGCATCCTCGACGGCTCGCGCCAAATCGCAGTCGAGGTTGAACAGCGCCCGGAGAGCCGCCACCGTGATGTCAGGGAGCTGCCCTTGAAACATAGCCACGAATTTATCAATGGCTTCTTCTGTGACTTCCTGGCCTTCATCCACGACGCCCATGCGCTGGCACAGCAGCTTCTCCGCCATCTTTGCAATTGGCATCTTTCTCCTCTTGGCTTGGAGACGCGGGCTGGAGCGAGTAAGGTTGAAGCCTACCACCCCAGCCAGCGTCTTTCTTCTCCTTGTCGGTGGTCTTGGCCTTGGGGAGGACGAGCTTGGTGCGGCGAGCAGGGGTGGCTGGCAGGCCACAAACAGGGGAGAGCGCGGCTGCATCCCCGCACTGCCAGCAACCGGGCTGACCGCCGGGACAAAGATCGGGGTGTCCTCGCTTATTCAACAACCGAAGAATCTCCCATGGAATATATTTTCAAGAAGAAGCACGTAAGAATCGGCGACTCGGCGCAGGAGCTAGCGTATGTCGTTGGAAAATAATACACGGTATTTGTGCCTATGTGGATGGATTCCACATGGTGCGTCCTTGCTCAAATGCAACTTGCTTTTGTCGATTCGTACCGACTTCCGAGTTCCTCGTCTGCTTGTTTGTGTGTTTGTTTTCTGCTTACGAACTGACGTGCGAGCCAGTGAGGTTCTAACCGAGTGACTTGTACCCATGTTATTTTAAGCCATTGTTTTACCTAGCGCTTTGGCGTGCGTGCGTACCTCCCGATAAAAAGTTCACGTTGACAGGCCCTGGATGCAGACACAACAAGTTTTCATTTCGGCAAAGGTTAAACGAAACTACTATGTGGACGACGGTTGCTGGCCGAACTCCACACGATGGAGGTTTCAACGGTGCTAAGAGCAATTCCAACGCGCCGACCCAAACGGACGCGCGCTATGTCCGTTTTTCGTCCGTTTGGGTCGCCCGCCCGCCCGTCGTCCGTCTTGTTTTTCGTTTGGATCAGCAGTGCGCCCAACGCGCCGACCCATTTTCGCCCTCGCGGCCGGCTTGCCATTCAAACTAAATAAAAACATTTTACATAGTTGCTGGCCTGGCGGCGTCCGGCGAGCGTGGCGACGAGCGTGCCGGCATTGTCGAAGGAGTTGGCCGGGGTCGTGGTTGGGGCCGAGGTGGTACTCACGCAGGCCTCTGGGGTGGGAAGCTGCGGTGGCCCGGCGGCGAGTCAGTGGTGGCGGCGACGTGGGAAGGTGTCGTGCTGTAGGGGAGCTCTGTGGGCGCTGGCTGCTGGCGAGGGCATCGGAACTGGTCGGCGGCGGAGACGGGGTGGGGCGGCAGGGGCTTGCTGTCGATGGGAGGAAGGGGATGGACCGTGTGCCACAGACAGGCGGACCAGGGGAAGGAGTAGGCGGGCGTCGCACGCATCCATTTCGTGTTCGCGCCGACGTAAATGAGGCTCAAATTTGGGCCGGGAATGGGTCGGCAGGCGGACAAAAAGCGGACACGTTGGCGCCATGCATTGGCCGTCGGGGCGGCTTTGCGTGCGCGAACTTATCCGCGCGCGCGGCGGAACAGGTTGCGATCCTCGGGAGGGAGGGAACGATGCCGCGTCCCGCCGCACGGACGCGAACCACCGCGATCGACCCGGGGCGCACGGCGACGCCGTCCGCCGGACGTAGATGAAACGAGGGCCACGCGGCGGCGAGCCGTCGTCGGATTACTTTTTTTTATTTTAGTGGAGTCGTCGGATTACTTTGGAGGTAGCGACTGCTGAATTCACCCACCACACGAATTACTTTGGAGGTCCGGGCTCCAGAGGCGTGTGCGGTGCCAGGACTCGGACGTGAACGTCTGATTTGGAGACCACAGCCGGCGTCGTGTGGTCGCGACGCCGCGGGCTCGCGCGCTCCACAAATCGCGGAGGCGGCAGCCGGACCAGAGAAAAAATCATGTGGACACGGCGCGGCGAATGAACGGTAAGACGGCCGTCGCTGCGTGCTTGCGCAACACGGCCGCCAGTGCGTGCGTGGGCGTGGGCCTCGTGTCTGCATTGACAACACGGTACCCCACGCGTACACGGAAATAACACACGGTTCGTAGTCGTAGGTAGCTTAACCAGGACCTTAACTTGTCGGCCGAAGCCAAGCCAGCACGTACGGCGTAGCCACAGCTAGCCCCATGCGGCACGGCAAGGTGCATGGTGAACTGCACGGCTCGCCACACGGCCGGAAAGACAGCGAGGAGAACCCCGCCCGGCGAAAACACGTCGCTCCGATTTCTTCTACGGGCGTGTTTGGTTGCCCGCATAAGGTCCAACCAGGCCCGCGCGGGAAGAAAACGGGCTGATTGTTTGCCAGCATACACTATTGGGCCTGCGTGGCACGAACTTTACAGCACCTCTGAGCCTGTCTCGCGAGGCACGCTCGAATCGGCAGTTTCTCGCGAGCCAGGCCCGCGCGAGGCACGTGGGTGGCTGGGGCTGCACGCGAGGAGCCACCCTCGAGAAGCCGTGTTGCTTCCCAAAGCGCCGGCAGTTATTACCCTCACCTTCCTTCACCGCTCTCTCCCCCCTCTCCCCGCTCTCACCGACGGCGGCGGCGGCGTGCAGCAGATCGGAGAACAACAAGTCGACCTAGCCGGCCACCTTCACCGGCATCCGCAGCAGCACTTCGGCAATGGCGGTAAGCAATTTTTTCCCCTCCTCACCTACTACTTCGCATTCGATTCGAGTTTAGGTTCGATCCGCATTAGGGGAATGGGGAATCGGGGTAAACACCATAGGAGTGATCATAACATCGTCATGACTACCGGTAGATATGAGGTTACCGATCCGGATTGAGTACAATAGGAATGGGGATTAGGGTTCATCTTACACAGTAGGCACAGATCTTAGCCTCGGGGACCCTGGAGGCAATTGGAGCGGCTGGTGGCCTTGGCCTTGGTCTTCTCCTCGACCTGCACCGCCGTCTCTTCTTTCTCGCCGGAGTCCAGCTCGATTGGCATGCTTCGGTGTCCTGGCTCCGGCGCCCTCACAATCATCGCCACCGCATCTTCTTCTTCCATCTCCATAGCCACCGCTTCGACTTGTTGTTGGAGTTCATGGCATTGGGTTAGAGGAAGAGTGAGAGACATAGAGGTGGTGGGTAAGTGGTGACCGTCACGGTGGGTAAATAAAGGGGCACACAAGCATAGGTTTTAATGGCGATGTTGCAAGGTTCATAATGCAGATCCTGACCCAGCCTTTGAACCTCTTCATAATGCAGATCGACACGGAGAACAAGGGAAAGGAGGTGGTGGCATCAAAGGAGCAGGACAAGGGCAAGGACGATGTGCCGCCCTCAGAGGTGACGCCCGTCCAGAGCCCGGCCACGGACGATGACGTGCCAGAGGTGCCCCCCAGCGGCAAGCGCCGGAACTACGGCCACTACCATGAGGTGGGAGGGCCAACCAACTTCTGCAAGGTGATCATGGCCCCCCAGCTCGAGGCCATACCTATGTCGTTGGACTTCACGAGGCACTTCCCGTCCGTGTCGCAGGAGTTCAGGCTGAAGACGAACACCGGCTGCTTCTGAGGGTCACTGTCCGGCTGTTGAACGGCAGAGTCACCCTTGATCAGGGTTGGGCCACCTTCGCCGTCGTCCATCAGATCAAGATAGGCTTCATGGTGACCTTCAAGTTGCTAACTCCCGACATGCTGAAGGTCATCGTCTTCAATGACGATGGCATTGAAGTGGTGACCAGGTGCAGGAGGCACGACGACGCCTTCGCCGTGAACGCCTAGGACAGCCCCTCGTATGCTCCAGCTGCTTTAGTTTAATATCGAGCTGCTTTGCGTTTGAACTGATCTATTTATGTGTGGCACAATATTTATAACTGTTTACTACTATGTTCTGTTGTGTGTGTTCTTTCTGACGCCGTTGTTTGCTGGTAACCTCACCACCGCGCCGAAGAGGTTATCAGACAACACGCGTTGCATGCAACCAAACAGCAGGCATTGTGTTTGCGCGTACACAAGCCGCCAACCAAACACCGTGCGCTAAGCTATCCCCTAAATACAGGGATGTTGGTTTAGAGGCTGCATTTGCTCAACCAGCCTCATGTGAGCCAGGCTTGAGCTAACTAGGCCCGGCTGCTACGTCTGCCAAACACGGCCTACGTGAACTTGCACGGTTCTACGTCTGGCCGCTAGAAGGTTAAGAAATGGTGGTAGTGTGAAGTGAAGCAAATCGAGCCGTCAACACCGAGTCGCCAGTCGCGACATGCGCGAGGTCACAGGAACCACCCGCCACGGGGAACGCGAGGAGGAGCGCGCGGCCAGCTGCCCGGGAGTCGGCGTCGCTGGCTGAATTTTCATCTCCATCTCGCTATCAAAATACGCTGCGAGGAGAAAACGTGGCTGGGAGCAGCCCCGGCAGGACGGCACTCACAGGCAGCGGATAAGCGAGATGCGAGAACGATGCTGGCTTTCCACTCCCGTGGTGTGGCGCGCAGGGACCGTCGCTGCTGCTGCTCGCAGTCACTCACGTCCTCACGGGGGACGATGGTCTGAGGTGGCGAGTCGCTGCTTTCCTCCTGCATTATTGGGGGCTATCTAGCACCAGTGGCTGTTACTGTTAACTTTCTCCCTTGCTTGCTCGCCCCTCTAACCTGTTGCTGTTGGACTAGGACGACACGATAACGTGTCGCTGCGAGGGAAAACAGTTCCTGCTCCTGGGCTCCTGGCTCGCGGTGAACGGGATATCGCTTGCTCGTCGGTTGGAATAGTGGCACGGTCATTTTCTTCGCTTATTACTATCATATATGATTCGAGTGGTGAACCTGTGTACGTACAGAAATACAGAATGGTTATGCGTGTGTAGAGTATATAATTGCACATGCAGCGGGATCGAATGAAATAAATATCAACTTAAGGGGTTACAGATGGCTAGAGGCAGAGTGTTACTACAAAGATACAAATGGTCCTTGTTGGAAGGAAGACAAGCGGTCAGTTAACACAGTAGTCTGGAGCCGGCAAAGATATACCAGCACAGAGCAGGCTAATAAACACTACGGTACACACAAGCGTCAGGACGGCGGGGCACTGTTTGTTTCAGAACCCCATGATCTCAAGCCGAGATCGTCACACAGCGACAGGGAGTTGCCACTTGCTCCATATTCCTTCAGCTTCATTGTCTGCCAATTTGTCAGCGAGGGTATCTCAAATTATTAATCATGAACACAGTAAGGGCTTATAAAGCTATTTTTTCAGCGTGTTATCTCAAATTAGCAAGTAAATCTAAGCAAGAGCTTCTAGAGGTTTAAAACGCGGCGGACGCAAAAATACAAAGATTAATGAGCAAAGACGGCGAGTGGAAGCGCACCTTCTACTTGAGCGGGTCGAACGCCTGACTGGAGGAGCAACGTCTGCAGAGTCTTCTAAGATAGGTTCTCTGATTTTCTTTACAGTTGATCGCGTGGAACCTGTACAATAGACGGAACAAGTCCCTTGAGCAACTGGATCTATGACGTGTTCTTCAGTAATCTGCGCTGGAATTATGCCTTACCTTTGCGATTGCGAACAGTTTTGGATGATTGAACCTCTGTGCTATCATCTTCTGATTCCGTTACCGTGGATGATGTCTGGCTTTTTCCCGAACAAATGTCACCGCTGCCTTTTAGCATGTTCTCCTTGTTTTCAGCAGCACTATCCACTGAAGGATCAATATCCTCAGTAGCTCCATCTGTCTCCTCATTTTCAGCACTGCTATCCACTGAAGGACCAGTAACCTCAGTACCTTCCTCTGTCTCCTCATTTTCAGCATTGCTACCCACTGAAGGATCAGTAACCTCGGTAGCTTCCTCTGTCTCCTTATTCTCAGCATTGCTATCCACTGAAGGGTCAATATCCTCAGTACCTTCCTCTGCCCCCTTATTTTCAGCATTGCTATCCACTGACGGATCGGTGACCTCACTAGTTTCCTCTGTCTCCTTGTCTTCAACATTGCCATCCACTGAAGGATTGATAACCTCACTGGTTTCCTCTGTTAATGAAACACACATAAATAAGTGACCTCTCTCGTGAACATTCTCTACTCTAGTGCATACATCATAAACACCAATTTGGGTTGTAATGAAGTAATCATACATGAAGTACTCGCATGGAAAGTAACTTAAATGGCAAAGAATATAAAGGATAATCAGAAAGAAAGGAAAAAAGTTACTCGCCCTCAGCACAGTTTCTGTCATTCTGTCCAGCTTCCTTAGCGAGTAGGATTTTATCAAGAGAATTAATTTTCTGCTTATGTGCCTCCGCATTTCTTGCCGTGGCTTCTTGTTCTTTCTTTTCCTCATGAACTTTGCTAACTTTCTCCTCAAATTCCTCGATGCAAGCTTTAAGATCTGGCTTCGCAAACTTCTTACACTGTTTGGACAAATTGATATAGATCAATGTAAGCATAGAATTCACAAACTCAGACTTCTGATTTCAACAAAACGTTAAGCATATGCAGCCATTGAGGTTATGCAACCAACCTTTGCTATCACGCTTCTGAAGTGGTTCAGCACAGAATCTTCACATAATGCATGCTCAAACATCTTGAAATTATCGATGAGTTTCTTCAAACCTTTCTCAGTGAAGGTTAGCTGAGAGAGGCAGTAAGAGATATACTCCCACTGCCTAACATCTGAAAATACAAGCAAAGAAAGAATCATACATCTGAGAAAGTGGTGAGCACAAAGTTATACAATTCATGAAAACATCCAAAATAATGCATGTAGTAAATGTAAATCACGGCTGTTTCAGGGAGAACAGAAGACTGAAATGAGAGTCAAAGAAGTCAGCTGCCTTGCTAAATTTACATACTGCTAACTTCTGCGGAGAAACTTACAAGACAACAAGTAACACAACCTGCTGATTCACAGCATTAAATCTTTGGTTGGTGCTCTCATTTTATTCGTAATTCTTAATTTCCATTCATCAAAGTTTATTTATCTCGTGGTTTATTAAACAGACGTCGAGTGGTCGACAGTTGATTAGCAATTAATGGAAGCACACACGAACAACATAAATATTCAGTATAATCTGATTGGAGAAGTAAGAATATAATACCATTTACACCAGCAAACCTATTGCAAAGCTTATCGACAAGAGCTTCCATTTGTTTGTCCTGAAATAACAGTTAGAAATTAATATGTTATCGAAAGATAAAAACCAAAGTGCACTAATGGCAGACAAAGAAGCAGCATGTTAGACCTTTTTAATAGAACCAATTAAGAATTGCATGATGTTGCGAAACGTTTCTTCCTTGAGGTGTTGATTGCACAGTCTACTCAGAATATCCGGAAGAAGATTATAAATTGGATTGCTTCCTTCACAGTTGCCAAAGGAAAAAAGGAGGTAACCCTATTAGCTAAAGTCTAACTGCAGTACTGAATTAAATCAAATGGACTGACACATTTTATACATGTACCTTTCTTTGACAACTCATGGAAGAAGAGTTTTGCAAGGCTTGAGATCCTCTCATCTTCATCTTCTACCCTCACCGCCATTTCGTTGATATAACCTTTAACCTGTATAGGATTTGTGAATGTGTTTCAGTGGTGGTAGAGAGAGAGAGAGAGAGAGAGAGAGAGCAGAAAGAGAGAGATTGGCAGGGAGGGAGAGAGACCTTCATCATGTCATTCAATATGAGATGAGAAATGACCAGCACGGCATTCTTCCTCACAGATGCCGATGAATCGCTCAATCGGGCATATATGTGTTCTGTCCAAGGTTCTAAGAGGTTTGGAAAGCGAACTGCTAAATCACCAAGGGCTATAGTGCAGTTAGATCGGACGATTTCAGAGGATGCGTTTTCCACAACAGTAAATAGGATCTGGAGATTTGCCTCGCTGCAAGTTGAGCATATAATGAAATTCAGTGTCGTCATAAATTTGTAGATAAAACAGGATGCTACCCATATTAAACAAACACAATCAGGTGGATGTTGTTTGCGTACCAGAATTCTGTATCAATAATCATTAGTCTGCAAAGAGCAAGCATTGCAGAAGCATGTAACTCCGGGAACTACACCCAAAAAATAATATTAAGTCATGCAAAACCGTAGAGAGCAATGGAATCCAAACATTTCAAAGATGTAGGAAGGGCAATACAATAGAATACAAACCTTTTGCAGCAAAGTCAGGTTCCTGCAGAGTTTTGATAGAAATGGTCCGCAATGTCCAAGAAGGTTCTTTTCACAAGAATAGGAAACAATCTCCCTTTCAGCTTTTTCAGCAAAGAACTCGATTGCAATATCTCTCGTTGCACCAAGTCCCAGTTCAGCATTTATGTCTTGTGCCTGCCAGCATCACATAAAGAATAACAAGTTTAAGTCACATGAAACAATGACAAGCCAAAGTCGAAAAGTTCAAATGGATGTAACAGACAAGAATTACCTCCGAATTCTTGGAACCATCTACCTGACTATCCTCATTGGTGGACTGTGATTTTTCATTCTTCTGTTTTTGTTTGTGAATTTTCTTAACGGAAGTCTCAATGTAAACCAAATGGTTGAGTGCTATATGACTAATGACAAAAAGAAATCTACCCAACTTCATGGCTGATAACTCCGTGATGGTGGAAATATTCTGAGTTTCAAGTTCCACTCCATTAGACACGCCATCCATTCCTAAGGCACTGAATACAGAACTGAGGGATTTCTTTGCAATCTCAGCAACAAAGATTTCAGGTGCAGGGTGTAAGGTATATATGGCACTTATAGCTTTATCTGCTGCTCCATACCATATTTTCTCCGGAAGCGAGAAGCTAGTTACCAAGCTTTGCAGTGCAGCAAATACTCTGGTACTAGTACTTAGTAATTTGATCTTGTCTTCTTCTGATAATCTTTGCAGGGCAAGGCATGCAGTTCTAGCAAGTAGAGGCTCTTCCTTAGCCAAGCGCCCAAACCCAATGTCAACAATATCTTGCAAGTGAGTACCCAGAATGCTAGGAGATGACTTTGCTGCCATGCAAAGAATTGATAAAGCCCCACGGCATTGCACTGGCCTTACACCGTTGATGTTGAAGCAAAAATAATCCCACAAAGCTGACATCTGCAAGAGGTTGTGGGGCTTAGCAAGTATGCTCCTCATGAGCAAAATAAGATACGATGCATCACTAAAATAGTACAATTGCATTCAACAAAATGGCTATGCTTAAATAGGCCTAGGAAAACATTGGTGTAATACAGTTGTCAAAGTACACCTTAATAGCACAACAAATCAATAAAACTTATCATTAGAATCTTCAAAGGAAATTCTCACATTGAGGTATTGATGAGCTGGGAGCAAAATTTTCAGCATGCATCTTAAATTCACAATTGCTGGATGTTCTAAAATTAGCTCTCTCACCTACATGCAAGTTAATAACCCTATCTTGGACTTCCACAGTACAATGCAATAGCAGACAAGAATAGAATAATCTAAGCAGCAACACATCTAATCAGTATTCGGTACACATTGAATTCTATATGAAAGAGTGCATAGCATTGCTGTTGCTACAAGTATCAGCAAACATTAAGGGGAAAGAAGAGTGCACCGTGTTGGATGAAATCTCTCCTTTCAGTACCAATGAACTAACTAAGCTCTCCAGGGCAGCAAGGTCACCAATGCTACAATCGATGTTGAGGTTTATCAAACTTTTGGCTGTTTCTGTTGGGATCCTTTTTGTGTATATGGCAATGAATGCGCTCTCCACTGCTTCATATATTGACTTGTCCTGAGAAAATACCTACAAAAAGCTAAAATGAGTGAGGAAAATGCAAACAAAACACAAGTTCACAAACTAGCTAGTTCCGGGACATTACCAGAGGTAACATTTTCCGGAGTGCTGCTTCTGAACCTTCAACCTGAAACTGTCTGCATCTCATTAGTAGAAGAATGGTGTTCTCGACATCTGTGGCTGAAGATGAAGCCAATAACTGGATAAGAATTGGCATTAATGACGTTATACATGTCGTGAATCGCAGACCAGCCTCAAGGGATGCAACCAAAGCTCTGATCTGTTCTAAGTTTGTTATATCTACAAACATAGGATCTTGATCTGTCTGGTCTTGACTAGAAGGTAGGCAACTATCACTGACACTCTCGTCTTGCCCCACGATCACTTCACCCAATGGATGATCATTCACAAGTTCACCTTCCGCAGGAGACTGAGATTCCTTTTCTTCCAATTTCTCCTTGTACTTCTCTAAAGTTGCCTCAAAGGTCGTGGCCCTTAGTTGAGGCCCAAAAGGGTTGTGTTGCAGCATTGTGATGAGAAGTTGTAGCGCTGATTTCCTGACGATTGCACTTTTATCCTCCAACCTCCCTGAAGCAACTGATGCCACTTCATTCCACAGGCCAATTGAAATAGCATTTTCTTCACACAACTCTGCCCAGACCTGAAGGACACGACTCCTCGTGTATGCTGACACGTCCCTACAACGCTCGATCAAAATTTCTAGCATAGCCTGCTTACTTCGGAGCCTTATGGAATGAGCACTGTTATTTCCATCAACGTCTTTGAAAGCCTTTGCAGCCAACTTGCCCAAGACCCCAACAAGAGAATTCCTAATCTTGTATGATTCCCCACCAAAATGTGGTATTAGAACACCAAGATTGGTAGACATAAGTTTTGGCAAACGATCTGCAAGTTCTACTAAGAATCTCCCAACATTGTCAGCACCAGCACCATCTCTCACAAAGTCTTTCGGGTCAGTGCGACCTATTTCCCTGATCAGGGAAATTGCCAAGCTTCCATCACCAAACTTTTTCTCTGCAGCAGCAACTGCTTCAGCAAGATGAGCGACAGTGAAATCATATTTATGGATCAAATGCAAGACAGATGCACTGGTTTGAGAAATCTTTTGATGCCTTGTAGCTATTGCACCAATTATCCGGCATAGACCATTTCTCGTTTCCTCATCTTTTAACACATTTTGATTCTCAAAGAGAACATAAGTACACCTATGCATAAGAAAGCAAAGTCACTATAAGAACAAGATTACTGAAAAGTACACTATACCAAGGTTCAAGAATTTACTTTGAAGCAAAAGATAGGTATCGCTCATCAGCACCGCCTGGACCAAAAAGTAGTGTAAGGTCAACTTCAAGAGAATTAGCGACCAGATTCATGATCCGCCCTCTTTGCGCTTCCCAATTCCAAGCATAAACAGGATTCTTCTTCCGACCATGTGCTGTCACCTAAATCCAAATGGCAGAAAAAACTATTTAAATGTAAAAAGGTATAAAAATCTGAAGAATCATATGCTTTGGACAAGTATTACCTTTGCCCCAGTGCCACTATCAGCTGAAGATTCCTGAGCGAGGACAATGGAGAGGAGGAAAAAGGAGTAGATCTTGAGGGCATTGCGGTGAGACGCGATGCGGTCAATGATAGGGATCCCATCAGAGGGGGATGACATGGAAGCTCGTGAAAGGGAGTCAATGTTGGGCAGAAGAACACTGAGGTTGGAGCGCAAGGCCTCGACAAGATTGAACTTAAGCCCTGGGGGCAAGCAAGTGAAGTCACGCACAAGAGAGTATATGCTATTAAACACATCCTGTTCCTCGATGCAGAAGAGTTCCTTGTCAGACAGATCAAATGATGTGCCTTTAATTTAAGTCAAACCAAAAGAACAAGTTAGTTCATACTGAAAAAATAGATATACACACGTTGACAAAATAAATAACTACAGTAATTTCATATTCAACAAACTAAAATAGTCTAGAGAGTCTAAATATTGGTGCAAATGTTTCCTAAGTAGTTGACATGCTCATTTGATTGTTAATGTAATGCATCAAACCTGAAAACATCGAGGGAGGAAAAGAAAGCTAACTGGCTGTACTGGAAGCTTTGCTTATAGAGCAACTTTAGTTCAACATTAGGCACACTTGTTTCAGTTGTGATCATATGAACTAATGAACCTGAAAACCATGTCATTCTTATTTTTGTCCTTTTTTCTTGTATATTTCACCTTTTAAATTATTAAATATATTTTCCAGTACGGTCTTTTCCATTATGTTTCCTTCAAAAAGAAGGGACAATACTTCCACTACACAAGGTAACCAGTATTTTGCAAAACATCTTATAATTCTTTACCGAGGGAGTAGTTTCTATGTAAATCACCAAAGGTTTATTTTGCAAAATACTGGTTACCTTGCGTAGTGTGAACTAGCTTACAAAAAAAAATGAACAGTTAGAGCACATGAAAGTTGGCAACCTCTTGTATGACAAGACAACTTTAAAAAATAGGCAGTGTTAGCTCTAGAAAGATAAGTGACTTTTCTCAAATGTTCAGGACACTTATTAGAATTTTAACTGCAGACTAGGTTTCTGTCCATGTGAGCAAAGATTGAGTCAAAAAATGATTTAAGAACTTCAATGCGTGATAGTACACTCTTTTAAGGAACACCAGAAACACATAGACTTAAGCAGGGCTTGCCAATCTGGAAGCCCGAAAAACCGTGGAGAAAAACAGAGATGAAAATCCAAAAGGCATCAGGAATTTGGGGATGGATGCGACCAATTCATTGTCTGAGTCATTTACGGAATTTCTGGTTGTAACAATTAAGTACTACATTTCATAATGATGCATAATTTTGATATTATAATCAACCCATACCAGCAACACGCAAAGTTATCTCGTCACTTGAAACTTAACGGAAGAAAAGAAAAATACTAACTCCTGCAGGCTGTGGGGCGTAAGTTGACCTCAAGTTAACAGGTATCAGCCATTAGGATCTGGTGATCCCTTCGAAAAGCAAGATTACTTAGGTAGACTACAATGCTTGAACTAGCATAACTTTACTTTGATATGTTGCACGTTCCAAAAGCAGCACATAAGACCATCAGCTTCCAGAAAATCCAGCAAACACAAAATGCTCGAGAATCGGGAGAAGCAAACCAAAACCGAATTAGCTCAAAAGGGCAACACAGTATATATGCCAACCAGACACTCAGATTCCTAAGGTGGACGACCAACATGACTCATTTCGAGTCAAGTTATAGCTCGGGGAATGTCAAACGACAGTCAGGAAGTTTTATTTCTGAGGACTTGAGTGTTCAGTTAACTTTGTTTTTTTTTTCTTTAATTTTCAGTTAACTGTGGTTTGGCTTTCAAAAGTTTGTGCAATCATCGAAGTTCACAAAACCCAACGGGAACATCTGCGAAGACTCGAGCAGTAGGGCGCTGGACACTAAATCTACGGGAACTAGGGTTTACAACCTCGAGCTCGAGGCAAATCGGGCAGCCCCAGCCGCGCCGCGCGCCCCCAATCTAGCGCTCGATTTCGGAAAGCTCCGGCCGAAACCCTGAATTCTACGGAGGATTAGGAGGGGAGCGGACAGGTACCTTTGACGAACTCTTCGAGGTCGGCGGCGCGGAGGGCCGTGACGGCGACGGGGGCGTGCGGCCGGAGCGACGGCTCGCCCTCGTCATCTCCGCCGTCGTCCCGCTCCAGATCCCGCAGGCTCGAGGGGAACACGAAGGGCGGGGCCATCTCGCCGGCGGGAGGAATGGGGGGAGGCGGAGGCGGAGGCGCGGAGGGTTTGGCTTCGGGCAGGGAAGGGGGAGGGATGGGATGGGGGGAAGAGGAGTGGGGAGTATTTCGAAATCGGGAGCGGGAGGCGTGAAATTTTGTGAGGTGGGTCGTCGGGTTGGGGCCCACATGTCACTACCTGGGTGCCACTGCCCACCGGTGCTGGAGTTCGGATCTACTTTCTCATTTTTCTTTTTCCCGTTGTACCACTACAACGTTCTTACGCCTGGGCCCCACAAACAGTGCCGAGTTTGCACTAGTCGTGCCGGCTTTGATGGTTCAATAATAAATTCACACTTCGAAAAAGCTATAAATACCTAACCTCTTTGGAACGCACGATTACATTCAAAATTGAAATCGTATGTCACGTCTTGTATATTGGTAACGTAAAATTTGTACAAACTAGTTATTTGGATGCTCCGTGAAAACTTTGCAGGAAATTGTTTCCTTACGAGAGAAATAAAAAATCCAAATAAAGACACATGTTAGATTGAACTTCTCAAATGAAGTGAAAAAAAATATGTCATTTAAGCGAACAGTTAGAACCGTCTGAAACGTAAAGAAAATGAATGATTTCTCTATGAACTATAAAGCCAATCCTATTATCTAATTGGTATCATAGGAATTTTTCTTATGGAATTCATTCATGTGAAATCTCTCTATTCCAAATTGGGCCTAAACTTGTACTTGCTCCGCAAACTAATATAAGACACGGGGAGTGCCCTGAATAGCTTGAAACAAAGCAGCACGCGACCCTTCCCCACACCCACAATGTCAGCAAAAATCGACAGAGACCAATGTCGATCCGTTGGCCCTTTGCCACGTGTGTCAACCAAAGTGGATCACACACCCCAACAGTGCACATCATATCAGCGTCGACTTGGTGATGCAAAGAGCCCGACGCAATACCTACGAGTGGGATTAATAGCCATACACGGGCATATCACCCACTTACAAACTACCCAAGTGGTGGTTGTAGCCCCCAATGCACCACAAGGCTCCCTTTCTAGACAGTCTAGTAGTTGTAGTGTTTCGTGAAACAATTCAACCTTTCACCACACACAGCATGGGTAAAAAAAATCGAAATGGCAACAATTGCCTGGTTAATTTGGAAAAAAACGGGCGAAAATCAAAGAGTTGCCCAGTTAATTACGGAAAACTGGCAAAAAAACATCACAACCGCTAAGTGGTACACGAAAAATACCCAACACACACCACTACAATGAGTGCATCATTGAGACAGTACGCATGTGTCATCGTCATCACTCCTCCCCTAGAATTAGTATCTCCGGCATCGTCATCGTCATCCCTAAACCCTGAGCAAACGACTTCGACTTCACCGTAGGTGATCGTCGACTCAACTCACATTGCAGAGGTCGTGTGGAGTTTTATGAAGATCCACGCCAGAGCTCAGCCACCTGCAACCAGACAACGCAGCTCTGACTTTGACGGTGAACTACAAAGCATAAATAGGCGCGGCTGGCGCCGCAGAAGATAACCGAAGATGCCACCTGCATCTTCGACTTCATAGCAACAAACAATATGAGGCAATCCCGCGGACATGCCGGAGAAGAGCCGACTGCCTCAACCATTGCCGCGTCTCTGATGTCGCTCCCCCATCATCATTGGACCTCTTATGAGGAATATCCAGCCAATTCTTGCTACGACGTGTTCTTCATCGGCGCTACTCAAGCACCCCACTGGCAACTCACTTGGAAGACTTGGGCCCCATGCGCGTCAAGGTCTTCACATCTGGCTCGCCCTTCTGAACAGGTGTTGGACGGCCGATCGCCTCACACGCAGGGGACCCTCTCACGCTGATATTTGCGTCCTCTGCGACCTGGAGACTAAGGACATGCAACACATCCTTGTTGGTTGCTCCTTTTCTTGTCAAGCGTGGCACGGTATACTTTCTTGGTGTCGCACCAATGCTAACCTTCCTAGTCCGGAGCTATCTTTTCCAGGATTGGTGTGTGTTACAGTGTGAGCATGCTCCCACTACTTTGCGTAAGGGGCTCTCCTCTCTCATCCTATTGACTGCTGGTGGCTTTGGAAGCACATGCATCTTCGATTGTTTGTGGCCCTCCACTATGCAGCTTGTCCAAGCCATTCAACACGAGGCTAGACTTGAGCTAGAGGACTCAACCTTCTATTACCAGAGTCGTAGTGTGTGTGATGTAGGACTGATCATCCCTTCTACTTCTGTTCTGCTCATGCACTCATCACCGCGTCGGCTTGTGTACGTTGTTTTGCGAGTTGCGCCTTGCAATTGCTTCACACTCTCCGTATGAGTGCAATGGTACGCAATCTTATGTATTCACAAAAAAGGAACTTCAAAAATATGAATTTGGTAGGCTACAAAAAACACTGTATGTACCAGGCTCGAAACAGCATTTAGTGTCCGTTTAAATGGTTCAAAAAACACTTTGAAAAAGGTTACACACGTGCTAGGAAAAGAATGAAGATGTAGAAACAACATGCTCTCATCATGACACAAAAAATAAACATAGAACGTAAAAAATAGCAACGACGGAGCCGGCCGGAGGTGTCGACGTGTCGTGTGACTAGTCTCTCATTCTGTTTTCTGCGCATCCCACATTACCATGGATGGACTGCATCGTGCCAGGTTTGCCACTTCACTCTTCCTCGCAGCCAACCAAGGCCAACAGGATGTCCTTGTAGCCGAAGGAGGTGTCGTCGACGACGTCGCAGGTCACGGTGGTCTTGAACCTGGCCCTGTACTCCTCCTTGATCTGCTTCATGTCGATCTCCGCCCGCGAAACGACCACCCTCGTCAGCATGTCCTCGTACGTCCCCAGCCCCACCACCGACTCCCTGATCATCTCCGCGAAGTGCTTTTCAGGCGCGGTCAGGCACCAGACGGCGCTCTTCAGCGTCCTGGCGAACTGGCTGCTGCAGCGGCTGTCGATGTCCTCGACCATGTCCGTGCCATGGTCCTCCCTGTACTGCCGGAGCGTGGCCCAGAGCTGGGGCTTGCTCCGGGTGCTCAGGATCCGCACCACCTCGTCGTGGTGCGGCTGCTTCTTCCGAACAGCCTCCGACAGCTGCGACGCCTCCAGCTTCGCCACGTCCGCGTCGACGCGGTCACCGCCGTAGCGGTAGGAGCTCACGAGGCTCACCAGCATCTTCCTGAGCGGCTGCTGGAGCGCGGGGCAGGAGGCGAGGTCCTCCTCGACGGAGCAGCCGAAGAGGGAGCGGTAGGCGCGCCGGACGGCCACGAGGTGGTCGGGGGTGGAGGCGCACGAGACCTCCACCAGCACGGCGAGGTGATCGCCGTCCCCTCGCAGCCTCAGCGCCCCGTGCACCAGGTTCGCGTCCCGCTCCGCCGGGTCCATCGTCAACAGGATAATCGCCTTCTGAAACCAAGAGAGTCGAGCGAGCGAGGTTGTCAGAGAAACGCGTCGTGATTTTCGAAGTTCACCGGAGAGATGCATGCGCTGCCGTACCCAGAAGTCGACGGTGACGGGGCAGTACTGGCGGGAGAGCCGCTGGCGGAAGGAGTTGAGGAGGGGCTCGCAGAAGAGGAAGGCGTAGGCGCGGCGTATCGCCGACCGCTGCGCCGCCGTCCTCCCCGACAGTATGCTCACCAGGGCCTCCTTGTCCGCCCGCCATCCTGCACGCACCGAGATCACCATGTCAGCTAGCTGCAAGTGAGCAATGCAGCAACATGAGGCTGGAAACCCAGCAGGAGCATTGCCTTGGAGCGCCTTCCTGATGCCCTCGGCGTCGTCGGAGGGGGACGGCACGGGGCTGGGGACGACGATGGCGGACATGATCGGCGACGGAAATGCGCAGCAGCCGGTCATGGAAGGTCGATCGATCGTCTTCGAGCCGCTGCAGTGGCCACGGACGAATTAACTACGGAGGAATTATATAGGGTGGGACGAGACGGATAAAGAGTTGGAATAAAGTGGATTAATACAGAAATCGTAAAGTATTCTTCACTTGCTGTTCTTCAGTAACGTTATGGGCTTCAGTTGTCGTCACTCCTCGCACAGGGATGTGAACTTGCTTATGCGTTAAGCTTTCTTACGAAACTTCCTTCAAGAACTCATGTTTGAAACACCAGCAGATCTACAACGTGATCTTCGATTTATAATTTTGCCAATTGCAACGCTTTAACAAAGTTCCATTATCATCCTGCAAAAGGAAGTTCCACAAAAAAGTTCTTCTTTCTGCATTTCTTTTCCCTTCTTCCCTTGCCTGAGTAAAGCAGTTCCATGCAGAGATTACAATAATCTCTGATAGTATTTGTTATGCCAAGATGAAAATGAAACTTGATTGCAATAATCTTCGCAGTTTCAGTTTGCCTGTCATGTCATCAGCCAAAACATGTATGGCAGACGGCGGCGACGTCCTTTACGTGCGGCCGTTGACGATACAGTATACCGGGGGTGGTCGATCGACTGAGAAGCTCGACACTGCCTGGCGGCAGCCATATCCTAGCGTGCAGTCCAGGGGCCCGGCTCAGTGGTAAAGCGTGATCTTGGCGTGCAAGCCAAGAACCCTCCGCCGGTAGGTCGGATAGGATCTGGGTATACCCTAGCCCTCGTTCTCTTTATAAGATGAGGCTAGGGGTAGCTCCAGGCATTTGTTTCATCATACATAGACCTCGGTAGTCATCATCATCCTCCACTTGTAACCCCCTCGCACGAGGTGCTCCCACATCAATCTAAAATAAAGCAGGAGTAGGGTGTTACCTCAACCATGAGGGCCTGATCTTGGGTAAAACCCCCCGCTAACTACCCTCTGGAACCTCTGGTTACGCTCGCCACCCTACCGAGGGCACTAGCGGTTTTCTGCACCGTCAACAGTTGTGGAGGGGTGACAGTAGTGCGGTGGGGCTACTTGCTTCTTCCAGCGGGGGCACAATGGGTTGGTTACTCTAATTCGTGGTAAGGGTGTGGCGGGGCTCAGTGGTTGCGGGTGAAAACCTAGCTTCGACTTGTCACTGCGGTCGATTACGGTGTCTTCCTACGCCATTCCCCTTTGAAGGTGTCGTCGTGCAACCTTGGTGTCTTTTCTACCCTCATGACCAGGGATTCTCCAAGTGAAAACTTAGGTTCGGTTCGTTGGCGTCCTTGACGCCATTCCCTCCCTGAAGGCGTTGCCTTGAGACCTCGACTGGCTGTGGATGCTAGCTCGTTGTTGTGAGTCTGTTTTAGGGATGGATAATGGTTGCGGCGGTGGGCGGCGGGGAGCTCGTGGACACACAGTCTGTTCTAGTTAAGATGAAGCACGTTGTTCTCCTAGCGCCAGAGAGGCCTATATCTATGTACCTTATCCTGAGTTCCTGACATGTAGAACATCTTCTTTCCTTCGTGTCGGGTGAAAGTGCATATAGCCTCAAAGTGTGATTTTAGGAATTAATGACAATCCTATGAACTAACTTTTTTGTTGAGATGAATATGAAGGAATGTTCCATAGCTAATGCATGAGGAATATTGGATGAATTCAAGGTTTTTGATAACCGCTAACAATTCCTATGGATGAGTGGTTTCATTGAGTTTATATGAAGAAATTTTTCATCGGTAATGCATGAAGGATATTGGATCAGTTTGAGGATGTATGCCATCAAAATTAAGATATGCATAAAGTTCATTGAGTCGAAGAGATGAATATAATATGATCAATAAGAATCAGGTGAAGAGAATTTCATGCCATCAGGATTGAGTTTAGTGAGTTAACCAAGTATGATCAAGATGAACTTCATGTAAAGAACAAGATATGGCCAAGATGAAGTTCATTGGTAAAAGTGTATGCATGCCCCTAATGTGGTTTCGGTATTGATGACACACATTTACATGGACATCATTCTATGCATCTCCAACATATCTACCGAAAAGGAACTCCACCAATATGCCAAAAATCCCATCTCGAAGTTCACTCTGGATATTTGATGACCTGCAGGTGCATGTGGCTGGTTGTATCCGCTTTTGAAGTAAGAGTATCAATCCCATGAATAGCTGAGGAAATGGTCACTTGGCTCTTGTAGAGGTTTATTGAAAAGCGCCCACAAGTTATCCTAGATTCCAATCAAAAGCGGTGTGACGGTGAAAAGGTTGCAAATGTGTTCATGAGCAAGAACTAAAGTGCGCAATAATTGTAACAAAGAACGAGAGAGTAATGGAAATTATGGGAACTGCAATGGGGCTAAAGACGTTCTTAGGGATTCCAGTTTCATTACTAGCATGTGAAATAGTAAAGAAGTCTTAATATCTAATCTCTGTAATATGTGTTATGTGAGGACGGAGCCAATAATAAGATACACACTAATGCCTTAGTTTCGTATCACGCACAACCACCATTACCTCTCCACAACTGTTGCTAGAGTGCGATAATGATTAAGGGTCTGCCTGTGGATGCGGCGTAAAGTATATGGGTCTCCATTATTCCCTTACCAATGGTTCGCTAAGAAGAGAGCTAGATTCTGTCACCGTGGTAGCTCTAACCCCGCTTCACAATAGCAACAATATCCTTCATGTCCACGAAGGGCAAAATATTATGCAGTCGATGTTCACGCAATATCATGAAGAATGTTACCAAAACTATACCACACATATCAAATATCTTATCGCATTCAGTTCATATAAATTTAGAGTTTCTCCATATCCCCAAGAACTAGGGAAACTATTCAGACACGGGGGCACAAGACATCATCGAGGTGTTCATAATAAGTTTCGGGGTTACAACGAGATGGATCGGTGAGTCGATAGCGATGTCATGGATGTTGATGGAGAGGAGCTCGATTTTTGTGACCACCATGATCAAAGCAATGGCGAAGTGGACACCCTTATGCGTATTCCCTCTCAGGATATCTTCTGGAGGTGAGATTTCATATGGTGTTCGTTGTAACTGAGATCCGATTGCACGGGTTGGAAGTAGTTGACCAGGAGAATGCAACGACAGATGGTATGACCACTAATACGAGCAAGCGCACTCGTACCACGCGTCGTCTTCTCTTTTGAAGAGCCAAAGGCCACATGGTTTCTTCTCATGTGTTCGTAAGGAAGGTTTTTATGACGTCCACTCAACTGATTCTCCACCAAATATAGGTGTTTTCAATTAATGCTCCAAGTCTCCTGGTTCGGGGATTCTTCGCGGATTCTGATGAAAACAAACAAAAAACAGTCAAGCGATCGCGGTAAAATGTAGAAAACCCTACGTCTACGATGCAAAAACACTACGTAAAACATGATGCAAAATGCACTCATCAATATTCTTTGTACATCCACGTTATTCGAGATCTCCTTGCCAGACTGTCTGGGTGTACAACCTGTTTGTCGCTAGTACAACAGAGTTCGTCGGATTGTGTGGTGAAGCGTTTTTTTTTCATCCAGGGCCGCTGGAGTCTGGACAATATGATTTCATTCGAGGCCACTGGATTGTGCACCGGACAAAATCGCTCCGTCTAAGGCCGCTCGACCTCATGCCGGGCTGTCCGGACTTCGTGAGTACGAGGGCAATGACTGCGGGGTGACTCCCACAATTAGATTGTTCGGGGATGAAACGGATTTCGTCCTCACGGCTCGGCCATGCGTCGGACTGTTCGGGCTAAAAAAATGATATGTTGTCACTTTGGATATGAAATTTGGATACTTTCTCATTTTGGATACAGATAATGCATATTTTTTATATTACTTTGGTTGTGTTCTCATTTTGCTGTCCAAAAGTGAAAGGAAATACTGTCCACTTTTTTTTGATGTGATATTTGTTCCATTCTACACTTTTCATGGAAAATCTGACCGCTTTACATTACAATAGCCATTTTTAGCAAGATATAGTGCCACATGTTCGAATTTTAGTAATATAAGATGCTGCATATTCACAATATATAGGTTTAATTTGCTTTCAAAGTAACCCGCAAAAAATAGAAAAAGCTACTCCTCGAATAGAGGAATACTGCAGCGTGCCAGCTCACGAGCCGGCTCAGGCCGAGGCTTGCCAAGCGGCTTGTGGCACTGAGCAAGCCGGCTCGCTCGGCTCGAAAATGGGCGAGCTACTCGTAGGCTCCAGGCTGAGCCACGTGGGCTCACTAGACCGTAGGATTTTGTGTGGCCGCGGGGGTCTCTCCCGGTCCAAGCCTCCAGTAGCATCGGAATCGCCATCGTCGACGCCGTGCGATAAAGTACCTGCTGCCCCGGCTCCGGTCCTGCGTGGTCCGTCGTCGCGCCGTCCGTCCGAGAACCAAGATGAACTGCCCCTCCTCCTCCTGCTGCGGCGTCTCTCCTCCGGTCCTCGCCAATCCTCGGGTGAGTGAGCTTTTCTCTCCTGACCTGCGCAAGTTCTACAGAAACTGGCCAGGGTTTCCTCTCTTGAGTCCTCATGCGTGAATCTTTTCCTGTTCTTGGTGATGATAGAAAAAATAATTCTTCCTAATTAACAATATTAACCCAGGTTAAAAAAACAATATTAACCCAGGTTAAAAAAACAATATTAATCCCTGATACGAGTCAGTACACAAAGAGGTCCCATGGTCTAGTGGTTAGGACATTGGACTCTGAATCCAGTAACCCGAGTTCAAGTCTCGGTGGGACCTTCTTTTTTGTTGAATTTTTGCTCAGCTCAGTAATGCAGTCAATGCCTACTACTGGTACCAGTTACACATGTTAGTCATTTTTTTCGTCATTATCAGGGGGAATTCGCTGCTAATTGCTCCACAAGAACAATCCAAAAGGCGCATTTCTTCGGTTCAAGGCAATCCTCTCAGCTCATCTACAGCCCAACACTTGTATCGCGTTTGTCGCGGAGAGAGGTGATTGCCTTCGCTGGAAAGCAATCTTGGGATATCGGCAGGTTTGCCAAGACTCTGTTTTTCTTCAACGGGCCTCCAAACCCTCTCAAGGTCTTGTCACTAACTTGACATTTTCCCTCTTCTGTTAATATGTGTATCTCTGGGCCTGTGCTCATGCATTTGTTTGTTTTAGATTGTGGAGTCCATAATGAGCAGCATCACAGCCTCTGCTCCTACCGAGGCGCCGAAGAAAGCAGAGACTTCTGATGTGGTGCTTGTCACTGGAGCTACTGGTGGTGTTGGACGAAGAGTTGTCGATGTCCTGCGAAAGAAGGGGGTGCCTGTCCGAGTATTGGTATTCCACCTACTTTCTGTTTTGTCAACAATCCATTGTGGCATTTGATTCCATCAGGGAGTTTGTTGCTCCCTGCTCCATTCCATTTTCTCGCTTTCCTTAGAGATCCGTCTCTCAAATATTTATTTCGTTTTTTATTCAGGTTAGAAATGCAGAGAAGGCAAGGACAATGTTGGGGCCAGATGTGGACTTGGTAGGTCACTTATTTTAGTTGAATTATGTACCGTGTTTCGCTGCGGGATATTTCACCAGCTACGGTTAGACGGTTAGTTCAGAGAGATCAAGCAACAATATATCACAGATAATGAGGACTGCAGTGTTCAATGACATTACATAATACTCTTATATTATGGGACGGAGGGAGTACCATTTAGTAACGACAATATCATTGCCTACCTCATTGTCACATGTTCCAAAAAACTGTTAGTTCTTTTTGTGGGGCTGAAAAGCTGTTAATTGCTGATAATTAAACTTGAAGTTCACTGTCCTGACATTCTTCATGTAGCAAAGGACACGGATATATTATATACATGATGCATATATCTACAATGGATCCTCTAAATTCTCTGCTTATGGCACATGTTTTTCTTTATATTATAGTCAATACTTAACTGCGAAGCATCATGTCATCCATATATGAATTTTTATTGCAGATCATAGGAGATGTTACAAAGGGAGACACGCTCGATCCTAAGTACTTCAAAGGGATTAAGAAAGTCATCAATGCAGTTTCAGTCATAGTAGGGCCAAAGGAAGGTGATACACCGGACAGGCAGAAGTATTCACAAGTAAGTCATCTACTCCCTCCGTCCCATAATATAAGAGCGTTTTTGACACTACACTAGTGTCAAAAACGCTCTTATATTATGGGACGGAGGGAGTAGTAAATAGCTAGAGTCATGCTTCTATGATCATCCATTGGCTAAATTGGACGATTTCAACCATCTACTCTAAATCTATAATATTCATGTGCTAACTGGATTGCAAAACTGCATGTGCACAGAATGACACTTTCATCTTATATTCATGCAGGGCATCAAGTTTTTTGAACCCGAGGTATTGTCATCAATAGATCTTCTCGTCTCATTTATAATAAGTAACATTTGATTTATGACATCCTTATCCTTCAACATACAGCCCGAATCTATATTCATTTCCTCTCTTTAAAATTCCTGTTCACTAAATTTGTTTTGCCAATCAGATCAAAGGACCTTCACCTGAAATGGTAGAGTACCTTGGTATGCAAAACTTGATTAATGCTGTAAAGGAAAGTGTTGGGCTGAGCGAAGGGAAACTGCTATTTGGATTCAAAGGTATACCTTGTATTGCTTGATCAAAATGAATTGTCCATTCAAGTCATATTCATCGTAATCCGGCACTATTGTGTTAGCGGGGTGAGTAATACCCTCCATTCAAGTCATACCATGGCTTTCTGCTTCACTGCTCTGAAGTTTTTCCTAACGGGATTCCCATTGAACCGACTCTGTTGATTTTGGGCTTGTAACTTGGTTTGGAATCTTTACCTTCTTAATGCCCACATGATCCTAAACCTGTCATTTTCTAAATAAAAAAACATAGTCCTATATGTGTTGATGTGGTAAAATTGATTATCTGTTTTTTGTGGCATAATATTACTATAGTCCTTTGGTGTAGAAGCTGCAAGAAATCCACTTTTTGGAATTTACGCTGGCTATATTAATAAAAAATAATTTGTTTTGAACTGGATCATTTGTAAATTCATTAAGTGAAGTATCGTAAATCATTTCCTGACCTACATAAGTGTATTTATTTTCTTTCCAGAATGTTTTTACGTTCCCTCATACAACATGTTGGTCATTTTGATGTAGGCAATTTATGTGGAAAGTTTGTGTGGGGAGCACTTGACGATGTTGTAATGGGCGGTGTTAGTGAAAGTGCATTCCAAATCCAACCAACAGGAAGTGAAACTGGTGAAGCAACTGGATTATTCAAAGGTATTTGGTTTCCTGTAATTTTAATTGTGTATGAAATGTTAGACTTCCTTTGAGTAGTCTTTAGCCTAAGCTGTCTGCACATGGACTTTTTAGGTACCGTGTCTACTTCAAATAACGGTGGCTTCACTAGTATAAGGACAAAGGTATTTATTGCCACATATTTTTCTCAGTAATGGGAATTACTCATACATGCATATTATTGTTTTTTTTTTGCGGGGTACATGCATATCATTGTTAATTGTGTGTTTTGTCACTGGAAGCAATCAAGTATTTTATCTGAACTGGTCTGTGTAAGTCTGCAGAATTTTACCGTGCCCGAGGACCTGTCGGCATACGATGGTGTTGAACTACGAGTTAAGGGTGATGGCCGGAGGTACAAACTTATCATAAGAACTAGCTACGAGTGGGATACTATTGGCTACACTGCAAGCTTCGACACCACAAAGGGCGAATGGCAAAGCGTATGTTGTATTAATTCATCATGGTACAAATATCTTCATTGTTCGTTTCAATGACAACAACTGTATTCTGTATCCCTGTATGTATCAGGTTAGAATACCTTTCTCTTCTCTGATACCGGTATTTCGTGCCCGTACTGCAACTGATGCTCCGCCCTTTGATGCAAGCAATATCACTGCACTACAGGTATCCCTTCCTCTTTTTTTTTTTAATATTTCTCTCTTTTTTGTATATGTGCTCCTGTGTAAACTTGAGGAGATACCCAAAACACTCATCTAAATTTATTTGGTGTGACAATTTTGTAGCTCATGTTCAGCAAGTTTGAATACGACGGAAAGCTCAACCCAACATTTGCAGAAGGTCAATTTGAGCTTCCTTTTTCAAGCATTAGAGCATACATAAATGAGCCAATTACTCCAAGGTGAGCAACAAGTTTTGTTTATGTACTAGATATCAGGACATTAGAATAGGTGATCACTAGCTTTTTTTTCCAGTTCTACAGAGCTCATAAAGACTAAATGTGTTGTTTATTTGATTTGCAGGTTTGTTCATGTGAGCTCTGCAGGAGTTACAAGACCTGAAAGACCAGGGCTAGATCTAAGCAAACAACCCCCCGCCGTCCGCATGAACAAAGAGCTTGGTTCCATTTTAACTTACAAGTTGAAGGCATGTAGCTTATCTTAGTTGTTAAAATATTATCTGAAGGAACCTTTTTTTTGGTAAAGTTAAAGGCTTGCACATGTAGGTCTATATCATCTCTTACACGTGCAAAGAACTTATGCTTGCACGTAAATGATTAACATTTGATCTTTCAGGGAGAGGATTTAATTCGGGAAAGTGGCGTTCCCTACACTATCGTGCGGCCATGTGCTCTAACTGAGGAACCAGCTGGAGCTGACCTCATATTTGAACAGGGGGATAATATCACTGTAAGTAGAGACAGCATGGCTGATTGCCAAATGAAAATTCCATGTCACTCTTTTTGCTCCTTATTACATACCGAAATAATCAACAATTACTGTAATTTTTCAGGGAAAGATATCACGGGAAGAAGTTGCCCGCATTTGTGTCGCGGCTCTTGCAAGCCCAAGTGCAGTGGGGAAGACTTTTGAGGTTAAATTTCTGTAACTCACTCGAGAAAAAAATATGTGGGGCAGTAGAACTTTATAAGGGAATAATATAACTACAAAAGGAGAAAGAATGTGAAACTTCTTTTTTTCGGAAAGGGGAATACCCCGGCCTCTGCTTTATTTATTTTTATTATCTCAAGAAAAAGCTGCTAACTGATGTACCTTTGTGATCAGGTCAAGAGCACCGTTCCATTTAGTGAACCGTTTGTGATTGACCCTTCAAACCCACCTCCTGAGAAGGACTACGAAGTGTACTTCAAGGAGCTCAAAGACGGCATCACGGGTAAAGAGGCTCTTGAAGGAACACCTGCTCTAGTCTGAAGAAATACGTCGAATGCAGAATGCCCTCTGCTTCAAGAAATCTCGACAAGGTAATTATATTATCCACTCTTTAAGTCTTAACAACCAGGAAAATATGTGAAGCAAAGTTCAGATCAACAATTTTCCCATAGAACGAGCAGTATATATTTTAAATGTGAACTGAAACATGAAGTTTGAGTCTCTACGGTGTTGATAGCTCTACTGTTTGATGATCTGGACCATAATTATAATGCTTTGTTCTTTGTAGCAATGAAGATTTAAATAAGAGAGGGGATATTGTATGCGGAAGTGCGAAGGGAAGTGAACGCGTTCGATAGCGTAGTATTGGATGAACCACTGGCGGTTATATTTTCTGAGTTTGCATTATGCTTTATGTTCAGTATATACAAAAGAAATGTAAAACTTCAGAGGACTTGTGGCTGTAGAGCTAGGCTATGGAATTGTCATAGAGCAGCTTTCTGGTAATTTACTGCTGTTGTTACCACTGATTCTGTAGTATAGGTAATTTGTCTAGGTAGACCATTTTGGTAATGTGAAGTGAGAATCATCAGTGCATAGAAAAAGGAGGTTTACAGTTCCTGCCTGTGGCTTCTTTCCTTCACCTCCAGATGATATTTACTCTTCCTGCATGATTTTTTATTTGCGCAACCTGCAACTGTGGATCTGAAGATTAATGCCCTCAGAACAGGAAATTAACTGGGAATCTGAAAACAGATAACGTTGATATCAGTCAATTTTCAAACAAGAACAAGTTACCCCAGCCTCCTTTCAAAATGCAGTAAAACATCAACAATTACCACCGCTTTTTACAACACCAAACTATGAGAAGGTTCCGCAACAGCAACACCCTCACCAAGGGAAGAGTGCATGAACGCTGTCGTCGTCGTCGGATCCAACCACAATTAATGGCGAGATCAACCACACACATACGTCATGCGTATGTTTATATTTCCTTATTCACTCGAGGGTGAAAATGGCGTTCGCCATTTCCGTCCCAAAGCACACCAGGGTTAAAGTCCCTAATTTCTTACAGAAAGCTAAGTAGTAGTAATGTTCCCGTAAATACATCGATTAGCAAGCCTCCCTAAACTGCAGAAGGATCTATGAACATCCCATTGCCCAAAACACAAATGGCGCATGCATGTCACCAGCAGCAAAACATCTGCATCATGAGGAAAAAAGAAGCAAGAAACATCAGCAAAACATCTGACTCAACTCTCAGGTCTCAACAGCTTGCACTTGCAGTGCTACTAACCTTCCTTCTCCAGCTCCGGCGCGGGCGTGGGCGCTTCGCGCGGCCCGAGGCGAGCGCGAGGACCTCCGGGCCCAGCAGCACGAGCGGGGACCAGAGGCCGCTTGTGTCGTAGTCGAAGCCGAACTCGCTGGCGTCCATGAACTTGCCCAGGAGCTCCTCGGAGACGTCCATCGGCACCACCTGCACCACCGTGACACCAGCCGACGCCGCCGGCGAAGGAGGGCTCAGGAGGTCCAGGAGCGATGGTGGCGATGTCGGCATGTTCGGATGCTGATCGAGATGGACGAATGCATGGGGGTGCAGGACGGACGGATGTTTTTGGGTGGATAGGCGAGATAGGTGGGACGTTGCGTTTGCTTGGTTGCAGGGCAAGGTGCCACTGGCTGCCCACGGCGCGTGGGGTGGGAGATAGTGGGGATGGGAGTGAGGAAACGGGAAGAATCTCTCTCTCGCTCTTGCTGCGGCATGATTATAGGTGTGTGTGAGTCGT